>BSBN01000010.1:0-2400000 GCA_027924645.1 Cunninghamia lanceolata
TTTTATAAAGAACCAGTGCCACATGGAATACTTAATTTTTCCAACTAGGGGACAAGAGGTTATCTTTCACATTAGTTAGGTTAGGTGGGGTTTATGTAGATGAAAGATGTCAAACAACAAAAATATAAGAGGAGAAGAAGAGAAGAGGGTCCCCTATCTTTTTGTATTTTTGGGGCAGTTGAATTAGAGAAACATTGTATTTTAGACTACAAGTTTTATAGTGACATTCGAGTCAAATATACGAGTACTTTGGCAGTAGTTTCTTTAAGGTCTAAGTTATGTTCGAAGAGGAGAAGGTTGAGAAAAATAAGGGAGTTCATCATCAAAAAAAATAGAAGAAGATCAACATTGCAGAAAGTTAAAATGACTGAGTCGGTTGTCCCTTAAATTGTCTTTAGCCTTGTGAATGTTAAAAAAACCTTATATTATATTCTGTTGTGTTGGCTTAAATCCTATAATTTTTTTTTTTAATACATAGAGATTTTCCCCTTGCTCTTAGCTTTGCAATTTGGTTGAACTAACCAACCTCTCTACCCGACTCCTCTACACCTTATAAATTATGGTTTTTTTTTACAAGTTTATATAGATAGTTTTTAAGTTCTAAAAACATTATTTAGAGATTTTGTATTTAATGTTTCAAATTATATTTCTGATTTATTATTGTGATGAAGGTTTTTCTATCATGCATCCATATTTGGATGAAAGAAATCAATTTAATGATAAATTGCAAGAAGATTTTATTTTGACAATAGGTCAGAAAGGGTGATATGAAACATTGGCGCAAAATTTTGTACACAATTTTTTTTTTTAATTTCTTTTCGTTTATTCATGAAATGTGAATTCTCTTAAGTTTATAATATTTATAAAATTGTATTTGGTAGTTTTGATTACTATTATATATGCATCAATTTTTTCTCTTGTATTGTCGTTTTTTCATATTTATTTCTTAGCTTTAATATTACTAGGGTATAACAAGAAATAAATATGAAAAACAATAATACAAGAGAAAAACAAGACTCTTTTTAAATTTGGTGGAATAAGCATCTCCAATATCAAGTGAAACCTTTAGCCATTGACTTTCCTAGACAAGCTTATCACTTGTTTCAAGAAAAGGGTTCGGCAATTTAGTGTTATATGGGACTTCACTTCTTTACATTGGTCTATTTGGCAAGTCACTAAAGAATGTTTTTGTTTGAATAATAATTCCAAGCAGCTTCTAAATTTTGTGCAATATTTGGTCCCCCATAAATTAATGATTAAATTATGCACCCCAATTACAAGTAATTTCTTCAAGGACTAGCATTGTTATACAAACAATTTCAAGTACCATTTTTATTAAAATTTCACTGATGGTTGTAAGCGAGGATGTGTGAAACAAGTGCAGGCACGCAACTAGGATGTGGCGAGGGTGAGCAGATTGAATGCGATGGCAGGAGGTTGCACAAATCAGTGGCCAATGCTCGGGGTACAGGCAAACAACGACTTGTTTCTAGGAGGCATCAATACGCCCTCCCTGGAGCACTCCAGTCCTCCAAGAAAACCCTAGTTGCTACTCCTTTGGGGAAATCCGCTGCAGAGAATGTTGTTTCTCCCTATGTCTTCGATCCACTTGTTGTGAATGACGCGGGGGTATCTATTGGCGCCATGCCCTTCACCTGGGTTGATGGGTGCAAAACAGGGCTAACTCATTTCATGTATGCTTTGACTTTTGCTGTGAGCATGCTAAACTGGTAAACCCTAATCCACTTAGTCCTCCAGTTTCTTTTGATCCCCCCCTCCTTTGAAAATGAATAGTGGCTCTCAATCTAGCAGTGCTCGCTTTTCTTTTGGGGATTCAATTATTTCCTTCTCCGATGAACCAACAGATTTTTGCATTTTTTATGGTTGTATTGCTACAAATCGCTGAGGATTGCGGTAATCGTTCTATGGTTTTGAGATGCATGCACAGACGTCCTTCAGTGGCTTTAGTTCTTGATTGGATCAAATGCACCTAGAGTAATCTGTCTCCTCCTATCGTTGAATCTTTGGACTTTAATTTTTTCCTGATAACCTTTTATTCTGTGGAGGACTGTAACTTTGTTTTGCAGAAAAGGACCTTGGTTTTTCGGTAACTCTGGTCTCTTTATTTCTCCTTGGTCACCTTTCTTCGACCTAGCTACAGCGAAGATTACTCTTATTCCTGTTTGGATCAAGCCTTACAATTTGCCCCTGGTTCTACGTAATGTGGATTTACTCAGCAATATGATCAACCAGGTGGAGTCTTTTGTCAAGCTTGATTCAGATTTGGTGGCTTTAGATTGCAGATTCTATAGGGTTTGTGCAATGGTGGATATCTCTAAACCCCTCTCTCATTCTATCTGGATCCATTCTTCACATGTTGTCTAGACTTAGTTTTTAAACTATGAAGGTTTACCTTTTTGTTGCTTCTGCTGCAATAAGCTTGGTCACATAATTGATGCTTGCTCTCTCCATCATTTGGCTGGGGCAAGGAATGTTTGCTTGAAGAAGTGGGTCAAAAAGGGTGGTGCTTCGAATACTAATTTCTTTTGGAGGAATCATGGTAAGTTTTTCAAACCCCCCAAGGAGTTGGGGCCAATTTTGGACCAGCCGACAGATCCCTTTTCTCTTTCAATTGTCCCTGTCCATGAGAGCCCACCTAATTCTCCTTATGGGACGGAGGAGGATGGCTCTGATTCTGATGGCACTTTCCCTTTCATAGAGGACTTGGAAGAGCAAATTCATGATTGTTTTGATGATTTCACTCTAGATCCACCTTAGAAACTTAGGATTCATCAGTCTTTAAGTGGGAAACTAAAACCTGATTGTGGCTCTAAACGAAAGGCTGGGAGGAAGTCTGATGCTGAAAAGATTCACATTGAAGGTTCAGAAGCAATGAAAGATGGCTCTTAGCAAACCTTGGATGCACTTCTCTTTTGAAACACTTGAAGGGCGTAGTTTTGTTGGCGCCTAAGCTTTGTCTCTCTTCTTAAGTGTCTTTGCATCTATACTGAAAACTTGTTTCAGTTGTTTATTCTTCTATAGGATTCTTTAGTTCTCCTCTTTCTTCCTTTATTCTTCTAGAGGCTTCTACTGCTCTCAACATCTTCTTTGTTGCATGGTAGTTAGTTGTAATTTTTTTCTATTACTATTTTAATAAAATCTCTCTTACGAAGCAAAAAAAAATTCTTCAAGGACTAGCATTGGCTCTCTTCCAATGTTTTTTTCTTCCCCTTAAAACAAATCTGTCTCCTCCTCCTTCCCAAATTATCTCTAGTTCCTTGTCTCAACATTAAAAGGAAATGCAAATTTAGTCATAAATATTGGGTCAAATTGAGTGCACAAATCTAGAAATCGAAAGCTGATACATATTCTCAAATGCTTGCTTGGAAAATCTTACATTGTAAATTGTTAGTTGGTGATAGACTAAAATGTTTGGTTGTTCAACTAGTTAAATGCCCCTTTTGTCATTTAGATGAGACTATGAAACACTAATTCTAGGTTGTATTTTTGTTAAAAGTAATGGTCTTATTTTTAGAGATTTGTCTACTTTATTGGGTCATCATTTGTGTTGGAAAGAAGCTTTATTTAAAATGAAACTAAAAAATAATGTGGTTGTTGCTTTAGTTAAACATATTATTCTTTTGCATTTATGGAGAATTAGATGTTCAGTTGTATTTTCTAATTCTTATATTCATCTAGAAACTACAATTTCAAGGCTTCATTCTAACGTATTCTTCTAGATTGTGTTATTGTTTTCTCAATTACAAGTAATGCTAAAGATAAACAATTAGATCTTGTACTAGATGGAACAAATAAAATCACAAAAAGGTCAACTTTGAGTTAATCAATACACTGTAAATGAGAGAGTTGTGCACATTTATCCATGTTAATCTCTCTACTCCATGTTAGATACCTTGGCATTCATTTTGAATGGAGTCTCCTTGAAAGATATGTGGAGGTGGTTCATTAATAAATTCAAATCCAAATTATTATCTTGGGAGACACCATTTTTTGTCTATGGCTGGGCGGATCCAGGTGGCGAATAAAATTCTATTGGCTAATCACGTTTACATCTCATCTTGTCGGCTGTTGTCTGCAAAAGCATGCTATAATCAGCTAGCTTAGCTCATTCGTAATTTTATCTAGGCTAAATGGGGAAATAAAAAAGGTATGCCAATTACTTCTTGTCTCACTGTATCCTCCCGAAGGATAAGGGCGACTTGGGTATCATTGACCCTTTCACGCAAGGGGTTTGCCTTTCAGCAAATGGATTGGCAGAGCCTTGGAAGGAAATGCTTTTTGGAAATGTTTAATTTGACACCGTATACAAAGAGCTACTGCAAGTAAAGCATGGAGTACAGTTTATTGGAATGACAAGATACTTTTGGCTCCTTACTTCAAAATCCATGGATCATCCCCTCTTAATAGCATTTGGAAAGCTTGGTAGCTAGTTTCACATAAGTTGTCTTGGTCGTGACCAGTCATTCATCCATGGCTTTAGTTTTGCAACCTCATCGATATGGTGGAACTGTCTGATCCAAATTAATAACACTCCACTTGCGAGGATTTATAGTTTTAAGGCTAAGTGTCTCTACAAGAAAGGCATTCAAGTGGTTTAGGGATCTATCGGATATTTCAAGTTTTACTTGCAAATCATGGTGATAACTCAAGCTGTGTTTTGACTTAAGTTTTAGAGACAAGGATGATGTGTTGGAAATTCAAAGAATGGTTCCTCCTAACCTCACTATCCTCATATCTTTTTGCAGCCACTCTTTTTTTCTAAAGGATTGGAGGTGGCCTAATGGTTGTTGTATCAAAACCTTTCCCCTCAAAGAGTTGTATAGATAGCTTGTGCCTAAGTTACCAATTATTCGTCAACTTAACGATCTTTGGAGATGTAATCTCAGCCAAGCCAAGTGAAATAAACGTATCCTTCTTATTTGAAAATCTAAAGTTGAATCCCAATCTCAGCTCGTTGGTTGGAAGCTTCTTCACGCCAAACTCCCAGTGGGTACCCCACCTTAAATTCCTTCTCCCGCTCCCAGTCTGTCCTTTCTATGGTAAGACTGGGTCTTTAAAGCATTGTTTTTTATTTTGTCCTCATGTTAAAAAGATATGGGCAGCACTTAGGACTTCCTTACCTGCCCTCTTCCATTTTTATTGGTCTTGGAAATCCACTCTTCTTGGATTCTCTGCCTCACATAACATGATTTCTAGTGTTTGTTGGCTTTTAATAATCAAACACAGATGGAATTTTTTATGCCTGGCTACCTTGTCTCATTCTTATACTCCCCTAGAGATTGAGCTTCACTATATCTGTTCTAGTCTTCTTATCCAAATGACAATCTTAGTTTCCTCTTTACATGAGCAATGCACTACTGAAATCAGACAGCAGGCGAAGAGTCTTCTTTCCCAGCTTCAAGTCAAGGATAAATCTATTGTGTCGTGTTTCATTTTGGCTCCTCACATCCAAACATAATCAATTAGCAACAATCAACTCTTATCTTTGGATGGGTGATCTGTAACAGATAATTATGATGTTGTGCTATGGTGAGCTCTAGAGGCTTCTGCTGTGAGTTTTCCTTGTATAGTATACTGTCTCTTCTATGTTTGGTGCTTGTTGGCCAATCTAAGAGGCTTGTTGAGTTTGGTATGGGTTATGTTGTGACTACTTATGTGATTGTTTAGTGTTGTTGGTTCACTGAATTTGTTTGTTGCTATTAGCTATTCCCTTTGTTGATCATAGTTTAGTCTGGATGGCAGTTTTGTGTCGGTTGCCTCTTCTTTGTTGCTCTCTGTAGTTGTGTTTACAGTCTCTTCAGCTGTTGTTCTTTTCATTGCTGTATAATTGTTTCTTGTAACTGTTTGCTTCATTCAATATAAAAAGAGAGTTGTGTACATCACCAATGACATAATGAATTTTGTATAGTCTTTCCATACACAAGGATACATAGTTGCAAACAACTTGATATGCATGTTAGCCTTTGTTATCCTTACAAAGATTTTATTTATGTAAATGGTTATTTTGTCTTAAGTTAGTACATTGGTTCCTCACAACCTTTGTGGCTACTTATTTTTATTATAATTCCAACATTGTTCAATACAAAATGAAAAAGAGAAAACAAGAAGACAAATGAACAAATAGATTAATATGATATACCTATTTTTATGAATAGTGTCTATATCACTATATTAAAGGAAATAATATTACACATATTCACAAAAAAAGGGTGGGTTGAAGAGATCACACCCTAAAGTCCAAATGGGGCCAAACCTGAAGCAAAATATAAAGACAAAGTCATTAGGTGGTGAGAGCTATACCAAGTGCTATGGGGTGGAGGGGGGTCCTTATCATTTGGTTTTCCCCATACATTAGCAAGGTTCAAGTCATCCAAGAGAGGCACCCAACCAAAAATTACACCCTCTTATTTTTCATCATCTTATGGCTAAGTATCACAAGCAAAGGAAATAGCCAAAGCAAGTCAAGGAAACTTGCCAAAATCCAACCATCTAGTAAACCCATGGCCATGGGCCTGGGGAGAGGCATAGTGAGGATAAGAGGGTTAAGACCACCCATGCATAGACTTATCCCTAGTTCTTCATGTAGGAGGTTGAGAAGCATGTGAGTGAGCATCCTGATCTCCACAAGCATTTTGGCTACATTCATGATGACGACCACAAGGGGGAAAGTGGCCCCTACTAGACGTTGGAGTCAATGGAATACTAGCAACTATACAAGGGGCATTACCCCAATTATCAAGAAGCACCTGCAAATGTCCTACTTCAAGTGCAACTTTATTATCTTGCACCTGAATCTTAATAAGCACATTCAAACATATCATAGCCTTAGTATAAAGTGAAAAATGAGTATCAACAGAACAACTAGAAAAAATAGCAGAATTCCTATCCTTCCAAATATTAAAAAAATTTCCACCTGAAAGCATGCCAAATCTAGGTAAACTTGGTGTGGATTCTAGTCCAATTCCCAAAATGACCATATGCCATGAGAAAGGTCTAGGCCTAAAAAGATTGAAAAAATCATGAATCCAATTCCAAACAACTTGAGCTCTAGGACAAAACTAGAAAAGGTGCTTGAAAGGTCTCTTGCTAACCACAAAATGGGCAATCAAGATCCTTAACACCCAGATGAGATAATTTGGTGCCAAGAGGGAGACCTTGATAAAGAATGCACCAGGAAAAATGGGCTAGATTTGGATCAAAGATAACTAACCAAATAGTTTGGAACTTGCATTACCAAGAGCTTAGAGACGATTGAAGAAGTCATCTCTGGTTCAATTTGGGCACCATGTGAAGATGTGGAGAGATCCATCTATAACCTTTATTGGGCTTATATGAGTGAAATGGTGTATTAAGATACCATTTCCAATCTTTCCACCAAGGCTTGAAGCTTTGAACCCTAAACTTATGATTCATATTGGGATGCAACTAAGTCAATAATTGTCTAGTAAGTTTTAAAATCTTGATTAGACAACTGGTATTTATCTTTAGTCTCTAGCCAATAGAGAAAGTTCCCAATCACCTTAGAAAAGAGGTATAGAAGGGTTTTGATTCCCTTCTTAAATAATTTCAAAGCATAGACCCAAGGAGTCTTAGCAAGAGGATGATCTTAGCAAGAGATAACTAGAGACCACCAGATAGATTGTTGGTTAATAGATAGCCTCTTATGGAATTCATTGTCATCCCATATAAGCAAAGGTTTAATGGATTCCCAAATTTTCTAGGTACTTTGACCATAAAAGTGCCATGAATCTTAATAGGATCCTTCTATAATGGAGAAAACTTGATTTAGCTAAGAAAATTATGTTTTCTAACTAAACGTTTTCAATGGCACTACTCTTGGACTTATCTAGTTTCAAAAGAAAAGTATTTTGCTACTATTCAAAGATAAAGAACAAAATAGCTCCAAAATATACTAGAAATGTTTTAAACTTGGAAAAACAATAATTTCACTAAGCTAAAACATAGTGGAAAATGATAGAATGTTGTTTTACTAGAAACTAGAATATAAACTCACATAGAATGATTCAAAATAGAAAACAACTGAGAGAAAGGAGCCTGGCACAAAAGTTTGAGCAACATTGTCTAGGACGCCAACGTGTCATGCTATTGTCCGTATGACCAATATGTTATCAAGACTCCAGAATAATGTGACTTTTCACTTTAGTTTCTCACCCAATCTCTATGTAGCTAAATGTTCCCAAAATACCTATAAGTGGAGGACAAAGAAAATGTTTAGGATTGTTTGGGAGCTTGCCAAAATTAGTTAAAGCCCCCATGTTGGTCTTTCAACCTCCATGAACAACCAAGACTAGAAAGTGCTAAAAAAGAGTGTGTGCTCTTACATCCTAAGTGTGTCAAGGAAAATAAAAGCAATGACAATGAATAAATCTGAGTATTAACCTTGGTCTACGTGGAAGAATACCCTAGTGTGGGTAAAAAGATAAATAGGAGGGTGATCTACACCAAAATATTTGCCAATAGATAATGTAAGATGCAATAGAAGGATTGCAATAATATCATTCAAAACCACAAGAATAATATTACGAAGCACATGATGTAGAAGAGAAGTAGTGAGCTCTTTGAGGGATTCAATTGATGTGCAGCCAACGTGATCCCTTCAACAATGGTAGTTGTAGTAGAGTGTTGTCAACAAAAGCTGAGAAAGAGAGATGTTATTTCAGCCAAGATAGTTTTAGATTGCTCAAGAGAGAGAGTGTAACCAGAATGGAGAAGTAAAACTTAGATTTTCAAAATTAGTTTTTCAAGAAGTAGAGAGGGAAGTTGAAGGGTTAGATTCACATGCAAAAGGTGTTTCTTTACCAAACAAGTGTTAATGAATATGGAAGCAGGTAGTTGGGTCAGAGAACAATGGTTTAATTTTTGAAAACTTTCAGGACACTAGTGTGTCACATAGACTTCTAGCAATGTGTCTTAGGAAATTCTCTAGAATTTTGCATGTGTCTCCAAAACAACGAGAAAAGCAATAATACAATACAAAATCTTGACAAATTTTGGTGAGGCAAATAGGCCAAGGTTATGCTCAAATGGCCCTGGAAACATGCTAGGGAGAAAATGCCAAAATGGGTTCAAAATACAACATGAAATTGTGAGGGTACACGATTTTTTATGTTACATTTTACCCCCACTTTAATGGGTTGATGACACTAAATGATAAGCCACACTTAAGTACATAAATGAAATGCTAAAAGAAAATATCATCATGTAAAGGATACTATAGTGGACACAAAAATTCTCCAAGAAAAATGAATGATGCCCCCAAACTAAGAACCTACAAAACCACATTATTAAGTACCCCAACCCTATAAAATCATAATATTGAAAAACATATAATCTTGTAAGACCAAGATGTGTCAATACAAAATTAAAGTAGTAAACAAAGGAATTATAAAATGGTGAGAAGAATGATAAGAAGAGAAAATTAAATCCTAAATAAATAAGAGTGAATGTATACCCCCTCATGTTTTTGCTTGACAACTAGGAGGTAAAAATAGAAAAGAATATTCACCACTTCAAGAGTTTCAAGAGAAAATTTGAGGAAAATGCTCTCTGAAGGGTTATTTCGTAAAATAGCAACTCCATGAAACGTATGTGATGGGAAAGAAGGTAGAGATAAGATTCACTTGGAAGAAGTGATGAAAAAATTCAAGGTTGCAACCAAACGTTATATAGATATTTCCATACAAGAGGTGTTGCAAAAAAAATTAATTTTTTAAAAAATTTACTATAAATAGTAAAAAAATAAAATTTACCATTTATTTGAATTTTCCAAAGTTTAATTTTTTTAGCATCTAGAGCACTTCGAGAGTGAAAATGCCATGTAGATGATACTTCTGATGCCCCAAATTGGACTAGCTCAGGGAGCAAGTGGAGTAGGGTCTCGGCATGTGGGAGGTGAGTAATTTTTTTAAATTTTAGTCATGTTTTTGCTCTTTTTTTGCATCTGATGAGACCCTCATACTAGTGTCCTACATTGACACTAGCATCCATTGGGCGTGCTAGCATCCTAAAAGGGCACTAGGCCCTGAAGGGCATGTTGGCATCTGAGGGTGCAAGCATCCCAAAGGAACTTAGATTTTTTTAAGTAGAATGATATTTTTGATGATGTAGAACTAATAAAATGTTAGTTTTGTGTTTTGTAGTACCCATCAACGATCAATGAACATATAGGAGGGAGCATTCTCATGTTATTGTGAGGATGCCTCAAAGCCTTATCCCAAGATGGAATTATGTTTCTATGTAGGGTGGGGCTTTACTAGACCTACAACATGTTGGAGATGTGATTCCATGATCACTTGCTAATTGTGTTGATGGAGAGGTGGGATGTAGATGCCTTGGTCTTCTAACTACCCATGAGAGAGATGATCATGATGCTTGAGGATGTATATCAAATCCTAATACTACCAGTCTGAGGTCATCAGGTGTCGATCATCAAGTAATGTTCGTTGCCCTACGTGCAGGTAGGGCAACTATATGTGATTAGTTGGATCATGTGTGGTGACACTACAGGGCACATCTATGTGAGATGGTTGGGGTAGGGGGCAATGGTTGTCCCACTAGTATGTTGCATCATTATCACCATTGTTGCAATGTGAATTACCTCATATGAGTAAGGTACACACCTTCGTGAGGGACTCATCCATACCATTAAGGTGATGAAGGAGTCAGAGACCATTTTTGTGTGGGGATAGAGTATGCTTTCCCACTTATACCATAACCTAGGTTGCTATGTATATTATAAGGGTCATAGCTTGATGACCTGCATGCTCCTTATGGGCCTTCGATCATATTACCCACACACGAATGATGGGTTACCCCATGATGATAGCGTGTGATACACCACAAGAACTCGCCTATCCCCTTAGGAGGCTATGGTAGTTTGGAGATATTCTCTTCTAGCGATAGACCCTTGATAAGCTACCCATCACAAATATGGTATGGTGATCATATAGGCAGATGTGAGGATGGGATAGCGGTGGGCATCAGCTCGTGAGGATGTAGACAAATCGATGGTTTTCTAGTCACCTTGATCACATCATCATGCCCTTTTACTATGGATGGGTGATAAGGTAATTTAGACAAAAGTAAGGGATTCCAACAATGATGCCCACCTACGTGCACTCTCACCACAACATTGTGAGACCAGGCGATTAGCCCTAACTAACAATTATTGACGTTCTAGTCAAGGAGTTAGATGATGAGGCATAGAATGCAAATCTAGTCTTAGATACCAATGATGTATGGGTCACCCTAGGGTTTGTGAAATGGTGGATGACATCACGACTAGCGCCAATTTTCTTAGTAGATGCCCTGTCGGAGACCTTGGGCCTCTAAGAGGTAGAGATGACTCTAAGGAGAGTGGGGTGGAGGAGACAAACAAGGAGGAAGGGCCCACATAGGCACCAATAGGAAGACAATGACATTAGAGGGATGAGGACGTAACCATTGTAGGGAGAGGCCTAGAGCCTGATCTCAAGTGGTACAACCACTACCATCCACGAGTGGTGTGTCAAGCTAGATAATACATGGGGAGTCAAGTAATACAGCTACCGTGAGGCTCAGCATGATACCATCTATAGTAGCACCTACCATGTCAGCTACAACACTATCCACATCACCTACTAGACCCTTATCCCCTTTAGATCCCGAATAGAAAATTAATGATCTAGGTGAGAATTTTTATGATTGTGCATTGTGATTTTAGTAGGACACCAGTTGTTGATCTGATTTGATTATGATATGATGAGAGACCGATTAGAGATTTTATTTGCATTTTTTAATGTACATGTGAGATTGACTTGGTTTCATGGATCAAGTGATAGCAAAGATGGTGTTGATTGTGTAGCTAGAGTAGAGTGTGTAGGCTATTTATAGGCCACAATAAACTATTGGTAGATACATTGATATTTTTGAGCTAATTCTGCAGCTTAGAGCTACCGATGAGGAGGGATAAGTGCATAGTGATTGGGTCATTGTAGAGGTAGTGTCCCTTAGTATAGAGCAGGACCAAGGTATTTCCTAGGTGACATCACTCATTGCAAAGTAATATCGAGCAATGGCACATGTGGCAATGCTCACAATAGAGCATGATTAGCCTATGACGAGAGTAGAGAGTGTATCTAGGTTGTATGTGATGCTCTTCAAATCTAGATAGATCATAGTAGGGATAAGCTTCAAAGGGCCTAAATAGTAGCACCTATATACCTAGTCCATCCCAAGGTACATACACTAATGGTCAAGGCAAATAGGTTGTGGGTAGATGTTGCGAGGCTACAATAAATTGAGTTGTGGCTCACATGAGAGGCAATGGAGCTGAGGGGCCTAGTTAGGGGCCTACAAACATGGAGTGGATCTTAGACTCATTCTTGGTCTATAGCCTCTATACAACAACCACCAGTACAACTAGACTAGCCACCTGCACTTGAGGGCTCAAACAGCCCGACACCACCATGATGCAAATTTTGGTACTATATATTTCGCATAAACACCACATTTTGATACAGCTAGTGGATTTTGTATATGATGTAATTAACACATGTATTTATATATATATATGAATTTTAACTTTTTTGAGTGACGTGTTATGAGATGTCTTATGGATATTTGATTTACATGCATGCTTATGATGTTTCACATGATGATGATGTGCATGCATGGATGAAATTGTTTATTTAAATGCAATTAAGATCTAATAAAAATTTAGATAAAACTGTTTAATTGAATTCTATAATGATCTAATCAAACAGTTGAAATGAAATTATCTAATTAAATATTGTAAAGATCTAATCAAACAATTGAAATGAACTTGTTTAATTAAATATTATAAATATCTAATTAAATAATTGAAATAAACATAATTAATTAATCATTTGCACAATTAATTAACTATCATGGTAAATAAATATAGTAATTTCCATATTTAAATGAAAACTACAACAAAGAATTCAAGACAAAAGGAATCGTGTTGAGAATGAAAATAACGAGTGTATACATGAATGCAAAGTATTAGAAACACCAAACAAACTAATGCATTGTGTTTTAAGAATGTGAATCTTATACTCGTTTAGAATATAAAATACCAAGAAAATCATAGCGCAAAATAATTGTGTCGATGATGAAATGACATAAGATAAGCAATGATAAACTTGTAAGCATAACCCCATTATACGAATGTCACATAGAGAAAAAATAAATCATGTGTGAAAGTGATGAAGAGGAATAATGTTTATAGGTTCCTTAAGAGGATTACCATCCATTGTAGAGAGGCCATAAGCTCCAAAAACCCAAATGAAGGTGACAATGTAAGCACCCAACCAATTAGGACTAAATTTCTCTTTAGCACCAGCTAGGGTGTTTACATTATGTTGATTCTCATAAAGAACCAAGTCACCTATTTGAAATGAATGATGCATAACATGTTGATTATAACTATGATTAAGAGTTTTTTAAAAGCTTGAAGATGTTCAAGAGCATTAATGTGATGTTCATTGAGCATTTCAAGTTGCTATAAGCATTGTTCACAATAAGTGTTATCATCAATGAGCCCTTGAAGTGAAAACTCTAAGGACAAAATCTCTAGCTCCAAAGGCATGATGGCATCAGTGTCATACATGAGATTATATGGGGTAATACTGGTAGCCATATGAATACTCATGTGATAGGTCCATAATGCATAGGCGAGTTGTGTATGCTAGTCTTTACCATGTTCATTAATAGTTTTGTGAAGAATTTGTTCAATTATTTATTGGAAGCCTTGGTCTAATCATTAGGTCAAGGGTAATATAGTATAGAAAATATTTGTTGAATTGGGAATTTCTTGAGGAACTGCTTCACATCCTTGTTCTTAAATGAGGAACCATTATTAGAAACAACGGCAAAAGGAAGTCCAAAATGAGAAATTATGTTATCATGCTGCAAGAACCTACATATCACTTCAATAGTCATGGATCAAAGTGAAACAACTTAACCCATTTCGTAAAGTAATATATAATGGTAATAATGAATGTGTGACCCTAAGAGGAGGGTGGATAAATTTTACTAATAAAATCCAAGCCCCAGATAGCAAATGACCAATGGGATGTCTAAACATGAAGTTCGTGTGTGGGAGATCAGATTAGATTGCTATGTTATTGACATTGAGGACATTTCTTGACAAAATAAAAAGAATCTTGTTCCATGCTTTGCCAATAGTACCCCATGTGAAGAAGTTTTTGGACTAAGAATCTACTACCAAAATGCCCCCCACAAGCACCTGAGTGAGCCTCCTAAAGGGAAACTAGTATTTTAGAATTAGCCAAGCAATGAAGGAGGTCATTGTAGCCTCATCGATACAAGTCATTAGGAGAATGATATAACATGCTATGAGGCTTTGAATGCAAGTGTGAGCACTTTTAGAAGAGTTATTTGGAAATGTACCATCATGCAAATAATTAAATATATGCGAGTATCATTCCTCATAATTGAAATTATAGTAGAAAAGAGTGTCAGAGGGAGAACTATCCATGATATTTGGTAAAGACAATGTGTGAATAATAAAATGATAATCATCCACCAAATCATCAAAGGGAACAAGGGAAGTTGCACTCACCATTACATTCGCATTCATGATGACTATCTTTACGCAAGATAGTCTCAATGGAGAAAGAAGTGAATTGATGAAGCAATGATAAAGCTAAGTCATGGTACTAAGAAATTGTCTTGTTTAGCTTGGTAAGAACTAGTGAGTTTCTTTATAATCAACTAAGAGTCACTATAAATGTGAAATAATTTAATGTTAAAAGATAATGTGGCATGCAAGCCAACAATGAGGGCTTCATACTCAATGTTGTTGTTTGTACATTGAAAATTGAGATGGAAGGAAAGGGGAAGTGGCTTGCCAGAAGGAGGAACCTATATTACACTAGCTTTGGAGTTGGTTCAATACCTTGATCCACCAAAGAACAATTCCCATGAATTATCATCATCCATGGAGAGGATGTGATCATTAGGAAAAGAGTTAGGATTAGGAAAGGAAAATAGAGAGGGAGCATCAGCTAAATGATCTTCCAAAGCCTATCCCTTTATTACCTTTTGAGAGATAAAATTAAGGTCAAATTCAATCAATAACATAACCCATTTAGCTAAATGTCCAGACAAATCCATTTTAGAGAATGTAAAACCATATAGGGAAATGATTGGAAAAGGACAACATCTAGCAAGAGCTCCATGGGCAAGAAAAAGTAGTTGGAAAAGGAGAAAAATTATTATGTTGACAACATAAAATGATCAAGTTGTTTGTACACTCTCTCAGAACCAATCCTAAAATTGCTCCACATAAACTAGTGGGTATGATTATGATGGTGGCCCATATTGGGATCAGAAAGCCCCAATTTATGACACGTGTAGTACCATGCCTCTCATTTTCTAGTTGTCCATCTCATGGGCAGAGCACCATATTTATCACAAGCCATCTCAACCATATTAAAATCTCTGCATAGAACCCAAGTGGTGGTAGGAATTGAATCAGTGATCTAGTGCTAGAGGCAAGATCTTTCAACAACATCAATGGAGGCATAAACATTAATAACTCCAAAATAATGATTATTAATGTTGAAAAGAGCCTATAATTCCCTGTTAGTGAGGTCATATCCATGGTCAACTAAATGTGGTTTCCACTTAGGAGAGAGAAAGGTGACAACTCCTCCACAACCCGCATCATGGTTACTACACAAAAAATGACTTGCTAGCCAAATAACATAGCAAGCCGTAGAAACCAAATAAATAAATTATTTATGTAAGCATGTAATTGTATAATGAGCACATCAAGAGGGAAGAAGCTTCATCTTCTATTTTATTTATGTTACACATCTTAAAAAACTATTTTTCCAAAGAATTTTTAAGAGTGCACATCTACAAATTTGTTATGTAGTTTGTGTGAGTTATTTCTTAGTTTAGCAATCATAATATATAGAAGCATTCACTAAAATGTTTCTAGTAACAAGTATGGGGGACAACTTAGATTCATTTCAAACAAAATACCTAGGTATGAAATGACATAGATTCATTTTCAAGTAGGTGGTGTTTTTGCATAATTTACAATGAATGTACATCAACCATTATACCAATTATTCAAGCCACTTTAGGCACCTCTATTTATAATTTTCATTGACTTATTTATGCTTTTGGTAACCTTATCTATCATATTTTTGAGGGTAATGCTTCTTGCCAACATAATGTTTTCTAACATAAATCAAGTTAGTAATACAAATTTTTGGCTATACGCCCCATTAAAAGGATAAGAACCCTAAAATTAGAAGGCATATAGAATGTCTATTACCTCATATTAAAGGTTTTTTGAAGCTTAATTTTGATGGTTCATCCAAAGGTAGCCTGAGGCAAGCTATAATGGATAACATTATATGGGATGAGAAAGATTGGATGATCATGGTCAATGCAAATCACCTCTCTAAAGATATAAACAATCAAGAAAGAGTTCTTTATTTGGTGGAGGGCCTCAATATGACACATTTTTAAAACATAAAGCCCCTTCTAGTTGAAATGGGTTTCCTAATTATTATTAGTACAATTACCAAAGGAAACACTCTAAGTTGGAAACTCAATCACATTTTAAGAGAAGCTAGAAATCTAAAAAAATATTTTTTTGTAAATGGAAAATACACACCTTTCATTAAATATATAGGATAATTAAATAAATAAAGCATTAACCCAAACAATTAACCTAGATATATGAGTTGGAACTGAAATTAAATACTGTAATAAATACTAATAAATACAAAAATCAAATGCATTAAGATCCAAGAACTTGTCTAATTGGAAGATAAAAGGAATGCTTGACGAGGCTCTAGGCCTTTTGGAGAATTTTGAAAATAAAGTTTCCAACCACATTCTAAGGGAAGGAAACTTAGAGGCCAACAGGCTGCGAATGATGTAATCATTGCGTAGAGCGCCTTGCTATGGGAGATTAATATTAATGATGAAGCCAACGCAATTCAATGTTAGGTCGTCTAAGTCTCAACTAGAGAAGCGTGTGGAAGGCTTTATTTGGTGCAGGAGAATGAAGCCAGCAAAGCATTTGAACGATGACTTGAGCAAGTTAGAGTTTAACAACTATGGAAACCCCCATCTGCCTAACATGCAATAAAGGCCAGATGTCTTTTCTTGGACAAATTATAGATAAGAGGCTCAGGGTGGTTTTTAAACCCAAGAGTGGGATTGTTTTGTTTGCAATTGAGTGGGTTTGGGCGAAGATTTCATGCAAAACAATAATTGGTATAAGGTCAATTCTGACCTATCTTCCATGTTTATGGTGGTCCTACTTGATCTGAATGAGGATGCAGCTACAATAAAGAAGCTAATGAAGGATTATGTGGAGCCTGGTTTTTGTGGAGGATGGATGGAAGTGGTCGGGGTTGCAAGGTATGGGATCGACATCCCCCTGCCAAACAACTTCTACAGGATAAAACATGCTGGAGACGCAATGCAGTGGTGGCCATTTATAGTGGAGGAAGGGGACAACAAAGTAGCAGCCAGGGACAACAAAGTAGCAGCCAGGCAATGCAAGGCAGAAAAAAGCATTGCATTCTTGAAGAAATTGGCGGGCCTCAAGGTCGAATATGACTAGATGCGAGAGTTACTCGACCTCTACTATGCGGAGGATGAAGATGCCTGAGTAGGGTGACGGTGCCTGTGTTTTCTTTTGTTGCTTAAACAATAGTTTCATAAGATTTTTATGTTTATCTCTGTATAAGGTGGTTTGTAGTGGTAGGGTTTGATTATGCATAATCAGGGCATTTTTTTTTTAATCCCATATATGTTAAATAGTTATATATCTTAGGGTGGTAGGGTTTGATCATGCATAATCATGGCATTTTGTTTTTAAGCCCTTATTTGCAAAACTTTCCAGCTGTTATGATGCAATTCTATTCTTATTTTGGTTAATTATAATACAAAGGGAGTTGACCCCAAGTCAGCAGTTTACCAAGCCAAAAAAAATACAAAAATCAAATAAATTAAATGTGAGGTACTTATCTCTAGATATGATAAAGATTGTATTGTACACTTAGAAATCTGTTCATCATGGTTAGAAAATAAGGACCTAGTAGATGATTATCATTGATCTAGAAATTTTGTTATGCGTTGTCTCGACTCACTTTTACAAGTGCAGATCTAATCTTCTACATAGAACTAAACTTATGATTAATAGATCTAAAATTTCTCATAAGTAATGGTTGATACTTGTTCACCTTTGTATAAAAGCTCCAAATTTTATTAGAAACAAGTGGTGTTTAGGAACGCTTTTAGGGAATCTATTTAATTATGAGAGTCATGCTCTCCTCAGTCAAACCCCTAGATGGACCAATTCAACAATGATGAACCAAGCTTGAGAATTGTAGGCAAGTGTGTAGTATGGTCTTAGAATGGTGATGCAATGCTAATGTAATGACAATTTTGCTAGATTATTTTTATTCCTTAATAGATTAGTGTTTAAACACACCATAAGAGCATGCAATTTAAAATACTTTTGTTATAGTTGGCTCATAACAGCTAGTCAAGATGGAGGGAATGGGACCCAATTTAAAATTTTGAATTTTGGATCAATTCCACACTTACGAACATGAACCAAGGTGGAAAATGATAAATGTGGGGTTTGATATCAAATTTAGGGGATAATTAATGATGGGAATAGGATCAAATAATGTTATTTTCCAACTTCCATGCTAATTACCCCATCTTACACACTATTCAGTGCATAAAGGACATGCTAGTCATCATGGGTCCAAAACACAAGGGAAAAGAGCATGGGTGTGTGATTTTCTCTATTACATTTTTCCCCCACTTTGACTTGCATGCTAGCTACAATGAGAATGCATGTCAAAGTAAAATTGAGTAGTCAACATGGAAATTAAATATTTTTCACACTCAAGGATATGCATCTACGTAAAGTATGCAAATCATGGAATTCAATCATGTGCACTTTTGTTGCCATGAGTGCTCCATCAAGACCCTGCAAGCACAAAACAAAAAGTTGCAATGAGTAGCATCTATCAAGCATTTAAAAATGAGCATAATCACAACTTACTAACATTGTTAATTGTATAAAAGTAAAAGGAGTAGGGTGAGACATTTTTCCTATTATGAAAAATGGTAAAGCTCCAACCAAGTAGATAAATATAAAAGGATTTTATCCATGTAAAATAGGATCTAACTTTGAAAATAGCATAATAAAAGTGCTCAATAAGCTAAAATATACTCTATTTAGATAGGATAATGAAGCTCTATCTAGTACATCAAATGATTATAACTAACATAGTTTTAACAGTGCAATTAAACTCGTTAAGAAAGGTTAGATATAATGTATGCCCCATTTGTTATGTACAATGAGCAAAAGGAATTGGAGGTTAGGGAAAAATGACATTGTGTAAATCATATCAATCACCTAATATTCTCAAAGATAATATTGTATAAGGCACAATAAGCATGTAAATATTAATAGATAGCATCGTGTAAGCATTTAGTGCATATCAATAGGGAACATCGTGTAGGCACGACAAGCATCCCAAGCAATAGGTGTGAGACGTAAGCATATAAAGTCAATGAGGTGAGATGCCCTAAGTGATCAGGCAACACTAGCAATGATCAACAAGGATAAATACCACAAGCATAATTGGAACGCATCCTATAAGATGTAAAATAGGTGAATGACATGTAGGATACTTGTATAAAGGTGTCAACATGAAGGCATAAGGAATCATCAAGATATACGGTCACCTAAAGTAAAAAAAATAGCAATGAATAACCTATGTAGACAAATAAATGACTAGGCAAAGAGTGTTATCACTATGAAATTACTCCCTGCTTAAATAATTTGTACATGTAGGGTCCATCATAACTATATGATTCATAAAGTATGTTTTGATAAAATAAGCGTTGTAATAAATGTGCCATCATATAATTCATCAAAAAATATGTTCATGTCTCATTTCATTATCAATAGTAACATTTAATCATTGTGTATAGAATGTTATATTAAAAATTGTATAGGTACATATACCCTAGCTATATATAGGAAGGTAAAAGTGTGAAAGGGACATTTTATTTGCACAATCACCAATATAGAGATTTGTTAGCATGTCACTATGGTTCACCATAGAGGCTACATTTCTACACTTATTAAGAGTATGTGCCTATATCAATGCCACCAGTCCTCTAAATGTGGTAAGCATCACATTTTCCTATTTTCCTTTTTTTAAAATAATAATTTAAAAATGATTAGAATAATGTAAAACTAGCGTAGGATATGTTTTCTTAGCATTTGATATGTGAGGAATTAACCCTATATTTGCAAAAGTGACCCCACTTCCATGGGTTTGAATCAATATATGTAGATGTGATCTACAAATTTACTAATACATGTGAATATGAACCAAAACATTTAGATTTATTAAATTTTTAGTAAATTCTATTGCCAGGTGTGGCCCTAGGTCTCCTTGTTCAGTGCTGTGTTGCGGTGGTTTGTGACAAGGGCTTAACCCCCTCTCGTGCTTGTTAAGTCAAGTGGTTGTATCGAGCATTAATAGGTCAATCTTTTGGTGCAACGGCAACTAACAGTTGGTATCAGAGCTAAGTTCCTCCAAACAGAGCTTAACAGCTTGAGGAAGATCTGGGAATTTAAATGGATATGTATGGTATGAGACAACAACTTTAGTCTGCCCTGGATGATCTTAAGCAATCTAATTCTAAAGTCAATGAACTAAAGGAAAAACTCAAACAGGCTGATGCTTTCATAAATGAACTAAGAGGGAAACTAAGTCTCTCTATGAAAAAGAAAAAGGATCTACTTCAGCAATTGGCAAGTCAAGGTGAAGCCAAAGATACAAATGAAGATCTAAAGGAGAAAACCATGCTATGTGAAAAATTATCAAAAGAGACCATTATGATAAGAGATGAAATGGAATCAGGAGTCATGAAATTCACCCAAGAAATTGAAGAGAAAAGAAAAATTGAAGATAACCTAAGATAATCTCTCAAGGAGAAATTTGAAGACTGCCACAATATGGATAGAATAATCAGGCATCTAGAATCTGATCTTGAAGAAGCTAAAGAAAAAGAAGAACAACTTGAGAATCAGATTGAGAATAAGATTGACACTCTCAAAAGGGATCTTCAAACAACATATGAATATAAAGAGAAATTCAAGGTAAGCTCTGCTCAACTTGAAGTCCTTGAAAGCCAAAAGAGGGTAGATGACAAGCGTGGCTTGGGGTATGAAAAAGGTGAAAGCTCTGGATCCGGTCAGAAGAACTCCAAATCAGAAAATCCAAGAAACAATCCTAGAAGACCTTCGGTAAGGCAACCAAATGCTCAAAGATATCCATCCTTCAATGGATACTGCCACAACTGCAATAACTTTGGTCATAAAGTAAATCAGTGCAGAAAAAGAATGAATCAAACTATTACATCCTTCTTCGGACAGTGTTTCAATTGCAAAAGGTATGGTCACAAATCCCATGAGTGTAGATATAAGCAAATGAGCAATTCATTCAATGGTAGATGCTTTGCATGCAATAGAATGGGACATATGGCTAATAAGTGTAGATCAAGAGAATATCAATCAAATATGCAAAGAAATGTTGTTTGTTACAATTGCAATAGATCTAGTCATATTGCCAAATTCTGTAGAAGCAAGAATCAGGACAAAAGGGGTCTGGTGCATCATAATCAGAATCAAGACAAAGGAAAAAGAAAAATGAATGTGGATGAAGTTCAATGTGAGATGAACAAGATTTGGGTGTAGAAAAGTACAGAGAATGTATCGGATGGATCCGCACCAGACTCTGGTGCTGATATTCCTTCTGAAAATTGAATAGATGGGCTCTGGCTCAGGGGGAGTAACAAAAGAAAAACCAATTCCCCCAGCCAGTCAATTGGTGCCTATAATCGGCACATGAAAGGTTGCGGATCAAAGGGTTTTCAGAGAAACATTTAGATAAGCCATAGTAAAGATTTGAAAGATCCGCATGAAGATTTAAAGAGTCTAATCCCTTCAGATAGATCCGGTTTAATAGTCTTCTGATAAAAGCAGGTTTCTTACAAGTTTGGTCTTGTGTGATTCTAAAATTGAGACATCTTGATCTGCGGATAAATCAAATGGTTGAGGAAAGTAAGAAAGCTCGTTGTTAATCACCAAGGATAACTCTAAGCATATTACTGTGATCCGGAAAGAGATCTATTTCAGAATAAGGAGAATAGAGCAACCGGAATAACTTAAGTTGCGCATTTATTGTAGTATGAATTTAGGGTTTTTCTTGCAATTAAAAGGGTTCATGTGCTCATCATTTGCACATTTGCATTCGAAAATAAGGAAAGGAGAGCTCTGCAATAAATTGCTTCAAACTTCTCAAAGACCAACCGTTGGAGTTGATTCAATCAGCGAATCACTCAAGTTCACTCCGCGAACCCTATAAGTGCAAGAGGTGTTTTCTGTTATCAAACATCTCTCTGTAAATCCTTGAATGATGGCTACTTTGAATATTGTGAAGATCATTGATAGGCCTCACCCCAAATTCAAGAAACATCCCTACAAATCCTTGGAAGTAGATCCCCTAGGAGCATTTTCCAGTGTACCGCATGGTGTCTTGCATACAGAAGATATTAGGGTTTACATTCATGCAAACATTGAAGAATTCAGAGAGTTCAAGTTGAGGGATATCTACCGCAAACAACTAATAGATGATTCATTTGAGCTCAAACCCCAATTCAAGGCCCTCCAGGACAAGCACTTTGCATAATGCATACATTTCCCCTGTTTTGCTGAGGATGAATGGGTCAGGTATATTTTGAGCAAAATACATGACAACTTCATGTGGTTGAATGGACCATTCAAGATCACAAAAGATGCCATTAGGGCAGTTACCGGATTGCACTCATCTAGTGGGATACCTGTTCTCAAATCTGTCAAAAACCAAACTATGAGTGAGGCTACCGGATCAAGGTTTGACAAAGGGCAATGACAATAGAAGATATCACTGATCTGGATATCAAGTTTGCCTCCATGATCATCGGCTACAAGATATATCATTCTAGCAGGGAGAATTCAATACCTGGAACTGCTATCTACACTGCCTATGAAATATTGAGGAAAAAAGTAGACTATGACATTTGTGAGCTCCTTCTAAACCAACTCTTGGAGAACCTGCAGAAGATAAAGAAGGATAAGAAGAATTCCTTCAAATTTGGTGGCCTAATACTCTGTCTATTCTTCTACTTTATGAATGAGCTACCCAGATCTAGTGGATGGGTATGGCAGAATGACAGACCGATTGCCATACAAATCAGGGATTATTTGCATGGACTTGGTGATGACAAAGCACAAAACACAACTCTCTGGGGTTTCTTCAAAAACTTTCAGAATATGATGCAAGCTAGAGAGAGAATTCCCCAATCTCTAGTTGAGAAATACAAAGACACAGTATGCTTTATGGTAGAGACTGATTAGTGTCTAATGGAGGCAATGCAACCAAGAATAGTGTGGATCATGCCAATGTGGTATGAGGTGGATGAGAACATCGTGGAGCTGCATGTTCAGCACATGCTGAGTCAACCAAAGGATCCCAAGGCAGAAAGGTTTGGAACCTTTGAAGAATTGAGTGTGAAGATCCATGTTGAGATAAGGCAACCAGAGATGAAAAGAAAGGTAAGAAAAGAAGTAGAAAACATTGCCAAAGGTTTTGGCATCTCAAAAGAGGCACTTGATGCTCATAGAGAAAAGACAAAAGGAACAGAAAAAGAAAAAGAAGAAGCAAAAGAGGAAAGTGCTCTGGTAGAATCTTCTACCCGGACCAGATCATCAAAGAAATCTGCACCTGCCACTGCTAGAAGCTCAAGGACATCAAAACTAGAAGCAAAATCATCTGGCAAAGGAGAGAAAAGAACTAAGACAAAAGCCACAAGATCTTATACTAGTCAAAAGGATGAAGAAGAAACTGAATCTGATGAAGAAGTCAAGAAAATGAAGAAAAAGAAGAAAACATCCAGTAAACCCTCTACGGGTCAAGGCGAAGAAGAAAAGGCAGAGGAATTTGTTGAAAAACCCACTCTTTGCATTGATGACATCATCAAATCAGTTACTATGGATGAAAATCTTCAACCAATGGTTGAATTCTATGATGATTATGATGAAGCTGATCAGAAGATATTGCAAGATGCCACAGTCAGGTATCTAAACATCTACAACAAAGCATTTATTGAAATTATATCTTTGATCCCCAAAATCTTAGAGAAGGAACTTGAAATAAGGAAGAACAATGCCCAAGCCAAAGATCTAGAAATTCGGGAGCAGATAGCTATTCAGCTCTATCCTTCAATTGACTCAAAGAAAATAAATATGATCTTCAAAGATTGCAAGGATGAGTTCCAGAGCAAAGCAAGAATGAATCAGCTCATGCTTGGTGAAACTGACAAGGTGGCCCAAGAAACAGAAGTCATCCTCTGGAATGCTTTTCAAAGATTCAATATACCTATCGTAGAGGACTTGGGTGTTGATCCCTCAGTTACAAGTGTTGAAAAAGAATCTACTGAGGCAATGACAGAAGAAGTAATGGACACCGGTGAAGATAAGGGCTTGGAATCCTCTGCTCTGGAAGAGGTGGCCCATGAACAAACAAACATCACTCCTCTGGTTTCCCCTGCTAACTCCGGATCCAAAGGAGAAGAAAGAATAGAGGAGAAAGAAAAAGAAGTGAAGGAAAAAGAATATGACAGTACTAAGGCTGTAGAAGGAAAGAAGACTTCAATAGAGGTTAGTGGTAAGAGTGTAGAAGAGAAAGCTCCAAGAGACAGCTCTAAGACTGGAGAAGAGAAGAAGAATCTATCTCCGGCAAGAGACACTACAGAAATTGTCAAAGAATTCTTAAACAAAGAGACAATGGAGATTGATGAACTGGAACTTCTACAAAGACCATTTGATTTTGATTCTCTTTCCCCGGTACAAACAATGAAGATAGCTTCATTTTAATGCAAAGGCAAAAGAAAACTCCTGAAGTCTCACATGGAAGACTGTGAGCTAATAGAAGTTGCATTCGGAGTATTAGAAAAGATCATGCCATCCTTTCAGAAGGATCCCTTAGCCTCCTCATCCGGTAATCTCAAATCTCTAGTCAATAGTGTTAGCACACATTTTGATTCCCTAGAGAAGTCAGCAGAATATAAGGTCAGGAAGGAATTTTTGGCTAAAAGATTATCAGAGGTACAAGGATTAATAACTAATGATAGGAGGAATATGAATATTGGGATAAAAAGCTTAGAAAATGCCCTTAAAGATGGTGGGGAAATGTACAAATTTTGTTTATCATGGTCCAAAGTAACATTGGATATAGAGAAGAAAGTGAAAGAACAGGAGGACAAACTGACAAAACTCTCTAAGAATTTTGATCCTCTCTCCTCCATAATAAATCAAGAATGTCAGACTATTGCAATCTTGAATGAAATCAAGAAGCTTGAGAAGGAAAAGAAAAATAGGATAAGCAGGTCAGGTGAACTTAGAGGGATAATTATCCCTAAGTTAGAGGCCATGTATGAGGCCATAAAAGAAGCTCAAACCACAGGCCAGACCAGTGATCCGACAGATCTAAAAAGGGCAGACGCATTTGCATTCCTATTGAGTGGTCACATCTCAATTTTGGACAAGATGAAGCAAAGTTGGGCAACAGAATTTGTCCAATTGAAGATAACTTTTGCAGACATACTTCAGTATATGTAAGTATGCTATATGTATATACTTATGTGGCTAAGTATAGTTGAAATTTTGGAAAATTTTGGTGTGTAGACCCTACCCTTTGCCATTGATGTCAAAGGGGGAGTGAGGAGTAGTGAAAAATGAGGAATCTAGCAAAGGGGGAGCTCCAGAAAATGTACATAGAGATAGAGCATCAGCCAAGGGGGAGTATAGTGTGACACTTAGTCATTTTTCACTAAGTGTTGCCATCAATGCCAAAGGGGGAGATTGTTGGCAAGAGACACTATATGGATTCATGAATGTTGTCATTGATGGCAACAAAGGTTATCCCACACATCTGCAAGACATGATAAGTCTCTACCAAAAGTCAGATTGAAGAAATGTTATGATCCGATAAGCAAGAACAGAGCAGTCAGCAAGGTTCGACAGTCAGGTCCAGATCTCTCAGAGGAAGTATCTCAGTGAAGTGCAGATTTGGGGAAGTCAAGAGGAGTATCTTGACTAATAGATTCCAAGGATTTAGCCTCTGGTGACAGAAGGGTGAAGAGATATGAGCACTTGAGTGTTGGGTTCCTGTTTGGCAGAGTAGACAAAGGAAGAACTATGCTGGCAAAGTGTCAGATCCAAATCTGGAAGAGATATTGCTAATGACTAAGTTTCTTGAGGTATCATTCATGATTGGCTGACATGATTGAAGACTTCTACAAGCTTATCCTTGATCCGCATTACTGCTTCCCGTGTTTGTTAAGTCAAGTGGTTGTATCGGGCATTAACAGGTCGATCTTTTGGTGCAACGGCAACTAACAAATTCAACATTTTCTCATTAGTTTTTTAGTTGCATATGAAATTAAAATCACTTTATTTTCAATTTGTGATGTAGGGTGAGATCAAGGTTAGAGAGTAATCCAGTAATCTCTAGTTGTGCAATCTTCATGATTTCATATTGATGGTAGATAGGAATGTTCTTAGTTATATGTGTTATGGAGTAAAAAGTTTCCCTATGCCTTTTTACCTCCTAGTTGAGCTCCTCTCCGTGTTAACACTTTGTTAGTTAAATACTCATCCCGGAGCAATCTCCCTAAAATCCATGTCAAATGGGGACTAGGGACCCATCTTAAATTCTTAAACATAACCAAAAAGGCCCTTGGGGCTTGAGCTCCCATGCCCAAGTCCAACCTATTTTGTCAGGATAAAACTTAAAGCATGTCATCTTGGGCCCTTTCAAAAGGATTCCCTTTGTCGTCTCTCTTGATTTAATTTGCGAATGTTAGCGGGAAAGCATATTTAAATAGGTTTATGCCTTCATTTTAAGGGAAGATGGATAATGTGAACTTGTGATATTGAGAAAAGAGAATTCAAGGCCTTCATTGTGTTTCATAGCAGAATTGTGTTGTTATTGTGTTTGTTTGTTGCAAATTTGGCTTCATCAATCCATCTTCTCGTGGTGTGAAAGATCTTCATCTCCGTGAGGGCTTCACCTCTAAGGTGACATCAATTTGTGTTTCAATAATTTTATTTCATCATTGGATTTGGCCTCTACCCTCCTTGGGCACGCACTCTATCTAACAAAGGTGTTAGGAGACTTGAATGTCCTTCCAAGGCTTGACTGAGGCAAGCTCCTAAACACCACAACCCCCAAACCCCTTTCTTTGTGTGTGCATGTTATAGATGCGGGAGTTGGAAAAGTACAGGTGCAGAGAAGTAGTTTGAAGGATAAGGTTTTGGGATCTTGAAGAATCTTGTTGATATTCCTCCCTCCTAGACTAGGGCACCCACCCTATAGTCCTCCTGACAAGTTTGGCTTTGGATTCAAGATCAGGTTACAGTCTGCTACACCTCTCTGCTCGAAATCTCCAAAATTTCTACCTTATTAGACTTGGGCACCCACCTCATAGTCTGCTAGGGTTTTATTTTTGGAAACTCAACTTCTAGTATGTTTCTAATCCTCCCTAAATACCTTTTTGTCTAGTTTTCTATAGCATTCTATCTGTTTATACCCGATTGCACTATAATTAGGGTTTGAGGCCTATTTGACCTAGGGTTTGGTAAATCTCTCAATCTAATCTATTCTTTCTATATCATTCCTGAGCACAAAATCAGCCGTTGAGGCCTCATCCATCTTGTAGTGACTTGGCTCAGTTTTGTCCTCAAATGTTATTGTGAAAGGAGGGTTTTGATTTGGTATACTTTAACATCATTCTTCCCCTCTTCTCTTTTTCACATATAACATTTTGGTGAACTTGGAACAACAAGCATTTTGCATCTTTCTGAGCATTGTAATCAGTCCTTGCATTCATTCATATCATATTAACCATCTTGCATTGGAAAATCTTACATACATTTAATTTTTTTGAAAAACCAAGCATTTTAGGCTTGCATGTAAGCATAGTTTTACATAATTGGTATTGCATATGATAAAAAGATTTAATTTTCTGATATTTGCATCAAATCTGATTCTTATTATAGTAATTCATTATTAATTCATATCAAATCTTGCATTTGAAGGTTGCATTTGCTATGGTTTTGCTTAAAAGTTGCATTTTCATATAACCTAGTAATTCCAAAAGCTAGGGTTTGTAGTCAAAATATCATTTCAAATTTTGCTGATGTCATAAACATCTTTCAATTAGATCTAGCATTAATTTAAAGCATATTTTCATTGC
Organism: Cunninghamia lanceolata; assembly: GCA_027924645.1. Lineage (NCBI taxonomy): Eukaryota > Viridiplantae > Streptophyta > Pinopsida > Cupressales > Cupressaceae > Cunninghamia > Cunninghamia lanceolata. The sequence goes on from BSBN01000010.1 coordinate 28,435, forward strand.
TCATTTAAAAATTTTGCATCATTTCATACTTCAGTTTGAAAATTTGCATGTTTGTAATTATACAATGTGTATTTCAACATAAGAAATTTAACATCTCCTTAACAATTCTTTGCAACAAATCTTAAAGTTATCTATATTACCTTTTGTGCAGCACTTTTTACATCTTTATCATTCCATTTGTAAGGACACTAGTGTGTTTTTGTATTTTGCAAAAAGATTCAAAAACCCGATTTCCTCAAACTAGTGTTGTGGTGTACAAAAGTCTTTCATATCAGTGATATTTGATTAATGAATAGACCTTATTGTATATTGTTGTTACAAGACAATTCATTATGGAACTTTCATGCCATTTCTCTTTGGTATCTTTGCATGCATATATCAAATATCTTGATTTTCATAGATTCCTAACCCTCATGAGTGAGCATCCTACAATATTAGAAAACTTAATCGAATTCATCTCCATGAATAGTCATGAGAAAGAAAACTGTGATGGCACTTCTTCTATGCATGGTAATCTAGCTTTGTCTATTTCACCTTATGATTCCTCTCCCAAATTTGTTCCCCTTTGTGAGGACATTTTGGCACAAGAAGATGAAATCATTGATACATTCCTTAATGTCACCCTACCCTCCCTTCATCCCAATGCTCTCCCTTTGGAAGATGGAGCATTAGTGGATAAAGGGCCTCCTCTCAAGAAGGATCCTCCATGGGTAGATAATTATTATTCATCTAATAATCACATGGTACATGAGGCTCCTATGGCTCATCCTATGGATCTTCCTCCTTTGATGGAATGTTCAATTACCTTGGATATCTCTAAGGAAGTGAAGACCATGGATAGCTCTACTTTTGTTGCATGTTCAATCCCCTTAAACATCACTAATGATACAATCATCACCAACCTCCTTAACAAAATTGTACCTTTCCTTAGTTCCGATGCTCTCTCTTCAAAAGCCAAAGCATTGGTGGATGAGGAAAGGACTCTCACATTAAATCCTTTAGGGATGGATGTTGAGTGTAATCAAAATGAAAATAATGTTAATTCGATCTTCATTAATAGACTTATTCCACCCACTAAGGGGATAATGGATAAGTATACTAATGTTCCTATAATTATTGTGTAAGGGGCATCTAAGGAATATCCTCACTTCAAACCACTGATTACAAAATCACCTCGACCCCTAAGTTATATTCTAAATTATGCAAGACAAATCACTCAAAGAAATCAAGGTGTTCAAATATGTTGCAACAACCCTATTACAATGTGGTTTCTCACACATACAATACACGAAACAATAAACAAAGTAAACAATAATCAAACATTCTGATCTCTTTACCAACTTCTCAACCACCTCACCTTACTCATAAAGGTGGTCAAGTTTATGATCTTGTTGAGTAACTTCGTGCTACTCCTGCTAAGAGCTCTCTTTGGGAACTCATACAAACATCACCTACATACCACAGAATGCTCCAAGAAGCTTTACAAAAGGTGATTGTACCACCTTCTATTAATCCTAATGATGTAGTAGTTCTGTTAGATTGTATGCATGAGACAAAAATAGATATTTTGTTTCAACAACATGAATTACCATCTATTGAAGTTTAAAACCAGCATGGTCCTCTTATAATCTTTGTAACAATAAATAAAAATTTGATAAAGCGAGTTATGACATTGGATCATCTCTTAATGTTTGTGGCATTGATTTGCTACACAAAATCAAGATCAACACTTCTTTAATCAAACCAAATAAGCTTAGCATATGTGGCTTTGATAATGTTTGTAGACAATCCCTAGGTACCATAACTTTACCCGTAAAGGTTGGACCCATGACATTATCTACCCTTTTTCATGTCATGCCTAGTTTGCTTTCATATAATATGATTCTCAGTAGACCGTGGATCAATGCCATGGGGGCAACTCCATCTACCCTTCATTGATCAATAAAGTTTATTTACGAAAATAAACTTCACACCATTGAAGCCGATCCAGAGCCAAAAAGTTGTTTACACATTGAAACACAAAAACAATTTGTTAATCACGAGATTCTTAATAACTTAAAAGCTGACTCATCAATACTCTTGCCGTAGATAATGTTGTGCACGATTCAACATCACCATCGAATGCACTTCTTGGTGACGATTGGGGTTCACTAGATTTTGCTCCTTCCTTTACAAGGGAATATAACCTTAATAACTCTAATCTCAACACATCAAAAATTGCCTCAATCTCATCCAAGCAATCTTTGGGAATACCTAAGAAACCCAAAGTTTCTTTAGTAGAAAACAAAGACAATACTCTTACTTATACTACAGAATATGAGACTTATGAGGCTCCACCATCTTTTAAAGAGATGGACTCTCTCTATGGTCATGGATTTCAAATTCTATACAAAAATTGCAACTACATAGGTAATGGTTGTGGTGTAAAACAACAGGGAATCATAGTACATTTGCAAGTTGCTGGAATTAACTACATGGCTAGTATTAGATACCGTTCTTTGAAGCCCACCAAAGCCTATCATCATCCTAAACTTAATGTTAATACAATATCAACTAGTCCAAGACAGAATATGATATATATGTGATGATTAACATGGATTGTCTGCCAGGAAATATCCTACATGATCTAGGTAAGTATTCCACTCATTCAACTACAATTGATGTAGCACCTTTCTACGATGCTCTCAAGAGTGGCCTTCTCTTATGTATTGTGTTGCGTCCCCCCGTGTTGTGCTAAATGTTTATTTGGGTCCCCTTGGATGACCCTTGATACTCTTGTAAGGTCAAGCATACAACGGGACCGCCTTCGTCGTAACATTCTTTTATTTGTTTCTCAATTCTTCTATTCTCCTCTCCCTTCTTTTTATCATTGTGTATTGTGCCTTGGGGGCATAACGTTGTAGAGGGTGTTTTGGGGGCATCCTCTTACATGGTATTCCTAAGGCACTTTGTCTCCTCTCTCATTTTTATTGGTTCCCTTCTTCCGTGGCTCTACTAATTGGTGGATGACGAAAACAAACAAATACTGATACGGACCATGTGTCCCTTTAGCAAGAAAGAAAAAATGGACCCAGTCCATATATGAAGATGGGGTTGATATATATATCTGATGCTTGACTAGTAGAATCACTCTGTGTGTTGTATCGTGTTGTGAAACTTCTTGTAACAAACATTTGCAATACTCTCAATCTACTTCAATGCACTTTGTTTGGTCTTGTATCTCACCTTGTTGTTACACTTGGTTCTGAGATATAGTATAGCCCAATGGCTATATGATGAGGTATAAACAACCTCATTTCTTTGATGAAACAAATAACCCTTTTTGCATTGCCCAATTCCCTAGCCTTGCCAATTTATTTGTTTTAATAAGCAATATTTATCTATTTTTAATGAAATGTTGTAAAAACCTTTATTTCCTAAATTGATTGAAATTAGCTTTTAAATGTTGATATAATGGCATGTAGAGTTGGGTAATTGTGCAGGGTAATGCATTGCCTACAAGAGAAGTGGACTTCATGCAGCTGAGGTCGAATGCGCCGGAAGTTGAGGGTGCCAAAAATTTTAGGCATGCATTAATTGAAGATTTTGTTTTAAGTTTTGTTATTTTTGTTGGTTACCCAAAGACATTATTACTCCACTTGGATCCCTCTTTATGTTTTAAATGACATCAGTAGTTAAGATTTTGTTTTTTGTTATAAGACTTCTTCAAATGGCATTTTCCCACCATCTAAAATTCAGGAGTTTGAATGTAGGTCAGTTTTAATCTATTGCTCAAAACATGGATATAAATATCATACTATGGATGGATGAAGATCAATCCCTTAGTTTTTGAAATAATTAGAGTTGTGTACTGCAATTTTCTCCATGAATGCAAATAGTGTTGTTCTGAGTAATTTATTTTGAAATGTAAAGATCTAAATAGAGTTACCATGTTGTTGTGAAAATGACTGAATGTGACCTGAGTTAAAAACAAATTTCTCCCAAGAGCTAGCCACTCGCGGTACTATAGAATAGATAAGTACTTTCATTTATGTGGATGTTTCATTCAGCTAAAGTTATTTTATGTTTAGTTTTTTGTCGTGAACCTGCAGGGTGTGTTGTTTGAAAGCTTTTGGAGCATTTGCTTCAGTTAAACTATTGTGTACTATTGTTTTAGAACTCTCTATGTTGTTTAAATGTTTTTGGTGCATCTGCCTTAGTTAAACTATTGTTTACTGATAGTTGGAAGTTAGAATGTTTGTGGTATAGAATTTCTCACTGTTCAAAATCAAAGTAAAGTTGCATTTGTGAATTTCTAGTGTAGAGTTTATATGCTTTATAGTGTAGAGTTTATATGGTTTCTAGTGTAGAGTTTACATGCTTTCTAGTATAGAGTTTTCATGCTTTTTAGTATAAAGTTTAAATGCTTTCTAAAGAAGAATATAACTGTTGTTTCATTTCATATGTTGTTTCAATCTTTTAAAGGAACTAGGAAATTGTTTCTCAATGAGATATCCAAACTCCCTATTGCATACAGCCTCGGACACTACCCCAGTCGATAAAATGATAATTTTCAACTAAAGTGTTGGGACCTCATGACAACTTGTCACTTTTTGGCGCTGTTGCTGGGGATATGTGATTCTTTTCTAAGTGTTATTAGGGAAATGCTTAGAAACCTCTTGTAGTAAACAACCAAAAATCGTCACCAAACCTCTTTTTCTGCATGGTCAGGAAATGAGGCCCACACGGAAGATTTATACCAAAACCCCCCCAATAGTAATTCCAACCATAAATAGGGAGGAAGTAGTCTCAGCTGAAGAACTAAATTTCAAATTGATAGAGCAGGATCAACCTGAGACCTCCCAAAATACCCTAGAAGTTTTAGTCATTCAGCCAACCAACCTAGTCTTTGAGGAAGAGAACATTCATTTTGACATTATGGCTAATAATCTCCATAATGATGATAGCACGAACCTTTACCTACCCTATTTCTCTCAACGAAGATGACGATGCACCAATGAAAAATATTTCACCATCCATCTTGCCGACTTTCGGGGACTTTCTTTTGAAGATCCTGACCAGTTCCTCTTTGAGTTCAAAGTCTTGTGTCAAACATACAACTACAAGAACTATAACTAGAAACTTAAACTTTTCCCTCCACTCTGAGAGATGCTACAATGCGTTGGTTCATGGGACTAGTTTCTGGATCAATAACTACATGGGATGAAATGGAAACTGTCTTTTTAGACAAATACCAGAGTTATTGCAGAGTTAGTGACAAGAACGAGGATTTCATTAAACTAATACAAAAAGAAGATGAGAGCTTGGAAGATTACCTTGATAGGTTTATCTATCTAACCAAACGATGTGGTGAAGAAGCCATAAGTCTAGAGATTCTAAAGACTATATTTCTCAAAGGACTTGATGAAGATGCTAGGAGGAGCTTAGATTTAATGGGAAAGAGAGATGTGTCCCAACTTGAACTGGGTGATATCTCTGAGTTATGCCAAAATTTTTCCTGTACTTGAGGAGGTATATGAAAATCTAGCCTTTTAAGGAGCTCAAATGAAATAGGTAAACTACAAGAGGAATTAGCAAATCTGAAGACTAACATTCTTGTTTAGTTAAACACCACTTTGGATGGAATACAGGCTAAAACATGTAATCCTGAGACTTTATCCATCTATTGCCCTAGGTGTCGAAACAAGCATCTATTAAGAGAATGTCCTCTGGATAAGGCTGACATTTACCAAATTTGTGAAAAGAGTCATGCCACAAATCAATGTGAGATCCTAAATGCAATCTAGAGTTCTAAAAAATGACCATCTCACACTGAGGAGGAAATCAATTTTGTGGGTCAAAGACTTGGAGGAAATTTCTTCTATGGTCAAAACTCCAACCCCACATGGTTACCTCCAAACACTTGGAACAATACATAGTGGACAGCTCCATGGCCTTCAGCACCACCTAGTTGGGGAGCTTACCCACCTTAGGGACCACCTGAATGGATGAACCAAGAGTGGGGAAATCCCTAATGGCCAAATCAACAATGGCACCCTCATAATCAACCCTCACAATGGAACCAACCACCAAATCAATTCTATAGTGGTCCAAGACGAATGCCAAATCTGCAACAAAACCTTTTAATGGCTCCTCAAAACCCTCAGCAGAATGAACAAGTCAATCAACCACCATTACTGACACAACCTATTCCTAATCCCAAGAACACATGTCAGAATGCCCCGGTATATGCTGTTGATTAGGATAACATGGCAGGGGTCAATGCTATCTATTGTGGAAACCTTCAATTGTGGTCAAGAAAAACACTTAATCAACCTACCCTTGTTGAAGTTACAGAAGAACCAGACAAGGAACTTAACATAGAACTAGAGACTCTTCTTGTACCTACAAAGCACGACCCCAAGAAAAATTAGGAGGAATTATCCCCAACACAATCTCAGGCAACTTCACCACCTACCATAGAACCGTCTCAAGAAGTTGGCAAACGACCATCAACTACTCCAGAGAAGGATCCTATACTAAGGAAGAAAATTCAGGCACCTTTTCCAGAACGTCTCAAAGAAAATGTTCATAGGAACACACCAAAAGTATCATTGTCTAATGAAACTGCTCTGATATAAGAAATTGAACAACTCCATATCAAGATTCCCTTGTTACAAGTGATTAAGGAAATTCCTGAACTGAACCAGCTAGTCAAACAGTTATGCATTAAAACACCAGGAAGGAAACTGAAACAAATTAGTACAGTGCACATCAATGGATATCTAGCTGACCTTCTAGCTGGAAAAACCTTAACCCCAAAAATATGGTGACCCAGGTAGTCCACTTATAACAGTAACAATTAATGGGGTAGCAATACCTAATGCATTGGTGGACTTGGGAGCAGCCATTAACATTATGATAGTGGATGTTATGGAAACACTTAGACTCACTTATTTACACCACACGACTACAATATTACAAATGGCAAATCAGGCCATAGCCATTCCCAAAGGTGTTTTAGAAAATGTCCCTGTCAAGGTTAATGATTGGGAATATCCAGTAGACTTCCAAATCCTCCAGTCCCTCACACCCAAAGACAGTTACCCGGTAATATTGGGTAGGCCATGGTTAGCTACAATTGTAGCCAAGATTGACTGCAGAGCAGGAGGAATGATCATTTCACATGGTCTCAAGAGAAAACATTTAAGTCTATATCCCCCCACTCAACTTGCAAAACATAACCAAGTCTGGGTTGATGAATCAAACGAATTCGACAAATAAGAGAATCTAGCTTCACTCGCTATGGTGGTTATTAAACAACATGGCAAAGAATTGGAAGATGAATTAGAAAACATCCAAGATCTTTCCATAGACTCGGGTGATGAAGAGATTTTAGAAGTGGAAGAAATTTTGGGACATCCAATCCACATTGACGATAAAGAACATGATTATACGAACTTCACAACTCGATCTTGTCCCCTGGCGAATATCATTTTGAAAACAGATCACTTCTTTGAAGATATTACCAAACTCCATAGAACCATACCACATAGATGTCCTCTCAACACTTTAACAAAGGAAGTTCACACTGTCACCTCCAATTACCCTGGAATCAAGACTATCATGTTATTACCAGGAAAGACTTTAAATATCAATAGTTGGTTGATAGAATCCAATGAGCTCAAATTATTCAATTTTTTTATGAAGAGGTCCAAAGCTTTTGCTTGGGACTATACATATATGAGAGGAATTCACCTAAGTGTTTGTACCCACCACATCTATACCAAAGACGTTAGACCGATTCGTCAATCACAATGAAGACTCAATCCTGCTCTCAAAGATATTATCAAAATAGAAATCGAGAAGCTTTTAAGGTAGGATTTATTATCCTATCTAGGACAACAAATGGGTTTCACCCTTGGTGGTAGTTCCAAAGAAAAACAGGAAATGGAGAGTGTGTGTTGACTATCGAGAACTCAACAAAGCAACCTACAAAGATTATTTCCCACTACCCTTCATAGGTCAAGTTTTGGATAATCTATCAGGAAGTATTTTTCATTTCTGGATGGGTTTAGTGGATATAACCAAATACAAGTGGCAGTAGAGGACCAGGACAAAACTACTTTCACCTATCCTTGGGGAACATTCGCATATTAGGTTCTTCTCTTTGGGCTTTGTAATGCTCCTATCACGTTCCAAAGAGTTGTTATGGCTATCTTTGTTGAACTTGTAAACGACTATGTAGAAGTCTATATGGATGACTTCACAGTCTATGGTTCCACCTTTGATGAAGGCCTTAAAAATTTGGATAGAGTATTGCAACGATGTGAAGATCATCAACTGTCTTTAAGCCATGAGAAGTGTCTAATAATGGTAGAGCAAGGTATAGTGTTGGGACATCATATCTCAGCTGAAGGGATAAAGGTTGACCTTAAGAAGATTGAAGTCATACAACAACTGGAAACCCCAAAGAATCAAACTAATGTTAGAAGTTTCTTAGGACATGTTGGTTATTACCGGAGGTTCATAGAAAAGCTCAATAAGATTGTAGCTCCCATGTTCTCTCTTCTCCAGAAAGACGTGGATTTTTCCTAGACAGAAGAATGTAAAAAATCTTTTGACATTATTAAAGGAAAACTTGTCTCATCTCTAGTCCTACGAGGACCTAACTAGAAACTTCCCTTCCATATTTATGTTGATGCTTCCAATGATGCTATTGGAGTAGTGATAGGTCAAGAAGATGAGAATGGAGGAAAGTACGCTATATATTTCATCAGTAAAAACTTGAGACCCACTGAACGGAATTACGCCACCATGGAAAAAGAATTCCTAGCAATAGTTCGTGCAATAAACAAATTCTGGCATTACATTATACGATACAAAGTGACCGTGTTCACAGACCATTCAACTATCAAATACTTGATGAACAAACCTGTAGTGAATGGAAGAATAATTAGATGATTACTATCCAAGAATTCAATGTGGCCATTATGGATAAACCTGGGAAATTCAAAGTAGTTGCAGATTTTCTATCCTAAATAAAACAAGATAATGGAGATTGTACCCTTGTGCAAGATGAATTTCTTGATTAAAATTTATTCGCTATCTCCATTAAAACACCCTGGTTGGCAGACATTTCCAATTACTTAGCCACTACAGAGCTTCCCCCAAACTTTACATCAAAACAAAAGAAACGCCTCATTCAAGAAAGTGCTCACTTCAAATGGATTAATGGCATGTTATTCTGATATGGGCCGGACTTAACGTCGCAGACCAGATGAAACATACAGCATCCTCAAAGCTTGCTATGACGATTCATTTGGTGGACACTACTCTGCCAAAAGGACTTCCCATAAAATCTTAGGTGCAGGATACTATTGGCCCTCTATGCACAAGGATGTAAAGAATTATGTTCGTTGTTGTGATGAATGCCAATGAGTGGGAAGACCTACGGCCTCCAACGAAATGCCTCTGTAACCTCAGGTGGTTTTTGAACCATTGAAAAGTGGGGACTGGATTTCATTGGTCCTATAGATCCACCTTTGCAAGGGAAAGAGTATATTCTAGTCTGCACAGACTATCTTACCAAATGGGTAGAAGTCCAAGCTCTAAAGTCGCTAGAGAAGAACAGGTTGCAGACTTTTTGTATAACAGAAATTTTCTCAAATTTGGAGCCCCTAGGTCAATTGTCACAGACCAAGGACCTCAATTTATGTCCAAGGTTTTATTAGCTTTCACTGATCATTTCCAAGTAAGCCATAAGAAGTTGTCACCCTATCACCCACAAGCAAATGGTCAAGTAGAAGTCACTAATAGGGAGCTTGAAAACATCCTAACAAAAACAATTTCATCAGGCAAAAAGGACTGGGCTAGAAATTTGCCTGAGGCTGTCTGGGCTTACAACACAACTTAGAAATCCACCACTGGTCTTACTCCTTACGAATTGGTCTTTGGGAAGAAACCTTTTCTACCCATTGAATTTGAACTCCAAACTCTTAGAACAACAATGGAGCTAGACTTAGACCTTGATCGGGCTCAAGTAGAGAGAGTCTTGCAGCTTAGTGAACTAGATGAACTCTGCTTAGAATCTATTCATCAAACTGAGCTAGTTCAACAACAATGAAAGGCTTGACACAATAAACACATCAAAGAAAGAGAATTCCACGAGGGAGATTGGGCATTGTTGTTTGATTCTCAATACAAGGACCAGAAAGGCAAACTCAGAACTCATTGGTTGGGTTCATACAAGATTTAAGAGGTATTTCCAAATGAAGCAGTACAACTCAAACCCATTAATGGTGATTCTCAGACTCTCTTAGTCACTAGACATCGACTCAAGATTTACCATAAACCTGTCAACAAAGAAGAGTTTACTCGATTGGTAGAAATGCACGAAGAAACTCAATGTGTTGATTCTACTTTGGTAGAAACAATACCATAAGATGAAATATATATATATATATATATATATATATATATTAATGTGTGTGTATGCATTTAGGAACAATTATTCATATATTCATCTTTGTACTTGCCTAAATTTCATCTTTGTTTCGTAGGGTTTCATCTTTGAAGAAGTGTTACAAATTTTGACGCATCTCCCGGTGCTACTCCAGAACTTGTTGTCTGAATAGATCCATACCCTCACTTTGTTCTTGCATTCTAGCTGCATCTTTCAGCGATGCTATGGAACTTTGTTCCTACATTTTGGCTGCATCTTTCAGCGATGCTTCGAAACTTTGTTCTTGCATTCTGGCTGCATCTTTCAACGATGCTCCAGAACTTTGTTCTTTCATTTCTAGCTGCATCTTTCAGTGATGCTCTGGAACCTTGTTCTTTCATTTCTAGCTGCATCTTTTAGCAATGCTCCAAAACTTTGTTCTTGCATTCTAGATGCATCTTTTAGCGATGCTCTGGAACTTTGTTCTTGCATTCCAGTTGTATCTTTCAGCAATGCTCCAGAACCTTGTTCTTTCATTGCTGGTTGCATCTTTCAACAATACTCCGAAACCTTCTTCTTTCATTTCTGGCTGCATCTTTCAGCGATGCTCCAGAACTTTGTTCCTACATTCCAATTGCATCTTTCAGTGATGCTCTAGAACTTTGTTCCTGTATTCCAGCTGCATCTTTCAGCGATGCTCTGGAACTTTGTTCTTGCATTCTGGCTGCATCTTTTAGTGATGCTCCAAAAATTTGTTCCTACATTCCAGTTGCATCTTTCAGTGATGCTCCAAAACTTTGTTCCTTCATTTCCACCTGCATCTTTTAGTGATGCTCTGGAACTTCGTCCCTTCAACCCAACTGCATCCTATGATGATGCTCTAGAATTTTGTTCATATCTTCCATATCTATTCCTTTGATATCTTCCTCCACCATTGTGAACTTGTGATTTATGTCTGTGAAAATGTCCCTACTATCTACAAGCACACCATTATCACCCCGAAATCTACCACGGAAGCCATCATGAGTTTGTCATTCCTAACCATAATAAATAAGTGTTATTATGACAACTTGTCATCATAATAAATTCAGCCACCCCATTATCACATCATAATAAATTCATTTCATCCAAACCACTTAGTACCACCACCTAGGATGCTATTACGTCAACAAAAACAAGCGACTTTCAAATCAATAACTAAATGGAAGGTAAGTACATCTTTTATTTTAAATAGATAAATTGGCATGACCCCTTTTCTTTTCCAAATTTGGCAAATGTGTGAATTGTTTCTTCACTAGAGAAGGTGCGACTCGTTCACTCTATCCCATGCAATGTCATAATTAACTGTTGCAAAGACAAGTACCCTGAATCAACATTACCGAAGTACAAGTGGCCTCAAAACCTACATTTCCTTTAATTTCCCTATCAATTTCTTGAGTAGTTTTATCACTTTGGGTGCCACAAAATTTCAGTAGACATTAAGTAATATTATTAGTAAGAAATAGAATGGGAGGAGCCAAACGCAAGTCTAAGCCAGCTTCACCAGATAAATTGTTGGCATTGGGGAATATTTCAGAGTTGTTTCAGAGAGTATGGTGGCTAGACTTTATAAAGAAATTTGAGGGACACCATGCGCAGCTAGTCAAGGAATTTGCCGAGAACTTTGCAGATGGATAGTCAATTGTGTGTGGGAAGAAATTCAAGGTAAGTCCCCGAATTATCTCCAAATTATCTGGTATTGGAAATGAAGGTATTAATTTGTTTGAAACCACAAACATTTCCTATCAAAAAATGATAGAACTTTTTGCACGGGAAGGGGAACCTCACCCATTATTAGTTGTGAATACCAGGGGGCAAAACAAGGGGTTTCACAGAATGTCCATTGCAAAACCATGGTGAACAACAATTGCATGGATTATTAAGTACTTCACCTGTGAAGGGCAATGCACCACTGTAGTTGGGCCCCCTTTTTAGCTGCTTATTCATTTGTGCCATGGTTTAGAAAACCCTAAATTAAGGGTTAACATTCCTATTACACCCCGTGTATTTCTATCTACTTACTATTTACCTAGATTGGTTAATTTGTTTGGAAAGTGAGTGATTATGGATTTCTGCATCTATATATGTGTTTTATCCATTTACTATAGATTGGATATATTGTGAAAATTGAAGTATTTATGAATCTTTGCATCTGTGTGTGTTATCTATCTTGAATGCAATATGATGAGAAAAAGAATAATGCAATGTCTTGTATTTAATGTAGTTATTGTTAATTAATGATGATATTTTGATCAGCTAACTATTGTGGCAATGATCTAAGTGGATGCAGGAACAAGATGTCCCTCTGAAAGGGAGGGGAGGTATCACTCAGGGGAAGGACTTGGTCTAGTAACTTTAGTAAAACCTATATTGAGAAATCACACACTCACAACCCTATCTTGACCTAGGTTGTGTCAAGTTAGTTGAGTAGCGGTAAGTGATGTTTGTTGTGAATCTTGATTGCATGTTTGATGATCGTGTGAGAACTGTGATTTAATCTGCATGTTGATAAGTTTACGATTGCATAGACAAAGTTTTATCGTGAAACGATTTTATGTTATGCATGTGTTTATGTGGTTGTCGTTCATGTCACAATGTATATGTGGTTTCCATTCATTTGTGTCACCAGTATGTGGGTCATGAGTTTATTTGGTTTTGAGTGAAGTCGATATACCTATATATATATATGATAGCCATTGTTATTATAAATATATAGATATATATATATATACATGTGTATATATAGTTATTTATGATTTGCGAGATACTAATGAATTGGTTAGAATGTAATCATGTCTATTTGAATTTCATGTCAATTTTATTGAAATACGTGAATGCATGATCAATATGTTAGAAGTAATTTTATTTACGATTTAATAATAATAATAATATTATTATTATTATACTCCTATGTTTTAAAATATATATAATTATAATACTTTTGGAAAAATGATTTTGTTTTATTAAATATTATCCTTTTGATATATATATATATATATATATAGTTTATAAAAGTTAAAAAGGGCACGTATTCCTTAAAAAAAAGGAAGAGGTTTATTTAGGTTATAAATTTAGTTATAAAATCTAAAAAGGCACGTATTCCTTAAAAGGGAAAGACCTTTATTAAAGGTAATAAAGTTTTAAAAAAAAGTTTATTAAGGCATGCAAAGCGCTCCATATAGGGCACCTGGCCTAAAACAAAGGAAGAGTAAACATAAGCACTCACCTTAGCACGTGGGTATGGAGTTAAAAAGTTAGGATAAGTAAGGTATTAAAAAGCCTTACCTCATGCCTTATTGAGCACTCATGTAAGCACATGGGTTTAGGGAATATATGCACCTCTTGGTGAATTTTTTTTAACAAACACTTTTATTTTTATCTTAACCGTGGAAAATGAACTAATTTTAGATTTTGTTAAGCATGTCCTCATTGTGTCAATATTTTTTGAGTTGGTTAAGCATGTCATCATTGTATCGACATTTTTGAGTTGGTTGCAATATAAAAGGGGGTGCTCTCCCTCATTTTTACTGGCACCATTTTCTAATCAAGAGCCTTCTCTTTTCAAATTTGAGTTTTGTGTTAGTGTCAAAAGTTTGTCGTTTTGCTTTTGTAAATTGTTTAATTTGGAGGAGCAATCTAGAGTATTGGAAGGATGTAAACAAAAGAGTCTTTGATCCATTTGGAGCTATATTCTCAGGCATGGGGATTTCTCTTTTATTATGCTTTTCTATTTTGAAGGCATTTTGTGTCGAATGCATTGTTGTTTATCAATGTGATTGTCAACTTGATTATATAATAGCATTTATATTTATATATATCTAAGTAAGTGAAAATTGTGTTGTGAAAGTAAAATTAATCTCAATAATAGAGATTTGTGTCTATATGGGACTTTATCTATATTTATCAGTTTGAGTATGATTAGTTGATTGTATAAGAGGAAAGACAGTAAACTATAATTTTGCAAGTAGAGTTATTTCAACATAGGTGTCATGATGAAACTTGGGATAGGTTAACCTTGGGATATGTGATCCATGGAAGAGGGGGAATAACCTAGAATAGAGTTTGATGTAAATGTTAAGCGGGAATATTCCTGGGATTTGTTGATCCATGGGAAAGGGAATATCCTATGTGTAGAGAATGATGCATTTGTTAAGTGGGGTTATTCCTAGGATTTGTTGATCCATGGGTAAGGGAATAACTTTTGTATAGAGATTGTTGTCTTTCCCAATCGAGATAGAAGGGTGGGTGAATATGAGACAAGAAAACTTTGGCCAAAGTGGTGTAAATTGCTAACGTTTACACTGTCTAGGTTCACTGTGATCCAGGTTTGCATTTCTAGTAGGGATTTCATATTTTGATGGTTGTAGCCATAGTATGATAGTACTAGTTAATGTAGGACACAACACCTTGCTCAAATTAAGCCTATTTTATTTGGGGTTACCATACCAATCCCTTTGTCGAAGGGTAGGGCCATTTACCAATTTGGTAAATGTGCGAGGGACCGAAGTTAGTCCATGGTTGGAGGTAAATCGCTTGAGTGATGCTTCCTATCATGTAGTTGGTGGACAGGAATATTGAAAATAGACAAGTATACAATCATGTATCTTTATTTATTAGTTAAGCTCTCGAAGCTTGTATGTATATTATGAAAAAGTTGTAAAGATGATTATTCAATTCTTTTATTGAGGAAATGAAATTTGATTTATGCAATGGGATTTTGGAATATGTTTCAAATGTGCATTCAATCAAAGGAATTTAAGGAAAAATTTTATTGCTTCTGCTACCAATATCTTGATCTATTTACTTTCAAATTTAAACTTGGTAAATCTTAGTTGATAGAACAAGTGGCTTGTTACACATGGTATCAAAGCTAACCAGGTTTAGCTCTAGAACCTATGTGCTCACTATGCTATGAGAGTTCAAAATTGAAATTGGTTTTATGCGAGAATGGCATAGTAGACTAACTAAGAAAATTATCAGAAGGACTATTATCCAACACTTATCAAGTCAGTGGTTAAGAGTAAACCAACTGAGGAATTAAGGAATCCATGAGTCAATTTAACTCTATTGAGGATGCATAATAGAAAGATTCTGAGACTTGGATTAAAAAGATAAAACTTCGATCAAATGTTATTAGACTAAGAGCTCAGACTAAGAGCTCAGGAAGAGCAGTGTCTATATGAATTCAAGATCACTTTTATATCTCAAGAAATTAAGGATGGGAAGATCCTAAAATAATCAACTAGGTGCAGAAGTAACTGAGTTTGAAAAATTCTAGAAATTGTATCAAACAATACGTAGATAAATTGGGTTCTTGTCTAACTCTAGATGGGTTGGAATGAGTTGAGAGAGATAAAAGGATCAATAAAGGACAAGTAGTGATGTATTGACATATAATGCTTGGAAAGATAGTATAGGACTTGGAAAATGCTTTTTGATTTCTAAAGATTCATGAGAAAACCAATTGCCATATTCAAAGAATCATGCATAACTAAAGGAGAATAAGAGTTCCCTTATTAACTCATGAAGCTTATATGTAGTTGAGGATGTAAATGAAGAGGATCCTCTTGGGCAATATTTTGATGAAAAGATTGGGATTAGTATCATTCTTTTGTTTAGAGACTGCATGAAGTTGCAAGATAATTCGTAACAGTTGCAAAGAGAAGTTATTAGTTATTTTCATAGCATTTTTGGACAAAAGTTGAGAGCTGCGTATTTGTCTCTTGATGGAGATAGAAAGAATAATTACAATGAAGAATGAGATCATCACCGAGATATTTAGACCAGTTTGATTTAATTAAACTATTCTGAGAGGTAGGAAATAGAGTTTTGTAAATGAAAGGAAGAAGTGTGTGTTCCAACTGAAGTCCTTGTGTGTTATTGTAACACCATCTTATAGTGTCATCTATGTGATGAACGATAGATATTTTACGATGTAAGGATGGATGTGTTTTAATCTTTTAATTTTGAGTATAGTGAAAGTCTTAAAGGGACTTATTTATTTATTGTGCTAGTAGCATAGTCTCTAAACCACTGTAAGTTTTTAGAAAACTCGAGTGTAATACAACAATCTACTCTCTTGTTAGTGACTTAGTCAGTCATATAGTGCATAGTCAGTATATCTTTTGATTTTGACACTTCTTAAATTTTGGAGAAATTCCTTTTTAAATATTTGCATGAATTTTTCATTGTTTCATTCCTTAATTTTTGGAATGGTCTAGCCACCGAATTTTGAAGATTATTTATTTTACGACCAATTGGTCAAAATTTGATTTATTGAGCTCAAACTTTTGACTTGTTGTTGAAAATGAAATTGCTTATTCTTGACATTGATTTAAATTATTGAGGTGGCTATACTAGAATATTTTTGGTTCTTCACCTCTATCATGTCTTGGATGGGCCTTTGATGGATTGTATAAGGGAGTAAATTGTAGAAAATGCACTTGGTATATTCCTAACTCTACATATTTTTGAAACCTTGTGAGGTAGGAAATTCTTTTTAAATCATAACTAGGTCATCTAGGATTAACTAAATTTCTAGTCGGTGTGAAATCTCTTTATTTCTAAAAGAGAATGAAGAGTGATAGCAAGTCGTCGAGAATGTGAGAGAGTTAAGGATGATTAAAAGCACCCAGTAGGGAATTGGTATCTATACTATATTTGAAGAGTGGAAGTGGTGGATTTTTAGCCTGAACTTTGTAAAGTCTTTAGCACTAGAAGCTTAGCTTTTTATAACTCAACTTATCACTCTAAGAGAGGCTATCAACTGTAACCGTCTAGCTTTGGTCTCTCCAACCAAATCAGAAGCCTTACCACTTTCTAAGGATATGTCCTTAGAGTATAGTGTGAACTCCACCATGTTGTTTAGGAATCTTTATATTCCTCCTTTGGTAGAAGAAAGTGTTTTATCAAAAGCTTATGTATAAGAAATATTTCTTTGGAAAAAGTTTTGAATAAAGAATGGGAAATTCTATTTGGAAATGTTAAATGTTTTTTAGAACATTGGATAACATTCATAGAATTTAAATATTTATGGAAACCCATAGGGTGAACTATCTTGTTAAGATAGAACAAGAATTAACTTTGTGGGGAAGCGAAGAAGTAAGACAAGGAGTTGAGAGTATGGATACTAAGATCAAATCCTTGCAATGTTGATAGAAACGAGAGAGAGAGAGAGAGAGAGAGAGAGAGAGAGAGAGAGAGAGAGAGAGAGAGAGAGAGAGAGAGAGAGAGAGAGAGAGAGAGAGAGAGAGAGAGAGAGAGAGAGAGAGAGAGAGAGAGAGAGAGAGAGGTTAAAACAGACAAAGAAGTACCTAACAAGGAAAAGTTTCCAGTAATGAATAAAGGAGAAAATTCTCAAGCTAGTAAACATGGGGAATGAAGGATCTCAATCTCAATCAGGTTCTGAAAGGATTAAGAAGAGGAGAATGGCAAAAGAGTTATTCCAGGACATGAGAAAAATTTACTACTCTAAAGTTTGAATGTAGTACCAGATGTCCCAGGTGAAGGTGGAGTATTAAAACGAGAAGGGCAAGTCATAGCCTATAAATCAAGAAGCAAAAACCTTATGAACAATAATATGCTTCGTAGGATTTGGAATTAGCAGTAGGTGTTCATGCATTACATATATGAAGACCCTATTTGTTGGAAAAATCTTTGAATTGAAATCAAACCATCATGGTTTAAAGTATTTATTTATTCAACCTAATCTAGATGCAAGGCAAAGGAGTTGGTTAGAACTGATATTAGATTAAGATTTTAACATTAACTATATCAAAGGAAACAAGAATGGAGTTGCTAATGCTTTAAGATGAGGATGGAATATATTTTCATTGGTAACTATCCAAATTGGCTTCCAAAATTAAGTATTGCAAGAATTCAAGGGTGATGAGTTCTATGAACAAACCAAGCAAGCACTCTCGTGTAAATGGCAAGATAAAAAGTATGAAGGTTTTTGTTTTAAACCTAATGGATTATTGAGATTTAATGGAAGAATTTGTGTACCCAATTCTGGTGAATTAAGGAATCTGGTATGGGAGGAAGTAGATAATGCATCATATTCAGGACATCCTGGTGTCACTAAGATGTTAGTAGATGTTAAGCCGTTATATTTCTGAAAGAAAATGATAAGGAATGCCGCAAGATTTGTGGTAAGTTGTTTAGAATACTAAAGAATAAAGGTAACACCTTTTATACCTGAGAATTTATCTGGTGGAGCACAGTGTTAGCTTGCAAAATTGTGTAGGAAGTGTTTAGTTTACACAGAGATCTTGAGGAGAATATCTCGGATAGAAATGTGCATGTGACAATGGTTAAACTGTGAGAGTTAACTAGGTTTTGGAAGAATTGTTTGAATATATTATGTGGATCAACATTATAAGTGGGGAAGAATATCTACCACTAGTGGGTTTTGATTATAAAAATTCCCATCTTTCTGCTTGAAACATTAGATAGAAGAAGATGTTGAACTCCTATAAGCTAGGTAAGCTAGAATATAGGATTATCATTAGTCCAGAAATGTTGTCAGAAATGGATGAACAAATCATGCTGATCAAAAAAGATTGGCAGAGAACTAATAAGGAATAAAGAAGTTATGCTGATGCTAAGTATATACAGATACAATTCTCGAGTAGAGAGTAATAGTTCTATTGAGGGTCCAACCCCAGAAAAAGTTTCATTATGTTTGGAATGTATTCCAAACAAGCTCCTAGATGTAAAGAGCTCTTCGAAGTTCTTGAAGTTAACAAATCAATTGATTACAGAATCATTCTGATAATAGCTATTGTCAGGAGGCACAATGTTCTTAATGATTCAAATTTGATATATTTATATATTTAACTAATGATTATTATATTCATAGAATGTTTTACAAGTACAAAACCTAGGAATTGTTTTGATCAAGCTTCTGAAAAGCTTAGAGTTCACAAGCTCTGCTTGCATAATATAAAGGTTATGTAGTATAAGGTCCAATGACATCAATATGTAGAAGATTCTGCCACTTGGGAAGATTATGCTAAGATAAAGCAGAAGTTTCCACAAGTTATTCTGTATTTTGAAAGTTCTTGAAAAACAATATGTTTTGTGATATGATACTCTTTATGTTTTACTATGTTATGATAATACTTGATACTCAAAAATCATCGAGAACGATGATTCACAAGGGGGGAAGTATGTTACACCCCATGTGTTTCTATCTACTTACTATTTACCTAGATTGGTTAATTTGTTTGGAAAGTGAGTGATTGTGGATTTCTGCATCTATATATGTGTTTTTATCCATTTACTATAGATTGGATATATTGTGAAAATTCAAGTATTTATGAATCTTTGCATCTATGTTCGTTATCTATCTTGAATGCAATATGATGAGAAAAGGAATAATGCAATGTCTTGTATTTAATGTAGTTATTGTTAATTAATGATGATATTTTGATCAACTAACTACTGTGGCGATGATCTAAGTGGATGCAGGAACAGATTGTCCCTCTGAAAGGGAGGGGAGGTATCACTCAGAAGAAGGACTTGGTCTGGTAACTTTAGTAAAACCTATATTGAGCAATCACACACTCACAACCCTATCTTGACCTAGGTTGTGTCAAGTCAGCTGGGTAGCAGTAAGTGATGTTTGTTGTGAATTTTGATTGCATGTTTGATGATTGTGTGAGAACTATGATTTAATCTGCATGTTGATAAGTTTATGGTTGCATAGATAAAGTTTTATCGTAAAATGATTTTATGTTATGCATGTGTTTATGTGGTTGTCATTCATGTCACAATGTATATGTGGTTTCCATTCATTTATGTCGCCAGTATGTGGGTCATGAGTTTATTTGGTTTTGAGTGAAGTCGATATACCTATTTATGCATATATATATGATAGTTATTGCTATTATATATATATATATAGTTATTTATGATTTGCGAGATACTAATGAATTGGTGAGAACGTAATCATGTCTATGTGAATTTCATGTCGATTTTATTGTAATATGTGAATGCATGATCAATATGTTAGAAGTAATTTTATTTACGATTTAATAATAATATTATTATTATACTCTCGTGTTTTTAAAAAAACATATAATTATAATACTTTTGGAAAAATGATTTTGTTTTATTAAATATTATCCTTTTGATATATTGAATATATATATGATATAGTTTATAAAAGTTAAAAAGGGCACATATTCCTTAAAAAAAGGGGAAGAGGTTTATTTAGGTTATAAATTTAGTTATAAAATCTAAAAAGGCACATATTCCTTAAAAGGGAAAGACCTTTATTAAAGGTAATAATTTTTTTTTTTTAAGTTTATTAAGGCATGCAAAGCATTCCATATAGGGCACACGGCCTAAAACAAAGGAAGAATAAACATAAGCACTCACCTTAGCACATGGGTATGGAGTTAAAAAGTTAGGATAAGTAAGGTATTAAAAAGCCTTACCTCATGCCTTATTGAGCTCTCATGTAAGCGCATGGGTTTAGGGAATATATGCACCTCTTGGTGATTTTTTTTGTTAACAAACACTTTTATTTTTATCTTAGCCGTGGAAAATGAACTAATTTTAGATTTTGTTAAGCATGTCCTCATTGTGTCAACATTTTTTGAGTTGGTTAAGCATGTCGTCATTATATCGATATTTTTGAGTTGGTTACAATATAAAAGGGGGTGCTCTCCCTCATTTTTATTGGCACCTTTTTCTAATAAAGAGCCTTCTCTTTTCAAATTTGAGTTTTGCGTTAGTGTCGAAAGTTTGTCGTTTTGCTTTTGTAAATTGTTTAATTTGGAGGAGCGATCTAGACTATTGGAAGGACGTAAGCAAAAGAGTCTTTGATCCATTTGGAGCTATATTCTCAGGCATGGGGATTTCTCTTTTATTATGTTTTTCTATTTTGAAGGTATTTCGGGTCGAATGCATTGTTGTTATCAATGTGATTGTCAACTTGATTATATAATAGCATTTATATTTATATATATCTAAGTAAGTGAAAATTGTGTTGTGAAAGTAAAATTAATCTCAGTAATAGAGATTTGTGTCTATATGGGACTTTATCTATATTTATCAGTTTGAGTATGATTAGTTGATTGTATAAGGGGAAAGACAATAAACTATAATTTTGCAAGTAGAGTTATTTCGACATAGGTGTCATGATGAAACTTGGGATAGGTTAACCTTGGGATATGTGATCCATGGAAGAGGGGGAATAACCTAGAATAGAGTTTGATGTAATTGTTAAGCGGGAATATTCTTGGGATTTGTTGATCCATGGGAAAGGGAATATCCTATGTGTAGAGAATGATGCATTTGTTAAGTGGGTCTATTCCTAGGATTTGTTGATCCATGGGTAAGGGAATAACTTTTGCATAGAGATTGTTGTCTTTCCCAATCGAGATATAAGGGTGGGTGAATATGAGACAAGAAAACTTTGGCCAAAGTGGTGTAAATTGCTAACGTTTACACTGTCTAGGTTCGCTATGATCCAGGTTTGTATTTCTAGTAGGGATTTCATATTTTGATGGTTGTAGCCATAGTATGACAGTACTAGTTAATGTAGGACACAACATCTTGCTCAAATTAGGTCTATTTCATTTGGGGTTACCATACCAATCCCTTCATCGCATGGTAGGGCCATTTACTAGTTTGGTAAATGTGCGGGGGACCGTAGTTAGTCCATGGTTGTTGGTAAATCACTTTAGTGATGCTTCCCCTCATGCAGTTAGTGGCCAGGAATATTGAAGACAGACAAGTATACAATCATGTATCTCTATTTATCAATTAAGCTCTTGAAGTTTGTATGTATATTATGAAAAAGTTGTAAAGATGATTATTCAATTCTTTTATTGAGGAAATGAAATTTGATTTATGCAATGGAAGTTTGTAATATGTTTCAAATGTGCATTTAATCGAAGGAATTTAAGGAAAATTTTTATTGCTTCCACTACCAATATCTTGATCTATTTACTTTCAAAGTTAAACTTGGTAAATCTTAGTTGGTAGAACAAGTGGCTTGTTACAATTCCTGCCTTCCTCCATGATTCCCTTGTCAGTATGATAGAACAATTCAAGATAGGATCTGGGCCTTTAAAGCATCATGGTCTTATACATTTAATTTGCAAATATTATTTTCATAAGAAAATAAAACCAAATGTAAAATGGTAGAAGTTTCTACAAAAGTTTGAGAACCCTGAACCTCTGAGACAATTTGAGGAAGGTGAGACGTCTGGTAAGGCAACCCAAAATGTGAGAGAACTCTCCTCTGTTCCTCAAGGTGACAGACAAGCTCCTAGTGTTGAAGTACTAGAAAATCTAGTAAACCCCTTAGATCTTGAAGAAAGGCCTAAACCACATAATGTGCCTAGGACCCCAGAAAAATGAGAAATGTGGATTTAGTAGACTCAGAGGAGGAATATACTAGGCCCCGTAAAAAGGAGAAGAGGCCCAAAATGAAACTGTAAAAACCTCCTCCTCTAAGAAGGAGCAAACAGCTAGCTGTTGAATCTAGTTGTGCCACGGCCTGTGAATTGCCCCATGTTCTGAAGAAAAAGAGACAAGAAAGGCAACCCTGTGAAAAAGTAACCCAACCAGATGAGACTATATCTCAGACATGTGCAAATGTAACTCAAACTTTGGAGATTAATAAATCCCTTGAATCTAGACAAGAAATTAACCCGTCTCAAGAAGACCAAAAAGAAATAGGAGAAGAAGGGCAAGAGGGAATCAGTGAACAAGTGCCCAATTATGTCCTAATTGAAGAAGAGGAGGGTCAAGAATATGGGACTGTCAAAAAAATTTCTTCATTACAACAGCTAGAAAACATTCATGGAATCAACACAGTGCCTAAGGAGAGACAATTATCTCCCTTAAATAATGTTGGTGACATAGGACAAGGTCCATTAGAAGCAATTAATGAAGGGCATGTGTTTGGCAATGAAACAAAAGTTTTTATCTCCCCCCTTTCTATAGATGCAGAGGATAACAAAAGTGAATATATGACACTGGAAATAGAGAAATTAAAAGTAGAAATTATGCAGTTGAGAAATAAAATACAATTGAATGAGGAGCAATTCAACAGATAACAGTAGGAGATAGAGAAACAGAAAGAGCTTTTGGAACAAAGGGATCAAACCATTAGAGAACTACAATCCCAATTGTAGTGAGTTGAAGAAAGAGATAAGCATTGTCTAGATAGTCTATCTAAAAGAGATAGACAAATTAAGAATCTAACCTTCAACTTGGAATAGTGCCTGAAGACATTTGTAGAGGGGCAGGAAAAACAAAAATTTGAATTAAATAAAGCTGTAAGTAGAACTGTTGAACTAGATGAAGATTTATAAGAAATTAATATTAGGCCAATTGTGGAATCAAAGGAAGTTCAAACTGAACCAACTAAGATGGAATGGTTTTAGATCCACATTCCTCCCATGTTAGCCAAGTGGATGGACTAATGCTATTTATTAAGGCAATCTAGAGATGAAAATGGTAGACTTAAGAAAGAAATAGTATTGTTGAAAGAATCTTATAATAGATTGTATCAGGCTAAGATGGATGCATGTCAAATTGGAGAGTTATTACTAGCCTATAGGAAATCATCCATACTGTATTCTACGTTCCTTAATGAACAACTATTAAGGCAGAAGCTCCTGAGAATCTCTTACAATTTACCACATGACCTTGATGACCAACAGTTTCTTGAAGCATTTAAAGAAGCATCTCCTATGCAAAAAAAATTGTTATGTGAGTTCTTCATTCATAATTTGTTTCTCAAAAAGCATAATAATTTCTTCATCAATTTGTTTGTGGGGGAAGTTCAGTTAAGGGCATTTTTGTCAAATATGCTTGAAATCAAATTTAGTGGTAGGACAGAACTAGAGAATATCTTCGTGTAGAGAGAACTGTGGGATTACACATGAGATACCCCAATCGGAAGCCTTTTGCTTTAAAAGCCCAGTTCAGAATAATTAAGAGCTATGAACATATGAAAGAAAAATACAATGAAAGTATTAGGATCTGCTTTGAAGATTTCAAGATTAATGGACCATAGTTAATTGATAGAGCTTGGAATGCCTATGAAGAAAGGTATACCCCCTTGCCTATGTATTTAAAAAGGAGAGATGATTTCCCCTACTAATCTCAGATGGTCATACAAAAGAGCTAAGGAATTCACAGAGATTCTTCAGCAGCTAAAAACTAAGTGGATAGGGATGAGATACAGGCCTCCACTACTTTTACATCCACCCCCTGTAGTCTTAGTGGTTACAGAACAAGATCCTAGGGACCTACATACCTGGCAACTGCAAATCAAACTACACAAAGGCTTTCTGAAGGTTTCTGACTATATCGATGAGGAGGAAGATGAAATATATGATATGAGTTCAAAGTTTGATGAATTAAATAGGAAAAGAGAGGCAGAAAGATAAAGGATGCATTAGAGAGTGGGAAGACCTGCTCAAGGTTAGGAAGGGGAGGGTGATGAGGTATAAACAACCTCATTTCTTTGATGAAACAAATAACCCTTTTAGCATTGCCCAATTCCCTAGCCTTGCCAATTTATTTGTTTTTATAAGCAATATTTATATATTTTTAATGAAATGTTGTATAAACCTTTATTTCCTAAATTGATTGAAATTAGCTTTTAAATGTTGATATAATGACATGTAGAGTTGGGTAATTGTGCAGGGTAATGCATTGCCTACAAGAGAAGTGGACTTCATGTTGCTGAGATTGAATGCGCCAGAAGTTGAGGGCGCCAGAAATTTTAGGCATGCATTAATTAAAGGCTCTATTTTAAGTTCTATTATTTCAGTTGGTTACCCAAAGACATTATGACTCTACTCGACGCCCTCTTTATGTTTTAAAAGACATTAGTAATTAAGATTCTATTTTTTGTTATAAGACTTCTTCAAATGGTATTTTCCTGGCATCTGAAATTCACGAGTTCAAATGTAGTTCAGTTCTAATATGTTTCTCAAAACATGGATATAAATATCATACTATGGATGGATGAAAATCAATCCCTTAGTTTTTGAAATAATCAGAGCTGTGTACTGCAATTTTCTCCATGAATGCAAATAGTGTTGTTCTGAGTAATTTATTTTGAAATATAAAGATCTAAATAGAGTTACCATGTTGCTATGGAAATGATTGAATGTGACCTGAGTTAAAGACAAATTTCTTCCAAGAGCTGGCCACTCGCAGGACTGTAGAATAGATAAGTACTTTCATTTCTGTGGATGTTTCATTTAGCTAAAGTTATTTTATGTTTAGTTTTCTGTCATGAACCTGCAGGGTGTGTTGTTTAAAAGCTTTTGGAGCATTTGCTTTAGTTAAACTATTGTGTATTGCTATTTTAGAACTCTCTGTGTTGTTTAAATGTTTTCGGTGCATCTGCCTTAGTTATACTGATGTTTACTGATAGTTGGAAGTTAGAATGTTTGTAGTATAGAATTTCTCATTGTTCAAAATCAGAGTAAAGTTACATTTGTGAATTTCTAGTGTAGAGTTTATATGCTTTCTAGTGTAGAGTTTATATGCTTTCTAATGTAGAGTTTACATGCTTTCTACTATAGAGTTTTCATGCTTTTTAGTATAAAATTTAAATGCTTTCTGTAGAAGGATATAACTGTTGTTTCATTTCATATGCTATTTCAATCTTTTAAAGGAACTAGGAAATTGTTTCTCAATGAGATATCTAAACTCCGTATTGCATACAGCCTCAGACACTACCCCGGTTGATAAACTAATAATTTTCAACTAAAGTGTTAGGACCTCACGACAACCTGTCACTATACTCAGTTCTGAACCTACAAGTGTAGCCTTGGTCTTTGATGTGATCTAATATATGATTTATGCATAGCTTTCATGATTTGATTTGGTTATTATCTTAGAGTAAGATTTTCTAACCAAAGTTTTTATCTTGTTGATTATCCTAGCAAACTTAATATCAATGTGTTTGTGGGAACATTCAACGATCGTGGCACATGTCACCTTTGGGGACATGTGCTTTGTACAAGCTCTTGTTTCCTTGTGTTTTTTCACTTTACCTTAATGTGCTTGATATCAACAAGCAGAATCAACCACCTTAAGGTGGGGGCATATGTAATGGTATTTGTTTGATTACTTTTACACTGACAAAGTATGTTTGAAAGCCCTCATCGCGAGGCAGGATAGCGTATCTCTTGAGCTAGTGTGTATCCTTTTATACAAATCCCTTCTACGAAAGGCAGGATGGTGTATCTCTTGAGCTAGTGCGCATCCTTTTATACAAAGTCCTCTACAGAGGTGGGGTTGGATCTTGAGTCATTTACCCTTAAGCATGTTTTTAGCAGTTGTGGTAGCGTAGCTCAACTGCCAGGTGTGTCTAAAATGTGTTTTAGATGGTGTAACTTAGCAATAAGCTCCTTCCCATCGCTCGTGTTTGTCGTGTATAAGATGTATAGTGTGTCGACGACACACTCTATGACACTCGTGTACTCTGTGTGTTTTTCATGTGTCTTCCTTGCATGTCTGGTGTGCCTTGCATGTTTTATATGTGTCTTGCATGTTTTTATGGTGGTGCACTCCCTCCCATCACTTAGTTAGATATACATACACACACATATATATATGCTTAATCATGTCTTCTTCGTGTATCGTGTGCTTCACTATATTCTCTATGTTTTGCATGCTTCTTACTATCTTCCTTGTGTCTTGCATGACTTTCGTGTATTTTCTAGTGCTTACCTAAGATTAGGGGCTAGGAGTAGTCCTCCAACCTTTAGGTATGCTTTAGCTCTATGTACTTGATGTGTTTGATGTGCTTCGACCGTACTTTAATGCATGTATGGAATTGTAAGATCATACATACATTAGTGGGGGCTAAATGTTATGGAGTAAAAAGTTTCCCTATGCCTTTTTACCTCCTAGTTTAGCTCCTAGGTCCTTGTGTTAACAATTTGCAAGTTAAATACTCATCTAGGAGCAATTTCCCCCGAAACCCATGTTAAATGGGGAATAGTGGCCCATCTTAAATGCTTGAACATGACCAAAAAGGGACTTAGGACTTGGGTGCCCAAGTCCATCCTAATTTGTCAGGATACAAATTAAAGCATGTCAGCTTGGGCCCTCTCAAAAGGATTCCCTTTGTTGGCTCTCTTGATTTAATTTACGAATGTTAGCTAGAAAGAATATTTAAATGGGTTTATGCCTTCATTTTAAGGGAAGATGGATAATGCGAACTTGTGATATTGAGCAAAGAGCATTCAAGGCCTTCATTGTGTTTCAAAGAAGAATTATGTTGTTATTGTGTTTGTTTGTTGCAGATTTAGTTTCATCAATCCATCTCCTCATGGTGTGAAAGCTCTTCATCTCTGTGAGGACTTCACCTCTAAGGTGACAACAATTTATGTTTCAATCATTTCATTTCATCATTAGATTTGGCATCTTCTCTCCTTGGGCACGCACTCTATCTAACAAAGGTGTTGGGAGACTTGAATGTCCTTTCAGGGCTTGACCGAGGCAAGCTCCTAAACACCACAACCCCCAAACCCCTTTCTTTGTGTGTGCAGGTTATAGGTGTGGGAGTTAGAAAAGTACAGGTGCAGAGGAGTAGTTTGAAGGATAAGGTTTCAAGATGTTGAAGAATATTGTGGATATTCCTCCCTCCTGGACTAGGGCACCTGCCCTGTAGTCCTCCTGATAGGTTTGACTCTGGATTTAGAATCAGGTTACATTTTGTTGCACCTCTCTGCTTGGAATCTCTAGAAATTTTGCCCTATTAGACTTGGGTGCCCACCCCATAGTCCGCTAGGGTTTCATTTCTAGAAACTCAACTTCTTGTATGTTTCTGATTCTCCCTAAATACCTTTCTATCTGGTTTTTTGTAGCATTTTGTCTATTTATACCTGATTACACTATAATTAGGGTTTGAGGCTGTTTTGACATAGGGTTTAGTAAATCTCTTAATCTCATCTATTCTTTCCATATCATTCCTGAGCACAAAATCAGTTGTTGAGTTCTCATCCATCTTGTAGTGACTTGGCTCGATTTTGTCCTTGAATGTTATTGTGAAAGGAGGGTTTTAATTTGGTATACTTTAACATCATTCATCCCCTCTTATCTTTTTCACATATAACAATATGAGAGAGATGTCGACATTTTATGATGTATGGATTGCTAGGACTATAGGACTAGATGTTGTATAGCTTGTAAGTCCTAGGTCGAGATGAATTATTTAATATTTGTATAATGTTGTAAATAACATGACCACCTAGAAAAGGACACCCCACTTGGATGGAATCTTAAGATTCCATTTTTGGCACTCTATGTCATGTGTCATTGCTCTCATGATGGTTGTAAGAAGTCACTGAATTAGGGGTTACAAAGTGGACTATGACTAGCATCTTTGATCAACTATTTATAGTCATTTATAAGAGTGAGTAAGAGATATTATTGCTCTTGGTTTTAACCCTATAGTTTTGGAAAACCATTCATAGTTTCTTGGGTCACCTTGGCCAATATATTGAGGGCTTGGGATGGATATTTGATGTCCAGTTTTATGTAGGGTTATGTTGATGAGATTTCTCCAGAATCAAAGCCTAGACTTATGGATTAGTGAAGCTCATTAGATGCATTTTAACCTATTTGAAGATTAATGCATTGGGTGTATCCTTTGGAGGCTATTTTTTCTCTTATGAGAGTTTTCTTAGAATGTATATTATGTTGCATTCTTTTTGTTTCTCTTCTTCATTCTATTTCTTGTATTGTTACTCTACTAAAATTACTACATATCTTATTCAGTTACATTGTTCTCCTTATTGGATTAAGTAGGGATTTGTCATACTTTTCTTTCATTTGGTAGCAGAGCCTTAACAACTTGTTAAATAGGTAGGAGTAGGCTATTTTGTATTAATCCTTGTTTGAGTGGGAGCTTTGCAATTTGATCTTATTTTCAAGGATAGATATAGTACGCACATCTAGAATGGAGGTGGATAAATTTAATGAAACTAATGTTGAGCTTTGGAAGCTCAAGATGGAGGATTTTCTCATTGATAGATATTGGTGGGTAATATTTCAATGTGAAAGATGAAGATTGAGCAATGGTTTAAAAAATTCAAGAATTTTTGTTTGGCTTTGCCTTGTAGATTCAATGCTCCTAAATGTTTTAGGATAAACAACCACTAAGAATATCTAGAATAAGTTAGGGAACTTGTACTAGATAAAGTCCCTTGTAAATAATTCTTTTCTATGGAAGACATTGTACTCCTTAAGGATGAGTACTAGAAACTCTATGACAAAGCATCTAATGTGTTCAACATTGTGGTGATCTAGTTAACATCCATGGATGTAAAAGTTAAGGAGGAAGTCTAATGCATAACCCTCCTATGTTATTTTTTCTAATGTGTGGTACATCATAGTTATGGAAATCAATAATGCCATATCAAAGTTGAAGCTTGATGAAGTGATGGGTGCGTTACTCTCAAAGTATATGAGGCAAAAAATTTAGGATCCATCAAAGATTCTTTGACCATTAGAGGTCATTCCAAGGACAAGGGAAAGAGCAAGAACAAGGATAGACAATTTAAATCTGAGGGGTGACCTAAGTCTCTTGGAAGACCTAAGAACAAGTATTGGAACTATGACGAGAGTCACAAGATCATCCACATTAAGAGGAAATTGTAGGGAGAGTAAGTCCAAGGACTTTGAGGATGATTCAAACTTGAGAACCTCTAATAGTAAGGAAATGTGTCTTGACCTCACATCTTAATGTGGAGAACACTAAAATGTAATTTTGGGTTACAAAGGTTGTTTTTTGCTCCAAAAATTATTGAAATGGGATTTAACCAACTAAAGTTGGTTATGATGACATGCATCTCTCTAAGATATTCAATTTAAAAAGTTCTCAGTCAACTTCCTAGATCAAAAGTTATGGCCTCTATAAGTTAGCTCCCCTACATTAGAAATGTAAGAGCATCTATGACACATAAGAGAGTTGTAAGAGTGAGTTACACATGTTGACCAAGAATATTAACCAACCTATAATATGTCATTATGACTATCATAAAGCATTTTTGAAGAGTCTAACTAAGACAAATTGGAGTGTCCCAATTGGGAGGATAACTATGACATATTCTGATAGGTTCTTATGATAGGTGTAAGGAATGCACTATATTTAGAATGAGGACTCTCCTTGGGATTTGTGTATTAGAATTTGACCATTCATGAACCATTTTTGAGTGGCATTAACTCATGGTTTTGTGATTCCCCTTTGGTGGTTTCATGTATTGATTTCTCTATTTATTGGGTGCTTGGAATGGAGTTTATATAGTGTTTTTTGTGGGTATTGTTATGATATTGGTATTACTCCAGATATGAGTGTTGGTGTTGTCGCTTGTGAAGGCTACTTGCCTGAATTATATTGTAACCATTATTGTTGTTGATTAATAGATTGGTTTAGAGATTGGAGGTTGGAATTTTTTCCCAAAAGGGTTTTGACAGGATACATCATTGTGTTATGGAGAATGATTCATTGTTTCTCTCTAGTAAATTAATTTAAATTATATTTTTTACTCATCTTTCCTCTTATATTAAAGTGTGGGAAGAATTTCTAAACCTAAGATTCCTTTCACTAATGATGATAATACTAACGTGTTCATTACATCCCTTTCTACACATGCATATGAGAATGTATGGATGGTTGAATTTGGTGTATCATTCCACTTGACTCATCATAAGGAGTGTTTTTTTAAGTATGAGAGACATTATGGTTAAAGGGTCTACATAAGAAGTGATTATTGTCTAGATATCATTGGTCATGCCATATTCATGCTTGTTTTCACAAATGGGAGGACCAAATCTCTCTAAAATTCTACACATCCCAAGTTTGGTGAAGAAATAGTTGTCCATGAGTAAGATAAATGATATGGGTGTGGACATTAGTCTTTAATAAATATGGATGTAAGATGGTGTGTGAAACCATGGTTTTAGCTAAGGGAGTTCATCATGGAGCTTTGTTTCATCTAGAAGTGAGTACCATTCAATAGAACAGTTCTAAGGTTCCTATTTCTAAGAACTAAAAGCTTCCTATTGATAAAAGCATGTTGTGGCATGATTTTATGGGCCACACTAGTGAGAAATACTTAAGGGCATTGAAATGTAAAAACTTATTAGAGGGGCTAACTAATTGTTCCCTAGATTTTAATTTTTGTGAACATTATACATGGAAAATAGAATGGTGTTAAGTATTATTCAATCTTTGCTAGATCATTAGGGATTTTAGATTTAATTCACATCAATGTATTTGGTCATGTTGATGTACCTTCACTAGGAAAATCATTGTATTATGTTTCTTTCATTTATGATTGCTCTAGGAAAAGATCATTGTTCTTCCTTAGGCATAAATCTAAGGTCTTCTTAAAGTTCAAAGAGTTCAAAGTTCTTATTGAGAACCAAATAGAGAAAAAGATTAAGGTGTTGATGAAAAATAATGGTGAAGAGTTACGTTTGGCCAAGTTTGATAGATTTTGTAAGGAACATGGAATTGCAAGGCTTAAGAAAACTCCATACATCCCTCAAAAGAATGGAATTATAGAGAGAATGAACATGAAATTGATGGAGAGAGATAGGAGTATGCTCGGTGGAAATGGTTTGGATCATAAATTCTAGATGGAATTTATGAGCACAAGTTGTTACCTAATTAGAAGATCTCCTAAATCATCAACTCTTTTGGATAAAACCCTTAAAGAGGCCTGGTAAAAAAAGAATCCCTCATTACAACATATTAGGGTTTACAATTGCAAGACATATGCACATGTGCCTAAAGAGAAGAGATATAAGTTATGTTTCAAAGATAGAGAAGTGTATCTTCATCAGGTATGATGAGGAGTCATGATCTTTGGAATCTTGAGACTAGAAAGATAACATACATTTAGAATGTGATTTTTAGGGAAATCAAATCTTCTCCCCAATCCTTAGAATTTTACACTGACATTTCTCCTTAGGCACATGTATATTGTCTTTTATGAAATCATAGCTTCTCCTAAAACATTGACCAGTACAAATTAAACCAAAGATTGAGGAACCTACACTTGAGGCTAGACCAGAGGTTCAACAAGGACTTGATGAGGACGATAGTTTAGAAAGTGAGTAAATGGATTTAGACAAAGAAGAACAACCTCTTAACATTTTTTTTGTTTTTCTACTAATGACGATGGGCCTAAAATTATGGAGGTAATGGATTTTGTATACAAGAAGTCCAATAAAAATGGTATGGTTGAGGAGATGACTTCATTGGAGAAGAACAATACATGGGACATGTTGAAGCCTCGTAAGGATACAAAACCTATTGGATGTAAATTAGTCTTCAAGAAGAAGTTTAGTTCAAGTAGAAATAATGAGAATTATAAGGAAAGGTTAGTGACCAAGGGTTATTCCTAGGTGGAGGGAATTGATTTTGGTAAGATCTTATCTCGTGTTGTGAAGCTTACATCTACTAGATTTTTATTATTTATTGTTGTTGTGTTTGACCTTGAGGTTGAATAGGTGGATGTTAATACAAGTTTCTTGCATGGGGACTTAGAGGATGAGATATACATGTCACAAATGGAGAACTTTGTGGGGAAGGGTAAGGAGTACATGGTTTATAGGTTGAATAAATCTCTCTATGGTCTAAGACAATCTCCCCGAATGTGGTATAAAAAGTTCATCTTTTATTTTTATAAATTAGATCAACATGTTTATTACAAGCATATGGGTGAGTAGTTTATTATTATTTTTCTTTATGTCAATGGCATGTTGGTTGGTAATGGTAATGAGATGATTAAGATTTTGAAATCTCAACTTTCATTATAGTTTGATATGAAGGATTTAGGAGAAACTAGTTTTATATTAGGAATGGATATCAAGAGAGATAGAGTCAACTAAAAACTTTGGGCCAATCAAAGAAAGTATTTGTTAACTCTATTTTGCAATATTTAAGATATAGAGTTACAAACTAATGAGTTTTCCTATTCCTATTGGAACAAAGCTAGTTTTAGTTGAGCAATGTCCTTCAACAGTAGATGAGATAAAGGACATAAGCCACATCCTCATATATGAGTGTATTTGGTAATCTAATGTATGTTATGGTATGCACCAAACTAGATATTGCCTAAGAAATGGGAATCCTAAGAAGGTATATGTCCAATCTAAGAAAGGAGAACTGGATTGAAGTGGATATGGTCTTCAATTATCTTTGAGATGCATCTAAATGTTTGATTTATACCAGGGAGGTCCAAACATGAGTAGAATAGTGGATATATAGGTTTGTGGATTTTGATTAGGCAAGAGATGTGGGTAGCAGGAGACCTACCAATGGGTATATCTTTACTTTATTTAGTGGTGTGATTAGTTGGATGAGAAGGAGATAGGATGTGGTTTCCCTTTTGAGTATGGAGTCAAAGTACATGGTAGCTACTCATGCCTATAAGGAAGTAGTGTGGCTTTGAAGATCGTGTGTGATGATATAGTGTTGATTCAGTGTGATAGTCAAAGTGTCATCATCTTGGAAAATAATCCTACCTTTCATGCATGGATGAAGGATATTAATGTGCAATATCACTTTGTTCATGACATCGTGGAGGATAAGAGGGTTATGGTTAATAAATTGGATACTTCCATGAATGTTGTTGATGTTTAGATGAATCTTGTGAGAATAAAGCAATTCAGTAGTGCAAGATGGCTATGGGGATCATCCCCTAGCATTAGTTTAGTATGTTGAGAACCCCATATGATTCTTGAAATGTATACAAGTGGGAGATTGTTAAGACTAGGGTACTAGGTGTCGTACACCTTGCAAGTCCTACATGTAGACAAATTATTTAATATTTGTATGATATTATAAATAATATTTCCATATGGAAAAAGGTGCTCTAATTGGATGGAATATTGTGATTCCATTGTTGGTTCTCTCCACCATATGCCATTTGACTTATGACGCTTGTAAGAATTTGTTGAATAGGGAGTTACTAGGTGGACTATGACTAGTATCTTTGACTAGTTATTCATAGTTATCTATAAGAGGTGTAAGCGATATTATTGTTCATGGTCCAAGTATTGACTCATGGTTTTGAGCCCATATTTTTGGAAAACCATTCATGGTTTCATATGTCTTCTTGGCCTACATATTGAGGGCTTGGGATGGAGATTTGATGTCCAATTTTATGCAAGGTTATGTTATTGGAATTCCTCCATAATCAATGTAGATCTTCTATGTAGCATTGAGGCTTTGCAAATATATTGTAGCCTATTTAAAGATCAATGCATTGGTTATGTTCTCTAGAGACTAGGTTTTTCCCTCGCAAGGGTTTTCCCAAGGTATATTTTGTGTTGTGCTCTTTATGTTTCTTTTCTTCTCTTCTTCATTCTCTTTCTCATGTCATTACTCTACTAAAATTATTGTATGTATAATTAAGTTACATTTTTCTCCTTATTAAATTAAGTAGGACTTTGTCATACTTTACTTTTACAGTTGCTCATGACACTCATGGAGAGGTGGGACTGTCTGACACCAACACCTTTAACTTGCCCCATAGTGAGATGACCATCATGCTTGAGGATGTGTGGTGGATCATGAGATTACCTATATGAGGATATAAGTTGTTGCAAAATACCATACCACCCAAAAGTAGAATAAGGTCACATATCAGTATTGTATCACTCAACTAGGATATCTATGAGGGAGGGTGCCTTTGTTAGATGTTTTAGTTTGTATAATGTCCAACGGATGTAGGTTTTTATTATTATCTTGCTATTTTGATTCTTCCAAATGGGTAGTAGTCATCTATTTCTCATAGTTTGATTCATTTGGTTAAGGACGCAGAACAACATGACACTATCTATTCACAAGGTAGATGTATGCTAGTCCATTTCTATGATAAATTACATAGATTTACTAACATGAGGTGGATGGAACTATAGGTTGCAATACTTCTACAATGTTGGGAATAAGAGTACATCCAAATAACTCATCCCCTAGGTGTGCCAATGAATATAACACCTAATTAACCTAGATCATATCAATGGGTAAAGGAAAAAATTATGAACCTTAGATTAATAGTGTATAATATGAAAGTGAACTATCAAGTAGGTTATTTCTTTCAATGTATTAGCTTGACTTAACTATAAGATGAACTATAATTTGATAATATAACATTAAACACAACTACACATATTTTTTAATTTAAACCAAACTAATACAAGAGTTGAGATAGGAACATGTAAATGGAAAGAGGAAAGTAAGAGTATGTGTCCCTAGAAGTGAATATGGACTAAATTTGACTAAAGAAATTGTCTAAGGGAGAATAGAAAAATATAACCCTATAAACTTTAAGCTCTCTGTGATAAACTTGGACACCAATGTTTGAGTTGGGTTCTCTTGCCCAACACCTATGCACCTAGAGTGCTCCCACCTGATAGGCTTGCAAATGCTTTTGGTCAATACCTATGCAACTAAGGTGCTAGTGTCTTTTAATTGTGGAGTCCTAAAACATTTAGAGATTTCTCACCTTGGTCCCTTGAGTCCTCTATTGCTTGTAGAATATCCAAAAATGTCTCTAATTTCTAGTGATTAATGTTTGTAGTTGTATGGGAAAAGAAAAAGGGGTTTGGTTATTTGGGAAGCTACCTCAATTAGTCCCTTATGTTGACATATTTAGCCTCAATAGTATCCTTTAAAATTTTTGAGAATGTTGTCCCAGTGAAATTGGCACATGCAAAGTTGTGGGAGATATAAACCCAATGAAAAAACTAAACCCTAAGTGTTGTTTACAAGTGAAATGTAGGAATCAAGAGATATTATGGGAGTCACTAAAATTATTAGGAGGGTGAAAATTAAGGATTTAAAGGTATGATCTACAAGGGCAACAATGGAGGAGGGGAATATCATAGATCATGGATTTGGGAAGTCGTGAGAGGAGGATTTGGGAAGACAAAAAAGAAATAGTAAAATAAGTGGCTATGGAGGTGGAGGATCTAAAGGAAAAAAATAGTAGAATAGAGGAATAAAATGAGGATTATCTCTATAACAAATATTTAGTAATGGACCTTCAACAACCTCGTAGCTATAGAGAGAGTGGAGTGAAACTTAGTAGAATGTTTATATTTGTCGAACCCTTTCAAATGAGAATGAATATGGCTTTATTTCATGCCCAATTTAAAATAACCATTAGAAAAAAAATGTTAAAAAAGCCTTAGGTTTAGGCTTTTTGATGTGTGTAAATTCCCAACTTTCAAATCTTGAGCTCAAGTCTAGAATTTTAGGTGCTTGGGTGTCCTAGACACTAGCATTTTTGGTGCATGGGTGTAGTGCCCCTCAACTTGTCGTCTGTCAGATTGATGTTTGCTCAGTAGTATTAGACATTATGACAGTATCTTAGATCATTCGATGATGGATTCCTTGTTATTTTGTTAATTCATTATGGACCTAATCGTTATGATAATAGTTGTTGATGTTGGATTCTGTTATTTTATGTCTTTCAACTTGATTAATATATTAGATGTTATAGGTGCTTTGATGTTATTTGCTATATTTGGTTGTAAAATAATTGATTGTTTTATGTTGTCAATAAGTAACCAGGAATCTTGTTCAAAATAGTTAATTGTTTATACATGAACGTGAATGGAACAATGTCGTATTACTCACACTCGAGTACCCTACCCCACTGCGATTTCTATTCACAAAATGACTGCATCTGGATATATATCTTGTTATGTTTAACCGTGTGTTTATTGCAGGATGCAGGTACTAGGCACCGACTCCACCTGATTTACTAGGTCTGAGAGTGCCTTCGCCAATGGAATAGTTGTTTGGAGTTAACGTGAGGTCCCTTGTCAGTGTTGTTTGGTTGTCAATTACCCTTGTGGTCATTGTCTGTCGTTTGATCATGACTTGCAGACAGGTAATGTTACATCTTGAAGTCTAACTAGGTCAGAAGGGGTCTAAGTGTGTAAGGTACAGTTGTGCATTAAATAGAATTATTATACGGAAAATCTAATGTTGATAATTAAATATAATTGTTAATGTCGATAATTGAGTATAATTGTTGTAAATAAATTATAGTTTTATGGGAAGTAAAATTGTTAAATAAAAGTTGTAAGAAACTTTGTAATATTGAATATAATATTATTTACAATGAATATTTAAATAAATAAATAAATTGTAAGTCATGTTGTAATTCGTGATTTATGATTTAATT
The DNA here is from genome assembly GCA_027924645.1 of Cunninghamia lanceolata. Classification (NCBI taxonomy): domain Eukaryota; kingdom Viridiplantae; phylum Streptophyta; class Pinopsida; order Cupressales; family Cupressaceae; genus Cunninghamia; species Cunninghamia lanceolata. The sequence goes on from BSBN01000010.1 coordinate 66,103, forward strand.
AATAAAATAAATTATAATTTAGTTGTAAAATTTGTAGGTATTGTGCAATGTCACAACTTTATTAATAAAAAATAGTTGGTTGGTTATAAAAAAGATTAAATCTAGTTGGAATCATATATTTATATTAATAAATTTTAATAAAAATTAACTTGTTGGGATCATTAAAAGAATACAAAAATTATATTTGAAGGATGGGGATGCATAGGATCACGTGTCGCATCCCTACAAGGTGGAAGGGTTTGTTTTATAAAAAGGAGATTGCAGAGAGGAGGGGTGGAAAAAAGGGAGAGGAACAGAAGAAGATTGGAATTGCAGCAGCGGCATCGAATCCTTAGTCCAGTTACCTGCTGTAACCAGGTTCCATGAATTTCTATCTTTGCTCCTTCGTGAAATTTTCTTGTCAATTAAATTGTTGGGTCATTCGTAAATCTAATTCATGCATACACTCAAATCATGTCAATTACATTTGCTAGATCATTTCTAAAGCCTTTAATTAAGTCCATTTTGTGTATATTTTGCGATCATTAAACCAACCTACAGTGCATGTGCTCTTCATGATCATGGTCGTGGTACTAAGAACCAAATCCATATAATCTTAGATCCTCCTCTTCCAATTCTCCCTGAAGCCTGAATTTCATTGCAATTTGGCCCTCCTCAAGTTCATGGCTATGGTGATGTTTGTGATGAGAATGAGAATGGCCCTGACCTTCGTGGTGGTGGTGATCATCTGTAGAAGCCTCTTGGCTAAAGGGACATGATCTAGAACCCAATACTTTTCTACTATTGTACTCCACGAGCACCACAAGAAATGCCCACACAAGGAACTTATCTCTACCTCTTCTTCCTAATCGATCCATTTAAAATTTACTTACAAACCCTGACCTCCTGCAAAATGATGATGGCTGGAGGGGAGCTGGCTAAGGATTAGATCTGGATTATCTGATCTGCATTAATGTGTACTATTAGAGATCTTGATACTGCGGAATCGAGCTTCATTCCTTGCATTTGCTTGAAAGTTTCTTTAGCCTTTTTATCACTCCATTTCGTATATGTATCCTACAATCCTTGCATTCCAAAATAGCCTGCATACCTTGTGCAAGCTCCTACATTTCGCATATATGTCTATTAGGGCCATTGCAACTGCAACATCTAACTGATTTTATTTTATCCTTCATGCTCGATGAATGCCAGACCTATCTACCAGAGCATTTGCAACTATAATATCTGTCATAATCATTATGTTTCGGTGTTTGTCCATTCCTTGTGTTTTAGATCGCTAAAAAAAACAAGAAAAATTTACAATGTTAGGACCCATTCCAAGCTTTCTTATTGGCGTTGGCTGTAAGAATGCTGGCAAAGTTAGCGGATCTGGTTTAAATCCTGCCACTTGCTTTTTGCCTAGAAATCTTCTCACATAAAATTGACTATAGATATAATGTAATAAGGGTTATAAATGTGATTAAAAGCTTCGTAGCCTCCAGCCTTAATTGTCATTTAAACAGCATCTTTAATTTCATTTTAATTGCCTTCATTTGATCAATCTACACTGAGAAAACCGTCCACACAATTACAAGTTGTATTGGCATTTTAATGCAAAGTTTAAGGTGTTCTCTAGGTGGCAAGCACATACAAGAAAGTCAATCATGCATTTTTTTAATCAATTATAGGTGTAATAGAGGTAATTGGGTTAAATACCTATTCTAAGCTCCCATTTTGGGTGCAGACTGGCCAGACGTTGACAAGAGTTACGATCTAGTTTTTGTTGCTATAAATACTGCTAAGCCTTATTTAATTTGTGATCTACAGACACCAAGATAACACATTGATACAACTCGCACAGATTTAACAAGTATTTCAATGAAATGTTTAGGGAGTCTCCAGATCATCGAGTAGGTTTGAGGTGTGTGAAGGTCGATCTTAATGGTCTTTCGGGACATGGTATTGCAATCATGAAACATGGCAGTTGGCTTACTGGCAACTACTACTAAAAATAATATAGATACCCATTACTCCATCTTCCTAAATTAGCAACCCAAATGATCACTTTGTCTATCATTATTACAATTTTATGCCAGAGCAGTGGCAGGAATTAAGTATTGTCGTGAAGTCACTTCTGCAATATAGTTTTCTAGATTTGTATTTTAACTTGGAAGGTTTCTAGCTTTTATAGTGTTGTAATGTCTTGTTTGCAAGCCAGGCTTTTGTCATTCACTACCATAATGGTAGATCTGTAATAGCCAGAATCATCGTACTAAATATGATAATTAAAATAGTTATAAAAAAAAACACATTAATTGTGATGTGTTTATTTGTGCATATTATCATTTGTGCTGGCCATTTCTGCACATTGTTCGCAAAAGGCACAACCAGCACAATATTAGATGTCTCATAATAATAAATAGACTTTTATATTTCTAAATCAACTATTTCTTATTACTTGATACAATCCAGAGGGGTGAAGAGACAATTCGCTAATGGCTGGTTCACTTCCCAATATGTCAAATACAACGATAGATAGCTCTTTCGGTCGTTTTTAATTGAGAGAGGTGCTCAGAATTTGTGCCCATGTGTTCTATAGCATAGCTAATGGAGTATTGAAGAACATTTCATTGATCAAGGACAACTATTAATGCAATAGAATAGATGGATTTTGACACGTAAGCGCCCAAAGACAGTTCAACACAATCTTTCAATCAACCTTCTGTAAACGATGTATAAGGAGTTCTCACCATAGCTTTTATCTGATGTTTGTTACTAGGTACCATTACATATCAAGCCTCATTGTTTTTAGTTGTAGTAAAAAGGTTTATAACTGAAGTATTAAACGTTGTTATAAGAAGTGAGAACTTATCAAACTGCCCTCCTTATAATTTGCTTTCCTGCTGAATAGCAATAAGAAATTTTTTTAAAAAAAAAATTCTGTTACATGTCATGCGTCTATCATAATCTGTATTCTCCAGGCCACTCTTCGCTGTTATGAGTACTACATTCCATTTATGTGTTTTATTATAGGTTAAGCTAAAGCACGATAATGCCTGAGGAAATTATATTTCCTATACCTAGAGGACTTTAAAATCTAAAACTTAGTCAATTTAAATTTAAATCGCCTTGTAGGTAGTAATCTTAAATATCATCCATTTCAATAGTCAAAGGTCAATTTTGGCCAATAATAAAATAGGACAAATATTTACCACTTTTTGTTGTGAATGAGGTGTAAAATTGCTATTAGTTGTTTTACCATTAAAGTGGATGATATTTAAGTAGAGAGCCACAGTAATGAGTGTAATGTAAATCTTTATGGATTATTTTTCACCTTCGATTGAATAGCTCAAGTAAAATGTTTTAAAAAAAATTTAGATTTGTTAGCTACTAAAATTTCTAACACTACTTCAGAAAATTATTACATTTGATACAAAATTCATGTAGCAATATTAACGGCTGAGAGAATGAAATTATTTGCTATCCAATGATTCAAAGTATATTATTATTATTATTATTATTATTATTATTATTAAGTCTAAAGTAACAGTTGAATTGTTTAAAAGCCAAATAAATTAGAAAATTATAGTAATGTTGTCATTGTTAATTTGATTAAAAGATAATCGTTGTGACTATATATTAATGGTTAATGAAATTTAATTCAAATTGACATAGATTTTAATATGATTTCTTCATTTTGATAAGATGAAATTAAAATAATGGGTTAAGGATTAGGTATATAAATAATGTATTGGGAATTTGATTTGAAGGTATTATACACTTAGTTTAGTGTGAATTGAAATTGTATAAGGTAAGTGGAATGTATAAGAAATGGTCATAGTGTAAGTTGTCAAGGGTTTATTCCAGAGGCCAAGGTTGTTTGACGTCATGTAACATGTTGATAAGTGTCTTGAGTTAATGAAGCTATGTTGCCTTTTGTTTTAAGGAATTTGGTTATGGTGTAGTGGAAGAATATAAATATTCTGAATGCATCATGATGTGTAGAAAGGCTCTTCATGGATGTTATGATTTATTTATTTGTTTGGGATGTTGTGTTGGATTAGACAATGGGGAGACATCGGTATCCATGAAGAAGTATTTTTCTTATGAGTTACTTCATTTGGAAGCAATGGAAAATGTATTGAGAGTATGTCCTTGTAATTAAGTTGATATGCAAGATGGCGAATGCCTTGCATTATCACATATACATGTTCATATTAGGATAATTGTTATGCAAGATGGTTAATGCCTTGCATGGTTCATGTATCATCATTGTCATGATGATGTTTGTTGTGTTTGTTGAGTAGGGTCTTCTAGATGCAGGTAGGGGAGTGGCTCTCAATGGGGGCCGGAGCCCAAAAGTGGCATCCAGGACAACCCATGTGGGAGTTTGATAACTTAGTGATAACCTAAATAATGAATTAGGGGGTTGGGTAATTAAGCACACTAAACAAGATAAGTGGATGCCTCACTCATGGCTCAAGTGCTCGTTTAGGCTTGAGATGAGATGAGAAGGCCTGGAATGGCAAGATCAACTACCTTGTCCTCATGAAAGGTATGTTGGTTTCGCATGAGCGTTGTATGGGGGCCGAGAGTCGGGAGAGGCTACCAGGACAACCCAAGATGGGGGCCGGGACCTAGGAAGGCTTACCAGGACAACCCATGACAAGCCATGTGATGACACTCCTCCCTACTGCAGCCTAGAATTCCCTAGTTGTACTCTCCCCATTCATTATGTGTTGCCTCTGGAAGTTGTATTATGTTGTTTATGTTATCTGTCATGTGTTGTATTGGAGTTTGGTCATCCTTTGTTCATGTTAGTCTTGTCTACCTGACTGTTATTGTTTTGGACCTCATGTTAACTCCTAGCTCGGGGGGTGGACCTCAGGGTTCCACATGGTCGAGTGGAAGAGCTTTCATTCCATTGGTTTCTTTTCCTTGCCGATGTTCATGTGCGAAGAGGATATAGCTTATGTATCAGACATCAGATCTTGTACCTGTTTATGGAGACAGTTATTATGCTCATATACTGGTCTATGTATCAAATGATTCATTATGTATTCATATGTATTCAGAAGATGATAATGTAACAATGTAATGTGGTATTCATATGTCAGGAGAAATTGTAACTATGTACTAGATCCTGATGATTACTTATCTGATGTTATGGAGATGTAAATGTTTATTGATTTAATGCAATAGGTTTAGAATGATCTACTAATGTTAATTCATGATGTGTGTTAGATTATGTTAATTGTTTTGTTAAGTAACGCAACCATGAAATCTTAGAGGACAAGTCGTTAGTTCAAATGATGTGTTTAGATATGTTAATATTACTTTGTTACTTTATTCATTTAAAAAAATATATATTCTGGATTGCTTAGCATAGATGTATTGTTCTCTAAGGTGTTCATTGCGAGGCGTTACAATGGGTGTCTTTTTGGAGTTAGGGTTTGAAACTTCTTGTGTAGGTTTGGGATGCTTGCAAATCAATATCATGATGATTACAAGACCAAAAAGTAAGAAAATGAGTCATAGACTACACCTACAAGAATGGGCACTAAATTACATGTACATACATGAGGTGGAGATTATAAAGTAAGCAATTTTCAACCTTATAATGTGATACTAGTTGAATGAATAGGTGGAGGGAGATCATAATATTAGTTGGATGTAGGTACATTTTTTATTGACTGACCCTAACCGAAATTACATGGAGGTCGTACAAAAAGATGATATGATCCATGCTATAGGATTGGCATCAATTGATGAGGATTAGATGATCATGGTGGTACTATGAGAGGATAACCATATATTTCGATACTTTTCATTGTGAGTGGGTCCTCAAATAGATTTGTATCTAGAAAGATGTTCCCCCTAAGCCTTAGATATATAAGAGGCACCAACATTCACCATTTATGCATGGGGAGATAAATTATAATTTTTGACTTGGACACTTACTAATGATGATGAAGTATATGAGCCAGTTGAAGTTGTAGTCAGGGATGACACGAGGGTCACAAATGCATACATTTATTATTGATAGAGGAAGTGTAATCCACCATTATATCCATGTGATGTAGGTAGAGGAGATGTAGGATGAGCAAGAGGAGAAGTGGACAAGCCACAATAGACAATAGGAGCTCTATCAAAATTTAACTCGAGAAACCTTTCCTAAGGTTTTTTCTAGAATTTTTTTCTCACAAACTAACAATTACCCCATTAATGGGGAAGGTAACCCATATTTACGTTGATAGACATTCCTTTTGCGAGAAAGCCTTTGCATCAAGTGCATCTACAATGTGGATCAATGACTGGGATGTTATGGAAGGAAGTGAATGATTGTGAAAAATCCTTGTCAGACACATTTTCCCTTAAAGTTTTCATTGATGTAAAATAGTTTAATAGTGTGTTATACTCTCACCAAGATCAAAATTGATTTGACTAGTTTTTATTATATTTACGACTAAGTTTGAAGATAAAGATTATGGATGATAAAAACCCTAATTTAAAAATGAGTTAATGAATTTATGACTCATCTCAACTATTTAAATATAATATTTAAGAAAACATTGAAGTATAGTAGAGAAATTTGACATTTAGTAATTAGATTTAGATGACACGTCTTCTATAATCATTGTTAGAGAATTTATGGTGCATGCACCTCTATATACATAAAACACTATCACCATCTTTGTCCAATGCCATGTTTCACATCATGGTCATTCCTTGTCTTATAAATAAATAAACATACAAATGTGTAGACACCTAAGATTGGATTGCTCTGCAAACCAATTTCTCATACCTCTACAGTAATCCACTCTCCCCATCTGCATATCCCTGGTGATCAATTAATTCACCTAATTAATCCATTTAACCTTACAACCCTATCCTATCAATTGAATGAATATTCCTAATATTTATTTAGTTGATTTATCCATTTCCCTAATCCCTGTTAATTAGATAAATATTGCTTATCTGATTAACCTAGGCTTAAGTTAATTAAGATAACACTTAATTAACCCTGCTTACCTCATCATCCACTCACTGAATTTAAAATTCAGTTGTCTCCCACTATCCTCCACTATTTAAAATTCAGTTGTCCCCCACAATCCTCCAATCACTGAATTTAAAATTCAGTTGTCTCCCACTATCCTCCACTCACTGAATTAAAATTCAGTTGTCCCCCATTATCCTCCACTCTTCCCAAAATGAGAATTTTTAATTCATCCCCTAGGAATAAAATATTCACTTTTATTCCCAGCCCTTGATCTCATCAACTGAATCCTCATCGTCCATCCTCATCTCCAAAACTCTATAAATTGGACCCCTCTCTAGGCCATTAGAGAGGACCTCTTCATACATCAGACCTCTGCCCAAATCACTCCACAATCTCCTCATCTCATCAAACCTCTGTCAAAATCACTCTAAATCATCTCTCATTTCCATCTAGTCTCTCAAATCTATCATCTAATCCCTAATCATTCATCTACATTGTGTTGAAGACACTTGAGCAATCCACATACACATCTTGCATCATTTGGGAAACATCTGAGGAGACTAATTGGGTGCATCTCCTTCCCGCGTGGATTCGTGAGTCATTATGGAGGTATAATCGTGTTAGTTTGCATTTGATTAGTTATAATCTTCATTTTGATTTCACTTATTACATTTGGCACGCCCGGTCGCGGATCTCATCGTCGTTTTGTGAAGGTTTCTTGTCAAAATCTTTGTTTTTTTAACAGTTTTTGTCAAGTTTTGGCGGTAAAGTGTTGCAGGTTGCATCTTGGGCAAAAACGGACTACATTTTTGTGCTCCGGACGCTATTTCTGTGAATTTTGACAGTAAACTTGCCTAGGTTTTGTGAATTTTTTTTTGAAAAAATTTGAAATTTTTTAGGGTACAGTCCGTACCGTATGGATCTGTACCCTGCCGTACTAATCTGTGCATTCTCTGTTTGCTATAATCGGTGGTTTTTAGTGTTGCAGGTCTGCGATTTTATTTTTGCAGGTCATTCCTCCTCCCCCCGCCACCGCTTCACCACCAGTCGTTGCCATCGTTGCTACTGTCGCAAACCACCCTCCACCAAGTTGCCACCTTTTAACCTCACCCTCCACTAGGTCGAAAACCACCATCCCCCTGGTCGCCGCCTCTACTAAACACTCCCAAAACCCCCGCCGACCTCCCTCCCATCTCCTCACTATGCTGCCACTCACACACAGCCCCCGTGCCACCCTGTCACCACCGATCACACCCCCGGCCATCCCTGCTTCACTCCCTTGTGGCCACCCTCAGCCCTCCCCCATCCCCTGCCCACACCCCCTTCTCCGCTTCCTGCAATATCCACCAACCCCTCATTCCGCGCTCCCCACCCTCTGCTCCTGCCTTTCTGCCACTCCTCCAAACCCTACTTGACCACGCTGAGCTCCACCTCTTCCCGCCGAACCTGAAACCCTAACAGTAGTCACGTTGGCGGGGGCTTTGTTAGTTCCTTCGGCGTGAGAAGGGGGTTTTACCATTAGCCCCTTAACAATCTAAATCCTTTTTTAATTTTGCCTTCAGCCAACCCCTGGTCATATGAGTGACCAAGGGCTAAACACTAACTGTGAACACCAAGCCCTAACCTGCAAATCTAAACCATGCCATGTGATCAGAACTGGTGGTAACTGTTAATAGTTTATGCAAACAGTCAAGTCTGCCTCTTCCTCCTTAGGCCACAAAGGGGCATTTTTTTTCTTTTCATCACAACTTTCGCAAACGAAGGTGAAATTTTGCAAACGAATAGTCGTCGGAAAGAGGACTCAGCCACCTACGCAGTTGTGAGGAAATTTCTATGTGACAGTACATTTTTCCTACCTTTTTCATCAGTCAAAGTCAAACATGCTTAAAATCTTCAAATCATCATAACTTGTGCAAATTTGATTGTTTTTCAACGAATTTTTTTTTCAAATCACATAGAATTCCCTAAATTTTCTGTTCATGCAATCTGTTTTCCTATATCAGTTCATCTTTCATCAGATTTTATCAGATTATCAATTTTTGCATCACAATCTCCTTGGCTAGTCTACTTGCTCCGTTTTCGTTCTTGTGACTTGCAGGTGATCATTCAGGGCTGGAACAACAGCAAGAGCAACATCTACATCAATTTGGATAGCAATTTAATCAGGTGCATTCATTTCATCCTTTATCTCTCAATCTTGCTTTCATCACACACCTCAATTTGGGCTCATAAAACAAACATTTGTCTTCATCACATATTAAAATTGGGCTTAAAATGAACAATTTGTCTTCAATCACATCTTGAAATTTGGATTTAAAAAGAATCACTGCTTGATGTGTCTTCATCACATTTCATTTCTAAGGGTCAATTAATCAACTGCGAGTGTGAATGAAGTGGGTGTGTGTATGCTCTCTCCTCTCACTGCAAGGTGATCTTGGAGATTAAAAACACCTCACTTGATTCACTTTTGTTTATCCTATCCTAGGAGGCCTGCTAGGGGATTTCATCACCCCTAGGGATGACCTCATCCGAGGCTGAATCCAAAGACACCCTCCTTTGAAATTAGAATCCTGTCACTCTTGGCTAAGCCCCAAAGAACTTTCTACCTTTGGGAAGTGAAGGTGAAGGGTGGGTTACCCCCTTCTCCCGGTTGTGTGACAGGATTTCACTTTCAAATCATTAGTCAACCTCGTCTAAACATTGACCAAACCTAACTGGCCATACCCCATCAAACTAGGCATTAGGGCATGTTGATTTGTCTTACACATGTGATTGCTTCATCATCCTCATATTCTTCAAAATTCAAAATTCAAATTTGCTTGTGTCTTGTGTGAGTGATTCTTGTTTGTACATGTGATCATTTGCTAAACATTGCCAAATCAAACTAAACATCAAACACATAAGACAAGTCATTCCAACACATTCAAACCCAATCACTCATCTAGCCTACTCATCCTAATCACCTATCTTATCCACATCATCATCCAAATCATTCAATCTAATCTTATCCTAATCACTCTCATCACCCTTAATCCAATTCATCAACATCATTCTAATCCCATCTCATCCAAATCAAATCCAAAATCCAACCAACATCAATCCATAATCTTCCAAACCATATTCCAAATCCAATCCAAAATCAACATCAACCCCAATCATTATCCAAATCCCCAACATCATTATCAAACTCCAAATCCAAATCAACCCAATCAAAAATCAAGACCTTAATTGATCACCTAATCAAATCAACCCAATCAACCCTCTTGCTTAAGATCATTAGTCTATCAAAAGCATAGAGAACCAATCAACCCTATTGCTTAAGTGTCATTAGTCTACCTTAAGCATAATAGGATCATCACTCATCCATCCAATCAAAACAAACCAAATCATCTTAAGGTCTTGAATTTTTTATTCCCAACATCACAATCATCCCTCATCCCCCATCATCCCATACTATCTCCCACATAATGGATCTCTATGAATCAATACAACAAGTAGAAAGAATTAGAAAAGTCTATGCGCACATGGATCCTAATGCTAAGGAATAATTCAAAAATGACATTAAAGATATACCCTTAGCACACCTCATTATTGGAGAATTCCAAACCCCTACCCCATCTTCATCATATCAACCCTCATCATATCATCCTTCAACATCTTACATATCCACACCATTGACATCATACCAACCTTCATCGTATCAACAAACACCCTACACATCATCCCCATCCACATCATATCAATTGTCATTCTTTCAACCTTCATACCAATCTACATCTTACATATCCACACCATCAACCTCCCATCAACCTTCATCATACCAACTTCCATCATATCAACCACCATCATCCTCATATCAACCTCCATCATCCTCATATCAACCTCCATCATCCTCATATCAACTTCCATCATATCAACCTTCATCATGTCAATCTTTACCCTCATATCAATCACCATCCCCTTACACATCCATACCATCATACCTACCCCACCAATCAATACTTCCAACCTATCCATCCCCCACCCTTTGTCATGATAACCTTGATTAAGGGAACACCAATCTATCACACGTTATCTCCGAAATCCCAACCTTCTACCAACAACCATCTCCCCATGCAAATCCCTCGTCCCCTAATCCCCATCCTCCAATCCCTCCATCACCCTACCTATCTTACAATCCATCCATCCCAAATCTCCCAACACATTATCCCTCCAACCTTATCAACCTTAATCCATCACCTTATGTATCTCCCAATTCACCAACCCCTATCACATATCCACCATCTAATCCATCGTCACATCTTCCACATCCTAACACCACGACAACCAAAGAATCCTTGTGGGATTTCCTTCAAAGCACATCACCAAGCCAAACAATGGAATCCCCTAATTCCCCCACCCCTCCACCATCTAATCCCACACCTATCCTTGAACCCACCCAAGAACCATCACTACCTTATCCTATCACCCACCTATCCAATCCCCATCCTAATCCTACACCAACCACCATCATTATCCATCCATTATATTGCTCTTCAACCCATAAACTCATGAAGGATACCATCCATTGGCTATTAACAAGGAATCAAACACCCTCATGTAATCCAACATCCACCAAACCTCTTGAACAACCCCCTATCATAAGTCAAGAACCACCATGTAGCCATGTTCAAGAACACATAAGTCAAACACCTATCACATCCATCCAAAAACCTATCACATCCATCCAAGCAACCACCACATCTATCCAAGTCAATCCCACTTCTACCCAACCACATGAGCTATGCCAAGAATCAAATACAAAGCACGTTGAAACATCAACCCCTTCTCCTAATCAAGATCTAACCATCCCATCCAATCCCATCCCCCATCCCCTCCCATCTATGGATCACCTTATTGATCCCCCATCAACTTCTACCACCCCTTTACCATCCCCCTTTAATCCTTCACCTCCATCTACCAATCCCATCCCAAATCCATCCCCTTATCCACTTGGAAAAAGCACCTTCATCTGTGGTAAACCCCTCGTAGGAGGTGAACAACTTCCATCTATCACATATCTTTCTCCAACAAATAAGGGACTCGCGTCTTGTTTCCAAAGCACCAAACATCCCATTGCATGTCGCATGTTCCAACTTATGAACTATCAAGGCAAAGGCTTAGGCCTTCACGAACAAGGCATCTTGGAGCCCATCCACACCACATTCCATCCATCTTCACATGGCCTTGGCTATCCATCTCAAGGCAAACAACCTAAACATGTTGGTACCATCCACCCACCTCCCAAAATCCATCCATCCAATCCCAAACATGGTGCATCTCATCGCACTTCCAAAACATATGTCGCCATCCCTCCTCCATCATCCTACCATTTGCAAAAGCATGTGACCATCCATCTCCCCCCATCAAATTTACCTCCACTCCTTCCAACTACAAATATCCCCATCAAATCCACTCTACCTCCTATCCTACCAACTCCCAACATCCCTATCCACAAATCCTCTTATCCTACCAACTCCCAACATCCCTATCCACAAATCCTCTTATCCTCCCAACTCCTAATATCCCCATCCTCAAATCTCCTCATCCATTTATCTATAAATCCACTAAAATTCCCAATCAAAACCAACAAAAGCACACATCTTTCAAACATGAAGCTTCCCCCAAATCCATGGGATTCAAAAATTTGAATGCCTCAACTCATAAAGCACAAAAGCCTAAGGATATTATCCCTTCCAATCAAAATCAAAAATCCCAAAGGCTATCAAAGCCCACACCATCACAAGAAAAAGCAAAAACAAAAATGGTGTGGGTCCCCAAACAAAGATCACTCAAATCTAATGAGGCATCCACCTCCCAATCTACCGCAAAATCCCAAACATCCCACTCCCCATCTAAAAATCCCATAATTCCTAAGTCTATTTGGGTCCCTAAAACCCCAATTCGACCATCCAAAAATCCCCTATCCCGATCCCCATTACTCCCAACTCCACATCCACAATACAAGCTTCCAAATACATCACGGTGTGTGCAACCATTGGTCTTGGTTCCCCTCCATCACTTGCAATTCCCACATACCTCCATCTCTCCATCTTTCATTCATTATCCTACATATCTTCCCCATCACATTCCTATGGTCCATGCTTTTGCATAATCCACATAATCCACATCATAATCCATTATCCATAATCCATTCCATCTTCTCCTATCTACCAACATCCATGCAATCATCATCCATAATGTTATCCAACATGGGACCATCTTCTCCTTGCTATGGAAACAAATGCTAGAGTCCCCATTCCATCAAAACAAGCAAAAAAATAAAAAAATCAAGAAAATAGTTTAAAAAAAAAAAATCTGTCCAATGGTGAAAACCACTCCTTGTGGCGCCTTGGGCAAGTACCATGATGAAAACCCCTTGTAGGCGTCATGCGTAATCCCTTCTCCATCCATTTTGTATCCCTACACTTGGGGGCAAAACTATATCCTTCATCCACATCCATAATATCCTTGCACATCTTATCCACTATCTTATCCTTATCCTATCATATTCTTATCCACTATATCTCCCACCTTAGATCTTGATAAAGACAAGGGGCAAAATATCAACAACATGCTTTGGAAACCTCTTGGCATACTCCCTTTTAAAGTATATCCTCCATCCATCTACTGCAAAGTCCATCCATTCAAACATGAACCCATCATGTAAAATCTTAAGCATTGGGGCATATGATACCTTGCAACCTAGCCCTTGGAGAAAATCCTTATCCACATCTCCCATCCATCTATCTTGCAATCCATCTATCATGAATCTCCTCACTATCACCTTCCACTAACAATCCCTCCACCTACTTATCATGTCTCCCTACTAGATCCTTCATCCCCCATCCTACACCTTATCTGCATTTATCTATCCATTTATCAAAGACTCCTATCCATTATCCATTCATTGCTAATCCCCCTATCCAACCCCATCACCTTCACCTCTAGACTTGGTGTTCCCTTGTCATTGGTATCTAACACAAAAGTTATCCACATGAAATCCAATGCAACCATCTCATAATAAACCATTCCTTTTCACAAATCAAAAAATTCAAAAACATCACAAAATCAAAAAATTCAAAAACATCACAAAATCAAAAAATTCAAAAACATCACAAAATCAAAAAATACAAAAACATCACAAAATCAAAAAATACAAAAACAATAGAAAACACACAAAATTCCAAAAATAATTTATCCATCACAAAAATCAAACTCCATCACACTCTCATCATCATCACATTTATCACCTATCCCACATCATCATCACATCTATCATCAATAAGCTTACAATAGATCCAAGCATCACATCACCTATCAAAGCATTGTCCTTAATCAAAATCATCCACTATCAAATCAGCATCAATCATAATTTGTCACCATCATATCTTGAGCCAATCTTACATCAACAAAACATGATCCAATCATCAATCGATTCTTGCCTTAGGATATGTCATTCCCACGATAGGCAGAATCTATCCAATCATCACAACATCATCAAATAATCTATCAATCCCTGCCTTAGGATATATCTTTCCTACGATAGGCAGCATCTATCACATCATCATCCATTTTGGCAAAAGATACAATGGTTACTTGTTTGGTTCGTTGGTCTTTTGGTTTTTGATTTTTATCTTTTGTCCTATTCGAAGATCACATCAAAGCTACCTTGATCTTATTATATCATGGTATGTGGTGAAAACATCTAGAATGGGGCATGGTCTTGCTTTTGTGTGTTGTGCTTGTGGGTTGGTCTCATTACTCCAAGCTAGTATTCATATATTGATCGATCATAGGGTCAATTCTAGCATATTGATCTCCTTATGCATCTAAGGTTCATCATACCTTTTTTATACTAAGGGCTTATGCTATGAGTCCCCTTCCCTCATCTAGACAAGGTTGTACTATCTTGGGCATGCATGAGATCATCCCTTTGTCTGCGTGTCTAGTCCATGCAAATGTTGGATAAACACCATCACCCTAGTCTTCTATACCTTGGTGAACATATCCACTTTGCTATATCAAACCTAGGATTGCTCAAATTCAGTTTCAGCACAATGATCATCCACCAATCATCTCCGAACATCATCATCCTTTCATCCCACCACTTATCCTTTGACCAAGCTCAACCAATATGTTCCATCCATTTCGAGAGCACAACCGTGTTCTTGCAACCCGCCTATCCTCTCGAGGGGGCATCACCCTTACCAATTCTCTCCAAACCGTACCCTATTCTTCCAAACCAAAATCTTTTTTCTATCCAATCCATCTCTATGTTCTAACTTCTTTGAAATGATGTTACTTAGCCGCAACACCATCTCAAAGAGGGGCAAATGTAGACACCTAAAATCAGATTGCTCTGCAAACCAATTTCTCGTACCTCTACAGTAATCCACTCTCCCCATCTGCATATCCTTGGTGATCAATTAATTCACCTAATTAATCCATTTAACCTTACAACCCTATCCTATCAATTGAATGAATATTCCTAATATTTATTTAGTTGATTTATCCATTTCCCTAATCCCTGTTAATTAGATAAATCCTTCTTATCTGATTAACCTAGGCTTAAGTTAATTAAGATAACACTTAATTAACCCTGCTTACCTCATCATCCACTCACTGAATTTAAAATTCAGTTGTCTCCCACTATCCTCCACTAAACTGAATTTAAAATTCAGTTGTCCCCCACAATCCTCCAATCATTGAATTTAAAATTTAGTTGTCTCCCACTATCCTCCACTCACTGAATTTAAAATTTAGTTGTCCCCCATTATCCTCCACTCTTCCCAAAATGAGAATTTTTAATTCATCCCGTAGGAATAAAAGATTCACTTTTATTCCTAGCCCTTGATCTCATCAACTGAATCCTCACTGTCCATCCTCATCTCCAAAACTCTATAATTGGACCCCTCTTTAGGCCATTAGGGAGGACCTCTTCATGCATCAGACCTCTGCCCAAATCACTCCACAATCTCCTCATCTCATCAAACCTCTGTCAAAATCACTCTAAATCATCTCTCATTTCCATCTAGTCTCTCAAATCTATCATCTAATCCCTAATCATTCATCTACATTGTGTTGAAGACACTTGAGCAATCCACATACACATCTTGCATCATTTGGGAAACATCTGAGGAGACTAATCGGGTGCATCTCCTTCCCGCATGGATTCGTGAGTCATTATGGAGGTATAATCATGTTAGTTTGCATTTGATTAGTTATAATCTTCGTTTTGATTTCACTTATTACAAAATGATTATTTATTGATGTTAGATAAATAGAAGTTGTACAAATAAATTCATTAAAGATATAAATAGTTCAACAACATGCAAACTTGGATGCATAATCTTGTTTGATTTCAAGGTATATGATTTGACTTATTGCTAAGGGTATTTATGAGTTCCATCTACTTCTAGAACAAAACAAAACAAAACAAAAAACCTTTTTTTCCTTGTGTTAGTAGATATCACTATTATAGATAAACTTAATTTTCATTCAATTTTTTGGCATGGCCTTGACATGGTGACATTATTGAATATTTTACTTACCCATAGTGAAGATACAAAGAAGGTGCTCATATTGTATCCAACACAATGACTTTGAATAAAGGTTTTATTGTTTGGATTCATATTAAACATCCCTTGTCTAGAAACTATACAAAAAAGAATGCATTTTATGTTATTTTCTTTGTTATTTTTTTTATCAATGCCTAACCTTTATTTATCATAACAAATGGGCAAAATAAAATTTAATCATCACATTTATACACTTTATTGTTTGAAACTAGTCACGTTTTTTGATCAATTTAACAAACACTTATATTAATCTAGTCTAAAATCAATTAAAAGGAACGTGCAAAATGACATCCTTCTATCAAATTCTTAATAAATTGGAAAAATCACATTTTGATCATATCTAATCATTTCTCTGATCAATATCAAACTTAATAGAAAAAATTGCATCTTGACCAAATTTATTCACTTCTTTGATTGGCACTTTGGGACAAAACCCTTATGAAATTTGATGTATAATTAGTCTAAACAAAGCCTTATAAAAATGCAATATTATAGATGGAAGAGGTGCTTTGAGGTGGCTCCATTGACTCCAGTTTGGCCAGTGCCTTGGATTCCAAGTGTGGTGGGGGATTGCTTGGTGGGAGGGTGAGATTTCCCCACTCATTTCTGTGTGGATCGGGCTTTGTCTCACTTTGTGATCCAGTGTGTTGAAAGCGGTTACCTGCACGGCAACCATTGGGGATCTGGGGGACCTCCCAAACTTGTCATTTAAAGTTATGCTCATTAGGGATGACCCTTCTTTGTCCGAACATGCTCATGCAATTGATTTTCTTTTGCATGCAACAAAGGAATCCAAAATCGTTCAACCGTCAGGGTTACATTTGAGATCTCACGATTGTTTGAAGAAATGCAAAGATCACTTGGTTGTGGTGATCAATCCTGAGACCATACCCAATGAAGTGTTGTATTTATTAGAGCATGCATTAATTTGCAAATTCATGGGTATCCAAATCACTATGGCTTTTTTGGGATCATGGGTTAGGAAAAACTAGAACCCTGAAGGTGATATGGAGATCATCTTAGTGGCTAATGGATATTTATTCATGGTGTTCTCTTGAATGGCAGATCATAATATGATTTGTGAAGGAGGCCCTTTTTTCACAACTAAACAGGGTTATTCATCAAACCCTAGCATGTAGGGTTTGACCTGATGGAGGAGCTCCCATATAAAATACCTATTTGGGTTCATCTCCCCAGGCTTCTAATAGAGTTTTGGCAACATGACATTCTTCATGCCATAGCGATGGTCATTGGGAAGCCCCTAGGCCCTTCACGCTAAACCCTCGACATGAAGTTTGTCACTTTTTCTCATCTTTGTGTTGAGATCAATTTGAATAATCCACTTCCAGACTTGGTGGAAATCAGATTGGGCAGCTTGAATTAGGTCCAACAAATTAATTATGAATCTTTGCCCTTTTGCTACCGCACTTGTCATGAATATAGACATCTTTAGAGAAATTACCTGAAATTTGGCCCTAAGCCTCCTGAGCCCCCTCCTTCAACACATGCAGACAATCTCAAAGCAAAAGGCAAGGCCCCTCTCTAGAATGATGTGCTTGATTCGAATGGATTCATTCCTATGAAATCTTGATCCAAGGCGAAGACCACAAATCGTCAAAATAAAGTAACTTCCAGAGCAACTTCTAGCAATAGGTTTGATGGGATGGATGGGATTTAGTTCTCTCTCATTCTGGTATGTCCATTGCTCTTGTCCTTGATCTAATTTTAGAGATGTTGGTGGATTTATAGGAAGTGGGTGGCTCTATAGGGTTAGAGGCTAGACCTCAGGAGGCTTTAGAGATACCTTTGAAAGGGGTTGTCACTGTTTTAGTACTAGAAATACAAATGGAGGTGATTTATGGCCATGTTGTGTCAAATCTTATACATTCTTTGGGGGCAAAAGAGGATGGAGAAAGAAGTGCCCCTCCTCTATTAGGTTTGCAGCAAAAAGCCTCAAAAAAGGAGGCATTGAGAAGGTAGTAAAGGTAGGAAGGAAGAAGGATTAGGAGAAAGTGAAATTGGTAGAGGAATCGTTGGTGGAATCAGGGGTCATCAAGACACTTGATACTCACTTTTCTTTTCCCCCAAAATGATTGTGATATCTTGGAATGCTAGGGGTTTGGGTAGCATCCCTCAACAAAAGGCTACTTGTGACTTAATTCACAAACATAAACTTGATATTATTTTATTCAGGAGACTAAGTTTTTAATGGAAGATATGTCTAACATCTCTAGAAAAATGGGCCTCTGAAGAAATGGGTAAATGGTATGTATTGGACTAGGGAAATTTGGCCCCAATCAAAGCTCAACTATTTTTTCAGCTTCTTCATGAGGATCAAGGAAGTGGGGATTGATTGGCTGGATGGGAGGATTCATAGTTTGGATTGTAGTGATTGTGTGACTGCTTATAAGTTGGAATGGTTTTGCAGGTGGCCCCTCTAGATTTTTCTTTTATTATATGTCTTGATGGTTGTTGGAATTTCGAAGTCCAGTGGGTGGTTTTGTAAATAATTTTCTTGGAATAAAGTTTAATTTTTACCCCTTTTTAAAAAATAAAAAATGAAATATTGTAGTAGTTTTAACATAAATGAGAAATTTACATTTTCATCAAACTTTAGTAATTCTTAAATTATGTTGTATAAGAAATTTAGAGAAAAATCCCCTTTCTATTTTATAAGCAATTTAGAGAAAACGCCCTTTTCTATTGTATAAGCAATCCAAAAAATCCCTTATTAAAATGTCACATTTGTTATAACTTTAAAGGGGAAAAGTATCAAAATGAAGTTTTTTATTGAATTTAGTCAATTTGTGATTAGTGCTAAACCCTTATCAAATTTAATGTATAAGTAATCAAAAACAATATATCGGTTGCTTAAAAATCATTATTATTAGTTCCTACTTGGTTTAATTTCTCACAACTTATTATCCAATGAATGGCAAGAATAGGTTTTATTAAACATAGCTTGCAAAGTTAAATTTTTTATCCCCTTTTTAAAAATGATTTATTTTCTTTAAACTTATTATCCAATCAATCTGAACAATGAATTTTATCAAAAATTATCTAGAATTTTCTATGCTCAATTTGGCTCAACTAAGGGGCATGTTAAGACTATTTCTTTGGATGTATGGACCAATAAAAACCATTGTCATAAATTTTAATGAACAAAAATCCTTAATAGCATGGAAATGATGCAGAGTGAGAAATTAATAGAACTAATGATAATATTAAACATAATAATAAGCTTTGCCTCACAAATTTTAATTAAATGAATAACCTCAGTATAGGTAGAAATGCCAGGTGAAATCAACAGGCTAGTAGAATAGTAGCTCCCCATATTACAACTCATCTTTATGGGATTTTGTGTCTTCCACATGTGCCTAAGTCACATAATTCGACATTTCTTCCACAAAGCTCACTTTTCATCTTCATCATCAACTCCCTCTTCTTTTACAAATAGATAATATATATAATATTAAACAAACTAGTAAACTTTGCCTCATAAATTTTAATCAAATGAATGACCTCGGTGTAGACAAAATTCTAGGTGAAAGTAATAGGTTAGCACAATATCAAATCCCCATATTGCAACTCATTGTTATGGGATTTGGGCTCTTTTGTCTTACACATGTGTCCATCTCACATGATTCTGCATTTCTTCCACAAAGCTCACTTTTTATCTTCTTGATTGACTCCCTCTTCTTTTATAAATACACCACATTTCTCTTATCACAACATTGGCCTACCTTCATCTTGTTTTAAAAACATGTTCCCATCCTTTGGATTGCTCAGACATGCTATACAACACTATGATCATTGCCTCCCAGACCACATATAACTACTTATGGTAGGGATTATTTAGCAAGGATGTCGATGTATGCTAGAGGGAAATAAGAAGATTAAAACAAAGCAATGAATCTGAAAGGCAAATAAAAAAATGTATTAAAGTAGAATCCAAACCTTATATTTTTAAACCAAATTGGCAAAGAGTTCTTGTCAAGAGGTATCGAAGATAAAACAATAAAGTAGATATTATCGTGGAAAGCTTACAAAAACACTAGATAATATTTCAAAATCTTTTGTCTCCAAGTAATTTCAAATTTTTTATTGTTTCACTTTCAATCCTAGTATAGTATTATGAAAATATTTCCTAGTCTTTACAAAAATAGTTTGTGTTATATAGCATCCCATTAGTTTGAATGTTTATGGTTGTACTCTTCCAAATAACTATACCATAGATTGATCAAGCACATAAAACATATGGAGACACAAGCACAATTATATAACATAAATTATTATTTAACACAATGCAAGTTTGAAAGTTCAATATTGATTATGAAAAGACTAGCTTGAAAATATATTGCTACACACATTATGTATCTCTATTGTGGATATTAGAGGTAGATGGAGCTTTCATGGCCATTTTTAACTCAATACTTTTTAGTAAAGAAGAGTCATTTAAAGCTTACTAGGCTTTTGATAGAGTCATAATTCACGTAGTGGGTGAAGAATTAGAAGTAGAGACCCTTTGAACAAAATTAGTACACCTATTTGGAAACCTCGAGTAGAACATCATCTATTTTTTATGCAGACATTAATACATAACTATGAGAAAATTGAAGGCAAATGAAAAAATCACAAAAAAGTAAAATAATTCACTTAGTCTTGAACAAGTTCTCAACACTAACAAGAAATAAAACTTCTCTTTTCATCTTAAGCCCTTTATGGATATATGTTTGTACATGTTTTTCTTGTTTCACTAGCTTTTTAAATTATAGATGACATTCTCTAGATTAACTATGTTCATTATTCATTTATGTGAAATTTAAGCTTTGGATGGGACTTCATAACATTCCACCATGACCACATAAGCTCAATTTACATATGCCAAAATCTACCAAAATCCTGACTAATGCCAGTAAAATACAATAGACATGAATTTTTCAAAGAAAAATACGTAAAAAAAAAGAAGTGGATTAGGTGGCTTGACATTGCTAGCCATCTAAATATGATAGAGGATTTAGATCCTCATTGAGGCTCCCTTATTGCCTTTTTGTTGTAGAGTGGCCTGGATTCTTCCTCACCAACACCACCATTTTCCACCTAAACTATTAGATTTTACAAAAGAAAAGGAACACTAATAAAATTTGAATACAATAAAAAGAAAACATTAATAATTTATAACATACTCCAAGAGTGAGAGAGTAAAGTGTTTTTATTGAATTACATCACAACCTTACACTCATGTAAATTGCTTATTTACATTCCCTTGCTTTTTTAATTTATTAAATAATTTGTCCCCTCTACTAATATTCGAATGTGATGATTACATATTGAAATAAAACAAATTAGAGATATAAATAAAATAAATTGAGCAAAATAGGATTTTTTCTATGGCAGTGAATATGTAGTATGTCCTTTACCAACAACACCACCTCATTGATAAACTTTGAGAATAAAAACATTAGTGTTCTTTAGTTGAAGAAGCTAAAGTATTAATTGATTACAAAATATATATATATATATATATATATAATAATTTAATGTAGCTTGACAATCATTTCCCTTCATACACCCTTTTCTCAAAGCTTTGTGAGTTCTTCTCCTCCTCCTCCTCCTCCTCCTCCTCCTCCTCCTTGTTCTCCTTCTCTAACATGAATTTGGCCTTTGTCATCTCTCTACTATCTTGCAAACTTTATCTTTTCTCTACTTGCTCATCATCTTCACCATTTTTTAAGGACACAAAATGTAAAGTACTCATTCCATAACAAAGTTATCAGAGTAAATAATCCACTTATTTACATCAACTCAAGTAAAAAGATAGATCTCATAAACATTAATCAATATATCATTAAATCTTACAAATTGCGTGCTTAATCCAGGTGTTAGCACTATAAATAATATACAATCTCCATTTGATTTTCTTTCCATAAATCATCCAATGATAATTACAAGGTACAATAATCAAGTACAATATAAGAATAATAAATCAATCACACTCTCCAGCTGCCACCGACCCACATGGTCATCTGCAAGTTGAGAGACAAGAACATGGCTCAGGCGCTTTTCCGCCCAACCATGAAGCAATTACAGGTGATCGAGATGTTGCTACAGGAGACAGAGCGGTAGGACAACAAAATTAAGTGTGGACATCAACACTACAAGTGACTTTAAATGTGGTCCAAAACACTATAATTTCCATCTCATGCTCAGACCCTCATAACTAATATCCACATAGAAATTTCAACATGCTTACAACGTCACAAAACCATGTTGGGAGATCACACATAAACGAAACATGACTTTCATGCTAGCAACTTGGTTTTATACTGCATAAAATATAGTTTTCACTAAAACATACATAATTTTATCAAAACACAACATTTTTCTAATTTTTAAAATGTGTTGGAAAGATAATATAGAGATCTACATAACCTAATAAATATTTTCATGATAACTATCTTTAATGTAATTTTATAAATACAATATAATCACATATAAACATCATTCTAAAAATAGCATTAGAGATAGACAATCACTAATTAATACATATCTCAAAATTTAAAAACTGGGTAAGACTGATTTTTTATATGATTCAATATACTTAGTTGCGCACCTTTTATAAAATTTTCAAAGAAACCCAATTCATAAAAATAAAGTTATTGATGTCGTAATAGACTGATTTTTCTCATGACAGATTTACTAGTTTAAAAATAAATAGTCCACTTGTTTTAATAACTAAAAACAAACTATAAAAGTTGAAATCATAAAAATTGGACATAAATTTTATCCCCTAATTTAAAACCATATATCCAGAAATTAGAAATATCTAGATCATGGTTTAAGAGATACGTCTAAACTAAGATAGGTTACTATTTTTCTTTTCAGTTTCTTCCTAAGTCTTCTATTATGTTTTTTTTTCTTTTATACAAGAAATTAATATTTCAATATTCTAAAAATCATATTTAAATCAAATAACCTATCAAATGTTCCTACTAAATTTTAAGAATTCCCAACAAATCCAATTCAACAAAAATTCTTTTCTAATCTTCAAAATCAATGAAACTATAATTTGTTTAAATCTTTCTTTTTGCATAAGAAGCATATGAATCACAATTTCTTCACACAATCCTACATTCAATTATTAACCAAAGTAAATCTTTGCTAAAGCCTTTCATGACAAGAATCCTACCTCAATCCTTGTAGCAATTGGTAAAAATAATGGAGATGAACCAATCAATTTAAAAAGCACAACAATCCTTCAATTATTCACAAAAAAAAAACACTTTCAAATCCCAACTTCAATAACTTGTTTTCTCTTTCTTCCATTTGCATAATAAAATTGATAACCAAAAAGAAAGAGTGAAAAAAGCTAATTCTCTTCTTTTAATAATTCTTCTTATTTTTTCAAATCCTAAAAAGAAAAAAATATAATATTATATTCTTAATAAAAGAAAAATATTATTAAAATGACTTTATTCCTATTCATGCGCATCCTACTTAAAACTAACATTAGAAAATATAATTTTCTAATTCACAAATATGATAAATTTAATAAAATAGACATGCACATTCAATAATTAAATAAATTAACAAATTAAAATAATTTAACTTATTTCTTTTTTCCAAAAGAAATTAATTACCAAAATAAATAAATTAAAGAAATAATATAATGCTTATATGTTTATATATATATATATATAAAATTATAAATATGTATTTATAAATATATGATTATTTTAAGTCTATCTAAAATATCATTTCATGCGTGGGTGGTTGGGCGAGAGCCTTGCCATTCCATCATGGAACGAAGGCCGGGGCAGAGGAAGTGAGTGAGGAGATTTCGATGTGACAAGGGAGGATTTAGGGGCTATTAACCATTAACTCTTCATAATTGCCAAGTAGTGTCTTCAGCAGGGAAACATTTCAAGGCAAGTTTCTAGAGGCATCACTAGAATGTTAAATCAGGATTGCTTCTGAGAAGGAAGGCACTCTCTTTTCTGCATCTCCTCTCTTTGTTTGTGGTGTCAATGCCTTCGCGTTTCGTAGCAATCTTTTCAGCAGAATCTATCCGCTGTGGGGGTATGGACACCCCAATCAGGTTAGTAAGCAGGAAGAGGCAAATGGCATTTCTCAGCCAAATCACAGAGCTAAGAATTCAGAGGATGCTTCGCAAGTCAGATAAGCTGTTGGTCGGAGCAATGAGAATGATTTTGGGTAAGAGTTTTATGGTGAACGAAGAAAGATATCGCGTGGATACTGATATCTCCTCTAGGGTTCTAGCAATGTTGCTGGAGCTAAGCTTACCAAAGGCAGATGCATAATTCATCATGAAGGGCATCTTCTTCCCTGAGCATCTGGGCAAATTGGAAAACACTTTGTAGGTTGCCAGCTTAGGTGTCAGTATTCTGAGGCCCAGAGACATGCTTCTCCTCAGTGACCCTGGAGAAGTAGTTAAGTTGTACCCTTTCATCCTTGAGCCCAAAGGCTTAGAGCTCGTGGTCTTGATGGAGCAGGCTTAGGTGGCGGTTGACTTCATCAGGAAGGTGCTAGGTTTGGAGGTGGTTGAAGGCCTCCAGTGGGTGGTAGAGTTTAATTAGAAGCTAATAGAATATGATAAGTAGTGTGTCCCCTGTTCTTTTCTAGTATAGATGGTACTTTGGCTTCATTTTGATTACTAGAAGCCTTAATCTGTATAGAAAGATATAGACTTACAGTTTAGATATCCATGAAAGAATAACATAATAGACCTTGTGCGGTCTCCTTCTTAGACATAGAAATCAATAAGTGATATGTTGATACTACACAGTCAAAACTGCCAACCAAGTCAGGGCTTTTGGAATGTATTTTTTGTTTATAGTTCAATATAGCAAATTATTATTACGAATAAAAAAATCATTTCATGCAAGAGCATTATATATATATAAACTCTTTAAATAATATAAATAAATCAAATTGAATTCAACTTATACAATTCTATTAAATCTAAGTCAAAAGAACATATAAATATTGTACATGGATAACCTATGCAATTCAAATGAACATACTGTAGCAACAAAATTCGCATATTTATCTAAGCATTAAACATGAATCACATTCATTAACCATATATAATGCTTAACATGACTAGTAACCATTTAACGATGCATAAATAAAGTCACTCAAAAATGCAATATGACATGAACCTAAGTGAGTATGTGCATGCATCAGGTTTATCCATCATGTCAACTCTTTCCTGACAGTTAGAATATTTCTACCTCAACCATGTTCTCGTCTTTGACATTCTTCCTACACTTAGTCACACTTAGATTTCCATTAATAGGTTAGTCCTTATAATCATAGCTGAAGCAAGACAAGATATACATCCATAATCTTACTAATAATTGGTCATCAATCAACTTTCAAATTTTTATGCATTTTAAATATCAACTATTTTACCTTTCACACACATGGAATCACTCAATAATAAAATAATTATAGTAAAAATGTCCCATAATTTAAAATATAAATAAATTCCAAAACGAGATGTGACACAAAAAATGACACATGGATTTAATTAGAAGATATTGCTCCATCACAAGGCTACACATGTATATACCTTAATATTCATCCTTAATTTAATTTTTAAAAAATCATTAATATTGTCAATTAATAATTTTCATTCAATCTAAAGTATTTCTCAATCAATATATTTAGTTGTCTTTTTATGAGCGTATAGAACAAAGAACACCCATTTAACCATCCATAGGAATATATGCCTAGCTTGCCTTTTAGATAGAGGAGAAAATCACCTCAATTTTAATTTTAAATTTGTAATTAGTAGAGGTCAATATTGGGGACTCTAATAGTTAATTCAATTATTCTATTTAATAGTATCATGTCTAGAAGGTGACTATTTTTCAATCATGTATATTTTCAATAACCTATTTCTCAGGGCTCTTACAACACAGTTAAATTATATCCCTGAGTTATCAACAAAAACTTGATGCAATGCAACCCTTGTTGATACTGTTATGCATGAACATAACACATAAAAAATGCTTATAAGATAAAGGAACAATATAATAGAAAATCTACATTTTTAGCTTTTTGGTGTAATTTAAGGAGTGTTTCATTCAAATAGGAGTATGGAATGGTTAACACAACTTTTTATATTTAAATATTCA
The DNA here is from genome assembly GCA_027924645.1 of Cunninghamia lanceolata. NCBI lineage: Eukaryota > Viridiplantae > Streptophyta > Pinopsida > Cupressales > Cupressaceae > Cunninghamia > Cunninghamia lanceolata. Next base: position 92,865 of record BSBN01000010.1, read on the forward strand.
AGATTAATTGTGTGGTATAAGTCTATCATTTTGATCCCTTACAAAAGCTACAATCTAAAACATTGAATAAACAAATATAGTCTATAAAGGTCCACACTAAACTTCTAATTCGAAAGGAAACCACAAGTGCATGTTAGTCCATTGTTAGTATGTTACAATTCATAGGTTAGCTAATATGTAAGTAACCTATTTTAGTGTAATCTACGTGTTTGAAATATAATAACAAAGCATAAAATTATATAAATTTTTGTTATGTGTAAACTATAATATTGTAAGTTAAGGTATTTTATATTGAAAAAAAAGTGTAGGAAATACAGTCAAAACTAGCTTTATATTTTCTTCAATCCCTTTTGGTTGCACATACCTTTATTTTCACATTTCCTTATTATTCATATTTTTTTAATATTTGTACTAAGCAAAGGTAGGACTATCCTCTAGCATCCTAGTCATTTGATAAATTGTAGGACAATTTTCAAGTAGCTATTTTTTTTTATCATGCTAAGCTTTAAATCTGCTTTATACATTTTGGTTGTAAAATGACTATTAATTCGCTGATAAATCTCACTTTTGCAAGACTTGTCCTTGTCATAATGATTCTTAGTTTGAGAAGATATGAAATGGGACAGGTTGAAGACATATGCATGATCATCACAACCACTATAGCAAGTACGTGGAACTTACATCCAATCAAATGATGAATTTCTCAACCAATGTTACATAGGCCCATCTTGTGACCTAATTCATCCATAACTTGTGCCAATCATTCTTGGTTCTCCTTGAGACTGTCAACTCCCCTTTAAGATGGCATGAGTTGTGCTAATCCATAAAGAATAATGCTCAAGAGAGCAACAATCAACACTGGCAACGTAGACTATCAAAGCCTAACATTCATAGTATCATCTCGTCACATTGTTAATCACACATTTTTAGCCTACACCCTATATACTATTGGTGTGTTCATGGGGTCTATTACCTAAATGGTTCCATATTAGGTCCTATTCACACTTGTCTAGTAAAGCTTACTTAGGGCACACTTAGGACAATTATATTTTGTGTCTCCTATAATTATATGATTATGACACTTGTCACAACCCTCTATTGTCCAATGTTTTACCTTGGTCTATATGACCAAGGGCTTCTCAACACAATCTAATCAATCCTGTACATAATGTATGCATATTACATATTTGCATCCTTTGATCTAGAATATAATTATTCTTTCATGTTGGATTTCTCTTGTGCTTTCATTGAAGCTCCTAGATCTTGGGTGGCTACCTTCATAGCCACATCTTGCATGGTATAGAGTATTCTATACCAACTCTTGCATGGTATTAGATCTTGTAGGATTTCTTGTCATTAGTCTTTTGAGAGACCTATTTTGTAAAACTTTGTTGCTCTTGAAAAGTTGAGTATGATCTTCTCTTGCATCATATGATGACCTAGAGAATAAAAAACTTGATAGAAACACCATATTTGGGAGGATTTCTTCTTTGTGACTTTGTATTGAAGGCTCAATTTGAGCATGTTGGTGCAAATCTGAGCACGTCAATGAGTTTAGGGTATCCTTGGGAAGAAAGTTAGTTTAATCTTTTTATTTGTCCAAATTGGACATTAAAGGCTGAATCTACAAGGGTTTGAAGTTAAGAAGTGGTTATTAGATTTGGAGGGTAGCCATATTTATGAAGCAATTTGGGTTAAATATGACCCTACTATTGCATTCAAAAGCCCCAAAACCTATAGATTGATTATCGAATCATTAATTTTGGAGCAATTTGCCTTAGGCCCTCAGAAAAGTTTGCCCCTACTGCTCATATGGATCAAAATTTTTGCAAAATAAAAAAACTATGCAGGTATTTTTTTTTGTGAATAATTTTTTTTCACAATTTTTAATATATTGTCAAGCTATTAAAAATAAAAATAAAAAATATTAAGGGTACTCGATAGGTACCCTACACAGGCCTTGTCGAGCCCCATACTATGGAGTACACCTCATCTGCACATTGCCTATGGGGAGCCCCTTAGGCTCAGGCCCCCATGACTTAAAGGTCACGGATCCTTTGCTAGGCATAGACCCCTTTGGGGAGTGGCCTACATGGCTCCCCATATCATTTAAAAAAATGTAGACCTGTATTATTCGACCTACGTGGCACTTCCATCAATGTGCCACTAATCTAGATCCAAAAGTTTTATTAATATCCAAGACTCTGTAATTAAAGTTAATGAACTAAGGGCACAACTCAAAGAATGTGGTATATTGAGAAGAAGGATGTACAATTGATCTTCAATGTGTTAGGCAAGCTTCTTTTTGAATATGCATCATTTGTTTATAGTTTTTAGACTCATCAGTTGTTTATGGGAAAGGCCTGTATTATGCTATCATTTGAGCACATATGGGTCCAAAATTTTCCCCAAAGCTACAGAATTGCTAAATAAACATTTTGGGTGATTTTCGACCCAAGGTCATGTCTATATGTCAAGTTAATAAAGTTTTTAGTTTTTGAAATACCTGAAAAAGTTTCAAAGTCAAATTTTAGGCATTTAGAGGCCAATTTTGGCCTCAAAAGTTGTTGTAAATAATCAAGTTGGTTATAGGTGCATAGATCTCTTCACGAGCTTTCCAACACATCAAATGGTTCATCAATTGACCTCTCAAATTAAAAGTTATGGCCTTTGGAAGTTGGGTCTCTCGTATTGGAAAATGTGAAAATGTGTTGAACACATAAAACACTATAAGGGGAGTTACATGTGTTTGTTTGTGTTTTGACATATCATAGGGCATCTTTGATTGGAGCTAATTTTGGTGCCACCTTTTTGGGTGGTTTTAGCTCATGGTTTTGTAAATACCGTTTGACAGTTTCATGTATTATATCTCCTATATATTAGGTTCTTAAGATGGAGGTTGTGTGTGAGAGTCTTATAGATGTTGAGTTGCCTTCGGATCTTTGGTTGGTGATACTCCTGTGAAAGTTTTCTCTACAAGTATATTATAATCTTGTTGATTTCTGAATAATATATTAAGTGACTTTTGGAACGTGGGGCTTTTCTCCTGAAAGGGTTTTCCCCATGTAAATCACTATGTTGTGGTATGCTTTCTATTTATGTTTATTTTTATATAATTTTTGTAACTGTTGTGAAGATCTTAAAAGTTTTGCATAACCCTCCTCTTCAGATTAGTGTAGGAAGTTGTTCCGCTACCTTAGCTTTCTTACAATGTTCAATAGTAGACTTAATATCAGTGAATTACAGATGCCAAAGAGACCCAAATACTAAAACTATAATTTTGAAGTAGAATGAGAATAAACCAAAGTTACTGTCGTGAAGTATGCAAAAAATCACACTCTAAAAATGACACTTGAAAAGGAGTCAGTATCAACCCAAATAAAGCCTCAAAAGTTTCTAAAATAAGAATGAGCCAACAACACCTTTGAGAAACTATAATTTTTGGAAAACCTAGACACCAAAATCATAAATTGTTTGCACCACTACAAAGTCACCAAAAAAATTAACCTAGATAAAAAAAATGGTTAGAGATTGGAGCATAGATGCTCATGAATAGATCTTGTAAATTTGTGTGCCAAAATTAGAGAGGGGGTAGGTTGGAAGGAAGAAAATGCTAATGTAGTGCTAGCATCACTAAGTCACAAAATTGTCTAGAGTGCCTGCCAACCCATTTATCTATCACGAAACTGCCATTGTAGTAGGAGACAAAATATGCTTGGGAATCTTCTCCATATTCCAAAATTGTTAACTATACATTGTGAAACCACTTTAAGAGGCCAAAGTCACCAAACTATTGCCATACATATGGTGGTAGAGTGGATTTTGGGCTAGATCTCAAAATATGTTGCTTGAATTAATGAAAAAAGGTTGGTTGTTTATACATATGGTGCTAGAGTGGATTTTGGGTAGGATCTCAAAATATGTTGTTTGAATTAATGAAAAAAGGTTGGTTGTTGATACATATGGTGGACTTGATACAAAGGTATATGTGGGCCCCTTGTTTGTGGCATCCTATACGAGGGATGCATGTACAAGGCACCTATTGTACCTTAAATTTTTTAAATAAAAAATTGTGAAAATAATACCTCTCATACATTGATAGCAGCTACACAATGCTGATCCCGATGATTGTATTGAGAATATTTCGTTGAAGATGCTTTGATGACGGTATGATATGTACAAATGATAGTGAGGAGGAAAATTTCGAGGGCCTCTAGACAAAGTTTTTGATAATCAACGAATGATCATATAATCCTAGGACTTTTAGGCACTCTAGATGTAATGATAGGGTTAGATCTAACCCAAAATGCTTTATAAGTTGAGTGATCGATATATGCCCACAAGAAATTCCCTCTTTCAAACCCTTGCAAATCTCGCCTTCAATGCCTAATCTGGATGAAACAAAATCAAAACCAACTTTTTGGATCCTCCAAACACAAAGGAGAATTCAGATTTGCTCCTCCATTCACCCAAATGTGCTTGCAAAATGAATGAAACCCTTGATCCTCAATAGAAATAGTCATACCTTGAATAATTACTATGCTTGGATACCATGTAAGATTTTTCTATGGAGTGATGACAAGAGCGACCCCAATAACAAAAGAACAAAGGCATCCAAAGATTATAAAATTCAATAAGATATCTATTCCAAAATAGAGGACACAATACAATGAATGGATTCAATAGATGCACAAGAGTGAGCTATATGTGAGAATTTATAGTATGTGCCATTAAGAGATGTGAATGTACAACCAACATGGGATAAATGATATGGTACACATGCAATACAAGTCATCACCAAATTAAAAAAAATACAACCACATTTATTAAAAGCATATTGCCTCCCTAAAAAGATGCTTACTAATATATAAGGGAGATAACACCTACCCAAGTAGGTATCTACTTAAGTAAGCTTATTTTAAGCGCACACTAAAACAATCAAATAATTAACTAAATGCAAGAAAATAAGTACACACCAATTTTTTCAGCATAACAAAACACTTTCAATTAACTGCATTCTCCATCAAGAGAGATCCACCATCAAGAGAGATCCACTGTAGATGTAGATGCTAATAAATATTAATTTTAAAGTAATTGAAAGTTGGCTTTCTATGTGGGTTATGGGCGTGCATAATGCACCTTCAAGTGGGTGCCATTGCCGGGTATATGAGAAACAAAATGGTCTAAAATTTTATGCCCCTTAACCCCCTTTTACTTTATACTCTTCTTTCTTTCTTTAAGATTTTTGCAAAATATTTTATTCTTATTTTATTGGTTTTTCCAAGATGCACGGTGTACTCTATATTCGCTGTTACACAACAATCCCATTGACCATATTTGTCCATTTCATTAAAAAAATAAAAAAGTAAATTATTGCCGCTTCATAAACTTTGCAAATTCAAAAGAAGGAAAAAAAGACGACTTTTCCGAGCACAACGCATACAAAAGGCGTCGGCGTTCCCAATTAGAATCGAAAACTTTTTCAACCCCATCCGGACCCCAAAGCTCTATCCAATTTCGTTGAATCCGGCCGACTAATTACGGACGGCGACTGTACGGGAAGTTCTGAGGGAGGTAGTTGCGCGTGTGCAGGCCGCTAAAACTAGACCTAAACATAGCCAGGCGGCGCTTCTTACTATTATTTAGCGGGGCCAATAAGAATCAGCGGTGCCCTAAGGTAGTGGTGGAGGAGTTACACTTTAGCCAAAAAAATACGGATGAATGAATGAATGAAGAATTTTAATGACGCCATGAGGCCGCAGCAGTGTATGGGACCCAGAAACTTCACGCAGTTCCACTAGAGATGAAGAATGGAACACAAGCACTCCCTAAGACGCCTGTAAATCTTTCTTGAGATCCTCCCTTCTGGTGTGCAAAGTGATCAAGAGGTTCGCCGTTCTGCAGATGGATGAAACAGAACAAGAAGTGGGATATTAGGCTGCATGAGTGTCCTAAAACCAAAGAAGAACTTAAACAACTCGTGTTACAAAAATTCAAGACTGCCACGTCGACTAAGCAGATTGGCTTAAAAAAAATCGTACTATGTCAAAGAGTTCAACCCGGATTGGAAGGAGGGGAAAAGCCTACTTGCATGCTGCTCTTAAAGGTAAGGCTAGAATTTTAATGATGCCACTGAGATACGAAACTCGTAGATGGACAATCCCCAAAGAAGCTTGGGAAGATAGGATTTGCATTTTCTACAGCAAAAAAGTGGTCGAAATTGAATGACACTTCATCTTTGAGTGTGCTACCTATGAAGATATTCGGAACCAATATGGTTTGAGATGTGAAACTGATAGATAGACGATCCTCAAAAAAGCTTTGGAAAGATAGGATTTGCATTTTCTGTAGCAAAAAAGTAGTCAAAATGACACTTCATCTTTGAGTGTGATCCCTATGAAGATATTCGGAACCAATATGAAAACAACTTGAAGGTCCGCAATATTATTTAGGTTTTTGAAAAAACAAAGCTGCAATTAATGGCCACTTCTTGGTTAAAATTCATAATAGGAGAGACCACATTGAAAAGATCATGAAGATGTCTTAAGTCTGCGGCTCTTGATCCCTTAAACTGTTTGGTCTCATGGACAAAAATAAATTCATTAAGAGGGCGTGGGGCCCTGCCAATGCTGGCGGAACTCCTAACACAGCGAAAAATACCGGTCGGCCAACGCCGTTTCCGCAAAGGACGTCACAGACAACTCCCGTTTTGTGCTCTCCGACCGAAAAAACTAAAATTATAAAAATAGCGCAATTATTCGTGCAAAGCTCGACCCTGACTGCGGTTAAGGTTGGGTTGGTTCAGAACTAACGGCTTTCGGTGGGTTCCGTACGGTGGGTGTTAAATGTAGAGATGAAACGTTACTGCAGTTGTTGTTTTCGTATGGGTGCACCGTACCTACCTATATAATGTTTGCCAGGCTTCATACCAGACAGACTTCTGTGCGCAGGAAAGGAGGATGGTTCTGTTAATGTTACGTTATGTTGTGTTACGTTGAGAAGAAGGGGTTTGACGCTTCTCTCAGGGTTTCTTTTGGTCAAGAAAATGGATGCTTACAGCTGTAGAAAGAAGAGGGAAAGGGAAGCTTACAGGGCTCGAACACGCGACCCCCCGGCGCTGTTGCGGTATTAATTTTTAAAGCCTGTTTTGTTTGCCTTTTTTGTTGTTTGGTCTGCTCTGTCTTTTTTGTTTTGTTTTGTTTGGTTGGGTTCTGTTTGGCTTGATTTGGTGTTTCCCCTGTATTTTTGGAGCTTGTAGGCGTGTGTGGCCTTTTCTTTTCTCGTTGCAAACCTGTAAAAATAGAACTAACGGAGTCATGTACGCTATCGTGTTCAACAAATTTAGGAAGGGAATATGAAATAATGGGGCTTTTAAAGGGGATATGAAATAATGACATTTAAAAAGAAAAATCCTTTATTTGGCAAATACTGGTGGCCAACGCTCTGAGTATTTCCGGAACTACGAGACGAACTTAGAAAGTATTTTTAGTCATCTCACGGTTTTTGTATATTTAGCATTTTTTTTAGCGTTTATATTGGTGCCCTCTTCGTTTGCTTAGAGTTAGAATCCATTTACAGTGCAAACGAGTTGGAAAAGGCTGGGGATAAACCAAATGTCTTCTGCAGGCTTCGAACCCTGGTCTCTCAGCAGAGACGCCTACCCAGTCTTATAGCAGACGTGGTTTTACGTTATTTATTAGGAAAATATAAATCTTGAAATGCGTGAAGGCTGATAAGTTTTCCAAGGGTCACTGGACACTTTACTCTGTTATACATAAAGATGAACTAGTAGCTTCTTAGCGACACTAAGCGGTCTATTTTAATTTTTTATCTGTCCCAGGTCTTTGTTACACTATCAGATAGCTGATACACTTCTTTAGCACGCTAGTATAAAAGTAAAGATTAAATTTGCAAGGTTCTTTTAATACTAAGAACACAGCTTTAACTGTCTTCAAGTTTAACTTGAAACTATGCGCTGATGGAATACTGTTCAAATGGTAAAAAAATCCAACATTGAACTTACGTAGTTTTGCCCAAAAGATGTGGGGGTATGGATACCGGGATGATGATGGGTATATGAATAAGGGGATTATTATAATTACATTTAAATATAATCCCATTCCCGAAACCAATTTTCCACAAGTGCAAAGCAAATGGAGTCTTGTGGTACTTTGGGTGTAGGTGGGACTCTCAGACATGGCAGACACATGTACCAATCTGTTGTCTTGCTAGTAGCAGCCTAAAGAACAACCATTGCCTTTACTATAAAAACAAGCAAACTCCTTACTACTAAAACACATAGATGCTATACTGACATTTTCTGGGACACACACCTTTTCACCTAAGCATTTGCAAAATGAAAAACAGTGAACTGAAAAAACATCAAAATTTTAACTTTGATTGAGTCAAAAAATCACTCTTTATTTTTCCTTATATATGACATTCTCTTTGTTAGTGCAAGAGGCTTAAAGAATTATTCTGTAAGCAACTAGAGACACGGTCTTTTAAGGTGTTACGTAAGACAAAGCAGCTCTGTTGTAACATAAATCTAGAAAGCATTACATATTAATAGACAATAGACAAAAACATATTTTAACTGGTGATGCCTGAACAAGCAATGCTCTTGAGCAAAGTTTGCATCAGAACTGCTGTTAGAGACAATTCAAGCTCTCTTTAAAGCAAGTGCTTATGAAGATTTTTTATCCAAATATTACTAGAGGCAGTTTCCTTTTGAGCAAACAAGAGAAATCTTATCCAAATATTACTAGAGGCAGATTTAAAAAGTCTCTTGGACATGCTGGAGACCACTCCGCAACACAGACCGTATGGTGTGAATATTCTTCCTCGTTATTGATTCGGAAATATTGGCATAAGTGCTTTTTTAATCCATCTCTATTATCATTTAGTACCCCATCTGCATAACCCTTTAAACCACAATAAAAAGTTCACAAACTGCATCCTCTGTTTTTTTCCTTTAAAATCTTGAATGCTACTTAAACTTTGTTTTTTCTTCTTACTATAGTTTTAGCATTTTGAAAACAAAAATTATGCTGTAATAAATTGATCTTTTATTGTTGAGTGTAGTAATAGTAGAATCCAAATCCTGATCTGGCATGTTAGATAATGTGAGCACTGCCTTATCATAATTAGATACATATTTTTTTACCATCAACACCATTGCATCTTTGTTATAATTTATTTACTCTGTATTAATTTGTGCTCAAACTGTTTCAACAATAATATATATTATATGTCTGTAATATACCATTTTCGTTAGTCATTCTTTTTCTAAATGTTAGTTTGGTATTTATTGTGTGCAAGCCATATAAATATTCAAGCTTTTTCCAAATTTTATTGGATGTCCCTTTTAATCAAAAAGGATGCAGCAGGACAACTGATAAATGCAAACCAGTAATGTGATGTTTTATCAGGATTCAACTGCATTTTGGTTCACAAGAATTCATCTCTTGAGAGCATGAATGGTCCACTTACCATGCTGTGAAAAGCACCACTTACTTGATAATGCAAACCAGTAGTGGACAATCCTATAATCCTTCGATCTCCACATCTGTTGCCTATTAGGATCCAGCTGTGGTCGTTTTACTCTTTTCCATTCATTATACCCCAAACCTCATTGTATAAGGGCAAGATGCATATTCATTTGCCATGTAAGAAAGTTGTCTTTAGTACATTACTCTATGGGTTTTGTGCCATTATCTGTTTGGTGGTTTTTTATCCCTTCTATATTAAGATTTGAAAATATAAGCTCTTACAGTTTTCATATTTGAGTAAAACACTCTATTCCAGATTTCCAAAGTACAAGTGAGAAGTTTTGAAAATTTCAAAATTAAGTAAAATACCCTATTCCAGATTGCCGAAGTACAAGCTAGAAGTTCTGAACTTTCTGATCTTGAATTTTTTTGTATGGGTCGCCCTTTCTCTTTTTTATACTTATTATTTCTGCTGTATAACAGGTGCAATCTGCATTTCCATGAAAAAATTAAAAGCATATTGAAAATTAAATAAAAGAACATACCTGAGATCTAGACAAGTAATTGTTTGTGTTTTAGAACTGTCTTTGTACATCTCCATCGAGAGCATAAAAGATTATGGACTGCAGTTGGTGATCTGCTGCAATTCTTTGAATATTTTGGTTTTCAATTAAATCCTTGACACTCGCTCATCTGTCATGGCCATAAACTGACTGCGCAAGACTTTTGCTACATTATATCAAGACACATCATAATACTTTGCTTAAAGCTTTGGATGAATTTATGGGCTTTGTGGGTCCTTTCATGATTACTTGTTTTCTATTCTTCACTTGGATTTTGTTTCTTGTTTCAGTTTTTACCCAGTCTTTGCTTTAAGCCACCTTATGCAATCCATATTCAGAGATTGTGTTCAAAATGTCCAATTACCCTGATTGGCTGTTCCTGCTGCCCTACCAAATACTTTTCTATTGGTATGAGTTTTGCAACAGCTCAACGAGAGTTTGTAGGATTGGGTAGTGGCCAAAAATACAGGATCTCTGTTAAGCTGTTGCAAAACTGACCTTGTCAAGCTTTTAGAATAAGCTTTATGGCCAAATTTCTCTCCTATAAGCTCCATTATACTGTTGGTAAGAAATAGTTCATCATAAGCCTTTCGAAGTCGAAATGAGTGCAGCACAGGTTGACATCCTAAATCCACATTGACATATAGAAAGTATCCTTTTCATATTTAGTCAATTTCCCTAAGATTTCTTCCATTTTTCCACTGAATATGATGGTATTCCTTGTTTTCCAAAATCTTTACATAGCAGTTTGCAGACTATATGATAGAACACTTGCAAATCTTTAACTTAGTTCTCCACTTCAATCACCGACCTCTAGTCTCTCCAATAGCACTTTGATCCAATTACCAGATGTGAAAATTACAAAATAATAAAATATGATGTTAGAGCTAGTAGTTATAAAGAAATCTCAGAGATCTAGCCAAAGTCATACACCGCTTAAACTAAGCTGTCAAGGACTTATTTTGCTAGCCTTCTTGTAATTCCTTTTAGTACTATATTTTTTCTTTAAGTTTGCTTTTTAATATTTTAAGTTCACCTTTTTGGATTGCAAACTGAACATGTAGCTTTTGTTCCAAAACTACACGCTTTACAAAAATACTTGGAAACCTTGTATTATGTACCTGATTCATTGTTTAACATGACAGAGTCCTTGTGCTCTTGCCAAAATTCTCTTACCACTTCAGGGCCATGTGCAACATACTTCCAGCCCCAACTTTCCCTATATGCTTTCTAGCTTTTTGCTTTACATAACTCGGAAAAGTATAAATTAGAGGAAAAAAATATTCCTCTTATTTAATTTATTCTCACTCACATTTGTTTTTTAGTTCATTCTTGGAGTCTTAACCATATATTTTCTTGGAGGGTATTTCTTTTGCATACATATATTTCCATATATTATAATATTTGTGTTAGTTTTCCACCATTGTCATATTCCACATTTTTTGAAATCTTTAATATCTCCTTTTGACTCCATGCAACTTGGTGCTATATTAAATATTAAAATGCCTGTACTGTAGTAGATTTTGTATAGAGATACAAACCTACAAAGTCAAGAGAAAGGTGTAAACATTGCAATAACAGGACAAAGAAGTGGATATCTAAAATTTGTGAGGTTTGTTTTAATATGTTACATTTTATATGTGCTTTTTCCTTCTCCATTACTTTAGCCTTATGAAATATTTATAGTGCTTTAGTAACCTTGATTCTGGTTTTCTTTACAGATCATGGTGGTTTTGTGCTCGTGCTCCCAAGGGCTCTCATCTTGCATTAGTCCTACTTTCATGGACTTTATTATTGGTGTTATTTTGCATGCCTTGTCTTGTAAAAGGTCTTATCTCAAGGCAAAGTAAAATGCAAGATTACATGGATTTTAATTCATGTGGGGATCATACCAATGCTAGGGTTAGTCCTGTATTAGATTCATTCGAACCTGTTATTAGCGAAAGACTAGGTGAGAATAAAGATATTCAAAAGTTTTTTGTGAGAGGCAAGCATATCTGTAGTGATCCACAATCTTTGTGCTTCCGAAGCAGATTGACTGGCGTCATTTCTGAAAAGGACAAAAGTCAGAGATACTCTGAAGAATCTGTGACAAATAGTGGAAATGAAAATGAGTTGGGAAAAGTCCAACTTTCCAATGAGATTATGGGACAGGAACACGCTACAAAAAGTACAACTTTTAAATTAATGAATGACAGGACCACAGTTTCTTGTTTTCCTTCGCCATCAAATAAGTCAAATAAAAAGATGTCTATTCAGATGGAGTATCCAGAGAAGACTCAGTCTGGACCCTCCGGAAAATCATCATCTCCTAATGTGGCAATCAGACCATCATTGATGGAATGGGGTCCTCAGCCTTTATTTTCTCCTTCAGTAGCATACATGACAGTGTTAAACACTTGCAATGACACCATTTTGCACATCTTCAAACCATTCAGCACAAATGTGCATTTCTATGCATATGGTTTTGAGGAGACCGTGGTAGCTCCTGGTGATATGGTTTCCATTGCTTTTGTTTTCTTACCAAGGATGTTGGGTCTGGCCACGGGTCATCTTATTTTGCAAACTAGCTCAGGTGGGTTTGTGATTCATGCCAAAGGCGAAGGTGTAGAGTCTCCTTACAGAATTCACCCTTTTACTGGGCTGAGTGCGTTCTCAGGATCTATATTGCGTGACAATATAACACTCTATAATCCTTTTGACGGATTACTCTTTGTTGAGGAAGTTTCTGCATGGATATCAAGTCCAGAAGTGAGTTCATTACAACCAACTGGTGCCGTCTGCAAGATGGATGTAGCTTATACAACTGAAGGTCACAACTCTACATTGAATGAAAATGCCTGGTTTAAGTTTGGAAAAGATGCCACAGACATTTCATTTTTTGGAATACGACCGTCTGGAGGGTGGGAAATAACTCCCCACCTTAGCAATACAATCATGGAAATTGAAATATCTACACATATAGAAGGAAAAGTTTCAGGTGCATTGTGCGTGCTGCTTAAGAATTCCTTTCAGGAGACAAGAGACACAGTGATAGTGCCTCTTGAAGCTCTGATTGTCAGGCATGCAGATGATGATCTGTGTGACTACCCGATGCCTAAGGATCTCAATGATATGCTCAGTGAGGGAGAGCAAACAGTCAGAGTAGCTCTTTCAATGAAAAATGATGGGTCAGAGGTGATAAGACTGGTAGACATGTGTGAGTGTTCTGAAAATGGAACACTTCTTAAAATAGAGTTCTTGCAAGGTTTGATACTTTTACCAGGGACGGTGACATATATGGCGACAGTTACATACAAGGTTATTGAAAAGACTAATTCCTGTGAAGATAATAAGATTCATCCCTCTAGCCAGTGTTCAGATTGTAGATTGCTTGTGGTCACAAATAGTACAAAATGGCCACAGGTTGAGTTGGCATGTGAAGATTTGATTTACAATTACGATACTGAAGGACAGAATCATTTGTCAACAACTGGTATCTCTGAAAACATTTTTGGCTTGTCTGCTACAATAAACGGACTGACGGAATCAATCAATGTAAAGAATCTATTTCGAGGCAGCTACACTGCATTTCCTGGAGTCCTAAAGGTGTGCATTGCAAACCAATTTGTTGCAGATTCCTTTCTCATTATTAATATTCTGTTTGTATATTATATTGTATATTTTGAAATGCTGATAAGTTATTTCTTTATGTAATTTTTATGATATTTGAGATTAATCTCATGAAGCTGGCATATGCTTATGACACAGAGGGGAAATCTGCATGGTGTTGAGACATCACTTGCACAATGATTTTGATTTTTGATTTCGAGCTGGTGATGCTCAGGGCTTAGATGCTTGCATACGGCTTTTGAGCATGCACCACATTTCACCACCCCTAGTGTGTGCTACTGCAACGGTTGCATCTGGCCTGCCTGCGATCATGCAGGCCAGTGGAATTCTCCAATCACAGATGAGAATGGGGGGTCCAGTGCTTAAAAAGACATTTTCCGTGTTGGAATGGTTAAAGCCCAATGCTGTCACCTTGGTTTTCCTGGCAAAAGGGTTTGCCCTACCCTGTAGAATGCATGTTGTCATTGCCGATTCACATTCATGTTAGGTGGCACACACCTTTCTAGTTATTTGATATGTTTGCTTGATTTCATTCTCATTTGTCAGCTTGATATATTAATAAGCAATGCCGACTCCCAGAAGCCCGATGAATGCCACATCATCGTCAGTTTCACATGGCTTTTAATTTTTTTTGACAGAATCATTTCAACCTGAAAAATAACAAACCCTGGTCAAATCCATTTGAACTAGGATCTGATTCCAGGATATTTTGTACCCGGAATCGGCCTGTAAAAGGGGTGATTCGGTAACTTAGGTTTTCTGTCTGTTATCTGATATGGAGCATGCACAGCTCTATATAGCATTCCAAATGTAAAAACTTTATCTTAAAATCTCACATTGACGTTCCACATTTATTTTCAAAAGCTCCGCAGGAAATCAAATTTCCATGTAACCTTAACAGGCTGCTCCAATTGTCCAATAAGCTTTTGTTAAGTAGTAAATTGTTGGGCTTTCTGCACTATGATGGGTGTTTTAAATCCCACTACCTCTCATTCAATGCAGTTATTTTCAACAAGAAAGGCATTGCAAGTTGAGGGAGATTCAGTTCCAGAACAATTGACCCTTGGTGTACCATACTCAAAATCAAAATGCAAATGCTATTCTGTTTAATGCCTAGAACTGCAAAATAGGTCTGCAGTAGTTTTTGCTTTAGAAGAAAGAATTGATCCTAAAAATTTTATCAGGTTTTTTAGCATTCCGATATGTTTGATTTCAATAATATATTAGGGGCTAAAAGATAATAATCATGTCTCATTTTAATCTTCTACAGAATCTCACTTCTTCCCCTTACTTTGGCTGAGCATGTGAGACCTCAAGTTGTCTGGTTACTCTGGTCTGAGCTGACAGTGAATCAATTTCTGGTACAGACACAGGAATTTCACTGACATTAATATCAGCAGGATTGATCCTAAAAATTTTATTAGGTTTTTTAGCATTCCAATATGTTTGATTTCAATAATATATTAGTGGCTAAAAGATTAATAATCATGTCTCATTTTAATCTTCTACAGAATCTCACTTCTTCCCCTTACTTTGGCCGAGCATGTGAGACCTCAAGTTGTCTGGTTACTCTGGTCTGAGTTGACAGTGAATTAATTTCTGGTATGGACACAGGAATTTCACTGATATTAATATCAGCAGGATAATTTTTGCTTTTTTGAATATACAGCTTGCCTTGCCTCCCTTACTTTTTGTTTTAGTTGTCTGCTTACACTTTGGTGTATTATTGCTTTTCCAACCCTCAAAATTGCTGTTTAGGAACAGTGACATAAACTTCTGTCTTGCTGCTATGTCTGGTTCACCAATGTGACAAACTTTCAGTTGAGTGTCTTGTTACAGCTCTGTTGGAAAGTCTGGTAAAGAATATCACAGCAGTAACAAATGACAGAATATAACAGCAAATATTTGTTCAGCTATATATAGAAATAACAGCAATATTTCCATAATACCAACAAAAGAGTGACGATGTTTCCAAATACCAAAAAGAGTGAACATGTTCATGTCTAAGGTTAGTGATAATTTTTTATTAAGTTGCTACTATAACAAAATGTCTTTTAGCAGCTTAATCATATACAGTTACTTGGTATTAACTACTATTACACAAGCACCTTCTAAGCTATCTACAATTATCACCTTCAGGAGTCATTTATCGACAGCCAGCATCTTAATTAAGTTTTTTCTTAAAATCTTAGAAGTGTTCTCAGCTGCATGTGCGCCACTGATGCTTTCTCAGCCATCAATTTTAGGCCAACAATTGAAGTTGATATGGATTCCAGGTTTGTCTGCCCTTGAGATCCAAGGACATGTGTGGACTGATTTCTGGTCGTGTTTTTAATGTTCTCTGTATTTTACAAAAAGGGTTGGTTGCTTCTTTTCACAGGGAAGAATCTTGAGGTACCTGGATTTGATCCCCCTAAACAACTTGTTTAAGTCTTGGAGAAGCTAATACAAACTAGCAACCTTCCAAGAAGCCCCCTATCTTGAACCGACTTTGTTTAAAGTCCTTTTTAATGTTCTAAAGCCTTGCGATATTTCCTTTTGGTGAAAACTTCAATACTGTTGCTATCCATGTGAAATCTTCATGTAACTAAGACAAAGATTTTGTCCACAGCGATTCCATTCTGAAAACCAGTGGAAAAATGTGCTAGAACCCTGATGCTAATTTAGGGGAACACTTCAATTTATCCAAGCAAAATCTGCACATAACTAAGACAAAGACTTTGACTGGAAACCAGTGGAAAAATGTGCTAGAATCTAAATCTGTTAATTTAGAGGAATGCTTCAATCTATCCAAGTGAAATCTTCACAAAGCTATTACACATTTTGTTCCCAGTAATTCCATTCTGAAAATTGGTGGAAAAATGTGTTAGAACACAAATCTTTGGCTTCAATTCTGTCTTGAACCTTTGTTTGGGGATGAAAATCTGTGTATGAACTGGAAATGCTAGTTGAAAATTGTGAGGTGACCAGACAACCAAAAACAGCTTAATAAATACTGAAGATGACTATCTTTTTATCTATATGTGTCTTATCATTTATGGCTTTTGTGGACACGAGATATCGGTGTGTCTGCAGGGTGAAATTTAACAAAATGAAACTTTTTTATTTTGACCAGAGGTTGATCCTTTTTTCTGGGATAATGTGCATTGCCTTTAGTTAGTCCTCAGCTCAAGAGAGTTTTACTCGCTGATGCAGGAGTATATGGGTCACTAGATCATACCACAAGTCTTGGGTGTTGCTCAGTGGCCTTCTTGGTTTTGTCAGTAGGATTTTCGTCCTAGTCAGCACCTAAGGTCCAAATTGCAAGTCATAACTCCATGTTAGCATTATTGCATGGTTTGACTTGTCGTTGATGGTTGTGATAGTTGCAATGGGAATCGTCATGTCCCAATTGATACCTCATATTCCTCTCCTTTTGTATATTAATGTACATAACCATTCTTTGTGGATTAGACATTCAAGAGGGAATAACAAGGCATAGCTACCACACATCTGTTCTCACAGATCATGTACAGAGCTAGCATAATACAAATTTGCTGTTACAGCCTTCTCACTACTTCTGCTGTTTAATTGTTCTTTGCATATTCTCAATCCCTATCATAACATAAACCTTACAAAAACATATAACCTAATTGACTCTCTTTGATGGGGTTGTCCACTGGGCTTTATACCTGGGTGTGGGATCACTTGCAGACGATCAAAGTCAAAGCATGGAGTTCAGTGCACACTATTCTTCTCACAGAAAAAACGAGACCTGTACCAAGATTGAGCTATGGGAGATAACATATCAGATTTTTCTCTTACAACATCAATTCAATACCTCTCCTAAATACATCTATATCGGTAACATTATTTATAGCCAACTCCCCTTCAAATACGAAGGAATATCCCATATGAGGGCCAAATATCTCTGCAGAACTTTGCTTCACATCTCTTATGTCAGGGTAAAAGTTTTCAAAAAGTCAAATCACAGACCAAATAGCTAGGCTGTTCTTTTGAGTCATCTGTGTTTATATTAATATTGCATGCTTACAACTGAAAATCCCTACAAAGACGGGCATGCACTGCCATCAGAGAGTCTGAGAATGTTGGTTTTTTACCTTTTTTTGTTGTTCTACAACTGGGCACAGAAATCAGTCCTAATTGTAGTGCCTAATTACCTACAGCTGGGCATAGAAGTCAAGACAAGATTTAAAGTTGTTTATGCTGTATCTTGTTTGTTTTATTCTTCTAGGCGATCGAGTTTTTCATTTTCATATATTTAGAGGGATTCTAAATTTATAAAAAGAGATAACTGTTTCCAGAATCACGTGCTTTCTTTATTTTGTTTTTTGTTTTAGTTAAAGCACGCCTATTTAAGACCTTGGGCACTCAACTAATGTATGCAGAAATATCTTGTTATAGGGATTGGAAGAGACATGACTTTCAATATGAAGGTTTTCAGTAAACTTTAGGAATAGAAGACAGATATATAGGTAGAGCTTGGTGATGATGCTACATATCTTGTTATAGGGACTGGAACGGTTACTTTCTACATGCCTTCATTTGATGTTCTTGAACCTCATGATGTCCAATATGTTCTTGGATTAACAAAGAACTTAATTTGAGTTTTTGCTATGATAAATCTTATGTGTGTGGTGAGTTTGGTGATCAACAAGTTATCATAAAAATTTGTAGCTACGATCTTTATCAAGTATTTTGTAAAGGTATTGGAGAAGGTGGTCTTTACATGTTTGATTGCTAATTTGATCAAACATGAAGCCTTGATACATGACAATGACAAATTGTGAGTTTTGGCACAAGAGACTTGGTCACTTGCACTATGGAGCTCTACCTTTGTTGAGGGATATGGTGTAGGGATTGCCGGACTTAAAGATAGAGAAGCTTGGAGTGTGCAAGGGTTGTGCACTCGACAAGCACACCAAGATTGCTTTTTCTAGCAATGAGCACAAATCAAGAGGGATTCTTGATTTGATTCATTTAGATGTACATATTTAGGTGAGTAGCTTCATTGGCAAGATTTACAATGTTTCATTCATTGATGATTCTTGAAGGAAAATCTTAATTTACTTCACAAAGACCAAAGATGAGTTTTTTGGAAATTTTTTTGAGCTCAAGGCTCTTGTGGAAAAGAGTAGGAAGATTAAAGCTTTGAGGTTTGACGATGGAGGTGAGTATATCTTCAAAGACTTTGATGCCTTTTGTAAAGATGGAGAGGTCAAGAGGGAGTTGAGTGTGCCTTACAACCCTTAGTAGAATGGGGTTGTAGAGAAGAAGATTAGGTCCATTATAGAGATAGCAAAGGCTATGATTCATGACCTACATTTACTTATTCTTTTTTGGGTAGAGACTCCAGAGGAAGCTTTCATAGGAGTGGAACCTAATGTTTATCATTTTTGGGTGTTTGGGAGTTATGTTTGCATTCACATGCCAAAGGAGAAAATGACTAAATTGGAACTCTCCAACATGAAAGGTGTCTTTGTGGGATACATCGAGTCTTCCAATGCTTACAATATCTATGTTTCATCACAATAAAAGATAGTTAATTGAGAGGTGAAATTTGATGAAGATGCTTGGTTCTCTAAGTTTTAGGTGCTTCCGATGAAGGTTAATGAAATCGAACAGGTGATTGTTCCATGTTCTAATAAGCAAAATACAATAATGTCAACTGCAAATGATCCAAGTTCTAGTACAACAACAGATATCTTAGCACTACCTAAAACAAATAGGAACCCTAGATGGTGTACATTGTAGGACGCACAAGAATAGTAAGATAATGTAGACAAGGATTGAGAGCCCAATGAAAGGTAGCGGATTCTATAAATGCAATAAGGAAATAACATTGACTTTGTATTTATTTATTAGAATTTAGAATTACAACTTGCCTATAGGCACGTCGCCTAGTCATAGTGAATTACAATTATCTTTGCCTGAGGTCAACAAAAAATAATTTCCTAACTTCATTACTCTTATAACCCCCCTTACCTTGATTTTCATGCCCTTATTTTTATAAGGGACGTTAGCTAGAAAAATGATTGGGCCATTAGAATGGCCTTGTCCTTAGAGGCGAACCCCACACAAGACAATGCTCCATAGGAATTCTAATGGCCCAATCAGTATGCAGGCACCAACAAGGAACTGTCACAAGCAAGAAACTAGAAAAGGACAAGAACAACCTAAACACACAAAATTAGAGCAAAACAAAAAAAATGAATGATCACACTGTTTTTGGGGTGACGTAGGATTGCTTGGGACCCAGATGCTCCTGCATCATAGAAGCATCGAAAACTTCTTTCAAAATGAGTCATCCACCTAAGACACTTTTGAGTTATGTTGCTTTGATGTTTTCCATCATTGATATAGAGCCTTCTAGTTTTCGAGAGGCAAATGTTCAGCAAGTGGCTTGATGCTATGATAGAGGAATAGAGCTTCAATATATTGAATTATGTTAAGATTGTGCCAAGACTAGATGGAAAGTTAACGATTGATTCCAAGTGGTTGCAAGGCAAAAGTATGAATCAGATGAGAGTTTAGAGAAGTACAAGGCCATAATTGTTGCATGAATGTTCTCTCAAAAAGAGGGAGTTAGAGTATGATGAGGCTTTTGTTGTAGTTGCAAGATACACTTCTATTAGGGTAATTATGTTTCTTGCATCTTATTTTGGTTGGTCTTAATAATAGATGGATGTAAAGACAACTTTGCTGAATGCCAATATAGAGGAAGAAGTGTATATAAAGCAGCCTAGCGGGTTTGAGGTGCATGAGTGAGATGCCCATGCACAAAGTTGAAGAAGGCCTTGTATGGGCCAAAGCAAGCATCGTGTGCTTGGTACTCACAGATTGATTAGTACTCATTGAAGTTGTGTTTGACCAAAACTCCTGTAGATCCTGGTCTTTATCATTTGTTTGATAAATGTGATCTTATAGTTTTAGTCTGGTATGTGGATGACTTTATCCTTACAGAAATTTGTGAAAAGCTCATAGCATGATGCATGGGGGAGTTGGCATCCAAGTTTGATATGGAAGATATTGGCATTTTCTAGATCTTGATATGTGGCAGGATACAAGAGAAGTCTTCTTTTGCTAATTGTGATGTTATTTGGTTTCACAAGTTGATAGTAGAAATTATTGATTAGATTTTGGAGCTGACCATAGTGTAATGTGACAATCAGCGTTGCATCAAACTCTTTGAGAATCCAACATTTCATGATTGCTGCAGGCATATACACATTTATTATCATTTCTTAGAGAGAGTTTAGAAAGGAGCAGTAGTCCTTCGCTATGTATCATTAGATAGGCAGATTGTAGACATTTTGACAAAGCTACTGTCAAACGAGAAGTTTGACCAAGAGAAGTCTGGGTTTGACGGAGAATACCTTACTGACAAAGAGGGAGTGTTAATTTTTTTTTGTTGCTTGGTTGTTGTTCTTCTATAGCTTGGTGTGTAAGATCACTCTTAATTTTAATGCTGAATCTCCTATAGCTGGGCATAGAAATCAAGATAAGATTTAAAGTTTTTTTGCTTTATCTTGTTTTTGTTTTATGTTTTATAATTTTATTCTTCTATTTTGAGCTAGGTGTTGGAGTTTTCAATTTTATATATTTAGAGGGATTCTATATATATTCAAAAGAGTTAAACTGCTTCCATAATTAAGGGTTTGTTTATTTTGTTTATTTTTTGTGTTTTTAGTTAAAGCGCTTAAGAGACCTTGGGTGCTCCAACTGATGTGTGCAGAAAAATTACAGCATTAAAAAAAAAGCGATAGATGTATAATTTTGATTTCAGTTTAATAATTAAGAAGTTTGTACTTTTAGTTGGGTGTGTTTGCAAGTTATCACACTCAAGGGTTGCAGTTTGTTGGTGTGAATGGGGTATATTACCTAATTGGTTCTACATTAAGTCCTATTCAAACTTGTGTAGTTAAGTTTACTTAGGGCATACTTAGGGCACAAATAGGATATATATATATATATATATATATATATATATTTTTTTTTTTTTCTCCATGTAATATGATTATGACACTTGTCATAATTTTATGTTTTCCTATGTTTCACCTTGGCCTATATAACCAAGGGCTTCTCATTGTAATATTCATGTATTGTATTACATATTTGCAACCTTTGATAGAATAGAATTATTCTTTCATGTTGTGTCTCTCTTGTAAGTTAGTTTTGCCTTTTGTCTAAATTGGACATTGGAGGGAAAATGTACAAGGGTTTGAAGTGCATATTGGGTCAAATTTGATCCTTTGGAGCATTTTGGGTCAAATTTGATCTTGCCATCTTATCTAAAAGTCCAAGAACCTATAGATCGACTATTTTCTCGTCAAAATCAGAGCACTTTGTTTAAAAAAGTTTCCCTTGGCCATACGGATCGCACTATTACAATATTTTTGCAGATTATTTTGTTTGTGTAGGTAGGCGTCGACCGAATCTCAACGCATCTCTTTGTCTGTTGGTCGGAGGTCGGAGGTTGTCGATTATTTGTATTTTTTTGTAGATCCTTAATATGAAGATGTTGCGTGTACTTGCATCGGTGATAGGTGTATGGGCCACTCAAAGGGCCCCACGTGGCATTGGGCTCGCTACCCACTGTTGGCAGCCTTCAAATAGCTCGACAAGCCTTGCTTACCATTGGTGAGTACTAGAAAACCACCATTTTGGACCTAAAAGTGGTTTTTTTCCAAACAATAGGGTGGTTTTGATTTCCAAATGATGGTTTTCCTAGTATGGTTAGTAATTTTCAAAAAACAGATGTTGGTTTTGCGACCTCGAAGAATATTCCGATGCCAAGGAGTATTTTCCATGCTGTTTTATTGATGTCAACATGACGCCATCAATTTTCCTCCCCTAATCTTGCCCTACTCCAATGGCAATTTGGTTTTTGCCCATGAACTTTGCAAGCTTCGATCTGGCTTATTTTTGTGAGCATTTTTTTAATTTAGTGTAGAGGATTTTGAGAGCATTACAGTGGTGTAGGCGGTTATAATTGTAGTACTGTAGTCTGCCAAGTAAATAATCATGAATTAATTAATGTTGTGTACAGTTAAGTTTAGGAGTGTTATCGGGACGCTTGGATAGTTGTGGAGTTGTTGCCAACGGTTGGTATCTCAACCAACCTTGGCATAAGTTATATATTGAGTTGATACCTGTAATCGAAGGAGAGCATTGTGACATTGTAGTGTAATACTCATATATTCAATGAATGGAAACAATGCCTTATTCTGTGCACTTCTGGTATGAATCATACGCCTTATAGTTATTTCTGTATATTTTCGTTTACCCCAAGTTTTGTCTGAAACACCTTATTGCGGGTAAACATTTGGCGCTGTTGCCTATTCGAAAACGGGTTGAGGGTGACAAGTCGATGACAAGGAGTCGTCAGTGGATGACGAGAAATTATTAGTCGATGACAAGTTGAGTCGTCGGAGACCATCGTCAGTCGATGACAAGTTGGCTGTCGATGACAAGTTGAGTAGTCGGAGACCATCGAACAAGTGGTGTCGTCAGGGACGAGTGAACCGTTGTACGTATTAGGGGTTGAAGAAAACACAATGAAAATGGTGGCATAATGGGTTGACCGATCCACATTATAAACGAGGCCATTCATTGAGATATTCATGAAGATATCATTGAAGAAAACCTAGAGGTGAATTCTGAAGTGCAACGTCTCCTGAGTCGTATACTAAGACTATTGGCGAGAAATTTTCTGATCCTACAAGACCTCCGAGAGGAAAGAGATCGAGAACATCGTAGACAACAAATTCTTAGGAGGTATGAAGAACATATGAAACAAGAGGAGGAGCGTGACGAGAGCCGCTGTAGCACACCACACAATTGCCAATAGATGAAATATTGATTCATGCCCATACAACTTAATAAGGATAAGAATTAAATACCAAGTGGGCAGAAAACACCAGAAGAGATATTGAGAAGATCGTGAAGATTAAAAGAACAAGAAGAGCGTAGAAAAAGGTTAAAACAAATTATTGAAAAACGGAATGAATAGCATGAAGAAATAAATCAAGACAATACTGAGTTTCACAACGAGGGAGTTGATGAACAAGACTTCAGAACACCAGCAACAAACAAAGAAAAAGAAAATGGAAAGAAATTGATAGAAGAGCTTGAAGATAGTATACGTCGTATTGTAGCATTGTCAATTTCGGACGAAGGGCCGAGAGTTGGAAGATCTTAGCCTAAGACCCCAGGGCAGAGGGAGTACCGGAACGAACCCGAGGAGACTCGAGGTGTAGAGGACGTCGACAGAGGATGCGGGGAAGACTCGAATGTGATGCACCGGGACGTTGCGAGAGAACCAGTCCAGTCAGGTCCAACGCACAAGGAGGGCATCGGGGAAAGATGGTGACTCTGCCAGCCAAGAGGCAGAAGATGCCAAAATTTACGGGGAATGGGTCAGAAGATTCAGTACGGCACTGCAAGATGTGCGAGACGATTTGGATAGCCAATGGGCAAGATGATGTGGACTATTGGTTGAGAGCATTTCCAGCGACGCTGAGAGACAGTGCCATCGACTGGTACACAGAGTTGGACCAAGTACACAGGGCATCATGGATATTACTCAAGAAGGCATTCCAAGACGAATTCAAACTCTTGAGGGATGACAGTGAAATTGTAGTGGAGATCTACAGTACGAAGCAAGGGAAGCACGAGAACGTGCGAACCTACAATCGGAGACTGAAAGAATTGTTGGGAAAACTGGAGACTCAGTCGGCCGACGGGCTGAAGAAACGATGGTTCATTGAAGGGTTGCTCCCATTGCTGAGAAAAAAAATGAAAGTCGTGCCTCCGTCATCGTACGATGAAGCGTACAATCGGGGGATGGATATAGAGAGTGAAAATAAAACATCCTCTCGAGGGAAAAGGAAGACGGACGACGAGGAGAGTACGGACGACAACAACGATAGTGAGTCCAAACCATGCAAGCACTCAGGAAGGACATGATGAGAATGATGAAAGAATTAAAGGCTGACAAGGAGAGTACGAGGGAAGCCAGAGAACTGTGGTGTACGGATTGCAAGGGGGAAGGTCATGCAAAGGCAAACTGCCCGAAGAAGATGTTTTGCGATAGCTGCCAAGTGATGGGACATTCCATCAAGGAATGCCCATACAATCTAAAAGCAAGGGGTATGCAAGTACTCTTCACTCAAGGAGAACCGTCAACACCGCCGAATACACCACCGAAGCCCCAGTACAATAGCCATGCATCCCCTGGAGGTTACCGAAGCAACAGAAGTCCGAGAAGCAAGATACAATACGATGGTAAAGGAAGGCCCATGATACAATGTCATCAATGCAACGAGTGGGGGCACTTTGCAAGGGATTGCCAGAGCAACAACCAGAAGCCAAATGCATTATGCAAGTGGTGTGGGCCCGGAGACCACGAAGGAAAAGATTGCCCAAAATAGAAAGGGGTGAACCTTATCAATGTCGAGGAAAATGATGAAGAGATCCTTGCTATCATCCGAGCACAATGGAAAAAGGCCACTTATACAGATCCCAGAACCGAGAAGGAGAGACTCCGGGATGCCAGAAAAGAAGTGGAGATGGCAATGGAAACAAAAGGGAAAAACAGAAAAATAACGACCGTACGACCATAGTCAGACAAGAATATTGTAAATTAGGTGTTGCAGATCACTGTATCTGTCAGGATGGCGGATCTCTTACAAAGCATGCCACAACTGAGGATGGCAATTTCTAAGGCGATGGAAGGAAACCCAAGCGGGGAAACAAAAGACGAGGATGTCATAGTGGAGCCACCGCCGAAGGGAGAACAAGTGATTGACCCGAGGCTGTTGGCAGTTGACATGGGGAAGAGACCAGCCGTCGTACACATGTCAATCGGTGGATGCTACCTGATGAATACAATAATCAATGGAGGATCCGGAGTGAACGTGTTGACAGAAGATACATGGAAGTGCCTTGGAAAACCTACTTTATGGCCACAAAATTTCCAGTTGGTGGGAGCAGACCAGCACAAAATTAAAGCGCTCGGAGTGCTAATGGCTCAAAAAGTGAAAATTGGCACCCAACCCTTTCTGTTAAACTTTGTAGTCATAACAGCACAGAATGCGTCGTACGATGCATTACTTGGCCGAGGGTGGCTAATAGCTGCCAAGGCCAACCACAACTAGAAAAAGAACACCTTGTCGATAGAAAACAAGGGTAAGAAGATTGTCATGGATCTAAGAACACAGGTTGTAAGCGAAGAGTTGGCATCAGATTCCGATACAGACGGAGGGGAGTTAATTTGCAGAGGACCAATAGAACCTGATGAGGAAGGAGTATTAAAACTGCAAGAATGTTCTGAGGATGAAACTAATTCCTTTAGTGGGCTCTTTCACTGGCCGATGGAAGATTACGAGATCTTTCAACCGAAATGTAATATGATTTTAATAAAAGAAGTTGGCGAGAGCTCTTCGACGAACAGTGCAAGTCCTCGTAGTGCAAGTCATGGTAGTGCAGTTCTTGGCAAAACTCGGTCGAAGAGTGAAACACTCGGCAACTATGAAACTCTCGGCAACTCTCGGCCGATGAGTGAAAGTCTCGGCAACTCTAGGCCGACGAGTGAAACATTGTTCATGAATGAAGCACTTGATGGATTGACAAACACTCAACCACTTGGCAAGAGGGAACTAGTAACGAGTGACAAAAGGGAGGAAGGTAGTACTCAGCAAGAAGTAAGTAACGCTTTTCCAGAAGCATATGAAGAGTATAAGGAAGGAGAGGCTAGAATAGACATTACACCAGAGCAACTAGTTGCAGAGACCAGTCGACCAGAACAGACAAGTCGACCAGGAGAGGCACAAAAAGAATATACAGAGGGTGAAGCCAAGATAGATGATACACTTGCACATAAATTTGAACCAGACAAAGTGATCATGTACGAGGAGCCATTGGCAAGCAAGGTGAAACGAGGCGATGGAACTAACTACGGGAACCCAGTATTGAAAGCACCGGCCAGAAAGAGACCATACAGAAGGAATAAGGACCATAGAGTATTTTTACCAAAGACAACAACTGCGATCCCCAAGAAGGCACCTGACCCTGCCGACGATTACAAGATCAATAAAGGTACCTCTTCGAATAATAAATTGGAGGATATGGGTACTTGTCGTATTGTGAAATCACCCTTGCAGCAAAATTCCAGAAAAGAGCGAAATATTACGCGACAAGAAAGTTCTATAGTCGGAATTGCAGATCGAACGTGGACCCCATCGGAGAAAAATGGAAAAACCCCATTCAGCTTGCTATGGAAAAAATAGAAAAGAGAAAAAGAAAAAAAAAGGAAAAAGAAAAAAGGAAAAAGTGAGTCGTACGCCGTACGACCTGTGTCGTACGACCCAAGTTGTACGGCCAAACCCGCGCCCCTCAAATTATAAAACACAACACATTTAGATTTATTTGGAAGGAAGAGAAGGAAAAAAAAGGAGCAGAGAAATAGTTTTTGCAGGCCGTACAAAGGAGAATAGAGGACAACAGGGAAATTGAAGGCCGTACTGCAAAACACCGTACGATTGCATAAGGACCAGCCGTACAAAGGAAAGTGCAAGAGGGAGATAAAAGAGGCCGTACAAGTAAGAAAAGTACAGGGCAGTACACGACGAGAAGAAGAGAGGAACAAACTGTACGACCATACGAAGGAGTTGAGAGTTTCTAAACCGCCATACTAATTCTTATTCTCAGCCGACAGTACGAGTTTTTGGATCGCAGATGAGTGTTGGATTTTTTCAAGCATCCACAGAAAAATGATATGCGTCATGAAGGTCTGAATGGTTTTGAAAGTCTTATTTTGGGCTTGGCGGCGGGGGCATTGCCCCTCAACCCTGCCCTGTATCGTGACAGGGAGTGCGCTAGTAGCGTTGCCCCTTGACCCCACTAGGGGTGCTGCCCCCAGACCCCCCTTGGGGGTGCTGCCCCCAAACTCCCGTGAGGGGCGTTGCCCCTCGACCCCGTTGGGGGTGTTGCCCCCAAACCCCCTATCAAATCAGTACTATCTTGATTTAGTGAGCAATGGGGTGCAACATTCGCAGCATTCAGTGTGCTATCAGATCGGGTCCCTTGGTTGGTTGGTCTACTGGCAGTTGTTCTGAATGTGTTGGTTCTACTTTTACACAGCTCCTACTTCAGCATTGTCATCAGTTTGGCAGAGCTTACTTAATGTCACTTGATACTTCATGGTTTTTTGTTGTCCAGAAGAGGACTAATTTTGTGGGGGGGATGATGTAGTCGGTCATAATTGTAGTCAGCCGTAGTCGGCCAAGTAAATAATCATGAATTAATTAATGTTGTGCACAGTTAAATTTAGGAGTGTTATCGGGTTAACCTCGACGGTTGGATAGTTGTGGAGTTGTTGCCAACGGTTGTTATCTCAACCAACCTTGGCATAAGTTATATATTGACTCGATACTTGTAATCGAAGGAGAGCATTGTGACATTGTAGTGTAATACTAATATATTCAATGAATGGAAACAATGCCTTATTCTGTGCAATTCTGGTATGAATCATACGCCTTATAGTTATTTTTGTATATTTTTGTTTACCCGAAGTTTTGTCTGAAACACCTTATTACAGGTAAACATACTTCTCATTGGTGTAGTCCCATCTATCCAATTTTGTATCAAAATTGTACTTTTAGCATTGTGGCCAAATTTGACATTTGTAATGTACTAAGGTCAAGACCACTTCACACTTCACTGTTTTGGCAAGTGGCAACTGTAATCGCACTAATTATAAAGTGTCAAGATCATATATTTGTTGGGGGGATCTCATGAGTTAGTGAATTTTGGGGGTGATCTTATGATTTTGCATTTGCTTTTGTTGGTTTCTTGATTGAGATATCTTGGGGAGGTTTTAATTGTTGTTGAAGGCTTCATGTTTGTAATTTCGAGATCTATCTTAGTTCATCATGGGTTTTTCAATTCATCATTTTGGAATCATTTTGCAAAGGGGGAACTATAAGCAATGGGGAGATGGTATTTTGAAACACTTGTGTTGGCTTCATCTTTTGCCACATCTATATGGGCTCGTTCCTCTCTCTGGAGAAAGTTTGTTCGGAGTTCCAAAATGATCATGTCAAAGTGATGCGGGAGCATCTAGACGTACGTCTTTATTGTTGGTCATGTGGGACCCACTTGTAAACCCCTTTTGGGCATTACTTTTATTGGCCCGATGCAATATTTAATCCATCCCAAGATTATTGTGATGAATGGGGCCCATGTGAGAAATCTTTCTTTGCTGTACGGTTAGTCCTAGTTGGGGCCCACACCCCATGCTATTTTTGTCATTTGTTCAATATTGATGTGGGGTCCATAGAAGTCGAGTTGTGTGTGAGGCTTTATTTCTTCAGTTTTCTGCTAATAGCTCACTTTATGCTACACTGAAAATCTTTCATTTTTCCTTGGATACTACTGTTGGAGGGGCCCCACCTGAAATCAAATCATCTGCTGAGGTGTGACTTAAGTCTTCGTGGATTTTTTTTGAGCAACTAATATGGCGGTTGGCTGATGGAATTGTTATTATTGGTGTTTTCCTTTATATTTCCACATGTAACTACTGGCAGCTCTTTAAGGCTGGTGGCTTTGGTTGTCGTTTTCCTATTTTAGCTTTGGCGTTTTCTTCAAAATTGATTCGGCCTTTTAATGTTCCTATCCACAGCGGCTAACATCTTAAGGCTTGAAATAGAATTGCTTACTCTATATTATGTGGTAGAAGGCGTATTGCTGAGCAGGGGGAAAAAGAGTCAAATTTCTGGTATCTCCTCTCTTTTGTGGCGGACTTTTTTCTCATGGGGTTTTTACTTTTTATGCTTTGGAGAGCATCTAGTGTTTTCCATCTTTTGGACAAGGGTTTTTTCCTATGGGTTTTTCTCCTTTTTTTCATTTGTGAGAGATTTGTTTGTACATGGGTGCCTAACATAGTCTTGTAGTTGGGACCCATTTTTTGCATGTTTTCACATTCTCTCTATGTTGCACTTAAGGGGGGGTGTTGGTGTGAACGGGGTATATTACCTAACTGGTTCCACATTAGGTCCTATTCACACTTGTTTAGTTAAGTTTACTTAGGGCACACTTTAGATAGTTATTTTTTTGTGCCTCATGTAATATAATTATGACACTGTCATAATTGTATGTTGTCCTATGTTTCACATTGGCCTATATAACCAAGCGCTTCTCATTGTAATATTCATGTATTGTATTGCATATTTGCATCCTTCAAAAGAATAGAATTATTATTTTATGTTGGGTCTCTTTTGTGCTTTCATTGAGGCTCCTAGATCTTGGGTGGCTATCTCCATAGCCAAATCTTTCATGGCATAGAGCATTCTATAACAGCTCTTACACAGTTTTGATTGAAGTTTCAGTTAAGCAGTTTAGGTAAATTTGCTGAGTGCAGAATCTGCATACCATGGTCTGACTTTTAACAAAAAATGCTCTAGCTATTCTACATTTCTGCCAAATTTCACAAACCATATTGGTGGCTTTTGTCTTTCCTAACATTTTCTTGAATTGCTAGACATTGCTGAATCACTAGCAACTAGCAAGCAATGTCACTATCATGCTCCATCTAGATGATACACCTGAATTGCTTATATTTTGACATCTTTTTATACCCAGTTCCCAATTATTGATTGATAGGGGCATGGCTAAAATTTTCTAATGTAAAGGCTTAGGTTTGTAATATGGAATGAATTTATTATACTCACAACGTCAATCACAAAACATAGGACTCCTTTGCAATTTGAATCATCACTCTGCAGTCAATTGCTAAGCACAATTTACAGTTCTCCAATCAAGCCAATTGAGGAGTGAAAGCCACACTTGGCCAATCTTTTACTTGCAACACTCTACATGTTACTCAATTCTCCTTGGGCAGAGAAGTCCAAATGGATTGAGCTATCAGTTTTTGATTGTATTCCAATATTTTTCATACTAAAAATAATGCATAGGTATTCTTGACTACTGTTTATCAATATTAACCTTTGGAAGTCGAAAATTTATAATTATTGCTATTTGTTGAGGTCCCAATGTAACTAACTACCATTAGCAACCGTTTGCCTACGTGCCAATTTCTTCCCAAAACATTCATACATGAAATCCTGAAAAGCACAAGTTCTCTCTTATGACATCACAGAAGCTGAAAGGTCCCCTTTCTTTCACCATTGTGAGGGGATGATAGAAATCCCGTATCCTTTTTAGCAATTGTCGAGGTTCCTCTTCATTGCTCAAAGTTCTTACATCCTATTGTACATGTAGAACAACTCCCTGTGCTCAGGTATTGGTAATTCTGTGCAATCGCTTCTTGGAAGAGGTACACAACTTCCATGCTGCCAAGTGCAGTTCTAAAAGACATGGCCAACTACAAGAATTTAGTCCACACCTCTTAATTTTCCAGCTAAAGAAAGATTCTTTGAAGCCACTATTATGCATCTTAGTCTTGGAGGAATAGCATGAAGTAATAGTGATGTTTATTTGTCCACATAGCAAATGCATTGGTATAAAATGGAAATGAAGGATGAGAATGGGTGGCAATTTAATCACATTCAAGAGTCATTAAGGATATCCTTGAAAATCTTGATGCTAGCTATTGGAGGGAAGATGTCTTTTGTCGTGCAAATTAACTAGTGCTAACAATTTAAAGCATTTTTTCAGATGGATGTATAGAAAAATTGTGACTGAAATTTTGATTAACCCTCAACATATTTTCTTGTGAAGTGTTCTTGCATTCCCATAAATTCAAGCATTCTAGGTTTATCACTATTTGACAAATGACATGTAACCGCTCGTGGTGTCTATAGTTATTTTCAGGGTTGTAGGGAGATGTGTCCCCAATCCCCTGGGACGTGTTTTCGAAACCGGGACACATTTCTGTTAGAATATTGTCATTGATGTCAAAGGAAACCAAGGTTATTGATATGCAATGTTGTATAAAGTATGAAGGACATGCAATGATAAATAGTTTCTCCTTTGACGCCACATTTAGAAGATTTGGTAAACCATTGAAGAAAGCAAAAAGACCTGCAAACAGAAAGCAACGGGCCCCACAAGAGTTGATTCAACTTATGGATAAAACAAATAAAAAAAGTAGATCTGATTTGGAACCAAAGCGCTCCATTAGGATAAGATTTGATACAAAAAAAGAAAGTAAATTAAAGATAGCATGAGCGCCACCTTTAAAAGAAAGATTTGAAAAAGAAAGCAATGTGGTTTACAGCGCCAAAGATTTGGATAATTTTGGGATGCAAAAAGAAAGCAAATCTGTTTTCATAAAGATTTGCATGCAAGAGCAAAGTGCCACAAGGTTAAAAGCTTTTGTTTTTGTTTTAAAAGGATCTTATCTTTGAAGTGCCTTATCCTTTTTATGAAAAAGCACAAATCTGATTTATTAAAAAGATAGTTGTTATGGCTGTTAGGAAGTGCTGTATATATTAAAAAAGGGAAAGTCTTACTTAATACTATTCTAGGCCATGTGCTTGGAGATAAAGAGAAACAGTGATGATGATTGTAAAAGGAAAAAGCCAGAGAAAAGTTAGGGGCACAAAAAGGGGTAAAGATAGTGTACAGAGTTGCATGTAGTGACTATGGTCTAATTAATAAAAAAAAAACTTGATGCAGGGTTTTACGAGAGAAGTATGACAGAAAATCAGACAAGTGAAGAAGAATGTATGGCAGATAATATACAGAAAAGAAGCAGATTTGTAAGTGGACTGTAGGCAGGTCAGTGAGAATATTATCAGCTGTGTTATAGAGAGAGAAGCAGTTCTGTATATGATGTGTTCCGTCTTGCATTGAAGAATTATTGTATCTAGTGTATTGTAGGTTGGTGCCTCTTACTGAGTCGGTGCTCAAAGGGAGTTGGTGCTTCTAGTGAGTTGAAGCTCACTTTTGTAATCGAAGATTGGTGTCCTCTGTAGGTTGAAGCCTACTTCTTAATAAAAGCGAATTTTGCCGTGGTTTTTCCCTTTAAGGGTTTTCCATGTAATTTCCGTGTTCTTCTTGCATGTGTAGTTTGTTTGATGCTTTGAAGTTGTGGTTTCAGTTTTAAAAGTTTCAATTTGTTCTAATACTGATTCACCCCCCCTCTCAGTATTAGCGTGTGCTCTTCAATTTCCCATACCCGAGATGGGTACGGAGACGTCCCTAGTTGCAGGAGATGTTCTTCCAGTCTACCAGTTTGAAAACCCGAAAAACTGCCTTCTCTACCTAAAACAACTATAAAAATTAACAAACAAAAAAAAATACATTGCGTTGTTTGTCTACTTGTGCGTTGTTTGTCTACTTGTGGGAAATTAGAAAGGAGCAGCAAAAAAAATCCACAGAACCGTGTGACGACATTCACGATAGGTATCTTCTCACATTTTGACAGTCGAACCAATAACATTTTTTTTGTAAGAATATCATTGCTCCAGTTTTAGTTGTATGTGAAGATGATCAGTATCGCTGTTGATTTGTTGAATACTCATAAATTGCGTGTCATTAAGTTTTATCATATAATTTAAGGAATGAAACATAAGAAATTTTGACAGGAACCAAAAACATTTTTTTTTGTTTTAATCAAATAAAGAATATCATTGCTCCAGTTTTAGTTGTATGTGAAGATAACCAGTATCACTGTTGATTCGTTGAATACTCATAAATTGTCATTAAGTTTTATCATATAATTTAAGGAATGAACATAAGAAAATCAACTTGGATACAACAACTTCTTTACTCTTGTGATCCCATGTTTATTTTAGAAGGAATTTATATTTTATTATTTTCATTGAAAATAGATTGAACATAGTTGTATCCAGATAAATGCTTCGAAAACGAATAGCTGAGGAAACAACATCTAAAATCTGAGCATAGATAACATCACAATTCAAGCACACCCGAAATAAAATAGAACTTCCAACTACAAAATTCTTCTAAGAAGGAATATTTACTATTTTACCATGCATAGGATTTTAAAGCTCTAGGAAAAAAAGCAGCAAAACATGGGAAGCTCTATTTAATGCAGATAATAATAATAATTATTAATAACTCAATAAAATTAATATATCATTTAAGATTTAAATTTAGAACTTAAAATTTAATAGTAAAATTTAGTATTGTTTTTTTGGAATAGTTAAATTTAGTATTAGTCTACTGAATCTACTGTTTTTATTTTTAATTTAATAAATTTTATTTTTGTTTGTTTAGATTCTTTTATCTAATTTAATTTAATAATTGTTTTTATTATTAATTTAACAATTAATCTTGTCAGTTTTCCTCTTGATGAACTTGACATATATTCAAAGTTTTAATTGGTGTCTCCAAGTACCCTCCTACCTTTTGTACTGGCACCCAGTACCAGTTTCCTAGCAACTATGGTTATTTCTTTTTGTTAGTTGCCATGGCTTGTGCAACTTTTTTGTTCCTTGTGCACCCATAAAAACCAACTTCCAGTTTTCATTTTTCATGGACGTTAATGTACTCTTCTTCATGAAGTTCGTTCATCTGCATGACTTTCACATATGTTGCACAAAAGTAAAAGTTTGCAGTGTTTGATCTTGCAATACATTTCCTTGTCACGTTTGATGAAGTAATATTTAATGCAAATTTGATTTTCTTTTATGTCTAATTGAATTCTTCCTTTTAATTGTTCTTAACTGATAGTAATGGATATCAGAAGTCGATGGAATGAGAGTGATAATTCTTTTGATTGAGTGATAGTGGTCCCTTGGAGAGGGTGCTTCTAAGATGTACTTAGTGGGTACTCCTGATAGAATTGTGGAGACCTTGCAGACAACATGGTTCTGTGCTGTATTAGAATATTCAGCTCCATAGAGATTTTAGAATAAACAAGAACTGCCAGTAAAGTCAAATATTAAACATCAAAAACAATGGAATTGACATTTGACAATAAAACTTAAAACTCCGAAAATTCCTGTTCAGTGCATGTAGTTTGTAAAGCATGAAATAAGCATATAACAGCAGGGAAACATGCAAGAGAACACACGCACAATGACTGCAACAAACAATATATCCTGGAGAAACCTTTATTGGATGAAAATTCCAGCAAGAGTAAGCAGAACTCCTCATTCCACCATCACAGTCAAGTACATGTGTTACAATGCTTCTAGGGCTATTTGGAGTCTTGACAATGCCACAAATTCACTCCTTACATCTGCAGTACCTCTGCAACTCAGAAGCTCCTGCTCTGTCACTTACAACTTGAAAATGAATACATGAGACCCAAACCCCCAAACTTCGTGTTCAAAGACATTCCTCTATCATCCCATGGCGCCAAAATGGAATGAACAAATGTCAAAAGAGTCAATTCAAACATTAAAACCTTTCAAATTCCATGTTCTAATTGCCCAGTGGCAAAATTGCGTCTTTTGACAGCAGTGAAAATATTTTTGTTGCAATCAATGGCAAAATCGCTGGCCGCACAAACTGGCAATTCATCAGTTTAGGTTGTCTACTTCATTTTCAAGCCTGCACCCCTGTTTCAAGAATACATCAATATGCCCCAGATCACCTCAGACACCCCTTTGACAAGAATACAGACCCAACTGCTCTGCAACACATGGCATTTCGATGAACTCATTGTCTCAGGTACTTAGACAACTCCTTGATTGAAGTGGAAGCACAATGACCCCAATGTTAGTTTATTAAATCCAATTTTTTTATCAAATCATGCCTGCTGCATATTTTTAGGATAAGATTCCATAAAAATTGGAGCAGCAGCCCCCTCCATGGTTTCCAGCCCTTTTGATTGGTTATGAAACTAATTATAACAAGTACTGACAAAGCTTTCTCAACCTTGCTAAATTGTAATGGGCAATAATCAAGCATGTTGGATTATTCATAGATACCTTCATAATAGTATTGCTGCATATTACTATACTGGATTCATGGCGCACTGGATAATTTTATATGTATATTGCTACCTAGAATTAGATTTTCTGTTTTATTTGGTGCATACTGGGAGGATTAGCCTGACATGTTATAGTTGGTTGGCAAGGGCTTTGTTTGTGTAGATGATATTTTAGATTGGTGACTGTAAATCTCCTTTGTAGCTTGCATTGCATTTTAAATGTGTTATTTGGTCACCCTGTTCCCACAACATGCAGTGACTCCAACCATAAACTACTGAAGTCTATGTTTGACCTTTGCGTTCCCCATAACAAGGTTACAATGTGTATATGAGAATTGGGCTTTTAGAAATATTAAATACTTATTGAAGGATTTATATTATCATTTTCAATGGTTAAAGATTTTTCTTGCATCATGACTTGTCTACTTTGGGCAAGTATTTTTCAGATCCACCTCACTTATTCTATTGACCTTGGCAGGGAGAAACTTTGGATTTCATGAGTGACGTAGATAATTTATTCTTGAAGGACTGGAAATTGCAAGGGACTTCAGAAAATGCATCTGTTTTAGTCCAGTCAGAAATATGGTATCCCATGGTTCAGATTGGCATGAAAAGTTCAAAATGGGTTCATGTTACTAACCCGAGTAATCAACCTGTAGTGATGCAGCTCATTCTGAGCTCAGAAGCAATTTCGCCTCAATGCAAGGATGATGGGGAAGTTTGGGAAAATTGGGAGCTGAACTATCCTTATAAGACAGCTACCGGTTTGTTAACTAAATCCCCTGATGGCTTTAGGGGCAAGTACACTGATGTATTTTTTCTGCCTGAGAATGGAATAACAGAAGCATTTGTTCATCCCCATGGCAGTGCTTCATTTGGACCTATATTTTTTCAGCCATCAAAAAGATGTGTTTGGACGAGTTCAATTTTCATTAAGAATAACCTTTCAGGTGTAGAATGGCTGCTTCTTCAGGGAGCAGGAGGATCTGGTACATTAACGTTCCTTGAGGATTTGGAACCGATCCAAGCATTGCACTTTAATATCAACATACCAACTCCAACGTCACTCATGGGTGCTATCAAGTTTTATTCCAATCAGATATTTCATATGGCAGGGATGAAACCTGCTTGCACTAAGCCTGTGCTGAAAATATTGCTAGCCAGGAACACTGGAGATATGCCTTTGGAAGTGAATGCCATTAATGTTGCAGGTAAGGCTTGTGGTTCTAACATATTCATGATACACCCATGTGATAGATTTTTTCTAGCCCCAGGAGAATCCACTGAGCTGCTCGTTTCCTATCAAGCTGATGTTTCATCAGCAGTGGTTTCTCAGGATCTTCAGTTGGCCATGTCTTCGGGTATTCTTGTGATCCCACTGAAAGCAAGCCTACCTGCGTGCATGATTGCTATTTGTCAGAGTTTGGTGCTGATAGAAGTTATTTTAATTGTTTTTCTTGCTGCAACTCTTCTGGTTCTTTGGCACTTTCTTGCCCAGGAGACACCCAAATTCACAATTGCTGAAGATGCTAAAATTGGTGGGTTGAGGCATGGTGATCCAGTGAAACAAAGGTATTTTTTTTCTATCATTTCTGAATGAATATGCCGTTCTTTTGGCTCTTGGTAATTTTGGTTATTGACGAAATTTTGGATTGCATAATCAGGTCAACGATGGTTTTGAAGGCACCAGTAGCAGAATCTGCACAAGTGAAATCTTCAGGTGATCAGTGTAAGAGTCACAAAGAACAAGAAGAGCAAGCCACAGAAACTCCTCTGGCTAAGGCAGGAAAACATGTTCGCAAAGCAGCAGTGCCATTTGATTCTCATGAGGGATTGCAAGAAAACTGTGTCATCTCTCGTTCGAAATGGGAACAAATGAAATGGCTGCATGATTCTGAAGACAGAGGTGTAATAAATTCTAACTTGGTTAGAGGTGAATGTGAAGATAAAATTGTAGTCTCTGAAACTCCAGATGCATCAAAATGTTCATCTCCGTTTGCAGTGCCAAACTCAGGGTGTGAGCAGGCAAAATGGCTGCATGATGGTAATAACAAAAAAATGTCAAAGTCGAGCTTGGGTGTAACTGTTAAACCCATTGAGAATGTCAGATCTTCTGAACCATCAGATGGACAGGCCTCGTGTTCCCCAAATAAAATTCCAGGGCTTATGAACACAAGTGGAGACTCAAATTCACCAGATTTGCCCACACATATGGGCTTATCAAAAATAGCTACATGTTCAGGGAATTGTCTAACAATCAAGCTGGAAAAGGAGAAAGGCAGGAGGAGGAGGAAGAAATCTGTTGCCTTGATGAAGCAAGATATGTCAAGTAGTCAGAGTGGAAATTCTACCCCGTCATCACCAGCATCTCCCCTTACACCTGTTGCTTTGCCGGGACCAATGAGTTCACTGGTAAAGACAGTGACACAGTCCAGTTTAGTTCCTTTAAATTCTCTTAGGGCCAATGATATCAAGCAAGACATGGAATCAGCTGGATATCAGGATACGTGTTATGAATTCCATAAGAAAATACCCCAGACAAAATTCAGTGACACCTCGTGTGCTGGTTTCATAGCAGATGCTTGTGACCTTGATTTGGGTGAAGTTTGTGTAAGTAAACGTTTTGAAGAAACTTCCTCTAAACAAACTGGCTCCCTAAAAATACCATGTGCCATGGAAAATTCTTCACCAAAAGCCAAGCCAAAAAATGCAGGTAAATCTCTAGCTGTAAATGAAGATTGGGTCACCGTTGCAAAAAGATCAGCCGACATTACTCTGAACAACTCAAAGGGTATACGTCTGCAAACAATGGGTCATGATTCGCCACTAAAGATGTTCAAGCCACTGTTAACAACATCTGCAACTTTTCCTCGAAGCAGGCGACGTGAACCGAATTCAGGACGGAATCATCCAATGGTTGATATGAAAGAGGCAAAATTTCCTTCACCAATCTCTCCATCCTTGGTTTCAACATCTGCTATTGCTCCTCATGCTCGTGCCCCAGGAACTAAACTCACCAAGAGCAATTCTGTTCAAGTTAATCATGATTCACATATAAAGCCACAACCAATTGGAGAAGGCTCCACGTATGACATTTGGGGCAATCATTTTGCAGAGTTCTCAAATTTGGATATGACAACTGGGCTACCAAGTACAAGCATGTTATCATCATCCCGAGAATACTCTCAAAGTCTTTTTGCGAAGTTTGCTCCAAAATCCCATTTGGATAAAGCATTTAACCCAGCTGTATCTTCAAATCCTACAGAATTCTGTCATGTTTTTCTTAATGATTGATGTAAGTTTAACCATCAATCAGATATCTCAATTCACACGCATTCTCTTCCCTATGGCCAAATTTTGTTGTGAGCCAACATTCCGTAGTAAGAGTAGAATGCTGTATATGGTTTCACTACCCTTAAGGGAGTGAATTCCTTTCCAAGGATAAATTGTACAATTAACAATAATTTGCATTTTATCATTTCACAGTCATTTTTATTAGTTCTTGTCCGTTTTATGGTATGTAATTATAATATATTCTCTCAATTGGAAATCAAAACTAAGAAGACAGAAAAATAATGTGGAAGAGACAAGGAAAGAGGACTAGTAATCAAGTCAATTTTGTCGGACATCCATGCGGTTTATTAGCTTGCATCGTTGCTTCATCCTCTGTGATTCGCAGTCCTTTTTTTTTCCAATTAAGGTGACTGCACTTAATAGTTGGTCCATTGCTGGTCATGCTGCGAATAGTGCATGCCAGTTGCGTATTATCATTTCACATCATTCTTATTAGTTCTGGTCCACTTTATAGTTAATGTATTCTCTCAATTGGAATTCAAAATTAAGAAGAAAAAGAAAGATCACGTGGAGGAGACGAGGAAACTTTTGAAAAAGAGTAATCGAGTCGAGTCGATTTTTTCAGGCATCCATGTGATTTCTTAGCTTATCGTTGCTTCATTCTATTTGTGATTTCCGTGTCTTTTTTCCCAATTAAACTGCCATTATTCGCTAGTCGGTCCACTACTGGTCATGCTGCTACTAGTGCATGCGAGTTGCATTTTTATTAAGTCGGCCTTAAATTTGATAAAATAGTTGCAATTTCCTTTTTCTCCAGGAAGTTTCAGGTAATAAACATTTCCACCGACAAAAATGAGTTGGTGGAATGAATTATTGGAAAATAATGATTTTCTTTATACCTTAAACTATGTCTCTGACATATACTATTTAGCTAGTTCTCCTATTACAACCATTCTCCAGTGGCAGTTATCTTGTGGGCCATCTGAGCTGAGGAGCTCTATAATGAATAATTCATAAGGCTCCACTTTTTTTGGTGAAGGTTTTGCAAATGGGGTATCAAGTCCACACTTTATGGTGAAGGTTTTGCACATGGGGTACCAAGTTAAGCTGGGCCTGATCCCGGGATGGGTAACTTCTCAGGAAGTCTGGATGCTTCACCCTTGTGAGCATCACCTAAATGCAATGAGTGTTAAGTAGACAATTTGTGCTTATGAGAGATGGATTTTTGTGTACCCATTACCCATATCATGAAATATGGGTCAATGAGTTTGGACTTAAAAACTGTGTAATTGAATCATGATAAAAAATTAACATAAACTGGTAATAATTTTCAATTTGAAAACAATTATAAAATTGTATTGGGAAATGGATGTACTTTCAATATTGCTTTGCTTAGGCGAGTCTTTGAGAATATGTGGATAACTTTATTTACAGTAAAACACTTTATTCAAATTATGGATGGATTGACTCATATTAAATTTACAACAAAACACAAATTTCAGTACTAACTCAACTAAATCTTTTTCATTTTTTAAAGAGTATAGTTTTATAATTGGACAAAATTAAGAGCATGGTCTAGTAATGTGAGAATTTGGGAATTTGGAATATAAATAGACTGATTTTATTTATTTATAATTAATCCAATTAAATCAAAACATTACAAATAAATAAAATATGATTGAATTACTGACAAGTGACAAATTATTAAAAATTGTCCTACCAATTTAAACCAAGATGATGGGTGGAGCCTGAGCTTGACTTGGGATCCTCTTCTAAGTTCCCTCCAAACCAACTCACCATCCCTCTAATTTCTCTCCACCTCCTCTCTTTGATTTGGCTTGGTTGGTCCCTCAACTTCTCTTGTACCCCTTTTTGGGATCTCCCCCCCTCACATTTTCCCACCTCCTCCTCTCCTTTCCTTGCCTCGTCCTCTCCCCCAACCTCTTCTCAAGGATCATTTTATCTTGCTCACATTTATACCTCCTACCCTCCTGTTCTTTATGTGTCTTTCTTCTTGTCTCTTGTTCCACTCTCTCTTCTTTCACCCTAGCTCATTTGTCTTTTTACTTATATAAATTAATAATATTCATATTTGTTACTTTTTATTTCATTTTCATTCATCATTTGTTGTTACTTCTCATTTCATTTTCATTCATCATATTTTCTCATATTTTTATGTTTTTTTGGGCCTAATCTATATAATCTCTACTTGTGTTCATTATCTCCCATTCTCAGGGATACTCTTCATTTAATTATAAATTATTAATAACAATTTCTCGTAACTCACTTTAAACATTTCTGCAAAACTATACCTTATTGCATCAACTCATTTGTACTAACTTTTTACTACATATTCTATCCATCATATTCACTTCTTATAATATTTCTTTTAATTAATTCACTTCCTTGTTTCTTGTTTTTCCATGTTTAAGTCTTTTTTCTCTCTTTTTAAAGAGTTGGTTCTACAATTATGTATCTTTTTTAATCCATGATGGATCATGGAGTGTGATCAGAAATGTCGATAAGGTAGAAACATCATGTCTTTAATTAATTAACTGTAACTTACAGTCGAACAACTCTTTTTGATCTCTGTATAATTCAACAACTCTTCTTAATCTGAGTCATTCAGCAACTGTTCTTAATTCTTTATAGTTATAAATTTGTATTGGTAATAGATATATATAAAAAAATGAAAGTAGAATTATAAAACAATGAACACAAACATTACTCGTACACAGCAAAAAATCTTAAATTTACTATTAAATTAAAAGTAATTTTCTAAATTGATATTAAAAAAATATTCAAGGTAATCTTAAAAAATCATTTATATCTCTATCTTTCTATAACAAACAAATATTATAAAGCAAATCATATTATATAATTTGATAAATTTTAAAATTGTAAAATATTAAAATTGAAAAAACAGTTCACAGACCATCAAATTCCAGGCCAATGTAATTTATGTTGTGTTTACATAAAACAATTAGCTGATTCTATAATTTCGGAATTTTCAATTGGATGGTTTGTATTGCACTAAGGGAAACCCAAAGAGAGCTAAGATGGGTGGATTGTTAGAGACCCTTGACCTAATTTTAAGATCTTAATAAACTAAAAAAGCTTGTAGAAGAGGTGCTATTTTTAGCTTTTACAAGCACCAACTGTGGAGAAACTGGACTGAAACTTACCAATTTTGAACTGCAAATACATGAGTTCTGATACACGTGGAAAAGCAAAAACCATTTGAGCCTGAGTAAAATAAAAATCTGGACATGTGCCCTTTATTTTGATTTCTTAGCATTTGCATATATTAAGCTCTATCTTGCCTGGATAATAGCAGCAGCGAATTACATTGGAAGAGACGGTACCTTTGACGTGTGGGCTTTCTCAATTAATTGAGCTGATGCTGGGCAAGCTGATGCACACCAATTTCAACTGGAAAACTATTGTGTGCTTTAGAGACTTGTGAATCTCTCCAGCGATATTAGCCATGGTATTAATGCCACAGCCAATTCTCATTTTGATTTTTCCCCATTGGTGCTTACCAACCAAATTTAGAAGTTTGCTGTAAGGAAATGGAGTTCATAATAACGTCCTTGGAGAATGGTTCCAACCAACCTAATTGGCTTAAATAATCTTTATCCTTCTCATTTTGAT
Source organism: Cunninghamia lanceolata (assembly GCA_027924645.1). Taxonomy (NCBI): domain Eukaryota; kingdom Viridiplantae; phylum Streptophyta; class Pinopsida; order Cupressales; family Cupressaceae; genus Cunninghamia; species Cunninghamia lanceolata. The sequence goes on from BSBN01000010.1 coordinate 135,347, forward strand.
TTTTCTCTTGTTACTCATGACATTATAAAAGCTATGTGAAAGAAGTGGAGTTCCTAATACCCTTAAGAAAGCTACCATCCAATCTAATTGACTCAAATAATTTTGTCCTCTCAAATTTATTCTCTCCTTGTTGCTTACAAACTCGAAGTTTGCTGCAAGGTAATGTAGTTTCTATCCTTGGATAAAGTTCCCATCTAGTCAAATTAGAAGTGAAGTAGCAAGTTATTCCACTTAGCATGGGGCACTCATAGATGGATCCCTCCGCTTGTGTGTTGATAAGCTATAAGGTTTTCTTTCTTTCATTCTTTCATCTCAATGATGGAATGTATCATCTTGGTATTATCCAAGAATGGTTTTAGTCCAAATGCGTTATGAACTTTTATCCCAGTGTAAAAATATTAAAAGTTTATGCAAATCAACTTTTATAACAAAGGGGATTAATATAAGTCTTTATTGGCATAGTGACTACACATTGTTAAATTTCGTTTGTAAAAACTTAGTGTTTTCTGGTCGATTCTAGAGGTGGTCATTATTTTATCTCTTTTAAAATTGTTTCTAAATTTTTACCGTTATTTAGAAACATTGAACCCATAATTGTAGAGATGGCTAAACGAAGAATTGTAAAACACACTAGTGCCATTATTTAAATTTTAAAATTTCAATTAGATAGCTCAGTGAAACCAAAGATCATTGTTATGTTTTAAATTTATGTAAATATAATTTCATTTTAGAGATGAGTTGTGTAGAACAAAATAATACATATAGGGTCGAAAACAAACAAATTCTCCTTAATCATCACATGGGGCCATGTAGAGTTTTAAGGAGGGGGAGATGAATAGTCACAATAAAAACAATTTTTGTTGTTCAAGTCAAACATAGTACTAGGAAAGATTGTAAATGTCACATCCCTTGAATGCCCCTATTTTTAACTTGTTGTGGATGGATGCATTGATCAATTCACTAAGGGCAAGGTGCAAAATGATGTTGGTTTTGTAGTTCGATTGGGGAGTGTTCCAATGTCAACTTCAAGTCTAATTTCATTGGTGTTCATCGACATCATGACTCAATGCTAGAGCAAGGGCATAAGTCAGTTTTAGTTGAGACCCCTCTTGGAAGGACATCTTTAATGTATAATTATCATTATAATAATCTAAAATTTAATCAATACTTCTTAATGAATACACCATATTCGATTCTATAGATAATGTAAGAAAATAAATAAAAACATATATAGATTTATATAAAATATTATCATCAACTAATTGATAATTTAAATCCATCTACAGGCTCTTTAAAAGTCATGCTTCATTGAATAGACAAGCGACTGCTTGAATTATTATTGATCCTTGTCGAGTAGATGGAGGGGCTAAAAATTTAAGGTGTGAAATGTGAGTTTTGGGGAAGGAAGGAGAATAACAGGAAGAGATTTTTTTGCAAACCCATCAAAGATGGTATGGCTTGCAATTGCCATTAAAATGGACAAGACAAGAATTTGACCGACACAAGGATGAAGAAGATAAGTAGGGCACATAGGACAAGAATTTTCATGACCATTTTTGGAGGATGTTTTGGCCTAGCTTGAAAAGGGCACCAAAAGAGGGATTTTGATCTGGCTGCCAAGAGAGTGTAAAAACTTTGCTAAAGTGATAGGGAGAAAATGGGATACCCATTTTGAAAGCCATTAGGGTGAATTTCATGATTTCTAGGAAAGTTTTTGAGGTTAGCAAGGGCATGCTAGGAAAAAAAACACAAGAAAAAGAGGAAGGTATATTTTAGTGCCTATATCAAAAATATTTTTAGCATCGTCCCTAGATTTGAAGGGAAATTTTGGCAACTACATCAAAAATATCTTCAACATCATTCATAGAGCTGATTACACTCCTTCACCATTACTTTCCTAAAATAGTATCTAATTATGATTTATTCACTCTCGCCACTGGAACAAATTGATCTAGATTGATTTATGCTTGTGTATGAAATATTGGGTATTTTTCTCATGCCCTGCATATGTTCCACATTTCTTTGTGGCATTTTATCAAATAGTTCATGTGCTTTGTCTATGTTAGGAAAGATATCTCAACGTTGCACTTAATGTTAAGGCTACAAACAATGTGATTTTCAGGTTAAAAATAGAAAAATCAATTTCTAGGCTCTAGCATTGGTTTTTGGCCAAAATAAAAATCCCAGGTTGTTTGACAATGGTCACGTGGACTTCTTTGAGCTCTACAATTTAAAAAAAGGGCCCAATTGGCCTTCTGAATCAAAAGTTATGGCCTTTAGAAGTTGGGCCTCCTACATTGGAAAAGTAAAAACATCTATGACACATAAAAGAGCTGTAAATAGAAGTTACACTTGTTGACCAACTTATGACACGTGTTGTGACATGCCATATGGCATCTTTCGTTGGAGATAATGGAGCCAAAATAGAACACCTAATTTGGTGAATGGATTATAACGAGGTTATGACAGGTGGAAAGAATATGCTATTTTAGTCTGTAGACTCATCTTGGAATTTGGGTGGGATTTCCAACTAAGGATTTGTACACCATTATTTTGGGTGGTTTTAGCTCATGGTTTTCTAATTACCATTTGATGGTTTCATGTATTCTATCTCCTATTTCTTAGGTGCTCGAGATGGAGGTTTCATAATGAGTTTTGTAGGTATTAATATGCTATCAGAATTTCTCCAAATCTTTGGTTGGTGATACTTCCGTGAAGGTTTTCTTTGCAAGTGTATTGTAACTGTTGTTTACTGAATAATACATTGAAATATTTTGGAGTATAGAGTTTTTCTCCTAAAAGGGTTTTCCCCACGTACACCTATGTTGTGGTATATTATTTATTTTATGTTTATACGTGTCTTTAATTTTTGTAATTGTTAAAAGATTGAAATTTGCACAACACTTTCCTCAAAAGTTTAGTGTAGGAAGCATTTTCGTGTACCTTGCTTCCTTTCAATCTAAGCATAGATAATGGTATCATAAGAGATCTTCAAACATTTTTATGCTTGTTGAAATAAGTAGCATGCCACTTTACTTGGTATAGTGATATCATATGTTAAGATCCTATGCAGTATGATATTCACGACATCTATGCTATTAACTTTGTGACAATTTATTATTATTGTAGCTTTTATCAAAATTAGTAATGACCTATGAATTAGATGAATGGTCAAGGGTTCTAAAACATGCATAATTTAGAATTTGAATGTCAAGGTTCTTGGTATGAGTTATGTCTGTACATCTATATCATGTATTCAATCACTGTTATTAGAAACATGAGGGCAATGGAATTTATGTATGACACTGTTATAGGTTATCATTACAAATGGTTTGGGAACCATGTATATCATTAATTAATATGATTCTTGAATGGTATTTTATCATTGTTTATCACTCTCTAAAGTTAGACAAGGTCATTATGCTAGTACATAGGGAAGATAAAATCCTTGTGAGATGATCCAAGTTTATTTATGTTATGCCAAGGAATAGGTAGAGGTAATCAATAATTAAATGTATTATGTAATCTATGTTTAAGATGAGTGGTGTCATGTTTCATAGCTATGTTTTGTTAGTTTATGTATTAAACTTGTTGTATGAATAATCTGTAAACTAGTTTGAGATGTAGACTTGCTAAAATAAGATTACCATTTCATAACAACATCTTCACACTATCACTAATACATTCACTATGAATATGTTGTGAATATACAGTGTCATGGTGTAAATGACACCTTTAAGTGCACCAAAGCTTTGCATTTCAAGGGTTAAGTGAGATACATGTAAGTTCAAAAAATCTCATAAACCCTTGATGTTGGGAATGTACAGGATGACAACTCATGATAACCTAAAACAACACATTCTTGTCATTGAATGGGTAGACTTATTATAGTCCATGGCTTGCAATATCTTGTTTTGAATACTTTATGATAATCTGGATTTATATTTGCTAGATTATGAAAATTGTGTAGGGAGTTTCTTGGTGTTATTATTTCTTAGTTCTATGACATATTAAATGACCTATTGTTTATTTGTTGGAATAATTCTAGTGATATACATAACTACATAAGATCACTAAATGATATTCATGCTCATTAATTAGGTGAAAAAAGGGTTTCACTAGGTAATAATGTTGTGTATGGAATTATAATGCAATGCTAACAATCTTGCATGATATCATGAATCTTATTATATGATTTTTATAATAAACCGATTATTTTGGATGAAGAAAATTCTCTAATTGCTGAACTTGGCAGCTATATGGGGGATATTTGTACATTAGGTTATGATGCCTTTGTTATCATCATTGTTGATATTTTGATACATAAGGGATCATGATGTAATAGACATTGATGCTTAAGAGTTGATTAAAAGTTCTATTGTAATTGGGATACAGTATTTTGAAAACTAAAGGACACCTAGGTGATCAGACAAAGTACTAAACTTATTGAGCTGTTATGGGTTTACCAATATGTTTGATCTCAAGGCCTTGTCAAGGAAGTATTGCATTTCTAAATTATGAACTTAGTTGGGTTTCCTTGCATATTGATAAACATTATTAATTGATGGGAATCATTAAAAAGAAACCTTATTAGGGGTATGCAATGGTAATCCAAGAATTTTGAGATTTCTTATTAATCAATAAAACTCTGTGAGCTGTGGGTTTGTTTTTGAATGTGTATTGGTAAATAGTGATTTTACTTGAGTAATTATGAAACCTTGGGTACATGAATCTATGTGTATGTTCCTTGAGAGATTAAGGTTGGGAGAACTACATTTGAATCCCATTTGGAAGCAAGTATATAGATAGACCTTGGGTGAAGGACGCCCCTGTTACCTAAGTCTATAGGGGGTGTTTAGGGAATAACTCCAAGGTTTATGGTTGTTCCTAAACTTGATCAACCCTCACTCTTTAGTATGCTTAAACTTGAGGCTAAAATATTTGTCAAATGGATGTGAACTCACCTTTCCAATTAATATGTCCCCACTATATAGGTCTAAGCTAATAAAAGGAAATCTATCATCATCAAGTTTATCTACTCTGAGGTTTGTTGTGTTTGAATTTCTAAAATCTATTGCAATCTTCGATGAACTTTTAGAGTCTCTATCGTCATGGTCTATCTTTGATGTGAATGTATGAAAATGCAGGGTTCAAAACAATCCACGATCTATTGAGGCATGGATTAAAACCATAGTCTTCTTGGTTATATCCATAATGAACATTGATACCCACAATAGCATTTTGACCATTACAGAGCTCCACCTTCCTTTCTTGAGTTACTTTTCTTATGGAATTATGAACAAGTGAATGGAATGGATGGTCTTGAGATTTCTTACTTTATGAGTACATATTTGTTTTTGTATATTTGACCGGATAGAAGCCAACTCATGTGGTTTCAATGTGTTATTTATGTGTTGGTAATTTGATCCCCAAAACCTACAAGATCATGTGTATAGGTTAATGGATCATCTACGTGGTAATGTAAGAAGATCAACCCTTATGATATAATGTGTTAGATCTATTGTCATGTGCCTTTTGAATGCCTGAATGCCAAAATTGAGATAGATATAGGTGCTGACTTCTTGAGCATCACAACCAATGATGAGAAAGGGACACCATGAGGGCATAGATAGATGACAATTATTTTCCTAAAGTGCAACTTATTCTACTCATCCCTAAGTAATCACCAAAATTGTAAAACATATGACCCATTCATAGATAAGTTTATCGTTGCTCCGACATGACAAAAGTTAGGGAGCTTGCTTTTTTGAAAAGAAGTATATGGATGTATCATAAGGTTAATCAACTTTCATTAGTAGCACATGTAGGTGATAAATTCTAGGAGCTATCCAATTTCATAGAGTTTAGATAGGTTTTTGCTAATGGCATGTAGGTGATGGAAGCCATGATCTACTCGTCTTAGTAGAGACATTGCTGTATCAAAAAGAATGTGTGTCCTACTAGTGTCGTGTCTTGTCTAAGGTATGGTTTTAAGTGTTCCAGTTGTTAAACTAATTTAGGTGATTGATAGCACAAGCACTAATCTAGGTGAGGTAAAACCATAAGACATCCTGATTATGTTCATATGGTTATAAAATGACTCAAATGTTTAGTGAGCTATGTAAATCTTATTAATAGTTGTATGTGTTGTTACACTTATGCCCTTTTTAGTGATGACAATAAGTAGTATGGGATGCTTGTCTCATCATTGTAGTTGATTGTGAAATAGGATAAGGATGTACCCACAATGTTGTATGAGATGCACTTGTTTTCCTTTTCCTTGTCACCTTATTATATGGGCTTATATGTTAGTGAACTGTGTAAGGGATGATGCATACTGTAGGGTCACATCCACTTCCTTTTGTCAACTAGTTATTGTGTGTACATGTATGTATGAACTGGATACTATGTGGTATTATGTTCATACTTTGTTGTAGACATTGTACTGATATATGTATGGGATACATTAGTTGTCATACTATTCTACATATATGAAATTGTAAGTATCAATTTTATTAATGGTCGTGATTCAGAAGAGAGGTTGAAGATCTCATCCCAATTTTGAGGATGAAGTCTTCTATTCATAATCAATGTGAAATACAAAGCCTCTAATTTCCTAAAAGGGATATGTAGGGAAGACCATGGGTAAGTGCAAGAAGACGAGTCCACTTTTTGGCCAAAAAGTGGAAGTGTTTTTCCTATTTTTTAAATTTATCAAACTTGGAGTGAAAATTTGAAGCACTTACACAGAATATTAATATGATGTAAAAATATGAAATGTAGGATTTGATTTCTAGTTTTCAATTATGTAATTTTTTCTAATACCCAGATGATAAAAGTTGGTTTTCTATAGGATGTACAAAAAGTGGTTTTTTAAAAGTCCCTTGTTTTTTGCCAAATCATGCATGTGTACAACCAACATAATTTGACCTAAATGAAAGTATTTTTCTAATTATTTTTGTGGAAAGATGCATAGGATGTTGAAGTTTGGTCATGATATTTTTTTGTACTTTTTGGATAAATATTTTTTTATTAATTTTTTTTGGTCCTAATTAGTGTTTTTTTAAAACCCCTCGTGTACGACCAACATAATTTGAGCTAAACTAATCAATTCACTAATTTTTTTTCATCACGTAGAGAATGATGTCTAGATTGGTCAGTCATAATTTTTTTTCAAGAAACTTTCAAAATCAAAAGTTATTAAAAAAATGGTAACGTATGTTATTTCAAGTTTATGAGTCTCTTTGTTTAAAGAATAATTAATAAATAGAAAATTATGTCCAATAGTAAAAGAATTACATATTTGAAAACTAGACTTTGTGATTTGTAATGGGTTTTAATTTCGTCAAAAGATTCTGGAAAAAAAGTCGTCAGCCATATTGGTGAAATCAATTTTTTCTCTTGGTGTTTACATGGTCTTGTAGTTGTAGGTCCAAGGCTAAGGCTTGGGTTTCCAAAGCTTTTCCAAGCCTAAAACCAATGCAAACCCACGGACTTAGAATTTCAAATTTTGAGAAATAAACGCTCGCTTAGAAACAAGTGCCCATTTGAAATAAAACGGGTGCCTCTTCTATAAATGGGCGCCCATTTCTAATATGTCTATTATTTTTTCATAAAAAATGTAGTACAACCTATTTTCTACAACATTCCTTTTTACATGTACGACCCGTCAGCAATGATTTCTCCAATATTTTATATGCAAGTGTCATTAATATCTCTCAACAAGGCATATTATATTCAATTTTTATAGTGATTCAATCATATTTTCAGATGGAATGAAGTATAATAACTATTTTTAGAGAGATTGAACAAAGGAATTATTTTTTAGATAAATCAAGAAAACGTGATAATGAAGAAAGGATCTACATCTATTTGTACTTCATAAATTTTAAAGAGGGATCCAACTCTAAGTATAGTAATATCATTTGTTAATTTTATCAAGACATTTTAGTAATTATGGGATCAAATAAACGTCAACAAAAAAGAAAAAAGGTCATGACTCTTGAAGAAATTGAAGCACATCAAGAGAAAGAGGCAAACCAACAAAGAGATAGGAGAGATAGGATTTGAGAAATGAAGAATGTTGAAGCATCCAATTTGATGACTATTGAAGAGGAGAACATTGAAGATAACAACATGGATGAGGTGAATGTAGAATATGCAAATGTGGAATAGTTCAAGAATATGAAAAATGTGATTATAGAAACAGATCCAGGTATGTCTTCAAATCCCTTGAATGTTAATGAGATTATTGATTTAAAGGAAGTTGTATATAACATTGTTGATATAAATTCTTCTATTAGAAACAACACAACAAAAAATGAAAACGAAAACCCTTGTATGAGTGAAAATAAAAATGTTTTTTTAATCGAAAATAATGTTTTGGATAATCTTTGTGGTAAGATATTTTGGAGATAAATTCAAACCCATGCAAATAGATTGTATAAGCTATTTTTTATAGAAAAATATTTAGATTTCAATTTCAACTTATATTGCAATTGATGAGAATGTTAAAAATGCGAAAAGTAATGAAAAAAATAGGCATATTTGTAAAACCCAAAAAGGTGGATGAAGCAATGGAACAAGTTATGTCTAGTGTTGCTGATGCTATTGATTCTATTTAGAAAAATGAGTTGATCTAAGAATGCAACATGCCGAGCAATAACAACTTCTTTAGTCAATAAATTAGTTGTGAGCAAAAGAATGATAAATAAGACAACTGCACTCACCCATGTATATGCTAAAACTTTGAGAAGAGTAGTAAAGAGTGTGATAGGTGAAAAATGAATATGCAAACATAAACCAAAGAGGAACATAAAACAAATACAAATCACCTCCTTTACACAATCGAATTGCCTACACCGATTGAGCAAATTGAAATGCACCCTATTCCAATTGATTTCTCTTTGCTATTTTTGAGATGTGGATTGCTCTGTTTGTCAACATAACCTTGTGATGAGGATGATAGGATCTAGAGTGATTTCTGCAGTGTAATGTTGTATGAAGATTAGAGAGGATTAACATAGAGAATGAGGTTCAATTTATAGATTCTCGGGGATGAAGATCAACGATTGTGGATGATTTGAGAGATCAATGGTTAAGAATGGTTGAGAGGATGTGCACGAATGAGAGAGGGACAAGTGTCCTTGTCCTCTCATGCATCAGGGGAGTTAACAGATCTAATTAGGGAGTTGATTGAGTTGATTGATTAGTGAACTCAATTGATTGACTAGTCAACTGAATTGATTGACTAGTTAACTAGATTGACTAACCTGTTAACTAATTTGATTGATTTAGTTAACTAATTTGATTGATTTAGTTAACTAATTTGATTGATTAATTATCTAAACTGATTGAGAGGAAATTGTGGTGAGAAGGAAATTAAATTAATTAATTATTTAATTTCATGTGCACATGGAAAATAAATAAAATATTAAATTTTATTTATTTTGGAGGAAATGGATTATTAGATTTAATTAAATAAATATTTTAAATTTATTTAATTAATAAGTGGAGGTCAACTGATTTAATTAAATAATCATAATTATTTAATCAATATGGATGATAAATTGAATTATTTAAATAATCAGGATTATTTAATTAACATGGAGGATAAACTGGATAAAAATCGATAGATGAACTTAATCAAATAATTAAGAATTATTTGATTGATGCAGATGAATTCTTGATCTAGGAACGGGTCAGTTTTAGGTGTCTACATTTTACCCCTCTTTGAGATGGTGTTGCGAATTAACATCATTTCAAAGAAGTTTAAAACATAGTGCTATGTTGGATAGAGGAAGATATTGGTTTAGAAGAACAATATGATTGGATTAGAAATGATGATGCCCCTGTTAGGTAGAAGAAGTACCTAGTAGATCAATTAATAGGTTGAATGATGCCCCCTCGAGAGGACAGACGAATTGGAAGAATACGGGTGTGCTCTCGAAATGAAGGATGTGAAGACGATAGGGAGATAGAAGATGGACAACAACATAGAGAAAAATGAAGAAGATAAAAGGATGGATGATAGAATGATGGAATTATGAGTAGTTATGCTGACTTGAGTAGAGCAATCCTATAGTTTGATATAGCAGTAGACATTATGCACCAAGGTATAATGACCAAAGTGATGATGTGTCGTGTGCACCTAGCGTAATACAACCTTGTCGAGACATATGAGGAACGATACTTAGAGCATTAAAGTCCTAATGCATAGAAGGTATGATACGACCTTAGATGCAAAGGATAATGCAAAAAACCATTCCAACATACACAAGATATGAATATTAGCTAGAATGATAAGGACTCGATACAAATGCAAGATAAAATGATAACACATACAAGAAAGCAAGCAAGCATGCACAAATGATACAAAAACAAACAAGGTATTGTCCCTGTCAAGCTATAAACTGATGATTGATGGATTGATTGATTTGGTGATAGTGTTGTCATTGTGGGGAATGATATATCCCTAGATCAACACAAGGATGTGGGAACAATATATCCTATTGATGATTGATTGATGATGATGATGATAGTGTTATCATTGTGGGGAACGATATATCCCTAGATCAACACAAGGATGTGGGAACGATATATCCCATTGATAGTTGATTGATGATGATTAATTGATTTAGTTTACAACATGATTAGGATCCAGACCGAAGGATGTGATTGGATGATTTGGCTAGATTGATTGTCTAGATTGGTATGGATTATGGATGACTTGCATTTGGTTTTATTGCTTGGATTTTTTGAATATTTATTTTTTTTTGTATTTTTTGGCATTTTTTATTGTTTTTGGATATTTTTTATTGTTTTTGAATGTTTTCAGATTTTTTGGATATTTTAGGGTTTTTTAATTATTTTTTGGCATTTGGGATGATTTTATGATTGTTTTGGATGTTTTTGTGATTTTTGATTGTTTTTGAGATTTTGATTATTTTTGGATATTTTTGTGATTTTTTGATTGTTTTTAGATATTTTTGGAGATTTTTTTGGTTGTTTTTGGGTATTTTTGTTTTATTGGGTGATATTGGATTGAAGTTTGGATAGCCTTGTTGCTAGATACCATTGGCAAGGGAAAACCAGGTCTAGATGCAAGGAGGAAGATGGGATTAGATAAGTGGACACAAGGATGGGTGATAACAATTGGGATGGAAAGCTCATGAAAGAGGGATGGATAAAAGGGTAGGTGATAGTGTGTGGGATGGAAATCTCATGATAGAGGGATGGATAAAAGGATAGACAATAGTGGATAAAATAGATGTATGTTTCATAAGTAAGCTAGGATGTGATCTCCAAAGACTGTCACATAGGAATAACATGCCCCATTCGAGGTAGTATGTTTAAGATTTTACATGACAAAACGTAGGACAAGAGGATGATTGGATTGGTTGAAAAGGATGAGGTGTATCAAGAGATCTTCTAAAGCATTTTTCAACATTTTGCCCCTATGTCTTTATCAAGATCAAAAGGAGGAAGGGGGGATGGATGGATAGATGGGTTAGGTGTGAGGGTATAATGGATAAGGATGGTAGGATAGGATATGCTAGGATGAGGTAGATAGGAATGAAAGAATAGGTTGGATGAGACAACGTGCCCCCAAGTGTAAGACACGTAGACAGTCAAACTACACATGACACCTATGTGCCAGGTTTTCATGATGGTACTTATCCAAGGCGCCTATTTACCAGGTTTTCACCATTGGACAAAGGGATTTTTCTTTACTATTTTGATTTTTTTTGATTTTTTGATTTTTGGTTTATTTGGATGGAATAGGTGGATATGGATAAGAAGGACTCAAGCATCTAGTTCCATGAAAGGTGTTAGTTCCATTTAAAGATGGATGACACATATGGACCATGTCAAATCTCATTATGCTTATAGATGCTAGTAAGGGATTTAGAGAGGGAGGATGGGGTAGGTGGATAATGGATTATGATGTGGATTATGTATGGAAGGATTATGCAAGGATGGATGGGAGATAGTGGATTATGATGTGTATTATGGATGGAAGGATAGTGGATTATGATGTGGATATGGAAAAGCATGGACCATAGGGATATGATGGGTGAAATATGTAGGATAATGGATTAAAGATGGGGAGATGGAGGTTTGTGGAAATGTTGTAGAATGGCAAGGAACCAAGACCAACGGTTGCACACACCGTGATAAACATTGAAGTTTTTGATTAGGAGGTGTAGGAAGTAATGGGATTGTTTTCTTAGGAGATGGTTGATGTAGGATTTTAGGTACCCACATAGACTTAGGATTTTTATGATTTTTGCATTGGGATTTATGGGATGAAGGAATTTGAAATTTTTGAATGGAATGGGAATTTTGGATGGAAGAGGATTTTTGGGATTTTGGGATGAAATGGGATTTTTGGGATATTTGGGATGTGGATACTTCATTTGACTTGCTTGCTTTTTGTTTAGGTACCCAAACCATTTTGTTTTTGGACTTTTCTTGTGAAGGTATGAGTGTGGATAGCTTTTTGAATGTACTTTGTTTCAAGACTTTTTGCATTGATGTCCTAAGGCATTAGGATCCTTAGGATTTTTGGCTTTATGAGTGGAGGCATCCAAATTTTTATTTTTGAATCCCATGGGTTTGGCGGAAGCTTCATGTTTAGACGATGTGTGCATTTGTTGATCATGATTAAGAATTTTAGAGGACTTATGAATAAATGGATTAAAAGTGGATTTTTGGATAAATGGATAATTAGGCGTTGGGAGAAGTGGAGGTAAAGTGGATGGAGGTATATTAGGAGTTGGAAGTAATGGAGGTAAAATGGATGGTGGAAGGTGTATCGTCACATGCTTTTGACTTTTGTAGGATAATGGAGGTGGAATGGCAACATATGTTTTGGTGATATGATGTGGTTTAGGATGGAAATGAGTGGATTTAGAGGGCATGGAGGAAGTACCAACATCTTGAGTTTTCTTTTCTTAGGGAATATAACAAAGGCCATATGATTGTGGAGGGACTTGGACATGGATGGGTTTCAAAATACCTTGATCATGAAGGCCTAAGCCTTTACCTTGATAGTTCATTTTTTGGAGTATGTGGTGGACAATAGGATTGTGGGTGATTTGGACACTAGATGCGAGCTCATTATTTGATGTGGAAGGTAAGGTAGTGGATAATGATTGTTTCTCTCCTAAGGAGGAACACTAATGGATGAAGGTGGTAAGACCAAGGGTATATGATGGTGGAGTTGCAATATGGTTAATTTTGGAGGACAAAGTATCAATAAGATCATGATCATCCACCAGGTTGCCCGGGGGCCCTTCATTGGGTGGTTGGGAGACGAGTGTCTCATCAAGGGAAGTGAAAGTTGGATTATGGATAGGACTAGGTGGAGGATGGATGATAGTAGTGTTGATAGCTTGTTCATGGATAGTTGTGGGATTATGGATATGATCAATTTGCTCATGGGTAGGCTCATAATCATGGATAATATCTTGATCATAGAAAACATAAAGGTTATGGATGGGTTGAACTTTGCTCTCTAGCTCATGGTTAGGAACTTGATCATGGATATTATCTTGATCATAGAAAAGATATAGATTATGGATGGGTTGGATGGAGGTGCATTGATCTTGATTTAGATAAAAGGTTGATGTTTCCACATGCTCTAGATTATACTCTTGACATAGCTCTTGATTTTCTTGAATGGAAGTGGAAGTGGGAGACTCTTGGGTAGGCTTTATAGCCTCTAGATGGTCAAAAACTTGAGGATAGAATGAATCTTGACTTGGACTCATGGTAGGAGACTCTATAATAGGCTTGATGGGTTGTGGATTACACGATGAGGTTAAAGGAATGAACATGATGTTTTAAGGCTCTTTGATAGGCTTTTGGATAGGTGTATGATGACATCGAGATGGTTGATTCCTTGCTAATAGCCATTGGATCACATCCTTCATGAGTGTATGGGTATATGTACAATATAAGGGATTAATAATAATGGTGGATGGTATTGTATGCTTAGGATGAGGATTAGGTGGAGAGATAATAGGGGTGGATGTTGTAGGCTTAGGATGAGTATTTAGATTGGATTGTTTTCTCGGGGGTAGTTCAAGTAATGTTTTGTGGATCAATTGTCGTAGGGTCAACTCGGAGGGATCCTTTGGTGGAAGATTGGAGGAACATGGGGATGAAGGGATTGATGGATTAGAAGGTTGATGGACTAATGGATTATGATAGAGACTACATGGTGGTGTTGGGATAGGACTAGTAGGCTCTTGTATTGGCATTTGATTGGATGATGTTGTAGGGTACCCATAGGATGCATAAGCTAGAGTGGTGTTCCCCTTGTCAAAGGTACCATAAGGATTCAAGGACACTTGATTTTTTTGCAAAGGGTAACTTAAACTTGTGTGTTCATGAGGTGAAGGAACTTGATAGTCTTGTAAATGGGTTTGATGATGAGTTGAAATGTTGGAATAAGGAGTTGGATGATCTTGGGGTGGATGTTGTTGGGTATCAATGGGATAGGTTGATATGGAATTGACATGATATGTGGGTAGGCTAGATTGGTATGGTGATGGGGGTGACACATAGTATTGAGGTGTAATTTGTTGAGGTTGTGGTTGTAGGTGGACTTGATGTTGTTGTGGTTGGAATTGCTGTTGTTGTGGTTGGAATTGTTGTTGCGGTTGGAATTGTTGTTGTTGGGATTGGAATTGTTGTTGTTGGGGTTGGAATTGTTGGGTTAGATGCTCTTGAGGTATGGATTGATATAGATAGGGGTTAATTGTGGAAGAAGTGGGATAGGTTGATGTAGGGGTAACAAGATGTGTGGTTGGTTGGTATGAAGTTAAGGGGGATGACACATAGGATGGAGATGAAATTTGTTGATATTGTGTTTGTGTTTGTTGGGTTTTGGATTGGTGGGTGGCTAGGAGTTGTTGTAGTAGAGGTGATGGGTTTTGTTGAAGTTGTTGGATGATAGATTGTAGTCATTGTAGGTGTTGTTGGTGAAGGGGTTGTGGCATTTGGGGAAGTGTTTGGATGATGTATTATAGGTGTGGTTCTAGGGAGTTGCCTATGTGTGTGAGTCTTCATATTTTGGCTTGTTCCTCAAAATAGGCATCATGATCGACAAGGTGCTCACCATTATTGGAGTTAGAAGGATATCCTCCTAGGATGTGGATTTTGGGTTTTTGATTTGACCTAGGTTTGTTGATGATCAGAACCATTTTGACAAGTGATGGATTAGATGGGGGTTAAGAATGGGTTAGATTGTGGTGAGAATCATAAGAAGTTGGATTGAATTGGATGATTATTACGATGATGTGGATGTTGTAAGTATGGGCCTAACCGGTGTTGTCATTGATGTCAACATACTCCTGTTTCATTAATGTCAAGGATTGGATGAGCTGTGTGTTGAAGATATTGAGAAAATTAGTCCTATCAGAAACAAAGAAGAACAGTGAAGACAATGAAGCTCTATGAAGTGAAGATCCTAACTAGATGAAGAATCAGAGAATGCGCATGAAAGGGTTTGTAGATATTTGTCTAAAGGTGATCCAGTCAATATTTGAGAGGTCCACATGAAATTGTGAAGGAGTTTTGGCCATAAGAGTAAAACCAGTTCTAGTAATTGTTTAGAGGTGACAGAGTGACACAAATAGGTCTGGTGAGATCCATAAATACAACATCATGTTCTGTGGATCTGGTGGCATGTTTGGAAGGCTAATGTGAATTGACAACTCAATTAGTTTATGGTTTGGAGGTCCACAAGCAATCCTTCTAATGTGATAGAGATGGGCAACTATGTTCTTAAGGTTCCAGATGAAGATGTGAATGATTATAGTAAGTAGAAGTGGTGCGGATGTTCTTGGTGATTCAAGCAAGCTTGTGGGGGTCTCTAGATTGTGTCCAGTTCGTGTTGGTAGTCCACATTGAAGATAGAGCTCGTAATTGAAGATTTACCTCCCAGTGATAGTGTTCTTCCTAGTCTTGGCCGATCGGATGTTTTGCACATATTGCGGATGATCCTGAAGATGTTTTGCAAAGCCTGGTGTGTTCCCCAAAGAAGATTGAAGTCCCAGCTATGGGTCGCTGATAGTGTAGTAGTGCGCATGAAGCTTTTGTAATAAGTCAAGTTGTATTTTTGTATTTGCTCTGTAATAAAATAAGTGTATGTTGTGCTGAATTTGATAATCATTCCAAAGTTGATATCTTGTATAAATAAGAATTGCGAAGTCATTCAAAAGTATCCTTGTAGTGATGAGAAGGTGGTAAGGAAGAAGAAAGAAAAGCAGAGCAGAGGTGTTGAGCTTAAATGGAACTGACTCAAGCATAGTGAAGATGCTGATCTCCAGTTCAAGTATGTAATATTTATATTATTCTGCAGACAGTGTGTCTCCTGTAGGCAGTGGGCCTCTTGTGAGCAATGTGCTCAGGAAGTGAGCCCTAATTGGCAAGTGCCATTTCAATATTCTTATTCTTTTAACAGAGAATACAATCTTGGGTTAGTCACCCCATGGTCTTTCCCTTAACTAGGTTTTACACGTAAAAATCTTTGTGTTGTATGTGTTGAATTTGTTCTACTCTTAAATTCATGCATTGTGCCTCATGATTGAATCTCTGATATGCTATTGAAATAAAAGAAGCTTTAAAGTATATAAACAACAAAAGTTTGGTAACAACTGATTCACCCCCCCTCTCAGTTGTTTATCTTAAATCCAACAATTGGCATCAGAGCTAAGTTCCTCTAGAAGAAGCTTAACCGCTTGAGGAAATCCAGAATGTTGACCTACAAGAAGGACAGTCCAAGGTTTGATGGATCAAACTTCACTGCTTGGAAGAACCGCATGGAATGTCACTTACAATGCATGGGATATCAATATTGGAATATAACCTCAACTAAATATGTTCCTCCAAGGAATGGGCCAACAACTATAGATGAAGTTAGAGATGCAGAAAATAATCTTTGAGCTAAAGAAGCCCTACTGAGTGCCTTGTCTAATACAGAGCTAACAAATGTTATGGGATTAAAGACTGCTTATGAAATTTGGACAAAGCTTAAAAATCTATATGAAGGAGACAAGTATGTTAAGTGTGCCAAGCTGCAAAGTCTGAAAGGAAAGTTTGAAAACCTAAGGATGAGTTAAGATGAGAACATCACTTTATATATGGCATCAGATGTACTGGTGGAGTACTGGATGAAGATGAAATTGTTGCTAAAGTTCTCAGATCTTTACCTCCTGCATATAAACACAAGGTCACTGCTATTGAGGAAATCAGATCTTTAACAACTATCACAAGGGATCAATTGGTTGGTAAGATATTTGCATTTGAGTTGGCTGAGTTTGGTGATGCACTTCCCAAGATTGAATCTACTTTCAAAGCTAGTGCCTCTGCTAAAGGCAAACAGAGATATGATCCAGGGGAAAGATCCTCAAGAAAATCATCTTGGTATGAGAAAGCAAGAAAAGATCTGGAAGAGGATGAATTAGAAGCTGAACAACTTGAAGCTCTCATTGCAAAAAGACTGCCAAGAGGATCTGATAAGTATGAAGGAAAATTACCTTTTAAATGCTTTGCCTACAATAAGATTGGTCATTTTGCCTCAAGATGTCCGGAAAGGTTTTCAAGGCCAAACCCTAATAGATCAAGGTTTCAAAAAAAGTGTTACTATGTTCAAGAAGATGATGATGAAGGAGTAACAGATGATGAATCCGAGATAGGAAACAAATCTGGAAGTGACTGCGTGTTTATTGCCATCAAGGAAGAAAATCCAATGCCTATTGAATCTGCCAATCATAAGATGATAGAAAGTGCTCTGGCTACTCAGGTTGAAGAAAAGGATGAATGGGTTATTGACAATGGATACTCTCACCATATGACTAGTGACAAGAGCAAGTTCTTAAGCTTGGAAAGATACAAAGGTGGAGTTGTAAAGCTTGGAGATAGTTCTGCTGGCAAAATTAGAGGCAGAGGAACCATTTCCTTTGATGGAAAGAACAAAACTAGCGATGTTCTGTATGTTAAAGGTCTGACACATAATCTTTTCAGTGTTGGACAGTTGGTGGAGAAAGGCTATGATCTCTGATTCAAAAATGGAAAATGCAAGATCTTTGAAAGCTTTGGAATTGAGATTGCATCTGGTACACAGACAAAAGGTAACATCTTCCAATTAGTTGGTATTGGCAAAAGTTGTTTATTTGTTCAAATTGATCAGAGTTGGTTGTGGCATAGGAGAATGTACCATGTGAATTTTGATAATATCATTAAGATAAGCAACACTCAGGCTATAAGAGATCTTCCAAGACTGATGAAACCTGCTAACAGTTTGTGCAAAGAATGTCAGTTAGGTAAGCAGAGTAGAGTCACATTCAAAAGTAAGGAACAATCTTCAACTGAATTCTTAGACTTGGTGCACACTGATCTCTGTGGTCTGGCAAGAGTCAGAAGTCTGCAAGAAGATAGGTATTTTATGTTGCTAATTGATGACCACTCCCGAATGATGTGGGTGACCTTCTTAAAAGAGAAAACTGAAGCACTTGAGAAGTTCAAAATATCCAAAGCTATGGTAGAAAATGAAACTGGCATAAACATAAAATGCCTCAGGTCTGATAGAGGTGGAGAATACACATCTGGTGAGTTCATAACATTTTGTGAGAAGCATGGGATAAAGAGAGTTATCTACTCCAAGGACTCCACAGTAGAATGGAGTAGTGGAGAGAAAGAACCGGACCATCCAGGAAGCTTCTAGGACCATGATGATGGAAGAAAATGTTCCTCAGATCTATTGAAGAGAAGATGTGAGCACTGCTGTCTACACTCTTAATCAGGTACAAATCAGAGGCAATATTGGTAAAACTTCTTATGAACTTTAGTTTGGTGTCACTCCTACTGTAAAGTATTTCAGAGTCTTTGGTAGTAAATACTACATCAAAAGAGATGAAGACCTTGGCAAGTTTGATGCTAGAAGTGATGAAGGAATATTCTTGGGATATTCTACTCAAAGCAAAGCATACCGGTGTTATAACAAGAGATTGAGAAAGATTGTAGAAAGTGTAAATGTGAAGGTTGATGAAGGCATGGAAAATCCCTCAAGGTATTATGAGTATGAAGCAGATGATTAGAATGATGTCTCAGATCAAGGAGAACAAGTCCCAGCTCTAGTTCATATTTAGACTGATCCAGAGAATCCTAAAATACAAGAAGAGACAAGTTTGCAGGAACTTGTTCAAGATTTAGAAGTGCAAGAGCTTCCCAAAACTCCCAGGTATGTAAGACTGAATCATTCTGAAGATCAGATCATAGGAAATAGAAGCAAAGGTGTTCAAACAAGAAGAAAAATTGCTCAAGATTCAGTGAAGTATTGTCTAATTTCAAAAATTGAACCAAAAACAATAAGTGAAGCTTGCAATGATGAAAGTTGGGCTAAAGAAATGGAGGAAGAATTGATTCAGATTGAAAAGAATCACACTTGGGATCTTGTCTCCAGACCTAAGGACAAAAATGTGATTGGGACAAAGTGGTTCTTTTGGAATAAACTAAATGAAGAAGGTGAAGTTGTAAGAAACAAAGCCAGATTGGTCTGTAAGGGTTATTCTCAAGTAGAAGGAATTGACTTTGAAGAAACTTTTGCTCCGGTGGCAAGAATTGAAGCAGTCAGATTATTTCTTTTCTTTTCTTCCTTCAAGGATTTTAAGGTATATCAGATGGATGTCAAGTCTATTTTCCTAAATGGATATTTGGAAGAAGAGGTATACATTGAGCAACTGGATGGATTCCAATTGTTTGATCATGGAGATATGGTCTGCAAGTTGAAGAAGGCATTGTATGGAATCAAACAAGCCCCAAGAGCCTGGTATGAAAGATTGGACAAACATCTTTTGAAGATTGGTTTCAACAAAGGTACTGCTGACAATAATCTATATTTTAAGATTGATCATGAAAATATCTTGATTGTGGAAGTATTTGTTGATGACATCATCTTTGGAGGAAGAGATAGTATATGCAAGACTTTTGCAAATCAAATGCAAAATGATTTTGAGATGTCTATGTTTGGGGAAATGAATTTCTTCTTGGCTCTGTAAATCACTCAAACAGAGAAAGGAATCTTCATATCACAGACCAAGTACGTGAAAGAATTGCTGAAGAAATTTGGGATGGAAGATTCAAAGCCAACGAATACTCTCATGGCAACTGAATGTAAACTGAGTAAAGATGATGAATCTCCTAAGACTGATCAGAAAAAGTACAGGTCAATGATTGGAGGACTGCTCTACCTCACTCAAACTAGACCTGATATTATGAATGTTGTTGGTCTTGTTGCCAGATTCCAAGCTGATCCTAGAGAGTCTCATGTCATGGAAATCAAGAGAATTCTCAGATATCTGAAGGGAACAGTTGAGTATGGTTTATGGTATCCTAAGGATCATGATTTCTCTCTTCATGCATATACAGATGCTGATTGGCCAGGAGATGTGGATGACCAGAAGAGTACCAGTGGTGGTGTATTCTTTTTGGGTAAAAGATTGGTTTCTTGGCTTAGCAAGAAACAAGAGGCAATATCTCTGTCCACTGCAGAAGTAGAGTATATTGCAGCAGCATGTAATTACACTCAAGTATTATGGATGAAGCAAATGTTAAGAGACATCAGAGTGGAGTATGAAGAACCTATCACAATCTTTTGTGATAATTCAAGTGCAATAAACATATCAAAAAATTTGGTGTTGCATTCAAAGACAAAACATATATCCATCAAGTTTCACTTTTTGAGAGAACAAGTGAATAAGAATGAAGTCAGACTGGAGTTTGTACCCTCAAAGGATCATATTACAGACATTTTTACTAAACCTCTACCTAAGGACTCTTTTGAGTATCTCATGGAGAAGTTAGGGTTTACGACCCCTCCAGTTCTGAATTAAGGTGCACTGATGTGCATTAGTCTGGTGGATCCCACAGTCATATCTTTGTGATCCGGATTGGTGTTAAGAAGCTGCTACTCATGGGGAGTAGCCAACATGATTCTAAAGTATGAGAAGTGGTTGCAAGTGTGTGCCCTTTGCCATTGATGTCAAAGGGGGAGAGAAGACATGTGAAAAACAAAAAGTGGTTACTGATCAAAGGGAGAGCAATAAAGGAAGAGAAAACATATGAATGATTGTTGTTGATAGGGGGAGCTATGTTAGTTAGTGAGGAGAAGTTCTTGTCTTGATGGTTAAAATAATTTTTCACATCATATGTTGCCATCAATGACAAAGGGGGAGATTGTTGCAAGTATGGGCCTAACCGTTGTTGTCATTGATGTCAACATACTCCTATTGCATTAATGTCAAGGATTGGATGAGCTGTGTGTTGAGGATATTGAGAAAAATAGTCCTATTAGAAATAGAGAAGAACAGTGAAGACAGTGAATCTCTATGAAGTGAAGATCCTAGCTAGATGAAGAATCAGAGAATGCACATTAAAGGGTTTGTAGATATGTGTCTAAAGGTGATCCAGTCAATATTTGAGAGGTCCGCATGAAATTGTGAAGGAGTTATGGCCATAAGAGTAAAACCAGTTCTGGCAACTGTTCAGAGGTGATAGAGTGACACAAATAGGTTCGGTGAGATCTGGAAATACAACATCATGTTCTGCGGATCTGGTGGCATGTTTGGAAGGCTAATGTGAATTGACAACTCAACTGGTTCATGGTTTGGAGGTCCACAAGCAATCCTTCTAATGTGACATAGATGGGCAACTATGTTCTTAAGGTTCCAGATGAAGATGCGAATGATTACAGTAAGTAGAAGTGGTGCAGATCTTCTTGGTGATTCAAGCAAGCTTGTGGGGGTCTCTAGATTGTGTCTAGTTCGTGTTGGTGGTCCGCATTGAAGATAGAGCTCGTAATTGAAGATTTACTTCCCAGTGATAGTGTTCTTCATAGTCTTGGCCGACTGGATGTTTTGCACATGTTGCGGATGATCTTGAAGATGTTTTACGAAGCCTGGTGTGTTCCCCAAAGAAGATTGAAGTCCCAACTATGGGTAGCCGACAGTGTAGTAGTGCGCATGAAGCTTTTGTAATAAGTCAAGTTGTATTTTTGTATTTGCTCTATAATAAAATAAGTGTATGTTGTACCGACTTTGATGATCATTCCAAAGTTGATGTCTTGTATAAATAAGAATTGCGAAGTCATTCAAAAGTATCCTTGTAGTGATGAGAAGGTGGTAAGGAAGAAGAAAGAAAAGCAGAGCAGAGGTGTTGAGCTTAAATGGAATTGACTCAAGCATAGTGAAGATGCTGATCTCCAGTTCAAGTATGTAATATTTATATTATTTTGTAGACAGTGTGTCCCTTGTAGGCAATGGGCCTCTTGTGAGCAGTGTGCTCAGGCAGTGAGCCCTAATTGGCGAGTGCCATTTCAATTTTCTTATTCTTTTAACAGAGAATACAATCTTGGGTTAGTCACCCTGTGGTGTTTCCCTTAACCAGGTTTTTCACATAAAAATCTTTGTGTTGTATGTGTTGAATTTGTTCTGCTCTTAAATTCATGCATTGTGCCTCATGATTGAATCTTTGATATGCTATTGAAATAAAAGAAGCTTTAAAGTATATAAAGAACAGAAGTTTGGTAACAACTGATTCACCCCCCATCTCAGTTGTCTATCTTAAATCCAACAATGGATATGTTAGAATGATGTAGAATGTAGTTTATGTTGAAGGCTTGACTTTGGCAATATTCAATCAAAAGATTTTACATGTACATGCATTAATCACACACATAAGACACAATAGAAAGTTTGTATTTCAAGATTGATTGGTATGATTATGAAGACAATTGAAGACACATCAACAATCCTAATTTTAATCAAGTGGGTATGGCCAATAGGTCTTGGTCTAGGATACACAAGTGGTCTAGGAATGTTCCCAATATACACAAGGTATGTGGGGCCCAATTCCATGAAATGAAAGCGAAATAATGCCACACAACTAGGAGAAGAGGGTAACCCACCCTTCATCTTCACTTTCCCAAGGTATAGAAATCTTGGGGGCTTAGCCCAAATGACAAGATTTCAACTTCCACGAGGTGTGTCTTTCGATTCACTTCTCACTGTTTATACTCTAGTGGAACACAAGAGTTGAGGTTGTCCCTTGGAGTGGTGTGTCTCCAAGAAGGCCTCCTAAGAAAGGGTTACAATAGCAAATCAAGTGGTGTGTTTGTTTGCACACACTTGACTCACACTCGCAACTGTTAATTGACCCTTAGAAATGGAAATGTGTGTGAAAATGAATGGATTAAGGGATGCTTTTGATTCTCAAGATCACACAAAGTGCATGAGAAGAGTATACACACCCTAAAGCCCGCTCAAATCCACCAAACAAAGAAAACACCCATTCTTTTTAAACCCAAATCCAGATGTGATAATGAAGACACATGTGCATTTTAAGCCCAATTTCAAAGTGTGTTTGCAAGCAAGTTGTTCATTTTAAGCCCAAATCAAAAGGTGATTGTAAACAAGGTTTTTTTGATAAATGAAAAGACAAAAGTTGAATTGTGTGCACCTGGATCTGATGCTAAAGCTAGTGCAAATGTTGTGCAATGCCTTATGTCCTCGTAGATTCCACCAAACAAAAGAGAACAAATAAACTTGCAAACCCACTTGTTAGGTGAAAAATGAGTAATCTCAAAAATTTCTTAGAAAGATGATTAGTGACAGAAAAATGGATATGATGATCAGATTCTACACAAAATTCTATGCAATTTTTTTTTAAAATTCACTAAATTTCGTTAAGAAATGCAAAAGTTATGGCGATTTGAAGTTTGCAAGCAATTGGGGCGTTTAACTGATTATACCTGAAAAAATTGACCAAATCTACTGATAAAAGTTGTACCACTGAAAAGTACGTTGAATATCTTTCAAACGACTGTACTTTTGCATGATTCAGATACGATTTGCCCAAGTTGTGCAAAAAAGAAAAAAAATGCCCTATTTTGGCATATAGAGGGCAAGGAGAAGCTTCTGGTGGTCAGTTAACCTCAAGTGGTTAAAGTGTTTTTTTTGGTCACATGTACATTCAATGATGGCAGTTAAATTTTATGTTAAGGTCCTTAAGGATGTCCCTGGTCACCCATGTGACCAGGGGCTAGCTGCTGGGAAAATATATATATATTTTAAATTTAAAAATAAAACACAAAATTTAAAAAGAAGAGAATTTGTTTTTGAGGGTTTTTTATTTATTGGCTAAGTTTGTTTTAAAGATTTTATTTTTATTTTTTTTATTTTTTAGTTTTGTTTGTGTTATATTTTTTTGTTGGCGTTTAGGGTTTTATTCTTTGTGATGCAGGGTTAAGTGTAGGGTAAGGGAGGTGACGGCATGACATACGGTGCAGAGGGGACGGGAGGTAGTGAGATGTGGATTAGGGATGGCAGGGAGTTGGGTGTGAGAGGCGGGCAAGGCGGCGTGGGGGAGAGGAGGGGTGTAGCGCGAGGTGTAGGGGTCTGTGAGGAGTGAGTGGATTGTTAGGGATGATGGAGAGTTGGTTGTGAGGAGCGCAGATGGAAGGAGGAGGGTTTTTTGCAAGGGCGAGCGCAGGGGAAAAAGTTTAGCAGGGTAGCATGGGGAAAGGGGAGGGAGATTGGAGGTGTTGGGGAGTTGGAGATGGGCGCCTAGGAGGTGGGCGATGGGTGGGGGAGCTTAGGCAGTGGGGGAGGCTGAGGGTTGGGCTAGGGGGTGGTGTGGGGAGAGCAGGCTAGATGGCGGGTGTGTTGCAGCAAGGGATCGAGGAGTGACTGTAGGGTTGGGTGGCATTTGCAAAGAACACTGTAGTGTTTATACCTTAAAAAAGATAAATGTAAACCTTTTAAAAAAAGTGCCACAAGTAATCATTGACCAACATAAAAAAGGTGTTGATCGTGATTTTTTACATAGTGTTGTGTAATTTTTTTCTTTTTGATTTATGCTATGTTGAATGTTCAAACCCTACAAATAGTACAATGCCCTACTTGTGCAAGCGTTCGTACGATATGACTTGTGTAGGGGTTGTTATTTTTCACCTGCGAGGCCTCCTGGACTCAACGATGAGGTTGGTTTGAGCGTAGGAGATCATTTGGAAAGTTGAGATCTTGAATTTGTCCAAAAAATACTTGAATCTCTGCAACCAAAAAGTCTCAACAAACACTCACAAACAGGAGGGGTTAGAGTACCGAGCGTGCCAAAATGTGATAGGTGAAAAATGAATATGCAAACATAAACGAAAGAGGAACATAAAACAAATACAAATCACCTCCCTTGCACAATCGAATTGCCTACACCAGATTGCTCTGTTTGTTAACATAACCTTGTGATGAGGATGATAGGATCTAGAGTGATTTCTGCAGTGTAATGTTGTATGAAGATTAGAGAGGATTAATATGGAGAATGAGGTTCAATTTATAGATTCTCAGGGATGAAGATCAACGGTTGTGGATGATCTGAGAGATCAATGGTTAAGAATGGTTGAGAGGATGTGCATGAATGAGAGAGGGACAAGTGTCCTTGTCCTCTCATGCATCAGGGGAGTTAACATATCTGATTAGGGAGTTGACTGAGTTGATTGATTAGTGAACTCAATTGATTGACTAGTCAACTGAATTGATTGACTAGTTAACTAGATTGACTAACCTATTAACTGATTTGATTGATTTAGTTAACTAATTTGATTGATTAGTTATCTAAATTAATTGAGAGGAAATTGTGGTGAGGGGGAAATTAAATTAATTAATTATTTAATTTCATGTGCACATGGAAAATAAATAAAATATTAAATTTTATTTATTTTGGAGGAAATGGATTATTAGAGTTAATTAAATAAATATTTTAAATTTATTTTATTAATAAGTGGAGGTCAACTGATTTAATTAAACAATCATAATTATTTAATCAAATATGGAGGATAAATTGAAATATTTAATTAATCAGGATTATTTAATTAACATGGAGGATAAACTGGATAAAAATTGATAGATGAACTTAATCAAATAATTAAGAATTATTTGATTGACGTAGATGAATGCATGATCTAGGAACGGGTCAATTTTAGGTGTCTACAAATAGAAGAGTAAGTATTGAAAATGATCCAATTAACCAATGTTGCACTTTTAGTGGTAGACTCTCAAGGTCTAACATGAAATTAAATAATGAAATCAAGTCTTTGATTGAAAAATATTGGCATGATAATACAAGGGTTTCATCAAATGTTAGAGATGTTTTGAAACTAAGGGTGGGGTCAAAAAATCATGATCCTCATCCAAAACATCTTTTAGACATGACTCAGACATAATTATATAGAAAATTTCTAGATGATTCAGTTATAATTTTTTTTAGCATACGTCAAAGATCATTTGAGAAATATAAACCTTGGTAAGTCAAGATTAATAAGCAACGAATCTCTTGTTGTTGCAAAACTCATGTGCAATTTCATTATTATTATGATGTTTTTTGATATATACGTTGTACTTTGCATACTAACCAAATTATGCAGGAATGTGGTATTAATATGCCACCTACAACAATTAAGGAATTACTTTGTGAAACACCTGATGGGCAATTATTTTTTTCAAAACCGTGTTTCTGGACAATGCAATAGATGTGGTAACCTTACATTGTTAGGAGAATGCATGCATGAAAGTAGTTCACATGATTTTGGACAACAGTTAGTGGATGTGAAGAGGTTCAACAATGTTCAATATCTATTAAAGGATGGAAAAATTGAAAAGCGTTGTGAGTTAGTCACATAACAAAGTAGTGTACATGCATTCATTGCAGAGTTCAAAAATAAGATTGTGTATAAATATGTGAAACACTCTCAATATGCTCGGTGGCTTGATGAACAATTTTGTAGATATAGAAATACATTTCCAGTTGGAACTATATTTTCAATGGTTAACTTTGTAGAAAACTATACCCTTGCTCCACCAGAGGAGATTCGGTCTCAATATTATAACTCAACACATGTGGCCATCTTTGTTCATATTGTATACAAACATGTAGTTGATAGTACAGAAGATGACAATTTTTTTGAGGGAGTACCATTTATATGTGAGTGATAATCAGTTACATTCATTAGAGTTTGTGCAATATTGTTTCAAAGAATTTTATGACAATTTAAAAGAAAGAGAAATCCAGATGGCACAACATTTCATATGGCCAGATAATTGTATAGGACAATTCAAAAATGTTTGAATGTTTTATTGGTTATGTAGGGCCCATAAAAAAAACAACATCCAACATATGTGGAGTTTATTTGAAGTTGGACATGGTAAAGGAGAACATAATAGAGTTGGAGCATGTGTGAAAAGAGCTCTTGCTAGGGAGCAACTAAAATTTGTGGATGCAACAAAGTTTAAAGATGCACGTGCAATTGTGGATTGGTGTAATACAAAATTTACTACAGGATCAAGTGAAAACTCTAAAGTTCAATGATTCTTTTGGTTAGTTCAAGAAGAAAACATTCTTCCCCGATATGATTGTGAGACAATTAGTGGATCAACAAAATGACATTCATTTAAGAGTTCAAATGCAAGCACATGGACTATATAGACTAGGGAACTTGCATGTTTTTATTAGTTTTGTATCAGCTGTGAGTGTGTAATGCCCCTCACTTTTTGCCTGTGACAGATGTTATTTTTGTGTTTCCTATGACAGTTATGGTTTAGATGATAGTCTTGTAGCGCATGTTTACAGTTTCGAGGTGTTTGGACTTTTACGTTATGGTTTACGATCTCCTTGAGCTTGATGGACACTTGGTTATTATGCTAGCTGATTATGGATCTATGATAGGATGATGCTTGATTACTTGTACTTTGTGCTTTCACAGTTCGATGGACATGATTATGGATTAATGTTATTTTAAGTTTAATATGTTATTTGATCATGATTATGATGTATAATTGGTAATGCAAGTAGCTAATTAATGATGTGTTTACGTGAACGGAATAGTGTCACATTACTCGTATTCGAGTACCCTGCCATGCTGCGATTTCCGTTCATTGTGTCTATGATTACATGATTATATATGGATATATGCACAACCTTGTCATTTGTTGTAGGATGCAGGTACTGGGCATCGACTCCACCTGAATTACCAGGTCTGAGCGTGCCCTAGCCAATGGAATTGTGGATTTGAGTTAACATGAGGTTCCCCATTTAGCTGACATCCTCAAGGAGGATGAGTTTCCAGTGTTTTATCCTATCGTCACCATCAGTGGGATTGTTGTCGTCATGTCATATGGCATCACTTGGGGTCAGGTGTCGTCTTGTAAGATAGGGTATGTCCAATTTAAGTGTCAATTTTTGCATTATTAATATTTCCTTTAAATAAGGTTAAATTAAAGCGTAAATTAAATAAACCTGGCTAGGGAATTATGTGTGTGGTTTATTAATTATAAATAATTTAATTATTGATAATTGGTAAAACTAATATGAAAAATAGTAATTAAATAAATAAACGGGATAAATAATTAAATGAGTAAATAAATAATAAGTCCTAAGTTGTAAGTGGATAAAATTAAAAGAAAGTAAGATTCATTAGTAAGATAATTAAATAATTACCATTTTGATTAAATGAATTGATGGTAATAAAAGTAACGTTCTAAAGATTAAATATTAGGGTTGTCGCCTAGTTTTGTGAGTTCAATATTTGGAGATGAGTAAAATTAATGTCTTCTGCCATCAACTACAAGTTTGAGGAATGGAATCCCTTGGTAAGTGAAAATTGAAGAATCTCACGAGAATGTGGGATGTTGGAAGAAGAGAGGCATGTCTCTTGCAATCACCCGAGGAATGGACCCATGTTTTGAGACAGTGGGTTGTCGGAAGGAGAGGCAGGCCTTATGCATTTATCCGAGGAGTTGAATCCTGTCCTTGGGCAGGAAAAGATTTCTGGAAGAGACAGGAAGGAGATTAATCAGGAGGCTGGAGCTTCTAGCTAGGATTTGGGAGTAACATCTGCCTTTTGATAATCAAGTGTTCATATCTAGGTTTCACTTATATCTGAATCTTATCTCTGCTTCCTTGAAGTCTTTTCAATAAATCTGTCACTGCATTTGTTGCTGCATGAATTCTCCTTGTCATATGTATTGACCTTGATGCACCCTACTAATGGATTTAGGTAGTTTTCGTTATAGTAACAACTTACTGTCATCAATTTTCTTATCTCTGGACTCTTTTATATTTTTGTCTATGAATGCAAAATTTTTACTCTTCTAGGTTGTTAATAATCTGGCTCTTTATGCATGCCAATTTGAGTAATTAATTGCATTGATATATACCTCCATTCCTCATGCATCGAAGGATGCCAAAGGTCATTTCAATTTACTAGTTGGTGTAGAATGTTGTTACACAGCTTGAATATCATGGTGCCATAAATTAGAGTAATAGAACCTCCTTAGTCTACCCACTCTGCTCTTATCTTTCAATCATAGCACTCTAAGAGACCATCTGGATTAGTCACTCTCTTAAGCGGAAAAACGTGCCATGACTGTCCTACCATTCTGTAAATACCTGGAAGCATAGCATCCCATGATATCAAATCTGCATAGCTGCTTATGCGCTAGGAAATCCACAAGCTTACAATACTAGGCCGTGCACCAGAGTGCTCCAACTGTTTTATCTGACGGAGTTCCCTTATCCTGTGTGCTTCGAAGGATGCCCACACCCGTTCCAAGCTTCATTTTTGCCTCCTCATCGCATTAGTGGGAAGCTATTAAAACCTGTGATCATCACATTTCTTGGCCTTTACTATATAGAGGTTGAGAAAAGAACAGAGTTTGTGGGAGATATGAGAAAAAGACACATCCTGAGTAGAATCCCTACCTGTTCTATTTCTGCAGCCTCCTTAACATTGTCGTACCCCTGTAACTTTCGATTAGGACTATCAAAGCCATTATTTTTAACTTATCATCAAAGAGCTGTTAGTGTTCGTGCCATTGTTCATAGCACCTCCTTTCAAATTCTCATCCATTGTATTTGGCAATGAGGACTCCTGGATACCTCTAGAGCTCTGGATGGCCCTGCATCCTTCACCACCATAGCTTAAGAAGGTTTAAGCGTATTCTCTGATCTGCATCCAAACGACCAACCTCTGCGTGAAAGATTAAATAAACCCTTGCATGTCCTTGTTGCTAGAAAACTGGAAGGGAATGCTTCTGTATTTTAGCAATGATAATGATGCCATTCACCACGCTGAGGAAGTTTCCAATGTTAGTCGTTGTTCTTTGAGTGTGCCAACCGTGTTAGAGGGCCACCTACTTGAGTTAGGCCATTTCTATTATTGTCGACCTGTTTAGAGGTAGTTCTCCACTCAATCTGCGCCAAACTTAAGTTGCTCACGTCGTCTAACTCTCTCTGTGTGCTGTCCTCTTCTTTTACTCATCGCGGTTTTGGCACATCTCTTAGCCAGCTTGCTATAAGTTGTTAAATTCTTGATGTATTGTTGCTGCGTTCCTGAGTTGTTAGCATTCAAGCTTGTTGGCCAATGGTCGTGTTTTGTCACACCTCTGTCGTAGGAAGTCCAATGTTGGTCGGCTTAAGCATTAGTCGTTGCCTTGAGCCTGTAGTGGTAGTCGACGTGGGGAGATCACATATTAAGAGTTGCTTGGGTTACTGTGGTCGCTTTTGGTGGATGGGTAGACTTCAGTAGAAGTAGACAGTCATAGGTTTAGTTTCATTTTGTTTCTTGAGTAAGTGCCGATGGGTATGTTATGGCTTGTCATTAGATACTCATGTGGCAACGTCAGATGGGGATCCATATGTGAAAGGAGCACCTACGCTTGGCATTGTTTAATGTTAGGGAACCTTGTTGGTTGTAGAGTCGAATGGAATGTAGTGGGTTAGATATTATTCTTAAATCCATTATAAGTATGTAATTTTCTTTGCAAGGAAAGAATGTAGTCATAGGACAATGTGATATAGTTATTAGTGTAATGGGTTTAGAATGTTCTACCATTATCCTTACTAACTTCATGTCGTAGTTATTTGATCGGTCTCTAGAATATTATATCTATTCCTTTATATTTTCGTTTATAACCTTGAGGAATACGTATCTGATAGGATTATTTATAATAGACTTGTTAGTAGAGTGTAACATTATTTGTTTAATGACTTGGATGGAAAATATATTAGTTATCAAATGATTTGTGGAATTTTAATCTTATTATTATTGCTATTATTATTATTATTATTATTATTATTATTATTATGATTTGGATCACGTGATTTATTTAAATCAAGCCATCAAAATTGATATAATCAATTATCAGGATTATTAAATGATAAATTTAAATGGATTACGATAAGGAAAGACTGTATATCAGATTTAGAATAAATGAAAATTCTATATGTCGATTCGTAGAATGGATAAATGTTTTTAGTGTAGTATTTAAATCTATCACCTTCTCTTTATTAATGACTTGTTGAACTAGATTCCGTTCATTGTAAATGTACTTTGATATTCTCATGAATGTTGTGATAAATAGACCAATGATATTTGATCTATAGGTAGTTGTAATCGTTAATTACGTAGAAGTGATTAAAATTGTTTCTCTTTTGGTTATAAATTAAATCAGAATCCTCAAGCTTATCCGTATGAAATGAATTTAAAATTACCTTGTAATCATTTAATCTATTTGATTTATAATACTTACAATAGAGGTTTACTTTAGTTACGTCAATGATATTTGTATCATGTAGATTAATTAAATGATTATTTTAATACATATTTAAATATAATTCACTTTAATGTAAGTCATGGATTTATCCCTTGTAAGAATACAATCAAATGACAAGCTTTATCTTGATGATTGATATAGCAATGTAACAACTTAGTCAAGTGCAAATTGCTATAGTGGAATTTAGTTGTAAGAAGGCATAATTTGATCATAAGTATAATTGATTCTCGTAATATGATAATTCAATCTGTGGGTCATAAAACCGTTCTTATAATCTTTGATTGTGTATCTTCCCGTGTGGCTAGAGTTCCAGAGGCTTAGCTTGGGATGTCTTGATTTCATGTGTTGTGTTGATAGATGTCTTGAGATCATGATGTTATAAGAAGCCTTGTCGTCCCTAGTTATGTATGGACTAAATGACAAGTGAATGATAAATGCACTTCTTGTGGACGTATTGTTATCCAACTGGTTGTACTAGTCTTGTATCCAGTTTTGTGGTAAGATATGGAACAGGGTGACATAGAAATCTTAGAGTTGTAATGACTATGTGTTATTATGGGAAATGGCCTAGGAGTTCTGCCCATATAATTATGTTATGAAGGGTTAATGCTTTGTACTGTTATATAAGGATAGTTGTTATGCAAGATGATTAATGCCTTGCATGGTTCCTGTATCCTCGTTGTTGTGATGTCTTGCTATGCTTGTTGTGTAGGGTTTTCTAGTTGTAGGTAAGGGAGTGGCTTCTAATGTGGGGGCCAGTGCCAAGTGGCTAGCCAGGGTAACCCACTGGGAGTTGGTAATTCAGTGATAACATAATAAAATACCTAGGGGTTGGGTAGTTTTCACACTAACAAGATAATAATATTTTTTTTTCCTCACTCATGCCTGTAGTGCTTGTTCAGACTAAGGATGAGGGGAGAAGGCCGGGATTGGCAGATCTACTTCCTTGTCATCACGAAAGGAAGGTTGATTCCGCATGCGTCATCCTATGGGGCCGGTGTCTAGAGAGAGACTGTCAGGGTAACCATAGATGGGGGCTAGTGTCTAGAGAGAGATTGCCTGGGTAACCCATGTTAGGACCATGCGATGACACTCTCCTTACTACAGCCTAGCACTCCCTAGTTGTACTCTCCCCGTTTGCTAAGTGTTGCCTCTGGAAGTACTGTTGTGTTGTTTGTGATGGTGACTTGTGATAGTCATGTGTTGTCTCATAGCCTACTGTCTACCTGACCGTATGTTGTAGTGGGGACCTTATGTTAACTCCTAGCTCGGGGGGTGTACCTCAGGGTTCCACATGGTCGGGTGGAAGAGCTTTATCCATTGGGTTTTTTTTTCCTTGTCGTTACTTGTAAGCGAGGGGGACACTCCTTGTGTATTAGACATTAGATCTTCTACCTGTTTATGAAGAGACTTCTTATGCTCATGTTCTAGCCAGAGTATCAGTGATTCATATTGTATGTATTCAAATGTAATCAGAATAGTGATTATGTAAATTGCATAATGATGTACTCATTTGTATAGACTTGGAATATGTGCATGTAGGCTTGATTAAAGCTGATTATCTAATTGATGTCACGAAATGGAGATGTATATGTATAATCAATAATGTAATAGAGTTAGAATGATTTGTCAATGTTAGTTAGTTATGCATGTAAATTATGTTGATTATTTGTCAAGTAATGCAACCATGGCACCTTGGGAGACAAGTTGATAGTTAATGATGTGTATTGAATTGCTTAACCTTACTTGTTATCTTATTCAAAAAAAAATTATTCTGCTTTTCTTGCATAGATGTGTTGTCTTCCAAGGTGTTCATGGCGGGGCACTACACTTTGGTATCAGAGCCAAGTTAAACACTGGGTACCTTGGTTAAATTTGAGCCCATTATGAAACCTTGTGCTAAAACTCTGTAGTACGATTTAACTCCTGTTGCGACCCTCTTCTTAATATAATAATTTGCCCTTTTGTGTGTAGGGTAGATGCCTAGAAGTAGAGGCCGAGGCCGGGGCAGAGGAAGGGGTCGTGGAAGAGGTGGAGGCAGTATTCCTCCTCCCAGCTCTCCTCATGGGGGTGGCCATGAAGGCGGGGGTTAGAACATGGAAGGTCAGGGTTAGCCTGATGGAGCCCAGTTGAGACAGATTCTCGAGGAAGCCCTTGCCTGTTTAGGTCCCAGACAGGTGGGTGAGCAGCCCAGAGGTGGTCAGGAGGTAGACCAGTCAGGTCCCAGAGAGAGAGAAAGGTCTCCCAGGCATAGGGAATTGACAGATGAGTAGGAGGCCATGCAAGCCAATCATATGAGGGACTTACTAAGAGCACGTCCTCCCATCTTTGATGGAACTAGTAGAGGACTTGAGGCAGAGACTTGGTTGTTGGACCTAGGCAGATGTTTCGCCATGCATCCGTATGGTAGCAATATGAAAACCAGATGTGCTATTTTACACCTTCGAGGGTTTGCTTTGACTTGGTGGAGGCTAGAGGAGCAGAAGCTGCATCTGGACATTGGCACGGTGTCTTGGGAGTTGTTTGAAGATAGATTCAGAGCTCACTTCCTTTTCGACCATTGGAGGCAGCGTCGAGCAGACGAGTTTCATGAGCTGAGGCAGTTGGCCATGACAGTTGAGCAGTATGAGCGAAGATTTTATGAGCTCAAATAGTATGCAGGTATCGGGGATGACGAGCCCATGTTGGTGTAACATTTTATCAGGGGCTTGAATACCCATATTAGTGGAGGGGTTCGTGTATTCGAACCTAAGATCATGGAGGTTGCCATGGAGAAAGCCTGGCTAGTAGAGGAGAACATAGCTATGGCCCTAGGTGGGCATACAGGTGTGCGCATTGGTAGTACACCTTCGTCAGGGCATGGTTCTCGAGGTGGTCACACTCAGGCATCAGGTTCTCATGCACCCTCAAAGGGTGGTTAGCGGCAGCAGTATTCGTAGTCCAAACTGAAGAATTCTCAGCATCAGCAAGGGAATAGGTTCCAAAATAAGAAAGACCGGTCTTGGCAGTGTAATAAGCACAACCGTTATGATCAGTCAGCTCAGAGTGCGCAGTCTACAGTAAGCAGGGGCAGTTTTCAACAGTCTAGTACTTTTCGGGGTAACGGTGGATTTGGTAGAGGCACCAGGTGCTTCTCTTGCGGCCAACAGGGCCATATTGCCAGACAGTGCCCGCAGAAGGGTGCATCAGGATTTGGACATCGATCGGTGGCATCTGAGCCAGCGGTTGGTGATGCAGGCAGGTCGCATCGAGTCTTTGCAGCAGTAGATGACTGGCAGGCAGAATATCAGGGCACCGTGGTGGAAGCTTCTGGTCGCATGCGAGGTATTGATTTTTCTGTTCTATTTGACTCCGGTGCATCTGATTCATTTATATCTCCTTCCCTTGTGGAGTGTTGTGGCTTAGTGGCAACAAAGCAAGATGATAGGTGGCAGGTTGAGTTAGCTTCTGGGGCTAAGATAGTAGTTGAGTCTCTAATTTCTAAGTGTAAATTGAAGATTAGCTCTCTATCTACTTTTGTGGACCTTCGCATTCTACCCCTGGGTTGATATGACATAGTTTTGGGGATGGATTGGCTGGAGGCCCACCGGGCAGTGATAGATTGTCGGCATAAAATGGTTAGATGCGTGGATGATTCTGGTGTTGAGGCTGAGGTCGTAGGAGTTTAGAGACCTATTTCGCTACGTATGGTCTCTGCTATGCAACTCAAGAGATGTATGCATCGAGGATGTCAGCTCTTTGCGGTGACTGTTAGTGATTTGGAGATGGAGGAGAGTCGAGAGGCAACTCTTGATGACCACCCACTCTTGAGAGAGTATGCGGATGTTTTTCCTTCTGATGTTCTAGGGATGCCACCTAAGCGTGACATCGATTTCAGGATCGATCTAGTTCCTGGTGCAGAGCCTATCTCACGAGCTCCATACAGAATGACCACTCAGGAGCTCAAGGAGCTTTGGCTATAGTTGGAAGAGCTATTAGCCAAAGGGTTCATACGACCTAGTGTTTCCCCTTGGGGAGCACCTGTGATCTTTGTGAAGAAGAAAGATGGATCTCTACGGCTATGTATCGACTATAGGCAGCTCAATAAGGTAACGGTGAGAAATAGGTATCCCTTGCCGCGGATCGATGATTTGTTTGACCAAATTAAGGGAGCAAAGGTATTCTCTAAGATTGACCTTAAGTCAGGATATCACCAGTTGTAGATTTTTGAGGTAGATATTCACAAAACAACATTCTGCACCCGTTATGGACATTATGAGTTCACAGTGGTACCCTTCGGGTTGACCAATGCACCTTCAGTTTTCATGAGCTTAATGAATGGTGTGTTTCGCACATATCTTGACTGATTTGTCCTCATATTTCTTGATGATATATTGATCTATTCAAGGACCATGGAGGAACACGAGGAGCATTTGCGTCAGGTGTTGCAGTGTCTGAGAGAAAATCAGCTTTATGCGAATTTGTCAAAATGTGCATTCTTCCAGATAGAGGTTAAGTATTTGGGCCATGTTATCTCTGGAGAGGGTATTGCGGTAGATCCCTTGAAGATCCAAGCTATTATGGACTGGCTTGCACCCACCAATGTTTCTGAGGTCCGTAGTTTTATGGGGTTGGCAGGTTACTATCGTCGCTTCATCATGGGGTTTTCAAGAATTGCTCATCCCATTACTTCTCTTCAGAGGAAAGGGAAAAAGTTTGTTTGGTCAAAGAAGTGTCAGGAAGCCTTTCAGACCCTTAAGGAACAGCTGACCAGTGCACCTATACTTGCAGTTCCTGATCTTGAAAGGGACTTTGTTGTTTGTACCGATGCTTCCTTGGAGAGTTTGGGAGCAGTTCTAATGCAGGATGGTCACGTGATTGCCTATGAGTCTCGCAAACTCAAGGGTCACGAGTTGAACTATCCCACTCATGACCTAGAGTTGGCAGTAGTTGTGCATGCCTTGGTGAGATGGAGGCGTTTTCTATTAGGGCATCAGTTTGAGCTGCACAGTGATCATCGTAGTTTGCAATATATTTTCACGTAGCCCAACTTGAATGCTAGGCAAAGACGTTGGATGGAGTTCTTGTGCGAGTATGACTTCAAGGTCAGGCATATTCAGGGCAAGGAGAATGTGGTAGCAGATGCTCTTAGTCGTCGAAGGCATGAGATCTCAGCAGTCTCACTTACAGTTGATTTGAGAGGACAGATTCTTGCTGCTCTTCCTTCTGACAGTTGGTGCCAAGAGGTGAGGACCGAGATTGAGTCAGGTAGACCTTTAGAAGGTAGATTCTCCAGTTACTCTTTTGAGTCAGATGGTCTATTGCGACATTTGAGTCGTATCTATGTTCCTAATTCTGAGGGTCTTCGCACCCTAGTTTTGTCGGAGGCACATCAGGCACCCTATTCTGCTCATCCGGGTGTCAAGAAGATGCATGCAGATCTGCGTCAACTGTACTTTTGGAGTGGTATGAAGCGAGATATTGCTAATTTTGTGTCGAGATGTCTTGAGTGTTAGAGGGTGAGGCAGAGCACCAGCACCCTGCAGGTCTTTTGCAGCCTCATTTGATTCCAGAATGGAAGTGGGATATCATTTCGATAGACTTCATAGTTGGTTTGCCGATGTCCTCTCGGCGACATGATGCTATTATGGTCATTGTGGATAGGTTGACAAAGGTAGCTCACTTTTCTCCTGTCCGTGCTTCTTATAATGCCTCTACAGTGGATAGAGTGTTTATGGAGGACATCGTCAGGCTTCATGGGATTCCTCATAGGATCATCTCTGACAGGGATCTAGTATTCACTCCACCCTGTGGACTTCCTTACAGCATGCCTTGGGAACATAGCTAAACTTCAGTTCAGCTTATCATCCTAAGACTGATGGTCAGACTAAGAGGGTTAATCAGGTTCTCAAGGATATGTTGAGAATGTATGTTATGGATCAGCAGAGCCGTTGGGAGGATTACCTCTACCTAGTCGAGTTTGCCTATAATAATGGTTATCATAGTTCTATTGGCATGTCTCCCTTTTAGGCCTTGTATGGTCGTCCTTGTAGGACCCCTTTGAGCTGGGATTGTTTGGAGGATAGAGTTCTTCTAGGTCTGGATATGCTTAGAGTTATGGAGCAACAGGTTGAGAGGATTAGAGAGCATTTGGTGGCAACTCAAGATAGGCAGAAAAAGTATGCAGATGCTCATAGGATCGATCGTTAGTTTTCTGTTGGAGATTGGGTGTTCTTGCATGTGCAACCACGCAAGAGTCCAATCCACTATGGGAAGGGCTCTAAGCTAGCACCGCGCTTTGTTGGACCTTTCGAGGTGTTAGATAGGATCGGTCCAGTTGCTTATCATCTTGCTTTGCCGCCTAGCCTTGCATGCATCCATGATGTGTTTCATGTTTCTGTACTTAGACCTTACTATCCAGATATTGCTCATGTACTTGATTGGACTGCTCTACAGGTAGAGGATGGCCAGCTGGCTTTGGAGCCCGTAGGCATTCTTCAGCATAGGAGACTCACTCTTAGGGGCAGAGACGTGGAGCAGGTCAAGATCCAGTGGGATCCTAATGATGAGACCTCCACTACCTGGGAGGATGCTACCAGAATGAGGGAGTTATATCCTCACTTATTTGCAGGCTTCTAGGAGTAAGCCTAGTTCTAGGGGGGAGGATGTAATGCCCCTCACTTTTTGCCTGTGACAGATGTTATTTTCGTGTTTCCTATGACAATTCTGGTTTAGATGATAGTCTTGTAGCGCATGTTTACAGTTTCAAGGTGTTTGGACTTTTACGTTATGGTTTACGATCTCCTTGAGCTTGATGGACACTTGGTTATTATGCTAGCTGATTATGGATCTATGATAGGATGATGCTTGATTACTTGTACTTTGTGCTTTCATAGTTCGATGGACATGATTATGGATTAATGTTATTTTAAGTTTAATATGTTATTTGATCATGATTATGATGTATAATTGGTAATGGAAGTAGTTAATTAATGATGTGTTTACATGAACGGAACAGTGTCGCATTACTCGTATTTGAGTACCCTGCCACGCTACGATTTTCATTCATTGTGTCTATGATTACATGATTATATATGGATATATGCACAACCTTGTCGTTTGTTGTAGGATGTAGGTATCGGGCATCGACTCCACCTGAATTACTAGGTCTGAGCGTGCCCTAGCCAATGGAATTGTGGATTTGAGTTAACATGAGGTTCCCCATTTAGCTGACATCCTCAAGGAGGATGAGTTTCCAGTGTTTTATCCTATCGTCACTGTCAATGGGACTGTTGTCGTCATTTTGTCGTCATGTCATATGGCATCACTTGGGGTCAGGTGTCGTCTTGTAAGATAGGGTATGTCCAATTTAAGTGTCAATTTTTGCATGATTAATATTTCATTTAAATAAGGTTAAATTAAAGCATAAATTAAATAAACCCGGCTAGGGAATTATGTGTGTGGTTTATTAATTATAAATAATTTAATTATTGATAATTGGTAAAACTAATATGAAAAATAGTAATTAAATAAATAAACGGGATAAATAATTAAATGAGTAAATAAATAATAAGTCCTAAGTTGTAAGTGGATAAAATTAAAAGAAAGTAAGATTCATTAGTAAGATAATTAAATAATTACCATTTTGATTAAATGAATTGACGGTAGTAAAAGTAATGTTCTAAAGATTAAATATTAGGGTTGTCGCCTGGTTTTGTGAGTTCAATATTTGGAGATGAGTAAAATTAATGTCTTTTGCCGTCAACTGCAAGTTTGAGGAATGGAATCCCTTGGTAAGTGAAAATTGAAGAATCTCACGAGAATGTGGGATGTTGGAAGAAGAGAGGCATGTCTCTTGCAATCACTCGAGGAATGGACCCATGTTTTGAGAAAGTGGGTTGTCGGAAGGAGAGGCAGGCCTTATGCATTTATCCAAGGAGTTGAATCCTGTCCTTGGGCAGGAAAAGATTTCTGGAAGAGACAGGAAGGAGATTAATCAGGAGGCTGGAGCTTCTAGCTGGGATTTGGGAGTAACATCTGCCTTTTGATAATCAAGTGTTCGTATCCAGGTTTCATTTATATCTAAATCTTATCTCTGCTTCCTTGAAGTCTTTTCAATAAATCTGTCACTGCATTTCTTGTTGCATGAATTCTCCTTGTCATATGTATTGACCTTGATGCACCCTATTAATGGATTTAGGCAGTTTTCGTTATAGTAACAACTTACTGTCATCAATTTTCTTATCTCTGGACTCTTTTATGTTTTTGTCTATGAATGCAAAATTTTTACTCTTCTAGGTTGTTAATAATCTGGCTCTGTATGCATACCAATCTGAGTAATTAATTGCATTGACATATACCTCCATTCCTCATGCATCGAAGGATGCCAAAGGTCATTTCAATTTACTAGTTGGTGTAGAATGTTGTTACACAGCCTGAATATCATGGTGCCATAAATTAGAGTAATAGAACCTCCTTAGTCTACCCACTCTACTCTTATCCTTCAATCATAGCACTCCAAGAGACCATCTGGATCAGTCACTCTCTTAAGCGAAAAAACGTGCCATGACTGTCCTACCACTCTGTAAATACCTAGAAGCATAGCATCCCATGATATCAAATCTGCATAGCTGCTTATGCGCTAGGAAATCCACAAGCTTACAATACTAGGCCATGCACCAGAGTGCTCCAAGTGTTTTATCTGACGGAGTTCCCTTATCCTGTGTGCTTCGAAGGATGCCCACACCCGTTCCAAGCTTCATTTTTGCCTCCTCATCGCATTAGTGGGAAGCTGTTAAAACCTGTGATCATCACATTTCTTGGCCTTTACTATATAGAGGTTGAGAAAAGAACAGAGTTTGTGGGAGATATGAGAAAAAGACACATCCTGAGTAGAATCCCTACCTGTTCTATTTCTGCAGCCTCCTTAACATTGGCGTACCCCTGTAACTTTCGATTAGGACTATCAATGCCATTGTTTTTAACTTATCATCAAAGAGCTGTTAGTGTTCGTGCCATTGTTCATAGCACCTCCTTTCAAATTCTCGTCCATTGTATT
The DNA here is from genome assembly GCA_027924645.1 of Cunninghamia lanceolata. Classification (NCBI taxonomy): domain Eukaryota; kingdom Viridiplantae; phylum Streptophyta; class Pinopsida; order Cupressales; family Cupressaceae; genus Cunninghamia; species Cunninghamia lanceolata. The sequence goes on from BSBN01000010.1 coordinate 176,054, forward strand.
TGGCAATGAGGACTCCTCGATGCCTCTGGACCTCTGGATGGACCTGCATCCTTCACCACCACAGCTTAAGAAGGTTTAAGCATATTCTCCGATCTGCATCCAAACGACCAACCTCTGCATGAAAGATTAAATAAACCCTTGCGTGTCCTTGTTGCTAGAAAACTGGAAGGGAATGCTTCTATATTTTAGGAATGATAATGATGCCATTCACCACACTGAGGAAGTTTCCAATGTTAGTCGTTGTTCTTTGAGTGTGCCAACTGTGTTAGAGGGCCACCTACTTGAGTCAAGCCATTTCCATTATTGTCGACCTGTTTAGAGGTAGTTCTCCACTCAATCTGCACCAAACTTAAGTTGCTCACATCGTCTAACTCTCTCTTTGTGCTATCCTCTTATTTTACTCATCGCGGTTTTGGCGCGTCTCTTAGCCAACTTGCTATAAGTCGTTAAATTCTTGATGTGTTGTTGCTGCGTTCCTGAGTTGTTAGCGTTCAAGCTTGTTGGCTAGCGGTCATGTTTTGTCACACCTCTGTAGTAGGAAGTCCAATGTTGGTCAGCTTAAGCATTAGTCATTGCCTTGAGCCTGTAGTGGTAGTCGATGTGGGGAGATCACGTATTAAGAGTTGCTTGGGTTGCTGTGGTCGCTTTTGGTGGACAGGTAGACGTCAGTAGAAGTAGACAGTCGTAGGTTTAGTTTCATTTTGTTTCTTGAGTAAGTGCCGATGGGTATGTTATGGCTTGTCATTAGATACTCATGTGGCAACGTTAGATGGGGATCCATATGTGAAAGGAGCACCTACGCTTGGCATTGTTTAATGTTAGGGAACCTTGTTGGTTGTAGAGTCGAATGGAATGTAGTGGGTTAGACATTATTCTTAAATCCATTATAAGTATGTAATTTTCTTTGCAAGGAAAGAATGTAGTCGTAGGACAATGTGATATAGTTATTAGTGTAATGGGTTTAGAATGTTCTACCATTATCCTTACTAACTTCATGTCGTAGTTATTTGATCGGTCTCTAGAATATTATATCTATTCCTTTATATTTTCGTTTATAACCTTGAGGAATACGTATCCGATAGGATTATTTATAATAGACTTGTTAGTAGAGTGTAACGTTATTTGTTTAATGACTTGGATGGAAAATATATTAGTTATCAAATGATTTGTGTAATTTTAATCTTATTATTATTTCTATTATTATTATTATTATTATTATTATTATTATGATTTGGATCACGTGATTTATTTAAATCAAGCCATCGAAATTGATATAATCAATTATCGGGATTATTAAATGATAAATTTAAATGGATTACGATAAGGAAAGACTGTATATTAGATTTAGAGTAAATGAAGATTATATGTTGATTCATAGAATGGATAAATGTTTTTAGTGTAGTATTTAAATCTATCACCTTCTCTTTATTAATGACTTGTTGAACTAGATTCCGTTCATTGTAAATGTACTTTGATATTCTCATGAATGTTGTGATAAATAGACCAATGATATTTGATCTATAGGTAGTTGTAATCGTTAATTACGTAGAAGTGATTAAAATTGTTTCTCTTTTGGTTATAAATTAAATCAGAATCCTCAAGCTTATCCGTATGAAATGAATTTAAAATTACCTTGTAATCATTTAATCTATTTGATTTATAATACTTACAATAGAGGTTTACTTTAGTTACGTCAATGATATTTGTATCATGTAGATTAATTAAATGATTATTTTAATACATATTTAAATATAATTCACTTTAATGTAAGTCATGGATTTATCCCTTGTAAGAATACAATCAAACAACAAGCTTTATCTTGATGATTGATATAGCAATGTAACAACTTAGTCAAGTGCAAATTGCTATAGTGGAATTTAGTTGTAAGAAGGCATAATTTGATCATAAGTATAATTGATTCTCGTAATATGATAATTCAATCTGTGGGTCATAAAACCGTTCTTATAATCTTTGATTGTGTATCTTCCCGTGTGGCTAGAGTTCTAGAGGCTTAGCTTGGGATGTCTTGATTTCATGTGTTGTGTTGATAGATGTCTTGAGATCATGATGTTATAAGAAGCCTTGTCGTCCCTAGTTATGTATGGACTAAATGACAAGTGAATGATAAATGCACTTCTTGTGGACGTATTGTTATCCAACTGGTTGTACTAGTCTTGTATCCAGTTTTGTGGTAAGATATGGAACAGGGTGACATAGAAATCTTAGAGTTGTAATGAATATGTGTTATTATGGGCAATGGCCTAGGAGTTCTGCCCTTATAATTATGTTATGGAGGGTTAATGCTTTGTATTGTTATATAAGGATAGTTGTTATGCAAGATGATTAATGTCTTGCATGGTTGCTGTACCCTCGTTGTTGTGATGTCTTGCTATGCTTATTGTGTAGGGTTTTCTAGTTGTAGGTAAGGGAGTGGCTTCCAATGTGGGGGCCAGTGCCAAGTGGCTAGCCAGGGTAACCCACTGGGAGTTGGTAATTCAGTGATAACATAATAAAATACCTAGGGGTTGGGTAGTTTTCACACTAACAAGATAATAATATTTTTTGTTCCTCACTCATGCTTGTAGTGCTAGTTCAGACTAAGGATGAGGGGAGAAGGCCGGGATTGGCAGATCTACTTCCTTGTCATCACAAAAGGAAGGTTGATTCCATATGCGTCATCCTATGGGGCCGGTGTCTAGAGAGAGACTACCTGGGTAACCCATGTTAGGACCATGCGATGACACTATCATTACTATAGGCTAGCACTCCCTAGTTGTACTCTCCCCATTTGCTAAGTGTTGCCTCTGGAAGTACTGTTGTGTTGTTTGTGATGGTGACTTGTGATAGTCATGTGTTTTCTCATAGCCTACTGTCTACCTGACCGTATGTTGTAGTGGGGACCTTATGTTAACTCCTAGCTCAGGGGGTGGACCTCAGGGTTCCACATGGTCGGGTGGAAGAGCTTTATCCATTGGTTTTTTTTTTCCTTGTCATTACTTGTAAGCGAGGGGGACACTCCTTGTGTATCAGACATCAGATCTTGTACCTATTTATGAAGACACTTCTTATGCTCATGTTCTAGCCGGAGTATCAGTGATTCAGATTGTATGTATTCAAATGTAATCAGAATAGTGATTATGTAAATTGCATAATGATGTACTCATTTGTATAGACTTGGAATATGTGCATGTAGTCTTGATTAAAGATGATTATCTAATTGATGTCATGAAATGGAGATGTATATGTATAATCAATAATGTAATAGAGTTAGAATGATTTGTCAATGTTAGTTAGTTATGCATGTAAATTATGTTGATTATTTGTCAAGTAATACAACCATGGCACCTTGGGAGACAAGTTGATAGTTAATGATGTGTATTGAATTGCTTAACCTTACTTGTTATCTTATTCAAAAAAAATTATTCTGCTTTGCTTGCATAGATGTGTTGTCTTCCAAGGTGTTCATGGCGGGGCACTACAGAGTGGGAAGCATGTGAAAATACAGAATGGGTTGAAGGATGACAACAAAGATCGCTAACACCTCTACAAACACATGATCAACATGAGACAACATTTGAAGAGGATAATCAATTGCAAGCATCATATGCCTATGATCATATTTCAAACCTTGTACATTAATTCAATATCTAGTTTCATTACATTGTTTTATAATCTATAAAATTCTATACATGCATGTATATTTTTGTGACTTATATCATGTCCTACTTTATTGAATTTGTAAACTTTTGGAGGACATGTGCATGCTATTGTTGCACCTAAGGGCAGTGAAGAGGAAACATAGTATTGGTTGGATTGATGTGTTGAGGCAAAACACAAGTTGTTACAACCTAGAGTAGATGATGATAACTTCAAGTAACTAATAGGTTCTGTGGTTGTTATTGGCACTTGGCTACGTAAATATCTGATAAGGAAGAATGGTATACTTGTATTTGAAGATTATGAAAGACATAAGAAAATTTTGCACTACTTGTATTTGTTTGTGGCAACAAATATACAATTAGTGAGATATCAAGGGAGACTTGTCACAAAAGAGTTATGGACACTTTCTATGGAAGAGCATGAGGCAATCATAGATGCATTACAAAAAAGAGAGGATGCAAATGGTACAATGGAGTAAAATTTTTAAATGGTTTGTAGGTATGTAGAAATTTTTAAACTTTTAATATTTATTTTTGACTAATATATAGTTGTATACATATTTACTTTATAACAATAAATGATTTACTATCATTCTCTAACCAAATTATTAAGCGATTTCATATCCCCTTAGGCCATCCTCTTAACTCCCCGTATGCCATCCCCTAGCTATGTTTCAAAAATTAAATAATTATGATTTAGTTTACGAACTTTAGAATTTAGTCTAGGATGTGAGTTTAGGATTAATAAGATTGATACTTAATTGATTTCATCTCCCCTTAAGCCATCCCCTAGCTATGTTCCATAAGTTAGGTAACTACGATTTTGTTTAATAACTTCAACGAATTGGGTTTAGAATGTGAGTTTAGGATTAAGTATATTTATATTTAGTTGATTTAATAGCGCACCCTTACCAAAATACTAATTGATTAAATCTCCCCTTAAGTCATCCTCTTAACTCCCCTTAAGCCATCCCCTAGCTATGTTCCATAAGTTAGATAACTACAATTTAGTTTAATAACTTCAACGCATTAGGTTTAGAATGTGAGTTTACGATTAAGTATATTTATAGTTAATTGATTTACTAGCATACCATTACCAAGATACTAATTGATTACATCTCCCCTTAAGCCATCCTCTTAACTCCCCTTAACCTAGCCCCTAGCTATGTTCCATAAGTTAGGTAACTACGATTTAGTTTAATAACTTCAACAAATTGGGTTTAGAATGCTACTAGCATACCCTTACCAAAATACTAATTGATTGCATCCCCCCTTAAGCCATCCTCTTAACTCCCCTTTATCCATCCTCTAGCTAAGTTTTAAAAATTAGGTAAGTTTAATTTACTTTAATAATAACTTTTGGATTTGGTTTAGTTTAATGTATTTCAGGTTTCCCACAACCAGTTGGCATGATTGTCACTATTGGTGCATTCAACGTGTGACATTCATATTGGATTTTCCTATGCTACACATCACTTGAATGTAAGGAATTTCTATTATAATTTTGTAACTTGATTTATTATAATTTTCTCACCCGACTCATGTATTTATAGTTAAATTTACTTGCACTAATTGTATGCATACTTATTTGTTCATTGTACTTTTTATCATCTTTGTTTCAGGTCTCCTACAACTAGATGACATAATTGTCATTACTTGTATGTTCTATGTGTGATGACATCACTTGAAATCAAAGAAATTTTATATTTTACAATTTACTATAATCTAGGAGTCTAAAACCTTGAATTAGAACTCATGTAATTGTGATTTTGACTTGGAATTATGACTCATATACTTCTAATTTTCTTACTTGTAGAATGTTATAATACTATTTTTGGTTCTTTGATAACACATATATTTTTTGCCCATTCATACTTCTTTCTTAATTAACTTGTTCAAGGACATGAAATTAGGACACTAGTTAAGAGAATTTCAATTAGGACTTTATTTAAGACAATTTGTAATTTGGAGATGAAATTAGGACTTTAATTAAGATTTGCAATTATGAGATGAAATTAGGACTTCAATTAAGACATGAAATTAGGAATTGCATTTATAGGAAGTTTTAAATTAGGAGATGAAAATATGACATTAACTAAGAGATGAAATTAGGACTAAATAATAAAGACATGAAATTAGGACTTGCATTTATACTTGACTTGCAATTAAGAGATGAAAATAACATTAATTAAGAGATGAAATTAGGACTTTAATTAAGACATGAAATGAGGACTTACATTTATATGGTTTAGGGTTAAGGAGATCATGAAAATACGACATTAATTACGAGATGAAATTAGGACTTTAATTAAGACTTAAAATTACTTAATATTGCTTAAAGTCCTAATTTCATGTCTTAATCAAGTCTCCCATAATCCACACGATCCATTAATCAACCCTAATCATAATCCCATCACTCAAGAGCTTAATCTAATCCCACCATTTGAGCTTCATCAAGTCTAGACCATAATCCACATCATAATCCACTAGCCCTCATCCTAATCATCTCATCATCTAATCCTAATCATGAGTAATCCTTCATCCACTATCACCTCATCATCATCTTAATCAAATTCCCTTATCCACTTAGTCCCCTTTCATCCATCCTAATCCAATCCATTATCTTCATTATCTCAACCTTGATGCTCATCTTAATTCAATTATTCCCCATCCCTAATCATCCCATCCATTAATCAACCTTAATCATAAGCCCATCACTCAAGAGCTTAATCTAATCCCATCATTTGAGCTTAATCAAGTCTCCCATAATCCACATCGTAATCCACTAGCCCTCATCCTAATCATCTCATCATCTAATCCTAATCATGTGTAATCCTTCATCCATTATCACCTCATCATGTCATCTTAATCCAATTGGACCTTATCCACTTAATCACCTTTCATCCATCCTAATCCAATCCATTATCTTCATTATCTCAACATAGATGCTCATCTTAATCCAATTATTCCCCATCCCTAATCATCCCATCCATTAATCAACCCTAATCATAATACCATCACTTGAGCTTAATCTAATCCCATCTTTTGAGATTAATCAAGTCTACCATAATCCACATCATAATCCAATAGCCCTCATCCTAATCATCCTAATCATCTCATCATCTAATCCTAATTGTGCCTAATCCTTCATCCATTATCACCTCATCATGTCATATTAATCCAATTGGACCTTATCCACTTAATCCCCTTTCATCCATCCTAATCCAATCCATTATCTTCATTATCAACCTAGATGTTCATCTTAATCCAATTATTCCCCATCCATAATCATCCCATCCATTAATCAGCCCTAACCATAATCCCATCACAAGCATACTGATCCTTCCAATTTGTACATCACTCAAGTGGCATCTTTTAAGAGCCCTAGGACCTAAAACGAGATAAACTTTGTCCAAGAGGTATGCACAAACCTTGTCACCTATGAACCTATTATTTTCCCTTATTGGTGCAACCTACACTTGTTATGAAAGATTATGAATGCTTTGGCCAAATTGGACCTAACTACTCACATTGTAAGTGTTTGACCAAATTCCTTAGTTGTTTTAGATCTCTTCGTATACCACCTCTTTGGGTATTTTAAGTTATTAAATATTCTCTTTATAAGACACCTATTTGTATGAGTTTTTTATTTTCAACTTATCTCACAAAACTTTGAGAGTGTTTAAATTGTCAAACTCATATCTCTTTAATCCATTCAAGTTTCTTCATTCTATATTAGTTTGATCATTGATTTAAATTTGGCATATCATCTGTTTTCCATTATTGTCCCATATAGTTACTTATATGCCTATTTACTCACATATTCTAATGAGATATTGGAGGCAAATTTAACCATTCCAAAGTCACACAAATAAGTTGTCACAAGAGCATGCATGCATGGATCAAAGTTGTCACCTTGGTCTATGGAAAAAACAATTAGTATAGAATAGTAAATAATATCATTTTTGCATTAATTAATGTCAATTAAGATGATCTTAGATTCATTCTTATATATATTAACATTAATATGACCTTATACTTTAACATGTAATTGTATTTTTCTCTTACAATTAGAATTTTGACTTACAATTAAAGAATTAGGACTTCAATATTTAATTATAAAATTAGGACTTGCAATTAAGACATGTAATTGTATTTTCCTATTATCTAATTAGAATTAGTACTAGCAATTATAGTTAATTGATTTGTATAGAAAAGTAAATAACATGATTAAGTATAGAATAGATTAGTTTAGGATTAAGTATATTTATAGTTAATTGATTAGTATAGAATAGTAAACAATGTCATTTTTTGTATTAATTAATGCCAATTAAAATGATCTAGATTCATTCTTTTATATATTAACATTAATATGACCTTATACTTTAACATGTAATTGTATTTTCCTCTTACAATTAGAATTTTGACTTACAATTAAAGAATTAGGACTCCCAATTAGGGCTTCAATATTTAATTGTAAAATTAGGGCTTGCAATTTGGAATTAGGACTTGCAATTAAAACATATAATTGTATTTTCCTGTTATCTAATTAGAATTAGTACTTGTAATTATATTATAATTAAACACACAATTTTAAGTAAATACTCTATGAAATAAAAGTTCATATAGATGCATAGTGGACATTCAATAAATACTAAAATAGTCTATGAAATAGTCTATGAGATAATTGTTAAATGAACAAGACAACTGAGAGGGGGGGTGAATCAATTGTATCAAAAAACTTTAAACCTTCACAAGCATAATCACATTCACTTCAATTCACTTAAGCCCTAATTCTTTTATGAAGATTAAACATGAAAACAGATAACAAAAACGTAATCACATCAACACCATGCACAAAAGAACACCAAATTTTTACATGGAAAACTCTAAAAGGGAAAAACCATGTTGAGGATTAGCTTACTATATATATAGTAGTATCAATACCGAGTTACAAAGAGGCTCACTGCCAAAGGGTTCACTGCCCAAGGACTCACTGTCCAAAGAAATGCTCACCGCAAATAGGGCTCACTGCTAAGAGAGGTGGCTCATTACCTAAAAGGGATCACTTCCAAAAGAGGTGGCTCACTACCATGAACTAATATGATAGCATCTACCACATGCCTAAGTTTAGTTCCAATGAAGAACAATACATATCACCTTCGCTACCTTATAACACAAACATCTTTATCTTCACATCTTTGCACATTTCGCTCAAACACATGAATCCTTTTCAATTATTTATATCAATAATCAACCTTGGAACATACATCAAGGTCGGTAATACATTCTACACCCTTTGGAATTGTCTTCAAGGTCGACAAACATACACAATTCAAATTAGGTCTGAACCTAAGCAATCTTGCAAATCAAATGAATGAAGGTATAACACTTCACAACTTAGCTCAGACCCAAATACATCTTCACATGCTTCAACACGCTTCTACAATCCATGAAACACATCCACAAAGAGTGTTCGCACCCAAGTCGGCCAAACTTGTGTAAACACCAAGAATACTTAGGCACAGGCTTCCAAGAACTCAATAATAGCTTACAGATCAAGCACAAGCCTTCAACACAATCTGGAGACAACAAATCTAGTTGCAATAAATCTCACTTGAAGACAACAAATATCACTTGAAGGCAACAAATATCACTTGAAGACAGATCACAGACTGCTCACAACAAACACTATCAAACTCTGCTACTCAAGAACTTGCTTTCCAGAGCATCAAATCACAAATCCTTTGGAATGAAGATAGCTAAGGACCTTATAAACATATGTCCAAAATTGCAACAATTGAAACTACTCTGCGGAGAAATACGGAGCAAAATACTTTCTCTTAGACATCTCTACACAACCCAGAAACTCTGTCAATTTTAGTCTTCAAACTAGTGAACATAACTTCTACTGCACAGTGATCCAGACCATCAAATTCTAGATTTAGCATCTTCAAATACTTCTCTAAAATATATCCAAATCTCACACTCTGATCTTCAATATAGAAGAAATGCAGAGCAAAAACTCAGAAAGTATCCTGCAAGCCAAAATACTCTGCAACACACTGTTTCCTTTGGAGAGAAAATTTTCTCAAAAGCACTTGGAAACTCAGCAACAAGAGCTCTATACCAACATCATTAGCACTTCTATAAGGCATTCAAATCACTTTAACATGATAGCTCAATCAAGCAAAAATCAGCAATATCAGAAGACAGTTGACACCAATGACAACCTAAGCTTGTTGACATCAATGACAACATCAGTTAGCACATACTTGCAACAATAAATACTCATATTAATAGTCCATGGAAAAAATACTGAAATGGTCACAGTTAATGAAGTCAATATTGAAATAGTTAGAAGATCCATGAAATAAATACTCTAATACACATGTAGTTTGGATGAAATAAATACAACAAATTAAACACCCTAAGTTTTATCATCATCAATTTGAAGACGCTTTTTGGTTCAACGTGACTTAGAGGGTGGCTCATGTTGTGTACAATAAAAAAGAAGCTTCAAATCAATTAATGTCAAAATTGCGCATGCATATTTTTTAAATCAAATATTTAAAACCAAACCATGAAATTAAATTTTTAAATGTAGACTCAAGTGTGTAAGCATACCACAATGTGCTCACCATCTCTTGTGTCCTGTTGGCTTGCTATAGATATTGATTCTACGGCACCAAAAGTCTCTGTCGCCAAATCCTATATTTAAATAAAACATGAATTAGGCCATAATATTTACAAAATGCACAACCATGATTTAAATACCTAGAAATTGCATAGAATTTAATATAGGACCTGAAATGCAGTAGTTGACTTGTGAATATGTGTAGGCTCATCAGTGGTAGGATTTACTGAGCCTACACCAATACCGCTCTCATCCTGCATATATGTACATGTATATATATAAATTCTAAAACTCAAGATGAATTTAAAATTACAAAATTATACTTCAAGTGAATTTAAAGTAAAAATGTACAAGAAATTAAGCTACACACCAGGTAATATGAGTCAAGCATAGTAGATGATTCCGGGGGATGAATTGTCACGACACCTTTTGGTTGGTTCAACACATAAGTGTCAGGACCTCCCATCTACTATTAAAAGGAATCACATTTTCAAATTATTATATAATTATTAAAATCTATCTAATTTTAATCTAGACTAATTTTTAAACACACATTGTATTTAATGAACGAGCTAGATGGTTAAGGGCAATTTATTCCAGTATATTGTATAAGGTGTGCCAAGCCATACGAACGTCAACAACAATTGGTCTAATCGAGATGTAGTGGCCAAGCCAATCATCTGCAACAAATAACACAATATATAAAATTTATTAAATAAATTGATAATTGATATTTTAAAATAGATAGATATATATTTAAATTAAATTTAAATTTATTAAATGTGGCATGTGCAACTCTATAGGAGTGAATAATGTAGCTAAGAAAGACTCCTCCTCTGGTGTTACAACCCCCAAATTAGATGTAGGAACATGACCAAAACATGCATCATTACAATTCTGACAAAAATGTAGTGTAGACCATAATGGTGTCGACGATTGTGAGGTGCTAGGACCAGCATCATCTCCTCCAGGATCTCAAGGATTGACTTCATTTACCAGGAAGGTAGCTTGGTCAGTTAAGTTCCCTGAGAGCATACACAAACCTCTCCGAGACCACCGTGGGTGAATGGGCACAGGAATAGAGGGCAAAGAAGGAACAATAGGTAAAGGGGGCAAATGTCGATTTAGATCGACAGTTGTCCTTGACCTATGTTGTGGGATGCTGCCACCCACACCCTAGAATGATCTCATGTCAAAATAATTTGGCTTTAAGCCCATCTCAAACTCAGCCTATATTTTTTTCAAAAAATACAAAGGAACCTCAAAATTGGCATGTGACCATCCACCACCACTCCCAAAAGCTAGCCACTATCTGAGGATGTGTACACCATTTTATTGAAAATTCTTTTTTTAGTTGGAGCTATTGGATGGTTTGTTGAGGGATCAATAAAGTATGGGGCTATAGTTATTTTTGTAATATTGATGCAGGAGCATCACTCATAGTCATGTTTCTAAGGTCATTTTGATGTTAAGAGTCCTAGTGGAGTGTCTAGAGGTCTTAGGGGCTTCATTGGGATCATGTCCAATGGTCTAAGTTGTGTACATAGGCCTAGAAATTCAAATTTTGGATTTTCCCACCAAAACCAAATTTGAATTTTCTATGGGTTTTTGGTTTGTTGGAAGGTTGGGGTTTGTTCCCCAGCCTTGGAATGGGTGTGTGAATGCAAACAAGGTCTTATAAGACCATGAGGGACCATGTAGGGTCTCTTTGCATGTTGTTTTCAAGTCTAGGTTGTGAATTAGGGGCAAAAAGGGCAAAAATTAAGGTTTTTATGACAATAATAGTTAGGTTTTTGAAGAAAAAGACAAGGAATTCAATTTGTAACTATTTTGTTTTTATCATTATTCACATTGAAGGAATGAGCAAGTATGATCTAAGAAGATCTAGAGGCATTTTTTAATGAAAATATCCTGTTTTCCTTGTATTTTGTGACAATTTTCTGTAAAAAAACTGTCAAAAACAGTGTTGTACGTCCATGTATGGATTAGTACAGGTTTGAAAGTGAATGAAATTTGAAGGACAAGTTTAATGAAATTTATTTGAGGTGATTTAAGTTTTGTGTGAGAAACAAGCAAAATACAATTAACTGCCCTGTTTTGATCTAGGGTTTCCAGCGAGAGGAAAAAATTAATAACTTTTGTTTGGACCAGTGAAAATTCATGAAACTTGGTGAAAGTATTCATTGGGAGGTGTACTAAGTGTCCTCCAAAGTAAAAGTCATGACTCCTTCATATGCATGAGTTATTAAGAACTGTGTGCTGCTGTGATAAACGACTGTCAAAACCCTAGTAGAATGAGAGTTTAAGAGGAAAGTTGTTCTTGTTGAGTTTGTCATGGAAGGGTGAGGGTTTGATAAGACCCTGTATAGTGTGTAGAAAGTCTAAGAAACCTAAGAAGGCATCATCAAGAAATAATTTGTCATTCAAAGTGCCCACTAGGTCTTGTCAAGGGTTTAGGCCTAGAAAGATAGACTTGTAGAGCAGAGTATAGTTGAAGGCACCTTACAAGGGTTTGTAGAACCTAAAACTAGTGTTCTTGTTCTTATTTAACCATAGGTATTCATATTGTTTCCCTCTGCATCATTATTGGTATCAGAGCCTTGTTAATCCAAGAAACCCAATACAAGAGTTAACAATCCAAAAGGAGAAAGATGCCTCCAAGAGTCAATGCAATTGAAAGAGTGGCATAGAGAATAGAAACACAGTTGGGAGAAGCCCTTGCTAGAGAAATGAGGGAAATGAGAGTCAGTTTGGATGCAAGACTCATTGTAGTGGAAGCTAACCAAAGAAGAGGAGTGGTTACAGGAGATATGAGTGACCAAGATGAAGTGGTGGATGAAGCACCTCAAGAAGAGAGGGATGTTGATGATTTGAGGATGGAAAGATTGCTGAGAGAAGTCAAGGGTGATGGAGCCAAGGTGAAGATGGAACTTCCAGTGTATGTAGGTAGTTTGAATGGTGAAGAACTCCTTGATTGGATAGGGGAGTTGGACAAGTACTTTGAGTTTGAAGATGTACCTGAAGAGCAACAAGTAAAGTTGGCTGGGACCAAGTTGAAAGACCATGCATCCCTATGGTGGGATTATGTTCAAGAAGAAAGGAGAAAGAAAGGCAAATCCAAGACTAATTCTTGAGATATGATGATGCCAAGTTGAAGGGAAAATTCATGCCTAGTGACTACATGACTCAGTTGTATAGGAATTTGCAGAACTTGAAACAAAAGGATATGGGAATGAAAGAGTACACTAAAGAGTTTTACAAGTTGAGTATCAGATTAGGACATATGGAGGATGACACTGACAAGCTTGAAAGATATCGTAATGGATTGAAGTACGACTTATAAGATGAGTTGAGCCTTACAAGCCCCAGGGCACTTGAGGAGTGCTATCAACTAGCCTTAAAGGCTGAGGAGATGTTGAATAGGAAGCAAGAAAAATAGAATAGAGGTAGAGGTTCATATGCTGGTAGATGACAGCCATAAAGAAATCAAGGTGAATCAAGCACCTCCCAAGAACAAGCATCAAGTTCGAGAGGAGGTTTTAGAGGAAGAAGGCCTAACTTTAGGGGCAGATTTGGACAAAGAGGAGGATTCAATGGTTTCACAGGTAATATGCTACAAGTGCAACAAATTTGTCAGTCATCAAGCTTAGGAGTGTCCAGAAGAGCAATCAACTACCACCTTTAGGAATGAAAGAACTCAAGTTGCTTAAGGAGGAGATGAAGAGAGTGTTAACTCCTCACCACAAGCAGAAGAGCTAGAGAAAGGAGAATCCTTGCTGATGAGGACATTGATCAAGGTTCCAATGGAGAAGGAGCCACCTTAAAGGAAGTCATTATTCAGAACTATTTGCAAGTGTCAAGGTAAGTGTTGTCAAGCTGTTATAGATTCTGGTAGTACTAATAATTTAGTTGTTGAAATGGTAGATAAACTAAACTTGAAGAGATTACCTCATCCTACACCATACAAGGTCTCATGGTTGAATAAAGGACAACAAGTACTAGTCAATGAACATTGTTCGGTAGAGTTTCAAATAGGAAGGTACAAAGACAAGGTGTTATGTGACATCATTCCTATGGATGTGTGCCATGTATTATTTGGTAGGCCTTGGCAATATGATAGGAAAATAATGCATGATGGTAGGATGAATGTGTATGTTTCGGAGAAGGATGGAGTTATCTATACTTTAGCACCTTTGAAAGAGGAAGATAAAGACCAAAAGGTTGCCTCAAGTGTAATGTTAGTGGGTGAAAAAGAGTTTCTAAAGACAATGGAGGAGGAAGAGATAGGTTTTGTAGTGCTGGTCAGACCTAGGACTGTCATGACAACAACAAGAATTGATCAGCTTCCATGGGAGATTTAGAACATGTTGAAGGATTATGCATCCATAGTTGTGGATGAACTTCCAAATTCTTTGCCTCCAATAAGAGATATCAGTCATCATATAGACTTTATACCAGGGGATAGTCTACCAAACAAGGCAGCCTATAAGATGACACCCCAAAAAATGAAGAAATCAGAAAATAGGTATAAGAGTTGCTTGACAAAGGGTTAATCAGAGAGAGTCTTAGCCCTTGTGTAGATCCAACTATTTTGGTACCTAAGAAAGGAGGTGAGTGGAGAAAGTGCACTAATTCTAGGGCAATAAACAAGATAACAATCATATATAGGTTTCCACTTCCAAGAATAGAGGACTTAATGGATTGCTTAAGTGGGGAAAGTTACTTCACAAAGATAGACCTCAAAAGTGGATACCATCAAATAAGGATTAGACAAGGAGATGAATGGAAAACAACATTAAAAACAAATGAGGGCCTATATGAGTGGCTTGTTATGCCATTTGGCCTTTCTAATGCACCTAGTACATTTATGAGGCTCATGAATGAGGTCCTCAAGCCGTATATTCATAAGTTTGTTGTTGTTTATCTTGATGACATATTGATTTTTAGTTCTAACAAAGAAGAACATTTGTATCACTTGAATTTGGTGCTGAGAAGACTACAAGAGGAAAAATTGCTGATCAACCTTAAAAAGTGTGAGTTCATGAAGACAGAACTATTGTACCTTGGTTTTGTGGTCTCAAAAGGGGTGTTGAAGATGGATCCAAGCAAAGTGAAGGCAATATTGGAGTGGCCTACACCTAGATCAGTCACAGAGATAAGAAGTTTCCATGGTCTTGCAAGTTTTTATAGGAAATTTATCAAAAGTTTCAGTCATATATGTGCACCTATCATAGACACCATTAAAGGGGATAGGAAAAAGAAGTTTATGTGGACTGAGCAAGCTGATAAAAGTTTCCAATACCTAAAAAAGAGAGTGACTGAGCAACCTATCTTGGTCTTACCTGACTTCAATAAAGTCTTTCAAATAGAATGTGATGCTAGTGGACATGCTATAGGGGCAGTTTTAAGCCAAGACAATAAACCAATAACATACTTTAGTGAAAAACTAAATGATGCAAAGAAGAAGTACTCTTCATATGATTTGGAAATGTATGCAATGGTTCAATCACTAAAAAATGGAGACACTACCTTTTACCTAAGGAGTTTGTGGTCTATACAGATAATCATGCACTTGAATTCATAAACAATCAAGAAAAACTCAGTCAAAGGCACATTAAGTGGGTTGAATACCTACAAAACTTCACTTTCACAATCAAACACAAGAAGGGGTAGAGTAACAAGGTGGCTGATGCTTTGAGTAGAAGAGCATTAATGGTACAAGAAATTTAGCTACAAAGTGTTGGGATTGAAGCACTCAAGGAGATATATGAGAGTGATGAAGATTTCAAAGAAGTATATGTTGTTTGTAAGCAACCTACTAGTACCAATAGGGAGAAGTGGTTATACTACCTTATACATGATGGTTTATTGTTTAAAGGAGCACAAATTTGTGTACCTAAGTGTTCCATGAGGGAGAATCTCATCAAAGAAAAGCATTGTGGAAGTATGGCAGGTCATTTTTGGCTTGATAAGACATTGGACCAGCTGAGAAGGCACTATTTTTGGCCAAGGATGCAAAAAGATGTAAGAAAGTTTGTGGAGAAGTGTATTATATGTCAAATAGAAAAAGGGAGAAGCACTCCTTTACCCATTCCCAATACGCCTTGGGAATCCATCAGTATAGACTTTGTTATGGGTCTACCAAGGACTCAAAGAAGTTTTGATTCAGTTTATGTAGTTGTTGACAGGTTTTCCAAGATGGCTCACTTTATTCCTTGAAAAAGTACAAGTGATGCTTCATATGTTGTAGGTTTGTTCTTCAAAGAGGTTGTTAGAGTTCATGGTTACCATTAAGCATAGTCTTTGATAGAGATAGCAAATTTCTAGGACACTTTTGGGGGACATTATGGAGAAAGCTTGGTACAAATCTTAGTTTAGCTCAACCTTCCACCCTCAGACAGATGGCCAAAACTGAGGTGGTCAATAGGAGCTTAGGTAACCTACTCAGATGCCTTTAAAAGGATCATCCTAAACAATGGGATCTTGTGTTACCCCAAATAGAGTTTGCTTATAATGACTCAGTGAATAGGAGCATTAGCAAGAGTCCATTTCAAGTGGTCTATGGCATGCAGACAAGAGGAGTGTTTGAACTAAGAGATATTAGTGGTATGGAGAGGTAAAGTGTAGAGGATAAACAATTTACAATTGCCATGCAAGGGATACATCAACAAGTGAAACAACATCTCCAAGCTAGTGTAGAAAAGTACAAATGAAAGGCATATTTGAAAAGGAGAGAGGTTAGTTTTAAGGTTGGAGATCTTGTATTAGCACATCTCAGAAAGAAAAGGTTCCCCAAAGGTGAGTATACCAAGTTGAAGATGAAGAAGATAGGTCCTTTTAGGATTGTTAAGTAGTTTGCCAACAATGCCTATGAGATTGAGTTACCTAGTGGAGTAGGCATATCACCAATTTTCAATGTTGATGACTTGTACCCTTACAAAGGGGATGTCATTGTTGATGAAGGAGTAGGTATACATAACATGTCAGATGCTAATTGGATAGAGGACCTACCACATACCAAACCAACTGAATTAGAGTGCATTCTTGACACCAAAGAGAGTAAGAAGACTAGAGGCAAGCAATACTTTTAGCATTTGGTCAAGTGGAAGGGGCTACCATATGAGGATACCACATGGATGACTGAAGAAAACATCATCAAGCATGGACACACTGTTGCAGACCTCTTCTCATGTGGAACCTGAGTTTCTTTCTTTTTCCCTTGGGAGTATGATGCAAGAACATCACTCATAGTCATGTTTCTAAGGTCATTTTGATGTTAAGAGCCCTAGTGGAGTGTCTAAAGGTCTTAGACGGTCCATTGGGATCATGTCCAATGGTCTAAGTTGTGTACATAGGCCTAAAAATTCAAATTTTGGATTTTCCCGCCAAAACCAAATTTGAATTTTCTAGGAGTATTTGGCTTGTTGGAAGGTTGGGGTTTGTTCCTCGACCTTGGAATGGGTGTGTGAATGCAAATAAGGTCTTAGAAGACCATGAGGAACCATGTAGGGTCTCTTTACATGTTGTTTTCAAGTCTAGGTTGTGAATTAGGGGCAAAAAGGGCAAAAATTAAGGTTTTTATGACAATAATAGTTAGGTTTTTGAAGAAAAAGACAAGGCATTCAATTTGTAACCATTTTTTATCATTATTCACATTGAAGGAATGAATAGGTACGATCCAAGAAGATCTGGAGGTAGTTTTTTATGAAAATGTCATGTTTTCCTTGTATTTTGTGACAGTTTTCTGTAAAAAATAGTCAAAAATAGTGTTGTACGACCATGTACGGATTGGTACAGGCATGAAAGTGCATAAAATTTGAAGGATAATGTGTTATAATTTTAATGCAATTGATTTGAGGTGATTTCATGAAGTTTTGTGTGATAAACAAGCAAAACACAGTTAACTGCCCTGTTTTGATCTAGGGTTTCCAGTGAGAGGAAAAAAATCATAACTTTTTTTTGGACAAGTGAAAGTTCATGAAACTTGGTGAAAGTCTTCACTAGGACATGTACTAAGTGTCCTCCAAAGGAAAAGTCATGACTCCTTCATATGCATGAGTTATTAAAGATTGTGTGTGTTGTTGTCATAAAAGACTATCAATACCCTAGTAGAATGAGGGTTTAAGAGGAAAGTTGTTCTTGTTGAGTTTGTCATGGAAGGGTGAGGGTTTGATAAGACCCTGTATAGTGTGTATAAGGTATGAGAAACCTAAGAAGGCATTATCAAGAAAGAATTTGTCATTCAAAGTGCCCACTAGGTCTTGTCAAGGGTTTAGGCCTAGAAAGATAGGCTTGTAGAGCAGAGTACAGTTGAAGGCACCTTACAAGGGTTTGTAGAACCTGAAACCATTGTTCCTATTCTTGTTTAACCATATGTATTTCTATTGTTTCCCTATACATCAAATATGCAAATCATTGATCTCTTTATAAGAGAGACCATCTGCATATAATTGCCTCCTCTCCTCCCATCATGAACAAAATGTGTCTAGATCCATATCAATGGATCTAACAAAATCAATAATGGTTTACATCGTAGAAGCAAACTGTGCCACGGGGGGATTATGTATTTGATTTTGGATAGAAAAAAACTTTTCTTGCAAAGTATTAATGTTGTTATTAATGGTTGCTCCAAGTGAGCCTCATCAGATGGAGGGGGTGAGGGGTTTGGTGGGGGGATTTGGGGGGGTCTTAGCATGGGGGGCTTTGGTGAGGGGGGGTTTGAGGTGGGCATTGATTTTGGATGCAATGTTCTAGCAACAAGTCATAATCCGGTAAGTTAGCCATATATAAATGCTAGAACTATCAGCAGCAATTACAAAAAATAATTAATTGAATTAGGAATTGGAAATTTATATATTAAATGCATCTATGTAACATGTTTATATACATATATCAAATTTGGAAATATATAAATTTACATGGTTTAAATAATACATTAAGACATTTAATTACATAACAATACATATGAAACCAAGTGGTATTTTCCAAGAAAATTGTAAAAGTTAGAAAATGTTTCAAAATATGTGTTTACTTCCATAAATACATTTTCCTTTAAATAAATACATGATTTAAACTGCAATTACAAAAAGATAAATTTAAATAAATACATTTTGCAAATGATGAGAATGCTTATGCATAGAAAATAATTATACACATAGCATGGTGTAGTTTTCTTATGGGGGCTTATAAAGTTAATTATTCTAAAGTATTGGTGTTCTTGATTGTTTTATAGCCCATCATGCCCTATTAAATTAACCAATTGAGTTCCCAAATTGACTAGACAAATTTGATTAGCAACCTAATTTTCCTCCTATTTAAAAAATTTAGGGGTGCATATGCTTTTAAGTTTTCTTAATTGTACCAATAATATGGGTTTCATGTGGATCAAGTTGCATGAATTAAAATTATTTTATGCTGAATGTCTTTCAAAAATTTAACTCTAGGAAAGGGTGGTTGTTACTACAAATTAATGATCCAATCAGATTGTGACAAAATAGATGAATGAACTAGATTAATCTAGATGTAATGATCTTTCTAAATTTGGGTTCTCTCCTTTAGGTTATATATGTGAAATCATTTGTGTATAAAGTATATTAGTCCATTTTAAGGCTTGGCCTATTGTGAATACTTTATGTGTCTACTAATGATGAAGTTTTAAGGCGTCAACTCTTGTATTTCAAATTTAGTCTATCATGTTTTTACATTTTGTAAGTTTGGAGAAGGATTTAAATGAAGAAACCTCTTGATATTTGAATGTCTCCTCAAGTTTTTAGCTATGTTCAAGGAATAACTACGATATATGTGAATTCCTAATATAACACTTGCTAGTATATTGTTGTAATAATTAGTTGATCCTCATAGGGAATTGTAAAAATATGTTAAAGTGTACATTTGTACAAGTCTATTTAATATAGAATATGGTCTTATCCTATTTTGGTTGTGGATTGTTTGAATTATGTTCTTTCATGAACATATTTGGTTAACATATATGGGTATGCACTTATCAGTCATAAATCCAAGCTTATGGTTTTCATTTGTATATTTGGTTCTCATATACCAATCTCTCAAATGTGTCTCTATTGAGGGTTGTGTTTGACTCAGCTGCTTATATCATCAAGGCACTAGTGTTTAGCTACTTATCATCTTGCTACACCATTAAAAAATCTTAAAGAAATCATTTTCAATTTCAATTTTAGTTTATAGTTGTTGTCCAACCCTCTCATGATTTCACTTTTTAATCTTTTGTGATCCTATAACTAACTAAATATATCCAAAGAATCATGTTGGAATGATTTCCAATTTTTGTTTGTATGATCAAGGCACCTATCTTTAGTGGCTCCCACCTTATATATGATAGTCTTATTCCCCTTATCTTGGTTTTAAATGCTTTTTCTAAGAGAACTCATATCACCGATAAAATGCTCAATGAACAACCAACAACCTAATACAATATACAAACATGAATATATATCATTAGTCTCATCTCTTAGCATAATGACATTAGCATTAGCTTGAGCCATATTGAATCAACACAAAATTGAAAGAAAGGAGAAGCATTTTCATAAGGAAGGATTTAATCTTCATTGGATCAACTTGAAGTAATTGATAATAGGGGAAAGAAACTTCCTCAATCATGCAAGTGGTCAACTAGGTTGTAGGCCTACAAGGGTACCATCTCATTTGCATTCATGCCTCAAATCACTCCAGCTTGGTATTTAAAGGATGTTTTAGCAACAAATTACAATCCTCACCACAAGTTAAAATATACAAATAGTCCATACACAAAGGAAAACATAGAATGCCATCTACTATGACAAAAATAAAAGCCTAAAATTTCCAAATTTGTGTATGGAGTGGGGCCTAAGGAGAATGATAGGACTCCACAAAGATATGTATTAGTTTGAGTTATCTTACTAAAGCCTTGAGGTGCCAATAAACACACAAATACATAAGACATAAAGAAAGTTGCATATGTATCCAAGATCATCTACTATGTCACCCAAAGATCCATATAGGTCACCCATAAGAACATACACATCGCCAATGACTTAGAAAAAGTGCTTGTGTATACAACTCTCTTATATTGTTGTTTATTTTGTATAGGGATACCCCAAACATATTGCACATAAACAACTAATCTAGATTGAATAAACATTGGTCCACATGTGTGTAGGACTACCAATGGTTTCTTGTCATTGGTTAGGCAAAAAGTCATTGTTGAAGATCCCAAAAATTACTTGTGAACTTGCAAATTCCATGACCTTCTAATTTATATACATAGAGAAAACTAAAAATGGTCTTATATAATCAAACTCTAGAAAAGGTTTGAAATGCATTGAACTATGAGATTTAATGTTAAAATAGGAAGGAAAGCATGGCCATAGCATATAAATTTTAGTGCTCACCATGGAAACTATGAATTGTTAATGCATAGAATTAGGGTTTTGTATATAGAGGTTCAATATAGGTTTTGTACATAGAATTAGGGTTTTGTATATACATGGAAAGATTATTTTGTGTTTCTTATATGGTTTAGAGTTTATGGTTTAGGTTTTAGGTTTAGGTTTTCAAATTTAAGAGTTTATGGTTTATGGTTTAGGGTTAAAGATTAGGAACTGACAAATTAATATGAAAATGTGTAAAAAAACAAATGATTACAAAGAGCAAAGAAAACAATCGAGGTTAGAAACACAAACAAAATGCACAAAAACACTAAGTTATACCTTGCTATTTCTTCCTCCTTTGATAAGGTTGAGGAACTTGCACCCAAGAGCTCCTAGCTTTACCCAAGTGTTGAAATAGTAGAATGTGGATTGCTCCTTGTTCTTCAACACAATGTGATGAGGATTTGGCTATGGATTGATAGAAGATTGGATAGAGATGAGGATGAGAGATGGTTTGGCTATGGATATGAGGAATGATTTTGGCATTATGAGGTTAAGATGAGATGAGAAGATATAAATTTTGGCATGGCTTTGGTATGATGAAGAAGTGATGAAAATGGCTTGGGTGAGGGCTCTATTTATAGGCCAATTGAGAGTGATTTGAATCCAATGGCTAGGATTCAAAGTAGAGATCAATGGTTGAGATGAGCGGATGAGATCAAGTGCTAAGATCTCATCAACAATATTGGATGGATGGGATTAAATGTGAATTTTAAATTCACATGGGGAAGGGTGATGAGAATTAAAATGAATTAAAAATTCATTTTAGGGAAGAGTTAACATTAAATGAGATTAGAGGATGAGGAAAAATAAATAATTTCCTTGGAGGAAGTGGAATTAAAAATTCCACTTTGTGTATATGTGCAAATCAAGGACGTGTAATTATGGGTTCTTACACATGTAAAGAAGATGTGACCTTTTGAATAAAAGATTGATTTTTATTCAAAGTGTGTGGGAGGATGGGTTAAGCAAGGTTTGACCAAGCTAATCAAGAGGATTAGCTTAATTAATGTGGTTGGAGAAAATTAGTGAGTGGGATAATGAGAGGTTAAAATTAATTAAATAAGGGTTTATTTAATTAATTTAGGTCTAGAGGATAGCCAGGCTAGGGTAGCTAATTAAATAATTGCTATTTAATCAACTAGGCTAGGTTTAGGTTGATTAGTAGGGTAGATTAATCAAATAAGTATGATTTATTTAATTAAACAGAGTTTAGTAAATAAGGGTTTATTTAATTAATTTAGGTCTAGAGGATAGGCAGGCTAGGGTAGCTAATTAAATAATTGCTATTTAATCAACTAGGCTAGGTTTAGGTTGATTAGTAGATTTATTTAATTAATCGGGGTTTAGGAAGATGTAGAAATTAACTACATAAATATTGAGAATATTTATTTAATCAATGAGGATATAGTTATAAGGTATAGTGATAAATTAGATGAATTAATTGATCACAAAGGATGGATAAATAGATAAGGGTAGGTGATTAGGGATAAATTAATTAAATAAAATGAACTTATTTAATTAATTGGAAGGTATAGTTAGTGATGTGAAGATGTTAAAGGGTGGTTGAAGGGTTAGGACATTTTTAGGTGTCTACATTTGCCCCTCTTTGAAATGGTGTTGCGGCTAAGTAACACTATTTCAAAGAAGTTTAAAATATAGAGTTGGATTGGATAGAAAAAGATTTTGGCTTAGAATAATAGGGTAAGGTTTAGGGATGATTGGTAAGGGTGATGCCCCCTCGAGAGGACAGGCGAGTTCCAAGAACACAGATGTGCTCTCGAAATGGATGAAACAAATTGGTTGAAGTGGTTTGGAGGATAAGGGGTGAGATGAAGGATTGGTGATTTTGGGTAGATTGGTTGATGGATGATTATTGTGTCGAAAATGATTTAGAGCAATCCTAGGTTTGTTATAGCAAAGTGGATATTTTCACCAAGGTATAGAAGACCAAGGTGATGATGTTTATCCAACATTTTGCATGGACTAGACACACAGACAAGAGGGTGATCATGCATGCCCAAGATAGTACAACCTTGTCTAGACGAGGGAAGGGGACTCATAGCATAAGTCCTTAATACACAAAATATATGATGAACCTTAGATGCACAAGGAGATCAATATGCTAGATCCGACCCTACAATCCACAAGATATAAATACTAGCTTTGAGTAATGAGACCAACCCACAAGCACAACATACAAAAGCAATGACTATGCCCCATTCTAGATGATTTTTCCACATACCATGATATAGTGAGATCAAGGTAGTTTTGATGTGATCTTTGAATAGGACAAAAGATAAAAGTCAAAAACCAAAAGACCAACAAACCAAACAAATATCTATTGTATCTCTTGCCAAGATGGATGATGATTGATGGATTCTACTTATTGTAGGAATGATATATTCGTTAAGGCAAGAACCATTGGATGATATTGATGGTTGATGTTGTTGGATTGGCACAAGATATGATGGTTACAAGTTGTGGTTGATGCTGATTTGATAGTTGATGATTTTTGTTAAGGTATGATTTCTTTGATAGGTAATGTGATGCTTGGGATATTGGGTTTGGATCTAGTGTAAGCTCAGGGGATAGGGGTCCCATCCAAGCGGGTTGGATGGGTGCATCTTATCTACCTGAGTACTGGAAACTTCCTTCGTATTCCAGACTGCCTACATACCCTGTGTCCACGGGATCAAGGCACATTAAGATGTGGGTGGTGATAATATGTAGTTCTGATTTGTGATGATGATGTGGGATGATTGAGGATAGATGTAATGCTGTTGGAAGATGATGTGTTGGATGATTTAGGTGATTGTGATGATGTTGTGGGATTGTTTTTGGGATTTTTGTAATTTTTTTTGGTGTTTTTGGATTTTTGGGGATGGTTTATTATGAGATGGTTGCATTGGATTGCATTTGGATAACCTTTGTGCTAGATACTAATGAAAAGGGAACACCAAATCTAGAGGTGAAGGTGATGGGGTTGGATAGGGGGATTGGCGATGAAAGAGGATGGGTAGGCGATTCATGATAGATGGATTGGAAGATAGAGATAAGGGATAGGATAGGGATGAAGGATAGATGGATGGGGGTTTTAGGATTTTCTCCAAAGACTAGGTTGCAAGGAATCATATGCCCCACTCTAGGTATGATGTTTAGGATTTTGTATGATGGGTAAATGCTTGGAAGGGATGAATGGACTTTGTAGTAGATGGATGGAGGATATGCTTGGGAAGGGAGTATGCTGAGAGATGTCCAAAGCATGTTGTCAATATTTTGCCCCTTGTTTTTACCAAGATCTAAGGAGGAAGATATAGTAGATAGAATGGATGGGAAATGATAGGATAAATAGGGGGATAAATGGCAAATAAGATATGTAAAGGATGTGGAGGAAAGGTATGATTTTGCCCCCAAGTATAGGGATACAAATGGATGGGAAAGGGATTACGCATGACGCCCAAAAGGGGTTTTCATCATGGTACTTGCCCAAGGTGCCACAAAGAGTGGTTTTCAGCTTTGGATGAATTTTTTCTCTTTACTCTTTTCTTGATTTTTTTTATTTTTTTGCTTTTTTGATGGAATGGGGACTCTAGCGTCTATTTCAATAGCAAGGAGAAGATGGTCCCATGTTGGATAGTGGTAAGGTAGATGGAGATAGCATTATGCGCATGGATGTTGGTAGATAGGAGAAGATGGGATGGATGGTGGATAGCGGATTATGATGTGGATTATGTAAGGTTTATGCAAAAGCTTGGACCATAGGGATATGATGGGGGAGATATGTAGGATAGTGGATGAAAGATGGAGAGATGGGGGTATGTGGGAATGCCATGTGGTGGAGGGGAACCAAGTCCAACAGTTGCACACATCGTTTTGGATTTTGAAGCTTATATTTTGGATGTGGAGTGGGTAGTAATGGGGATCAGGGTAGGGGATTTTTGGATGGTCGATTTGGGGTTTTAGGGACCCAAATAGACTTAGAACTTATGGGATTTTTAGATGGGGAGCGATATGTTTGGGATTTTGGAGTATATGATGGTGATAGGTTGTCATTGATGTCAAAAGTGTGTTCAGTTGATGTTCCAAAGTTGCCATAGTTGTTGCAGGACATCAGGAGGAGATAGTTGTTCATTGCTTGGTCAGTTCACAGAGATGCGGAGTTGGTTTGGTGTAATGTACTATTGATGGAAAAAGTGTCTTCTTGTTTAGATCAGTATCAGGATGTTGTTCAAGAAGACCTCAAAAAAGATCTCAGTTGATTAAGGTAATGTTTGGTTCATAATATTCATTTTGTGTGTCATGCTTCATCAGTCCACATGCTTATGCCTCATACTTCATGGTGAGCTATTAAGGTCTATTGGTATGATGTTGTATATTTTCATGACAAAAGTTATTGTTGGCATCTTTCTTCATAAAATTGACAAGGGTTTGTGATATTTGTTTAGAGTTGTTTTGAGAAGAATATCATCAGGATCTTAGGTTGTCATGGTGACATGATGGTGTTGTTCTTTCAGAGGAGTTCACATGATGGCATGGTGATGTTCACTTGGTTGTAGATGAGAAAGGAGTTGTTTTATTTTTCAGTTGGTCATGGTTTAAGTATGTTAATGCACAAGGCAAATATGGTCTTTCCATAATGTGCTCATCTATGTTGTTAGGAGTGCCTCAAGGCAAGGTTGTTATTGATATATTGTTGTTAATATGCTTCAAGATTGTAACAGGTTGATTACTTTATTTTGATGGCAGTCTTGGTGGTTCAGAATGTTCAATGATGTATTCAGATGATGGTTCTCATTTATATCATGATCATGATTCAAAGGAAAGGCTTATCAAAGATTTCATATGAAGATGTTTGGTTGATGGTGTTTCAGTTGATGACCTTTCATATCATGCTAAGAATGCTTCAAGATGTATGTATGTTCAGGAGATCATGATCATATGTGATTGGGTGATCAAGAAGTGCTTTTGATAAATCACATATATTAATGTGGTCAAAGGTTTTTGAATAAGGTTTAAAATCATTTATTTTCTAACATAGCTCTCTCACTATTACACTTTTGTTGTATTGAGAAGTTGACCTGATATCACAGGTTTGTCACTTAATGTGACCTGTCAAAGGGAGGTATGCACGTTAGAAAAACTGGCCCCTTCACCTGCATCAGTCATCTCTTAAAAATCTTGAGCAGAAAATATAAAGAAAGTTCAAAATACATAGAACTTAGTGGAGCCATCAATTTGTTTAAAGTGAACTTTATATTCTTTATACATCCTAGTGAAGCTTCGAAAGGGGAGCAAAATTTATTTAAATGAAATCATTCGAAGGTTTTTTTGAAGAGTTTTTTTTTTTTTTTAAAATGCCATCGAATATTTCTTAGGAACCTTTTTGAAGCCCGAAAAAAGATAAATGGTTTCCTTTTTAAACTTAGTAACATTCTTTTTAAATTTCTTTTGATCGGTCCCTTATGACATAAATTTAAGGAGTTTTTATAAGGAGATTTTTTATTGCTTTTTCTAAATGAGAAAAATCTTTATGAAGAGATTTTTTTTAATGGTGATATTGGAATCAGTGAAGGTGATTTTTTTTTAGAAGAAGTTTGTAGATATTGAAGAAAATTTTCAAGGCAGATTGAGAGATATTTTTTTGCAGATTGATTGAAGGCATCTTACAGATGAAAAGTCTAAAATGTTTTTCTTGGAAAATATTTTTGAGGAGTTTTTTTTTAAGACAAAGAAGATTTTTTTTTTTGGCAGAGATATATTTTTCTTGTTGAAGACTTTATTTGCAGAGAAGGAGAATAAATTATTGAAGGAATATGAAAAGATTTTAAAGGGATTTAATTTTATAATTATCCTATTTTGTTTGGAAATGATTTTTCAGGAAGATGAAAAGAAATGAAAGGAGATTATCAATGAATTTTTGATATGAATTGTTTATGCAGAGATAATGTGAAAGGTTAGGAGAGGATATTTAATTTCTTGATTTTTATGTCATCTAGTGTGCCTTGAAAATGTGTGGATAAAAATGCAGATCAATGATGAAGATTATATGATGATACAGTTGAAATGGATGTGAATCAATATGCAAATTGAATTGAATACAACTTGTGATACAGATTGATTCTTATGAAGTTTGAAGACCATATGCAAAGATAAACTGAATCAGGTTTTTATTGAAGATGAAATGCAGAGGAAGACATTGAGAATGTATTGTGAAGACATTGAGGTTTTGTTCTTTTGTTGGTCTTGATTGGGGATTTTAGGGGATTTATGGGTGGAGGGGTTAAAAGTGGATTTATGGATAAATTGATGAGGGGATTTGAGGATAGGGATATTAGGAGTTGGGAGGATGGGAGGATAAGAGGATTTGTGGATAGGGATGTTTGGCATTGGTAGGATAGGAGGTAAAGTGGATTTAATAGGGATATTTGAAGTTGGAAGTAGTGGAGGTAAATTTGATGGGGGAAGATGGATGGTCACATGCTTTTGCAAATGATATAATGATGGAGGAGGGATGGCAACATATGATTTGGAGGTGCGATGAGGTGCACCGTGTTTGGGATTGGATGAATGGATTTTGGAAGGTGTGTGAGTGGTACCAACATGTTTAAATTGTTTTCCTTGGGATGTATAGCCAAGGCCATACGAGGATGGATGGAATGTGGTGTGGATGGGCTCCAAGATGCCTTGTGCGTGAAGGCCTAAGCCTTTGCCTTGATATTTCATGTTTTGGAGTATGCAACATGTGATGGGATGTTTGGTGCTTTGGAAACAAGACACGAGTCCATTATTTGTTGGGGAAAGATAAGTGGTGGGTGGAAGTTGTTCACCTCCTACAAGTGAGCAACCACAGATGAAGGTGCTTTTGCCAAGTGGATAGGAGGATGGGTTTGGTATGGGTTTGATAGATGGAGGTAAAGGAGTAATGGGGGATGATAAAGGGGTGATGGATGATGGCGTGGGATCAATAGGTTGATCAATAGATGGGAGGGGATCAGGGATGGGATTACATGGGATGCTTAGATCTTGGTTAGGATAGGGGGTTGATGCTTCAACATGTTTTAGTGGATTTGACTCTTGACATAGCTCATGTGTTTGGATATAAGTGGAAATAGATGTGGTGGGTGTGTGGATGGATGTGGTAGGTGCTTGACTTATGGATTCTTGAACATGGCTACATGATGGTTCTTGACTTATGATAGGAGATTGTTCAAGAGGTTTGGTGGGTGTTGGATTGCATGAGGGTGTTTGATTCCTTGCTAATAGCCAATGGATGACATCCTTCATGAGTGTATGGGTTGAAGAACAATATAATGGATGGATAGTAAGGGTCGATGGTGTAGGATTAGGATTGAGATTGGATAGGTGGGTGATGGGATTAGGTAGTGATGGTTCTTAGATGGGTTCAAGCATAGGTGTTGGATTAGGTGGTGGTGTTGGAGGGGTGGGGGATTTGGAGGATTCCATATCTTCTCTTTTTCTTCGGAGAAAATCCCTCAAGGATTCGTTGGGTGTTCTTGGCTTAAGATTTGGAAGGTTTGATGGTGGATTAGATGGTGGATGGGTGATAGGGATTGATGGATTGGGAGATACATAGGATGATGGATTAAGGTTGATAGGATTGGAGGGATATTGTGGTGGGGGATAGAGATTGATGGATTGTAAGGTAGATATGGTGATGGATTAAGGTTGATAGGATTAGAGGGATATTGTGATGGAGGGATTGGGGGATGGGGATTAGAGGATGGGGGATTTGCATGGGGAAATGGTTGTTCATATAGGCTTTGTATTTTGGCTATAAGGTGTGCTAGATTGGTGTTCCCTTGATCAAAGTTAGCATGACAAAGGTTGGGGGATGGATAAGTTGGAGGTATTGATAGGTTGGATAGGTATGATGGCATGGATGTATAAGGGGATGAAGATTGATATGAAGGTAAAGGTTGATATGAGGTTAATGGGGTGGATATATAGGACGAAGGTTGGTATGATGAAGGTTGATATGATGAAGATGCGGGTAGGGGCTTGGGATTCTCCAATGATGAGGTGTGCTAAGGGTACATTTCTAATGTCATTTTTGCATTTTTCCTTAGCATTAGAATCCATGTTCTCATAGGTTTTTCTAAGTATTTGTAATTGTTGTATTTCTACATAAGGATCCATGTTGAAGGGATATCAGATGATGGAGGATAATGGATGATTGTGATGTTGGGGATCAAATTTCAAGACCTCAGGATGATTTAATTTGATTTGTTTGGATAATTGATGATTCTTTATGCTTAAGGTAGACTAATGACACTTAAACAATAGAGTTGATTGGGTTGATTTGATTGGATGACTTACTTAAGATAGACTAATGATCTCAAGCAAGTTTGGATAAAGGTTGATGATGATCAACTAAGGTCTTGATTTTTGATTGGGTTGATTTAAATTTGGATTTGGGCAAATTTTGGCAAGATAACTTTAGATTTGAACCAAATGGGACCTAGGGATTGCAATACAACCTTTAAGGCAAATGAAGGATATGGTTTTCAGATGGCACCAATAACCAGATAGAAAGCACCAACACAGAGTCTAATGGCGCCAATTCAAGAGACAATGGCGCCAAAACAAAGGATTATAGCGCCAATTCAGAATATAATGGCACCAAAATAGAGGATTATAGCGCCAAAGAAAATAGCACCAATTCAGGAGAAAATAGCACCAATTCAGGATAAAATAACACAAGTGCAGGAGAAAATAACACCAATTTAGGAGAAAATAGCACCAATTTAGGATAAAATGGCACCAAACAGAGAAGTGGTGCCAAAGTGAGACAGTTGCTTGGATTCAGTTTAGGTTTTTGGCAAATTTTGACAAATTTTTGGATTTTGGGTCAAATGATGGATTTGGAGATGTCAAATGTTTCAATAGTTCAATGACTTAGGAAGTTTCAGATAGTGTCAATGATGGTTTCTTGGCAAGCATACAAACACTCCAAACAAGAGAATACAATGGCCAAAGGTTTTGTTGTGAAATGTGGTAAATTGAACATTCATCAAGCACTTGTACAACTTAAGGCGGGAAAAAGATACTACTTGTTGAGTCCCTACTTGGATTTATCCATATACTGAGACAAGGCAAATAGCTAGAGAAATTGGTGACACTGGCTCCCCCTTACATGGCATGAGAACACCAATCTCTCTTACCCTTCGATCCTATGAACTGAGGGAATTCCTATCTCTACAATGAATAGTACATATAGGGTGGCTTCAGAGGTTCGACCTCCTGCACCAACAAGTAAAGGGTTTTTGGCCTCTAAAACAAAGGTGTTTAGTGGGAGAACATTCAGGGGATTGACATGTTACGAGCGTCCAATAAACCACTTAAGGTTTTAACTAGTCTTACTAGGAGTATCATATACACAAGGTATGACTTCCTTTCAAACTAGCACCAAATGGTAAGCGCTAATATTGATTTGGACTTGGATTTCGCCTTATCCTATTTTGTATAGCGGACTGAATGAAAGTACCGCTTGGGGTCACCAATGAGTTCTCCTTGCAGATGTGTCTCAAGGGCAGACCAACTCTAAGAAAAAGAAAAGAAGAGTAGAACCATTTCTCTTCACCCAAGATCCTTTTGAAGGCGAGGGGAGAGGATACTTTGATTCTATCCCTTGGGTTTAACACAAGTGTGCAAGCATACAAGAGACATCAAACAAAGATATGTTCTTTTTAAGATCCAAAATGAAGTGTTCCAACGATTGTTTGCAAACAAGTTTAATTTTAATGCACCAAATGTAAATGTTGTCTAAGCTACACAAGCAAAGTTTGTTTTACTGCACCAAATATAAATGTTTCTAACCTAACAGAATCCTACAAAAGATGTTAGTAGTTTCGATTTCAAGTCTTGGACAAACGTTATTTCACTTGTAGAACACTATCAAACACTTGCATAGATCCCAAGATTAGCATAGAAAAAGGTGCCAAAATAGAATGAAATGGTGCCACATAAATAAAAAATGACGCTACAGATTTAAAACAACTATTTCTAAGTGTTGACAAGACAAGGCGCTACAAGAAGTGAAAATGGTGCTATAGGATAAAAAGGCACTACAATACTTGGAAATGGTGCTAAACAATGTTTTACCTCAGTTTACCTCATCTGCTGAGCAAGATAACGCTGAACTGGGTGGATATAACACCAAAACGACGTAGAGATTTAAAACCTTGTTCAAAAACCCATTAGTTTCAACAACATCAACTCAAACAAGATAAAAACTCTTTTCCTTGCTTAGCCACACACAAAAGACCATATTAGAGTTAGAAAATCAGGTTAAAATCAAGCAAAATGAGCTAGGATTAGATGAAAATGCATTAGATGTACCCCTACACAAATTTTGACATAATAACCCCCTATTCCTGCGTATTTCTTGTCAAAACAGAGAGCACCTTAACCTAAAAGCTCATGAAATGTTCAAAAAAGCCACAAAAAGTTAAACTACAAGACCAAAGTTAGTGAGGATGTCGTGCGGAAAAGGCGTTGAAACATTAAAAAATAGTGCCATAAGATGATGAAATGGTGCCACTGCGGGAAGAAATGGTGCCAAATAGAGAGTCGTTAGCGCCAAAACCTGCAAAAACACATCTTCTTGCACACAAACTCAAACAAAAGTTAGTAGATTTGGACCAGGGGGTCCCACTGGGCGTGCCAAATGAGAGCAAAGAAAACAAACAAGGTTAGAAACACAAACAAAATACACAAAAACACTAAGTTATACCTTGCTATTTCTTCCTCCTTCGATAAGGTTGAGGAGCTTGCACTCAAGAGCTCCTAGCTTTACCCAAGTGTTGAAATAGTAGAATGTGGATTGCTCCTTGTTCTTCAACACAATGTGATGAGGATTTGGCTATGGATTGATAGAAGATTGGATAGAGATGAGGATGAGAGATGGTTTGGCTATGGATATGAGGAATGATTTTGGCATTATGAGGTTAAGATGAGATGAGAAGATAGAAATTTTGGCATGGCTTTGATATGATGAAGTGATGAAAATGGCTTGTTGAGAGCTCTATTTATAGGCCAATTGAGGGTGATTTGAATCCAATGGCTAAGATTCAAAATAGAGATCAATGGTTGAGATGAGAGGATGAGATTAAGAGCTAAGATCTCATCAACAATATTGGATGGATGAGATTAAATGTAAATTTTAAATTCACATGGGGAAAGGTGATGAGAATTTTTCATTTTGGGGAAGAGTTAGCATTAAATGAGATTAGATGGATGAGGAAAAATAATTAATTTACTTGGAGGAAGTGGAATTAAAAATTCCACTTTATGTGTAGATGTGCAAATCAAGGACACGTATAATTATGGGTTCTTACACATGTAAGGAAGATGTGACCTTTTGAATAAAAGATTGATTTTTATTCAAAGTGTGTGGGCGGATGGGTTAAGCAAGGTTTGACCAAGCTAATCAAGAGGATTAGCTTAATTAATGTGGCTGGAGAAAATTAGTGAGTGGACTAATGAGAGGTTATAATTAATTAAATAAGGGTTTATTTAATTAATTTAGGTCTAGAGGATAGGCAGGCTAGGGCAGTTGATTAAATAATTGCTATTTAATCAAGTAGGCTAGGTTTAGGTTGATTAGTAGGGTAGATTAATCAAATAAGTATGATTTATTTAATTAATTGGGGTTTAGGAAGATGTAAAAATTAACTAAATAAATATTGAGAATATTTATTTAATCAATGAGGATATAGTTATAAGGTATAGTGATAAATTAGATGAATTAATTGATCACAAAGGATGGATAAATGGCTAAGGGTAGGTGATTAGGGATAAATTAATTAAATAAAATGAATTTATTTAATTAATTGGAAGGGATAGTTAGTGATGTGAAGATGTCAAAGGGTGGTTGAAGGGTTAGGACATTTTTAGGTGTCTACGATTACGAATCTAGGTTTTAAAATTAAATGTAAATTAAAATGGTAAAAAAAATAAAAAAGAGAAAGCCACCTACCTTGTAACCGTTGAGGGTCACTCCAAAGAACGCGGGAAAGTCATGGAGGCAAATTGAGGAGGTGAAAATATATGGGTGCCTGTTCTGCATTGTTATTTTTGTCCTTGTTTGCTGTGAAAAGTGGTGAAAATGAACTTGCAAACACTGTAAAAAAAAAGTTTTAGTGAACGAGCACCCATTCCGTATACAAGAGCCCGTATGTAACAGGAGCTCGTTTAGCTTCAAGCTCCCGATCTTGAACATGAGCCCTTTTAGCTTCGGGGCCTCGTTCCTAAGCAGGGCCCGTTATTTTCAAAGCGCGCACTTGTTTCCATCTAGTTTTTTTTTCCCGCGAGACTTCTATGAAAAGTGGGCTCATTATCTTGCTTTCACCCCCATTTCAAATGAACTCTTGAGGAATACCTATAGATCTAGGGATTTTCCATTATATAGAGAGGTTACTCTATTTAGTGCAAGAATGTGAGTTTGTAACATAGAGCTGTTGTCATTGCTATAGTTTGGTAAGGTTATGAAACTAACATTTCTAAATTGGAAAGAAGTTACTTGGTTGATTAAGATTGTAGGATGGAACAAGTTTAATTTTGATGGGGCGTCAATGGGAAATCCTAATTGCTCTGGAGTAGGTTGTATACTCAGAGATCATGAAGGAAAGTTGATTGGCGTAATGGCGAAAAAAGTATTGATGGGTACTAATAATGAGGCATAAGCTCAAGCCATTCTCCTTAAACTTAAAACTCGAAACTATTATGACATAACATGAGTTTACATCGAGGGAGATTCATCAATAATAATAAATTCCATCCACAATAAATCCTCTCCAAATTGGAAAATTAATAATATTCTAAATCTATGCTAGCCCCTAATCAAAGATTTATCGACATACACTAAAGTCATGTATACAGGGGAGCTAATGGCGATACAAACATATTGGAAAACATGGCAATCGATTTAGACAAGGAACGTATAATGGACAACTCTTCACACAAGTGGCGATAGATAGCACCGAATTTATCATTCTTCTTCTCACGATCAAGAAATGACCATTCATAATGATTTTAGGTTGGGACAACATTTGGCTTAGATCAAACTAGAGAAAGTATTGTGAAGATTAATGGAAAATATCTGAATTATAATGGCAAAGATCATGTTCAATCTTCCATTTAGGTCTTTAAAATGTATTGTAGCTTCCCATAATACAGAATAGTGGAGAAAATTTGATTTGGACACTATGGTGAGGGCGATTGCTTAAAAAAATGGCAAATTGCCTTTCTTGGGGAGATTTTAGATATAAGGAGTTGAATAAGATATTTAAGGCTAGGGCGATTATCGTGATTCTTGTGATTAGGGCAAGACTTTCCTCGCTTTTAAACACTGCTATAGAGTCAACAAAAAATATCTCTTCAATGTTTATTTCAATTTTCCTCAAGGTAGGGGAGTCGAAGAATGTCATTAGGATTGTTGCAAAATCTCTGTTTTGGATGATGTTGTGGTTGGAATTGGTTTACCCTGGTGCTAGGGCATGGCTAGTTATCAATTTGCCTTACATTAGTCCCTGGGTTCCATTTGTTATCTTGGTGATAGGGCAGAATGACACTTTGCAGAAATATCAGGTAAAGTAGGGAATAGATTCCTAAAATCAGCTTCTGGTGTGATGCCGACTCAAGGTGTGGACTGGTCTTTTGCATTTGAGGTAGGGTGTTTAGACTCTATCTTGGAAGGAGAGATTGAAATAGGGTAAAATGCATGAAATATGTCTGATAGTACTTAATGTCTGTTGGGGTTTCATATATATATTTATAGGCATCACAGATAGCTGATATTACTATAGACAACAAATTTTGTAATTTTGTCACATTGTGGGGTTTTGTCTCAACTCTTCCTGGTAGAAACTAATAAAAATGTACAAAGTTTTGATATCAATATATATGGGTATGGCCCCCTAAGTCCACGTTTACCTATAAAAAAGAAATTAGTTTTAAAAAATAATTATTATTAGTAACCAAGTATGGTTATTACAATTTTTTTTTTTTGCCATGATATTTCAAAAAGATGATAAATTCAAGTTTGATATTAATATTTAATCCTAGAGCACAAGAATTCAAAAATACTTTTCCTAGAGAATTGAATAGTTTATCCTTACAAAGAGAAGTTGAAAATGTCATTGATTGAGTTCTAGAAGCAAAAACTTATATTTAAAGCTCTCTATCAACAATCGCTTCCTAAATTAGTTGAACTCAAAGTTCAATTAGTCAAATTACTTAAACAAAGAAAAAATAGATCTAATGTATCACATGGGGTGCTTCTGTATTATTTTTTAAGAAAATGGATGGAACTGGATGTGATTATGTATCCATTATCAACAACTAAATAAAACTCACAATAAAAAATAAATAACCTTTACTTTGAATTGATGATTTGTTGGATTTGTTAAGTGACACAACATGTTTTTTAAATATTGATTTAAATCATGGTATTATCAAAGTATTGAATATCACAAAAAATGCTTTTAGAACTCAATATGGGCACTATGAATTTGTGTTGTCTTTTGGTTTAACTAATGCACCAACTAATTTTATGATCTTAATGCATGATGTTTTTTGTCCAAGGATGTGTTTGTAATTATTTTATGAGATGATATTATAATTTATTCAAAAACTAAAATAAATCATGAACAATATCTCAAGATAGTATTAGAAACATTTAAAAACATAAGTTATATGTCAGATTGAGTAAATGTGAATTCTTTAAAATTTAAATGATTAATACCTTGGTCACATAGTATTTGATAACTTGGTATTTCCTTGATCATGCTAAGTCAAGAATGACCAATACATAAGGATGCTCATGAGGTTAAAAGTTTCTTCGGATTATTGGGTTTTTATTGTTGGTTTGTTAAGAATTACTTTAAGATTGTTTCTCTTTTAATGTATTTAACTGAAAAAGATCAATGATATGAATGTACTCTTGCATGTGATAAGGTATTTAATAAACTAAATATATTGTTAATTTATAAATCTATTTTGCATATTCTTGACTTAGTAAACCTTTTGCAGTTGTCATCGATGCTTGCAATTTTGGAAAAGATAGAGTTTTCACACAAGAAAATAAAGTAGTGTTATGAGGCACATCAATTATTACTTGTTCAAAATAATTATCTTGTTTATGGTTTGGAATTAACTGAAATTAAACATGCCCTAAAAACATGGAGACATATCTATTAAGAAATAAATTTGTTCTTAAAACTAATCATCAAAGTTTACAACACATTTGCACTCAACTTTAATTCAATATGAAACAAAGACAATAGATGGAGTTGTTGACATAATATGTTTTTGAGATCCAATATTTACCTAGAAAAAATAGTTATTGATTATTGGTGCCATTAGGTGTTGCACCCTTTTCTAGGTGATAAGGAAGGCTTAGGATCATGCTTGTGGAAATGAGGGTAGACAAAGAGAGAGAATGTGTGATCTTGATTGGCGAGCAAAAGCGAGTTGTCAAGGGGGCTAGTCATCTTGTGCCACACTAGTTGCTAGGTCCAACAATGGAACCAATGATGATTTCCATCCATGTTGTGTCTTTGTTGCACTTTCTTTGGGAACCCTAGTAACATGGAAATTTTTCATGCCCAATTATCTTTCTCAAAATGTGGTCAAAATCTACAAAGGAGGCTAGTTCCTTTTTAGTGAGGCTTTTCGCTCACTATCTAGTCTATTATGCACTACTTTAAATGTAAGGGTGTTAATAACCTCCTTTTGGCACTAATCTAGCCTACTCTAATTTGTAAGGTAAAAGAGTTAGAGACAGGATAGGGTTCAAAGAAACAAAAGGAAAATGATGTGATGTGCTAAAACAAGATATCAATTTGGTCTCCTTTTTAAAGCTCAGCCTTTAATCTACCTTGGGCTCACTTTGCAACTGAAGTTAGTTCAACCTACTTCCATGAATTAACTAACTTGAATGACATTCCAAAAGTTCATTAATTAGAGACACTTCTATCTTAGGACTATGTGTAGGTACAATAAACACAAAGATTCAAGTTTGAGGACTCTCTTTGGGGTGAGTTATTAGGTAGCAAACCGCATATTATTTAATGATCTAAAAGATATTGATAGGAGGCGGTTAACCCAAATTTATACAAATTGAGTCTTTAAGATCATGCCACTTGCAACAATTTGGACCACAAAAATTAAAATGTACAAAAGAAAGAGAGAGAGAAACATGTCATGCAGAGAGGATTATGCATTTGATTTGGTTGAGATATTGAGGTGCTCGATAAGGATGGTCGGGCAACTTCCACTCTTTGTGATAATGAAATTGAATGCATTGGAGGAAAATTTGATAACCATATGAGATGCACTCAAGAAATTTGATAAATATCAGCCACTAGATGAGCAAGTAGGTGGTTATCGGTCAATGATGGTTCTATCAGGTGTTGTACTTATCAATTGTGCATGCCAAATGGTTGAGATCTTTGAAGAGTAGTAGGATGTGACATTTGTATGGAAGAAGGATGAGTAGATGTGTGGAAAGAAAGGAAGAACTTCAAGCAAAAAACTAGAAGCTATAAACTAGGAGCAACATTATGATTTCCCTACTTGTAATGTTCACATAGGTTGAAAGGTGCTTCGTTGGAGATGCACATTGGTGGTAAGTCTCATATGGTGGTGGGGACTATGGTAGATCTACACCATCTAGTATAAGATCAATGATGGGCAAATGTTTTTTCTAATGTTAAGCTCAAAACTAGTGAAAAGTTCTACTCGTGATTTTTTAGGCTTGTTTTAAGATGACTCAATGTTGGAGATGTGTGAAGGACTATAAGGACTCTCGAATCCACTACCAAGTAGACAAAAAACATTGAAGATGAAAGAAAGGGAGAAATGATTTATCATAGAATTCTTTGGAAAATTGTGTGCTAAAAGCATAATCTTTCTAGCAACTTTTGAGGACTCTTTTTAGGATATTCACCTATAAGATGTTATGCCCCTAATCCTATAGTGTGCATAAGGTTGTGAGTAGTCAACTTGTGGCTACTTTAACTCTTAATTAAGTTAAATGATCATTATTATAGTCTTATTTAGATAATATGGTCTAGGTAATTTGCATCCAAGTTCAAGGGCTGGAGGTTACGTATAGGATTTAATAATTCTTCCCATTGTTTATCAACTCTAATTTGAATATTAGAAAAATTAGGTTAAAACTTAGGGGTTTTACTTATTTGTGGTAGGGCTAGGGTTTGATTGTGTTCTTCCCTCCATATCCTTCTTAATTGGTCATAGGCATCAATACTTCTTCCTATACTTTTGAGAATTTATGTAGCCTTGTCAATATGCATTGTTATTGGCTTAGGATTGTCTATAACCCTGTGTATTAAATTTGTGGCAGCCCCTATGGTGCGCTCATCCATTCTCTCTTTTCATCTTATGTTCTTCTCTTTGGTAGCACCCACCTTGGAGTGCTCAGCAACACCCTCATTGGCGTGCTCATCCAACTGTTCATTTTTCTCCTCAACTTCTCTTGTGTGTTTTCTACTTATCTCTCTCAACTTTTCCATCCTTCTGCGGTACCTCTCTTGATGCTCATGAATTTGGTTTTGCCTCTCTTCCCTGCTTATCTCCATTCTGGTTATTATAATCTCACTAATCGCCCTTAATCTTTTGTTATCCCCTTTTGCCATGGATGTTTTTGATTTGGTATTACATTAATCCTTAAGTATCCCATCGTCGACTTATCTTGAAGAGTTACATCTTTTCAAGAATTTTTTTAGATCCTCCCCTTTTTCATTTGTCATCCCCTTAAGTGCCTACACCCCTCTCACAAGGGTAGGAACCTAAGAGAATGTTGCGCAGACTATAATTTTTTTTTGTTACTTTAGTTTTCTTCTTTTCCACTACTCCACACTTCCCTTTTTACTATTTCATCCTTTCTATTCTTCACTGTCCTTTTCCAGGGTCCCGACAATAGAACCAAATGTTGGTAAGAAATGGGGAGGAGCCAGTCTGGAGATCTGGTCCTCAGTTAGATCTCTAAAGTCACTTTATATGGTCCCAGTCATATAGTGAGAGAATCCTAATAAAACAGTAAAGAATGTAACATGCAGTAAAATTAGATCACATATAAGCATTCAAGATAAACACATAGACATAGATTAATCCTTATATCTCCATTATATATATATATTCACCATCATGTATTCATATACATCTGGCAAGGCTAAGTCTCTGCCTTTTATAGTCTCGTTCTCATATCTCATTCTCTTCTATTCCCTCTTACATGTACATCCTCTATCCTATCTATATATCACATAGAGGTGTGTATTTTCCCCAAAATACCTCTTTGTCTGTTGGCTCTATCCTCTGCATACTACATGTGGTAGGATCTGCTTGCTATCTTTTGCCAACAAGGATCATTTAGAATCTTTCCCTGTTATAGTGGAGCAACTAAATTTTAGGGATTGAAAACATACTGTGAAAAAAAGGGGAGGTTGAAATTATGTCGTAAAATGAAAAATATGTGGTGTGGCTACATATATTTCTTTCCCTCTTTTCTTTTATTTTCCTCCAAATTTTATCTCCTAAATTTTCTTTATTAATAAATAGTTATTTATTAATGTTTTTTAAAATATTAGTAAACAATTACAATTTAAGATAACTGCTTATTTGAAGTAGAAAAATAAAATATTCATGGGACCACTATCTCCACAAATGATTCCTAAAAAATTGAGGAGGGGCTGCTAGACAAAATAAGCCAAGCAGTTGTGTGGAACCCACCCTAAATATAATAAAAATAGTTGTTGTCATAAAGAAAACTTTGTGGGTTTTTACAAGATGCAAAGATGACCTTTGCATAATGCAATGACAATGATCAAGCCTCCACTTGTTGCATCCCAAATGAAATAACATGAGAATCAAACAAGCTATGAAGAACATCAAAGATATGCATGATGAGACTCCAACAAAAAACAAGCTTGTCACAAGTAAAAAAAATGTGGGTTTTCTTACCTAGTTCATAGATGGACCAGTGGATTTAGTGGTGTCAAATTTGGAACAACCCCATTTAAAATTGTTACAGAAAGGAATGATTGATCCACTAGTGTAGAATTTCAAATTCAGAACAATGTTATCTACTTCATTGTTTGGTGTAGAAACACACTCTAATGGCTTCGACTAGGAATGGTGAATAATGAAGAGTCACACAGATGGAATGATAGTGGGCTACCTACTAAGTGTTGATGCAAACAAGGTAAAGTGTCATGCATAGATGGAACTCATTGTGGTTAACATTGACCAAGGCAGCAAGTGGCATGTAGTGATTGTTTGTGGTGGCAGCCAACAATCACATGCATGAATGAATGTATGAAAGACTTTTAATGACGTCCACGAGACCAAGCAGTCTAAGGAACCAAGAGCCACAACCTTAAGATATTTTCAATCTCCTTTTGATATCAAATCTTCTACTATGAATCTTGACCAATAAACCAACAATTTTGTGAAGCCTTGCTTCCTCAAATAACTCATTTAGACTGCCCACTTTCAATTTGTTTTCATACTGTATAAGATATCCTATGAATATGATGCGCTCTCCGTGATTAAGTGCCATTCTATTTCTACCACCCCTTTACTACAAAATATACAAGTTCTCTCTTCCCAATCTTCCTTGGGATTGTCCATCTACCGGTCTCACACCTAAGATGATGCAATCTGGTCCTCAACTACACAACTAACAACTTTGCCTTTCCTTTAAGTGCAACACCCAAATTCACTTTTTCACCATGCTCCCAAGTGGGGTTAAACTCTGACATTATACACTTTCTTTTGGCCAATCTGCTTTGTCCACATGGCAGTCCTAAATTTTTCTATCACATACTTTTTAACTTCCTCATTGGTGTTAAGACATTCTTGCAAATTAATGTCTCACTTGCTCATCCACTTGCTGTTCTACTTCATCCATGTCTTCTTCCTACGACCTAATTCCTCCTCCACAACCATTTTGGGCTAGCGATGGTTATCCATGTTTTCAACCTTTTTGAAATAACCTAGCAACCAAGTTATCATTGATGCCTCCATCAGGAAAGTTCCTACTTTAACCAAAATCATCTCATAACGGGTGCAATGATCACAAAGGATGATATAACGATAATGGAGGCATTGCAAGAACAAAAGAATTAGTATGCAAACAGATGGACTTGTTAACACTCACATGAGGACCACTCCCACAATGGAGGAAGTACTAGAAGTTCACGTGCTGCATAAGTTTGAACCGATCATTGTAAGCCTGTAGTGCCAGGGTAGCAGTAGCCCCTATATTAAAGCATTGTTGATCTCCTACAAATGATGGAAACCACCAACCGAAATTTGTTGATGAGACCAATTTGCATGTCTGTATAAAGAATAACAAGGCTTTTTTAAATCAAGAAACCCATATAAGTGTTGCCTATTTTTCTTTTTTCTTTTTTAAATTTCAATAGCATTCCCTCTTACATTCATGTTAAAGTTGTTTTGTTGTAGATCCATCCATTCACTCAAAATCTTACAACTGTGCATATCTTTCCAGGCTCTAACACTTTAGACGTTGGCCAAGATTTGGACAAACCAAACCCAATGAAAACTTGATTTGTAAATGGTATGGTACAACAATTGTTTCACATAAATTAAATTTCTTCCTAAAGGGAAAAATGAAGACACTATTTCGAGATGGCATCCGATTACCTTGTTTAACACTACTAATAAAATTATAGCTAAAGCTCTAGCAACAAGGATCAAACTAGTGGTAAAAGGGATCGTAAGACCTGGACAAACAGGGCTTCTTGGTGGAAGATTTATTCTTGATAACTTAATCTTGGCCTGGGAAGCTAATGACTAGGCTCTGCTATCAGGCCAAAATGCATT
Source organism: Cunninghamia lanceolata (assembly GCA_027924645.1). Lineage (NCBI taxonomy): Eukaryota > Viridiplantae > Streptophyta > Pinopsida > Cupressales > Cupressaceae > Cunninghamia > Cunninghamia lanceolata. The sequence continues at coordinate 218,686 of BSBN01000010.1, forward strand.
GTTGGTTAAATTAGACTTTGACAAAGTTTATGATAGAATGCACTGGGGATTCCTTATTAAGATGATACAATGGTTAGGGTTTGGACTTGAGATTTGTATGCATGTACAAATGTTATTCAAAGATGCCAATGTGTAGTTAATTATTAATAATTATATGTTTGATCCTTTCCCCTTACAATGCTCTATCAGACAAGGCTGTCCGCTATCTCCATTTTTATATGTTCTTACAACTGATGTTCTAGGCTATTTGCTAATCAAATGAATCTTATAAAGGCAATCTCCATTCCCCAAAATGTAGTTGTGATTAGTTCTCATTTTGTTGATGACAATATGTTATTTCTTCAAAATTCTGAAAAAGAGATTAATAATACCTTAGACATCCTCAATCTATATTGTTTTATTTCTAGTTCCCAACTTGCATACCATAAATCTTTTTTTTTTTATGTCCTACCTAATCTGGTTCCCCAGTGGATTCCTAAAGAATGGAGGCAAGTTAAACATGGGCAGATCACTTGTTATCTTGGAATTCCCTTTGGCCTAGGTGTTTCTCTTTCCGAGATGTGGTGTTAGTTCATCAACAAGCTAAAAAATAAACTTTGCACTTGGGGTATAAATTTATGTCCTTAGCAGGGAAAATTTAAGTTTCCAATCGTATTTTTCTTGCTTCTCATGTCTACTATTCTTCGTGCTGCATGCCGTCTAATAAAGGCTATGATAACTTAAACAAAATCATTTGGCAATTCTTATGTTCTAATTGCAATGGTAAAACTGGTTTCAAATCTACCTCTTGGTTACATTGTATAGAACTAAAGTATAAAGGTGGATTCTAGGTCTTTTGGACCCTAAGACACAAGGGATATGCTTATCAGCTAAATGGATTATCAGGTTGGTTTCAGGAGAGGAACCATGAAAAGTTCAAGTCCAGCACTAGATTAATCTTGCTTCTGTCAAAAGGAAATGGCAATCAGTCAGATGGTTGGATAAGACCCCTCTTGTCCCCTTCTTCCAAATTAAAGCTTCATCTCCTTTACAATCCATCTGGAGGGCATGGCAACAAGTTTGTCAACAAGTTTGTCAATTCTTAAATTGGAAAGATTACTCCTTGCAACATGGTTTTAGTTTTGCTACTTCTTCCATTTGGTGGAATAGAATTATTCAATATCACAGACAACCTCTTGCTGTCAGTTTTTCTAAGCAGGCCTATTATTTGTTCAAGAAGGGAGTTCCAAATTTTGGTGATGTTTGGGACTTCTCTAAGTTAGACTGGGCCACTTGGCAAATGTCTAAAAATCATTTTAGACTTAATAACAAGTCTGAATAGTTTTTAATTTTCGTGAAGTCTCTAGTTCCGGTGGAGTTAACAATAAAATTATGTACTCCTTTTCAGTGTAATTTCTTTAAAGATTGGGTATGGCTTTCCAAGTATCAATTTGACAGCTTTCCTTTAAAGAAGATTTATTTATCTCTACTTTCAATTATGTTAGTGAATCCGAGGCTTAATAAAAATGGAGATGCAGGTTTCATGATAAGACACATGGATTAATCTTAGCGCCCCTGGATTTGGAGGTCTAAAGCTGATGCTAATTCTCAGATTCTTTCCTACAAAATATTACATTATAAATTGTATGTGGGAGACAAATTAAAACGTATGATGGTCCAGACAATTAAATGTCATTTTTGTCAACATAACGAAAGTTCAAAACATATTTTCTCGGATTGTCCTCGGGATAAAAAGAAATGGAACTCTATTTTTAAAAGTGTACCTGCTATCTTTTATAATAATGTAGTGGCTGATTCTGTGAGACAGGCTATATTGTTTTTTCAAATTACAATGTTCACCAAGAAACGAAAATGCTAAAGTTTTACTCTGATATTTTGTTCCACATTGTTTCTCTTTTTTATCAGTTGTAGGGCGATTCCAAGAAAGTATTTGAAGGCTAATATCCACCTCGATAGAATCAAGCTTCAAATTCTCTAGTGCCATAAGGATGACTTGTTGTGCTCAAGAAAACTACAGTCTTTATTTCATTTCAGAGTTTGATCATGGACAGGAGGTGTCATTGAAGTCTTTATTGGTTTTCAGCATTGGGCTATTAGCATCTTTTTATTCTTTTGGTTCTTGGCGTTGATGTAATGTAACTACATGTTAATCCCTCTATATGGATTTTGGTATACTTTGGGACTGTTCAGTATTGCCTTCCATGTGTTTGTCTTCAAATTTACAAGGGTTTCTTTTATAAGCACTGGTCTTTTGATGATGACAACTCCTTCCTCTCTCAAACAAACATTTACAAAACACAAACTCAAACTCACAGGCAATGCTCTGCCTTGGTTCAACACTCAAACAAGGTCAAGATTGCAACTTAATATTTAATTTCATTGATTCAGCTCAAAACAAAATACTCCTATTACAAATTTTACAGATTAGCCTTTCAATGGCCTTTTTCTTACACGTAAATCATCTACTTCGATCCTCTGGTTGTCTGCAGCTCCTTTGTTTCTTCCCATATCAGTTCTCTATTATTTTCTCACTGTTCATTCTATTTCCTTCATGGCAACGAATTCTGGTTTTACCCTCTCTGTGCCCAACTCCAACGTTACTCTTTCATTCTTCTGGTTATGGCAGCGAATCTCCTTTCTTTCTATGGTCGATCTTCTATAACTAGACGCTCTACCTTGAGTGTTTTATCTCTTTTTTTTTTCTCCCAGATCTACAAAGAAAAGAGCGATTTTAAATACCTCGATGAGGCTCCCTTTCGACTTCTCTTGACTGAGTCTTCTTCTTCCCTTGTTTGCGCCTCTTCTCCTTCTGTTTCTACCTCTATCCAACTCTTCATTTCCCTATTGGAATGAATACAAACAAAAAAAACTGTCGTTAGGTGTTTCACAATACCTTTCAACTGCAGATGAATGTATGGTGTAAATGAGGTGCAATTCCTTCTTTCCATGCAGCCTAAGATCCTCAAATTCAACTTTTGAGGGCACTCCACATCTATTTAACGTTGACTAAGGACTTTTTTATGACTTCTCCGTGTGATTAGTTGGTATTGCTTCCCGGTTGATGTCAATTTGCTTTGAATCGATCTTCAATGCACTTGCTCTTTCCTTAGCCACCACGCTCTAGCTATCTTTATTCCCTTCGTTTCTCTCTTTTTATTTATTTCTATTTTCTACTCTTTCAATCAACATTTTAGATGAAGCCAACGAAGCCATTACAAGTTGTCCTAGGGAGTCTTCAAACAACTCACTTCCAAATAACATGGCAAAGACTCTTGTTGGATCGAATATGGTTTCCTTTGATATGTCTGTTTTTCCATTTGTATCATATGCGGTTCTTTGTGTCGAATAACTAAGAACTTGATAAGCTTCTCTCAATGCCTGAAACCTTTGGGTAGCTTGAGGATCATTTGGATTTTCTTTTTGTCAAGATGAACTTGCCTTGCCAAATATGCATCATCTCATTCGTAGATGCCCCCTTCCAACATGTCTAGGAATGATATACTCCTTTACGTGGTTCCTAACGTGCAGCAAATAATATAAAATGTGTACATATCTTGCTACACCTTCATTGATGAGAAGTCAGTTGCATTGCGTAATTATCTCCAAAATGTTCTAGATTTCACCAATGGAGACCTCTACATGCTTCCATGTGACATTGTTCAATCAAAAATCCATTGACTCAATTTCGACGGGATCGAGTGTCAAAGTTGAAAACAAACATTTTCCATAACTTCCTACCAGAATCTCAAAATATCATGAAAACTTGCAGGGATGAAGATGTCGGCCATCCTTAACTATTTGCCAAGTTGTTTAACCTCAAGCTTCACGAAACTCAAGATTTCGCGATTTCGCCAAACTATTAGCACAAGTTGCAAAACTTAAAAATCTCAGAAATTGAAATGAATTTGACTGTGAGATCTTCACGTGTAATTCCGAAATGCTTTCAAGATTTTTCCTGTTAGAGGGTTTGTTGCCAAACCTCATAGATTGCTCCAAACAATTGTTTCACCGAAACTACCCTGTTGTGTGCCCAGAGTGAAACTGCAACTTTGCAATTCTGACTATGCACATTACATCCACTATGGAGAGGTACCAAAACAAAACTCAAGCAAAGCAAAACTGAGATAAAAAATTAAAAATATTTTTGGGTGATGCTGATTGCACATGCGCCTGGGTGCTCCTGTATCATCTTTCTATTGAGGCTATTTTTCCTGGTGTTTTGCTCGGTGTTTAGTTGGTTTAGACTTTGGGTCACTTCCATTTCTACCTTAGACAGAGGCTACGGCTTTTAGCAATTACTTTTTTCAGTAGAACTTAGATATATATGGAGATGTAAATGATCAGTTTTCCTGGGCTTCGTTGTCGACTATGTACAAGGCTTATTTTGGCCAGGTTTATCAATTAGTAACAGGTTATAGCTCTTACGTAGGTTCAAGGAATTCTATAAGTTTGTTGGCATTTTGTAATTGCAGTGGAGAAAACTTTCAGTGGCTTTCTTAGGCTATTTTATTTGGTTGTTTCGTTTGTGTCGTGGTTCTCATAATTGCCTTCTTGAGGTTGTTCCATTGTCACAAGATCTTCTAAGTTTTCTTCATGATTTTGAGCCTGATTTTTTATGGGACCGCTTGTCAGATATTGTGAACTGTTTGTTGGGTTCTCCTGTGGCATTTACAGCCTTGTTGTGAGATGTTATTTTGGTTGTATTTGGTTTTTCTATATATTTATTTGTTATTATTCGTAGTCTATGTGACTGCTATTCTTCTTTTGTGATTCGGTGTTTTTCAATATAAAAAATTAGTTTCACAGAAATAATGTCCTATGGCTAATATGAAATTTTGAATGATGGTTGCTAAACATTTAATGATATACGATTTTGAAAGGAACTTTCAGCAATAAGCATGCAAGCATGAAAATAAAAAAGACATGATTATAACTAGCAGTTGCATGAAATTTGTGCAACGAATTTATCGATAGTTGAAATATTTTGAAGAAAAAATGCAAATACATTCAGAAAAAATAGAAATTAACCAAACATTTTTTTAAAATTGCATCAAATAGTTCAACAGAATAAACCAAAGCCGTTGTCATTGTCTTTATTCACCCAGTTGCTCATTTATTTGTCTCCACCTCAGCCGGTCTTGGATTATACATATTTCTTATGATTTTTTGACTCATCTGTAAGTCAAAATAGCATATTCAAGTTTTAACCAAAGGCAACATTCATGCCTGTAAAGATGAATCATTAGACAAAAGCACTACTACACTTGAAGTATTTAATGTCCATCAATATATTAAAGTAACAAGAGTTAGCTATCAAATTCAAGTAACACGGAAAAATGCATTGTTAGAACATAAGCACATCTGCTCATTCATACATTAATTGTTAATATTTAATTATCATGTGAATAGAACTTTCCAACTAACCTGCAAAATTTCTTACCATGAAGTGTGTTAACTGACACCTAAGAATTTTCTGGCTACCTGTTCTGTCATGGCTTTACTGGTTTTGCAAATAACATTCTGCAATGCTTCTTGAGCAATACCTGTCTTTGAGGCATCTGAAAATTGTCCATGCTTAAGTAAGAATTCTACATGCATGCAACAGACAACTATGCACACTAATCAAATCCTAAGGGACACAGAGTCTCAAACTCATTAGTAACATGAACAAGCCATGCACGTTACATAGTGGGCCAATCAATGCATCTGATAACTCTAACAACCTAGCTACCTAAGTGACTAACTATGTTGACTCGTTTCAACTTTTCACTAATCTAATCCCACAATTTTAGCTAACAACACAATTATGATCTTCAGACTACAATCACTTATTTCATCTTGACTGATTATATCAAACCCACATGATTATGCTATTGATTATAGTTGCATCTGATTATGTGTAATGTAAGATACACATTAGATGAACTATACTTAATATTCAAGGAATAAAAAACAGTAAAGAGGAGAGAAGCAGTGCTTCCAAACAGATTACATTTTTATCAGCTGAAATAAAATTGCAAACATTGTATCGCATGTATTATATGAAGCTTTGTGCCAATTCAACAAAGAACACAAATGGTTCTATGAGGAATCCTAGTAATGATTCCACTGTCTTTGAACATTTATGGAATACAGAACTTCAGAACATTTTGAATTTTCAGTATGCAAATAAATATGTAAAAGATTTCTAATACATCAAGATGTAGTTGTTTATCCATTACCTGAAGTGTAATTGTTGATCCATTACCTGAAGCCCAAATTAATATAGATTACATTTTGCAGTTATTTTGATGCTTTGCTATTAAAAAATGGCTAGAAGCTTTATATTATCAAAGAGCTGAGAATTAGTGATTCTCATCTTGGTTGTCAACAACTCGAGCCATGCATTATGAGTAAATAGCACAAACTTGAGCCATGCATTATGAGTAAATGGTCATTTGCAGATTGATAGAAAACAATTGAAATGGCTGGCTTCATGCCCCTTGCAAGTGGCAAGCACACCATATTTAATACTAAAATTCTTAATTAAAAAAGATGGCAATGTTTGAAATTTGACACCTAGTTCTCATCAGAATGACGTCCTTTTTGGCTGCCTTGAAAGATTTTATTTGCATGTGATAGAATTTAGCAACAAACATCTCAAGCATGATGCAAACAGAAAAATGATTGAAGCTTACTTGCAAAAGCTTGAACTAAAGCCCTAGCCAAAATTCTGATCCCCATCACAAATAAATTTGCCAGAATTTTTGCCGCCTGTATATGCCAAATGTAATTTCAGAAAACAAATCTAATCATATATACAATAATAGCGAAATTTCAAACTTCTTCACACAATAATAATGTTACTACAGTAGGCTCCTAACAAGAAACATGTCCTCACTAAATGATGTAAGAGAATCATGTCAGATATAACACGAAAATAGTTTATGAAACAATGTAGAAAATTATTGTCTTGCATTCAATTACACAAACCCAGAGTTGTCCAAATAACGGGGTAGGAGTGAAGAAGATCATAATCCTAATGTGATCATCTCTCTCTAATCCTTTCCAAGTAAAATTTAACCTCTATGAGATCTCAAATGGGGAATATGGAGAGAACACATTCTAGAGAGGTAATAAGGATGCTAAAATCACAATTTTTAGCAGTTACTTAAATATCATGACACTAAATCTGAAATATAGCTTAAAGCCATTGTGATCAAAGAGGGTTTACGGTGTGCTCCAAAACCTTCTGTTAATAATATCCTAGTGAAAGAGGATTGTAAGATATTTATCGACAAGTTGGCAAGGAAGTTCACAAATGTCCCTGGACACTGGGAGGTTAACAAAATATGGTGTCCATTTCATCCTACCTTGGAGAGTTTCTTGTCATCATGTTCATTAATCTGCCAATACAGTGACCAATCACACTTAAGCTCTCTCTTATAGAAAAATACCGTAAATTATAGCCTTTAGGTGACTTTAGTAAACTTTCTAGATGAGCAGATATTGACTACCCATCTTTTATTTTATGTAGTCAATTTTCTCTAGACAAGCAGGACAGATGTGATAGGATGTAATGTAACAAATATGAAGTGCATTCTAGTGGGGCTCATGCTTACTAGGACACATCATAACATGGGGCAAGCTTTGATGAATATCGAATGCATTCAAGCATGGCTTAGGTTTAATTAGCTCTCATCAGATATAAATATTGGGTCTTGAATGCATTCAAGCATGCCCCAGGTTTAATTGGCTTTCATGAGATTTAAATCTTAAGTGATCCAAGTTTAAATCAAATATGACCTTGAGCAAATTTGTAATGTAACCATGAAATATGTTCAAGCATGAGTCCAATTTGACATGGCATTTGAACATGCCCCAGCATTAGATCTTCACAGAACCCATGTTTAAATATTAATAGTGTTAAAAAGCTTGTCATTCTGTCCATCTCAAAAAATACAAAATAAGTTTGCAATCTGGATGTAAAAACAATTAATTAGAAAATTTGGAAGAAAAAAAACCATTTTATGTGGTGTTTTGTCTTTAATCAAATTGCATTGAAAAATAAATAAATTAAAACTAATATATGTCGCAACCTCAATATACCACTGTTAAATAGTGCTATATAATCTAATCTCAAGTTGAATCTCTGTTCGCTTGCAACAATCAAATAGTAAGTAATGGAATTAACAACTGTGGAAACATAGCAACAAGACAAGCAGTAGCATAGGGATAAAACCTTTGTTTCTATTTTACTGGGTCTTTTGTATGTTTGGGTATCAAATTAGGGTTTCAAAAATAACGCCGCTAATTAACAACCATCCGGTGCCAAAAGCACAGATAAAAGGATTTCCCCATGTGGAGAATGTACAGTAGCAACTTCATGTGAGTGTTAAGATTCATGTCAACCATTAAAAGATTCGTGAAACTGATTTATATGTCATTCTAAAGGTCATACTACTTTCGCGGCCTCACTACCTGCGCCTAATGGAAACCCAACAACATAAAGATTAATGGAAGCATAGATTAGGGTCATGAACTTTTGACAGAATGCCTCAAGGAGACATCATCAGATGGAATGCAATGGTTGCATGATGTACACAAAATGGATTTGTTGAAAAGGCTTTAGAAATTATGCACATACCTAATGGTTGAGAAAGGATGATATTTGTAGGAGAATCCATTGTTGTACGTGAATGAAACCCTTAAACAAATGCCACTGACAGGTGTAAAGCCAAATCCCATATCCCTTGCTAGCCTCCTCCCTATCTATGCCCCAATCGCTTCCCTTTATGAATGGATGCTGATAACAGAATCTTATGCTTTGTTTGCAAAAGAAATGATTAATTCCCAACTCAAAATTTGATAATACACTTGCTTGATGCGCTCATTTGCACCCGTTCTTGCAATTTTGAGGGAGAAAGATAATTGCAGAGCATACACTGTGTTCGTGAGAGGAGAAAGATCACACAGAGAAAACCCACAAACCATTTCCCAAAAGCCTCCAAAAAATACCATGCAATGGAAACCATGATTTTCTAGATATCTTTCCCCAGCCACCCCCTTGCTCGTTGGAAAATACTCAACTTGACATGTATGCAAAATGTGGAAGCCCAAAAAAGAGGGCACGTCAACCACTTAATAGATATTATAATTTTTTAAAATAAATGGAGTGACTTCCCAGGGTCTTTATCCCATCGCTGGTGGTCTGACTGCTGGATTATCTTAATTCCAGCGGTCTTAAAATTTTGGCTGTCTTAATTCCGGCAGCAGGATTCTCCTACAAATGCCTATTGACTAATAAATGTTTCAGCATTGTAACTCATCATAAGCAATCTTAATGATTGTTGACCTAGGCTTCAATGGCACTTCCATTTATGGGGCAAAGATTGCCACACTAGCTTTGGTGAGCTTATTGGTGTCAATAAGAATTACTTACAACTAAATTCAAAAGGTTATTTGAGGAATTTTTATTTATTTATTCTCATATTTATATTCTTCTACTCCAGAGTATACAATCTTACCATTTTTATTAAAGTTTAATTGCAATAATATAATAAAATACATTTCTTAGAAAATAGTTTTTGAACAAAATTTTGTATAAAATTTTTCATTAACATTCCCAATCACACTTTGTGGATTTCAATTTTTTTGTTGGATCTTGTTCTTACCTTTGGTGGCCCTGGATTTGTGTACTGGCAAAAGTAATAGGTTTGTTGTGGATTTCAACTAATTTCTTGATACTTACTCTTCTTCCAGTTGTAATGTCTCTGGTTTGTTGTGGATTTGAACTAATTTATTGATTCTTACAATTCTTCCAATTTTTATGTCCCTTTTTAATTAATTACTTTATGTGGGCCCTATCTTTACTTTCCCAATAGGGATATAAAAGGTTGTGGTAGCCCCCAAGACACTTGGCAGCTTCTTCATGACAAATTTTATGACAAAATATTAATGAGGTGTTACAAGTTGGTATTCATGACAAAGTAGGGTTATTTTGGGGAAAGAATCTCATTAATATTTTAATTGTTATCTTTGAAAGGGAAAGTGGGTTGTTGGAAATTTGTGCACTACTAGCGTCATATATCGAGGAGCCTGGTTGCCTTTGAAACATCTACTAATTTATCCAGTCTTTTCTATCATAGATTGAGCCTTGTGTTCCAACTATAGGATTCAATGATGAAAACCCTTGAATTTTGGAGATCAAAAGACAAAACCCTTTTGGTTTTGATTTTCTAAAGATTGGAAGATGAAAACCCTTGGATTTCCTAAGGGCGATCTCACACAGAGATTATACTTGTACTTCAAAGTTTTGCTTGGATTTCAACATATATTTTAGTATTTAGTATTTGTAGCAAGTTTTATATTTATGAAGATTCAATGTATTGTGGAGGCATATATTTTGTAATCACTAAAGCGAAATTTTATTGTGGAGGAAGCTTAACTCATATTTGTGTGTTATTCTTTGAAGCTCCAACATATATATATATATAATCCACTATATCCTCGGAAAGTGGTGAATACTAATATTTACTCACTATATGCTCTCACCTCACCCTAACGGAATCTTAGTGATCAAAAAGTGGTAAATATTATATTAAAATTGGTTGAACCAAGACTTCTATTACAAGTTGATTTGAGTGGCTTCTTCAAAACACACAACACACACACATATATAACTACCATATCCTCTCACCTTGCCCTTATGGGATATAAGTGATTAGAAAGTGGTGAATAATAATATTTATTCACTGTATGCTCTCACCTCACCCTAACGAGATCTTAGTGATCAAAAAGTGGTAAATATTATATTAAAATTGATTGAAGATATTGCACCTGTTATGGAGTAAAAAATGTCCACATGTTTTTTTACCTCCCTTTTTAGCTCCTAGGTCCCTGTGATTACATTATACACTCTAAATGTTCATCCCGATGCAAAATTACCCAACACTAATGTAAATTGGGAATAAGGGGCCTACGTTTTACCTTATCCTGGATCTAAAAGGGGCTCAAAGACTTGGGCGCCACCGCCGAAGTCTTCCCTGATTGGTCGGGGCTAAAATAATTGTATGTTGGTCTGGGACCTTTCAAAAGGTTTCTCTTTGTTGGCTCTTTTGGTTTAATTTCACGATTGTTAGCAGAAAAAAATATATGTGTGCTTTTGAATTCATTATGAACATAGATAGAGATAGCCAACTTGAAGCATTGGAATAAAGAGCATTCAAGGCATTCATTGTGATTCTAGAGAAAACCGGTGTTGTCATTATGTGTGTTGTTGTAGGTTTTAAAGTTATCATCTATCTCTCGTTATGAGTTGAAGATCCTTCATTTTCCTAAGGGTTTCATCACATAGGTGATATCATTGTTGTTTATCATCATTTGATTCATCATATTGTTATTGTGTTTAGCCTCTACCCTGCAAGGGCACGCTCTCTTTTTCTATCAATGGTGTTGGGAAGCTTGAATGTTATCCCAAGATTTGACTGAGGCAGGTCCCTAAACACCATAACCCCCAAACTCTTCTTATTATGTGCAAGTTATAGGAGCGAGATCTGAGAAATATGAAAATACAGAAAGACTGAACAAGGATCAGGGTTTCAGGATCTGACAACAGTTACAGAATATTCCTCTGTGCAAGACTTGGGCGGTGGCACCCTAGTCTTTTTGCCCCTATTGACTTCAGATTTGGCATTAGGGCAACTTCTGCAACATTTCTCTAATTTATAGTTTCTGTAGATTCTATCATTCAGGACTTGGGTGGTCCTGAAATAGTCCTCTGATACCTCTACTTCTAGGACATAGGTTCTATCATCTTCCTAATCATCTTTGTGTAATTGGTTTCTGGATATATGTTATACATCTTCTGTTATAATCAGATCATCATAGAACTAGGGTTTAGTGCATTATTGACCTAGGGTTTGATAAAAAAAGACTTGATTAAATCTAATCTTTTTGTAGCAAACAAGAGAACAAGATCTGTAGTTGAGTCCACCTTCATTTGGTAGTGATTTGGCTCAGTTTTGTCCTTGAATGTTATTGTGGAAGAGGGTTTGATCTAATGTGCATTCTAGTGGTTATCATTCTCCTTTTTCATACACAACATTCTGGTGAACCCGTAGCTTCAAGCATTTACATTTTATTGATTGTTCAAATCATATCTTGCATTGATTTATTGCATACTTAAAATATTCATTTGAAAGTCTTGCATCATTTCATATCCTTGATTTGAAAATTCATACTTTTACAATTACACATTGTGTATTTTAACATAAGAAGTTTGACATCTCTTTCACATTCCTTTGCAAGAAATCTTAAAGTTGTCTATATTGCCTTCTTATGCAGCACTTTTAACATCTTGATCACTTCATTTGTAGTGACACTAGTGTGTTTTTGATCTTTGAAGAAAGCTTCAAAAACCCGATTTCCTCAAACTAGTGTCTTGGTGTATAAAAGTCTCTCATAAATTGGTGGTATTTGATAAATGAATAGATCTGATTGTACATTGTTGTTCCAAGACATTTCATGATGGCACCTTCATGTTATTCCTCTTTGAAATCTTTGCATGCGTATACCCTAGATTTTGAAAATTTCTCTAAATTCACTAATGTGCATCCTCATGTTTTAGAACACATAGCATTTGTGAATGATATTGATGTTTCTAAATGTTCCACATATGAACTCGAACTCCTTTGTTATATACATGATTTTGATAGCTTCACAATACTCATAGGTGTATATCCTTTGATACTAAAAGATTTAACCGAATTTATCTCCATGAATTCGCATGAGAAGGATAATTGTGATATTTCTTCTTATCCTATTACTACTACAAATCATGATAATGCCTTGGATCTACTATCTAAAACATATGATGATGATGATGATTCCATGAGTCATCCTATTGATATTCCTCCTTTAGTTGAATGTTCAAGCACCTTGGATAACACTAAGGAAGTGAAGACCCTAGATCTTCCTCCTTTGGCCGAGTGGTCAAGTACTTTGGACATCACTAAGGATGTGAAAACCATGAATAGTTCTCCTTTGGTTGCATGTTCAAACCCCTTGGACATCACTAAAGATACAATCATCAACAATTCTCTTAACAACACTTTACCTTCCCTTCATTCCAATGTTCTCCCTTCAAAAGATGAAGCATTGGCAGATGAAGAAATGTCTCTCACATTAAATCCTTTGGGGATGGATGTTGAACTTAATCAAAGTAAAAACAATGTTAATTTAATCATCATTAATAGACTTATTCAACCTACTAAGGGGATAATGAATAAGTGTTCTAATATTCTTAAAATCATTGTGCATAAGGCACCTAATGTACCTCCTCGCTTCAAACCGGTGACTACGGTTCAAGGTGCTCCAAACCCACCTCGACCCCCGGGTTACATTCTCAATTTTGCAAAATAAATTACTCAAGGAAATCAAGTGTATCAAAATGTGTCACAACAACCCTATTACAATGTGGTTTCTCACACATACAATAGGCGAAATAATAAACAAGGTAAACAATAGTCAAACATTTCGATCACTTTACCAACTTCTGAACCTATGCTTCCTCAACCACCTCGTCTTACTCATAATGTTGGTCGCGATTATGATCTTGTTGAGCAGCTTCGTGCTACTCCCGCTAAGATCTCTCTCTGGGAACTCATACAAACATTGCCCACATACCACATAATACTCCAAGAAGCTTTACAAAAGGCGATTGTACCACCTGCTATTAAGTAAAATGATGTAGCAGCTCTATTAGATTGTATGCATGCGACAAAACAGATATTATGTTTCAACAACACAAATTATCGTCAATTGAATTTCAAAACCAATATGATCCTCTTGTAATCTCTGTCATAATAAATAAAAAGTTAATAAAGCAAACTATGATTGACAATGGATCGACTCTTAATGTTTGTAGCATTGATGTGCTACACAAAATCAAGGTTGACACATCTTTAATCAAACCGGATAAACTTAACATTCATGGCTTTGATAATGTTGGTAGACAATCACTAGGTACCATAACTTTACCCGTAAAGGCTAGACCTATGACATTATCTACCCTTATCCATGTCATGCCCAGTGTGCTTTCATATAACATCATTCTTGGTAGACCATGGATTCATGTCATGGGGGCAGTTCCGTCTACCCTTCATCGATCAATAAAGTTTATTTATGCAAATAAACTTCAACCCATTGAAGCTGACCCGGATCCAGAAAGTTGTTTACAAGTTGAGGCACAAAAGCAAGTCGTCAATCTCAAGCTTCTCAATAACTTAAAAGTTGATTCATCAATACCTCTTGTCATAGATAATGTTGTGCAAGATTCCAAATCACCATCGAATGCACTTCTTTGTGACGATTGGGGTTCATTAGATTTTACTCCTTCCTTTATGGGGGAATATAAAGTTAATAAACCTAATCCTGCAGCATCAAAAGTTGCCTCAATCTCATCTAAGCAATCTTTGGAAATACCTAAGAAACCTAAAGTTTCTTTAGTAGCAAACAAAGACAATACTCTCACTTACACTATAAAATATGAGACTTATGAGGCCCTGCTTTCTTCTAAAAAGGAGTCTTTCTATGGTCATGGATTTCAAATCCTTTACAAAAATTGTAACTACGTAGGTAATAGTTGTGGTGTAAAACAACAAGGAATCAAAGTACCCATAGAAGTTGTTACACATAGCTCTTCAACTGGTATTGGATACCGTCCTTTGAAGCCCACCAAAGCCCGCCATCGACCTACTCTTTATGTTAACACAATATCAACAAGTCCAACACTAAATATGATATATCTTGAGATGATAGACATAGATTGTCCGCCAGGAAATATCCTGTATGAATCCAGTAAGTATTCCTCCCTCATTGAGCCACACTTGATAGGGTGGCCTCCACCTCTTAGGTGTATATGTTGATGTGTTATCTCGTATAGTGTTAAATGTTTGTTTAGGTCTCCTTGGATGACCCTTGATACTCTTGTAAGGTCAAGGATACAAGGAGACCTCCTTTGTTGTGATATTCCTTCTATTTGTTTCTCTATTCTTCTATTCTTCTCTTGTTGCAATTGTTGTGTGTGGTGCCTTAGGGGCATAACGTTGTGGAGGATGTCTTGGGGGTATCTTCCCACGTTATGACCCTAAGTCACTTTCGTCTCCTCTCTCATTTTTCATGATTTCATTCTTCCATTTTACTTGTGGCTCTACTAGTCGATGGATGACGACAACAAATATACACTTCTGATAAGGACCGTGTGTCCCTAAAACAAGAAAACAAAAATGGACCTAGTCCATATATGAAGATGGGGGTAATTTGTTACTAACGATTGACTAGTAGAATCATTTTGTGTTGTGATGTGATCGTGTATCGTATTGTGAAACTATTGTAACAAGCCTTTACAATACTCTAAATATACTTCTATGCACTTTGAATTGTTTTTGTCTCACCTTGTAGCTACACTTGATTGTGAGATACCTGAAGTATAACCTTACGACTATACTCGGTTCCAAACTCGTAAGTATAGCCTTGGTTTGTTTGAGCGCCATGTTGCCTTATTTCTATATCAGTTTCATGAAATGATTTGGTTATTATCTTAGCTTAGACTTTCTAACCAAAGCTTAGTATTGATCAAATGATATTGATGTATTGTGATTGTTGGGAACAATTCGGCGATTGTAAGCACATGTCACTTTGGGGCATGGGCTTTGCGAAAGCTTTTGTTCCGTCATGTGTTTTCAACCTTACCTTAAACGTGATTGCTACCGACAAGCGGGAGCAACCACTTTAAGGCGGGGGCATGTATTATGGTAAATGCTTGGATATCTTAGACATTGTGATAAGTTGTGTTTGCGTATACTTTCTTTTCACCGTAAGGCATCTCCGCAATGCAGGTGGGATTGTATACTTTGTTTTGTGTATTTGTGTATACTTCATTTTCATCGTAAGGCATCCCCGCGATGTAGATGGGGTCATATACTTTGTGCGCATGCTTCCTTTTCACCGTAAGGTATCTCCGCGACACAGGTGGGGTGGCATGCTTTTGAAAGCCCTTATGCAGAAGATGGGATGATGTATACCCTTGAGTAGGTTGCACATCCTTTCGAAAAAAGTCCTCTACAGAGGCGGGGTTGGATCTTGAGTTATTCACCCTTAAGTGTCTTTGGCGGTTGTGGTAGCGTAGCTCAACCGTCAGGTGTGTTTGGCGT
Organism: Cunninghamia lanceolata; assembly: GCA_027924645.1. Taxonomy (NCBI): domain Eukaryota; kingdom Viridiplantae; phylum Streptophyta; class Pinopsida; order Cupressales; family Cupressaceae; genus Cunninghamia; species Cunninghamia lanceolata. The sequence continues at coordinate 234,879 of BSBN01000010.1, forward strand.
GTTTTAGATGGCAGAGCGTAGCGATGAGCTCCTCCCTATTGCCCATGTTTGCTTTGTATAAGACGTATAGTGGATCGATGACACACTCTACGACGCTCATGTATTCTGTGTGTTTTTCATGTATCTTGCATGTTTTTGTGGAGGCCCGTAGTGATGAGCTCCCCCCACGCTATGTGTTTTGTGTGCTTCGCTGGTGGCACGTAGCGATGAGCTCCCCCCATCACCTGGTTAGGGTAGTATAATTATTTAATCATGTCTTCTCTGTGTATACCTTGTGTATTGTGTGACTGTGTTCATGTCTTCTCTGTGTATTACGTGCTTCTTTACTATCTTCTTTGTGTTTTGTGTGATTGTCAAGTGTTTTCTAATGTTTGCCTAAGCTTGGGGGCTAGAAATGGTCTTCCAAACTTAGGGTGTGTCTTCGCTCTAGTGTCTGATGTGCTTTGACCGTACTTTAATGCATGTACTGACCATAAGATCATACACACATTAAAATGGGGGCTAAATGTTATGGAGTAAAAAATGTCCACGTCTTTTTAACTCCTTGTTTAGCTCCTAGGTCCTTGTGATTACATTATACACTCTAAATGTTCATCTTGATGCAAAATTGCTCGACACCAATGTAAATTGGGAATAAGGGGCCACGTTTTACCTTATCCCGGACCTAAAAGGGGCTCAAAGTCTTGGGTGCCACTGCCCAAGTCTTCCCTGATTGGTCGGGGCTAAAATAACTATATGTCGGTCTGGGACCTTTCAAAAGGTTTCTCTTTATCAGCTCTTTTGGTTTAATTTTATGATTGTTAGCGGGAAAGCATATATAAGTGTGTTTTTGAATTCATTATGAACATAGATAAAGATAGCCAATTTGAAGCATTGGAATAAAGAGCATTCAAAGCATTCATTGTGATTCTAGAGCAGATTGGTGTTGTCATTGTGTGTTGTTGCAGGTTTTGAAGTTATCATCTATCTCTCCTTATGAGTTGAAGATCATTCATTCTCCTAAGGGTTTCATCACATAGGTGATATCATTGTTGTTTATCATCATTTTATTCATCATATTATTATTGTGTTTAGCCTCTGCTCTACAAGGGCATGCTCTCTTTATCTATCAACGGTGTTGGGAAGCTTGAATGTTATCTCAAGATTTCACTGAGGCAAGTCCCTTAACACGATGACCGCCAAACCCCTTCTCTTCTTCTTGTGTGCAGGTTGCAAGAGCGAGATCCAGGAAATATGAAGAACAGGAAGATTGAGTAAGGATCAGGGTTTCGGGATACGACAACAGTTACGAAATATTCCTTTGTGTAAGACTTGGGTGGTGGCAACCTAGTCTTTCTGCCCCTGCTAACTTCAGATTTGGCATCAGGGCAGCTTCTACAACATTTCTCCAGTTTACAGTTTCTGTAGATTCTATCATTCAGGACTTGGGCGGTCCTGAAATAGTCCTCTAATACCTCTACTTCCAGGACACAGGTTCTATCATCTTCTTGATCATCTTTGTGCAATTGGTTTCTGGATATCTATTGTACATCTTCTGTTATAATCAAATCATCATAGAACTAGGTTTAGTGCATTATTGACCTAGGGTTTGATAAAAAAAATTGATTAAATCTGATCTTTCTGTAGCAAACAAGAGAACAAGATCTGTAGCTGAGTCCACCTTCATTTGGTAGTGATTTGGCTCGATCTTGTCCTTGAATGTTATTGTGGAAGAGGGTTTGATCTAGTGTGCATTCTAGTGGTTATCATTCTCCTTTTTCATACATAACAACACCAAGACTTGTGTTACAAGTTGACTTGAATGGCTTCTTCAACTCCTATTTGTTGGTCTACAATGATGACTTCTACAAGTTGAGTTGACTAGCTTCCTCAACTCCAATTAGCTTGTCTATGGTGATGTCTTCCACCTCATCCTCTTGGTTAAAAAGAGCTTGGGGAAGGTTCTCTCATTTTGTCTTGGTTGTTTTGTTTACCTTCCATTTTATTGCGCTGAGTGCCATAGAGAGATTTCAAGTGCTAACTTGTTTTGTTGGCCAAGTTGTTCGCTTGTCTTTTTTTGTATAACCTCTTTGAGATTGGCCCTCTCCCTAAGCCTTAGTGATAGTGGTATGGTTTTTTTCGCAGATTAATACATTTGATTCTCTTGGTTGTTCACTTGTACCATGCAATTCTCTTCATCTTGTGCTTTCTAATTGTTGTCTTGTTCCTACTCTGCTGGTTTATTTTCTTCTTGATCTTGCATGGTAGGGAAAACACAAACCAAATGGTCATGTTAATGGCAGATCCAACATTTTAAGGGAATATTTTTTAGTTTATTGGTTATTCCCACTCAATTCTTCCCATGTCAAGCAATATTGTGTCTAGTAATAGCTTCTTCAAATCAATGTTGACCAATTCCAACATAATTGGGAAATCCCTATTTCTTCATTAAGTTAGCATGCTATATTATATTCTCCAATAACACAACCTGTTTTCCTAGATTACTCTTGTCAATATTCACTTGGGGCAGAAGTGCAATTCTTATGCGAGCTGGAACCATACTTTGGAGGTCTTTAGTTGGGTTGAATGCAGAGCACCATGGAATCATAAAAATTCCTATTTTTTTCAAGAACTATGTGGTCCACCTAGGAACACCTAATGTTTCTCTTGTTTTGAGGAGAAGATGGCCATGAAATATCCTTTAGGTGTTATGAATATGTCCATGAAATATTCCTTTTCTTATTGTTAATTTGCATCTGATCTGTTGGGTTATTTGTTCTTGATCTTGCATAGTGAATTGTCCCTTTCTAGAACATTTCTTATTTTTGCCTTAAAACAATAATCCAAACTCAAAATGATAATTGCATTATATTTATAAATATTACTTTATCTAAAATTATGAATTTTATTATAATATTCAGATTTATAACATATGAAATAATTCTAAAAATAGAACTATCTTTATTTTCTGCTATGATTTTCCTTTAAATTTGCAACTATTCTCCTTGAATGATTGTCCCTAATATCTATCTAAGTTATGGGTTTTCGTCCACCAACTTGCTAAGAGAAGTTAAGGGGTTTCGTCCTTAAATCTCTCCATTTACCTTGGAGGGGCTTTGTCCTCTTTGACTATAATATTCACTTGTAATAACTCAATATTGATTCCCAAATTGATGCCTTCTCTTATTGAAATGACCTCCCTTTTATATCTTATTGTTGAAGGAGTCACAAACTTTCCCATACAATTGTTGCCCTTTGAAGGAGTCACACCCTTTCACATACAATCGTTGCCCCTTGAATAATTATAATTTAATTTTAATTTAACTAATCTTTATTCCCAATCGCTAGTATGAAACTAGCACCACTTTCCCTTAAGAATTATCACCATTGATATATATGTTATTGGCACCACCTTCTATTTATTTTAATCACCTTTGAGCGTATGTGTTAGTACATAAGATTAATGAGTGCAGTTTATGTTGGGTGTCAAAGACACACCAATCGCCTCCTTCCCAAATCGTGTTGGTGGGTGTGCTAGGCCTACGATTAAGAGTTATGTTCTTCGACCTTAGGAAATATGAGGCCTTCAACTTGTGCAATGGATTCTCTACATGTGTCGCCTCTGTACACTTGGGACTATAAAATACTAATCTGTAGAGGTCTCTGGCCATCCCAATAAATGAATGTGAGTGCCACCTTAATTACCTTGATCACTTACAAATCTTCACCTCAACTGCTAGCTTAATTTTAGATGAGCGACTTTAGCATATGGCGTCGTCCTACAAATGCAGTGATCCCTAAGTGATCGCCTCAAAGTCTTGATGCTTTGTTCTTCACAGTCCTTGGTCCACGATTTGGTAGGCTTAAACCCTTTGGTTGCGATTTTACTTTGAAAGGGGACATTACAGTCCGCCCTGCCCAAGATTGCTTGTCCTCAAGCAATCACCAACTAGGGTGCTCTTGGAGTTACTAGGATCCCAAAACATCCTTGTAGATTTGTAATTCCTAGATATTAATCCTCCTTGTGATGAAATTAACTTTTGCTCTAACACTGATATAATTAGGATTTGAATTTAATGTCATAAGGTTGATACCATCCTCTAATGTATAAGGGCAGTTTATTGTCTAATATTCTTTTGGCGCATGTACTGGTATTTCCCAATAACTCTTAACAAAACCGAGAGATGGAAATTGGCAAGATCTGTTATTTAAGACAAGTTTTCTCTCATCCTCAAAGAGAAGAAAAAAAAAGACATCTTGCAGCCCTGCAACTCTTTCTTCCAATTCCACCTTACAAGCATCATACAAAAGACCATTTTCAATTATTTTCTCTTGTACTTCCTTATTTATATCATTACAGTCTTTCAATGTGTTTTCCAAATCATTTTTTTATGTCTTAGCTTTGTGCACATTTCTTCATGTCCTTGGCTCAATACTCTTGTTTCATTAAGCTCGGTTTGCAGTTCTACAATTTTTCTTTCTAAATCCACCCTATTAGAATCCCATATTCTTTGATCCTCGACCATCTTTGCTTTTAATTTCTCGGTCCTTTTATTGCATTTTCTTGACTCATTTTTATCATTTCTATGTTTGGCGCATAATTCCTCATGTTTCAGATTCAACACTTTTCTTTCATGAACTGTAGAATCAAACTTATTTTGTAGCTTTACAATTTCTCCTTGCATGTCTTACAAGCATGCCCTAAGCCTTATCTTCATTCATCTTTTGTTGTAATTCCTCAATCACATCGTTGCATTCCTTCACCTTATTTTCCAACTCATCTTTTCTTGAATGCGTAACTTCTTATGGTTCTCACTCAATACTCTTATTTGAGTAAGCTCATTCTTTAGAACTGCAATGGTGCTTTTCATGGTTTCCTTACGTTGTATGAGAAACATTTATTCACTTTCCCTAATTTCTCTAGGTGTCACTATGCCTTCCATTTCAGCCTCATGATATTGGTTGATTATGATTAGACTAGTGTGAAGTATAGCTCCCATTTGATTTTCATTAACCCATACAACCTTGTAGGTGAGTTTCAAATCATATTGGTTGTGTAAGAACCGATGTGATGTTTTCTACCAATGCTTGCTTTCCTCCTCACTTATCCAAAATGTAAAACATAGGGGCATTATAGTTATGTACTATAGATGGTACTAGCTGCCTTGGAATAGTGGTGAACATAAATTCCTCTTTTCCATTACCAATGATAACAAAAAGATCTTCACTCCACAATAGAGTCCCTTCATAGATATGTAGTAGGAACATGTTCTTATTACAATCCAATAGACTAATTTCCATCTTCTGTATGAACTTATGTGCACTAGTGTAAGTTTTGTGGGGTGATGTTACAAAGGTTCCTTCCAATGAATACCATAATAAGAAGATTAAAAAAATTGTGTCGTTGCCATTTCACATAGCAACTAGGGATCTTTCATAAGTTACTCCTTGCTTATGAAACTCATTCTCATGTGTCATCCTCTTTCAAGTGGTTGTGCTAGATGTATGTTATGAAACAATATACTTTGATTAACCCAAGTACTATAAAAATTATGCTCCATATATCTGGCATTATGTATATCTTTCAACTGTCATTGGGAAACACCTATATTAGTAAGAGCATATGTATACTCCTTAGTAGAGTTTAGCCTTCAAAAAGAACACGAAAGATTGGCTTGATCACATTGAATGAGATCATACGTTGTCATGATCTTTTGCTCTCTCATTTTACTTTTACCAACGATCATGGGTAATGAATACAAACTCTTGATTGTTATTGTTGACATCCAAAATGATAGCAAAATGTTGCATCCTCTGCCATGATGAATTGCAGGAGTGTCGTGAATACCAAGATCCCACTCCTTTGTGCAAAGACAATTTCGTATTTGAGTAAAAGGATCTAGATGTTATTTACTGTAGGTCGTATCTCTCACTTCTTTTAGCATCAGGTTCCTCGGGGTGACTATCCATTTTATCTTCAAGTGTGGTGAGATGACAACTTGGTGAATGTGTCCCTTGTTCTTCAAAATGATCACCATGAATTTCAAAAGTAGAACCATCCTTCCCACTAGCTAATGTATGGACATCCTCATTTGCAAAAAGTGAATTTGTTAATATATCCTCAACACCTTCATTGTTGTGACTTGACATCTCTGTATTATGGGTAACCAAAGTGTTCTTCTCAAATGTATATTCATTCATCATGCTACTCTATACATGCATCAATGGCTCACCATTTTGAAGTTCGGAAGATAGAGCATGTTTTGAAGCATCTTCCTTCAACTTGAATTCTTCCCCTCCAAGTGGAACCCATTTTGTCTTACCTTCATCGATATTTTGGTGACGCATGCCATCATTAGAAACCAATAAAACATCTTTTCCTACCAAAGAGTTTTTATCTTCGACGTCCTTTTTAGGTTCCTCTTGTTTTAATATTACTTCCACAACCTCTACTTGTGATTTTGGTTCTAAACTTTCTTCTGTTGTCATTAATGATTCTCTTGGATCTTGCTCCATGTCCTCAGCTAATTTTCTTATGTATTCATATAAACCTCTTTTGCTGGGACACTAGTACTCGAGTGCCTCTAGTACACATCAAAGGGAACACAAGCTTTCACTTTGACAAACTTTGATAATGATTAATAATTTTAGGGGCCTCAAGTTTGTACAATAATTCTTGCATAAGATCCATGTCTTCTTCCCTTTGTTGTCCTTCCAACTTCTCTAACTAGAATGCATCCAACATTTTAGCTTTACCTCGCACGTTGGCAAGACTGTTGCTCTGATACCAATTGAAATGTCCCTTTCTAGAACATTTCTTGTTTTTGCCTTAAAACAATAATCCCAACTCAAAATGATAATTGCATTATATTTATAAATATTACTTTATCTAAAATTATGAATTTTATTATAATATACAGTTTTTTAACTTACAAAATAATTCTAAAAATAGAACTTATCTTTATTTTCTGCTATGATTTTCCTTTAAATTTGCAGCTATTCTCCTTGAATGAATTCCCCTAATATCTACCCAAATTAGGGGTTTTCGTCCACCAACTTGCTAAGAGAAGTTAAGGGGTTTCGTCCTTAAATCTGTCCATTTACCTTGGAGGGGCTTCGTCCTCTTTCGCTGTAATATTCACTTGTAATAAGTCATAATATTAATTCCCAAATTGATGTCTTCTCTCATTGAAATGGCCTCCCTTTTATATCTTATTGTTGAAGGAGTCACAACCTTTCCCATACAACCGCTGCCCTTTGAAGGAGTCACACCCTTTCACATACAATCGTTGCCCCTTGAATAATTATAATTTAATTTTTATTTAACTAATCTTTATTCCCAATTGCTAGTATGAAACTAGCACCACTTTCCCTTAAGAATTATCACCATCGATTTATATGTTATTGGCACCACCTTCTATTTATTTTAATCGCCTTTGAGCGTATGTGTTGGTACATAAGATTAATGAGTGAAGTTTATGCTGGGTGTCGAAGACACACCAATCGCGTCGTTCCCAAATTGTGTTGGTGGGTGTGCTAGGCCTGCAATTAAGAGTTATGTTCTTCGGCCTTCAACTTGTGCGATGGATTCTCTATAGGTGCCGCCTCTGTACACTTGGGATTATAATGTATTGATCTGTAGAGGTTTCCGCCCGTGCCAATAAATGAATGTGAGTGCCACCTTAATTACCTTGATCACTTCCAGATCTTCACCTCAGCTGCTGGCTTAATTTCAGATGAGTGACTTCAGCATATGGCGTCGTCCTACAAATGCAATGATCCCTAAGTGATCGCCTCAAAGTCTTGATGCTCTATTCTTCACAGTCCTTCGTCCACTGTTTGGCAGGCTTAAACCCTTTGGCTGCAGTTTTACTTTGAAAGGGGACATTACACATGGTGGGGCAAACACAACCCAGATGATCATGTTAATGGCAGATCCTACATCTGAAGGGAATATGTTCATAGTCTATTGGGTTTTCCCACTCAATTCTTCCCTTGTCAAGCAATACTGTGACTGATATTGGCTTCTCTAAGTCAAATATTGTGACTGATATTGGCTTCTCCAAGTCAATGAAAGACCCTTTGGGCATCATGAGTATGTCCAAAGAAATGATACATTTACAATTCTCTTGTATCCACAACCTAAGTGTTCTAGATCAGTTGAAGTTAGCATATTAGGATCTTCTTTTGAGCAATCATAACCTGTTTTCCATTTAATGCACTGAAACTTTGACCTGAGTTGAGATTTCCATCCTCAACAACCTTTGTCTTTTTTGGTAGGAAAACTTGGTCGGGTTGTGGTTCTAAGAGCATTGGTGTGTATAAAATCAAGCAGGTCTCCTTTGCACATCTGATTTTATCATTAGAAACAACATATCTGACATTAGATTCTACTTGGGAAGGACGTTGGCTCTGTGAAGAGGCTGTTGTGTTCCCTACGGGGACTGTTTTTTGCCTCCCTTAAGAAACTGTTTGTTAATCCAATCAGTCTTTGGCTGGTTGGGGTATGATCCGGTTGTTGGTGTGAGAGGTGATCCTTGGTGTGCAGTTGGAGAGGGCATTGGCATGAGGATGGTAAGTGAGCTTTTTAAACACAACCTCGCCTTTAGGTTCCGACTGAAAGGGATGCAAGAATAAGAAATTAAAATATAAATCCCAATATTTCTGTTAGTAGAAGTTGATTTCCAAATTTATCACGTCCTCACCATGCTACCTTATAGTTATTGGCTTTTGTTTTCTTCCTCTTTTAGGTTGAGGATTTCAGAACCATAATTGACTTAAACTCCTTACAGTTCAAATTGAGGTAAGAGATTGCAGCTTGACAAGTAAAAAACTGAAAAAATAAAGCAAGCTGAAAAATGAGTTTAAGTGCATAAAAGAATGGAACAAATGTTTTTGCTGGGGAACAAGTGAATGAAAAAGTAAGGTCGAATAATCAAGTGAATATGGGAAAATATGGATTGTTAACAAATGACTGTCAGAATTATTTTAAACTATATTGTGGGGATTTGTAAATAATTACACTTCCTTGCCAGCCCTGCAAATCATATGATTAAGAATGATCATATAATTTTGGTATTTGTCAGGATTTTACTGGGGACACAGAAGGAAATAATTTCCAACCTTGTTCTACATCACACAAACTCATGCAGCCAGCTCACTAGGCCTCCTGAAGAAACGATATGACAGCTACTAACAACGAATACAATCCCATTCACATTCATTATCCACCAAAATGCATTGTCCTTCTATGAGAAGATAATAAATAGTTGAAGGACTAGTCCTGATTATTTAGAAGGAATTATTTATTATTATTAAGTTTGTCTTGGTGTGTGTGTACGTTTGTCTGTCAGAGGGAGAAATTTCAAAAGCAAGGTGCCTGAATATTATCTTAGAGTATGATGCATGAGATCCAATGGCATGATAACAAATGACAATAAAAAAACACACGACCCTAGTAGGCTATTTGCCAAATACAGCTGTTTTTTAATATCATAGGGTACTTTCTTTTGTTGATCAAGTTCGATGCATAATCTCTCAGGAGAAAAATAGCCTGGTTATTGAATCAATTTGTGTAATACTACCAATGCTGACATCAATAAACAGGACACATGGGATTCCATACTGATCCCAAAACACCTGTGCCTTTGCATACAGCGATGCTATGTGTCCCTCTTCTTATGAAATTGAAGAATGTGCATTCAAGTTTTATGCCAATAACAAATCCATAATCAACTAAAAGCAGTGGAGAAAGTTTTAAATGTTTAAAACCCCCATCTTCTGTATATCAGCTATGTAACAAATTACATCTTTGAATGGTCTCTCGTTCCTTTGCTCAGTGCTATTCCTGTTTTTGATCCAGACTGGCGGCCCAAATGTTTGCAAATAAAATCTGCTGCTGAAAGCAGCTTACCAAGATCAACATTTGTCTTCACACCAAGACCATTAAGTAAATAGACAACGTCCTCAGTTGCTACATTGCCAGTAGCACCTTTGGCATACGGGCATCCTCCAAGTCCAGATATTGATGAGTCAACAACACTTATTCCCATCTGTAAATGTAAGCAGCAGAAATGAAGTTCAGAGGTAAGTGTATAGATTCATTCCATAATTAATTTATTCACTAGTTGCGATTCATTTTTACTGAATTGTAGTTTGACTAAAAAATTCAAGATTTCCTTGGTTATCAAAACACAGGCTGTAAATAACTCATGGAATAGAACCTGTAAGGACACTAGTATATTTGCCAGTGCTTGTCCATAGGTATCATGGAAATGAACGGCAAGCTTTTCTACAGGTACAACGCTCATAACAGCTTCAAGCATCGGAATGACAGTACCTGGAACAACAGACCAAATGAACTTAAATATATTAAGGCTGTTTGAATCATTTCAGTTATCTTAAAGTCATGAATATATATATATATATATTTGCAGTGCTATTACATTTTAACACTTAAACATGTTTGACAGAAAAGCTTTCAACTGAAACGGTTAAGTGACTAACAGTTTCTGAAATGGCACACATACTAGGTAGTAGATAGATGTAGACAAGACTACATTGATATATTGAAAAAGGCAAAAAGAATATTTCACAAAAAGTTGAAAACTTAAGCTACACTGATACAACTAATCAAAAGTAGAAAGCAAGGTGAGTGCACAACCAAAAAATGTCTTGGTAGTCATTACATCAAATGATCAAGACTCGAGTAGAATTAGGGCTGGAGTACAAATGTTGTATAACAGACAAGGGTTATAATCATCGTGTTATTTATAACCATTTATCTGATAGCCAGCAAGTAAGCTGGCATTGCAAAACCTGTTAAAAAGTGTCCCTATCTCAGACTTTTGCATCTCTATCCCTTTGATAAAACATTCTTCCAAGAGATGGGCAAAGACTAGAAAATAAAGTAGATATCTTTAGCATCCAGTGAAACCAACCTGTTATATATTACAGACTAGCTAGAGCAAAATGATACAAAGCCACAAAATTGTGACTTCTCTGTGTTTTTCTTTCAAGGGCGTGATATTTTCATCCCCTTTTTTCTCTTTTTTGGTACGGTTAGTTGGATAGATCCTGTCCCACAAAAATGAAAAGCTTTTACTTAGCATAGCCTTTTAAGCATTGCAAATTCCATTTTGCAGGCTAAATGAGCTGTGAATGCCTTGAAAATGTTTCCCTACATATTTTCATATGACGAAACAGCTAAGTCAAATTTCCCAGACTGTAATGAAAACCTTTTTAGGTAGAGAAACACGGGAAGTTGGTAGTTGAATTACTGGTCTGACTAAGAGCCAGAATGCTTGGATATCCATATAGTAGTTACTCTTCTAACATTTTATAGCTGGCATAATATAAAAGCAAACAAATTACACAGTCTACAGCCTACAGTCTGGAATTGCAAGTTGAACATACAATAAATTATTTCTGACCTGGCCTAGGACAAGCATTCCAGGGAACACAAAATTATGGAATTACAAGACTTGATGGTAACAGTAAATATCTGACTTTTGGTAGGATAAGTATCAACAAGATGAGATCAGACAGCAAAAATGTAATAGAAATTCAATTTTTTTAGAAGGTGATTTGCTTATAACTATCATTAAGATCTTAATAAAAGAAAACTGTTTCAGAAAATTTAGAGTCCTTTGTACACTAATTTCCTAGAACCACCCAATCAATTTTCCACTTCAAAATTCAATTTTAAAAAATGCACCTATATGTCAAATTTCAGTAGAAATAATGTCATAAAAATACAGATTGTGCACATATAATAAATGGTTACTGGCTGCTCAATGGTTAAGTAAACTAAGGTTCCACTTCCATTAACTTCTCATAGAATATATCCTCTATAGAAATCATCATTCCACGGGATGCACACCATGTGAAAATATTTACTAAAATTTTTGTCAGTGCACATCATGTTCAGATAGTTACTAATATTTTTGTCCATTCTGTTTGGAACATATAAATGGTAACAATCTAATGGTGAATTGAAGCTATGAATAACAAAATGCAAGATGAAGTACCAGGAGTACCAACGCCTATGGTATCACCGAGAGAGATCTCATAACATCCCATAGCATAGAGCTCCTTTGAAACATATGCTACTTTTGATGGAGATACAGGTCCTTCAACAGGACAACTGACAACACAAGATACATACCTGCCAGTATAAAACTGTCAATGGGTTAGTATCCTTAATAGGTTTCTTACTGATGCATTAAGCTATGATTGCAAATACTTTATGTTATGGGTAGTGTGATATGTAGTTGAACACGTAACTGTTAATTACATTTACCTCTGACAGACTTGGTAACATATTATAAAAAATTCCCTTATCACAAACCTTGAATAAATACTGATATTCCCAACATTTTAGAACTTTACTTCTGGTAACAGATATTGAACTTCACTCTATCAACAAGATACCATAGTGCTTACTAGTTTCTGAATGAAGTTCAAGTTTTGCATTTATGGATATGTAATTATATTTTAAAAAAGCAAACTTGTATCACTATTTATTATTTTAGAATTTTATGTTTAGGTTTATAATACTTCATATTCTTGTGAAAAGAAATAAATATTTTTAGTTTTTAATAATGTGTGAGAGAATATACATATACATATGTAAAAAGGTACGGCACATATAACTTTATAGGTCCCAGCTTAGCCAACATGCCTACTTGGCATATGTGTGTATGTGTGTGTTGTGTGTGCATGCATGTGCTTGCATTTGTGTGTGTGCGTGTGCATGCATGCATGTATGTGTGTATGTGTGTACGTGTGTTGCACCTCTTTAGGTTTCGACCTCATAACATAGTTTGTGATTAATTCAGATCTTGCCAATCAAGCCATGCCCTCCAACTAGTGTATGTCTTACCTACAAATAAAAGAAACCAACAGGGTTCGCTAAGTATACTATAATAACCATCAAAGTCAATCTTCTGCACGAAAACAAGATATGCTTGAACCCTAACAAGAGAAAAGATAATGAGGAGACCTTTGCTCCCACAACAATAAAGGGGGTTATCAAGATAGTACTGGCCATGGCACATGTTGGCTGAACAATCCACTAAATGGACACAAAATTTGGATTTCAAATGGAGACCTAGAAGAGGTTTAGAACTTTAGATCGAGGAAGCAAAAATCATTTGGAGATAAAATCGGCAAACCAAAAGTATAAGATTTTTTCAAAAAATCGTGAAAAAATCGGGAAAAAATCTCTAGGGGTAAAAATCGGCATATCGAAAGTATACAAATTTTTCAAAAAATCATGAAAAAATTTGGAAAAAATGTAGAAAAATACAAAAAGGAGAAGAAACCCTATTGTTTTTTAAATGATATAAATTTTATAATAGAATAATAAATATTATATTTTAATATTATAATATATAACTATTAATAATGTAATATATAAATATTATAATAAGATAATAAATACAAATAATATATTATATATTAATAATATTAATATTATATTTTAATATTATAATATATAATTATTAATAATATAATATATAAATATATTAATATTTATAATATTATTATATTTTAATAAATATTAATAATATATTATATAATATTATATTATTATAATATATTAATGTAAAAAAATATAGATTAATATATGAATATTGTAATAGAATAATAAATACAAATAATATATTATATATTGAAAATATTAATATTATAATATAGAACTATTAATAATATAATATAATAATATAATATTAAAATATTAATAATATAATCTATAATATTATATAATATAGATTAATGACAAATATAATACAGCAGTCCAAAGGATAAAATATTAATAGTGATTAATTAATATAATACAATAGAGCCGATATAAAAGCTAAATTTATATAAAAGCTTTCCGATAGGGTTTTATTGTCTCACGCAGTAAAAAAATTCATGTTGGAAAATTTCCTAAACTCGTCGGTTGTTCTCACGCGGGGAGAAAATCATGTCTGAAACAGTCTCATATCGTTTAAATGTCCGTGGCGGGATACTCTAGGATTTCTATTTTTTTTCAAAAGAAAAGGAAAGGGAAAACAGTTGAAAGCAAGTAACTCAAGCGAACATATCAAATTGCAAGATATGAGGTAACCTGAAGGGGAGCGCGAACAAAAAACAATAGACGCCCAATTTAGCAGTGAAACCAACTGCATACAGCAGTGAGATGAATTCAGAAAATCCTAGACACCCAATTTTTGGGTAAAAATCGTGATTTTTTTAGGGTAAAAATCGCCTAACTTGGCGATTCGCGATTTTTATAAAAAATCGTGATTTTTTGGCGATTTTTGCTTCTATGCTTTAGATAACATAACCTAGGGTTTTGTGTTGGGTTTTTTTAATTATTTCAAGTAACCATCATACATTTCATCATTTGAACGTTGAATATCTATCACGATACTTGTACTTTATAGATAGGGTACTTTCTACCCAAATAATCTTCACCATATAAAAAATTGATCACCTATTGTGATAATCTTTGAGATATTTACTGCTCCCTCTAAATACATTATTTAGGATTAAAACCTAGCAGCTTTTACTCAGCAAATGGGATAAATTCTTTCAGCCAATGTGGGAAAATGTTTTAACATTGAATTCTACCAATCCTTGTGTCTCTCACTAACAAAGCCAACATAATCAACTCATGCTAATACTTTGAATAGAGTGCACAAATTGACTTTACATACTTCCTGTGGATGCCACAAGCAAATGACTCATGGGATCACTAATCAATGTTTACTTGTCCTAGCCTCCCCTCTTACACTTGGGTACAAGATGGAAAGGTGTCGCCACATAATGTCCCCCTTAATTATAATTTATAATATTTCCAAGCAAGGTACATCCACTCTATGACAAGGCACACTCCAAGGATGGTCTCCCTACCACTGCTGGTGTCTCTCTACCATAATCCAGTGCCAATAAAAAAAAAAGCACTCCACAAACAAAACTGCCATCAACCAGATACACCAACTAGCATGACCAAAGATGGGCTCCAAAAATGATAATGGTTCAAAAAGCACTCCACAACACAATAAGGTCTTCACACCAACATGTGTTGTATGTAATGCTTGATGTGATAGAAATGAGGCAACAACCAAAAGATGTCATCCAAAGACTAGAACAAAATCATGAATCCAATGTTGAATCATCTTCCATACAAACCAAGTGGTTATATTTTTTAGGAAACTAACCAATACTATGTCCTCAAATAAGAGCTCAAATGTCACCATGACCAATCCTCACACCAGGTAATGTAGGCAGTGTTGTGTTGTTATGTTATTACATGTGATGCTGACTTTGTTTGTTATTTTAATTGTCAGCTAAGGTTTGTGTAAGTTAACGAATGGTTATAACCAATTAAATTCAACAATCCTGGCCTAACCAAGAGTCATTAGTCCTTTCAATGTTTATACCCATTCGATACATTACCTTGGACAATAATTAAAATAGTAAACTAAGTTGCCATCACATGTAATAACATAAGAAAGTAGCACAAATACTGCCTACAAGTACCGATCTTAGGTTTTCCTACATCTCTAGTGATAGGAATTTCAACATGTGGATCAAAAGCAAGGATGTATGGTGCATGCTCTCTAAAATGAGGATGCTAATATGTCTTCATTGTGAACATACGTGAATCAGACGAAGAATCCTTGGATGGTACTATCAAAGTTGCTTTTAATGGGAAGAATCAACTGCTGGTCTAGGATCTACCTAATGTCAATGGAAGACACGTTGTGAAGACCATCATTCATCAATGTGACATCATGGTAGCCAAGCTCTCTAATCTAATCTAATCTCGAAGTTGAGAGGAAAGAAAATACCACATCCACGCTTTCCATGTCCACTACCTACATATCACATCCTTAAAGTGACTTGGAACCAATTTCTTTAGTATGATTCTCAAACTCGTCAATGCTAGGAAAAGTCTTTGTTTAGTGTGATTATAGAGGGAGTGCCTTGTTTCCTCTTAGATTCCCCAACTCAGCTCTCCTGGCCTTCGCTGACAAGCACTATCAAATCTTGTCTTGATCATTCCACAATAATCAATGATGACACCAATCACTCTTCCATTTCAGGCCTAGATAGAGATATTCAATGAGCTATATAAGCAATATTGTCCCGTGGTTTTCTCCCGAAAGAGTTTCCACGTAAATCATGTGTTCTCATTGTGTACTTAATTGATGTATCTTGCATATGTGTAGTTGATGTAATTAATTGAGTTTGAGAAGTAAAAGATTGTTAGATATTGATTCACCCCCCTCTCAGTATCACTGTGTGCTCATCACTCTTACCTCATATCTGTTAATTTTAACAATCAGATTGACAGTAAGGAACAAAAAAACACAAATGCACACATAACACAATGATACCCTGGGAAAACCTCCCTCTTGGAAGTGAAAAACCCAGCAAGAAAATCTCAGATCCGATTTAGATTAAGAGCAGAAACAGATTACAACTTTGCCCAGCTAGGGCACAAAACATAGGCACCAAAAAACAACTTATCTGAACCTTAATTCTGATCCAAACTGATTATGATGTCCAGAATGAAGCTCGCTTGCACATAAGAGTGATTGCACAGTAAACACAGAGGTTTGGCAGCCTTAGATAATCTTTAGCAGACCTAGGGTTACATTCAGTTAGCCTGAAACAGCTTCGCTCATGCTAGATCAGATTCGCTTCACCAAGTAACAAGTTCGCTGATGATTGCTGATGAATATTACTTGTCTTAATGCAGATCACTGATGGAAAGTTTGCTCATAGCAGAGATAGATGTTATGACTTCATTGATTTGTGACTACAAGTCACTTTACATTTATAGGAGATCACACAACCAATAACCTTGGTCGGCCTTATGCAATTTGGCGCCAAGTTACAATAATTCAAATAATTATTTACAAGTTACATTGAATAGGTCCTGACCTATTTGAAATTACAAGTTACACATAATCAATTCACCCAAATAGGGCCTGCCTCAAATCGGATGACACAGCTGAGATTCTCAAAATGTTAAGGCTGATAGGCCATTCAACATTTTATGACTAGGTTGGCCCCTAGGAGGGATCCAACCTAGCTACCAAAATCAACACTCCCTCTTAGCTAGGGAGGATTCCTTCATAAGGATCAAGTCACGTAGTGACAACCACCAAGGCTACTCCTAGAGGGTGGGTCCATCATGGCTACTCCCATAGATGGAAAACATAAGTGCTTATTGTCATCTCCACATGACGTTTACCATAGATACTCCCAGAGGGTGAACAAGCACATCATGGAATTTCTCCCATGATATCCACCATACCTACTCGCAAAGGGTGGATCCACCATGCCTACTCGCAGAGGGTGGAAGAGGACTTTCGCCTCAAACTTCTCCCAGAGAAGAGTGCATTACCACCATGCCTACTCATAGAGGGTGGATCCACCATGCCTACTTGTAGAGGGTGGAAGATACAGCTTAATGTATCACTGATGCTGAGACTCCCTCTCAACTAGGGCTTCATTCTCCACAATTCCAAGCTTGTCTCGAAAGTATGCAAACTTCACTCGAGCAAGAGGCTTGGTGAGAACATCCGTTGTTTGCTCATCAGTGCTAATGTACTTCAGCTGAATAGCATTCCTTTGCACCATATCCTGGATATAGTGATACTGAGTTTCCACATGCTTTGATCTGTCATGAAACACAGGATTGATAGAAAGCTTCACACAGCCCTGGTTATCACTATGAATAACTGTAGGCTCCCAAGGTTGTCCAAACAATCCTGCAAGGAGTTTTCAAAGCCACACTGCTTCTCGAGATGCCACACAAGCTGCAATATATTCTGCTTCAGCAGTACTCAATGCTACTAAGACCGTTTCCTGCTGCACCAGGAAATCATAGCGGATCCCAAGCTGAAGCAAACTCCAGAAGTGCTCTTTCTATAAGTGACACTTCCTGCCCAATCAAAATCAGAATAGCCTTCCAAGGTAATGACCGTATTGGAAGAGTACTTCAAGCCATATCCAATTGTGCCACGCAAATATCTCAAGATATGCTTGGCTGCAACAAGATGAATCTGCCTTGGTTCACACATGAACTGGCTGAGGGCACTCACTGCATAGCAAATGTCAGGTCTAGTGTTAACTAGATACATCAAGGATCCAATCAGCTGCTTGTATTCAGTAGGATCCACAAGATCAGACCTAGCTGCAAATTCACTCAACTTCTTTAAGTTAGTTTCCATAGGAGTAGGCATAGATTTACAATCTAACATTCCAAATCTCTTCAAAATATCAATGGTATATTTTCCTTGACTTAGAATAATTTCATTAGGTCTTTGCCATACTTCTAACCCTAGAAAGAAATGCATTAGACCTAGATCTTTCATTTCAAATTCTGAAGTCAATTCTTCCTTACATCTACGAATGAGATGATCTTCTCCAGTCAGGAATAAATCATCAACATATAAAACCAAAATCAACATCTCACCATTGAATACCTTGAAGTAAAGATTACGATCAGCATCATTCTTACAGATTCCTAAGCTTACCAAGTACTTGTCAATTCTTTCATACCAAGCACGGGGAGCCTACTTAAGGCCATATAATGCTTTCTTCAATCTACATACATGAGATTCTTTCTCATGGATCACAAAACCTTCAGGTTGCTCAATGTAGACCTCTTCTTCAATAACACCATTGAGGAAAGTTGTCTTTACATCCATCTGATGCAACTTCCATCCCTTAGCTGCAGCAATAGCAATGATAGTCCTGATAGAGGTATATCGAGCAATAGGGGCAAAGGTTTCCTCATAATCTATGCCTTCTTTCTAAGAGAAGCCACGAGCCACAAACCTAGCTTTGTATTTCTCAATACTTCCATCAGTAGCATGTTTAATTTTAAACAACCATTTGGAAGATACAACTGACTTACCTTTGGGTCTAGGTACAATATCCCAAACATCATTCTTGATGATAGACTAATATTCTTCATCCATAGCATTCTTCCATGCTTGCTGGTTCATGGCCTCTTCAACACTGGAAGGTTCAGTCTCAATGATGTTGCACATCAATGCAACATAGTTGGAGAACTTCTGAGGTCTCCTACTTTCTCTGAATGTGCCACTTGGAGCTGCAAACTTTTCTACCTCCTGAATAGTGTTTCTCACCCAAAGAGGTCTCTTCTTACTCACGGTAATATCTTTAGGCCCATCGGTAGGATCCATAGGCTCAATCGGATCATTAAGATCTTCAGGTTCTGTAGACTCCCTCTGAATCTCAGTATCATGATTAATATCCATGTCTTGAGGGTTATCATGAACTTCATTATCAATCTCTATACTTGAACCTTTAGATCTTTTGAATGCAATATTTTTCTTCAAAAGTGACATCTCTACTAACCTCAATATACTTTTGACCTGGAATGTAAATTCTGAATGCTTTGGAGGTTTCGCTGTAGCCCACAAGAATACCTCTCTTGCCATAAGGTTCCAACTTGGTCTCTTCTCTTTGGGTACATGGACATATACTGGACTCTCGAAGATCCTCAAGTGCCTGATATCAGGTTTGATCCCTGAAAATGCTTCTTCTGGAGTCATATCCTTCAATACACAGTGAGGGCATCTATTCTGAATGTAGACAATTGTCCTAGATGCTTCGGCCCATAGAAAAGTCTACAGATCCTGATCATGAATCATAGCTTTCACTGCCTCAACTATGGATCTGTTCTTTCTTTCTGCAACCCCATTTTGCTGAGGGTTGTAGGGAACAAAAAACTCCCTCTTGATCCCTGCCTCAATACAAAAATCATGAAAACTACCCGAGGTGTATTCACCTCCATTGTCAGACCTTAAAACTTTAACTCTTTTCCCAGATAGATTTTCAGCTAAGGCCTTAAATTCTTTGAATCTACTTAGGACTTCATCAGATTCTTTTGACTTTAGAAAGTAAATCCAAGTTTTCCTAGAGTAGTCATCTATAAAGATTACATAATACAAGAATCCACTTGGAGAAGCAACAGACGTAGGTCCACATAAATCAGAATGCACAAGAGCTAATTTCTCTTTAGACCTACTTATGAAATGGACTCTTAGTGTTTTTACCCATAGCACAACCTTTGCATGTATCATCATGAATATGACTAAGTTTAGGCATACCTTTAACGATCCTCTCAAGTGTAGGGAGAGCTCCGAAATGAAGATGTCCAAGCCTTCTATGCCATAGCTCGCTTGACTCAGGTGCTTCATGAATGAGAGCTCGAACTAGATGTGATGAAAGCTTATATAGGCTCTCATACCTATTCCCAATGACACGAGCTGATTTGATGCTAGACTTCTTAGGCCATGCAAGTACTCTTCCCTCAGAAAATGCAATCTGATAACCTTTATCTTCTAGTGCTGATATGGAGATAAGGTTTCTTTTGATTCCTGACACAAACAAAATATCACTGAGGTGAAGAGAAATTCCAGAATCTAAATTAAGGGAAGTAGTACCAAAACCTCTTACAGAATAGCGTGCATCATCACCAATGACCACATGAAGATTAGACTCCTTCTCCACCAAATCTGAGATATGCTCTCGATAGCCAGTGATGTGCCTAGATGCACCACTATCAATCAGCCATGTATCACTGTCTGTGGGTACATTGCTTGACAAGGCAAAAATGAAAAGGAAGTCTTCAGCATTAGTCTGATTGGAGACTTCATTTAAGTTTGCTCCTTGTTGCTTTGGCTGGAATAAACAGTCCCTTGCATAGTGACCGAATTTGTCACACCTAAAGCACTTGATGCGTGAAAGATCCTTCTTTTTCTTCGAATCAGGAGCTGGATCAGACCTTTGATCTCTATTCCTCTTGAAATTGTTCTTCCAATAGCCCCCTTTCTTCTTGATAGACTGGGCAGCAAGGACATGATTGTCTTCATGAGTGTTTTGATAACTCCTCTAGCAGCCAGTCGTGATTCTTATTGAATACAGTCAGCCCTTAATTTGTCAAACTTGGGAAGATAAACCCTTGCACTAATTCGTTGAATGTAGGATTCCCAAGATGCTGGAAGACCATTGAGGGCTAGCATAGTCAAATCATTGTCATCAACAATCTTCCCAATAGATGAGAGCTGATCTCTCAAATCAGAAATCCTCATGAAGTATGCCATGATGGATTCATCTTTAGCCATCTTGATGTGATGAAGCTGATGCTTCAAAGCTAGGGCACAGCTGGTGTTGTTGATTTCGTACATCTCCTCCAAAGTTCTGAACATTTCGCTTGTTGTCTTCAGCTTGGAGATGATGAGAACAATGTGGTCCTTCACGGAATCAACTAAGATCTTCTGAGCTTGAAGGTCTTTCTTCCTCCATTGGGTCTTTTCTTCTTCTTCCTCAGGCTTGGAAGATTCTTTGTTCACAAAGTCTACAAGATCACTTCCATTCAATGCAAGCATGATCCGGACTCTCCATGACGTGAAATTGGATGCCCCATCCAATCTATCTTCAACCTTGAGACTATGAACCATCTTGAAGAAATGATAAGAGCAGAATGTAGATAACTGATTACTGCAAATCTGATTACACTAATTCGAACCAAGCTCTGATACCATGTTAATTTTAACAATTAGATTGACAGTAAGGAACAAAAAAACACAAATGCACAGATAACACAATGATACCCTGGGAAAACCTCCCTCTTGGAGGTGAAAAACCCAGCAAGAAAATCTCAGATCCGATTTAGATTAAGAGCAGAAATAGATTACAACTTCGCCCAGCTAGGGCACAAAACATAGGCACCAAAACACAAATTATCTGAACCTTAATTCAGATCCAAACTGATTATGATGTCCAGAATGAAGCTCGCTTGCACATAAGAGTGATTGCACAGTAAACACAAAGGTTCGGCAGCCTTAGATAATCTTTGGCAGACCTAGGGTTACATTCAGTTAGCCTGAAACAACTTCGCTCATGCAAGATCAGATTCGCTTCACCAAGTAACAAGTTCGCTGATGATTGCTAATGAATATTACTTGTCTTAATGCAGATCGCTAATGGAAAGTTCGCTCATAGCAGAGATAGATGTTATGACTTCATTGATTTGTGACTACAAGTCACTTTACATTTATAGGGGATCACACAACCAATAACCTTGGTCGGCCTTATGCAATTTGGCGCCAAGTTACAATAATTCAAATAATTATTTACAAGTTACATTGAATAGGTCCTGACCTATTTGCAATTACAAGTTACACATAATCAATTCACCCAAATGGGGCCTGCCTCAAATCGGATGACATAGCTGAGATTCTCAAAATGCTAAGGCCGATAGGCCATTCAACATTTTATGACTAGGTTGGCCCCTAGGAGGGATCCAACCTAGCTACCAAAATCAACAATATCAAGCTTCTTTTGTTCATGCAATACAAAGAGCCACACCATTATGTGAGTGCAGTCCATCACGGATGAGCAGGTGCTTTCATCTTTGCATATTTGTTCTCTTTTCAATATTTTTCTTCATTCCTTTTCTATGATATGTTTAGGAATGCAACAAGTGGTATTAGAGCTTTAATTAATTTTTCACCATCACTCAAAGTTTAAGACCCACGATGACCTGAAGAGTTTATTTACTATTTGTTTTGATGAAATGTGAAGAGAGATTTAATCCTTGAGATAATGGCCACATGAGTCAGAGACTCAGATCTGAAGAAACGTTTTGGATGATGAGGTGGAGGACAACATCAATCCTTAGGGCAATCTTGATCCTACCCAGGTGGTGAGGAGAACAAGGCGGAAAATTTTCAACAACCATCCTTCAATCTGCAAATGAAGATTTCACACTATGACTTTAGAGGTACATGGGAGATCCACACATGGTTGAGCAAAATCAGATTGTTCTTTAAGGTGCAGAGAATTAAAAAGCAAAGATGATAAGCTAAGTATGGTCCTATCTTGCAATGTGTGTAAGGCACAAACAAAGCAAAGAGGTAGATTGATTGTACTTGGCAAAGTATTGGAACAACAACAACAACTACCACTTTTATGAGTTCCCATCACCTCTAGACCGAGTAGTTCATCGAGGGAAGGTGCCTACAGCATTTGAGACAATGGTAATGGAAATATAGAATGTCTTTACATTGTTATAGGACAAGTTGACAATGAGTGGAAATAGGATGAAGCAACAAGCTGACCAAAAAGGAAAAAGTGCAGCTTTAAAATGGGTGACATGGTATTTGTTCATCTCCAACTAAATAATCACATTCAAGCAACAAGGAAAACATAAGTTGCAGCATTGGTGTAAGGGGCCATATAGGATCCATGAAAACATAAGTTGAGTTCAAACATTGTCCCATACAATGAAATTCCCATCATGAATGAAAAAGGGAAGATTGTGTTGGATACAAAGGGTATCATTGGGGAAGGAGCAAAGAAGCTCTTAAATCGAGCAGTTTGAATGTACAAGGTGAAGTGGAGAAATCTCTCTCCAGCAAATGCAACCTTGGAGATCAAGGATTTTCATTTTATAGGGAAGCACTACAAACTGCCATTCATTAGGTAATGACGCAAAACCTTGGAAGGAAGCAAGGAGCCAAAACCAAAAAAAAAAATTAAAAATAAGTCAACAGAAATGAGATGGAGGTTCCACATGCAAGCATCCAAATGGCATAACATTGAAAAGCGTGCCAAAAAAATATGAGAGGACCCAACAAGTAAAACTAAAAAAAGATCCCACTCCCATTTATGCATTTTGTTGAGTTGTATTGTTTGTTGTGTTAGTTGGGGTAATTTTGTCACTTGGTGGTCGCAACTTCCATTCATAACCACTCGTATGTATAAGTGTAATTCTCAATTTTGTCCTCTCGTAGTTTTTGTCTTTTGCTAGTTTGTATCGTTTACTAGCTTTAGGCACAAAGCTATTTAAAGGGAAGGGCGTGTTGTGTAACTATGCACAACATATTATTACTTACGTTCTTATTATGTGATGAGCACACGCTTATACTGAGAGTATCTTTTACTTTTTCAAATTAACAATCACAATAACATCAATTGCACTACATTAACAATTAAGAACACAAGATTTACGTGGAAACCCTTTTGGGAGAAAACCACGGATAAGGGATTGCTTGGATCTACTGTCCAAATCCAACCACAAAATAAAATGTTCTTACAATAGATTTGTAGACAGCAACCCACTGGTGACACCAACCCCCGTTGCTAAATATTTTGTAGGCACCAACCTACTAGAGACACCAATCCCCACAACTGAGCACCAACTCAACAAGAGACACCAATCTCTTCTTTTAGGAGGCACCACCCTCTTCTACAAAATATCACCTTCGGGATGTTACTTCTTCAATGGATGACGAACATATTTTATTCACAAATCTGATTATATTTCCTTCACAAATCTGCATATATTTCTTTTCAAAATCTGCATATATCCCATTTATTTTTCTGTTGTTTATGCTTTAGGGATCTGCTGGTGTTTGACTGATTTATCTTTTATTCCACACCATTTTTCCTTCAAATATTTCTGCTCAAGGTCTGCTCAAAATCAAATGATTTACACTGTACCTTGCTTGCTGTTTTAACTCACATTCCATCTCCCTTTTATATCTCTTCAAATGCCTCTTTACCCAAGAGAGGTGATCCTCCAAGGAGAGGCGACTATTCACAAAGGGAGGTCGGCCTTTTGAAAAGATGTTTAAAATTAAATTTGATTTAATTTAATTCCCTCCAAAAAGGGCAACTTCATTGAGAGGGACATCTTTATGAAAGAAGGCGTCTCTTTTTAATAATGGCACCCTATACTTGAGCGCTCCACATGAGAGGGTCGGCCAGCCAAGGGAGGTGGCGCTTCCTTAAAGGGGACGGCCCCTATAAGTAATAATTTTATTTTAATTTCTGCCTCTTAATTTATTTAATTCCAGCCTTATGACAATGTTAAATAAACCCAGTGCTGCCATAATGAAGTCAGCCATCTTTGATACAATTAGTGGCCTTTGGCCTTTGACGATTTACTTCACTCTTCCTTTGACATCAATGACTCCTTTGACTTCAATCATGACGGTAGTCTTCCTTTGACATCAATGACAACAATATTCCCAACATTATGTACTTATTATTTAAGTAATATTTCATCTAGCTAGGATAAATGAAGAGTTAAGTCATGAGTGAACTTGGCTTTATTCGGATTTTCTTTCCCATTGAGTATATAGTGAGGGAAAGCCTTAAAAGATGTTTCTCTTATCACTTATCAATTAATGCAATACAAAGAGCGGCTATTGTTAGTGTTTCTGTGTTGGACAGATTTGCAAATGCAGTCCATCTCGGATGAGCAAGAACTTCCCATCTTTGCATACTTGTTCTTTGTTTGGTATTTTTCTGCATTCCTTTTCTGTGATATTTTTAGGGATGCAGCAACTGCATTATGAATAACACAATTTCATTTACCAGCCACTTCTAGTTGCTTGTGAACATCAACATAATTTCCATATTGCTTTAATAATTTCACATACAATTTTTGCAGTCTACATACATTAAAAAAAAAAAGTTGTCATAAACCCATCAGAATATATACATTGATCCTTATGTATCGGTATCATATATACATCGATCCCTATGTATCGATGATCTGTCAGAAATTGTTTATAACATAATATTAATTATCTTCTAACACATAAGACAAACTGTCCCGTAAGTGGCGATTTGTTTAAGAGAATAATCAGAATTAATAAAGATAGCTAAGGCGGCACTCCATAAGGAATAAACAAATCGTTTGTTAAGAGATGCGATTTGGTGGAAGATCACCACCCTTGGAATAAGTGCATCCATTCGCATGAACTTGTGGATTTATATATCGTTGCTGATTGGCATTTCTGGGGCAGCAAATCATCTGAGATATTAGAGCATTTCAACTCAGAAATAAAAGCAAACTGTGATATTCACATATTCATGATTCAAATCTGCAAACATATATTCAAGGCCATTATATTTATTGTGCATCATATATAATACTGTGAATAGGTCAGCTTTGAATCCATCTAAATATTTCTTGTTATCTTTAATAAGACCATCCATCACAGGAGGGAAATCATAAACAGACCAGAGGCAAGCAGTCCCGCCATACCCCCCTAAAGCTTGTTTGGGGGCAAGTCTGATCTGCACCCCTGCCATACCCCCCATAAGGGCCTGTATGGAGGCTTTGTATGACAGCTTGATCCTTCCAAACTCCCATAGGGCCTGTATGGAGGAACTGAACATGTGATCTTCCATGCCCCCCGTAAGGGCCTGCATGGAGGCATCATGTGCCAAGGACTGTCTTATCATCACCACTATGATGGAGTGGAGTGTATGAATGTGACTACATGAAAATGAGTAGTTAATCAATCTATATAACTATTGTTTATATGTAGGGTAATCTTATCTAACACTTTCCAGGGGGTATGTTTATATATATATATATGTATTTTGTATCTATGTTTACTATGTTATGAGTGCAGATTTAGAGTACAAGACTGATGCAAATTTGTAGATGAGCTAAAAGGTAATTCCGAAACCCTAACCCTAGTTTTGGTATTTGAACTTTTCTAGGGCATATTAGATAGGGGACATTACAATTGGTATCAGAGCAGAATCCTGCCATCATGTGAAAGATTATTGATGCAAAATAGTCACAGGGCTCAAAGAGCTTTGGAAAGAGAAAAAAGAAAACTAGCTTCAATTAATAACTCCATACCTAACCACACCATGGACGAACAAGGAAACAACGACTTGAGGACATTCACCCAAGCTCTAATGGAGCAAAACGAAAGAAACACTCAACTTTTTCTCAAAGCAATCCAAAACCTAACTAACAACAGTAAAACAAATGATGAAAGAGCTATTCATTCAAATCATTCGGAAAATAATAACTCCAACAAAGACTCAACCACTAGACCAACTAGACCCTCTTTCCTACCACAAGAAAGAGAGGTGGAGGATGAGGGAGAAACCAATCAAAATATGAATAGCATAGAAGAACTAGCAGAAGCTTATTCAAAACTCAGTTCTGCCGTAAAGAAAGATGTCTCTTTTAGAGACTATTGTGATGCCAAAAGACATGACAAACCAAACCAAAAAAGAATAGAACCCGACAAAGACCTAAAGGGGAGAATTAGTAAGATGATGGTCCCAAAATTTGATGGATCTGGCAAAGTAACAGCACGTGCTTGGGTCCAAACGTTGGATACATACTTTACACTTAGCCCCATGACCCAAAAGAATGCAATAACATTTGCCGTCTTCCACTTAGAAGGGGCAGCACATGATTGGTGGCATCACTGTCTCATTACCGAAAATCACAAAAACATAACA
Source organism: Cunninghamia lanceolata (assembly GCA_027924645.1). Taxonomy (NCBI): domain Eukaryota; kingdom Viridiplantae; phylum Streptophyta; class Pinopsida; order Cupressales; family Cupressaceae; genus Cunninghamia; species Cunninghamia lanceolata. Next base: position 262,188 of record BSBN01000010.1, read on the forward strand.
TCCTACAATGAGTTCACACAAGAACTCATCCAAAGATTTGACCAAGAGCATTCCGAGTGGTATTTTAGAGAACTGACACTCCTAAGACAGCAAGGAACCGTGAAAGAATACGTAACCGAGTTCCAAAAACTTGCAGTAATGGTGCCTGAGGTATCTCAACGAAGACTAACATACCTTTTTGTCCAAGGATTAACAGATTCTATCAAGAGATTGATAAGTGCTCTCAATCCTTCGACACTAAAGGATGCAATTCAACAAGCACTAAGTATGAATACCCCAATCACCAAGGACACATACCATACCAAACATCAAACCTTACCAACTTCTCATGGAAATAAAAGACCTGAAAGGGAATTTTGAAGAAGCAATTGTTCTCATTATAATAAACCATGGGAGTGCCGGCATAATTGTCCAAAAGAAGGACGAGATGATCTAAAGAAAAAAGGGTTGTGCTTCAAATGCAAAGAACCATGGGGACTGGGACACACATGCAGTAAGGGTGGCCGAATGAATAACATGGAAGCGACATCCGATGAAGAGATAAAGGAAAATCCTAACAAAAAGGCAAGAATGGAGGAAGAAGAATACAGGACCCTCGCAACCATCTCTCAAAGTAATGTACACCAACCCTTCAAAATTAGGGGCACCCTAAGAGGGCAAAAGGTCATTGCCCTATTAGACAGTGGGGCTTCGCATAACTTTATTAACAAAAGTCTAGTGAAAAAAAGAAAGTTAGAAACAAAACATTTCAAGGGATTCCAAGTAGCTCCAGCAAACGGGACCATGGACCAATGCACCCAAGTAATTCCCCAATTAGAAATCACGTTGGGAAAGCATACCTTTAAAGAAAATTTTTATGTTGTAAACCTAGAAAATGATGTAATATTAGGGACCCCTTGGATACACTCTTTAGGCCGTTTCACCATGGACCTTCCGAATTTAGAAATCTGTTTTCAACACAATGGGCAAGAGGTCACATTAAAAGGAGTACCGAATGGATCTCCAAGAATGGTCTCATGTAAGAAAATGGAAAGAATATTTAGGCATAATCAAGCCGAATGGGTTGCACAATGTATGATCCTAGATAGATCTTCTCCTACAAGTCAAACATACCACGTAGATATTCAACCCATCTTAAGAAAACATGAGAGTTTTTGAAGACATCCCACCAGGCCTTCCCCTAAGAAGAGGGTTCGAACATACTATAGAATTGGAGGCAGGGGCCAAACCGGCAATTAGCACTCCCTATAGGCATCCCCGCAAATTTAAGGAAGAAATTGAAAAAACTATTAAGGAATTGTTGGAGATGGGGTATATTCAACCTAGTACTAGCCCCTTTGCATCCTCTGTCGTATTAGTCAAAAAGAAAGATGGAACTATGCGGATGTATATACATTATAGAGCTCTAAACAAAAAAAACGATAAAGAATCATTATCCCATACCAAGGATAGACGAATTAATAGACGAGCTCCATGGGGCCCGCTATTTCTCAAAAAATCGACTTGAGATCGAGATATCACCAAATCAGAATGAGGGAAGAAGATATACCTAAGATGGCCTTTAGGTGTCATTATGGGCATTACGAATTTCTAGTCTTACCCTTTGGCCTTACGAATGCCCCCTACCACCTTTCAATCATGCATGAATCATGTCTTCCGTAAGCAATTAAGAAAATTCCTACTTATATTCTTTGATGACATACTTATCTATAGCAAGACATGGGAAGAGCACCTCCGGCATATTGAAGAAATTCTAAGTATCTTGGAAAACGAATCCTTGCTTGCCAAGGCCTCAAAATGTGAGTTTGGCCTAGAAGAGATCCTTTATCTAGGTCATAAAATCAATGCAAAAGGGGTAAGCGTGGACGAGGAAAAGATTAAAGCCATTAAACATTGGCCAAAACCTAAAACTTTGACTCAACTTAGAGGATTTATGGGCCTATGCAGCTACTACAAACGCTTTGTCAAAGGGTTTTCCAAAATTGCCGCGCCCCTAACAGACTTAACCAAAAAGGGAGCTTTTGCATGGAATGAAGCTTAACACCAATCCTTTGAGAAGTTAAAAGAAGCCATGAGTTCATGTCCTGTCTTAGCTATTCCTAATTTCACCTTATCTTTTGAATTACAATGCGATGCTTCAGGAGAAGGAATCGGGGCAGTACTTATGCAAAACAAACACCCCATAGCTTTTGAAAGTCGTAAGCTTAAAGACACAGAAAAACATTACTCTATATACGATAAAGAAATGCTAGCCATTATGCATGCTCTAACCAAATTCAGACAATATTTGGTATGTGGAAGATTCAATGTCAAAACCGATCATAATAGCCTAAGATTCTTCATGAATCAAAAAGATCTCAATGATCGCCAGCAGAAATGGGTAAGCAAAATCCAAGCTTACGATTTTGATATCGAGTTTGTCAAAGGAACCAACAATGTGGTAGTAGATGCATTATCTCGGCGACTCCATTTAAACACTATAACAAGCATTGCAGGAGATTGGAAAAATGATATTATTGCGAAATATGCTAAAGATCCACAAGCCAACGAGATACTTGATGGGAATATACCACATAGTGAGTATAAGATAATTGAAGAACTCATTTTATATAAGGATAGAATCTTCCTTGTGCCCAATTCTAAAATAAAATAAAAAATTATAAAAGAGTATCATGACAATCCCTTAGCCGGACATCCAGGATATTATAAAACTTATAAACAAATACGAGAAAGATATTCCTAGAAGGGACTCAAAAAGGATGTCTTGAAATATGTCCAAGAGTGCATGACTTGCCAGAAAAATAAAACTGAACAAAATCATCCAGCAGATCTTTTAAAACCATTACCCGTCCCAAATCAAAAGTGGGAAAGTATTTCGATGGATTTTATCACAGGATTACCCAAGGTATAGGGAAAAGATTGCATATATGTGATAGTGGACTGATTGACTAAATATGCTCATTTCTTTGCAATATCAACTGATTATAGGGCACCGCAAATAGCAGAAGTATTTTTGAAAGAGGTCTTTAGATTGCATGGTTTACCAAAGAACATAATTAGTGATCGAGACAGCCGCTTCCTTAGTCAATTTTGGCAAGAACTGTTCCGATTAGCAGGGACTGATCTCACTCCCAACACGAGCTACCATCCCCAAACAGATGGACAAACCCAGATAGTCAATAAATGGTTAGAGGGGTATTTAAGAAATTATGTCACAGGCCAGCAAAACGCATGGCTTAGATGGTTGCATTTAGGGGAGTATTGCTACAACACCACACACCATATGTCAATCGGTATGAGCCCATTCAAGGCCCTATATGGGTACGATGTCGCTTCTTTCGGAAGCTTGATCATCCAAGATAGCAAGGTACCCGGAGCCGAGGATTTCATACAACAAAGCACTAATATTATATGCACTCTTAAAGACAATCTTCACCATGCTCAAAATCAACAAAAGATTTATGCTGATCGAAATCGTGTAGAAAGGACATTTGAAGTTAGAGATCTAGTTTTCTAAGACTCCAATCGTACAAGCAATCTTCGATCAAAACCAGTGGAACAGAAAAGCTAAAACCCCAGTTTTATGGGCCATATAAAGTCCTAAGGAGAATAGGTGAAGTAGCATATGAATTAGAGCTGCCCGAGAGTAGCAAAATTCACAATATCTTCCATGTATCCAGACTGAAAAAGGTTCTTGAGCAACAAATCATTCCATGTGCAGAATTACCACCGATTGATGATGAGGGCAAACTAATATTGGAACCTAAAGCAATCCTGAATGTGCGAGAAAAAAGATTAAGAAACAAAACAATTTCTGAGTTCTTGATTAAATGGAAAGGTTTGCCAGAAGAAGATGCTACGTGGGAAGGGGAAGAAATCTTTAAACATCCAAGTCTAGGTTGCTTGAGGACAAGCAAATTCAGGAAGGGCAGACTGTCATAAACCCGTCAGAATATATACATCGATCCTTATGTATTGGTATCATATATACATCGATCCTTATGTATCAATGATCTGTCAGCAATTGTTTATAACATAATATTAATTATCTTCTAACACATAAGACAAACTGCCCCATAAGCCGCGATTTGTTTAAGAGAATAATCAGAATTAATAAAGATAGCTAAGGCGGCACTCCATAAGGAATAAACAAATCATTTATTAAGAGATGCGATTTGGTGGAAGGTCGCCACCCTTGGAAGAAGTGCATCCATTCGCATGAACTTGAGGATTTATATATCGTTGCTGATTGGTATTTCTGGGGCAGCGAATCATCTGAGATATTAGAGCATTTCGACTCAGAAATAAAAGCAAATTGTGATATTCACATATTCATGATTCAGATCTGCAAACATATATTCAAGGCCATTATATTTATTGTGCATCATATATAATACTGTGAACAGGTCAGCTTTGAATCCATCTAAATATTTCTTGTTATCTTTAATAAGACCATCCATCACAAGAGGGAAATGATAAATAGACCAAAGGCAAGCAGTCCTACCATAACCCCCCTAAGGCTTGTTTGAGGGCAAGTTTGATCTGCACCCCTGCCATACCCCCGTAAGGGCTTGTATGGAGGCTTTGTATGACAGCTTGATCCTGCCAAACCCCCGTAGGGCCTGTATGGAGGAACTAAACATGTGATCTGCCATGCCCCCCATAAGGGCCTGCATGGAGGCATCATGTGCTAAGGATGATCTTATCATCACCACTATGATGGAGTGTAGTGTATGAATGTGATTAGATGAAAATGAGTAGTTAATCAATCTATATAACTATTGTTTATATGCAGGGTAATCTTATCTAACACTTTCCAAGAGGTATGTTTATATATATATATGTATTTTGTATCTATGTTTACTATGTTATGAGTGCAGATTTAGAGTACAAGACTGATGCAAATTTGTAGATAAGCTAAAAGGTAATTCCGAAACCCTGACCCTAGTTTTGGTATTTGAACTTTTCTAGGGCATATTAGATACGGGACATTACATAAATAAAAACCACAGTTACCAGGAGAGGTGTCTCCACCCTAGTGCAGCCTCTCATGACTATGAATTTGCATATCTGGTAAGGGAAACACATAAGAGACATCTCTAGGTCCCAAAAGACTTAACTCAAAGTCCCTTGAATGTGTCTTGGAGTTCCTTTCTCGAAGCCTCCCACGAATCTCATGGCAATCTCCCATTTCAAGTAAAAAAACGCAAGCAACTATCTAAAACCCTAATGAATCTTAAGATGAGTGCCACTATTCCCATCACTACTAATCCGAACTCTTAAATTTTTTACTAAGTTACCAAATCTCCCCCTGCCTTGGCGATTTCGGGTACTGGTCCGTACCCGAATCAGGTACGGCCAGGAATCCCTGTAGAATCGACCAGGGTTCTACAATTCCATTCCGAAAGCGTTTCTGGGCGACTTCAAGGGATTCCGTGCGATTCTGCTGATGACGTGGCGATTTCGGGAGGTTTCAAGAGGTTTTTAAAAGTTTTTTGGAGATTTTTGATTTTTCACTTTAATGTTTTTTTAATCCTCTGTGTCGGTGTTTTTAAGTTTTAATCTAAAAGCTAAAAAATAACAAATATAATGCAAATAAAAACGTAGAAGCTATCCCGACCCATAGAGTTTTATTTCCGCCACTCCCAAGACGTCGCTCCTAGATGAAAAGACGTCGACGCCAAATTCGAATCGTTTTGTTAAAAATATTAAATTCGAATGGTTTTTTTTTTTAAATTTGTATGGTTGTAGTTTGTTTAAAAATATTAAAAATTAAAAATATACAGTTTTGTTTATGTTCGAATGGTATAGTAATATTTGAAATTTAAATATACAGATTATAGGACTATTTAATAATATAATATAGTGATATATTAAATTTTTATTATAGTAGTATTATATAAATTACTAATTACTATTAGTAATATTTAGTATTATTATTACTATGTTTTCATTTTGAAGTTAAATTTTTTTATTTAAAGTTTAAAAAATTAAATTTAAACCAGTTTATAATATTATAATATTATATGAATTATTAAATATTAATAATAAAAGTAAAACAAAAACTAGAATTAAACTTTTTTTTTAATTATAATTTTTATTGTAACAGTATATTTAATTTTTAATTTTTTAACAGTATGTAATTTTTTAATTTTTAATTTTTAATTTCAGTTTTGTTTAGCATATGCATGATATGTCATTCTGAATGTAATTCTTGTTTTTAGGCTGCAAATACATATATATTTATGATTTTTTCTTGATTTTTGCACGGACATACGCAAACGTACCCAACCCCCCCCCAAAAAAATTTGCCGTACCGGCGTACCGTACCCACATACCCGTTCCTGTACCCGATTTGGCAACTTAGATTTTTTAATTTTAGGGTTTTATATGGAATATTTTAGTTCTTTAAAATATGTATATATACACATATATACATATAGTTTTTGGGGGATACTTCTCAGTAAACCTGTACCTTTTATTTACAGAAAAAAGAAGGCACTCCAATCTCAGTCCCCATCTCCCACATCCTTCATTGTCCTTGTTTCCAAGTGAGTAAAAACAATATTTACTCAACTGATTCAAGTTCTTTGGCTTTCCGCATTTCTAAGAATATTAACAAATCTATTAATACAGAAACTATTACTACAAAGCATTTTGGATTCCTAAGAATGGACAGGAAACAGAGTAGGAGCAGGGAAAAGGAACATACCCCCGTACAGGTACTGACAGTCCTTTTGCAGCATCCATGACTTCTCTATAACGTGAGAGACTCTCTTCAATGGTACAATTAATATTTGATTTTGAGAAAGACTCTGAAGCAGACGCAAACACGGCTACTTCTTTGGCCCCAGCATCAATAGCTGCATAAAAACCCTGTAACATGGATATCCAAGTGAAACATTAGTGTCAGTAGTAAACAATGAAAACAACCTGTTACAGTACATTAAAAAGTTTGCAATCTGAGAAAGCATTTCTACCTTTAAATTTGGTGTTAATACAGGAAGTCGCGTACCCAAAACTGATTTGACACCATTCATGACATCCTTTGCATCTGCCAACTACATCACATTCCCATAGCAATCAATTTAAAGTGACAACCTACATAAATAGACTACAAGCTTCTGAAATGAAGCAGTATCAGTAGTTTCTGTTGAAGTATATTTAGAAAAATTAGGATTACCAAAGCTGATCAGACTGTTTTAAATTTATTATATACATCTGGTAGCAAATAAATCCATGAATAGAAGTTGTTCTTAAAGAATTTACTGGCGTGAGTGGGCAGTGCAGATATTAGCCACTATGAATCAGAATTATGCAAACGAAGCAGATACCATTGATTCCATTCATAGCATTATGATTATATTTATTAAATAACTACTAATAGTCGTGGCCTCAATCGTATTATACTTGCAAAGCCTGTTGCAAAATGAGAGATCTGTAAATTGAGATTAGGTGCTGCAGCCCCTGCCTACCATTCCATTAGTCCTACGGTCTTACCAAAGCCATTAATTTTGGCTGCATGGACCCTTCACGTTAATAATATAATTTGAGATCGAATTCACAGCTTAATGGATTAGATATAATCTGCCTCGACCTGCACAATCAGTTAAATGATTTTTCTATCTAACAGCCTTTTTTTATTTAGGATAGCTGGGAACATCAACAGGTCCAGAACAGTTTCAAGGGATGACCAGTCTCTAGTCCTGAATATGTTACTATGCGGCCATGTCTGCTGAGTTGTGGGTGGGTTGCCTTGTTGCAATGTGGATATTTGAACTAGAGTCACTCTCTTTACAACTGCATCACTTCAACATCACACCATAACTCCTTGGACTCTAACGACCTTCTAAAATCTATATAAAAACATTATACCCAACTTCCCATAAGCATACTTTAAACATGCACATGAGCAATTTCACCATAAGGTTAAGAATTGAAAGTGAAACCTTATATGGACACACCAATCACACCGGCTGTTGCCAAAATGAACCATACCTACTAGTCTCTTGTCTACGTAGATGGATTTCATACCAAAGCCAAGAAACCTTAGGATACACTGCTCCTTCAGTTTCAAGGACCAGCCTTTAGATCTCATTTTCTTTTCACATATGTAGATTTTAATTTGCTTTTGCCTAGAGGTTTATGAAATGATTTCTCTGTTAAAGTGTTTATTACCGTTTAGCATCAATGCCATGAGAAATCCTGATATTTTGAAATGAACTCTAGTTTGATTAAAAGAATAAATGTGAGACTATTGCCATTTTGTGGAAGGCCATTTAGATTTCCTCAAAATCAAAAAGTCATTGGCAAGTAGCAACAATGGAGAAAAAATACTCAAAGCAATGTCAAGGTATTTGACCAATATCTGGAGTTGCGAACAATTGCATTCTTGCTATCTACATGGACAAAAGAATAAAGCTTTTGACAAAATTTTATTACAAGGAGCAGTGCCTACCAGGATGTATGTCATAATGACACTATCAAACAATCAATTGTGAGAGCCAAAAGACAATAATAAGTTATAACAAGTGTCATGAATGAGAAATGCACGTGCTCTTACCCATATACTTGGCTTTCCAAATACGATTTTGAAATCTATTGCCACTCAGCACACTTGTATCGCCCAACTTTAATTGAGTACTAGTAAAATCAATCTTCTTAATTTAAGAAAGTGCCTACCAGAGTTTTAGAATCCCTTTTTCTTAATCTTTAGACAATTTTCCTACTAGCCAGTTCTGACATTCCAATTCATGTTATCTTGAAAACAATTGATCACTACTTCCCAGATTTTTAAATTAAGCCTTTTTGTAATGTCCTCATTTCATCAATTGTTTCTCTTGATACATGTTTATTGCCTCAGGTACATAAGTTAGGATAAGGGGCAGAGAAGAATTGTGAAATCTATTGCCACACAGCACACTTGTATCGCCCAACTTTAATTGAGTACTAGTAAAATCAATCATCTTAATTTAAGAAAGTGCCTACCAGAGTTTTAGAATCCCTTTTTCTTAATCTTTAGACAATTTTCCTACTAGCCAGTTCTGACATTCCAATTCATGTTATCTTGAAAACAATTGATCACTACTTCCCAGATTTTTAAATTAAGCCTTTTTGTAGTGTCCTCATTTCATCAATTGTTTCTTTTGATACATGTTTATTGCCTCAGGTACATAAGTCAGGATAAGGGGCAGAGAAGAATTGTTTCTTAGGTCAAAGGATACAAATTTCAACTATCTGTTGAGATAGTGCAAACTCTTTAGGAAATACTTGAAGTACTTGACCAGGACCCAACAGACATTAGAATGAAAGAAATAAATTATATTAATGACCAAAGTGGGTCAAAAGTAAATTCAATTACAGCAGAAACATGCTATGGTAAAAAGCACAGTTGCATGAAAATGGATACAGTATCAGATAGTGATACAACTAATTTTCAAGACCCCTTGATATAGATATGACTGGATATGGCTGAAAATAAATAAATTAAATTAGAAATATATTAATAATTGTTATTTATTATATGCTAGACAAATTTAGAAGTTGAAATAAAAACAAATTTATTAATTTAATTTAACTAATATTTAAAAATTAATTAGGAGTGCAAGTCTAGCTAAATTTTAAAATGACAATAATTTGTTTTTAAAAAGAATAAATCTAAACCTAAATCTTATAATTCCCTAGTTTTGCTAAAACATATGTTATAATGAAAATGGAAATGGAAATAATAAGTTTTTATCCTATAGACTATAGTTTAACCATACCAATACGTGCCCCCAATAAAGGGGTGGTTAATAAAAAATTCACAGTTATCAAATGGGAACCTCTAGAGGAAAAAGTGTTAACTAAACATTGATGGAGCCTCTAAAGGCAATCTGGTTCATGCAGGTGCCGGAGGCTTTTGTAGCGACACAAAAGGCCAGCCTGTTTTTAGTTTTTGACTGGGGGCTGGATGTGACATCTAATACCCTGATGCAGCAGCATCCAGACCCATAGGTGATCCTGCATCAGCCAAAAACAATGACAGTTTCAATTTTGGTTTTTGCTCTAATTTTGGTGTGTTTTCAGGGTATTCCTTATCTGCGTGTCTTTTCAGTCACTTGATCATCCTGCGTTGTGGCTTCTTTGGTTTCGAAGTTCATTGGTGGGGCCCATGTGCTTGGTTGGCGTATGTTCCAGAGTGGGACCCACGCCCTTCTTTGAAATGGTTTTTATTTGCTTTGAGCATTGCTGTCTTGTGTGGGGCCCACATACTGACCTGGCCGCTTGATTTCATATGTAGGTTAAATATTTTCAATAGTATTTGTTCACATGTTGGCTGGGTCCCACTCCTTGACCAAGCAGACAGATTTTCTGTTTTGTTTGGGACGTGGTAGCTTTCCTTTGAACTGTAGTGCTAGCACTTACCTCTCTTGTCTTGGCATGAACATCCAAGATCGAAAACCTGTGATTCCTTGTTGGAGCCCACCTTAGCCTAGTTGGCAATTTGAACCTTATGATGTTTCATTTTCTGCTGGGTGTGAATATTCCTTGAGCGCTGTCTTGTGTGCTGGGGCCCACTTGACTGGCACTAGATCCTCATGCTGGGCATTCTGAGTTGCAGCTGACATACGTTTCTCTCCATGCTGGACAACTTTGGTAGAGTCATGGGAATCAATGCGGCAGTCTTGACTGGCAGTTACTATCGCTGCAGTTTTTATGACACCTTTTTCCTTGTGTTGGACGATCCTAGATGGTCGTGTGTATTAATGCAGGCATTTTTATTCACCACAGTTCATCTCTTCCTGTCAAGCGATTCCTATTACCATCCATTGGTTGACACCTTCTTCATAGATTGTATCTTATTGGCTGGTGGCGGCAATTTCAACCTTGGCATTTCTTTCTCCATGCTAGTAAAATCGTGGCATTCCTTTTATATTTCTGGGTTCCACGGTGGTATTTGCAAGATCCAAATCGTTGGCAGTCAGGCGTGAATGTTGGCACATTAGGATAAATGAGAATTCACAGGCATTTCAGCCTGTTATTACTAGCGGAGTCCACGTGGCTTCATGAGTGGTGGTTGCTCTTTCTAATTTCAAGCATATTCTTTATGGACACTTTCTGACTGCTAGGCTGTGTGCCATGTTCTCCTCTATTTTGCACCTCCTTCCTGCTAAGGCTACGACCACATTAAGAATAGCATTGCATTTTATTGTGGTATCAAAATGGACCGCATGGGATTCCCTTGGCCCACATTTGAATCTTAGATATGTATAAATAATTAGTGGAGGCTGTAAAAGAAGGGAGGCTAGGAGTGTAGTAAAAAAATAATGACAGATTTTCCCCCTCAGCTGAGGGCTGTGAGATGAGAGGATATGAGAGAAGGATGTAATATTCTCCCTGGCAGGCTGATGTAAAAGCCTGTTTCTATGTGTAAGTGAGATATGTGAGATTGAGAGGATTGAGAAAGTCCCTGTTGCTGGACTGTAAACCTGTGAGGCAAGTAGATGATCTCAATTTTGAATAATAAAGAAATTGTTTTCTGTTCTTGCTTCCATAATGCGAGCTTGGGTTGGAGTTGGAAATGACAGCAAAGTTCTTTTCATATCTGATTTTTCAAGTGGATGTAAGTGAACATGTGAGTGGCTGCTTAGATTAGCTACCCTTCACAGGGTGCCTGATCCTGGACTGCATCATAACCTTGCAAAAGCCTTTTCTATGGCCCACTGATCCCAAGAATCATCATAGAATCCAACTCTCAAAATTTTGACTCTGGCTCCCTCATCAAAGACCAATGTCAAATGTTCACAGCTAAAGCAAGTTCTGTCACACTCGCTAATCTCCAATCAAGGTTTGAAAAACTTTCAGTTTTTCCGTGTTCAAAGAGACACGAACAAAGCCACTGAAATTTTGGCCAAGTAAGCCTCTTTTCTCCCTCTCTCGCAAGAATGGCTTGGCTTGTCAATGTGGCTGAATTCTCTCACATTAGGCTTAGAGCAGGCCTTGCAACCTTAATCGATGATGAGAACACCTTTTTGACTGAATGACCACTGCTTTACTCTCCAATATGTTTCCCTAAATTGCTCATTAAAGGTTGGTGGATATTCCAATCATTCGACCACCCCATACAATTATTAGCTCTTTCCTTTTTTTCACAGCACATCTTTTCTCAATCTTCCTTTCTTTTGTCATGATCGCATTTCATTTGATTGAGGCCTGTCATTACTTATATTGTGGCATGATGGTACAGTAAGCTGGCTTGGCTACTTCAATCAAGGCAATGCTTGGTTTCTCCTTTGTCTGATCATTAATTTTTCTCCTCTGGATTGCTCTGCCTCTTGGCATAGTTTTTCTGCCTTCATTTCTTGTGAGGTATCACTAGCTCTGCAACCCACCCGGCTCAACTTCAGGTTTCATTGCTTCGTCCTCACAATTCTACAAAGGCTCTCTCCTTCTATTTAGTTCATTTGGCATCTGTCTAGGTTTGCTTCCTCTTGGGCCACTTTCCCCTGCAAGCTTTAAGTTTCTATGGTTCAGATGTAGGATAAGCTAAAAAACTCTACTAATGTGGTAAAATAAACTTCTAATTATACTTCCAAGGAACATAATCCCCTTAAGCAAGCCACTGATCTTGATGACTTCAAGCAGGATGTGGCAATCACATTTGAACAGATATTCAGAGCCCTATATGCTGTTAGCAATCACAAGTGACATGCTTGGGAGACACTCCACAGTCTCCATCTATGCCTTCCAACCAACCCCTTCATGGAACATCTAGTGCAGGACCAGATGGAATTTGATAAGAAGACACTCATGGTCATCAAGGACCTATCCCATAACCTAGGATTTGATGCAGGGGCATCTGATTTGAATTATGCTTAGTTTCTTCTGGTTTCTTAGTTTTTTGTCGATATGTTTTTACTGGGAGAGGGTAATGTTGATGATTGTTTTTCAACAACTCAACAATTAGAGTGAGATACTAAGTATCTGACTCCCTCTTGAGCAAAGTCTCTCGAATGCTGAACCAAGTGATCAAACGAGATGACTCCAAGGTTCCCAAGGATGATTTTGAAAGGAAAATGCTCAATGACTAAGTATGATTTTGCTGTTAACCTGCAAAGGGACTTACGCAATTGTTCAAGTTGACTTATTGTTTCAGGAACTATGAAAGTGGACACTAGAGGATCTAGGTACTGCAACTAATGGCGTATGATTTAACAATGGATGCTCTGGATCCTAATTCTAACTGAATAAATAAACAAAAGGCAAAAGATATAAGGTTCAGAAATACTAAACTAATCCTAGATGCGAGGAAATTTACTACCTAGGTGAAATCCAACCAAATCTTGCTTCGCCAAGACAAACAACTACGCAAGATAGGTGCAATCTTCTGGGGTATACAAGATGTTTAAATCAGTTATGCTCATGAATGACTCAACAAGCATAAAGATCAAATTGATGTTCAATTGTTCAGGCTAACCATGCACTGCAATCTACGAGCCGCAAACTGCAAATGGTATGAACTTGTAGATTTCACCAAAAAGCAATAAAGAAACCTTTCATCAACTAACAAAAAACTTAAAGAGAAACTTAGTCTAATATAATATTCGCTTGAAAATTGAAACCATGCAACACTCGGAAACACAAATAGAATCACCAAGACAATGAATCTTTTATTATCTCAGAGAGCTCTTGCAACAATTTCAGAATTTCCAATCGTACAAATGAGAGCAACAAGAGCTCTTTTATAGATCTCAAAAGAAAGAAGGGTCAAGATCGATCGGCGAATTCAGCGGACCAGATCAAGCCACATCACAAGTAGTTATAACAAACTTCTCTTTATTAAATGAAAGAGGTCAACTTTATTAAATACAGGAGACTGTCTATATTAAATAAAAGATGCTATCTTTATTAAATGACGGCGGCCATAAAGAAAGGAACAAAAGCACGCCTCGCAAGAAGATGAGAATGATATATCATTATTTTATGAAGAATCCTCATGTGAGTATCCTGCACTAGAGGTTTGGCATTCAATGAACTTGGACACTATTCGCTTGACTTCTTCTATGGGTACACTTGGCGAATTTTGAATGGTTCCTTCTGCTTCAAGCACATCAACTGAATAAAGGCCAAGTGTCCTTTCCCAATCATTTATTCTTGCTTTGTTGTCACCAAGGTGGACAGCAAGTGTGAATATACTATCAAGTCTCTCATCTGTAATATCATTTTCCTGAAAATAGAAAACTTGAACTTGCTCTTTCATATTCTCAAAGGTCATCTCCCCAAAAGGATTGCAAATTTCCATCAAAGAAGCATGTATTCCATCCTGAATTCTCTGAAGCACACTTCTAATTCTTGACATATCTAGTTCAATCTTATCCAACAATTGTCCTTTGATGCGAAGACTGAAATACCATGAGGAAAAGTTGTATGTTCTACCTTCTTCAATAACTTCAGCATGTAACAAATCGTCCACTGAGGTTTCCATTAAGCTCTTTAGGTGTGGTAGATGTTGATCCTTGAAGTCTTTGAATTCAACACAGGCTGTCATTAATGCAAGTACCCTGTCCTTTAGGCTAATAATCTTATCATTTACTTGCATAATATCTCCTAGATACCTGAATGTAGTTTCCTTCGATCTTTTCATCCAATCCTTCAGTCTGTGAGATGAAGACTTCAACTCTTCCAAGTGTCCAACTGTTTCAGGAGGAAGGAGAGATGGAGGGGCAGCAACCCTTTCCTGCGGATGAATAGGATGTACTAAATGTTGAATGTACTGCTCCAAGGTACGACATCTTTGCTCAGCCTTGATTCTGCCTTCTGTTTCTTGCCTTATGATAGCTCGAGCATTATCAATCGAATCTTGAAGCTCTTCTTCAACTTGCATTCCAGTCAAAGGACCCAGATTGACTGTATTGATGTCGTAATCATCAGGTGTTACATCCTCTATGTTCTTCTCAAGCCTAGGAACAGCTACATGTACTTTTCTTACTCCAGTATCATCCTTAGTGATTTTCGAGAGGATGTTTGCTTTCTTCTTCGGTTTCTCCTTTGACATATCCAAGAGTAACTCATCAACTGAAAGGGGAGGACAACTTTCAAGTTCACAATTTTCTCTAATTCTTTCTTGTAACCATTCCGGTAGTGATGAAAGGTCTTGCTGCTGCTGTAATTGTCTTCCTTGTACAAGCAATGACTCCTCTTCAGCATCATCCTTCTCCTCAGTGTTAGCTTCATCAATGATTTCAGTGTCATGTGGGCTAGAAGGTACTTCTTCCATTGGAGCTTCTGTAACTACATTCTCAACAGGAATCACCAAGTCTGGATTTGGTGGAATATCACCCAACTGTCTAGAAGAAGCAGTCTCAATGCTAATCCTTTTCTTTTTTCTACTGGATTCCCCTTGAACAATCTCAAGCTGTTTCCTTTTCTTTCCCTGTCCTGAATCTTTCTCACTTCCTCTGCTCCGTGAATCCTTGCTAAGTGCCTTATGTTGTTCTTGCTGATCCACTCCTCCCATCTTAATATAAGTGAGTTTCTTACCTTCATCCAACAGGGCTTGTACTTGTATGTTTATTTGTTCTTCAGTGATAGCAATAACAGGTCTTATCAATCCTTCATCATCTACCTTTTCTCTGTCTGACCAGTTGACTTCATAAGGCAAATTGCGAATTTTATCATACTCATCTCCAAGAAGAGCTCTGTCACCTTCTAACTGATCAGGAATTCTAAGTACCTTTGTTGCCCTTATCAAGTCCCATTTTAGCCTTGAACACTTTTGCATCCGGATGTCGTCATCATCTATAGCATCAGCCCAGTGATCTTCTAGTTGCTCTTTATGCCTGTAAGAAGAGTAAGACTGTTTGACAGCTCCATGTGGATCAAAGTTTTCTCTTCTCGAATCATGAGGATGCAAATGATAAGCTTGAAGCTCAATTTCTAAATGCTCAGCTGCCTATAATGATGGACAAGAATAGTATCTTCCTAGCTGAAGGGGAAACTGAACTCCTGCTTTCTTCCTTGCTTTCTGCATCTTATGAAACTCAATCAACTGTCTGGATACCTCTAGCAATACCATCCTGTTTGAAGGATATCTGGGCAACCTATATGGAAATGATGTGAATCCTTGAATCCTGATGTAAGTGAACTTATCATACTGGATGTAGTACCTTCCATACTGTTTGATGAAGTTCCTGGCAGCACCTGTTAGTCTCCGATGCAACTCACCTCTTAACCTCCTCACTATAAACATAGCAAAGGCATCATTGAATCTTTTGTAGTGATTGATGTTTTTTAGGTGAAGCTGAGGATAACACTGATAGGAGAGGATCTGTCCCGGCTTTGTACCTACTTGCCCCTTAGCTGTTAGTCCTTTGTAGACGACATTTCTCGCCAAGATATACACAAGGTATGAAGTCATGAAGAAAGACTTCGTCTCATCAAAGTTTTCCAACTGTTCATCTAGGCAGTGGCTTATAAGGCCAGCCCAGTCAATCATCTTGTTCTTTGTAAACATGTGATCAAAATAAGTATACATCCATCCTTCGAAAGTAGATGATTGTGGCTTACCTGTTACTCGATTCAGGAACATGATCAAGTAACTTATCTCCCGCTTGAAGTCAGCTTTATGATACTTGGGGTCTTTTGAATTGTATATCTTCATAGATGAATCATTCATCCACTTCTTCCCGATCTCTTGCATGTAGACCTTTGTATTGCCTTCGAACGTCTTCTGAGCTGTTGTAGGGCATATGAAGACTCCTTTCGCCTTCGGGATGTTGAAGATCTCTTGGATAGCCTCCCTCTGCAGGTAAGCAAGAACAGTTCCATCCTTGGCTATAATTTGTCTTTTCTCCTTGTCGTAGTGTTGAACACATTCCAACACGAGCTCGGTGCTTGGCAAAGCAGGTGGAAAGCAAGCCGCTTGTACAATCCCGCTCTTCGCGATGGCTTTGATATCTTCGTTCCTAGTGATCGCGAGCAAGAAGTCTTTCGCTTCATCCAAGTTGACGTGTCCCATGTTGGTGTCGCCAACATCTTTCCACTGCGTTTCTAGCTTGGACTCCGGCATGCTGGACTTGGCATCCATCTTGATGAGTACTTGCCTTTCCTTGGCCGTCATTCCCATCTATCTGCAAGAATAGACACGAATAAGTAGATTGAAACGATAAATTCTATGAGTCTTCTATAGTACTTTTATCATGTTATCATGTTCTAATTCAATTTTTCAAGTACAAAAGGTATCCTAAGTCATTTTTTTATTGAAGCATTGTCTGATTTCTGAATATAAATTTGCAAAATGAAACAAGTACAAGGAAATTTGATGAAGTAAAAGTGATTAAACATACCTCTTGCTCAATTTTCTGTCTTAGAAAATATTATTTTCTGGAATTTAATGCAAAAAAATCAGTATAAAAATGTCAAAAATCAGAACAGAAATGTGGAATCAGCAGGTCTGCCCCTAAAAATTCTGCTCTTTCTCCAAAATTTGCAGCCTCCTTTGTGAAAATTCGCTGTCCTTATAGGAAAAGCGCTGCTCCTTTATAGGAAATTCGCTGCTTTTGCTCTTTGCAATTGGCAAAATGAAAGGGGAGCACTCCTTAAATAGGCAACTATCTGCATTTATTAAATATTGGCGGCTGGAAGTAGGTCGGCCAATAAGGGAAGTCGGCCTATAATATTTAATTTTGTAATTTTCAAACATTTAAAATATCTTTGGGCGCTTTAAGAGGGGGTTTAAGTGCATTTGGGCGCTTAAATGCAAGGTTCTTATTACTTCCAACTCTCTTAGGCGCTCATACAACCTCAAACTCTCATTCTTCCCCTCAAGGCGCCAAATGAAGGTTTAAGCACGTTGCCCATTCACTCCTATCAACTCCACTCAGGGCGCTCCTAAACTCACAAAGGCACCAGATTACCCAGAGGACTCTCCAAGGCGCTAAAGTCACTTATTGAGGCACTTCATGTGAAGGTGTATCTTCTTTTGATCATCTAGGCGCATTTCATTATAAGGCGCACTCCTTCAATCACGGTGTCAGAATCTATTCTTTCTTCAGGGCGCATATCATCATGAGGCGCATATTCACCAAGGTACTAGGTGCTCATAACACCCTAGGCGCCAAAAGACTCCCTCCAAACACTCTACTTCACCTTTTGCTAAGGCGCTCCAACTCTTGTATTAGGATATTCACTGTTCCCCAAGGCGCTCCATCTGATGCCTTTTGGCTCAAGGCGCTCATCTACAAGGCGCTCATTCATCAATACATCAAGGCGCTCCAACTCTTTGCTTTTGAAGGCGCCCATTCCACACTTAAGGTAATCATATGTAGGCGCAGAAGTACTTCAAACACCTCCATATGCATCTTCATTTCTATTCCCTATTAAGGTGATCACCCCTCAATATAGGCGCTAGAACTCTTTGCTTTCCTCTAAAGACACTTGAACCTCTAGACTCAGGGCGCTCCTATTGTCTAGGCGCTCATCATTCATATCATCATTCAGGCTAAGTGCTAAAACACTACTGGGCGCATTTCATCACTCAAGGCATTAGGCGCAAAAAACTCTTCTCAAGACCTCCTAGGCGCTTGAACTTCTCAAGGCGCATTTCACAATAGGGCGCTAGAGTCTTTACTATTTCAACTCAAGGCGCACCATCCTAACTTGAGCGCTCAAACTCCTCTGCCTTTGAAGTATCCAAGGCGCTTATTCCTCTACCTAGGCGCATTTCACAGTAGGGCGCTGAAACAACCTAAGTCACCAAGCAACTCCTCCATCCTCAGGGCGCTCCTATTGTCTTCAAGATACTGCATCATGATCCTGAACTCACAATTTCAAAGCCTGAGTTCAACTCAAGACTTTCAAGGATTACTTCATACTTCATGAAGGCGCAAAAAAAAATGAAAAAGGCAACCCAAGATACTCTTTACTCTAGAGGAAGTTGTTCAAGGCACGAAAATCTTCCAAAATCAAGGCGCAAAACTTCCCTCCATACACTTCAACACTTGTCCAAGGCGCTCATTCATTATCAAACTCTTCCGGACGCTCAAGACATTTCTGGAAGTCATTCACCGTTCCCCAAGGCACTCCAAGGCACTAAACAACACTTCAAAGCGACAATTCGACCTTGTTCTGAATCCTAGGGCGCTCACTTCACCAAAACACTCCGAAACCTCATCTCAACCATCTATCTATATCTCTGCGAAGGTGCTCCAGATTGATATGATTGATACAGTATTCAAAACCCTCAAAACTATCCAGACGATCCTATCCTTCCTAACATCTTCACTGCCTACCCTAGCCAAAACAGTTTCCTGCCCAAAGCAGTTGAGCTCAAAAAAAAGGGGGGTCCCCAGTCTGATGGGGTGATGTGTGATTTGGTCACAACAGGTAAGCCCTCATATTTTTGTGTAACGTGTGGATTATCGCTTGGTTTCCCAGTTTTTTGGGGTGGTGTTGTAGATATCAGTTTTTCTAGAACTTGAGTTATCCTCTTCCTACTCCAAACAATATTTTTTTTCTTTGGTGGACTATGGAGGTCCCTTGGACAGGTAGAATGCTGTCACTAGCTACCTAGATTTTCCAGGGAGCCAACTTATTATTCTCCATGCACACATAGAAATCTGTTAGGGTAGAGTTTAGACTATATGGAAAATCTATGTTACCGGGTTCTTTGCCCAGAGGCACGGGTACGGCTGGGAGCGGGAGCGGGAGCGGGAGCGGCGACGGGAGCGGCGACGGGAGCGGCCTGGGAGCGGCCCTGCCACCCCGGGTTCCTTGTGGGTTCTCCGTCGGAGAACCCACAAGGAACCCGGGGTGGCAGGGCCGCTCCCAGGCCGCTCCCAGGAGCTCCCAGGGGTTCCCAAGCGCTCCCAGGCGCATTTTTGGGAATTTTTTTTTAAAATGACCAATTTTCTTTTAAAAAACTATAATTATATAAATTATTAAATACTATATATTATATAATATAATATAATATGGAATATATAATATTATTATATTATGTATTCTATATTATATATTAATATAATATTATTATATTAAGTATTCTATATTATATTAATAATAATATATTTTATATTATATTATATTATTATATATTATTTATTATATAATAAATTAATAATATATTATATTATATTATATCATACATTATTATAAATATTAAATTTTATATATGTATTTTTATATATAATATAATATATTATATATATATATATATATATAGTACAGCCGTACCCAGCCGTACCCACAGGAAAAAAAAAATTTCGCCGTACCGGCGTACCAGAACCCCGCTCCCGAATCCGTTCCCGTACCAGAACCGGCAACTTAGTGGAAAATGACTGCAAATTGTAATTTGCTTTTGTTTTCCTTTTCTTAGTATATAATACTTTTTCGCCTTTTTCAAAAAAAGTATCAATACTTGATGATAGCATAACTAAATTATTTTTTAGTTACTAGAATTTGTTTTTGGTTAAAAGTGAATGGGAACATCATATCGCCCAAATCAGGTTTAGGGATAAGCATGTCCTTAGTCCTGGATGTGTTATTACACATGCATGTCTACTGAGTTGTCAGTCTCTTTATTGAGATACGGGGGATTTGAACTTAAGTTGCTCTATTTACAAATGCACCCCTTACTAGATTTTAAATTGTCTATGATTAACTTTTATTTTTTATGGTTCATAACTTCATGGAATTATTAGATTACCTAATTTATAAGGTTAGATATTATCTAATATAAATATTTTTTAAAAAATTGTTTTATTTATTTTTTAGTCACGTTACCAAATGTTATCTAACATCAAACATTATTTATCTAACAAAGTCTTTTTCTTCTAACACAACCTCATTGGATATAGTCAGTCACAAGAAAATCATAGTAGAACATAGAGTGTCCATACTACATAAAAAAAAAATTGCAGGTTGTGCAGGCCAAAGAAAAATGGAAGAAATGAAAGAATAGAAGTCAAGCAGGTCAAAGGAAAACAAACCAAATGAAAAGATAACTGGGCAAAGCCAATGTTAAACACAACAAAATTTTGAAGGAAAGAGTGAATTGACACAAATTTTAAGTTACATGTTTACATGCATGGAATTTATTTTCACTTTAAAAATACAAAACCTAAAGCCTACAGGCAGGCCACACAGAACTCCACACCCAAAGCAGAACCAATCACACTCATTCTGCTGCTGAAGAACAGCATTTAAGGGGGGTTGTCTGCTATCTTTATTATGTTTCAAGCATTTTGAGGTTTTTTTAATTCTTTTATAATAAGATATTAAACCAGATACAGCCACAAACAGACCATATTTTGCATTTGTCCATATCGGATACAGTCCAGTTGAGAGCTTGTTTTTGGATACAGCCAAATATGAAATCTATCCACCATACCCATGCCAGTATCTAGCACACACGTGTACCTGGCTAAGGGCACTGTTGTATCCTTTAACTTTGGTACAAAACATTGTATCTAAACATTCCGACACTAGAAACTAAAACAATGTACTTATGATAAGCAGCTGCAATAGCACAGAATCACAGATGACTGAAATACAGAGATGCAGAGGCCACCAACAATAGCAGGCCACAAGACTGTCAGTTGATAAATTGCAGGAATGATAAAGGCATCAAACATGACAAGGTATATGAATTGAGAAACATAAAGGATTTTGGAGTGAGATATAAAAATCCACTCTTGCAGAAGAATCACTGCAGAAGATTCAAATAGAAAAAGACAGATAGAAGAGGAATGTGAATGAGAATTAAGTGCAGCATAACAAATTTGATATAAAACTAAAAATCAAGCAAATTTAGCTCAAAATGCAATTGAATTTCGATGTGGAATGCAGATAAAGACTAAACCACATAGAATGTTCAAAACTACTTGCAAACCTACAAAGATGCAGTGTATCAGAAGCCACATTTTGGAATGTCGAAGGTATGAGCGAAGCTACCAACCAACATTAACACTTTACAATGCCAACAAATCACTGTCAAATTAGGAATCCAATGTATGTAAATTGTGCATATCAGAAATAATTGCAGTAGATGACATATATGCTTTGAGATGCAGATGCCTTAGAAGATGAACATGCCAAGAACAAGAACCATCAGGAAGTTTAGTGAAGGAGCCAACTAGACATCAATAAGCCAGGAAGGAGCAAATGGATTAGCCAGTAAGGTATATGAGTATGATGAGTGAAAGAACATCTGATGATGCAGCAAAACTCAACAATAGGAAAGTGATAATTCTGAAGAATGTGCATTCACATGTAAAAGGTAATTTGCAAATAAACCTGAAAATCAGGTCTGTCACCTTGAGTCGGCTACCAGCATTTAATCTAAATCCTTATGTGTCAAGGAGTAAAGCTGAGGGAAACTAGATGAAATCTATGAATACCTGAGGGATTTTGAAGTATAAAACAATAAATCATATACTTTTGACAGCCACCAGGAGACTCCAGTTTGGGACAAGGGGCCCCATCCCTGTCCCCATCCCCACATCTTCTAGTGACTATTTATATAATATAGCCATACCCTTATTCATTTATTAGCCATACCTGCACCTCCAGTGTTACAAGACTCGGACTCACCTCAGACTCGGCAAGCTGATTTTTGACCTGGACTTGGCTCAAAACCCAGACTCGGCAAATTGAAAAACCCATGAAATACGGAGATTTTTTAGGATTTAACACTTATTTCATGCACCCTTTGATAAATAAACTAATCAAATAGAAGCTACTTTGATCACATAACACAAGTATACATCAATCACATGAGTATAAAAGTGGATTTTAGCTGAAGGAAACAACATTGTTAGATATATAAATATTGTTAAGTGTTTTAACTTTTAGGTGTACAAAACTCATGGATTATGATATACATCAACATGGCATCAAAAACAAAAATGATAAATCACAATATGGAGTCATGAACTATGGTAGAAAAGAGCTTGTATCACTCGGTCCAGCATCGCTAGCTCTATGTGGAGTCATGTGTTTGTATCTCAGACAAATCTGCAAATGTTGCTACAGCCATAGGAGCATTACTTAGGATAGGGATTGACTTAGCAAACCAGAAGTATAAATGTAATTCAATTACTTAGGATAGGATGCGGGGGTTTGGGGTAGCACCCCCAGCGGGGTCGAGGGGCAATGCCCCTTGCGAGGGTCTGAGGGCAACACCCCTAGCAGGGTCGAGGGGCAGTGCCCCTCGTGGGGGTTGCCTGCCCCTCGCGAGGGTTTGGTGGCAACACCCCCAGCAAGGTCGAGGGGCAATGCCCCTCGCGGGGTTCTGGGGGCAGCGCCTTTGAGACCACACAGACCTTCATGGCGCATGTCATTTGTCATAATTTTATTGCTTTTAAATAGCCTTCAAAAGTCCTCCAGAGTCCAAACCCTTTAAAAAATGCTTGACTTTCATGCTTTTACGTTTAACCGTTTTCCATTTTTAATTCTTTTTTCCCCTGATTTTCATTGACTTTGCCAATTCTTCCCAGTAGGACTCGCCAAGTACCAAGGTCACGAGTCCCTGGGACTCGTTTTGACCTACTCGCCTCAGGACTTGCTGAGTCTTGGTGAGTCCTAGCAAGTCCTGTAACCCATCTCTCCAAGTGACAGACATTTGGAAAGATCATGCTTTACAATATTGGAACCAGAAGTATTAATTCAACTTGTAGTCAATGGTCAATGATGAAGAACCTAGAAATAATCAAAAGAAGTAAAATGGTATCTGTCAAGAGGATGGATTCCACTAAAGAGAGCTTGGATAAATATTAAATAGTATATATTGTTCGATGTAGAAGCCCAATCAGTGAATGTTTCTGATGTCAGTATGCTGGCAAAACCGAGCATGTAGTGGAGATGCAGGGATCAAGCTCTGCAGCACCTGATAGGGCATGATTTAGTACTAGTGATTTTGTGTAGAGTATAACTACTTGGTTAGGTTTCGATAGGCATTATGAATTCTCTAAATTGTACTCAGAAAAGTTTGTACTGTTCTTCAGTCTAAGAGTCCGCATCTAGCATGAGGATTTAAAAGCCACGGTCATTTGCTCTATTTAAGCGCGTGTCATGCCTAGACATTAGGAATCCCTGATTCCAAATTATGTATCATGCTCCCCTATAAGTTGGTATTTTAGATTATCCAGTCGTAATGTAATGAATATTTGTAAAAGAGTATTAACTGATTAAATAATTGATGAGCACCTAGTAATCATTGCAATTGTGCAGTTTATGCAATTGGCTCATTGGACAAGTTATCTATTCTCTGTAGTGCATAAAAGTTGTTGAATGTTCATAGCAACATTCTTATATTTTGCAAGTGTGTTAACTTATTATATGGAAAACCAAAGAGAATTGAGAAGTTCTAGTCAGGTGGTGTCTGACATTCTTCCATTCAAAATGAGCAGGTACACGAATCAAACAGCTCGGTGTAGAAACCAAGAACAAACAGCACATTCAAAACAAATTTAGTGCAGTAACTGACAAAGGTTATAGACAATTATGAACATTATTGTGAAAACAAAGAAAAGCAAATGCTTGCACAAAGTAGGAAAGGAAAAAGCACCTGTGGTACCCATTTTGGTGAAACAAAACTGGTAGCCTCTACAACTTGGAGCCCAGAAGAAGCCAACCTCTCAATCAGTTCAGTCTTTACATTTGTTGGAACTGTGTTCTTCTCATTCTGCAATCCATCTCTCGGTCCAACTTCAACTACCTTTACAAACTTGGGTATACCCTTTAACAGCTGTACATTAAAACTTTGTCAATCAAAGTAAAATATATTTAATATCATTATAATATCTTCAAAATACAAAAACCGTACTTGGAGGATTTACACATAATTGTTGTTTAAAGTTTTGAACTACTATGCACATCTGGTTACTTAACAAAAAGATGCCATTTTCAAAACATGTCAGTTCTCCAAATATATACAAGAACAGATCCATCTTAAATAGAATATGATATGCACCAAGACGTATCCAAAAGATTCAAGATGCCAATCCCTATGTTCTTATACTTTTATAATGGTAGTATTGGCATCTCAAGCCTAATAGATACCTCTCACAAAAAAATTTGCATTACCACAATGTGCCATTAGTCTACATCCATCCCAGTGCATATAATATGTTCAAAGTTGCTTTCATTGAAGATCATTTGGAGGTAGACCAAGCAAGTAAGGGGTATAACTCAAAGGATGATGTGGACTGGAATCAAGATATCAATGTGCACAATGATACGGAGAAATCAAGAATCAAGATATTGAGGATGATAGTGATGGTGACTCACCACTGAGCACCATGCACATCAATGAACAGAAATCAAGATATTGAGGATGAAGGTGACGGTGAAGTGCCACTGAGCACCAGCAGCCCATGATGAGTGAACATTAGGTACCTCTTGAGTAGTCAAACTTCTCAAGGAATTCCTCCTACCATTCATTTTGATCTTAGTTACTTGCACATGAGTTCATTAAAAGATAGTGGGAAAAAGATCATACTCTTCCTACTTTTCTTCAGAGTATTAGACCCACAAGCCATCAGATCTTATACTAGATACAGCAATAGAGCACCTTAGAGGCTTATTTTGTGATTATTAGGTATTCGAACTTTTGGTTACTTTTCATCCATATGCGGCAGAGGTAGAAAAGGTTGATCCTACTGATCAAGGTGACAATAGATTCACGAAGCAAGATGATCAAGGTGGCCATGAGTGCAAGTTGAGCACATCAAAATAGAGCATGTTAACCACGTTGAGTCAAAGCATACTAATAGTAGGTTACAATTTGAGTCAAAGGCCAAGACAAAGTAGGAAGAAGGTTCTATCCATGATTCCGTACAGAGGAGGACGGTATGAATGCAAGTTCCAAGTTTATAATCGATTGTTCAAGGTCATCAAAAGAGCTACACAGTACATAAGATATTTAGATGAAGCAGCAACAAATGGTGTGATTTGGATCCCAAGGAGATTTCAGGACAAATACTGTGGAAATCTAGATGTGTTATAAAAAGAAGCAACACTGATAGTGAATCAAATATGATCAGAAAGAGACGAATCAAGAAAATATAGAACCGAAAAGCAAGCTCTGTAAATGGTATACCCTAAATTGTGTTAGGTCGTGTGTTCTATAAATGGCATACTCTTGATAGAGATGTGTGACTGCTATCTTCTACCTACATCTATGCTATGAATTTGAATCTAAATGCTAACTGTAGATCTTTAAATCTGTGTCTTCTATCTATTTTGAGGATGTTACAAATATATATGTTGTATTAAAAGAATGATGATTGTGTTAGAATGGTTACAGAACGGTTGCTGGTTACAGTTGTATTCCTATTGATGTGAGGTTGGTATTCCACATAAAAGTGGCATTGACAAGTGTGCTGACATGGCATGAGCTGTGGAAGAGTGGATCTGACATGGCACAATGTGGTGTGAAGGTCCAATGCAGTGTTTTTAACACAAAAAGTCTAGGTATTGTGCACCAACTTATATTGGGCCAATAAGGTTGTGCATGGATTGTAGAGTTACACAAGAATGTGTAAACCCTCTGTTGTGGCACTGTGGCACTGAGACACAGCTCAAGGGTGGGTGTGCAACATAGCACAACTTAGCGCAGATCACGGTACTCCTTTCCACCTCCTTTTTGGAGACCAAGAACGGGGATTTTTAGAGCTAGCATACCTTAGCTTGCACCCTATATCCCACTTTGTTATGGCACGTGTGGAAGAGAATAAGAGACTTCACATTGAATATTGCAGAAAGTTGGCCAAGACAATGCAGAAGCAGCCAAGAAGCAATGCCTTGAGTTGAAAGTGCCAGTAGAAAAATTAAAAAATTAACTTAGGGACCCCAAAAAAGCAAGTTAGGATATTGAAGATTGTTACAAAATGCTAAGAAATGAGTAGGCCAATCTAGAAAGGAAGCATTATCTGCCTCTAACAAAGCATCCAGTTCAAATTAAAGTTAGTCAAGATTCAAAACAAGAAGCAGAAATAGAGTGGACATAAAGGCAAAGAAGGAAAAGGAGTAGACAACCACAGTGTTCTCATAAGAGTAGAGGAACAAAAAGTTTGATTCAAATAACAAACCAACAATGATGAAGTTGTAATCTACACAAAAGGAATAGGGGAAGTGGAAAGGAAGAACATTTTGCATCAACCCCGGTCCCATACCCCAACTCCCAGAGTCTGTCCATCACCTACTCAAACTTCCTCTCCTACAACCTTCCCTTCCAAACTAAGAGAGACTAGAGGATCTGGAGCTAGTGCTACATCATCTACCAATATCCAACCCAAAGGTTGTCAAGGATGATGACTCATCTTAAAGATGGCAATAGCTGTAGTAGATGAATTCGATCTATAGACTTAGCTATACATAAATTAGGAAATAAAAGTGAAAAACTTAGAATAATACAAGAGTTCCCTCCAAGAATGCAATATGGTATGTTGATTAGCTTACAACTGATATTATCAGTCAGTCTAGCACAATCATGTGATCATTTTTCAATGTATCACACAATTTTTAAGTAGTGGAAAAGACACTTATTATCTCATTTTGTGTTCTCTATATAATTTAATGTTTCTATACTACAATGCATATGTTCAATTTGTATGAAATAATACATGGAAAAGTTTATATTCCTACATGTTTTTTCCTTTGTCCTTTGGTGCAATTTCCATTCATTCAAGAAATATTGTGAAAAACTTGGAATAATTCAAGAATTCCCCCTAAGAATGCTATATGGTATGTTGGTACCCTTACAATTGCTCATTAATGTCATCATAGCATAATCAAGTGATCATTTTTCAATATATCACACAATTATTAAATAATGAAAAAGAATTTTTATCCTGTTTTGTGTTCTCTATTTAATTTCATGTATGTATATTACAATGTGTGTTCATTTTGTATGATATAATGTGTATGTGAAATTTATATCCCTGCATGCTTCTTTTAGCCTTTGTCCTTTGGTGCAATTGCCATTCCTTCATATAAGATCTTTGTAATGTTTCCAACGTGCAGTTGATGCAATGTAGTGCCATTAGGATTCCTTGTCTAAACAGGCTGACTCAGCAACTCTTTGTATACAATCATCCTTCATTTGTTAACCAAAAGATAATCGTGATTTATTAATTCTTCTCTTTTGCTTCATGCAATCATACATAATTAATGTATTTTCTCCAAAAAGATAGCTCATTGATATTTCCCCTTACCGTTATCTATACAAAATAGCTCACATGCCATTTGTTTATGCACTTGTAACCATGATAACATGATGCATATCAAGATTATCAAACAACCAACATGCAGCATACAAAACCTTAGTTAGTAGGGTTGGTTGGGTTACATGTGTGATTAGGGGTTTACCCTGCACTTGTGCTATGAGTCATGACTGCCGTATGTTGGTAACCTCAACAT
The DNA here is from genome assembly GCA_027924645.1 of Cunninghamia lanceolata. Lineage (NCBI taxonomy): Eukaryota > Viridiplantae > Streptophyta > Pinopsida > Cupressales > Cupressaceae > Cunninghamia > Cunninghamia lanceolata. The sequence continues at coordinate 290,589 of BSBN01000010.1, forward strand.
TCATCACAATATCATCGGTATAGGCACATATCACCATCCTAGCAGGGAACGTATCGAAATGCACATATGTCATCCACATATTGCATGATGTAATACAAAAATGAAATTCAACTAGCTTCCCTATTGTTGACTATCATATTCATTTGGAATTGTAGGCTACTAGCCCCATCTTGGTCATGTAACCAACCCCTACCCAATCTTTTCACATCAGCAACTTCAACCCTACCTTTATTTGTTTGCACAATCATGCAACTAGCTCTAACACAATTGTATTAGCAACAAGGGATGAAGGATGTGAGGGAGAATTGGCAATACAAATGACCTAACTTCTACATTTTTTGTTTATCATGTCATGCAATAATCCAAAATTGGTTGAGTAGTCCAGCTCGGGAAGGTTCCAAAGTCAAGCACATGCTACAAGTTGACTTGTAGGCCACCTTCAATAGTGTTATAGGTGAAGATAGGTTGTTGCACGTGTTGTGCAATCTGCTGCAGGTGTGTTGGTAACACGCTGCAGGTATGCCGGAAGCTGCTGTAGGTGTGTTGGAAGTTGCTGCAAGTGTGTTGGTAACATGTTGCGGGTCAATGGAAACAAGTCTTCTGTTAGGGTCACTTTATTAAGCGACTATCATTGCTTTCAACAATATGGTGAATGCTAGAATGAATATGCAATAGGTGTATGAGTAGAGAAATGTATCAATAGATCCTTGGCAGTGGTTCAGAACATCATGAAGATATCTGTGGCAAAACATACATATTCTCACTCGGTTCAGAACTAATCTTGTGGTTATCATTGTTGGAGATCATGTTAGGGTAGAAGAACATGATAGGGACAGTTTTCTTCCTTGCTTGGTGGTCGTTTGACATTGTAAAGGGTCATGTTGCTTTTCCCACATTGGGTAGCATTAGGGCAGAAAACATCATTTTAGCAGGCTGTTATTTCTTCACAGCCGTGTCTATTCACCCTACCATGAAGCTGTGGTGGTTCATGTCTACCTGGCAGACATTACTCTTCTTGTTTTTCTCTGTTAGCAGCTGTTAGGGCTGGAATGCAGGTCATTCGGGTTCCCCATGCAGACATTTGGACTATTTGACAGTTATGCAAGGCTAGTCATTGCTATTATAGGGCAAACGATCCATCTCCCATCACTGCAAGGCTAGAGAAGAATAAAAGGCAGTCAAAGACTCGTTGTAAAGGTTTGGTTGGCTGAGAAGATACTCTCATTGTTGTGTTGGAGATAGATAGTGTTTACGGGGTTCTTGTGGAGTGCAAGAGTAAAGTGAAAACGAGGGAGGCTATAATATTGTTATACAGACCCGTAGGATCATTTTTATGGAAAATATCTCCATGTCATAACACTTAATAGTGAGTGAGATGCTATAGGCATACACTCCCTAGAGTTTTTCTACCCTTTCGGGTTTTCTCCAAATGAAGTATTGTGTTATGTGACAGTGTAGTGTGTTTGTGCCCTATTTAGTTGGTTGTTTTACTTATTTCATTATTGTTTTTCGCACGTTAAATATAGCTACGGGTGTGAGAGAAGCCATTAGGCCAGTATGCGAGTGTAGAGATAATGCTAACATAGAAATACATTAATGATGCGTCATTAGGGTTATCAATCTAGTGATTTATGGATCATGCAATGAATCTAAAACATTAAGCAAGCTAAGAGCAAAAGAAGTAATAGAGGTTATGCCTTGAGGAGTTTGTTTTCTCAACGAAAATTTAGTTAGGCCACATTCTAAGTTGTTGCACTAGCAGTGCTTCATAATCAGCATCCAAGTTATTATCTCCCTTGTACCACAAACTCTCTTCTCATGTCCCTTCGTCTTCATCTAATTGGACATACTCCATGCCCAACTCTTATACAAACCCATAAGACCATTTTTATGGAAAATATCTCCACGTCATAACACTTAATAGTGAGTCTACAGGTATACTCTCCCTAGAGTTTTTCTACCGCTTCGTGTTTTCTCCAAATGAACTATTGTGTTATGTGACTGTGTAATGTGTTTGTGCCCTATTTAGTTGGTTGTTTTACTTATTTTATTGTTGTTTTTCGCACATTAAATATTGCTACGGGTGTGAGAGAAGCCATTTGTTGGGAATTAAGGTGTCTCAACCTTGGTAATTCCTTGTATTTTTACATTGTATTTATTCACTAATTGCCTATTGTATTATTTGGATGCAAATCCTATGTTGTCATATTGTGGGAGTTGGCACGGTGATGTGTCATCCTACATGGCATATGACCACATGTATTTTTGTCCTCACATGAGGAGATAGAGATCCCACTTAGTGGTAGGAATATTTTGCCATGTGTCGGCATCTTGGATGTTGTGTAAGGGAATATTGACCGTAACTGTCCTGACAGATTCCTATGACGAAGTTATGACATGTAAGAGTCGGAAATAGGAGATTCTATGACAAGTGAAGACATGTGTCGAAGAGCATCTTTGAAAAAGGCATCTTTGGGTGCCCCAAGGTGGACTATGACATGTTGTAAGAGAATATGTTATTTATAGCCTATGTATGACAGATTCTCTTACAGCTGTAAGTTATGACAGCTATGACAGATTCTATGACGGTTGTAAGAGTCATAAGAGCATCTGTCATAGCCCATTTTGGAAATAAGCGACCTCCTCGGGATGGGGTGACTTGACAAGTGTCAGGAGCATCCTACAGAGTTGGACAAGTGTCCATAGGCATGGGTTTTGGGCCATGAGGCCATGTTGGACGCCCATCCCTATGTGGAGCCATATTTGCCTTGTATTTGTTATATAAACCGATGCTTTTGAGAGGAGATGTATTACAAGTTTGACAAGTACTATTATGCTGCCGGTTTGTCTCCAGATACGAGTGTCGAAGACTCCTAAGAGCTTACATTGCAAGTGTATTGTAAACCATTTCAGTTTTGATAATACATTGTGCAGGTTTTGGAGTGTGGGGTTTTCCACCCGATAAGGGTTTCCCCACGTATATCTTGTGTCTCTCTTCTTCTATCATACTTTCTTGTTTATGTGTTTGCTGCAATATCTCTGTTAGTGGGTTTAACATTGTTGTAATAGTAAGGATAAAATTGAATTTGCACTCTCCTCCCCTCATTAGATTAGTGTAGGAAGTGTTTTCCGCACACCTAGCTTCCTTTCAGTTGGTATCAGAGCCTGGCCAGTTTTGGTCTTAGCTGTTGGGTAGGGGTTTTTTAGGCTAATCTTAGGTTGAGTGGGAGTATTGTGCAGAGTATTATGTATCTTGTTGCAGCAAGGAGATGGCAACCACATCCGGAAGGTTAGAGGTTGAGAAATTCAATGTCACTAATTTCGAGTTGTGGAAACTCAAGATAGAGGACCTACTTGTTGATCGTGACCTATGGGAAACTGTATCCAGTGTGAAACCTACAGCAATGTCACAAGCTAATTGGGACCTCAAAGATCAGAAGGCTAAGGGTCTCATAAGACTCTGTTTAGCTGACTCTATCCTGTTGAATGTCTATGAGGAGAAGAGTACGAAAGATCTTTGGAAGAAGTTGGGTGATGTTTATCAGGCCAAGTCCTTGGTAAACAAACTTTTCCTGAAAAAGAAGTTGATTGCTCTGAAGATGGAAAACGGAGAATCTGTTGCAGACCATATGAATGCTTTCAACATGATTATTGCTCAGTTGACATCTATGCATGTGAAAATGGAGGATCGATGCATGACCCTACTTTGTTCTTTGCCAGATTCGTGGGATCATCTTGTCATGGCTATCAGAAGCACCACTACCACCTTCAAGATGGAAGATGTGGTATCTTCGCTATTATCTAAAGAGATGCGGAGGAAGTCTTCTAAGGCAGCCAAAGAGGCTCTTGCGGTTCGTGAAAGACCCAAAGAGAAAGGGAAGAAGGACAAGAAAAGTGATAAGGGCAGATCCAAATCCCGTGGGAGATCCAAATCTCCTGGAAAGTCCAAGGCTCTTTGTTGGAACTATGGTAAAACTGGGCATTTCCGAAAGGAATGCAAAGAGGAGAAGAAAAAGAAGAAGAAAGCTCTTGATTCAGATTCTGACAAGTCACAAGATGACGGTGATGCCTTCATTGCAGCCCTGGCCACCCATGCATCTGATGATGTGTGGTTGATTGATTCTGGTGCATCATTCCACATGACCTCACATCAAGACTGGTTCACGAAGTATGAAGAGTTCGATGGTGGAAGAGTGTACCTGGGTGACGACTCTCATCTAAAGATTGTTGGTCGTGGAAGAGTCTCAATCCGATTCCCTGATGGACGAATGAAGGGGATCACTGGAGTTATGCACATTCCTGGCCTTGCATAGAACCTGCTTTCTATAAGTATGTTGAATGATGCAAGTGTGCAGGTTATCTTTTCGAAGGATGGATGCAAGATCTGTAATGTCCCCATTTTTGGGTCCTCTTGCAGCGCAGTTGGAGCTGACTTTCTGGGTTGGTGACAGCCTGATCAGAGGAGTATTTCGATGTCACCAATGTGTTCAGGTGATCCAGTGGAGCTGTATGGCACTTTTCGGAGAGATTTCAAACAACTTGTCTGTACTTACTATTTATAGTAAGTGCTTGCATGGCGACAATCTTTCTGAGTTTTTCTGGGTTTGTTCTCTTTGGCCCTCGGAGAACACTGTTATTTATAGTAAGTGTCAGTCCAGACATCCATTGGCTATCTAAGATGTTGCATTGGGCTCAGTGATATCAGATGGTTTGCGGTGATGTCTTTCCAGGCGACTTTGGACTTTTGGGCCATACTATTTTTAGTAAGTTAGGGTTTCTGTCCGTTTCAGGAATCTCAGAGTTGGATGTGAAGCGTTTCGGCGAGACCTTTCCAACTATCTATAGATCTCGGGATTCCGATGTGTTTTGAGCCTCCGTTTTAAAGTCCATAAATTATTAATGTTTATTTAATATGGGACTTTATTATAAAGGGGATATAAGTGATTTTAAAGTATACTTTATAATATAAGTTAAAATGTCATTTTAAAAGGGGAGATATAAGTGACTTTTAAAGTATACTTTATTTTATAAAATTGTGCACCAAAATTAAAAAGAATGAAAGGTGGGAAATGAAAGTAAATTAAATGAAATGAAAGTCAAATGCAAATTGAGAATTATAAAAGGGCATTTGAAGTTCATTTTATTCATTCTTAATATTACATTTTATGATTCTATTTGCTCTGCAAATGAGGGTTTGGAAGAAATATCCAACCTTGGCTCTTGGTGACGGAAACCACCATTTGTTTCAGTCTTCCGCAGGTGTGAAAGATCACCCAAGGAGACTCTTGGGCAGCCATACTCAGTGGCTGTATTTGAACTTCAGTTTGGTACCATTATTGAGAAAGTTGGAGATGGCAAGACATATCTTATTGCAGTTTTTTTGCAGCTGAGAGAAAGTATTAGTGACAGATTGTATTGCAGATTTGAGAGGGTTTGGATGTTTTATTTGTTGTTGTTCCTTTACCGAGGCCGTACCAGCACCCAGTAGTGACGTGGGTCTTTGATAGCTACATCTTTGACGGAGTTTATGCATAGAGAACACTTGTGCGGGTTATTACTTGTATCTAGAGCAGCTGTATGCATTTCTATTGGTGAAAGAGATCAAGTTGTAACTTCATATTTGCTGTACCTTTCATTTTCACACTTGGATTTTGTGAACAGCGAAGTGGGTATGTAAGATACTTCACTATTTTGGCTATCTATTGTTCTGGGTATTGATGTTTTAGATAATAGGGGATATTTTATGAACTGGGTTGTCAATATTCTGTGAAAATACTGAGTATCTAAGCTGATATAAAAATCTAGAATTTTCAGCTATGTATTTCCTATGTAATGTTCAGTTTTGAGTTGAAAATTATTATTGCAATATCTTCTATTTTGCTGCATTATATTGTTGTATCAAACATTGCAAAAATATCAGAGAAAACCAAAACAAACTAAAACAGACAGGTAGAAATCCAGAGAATTAAATATCCTATCAGGGGTGGGATATTACAATGGTATCAGAGCTGGTTTTCCTGCCAGCCTATTGAAGTTCTAACATTTGCCACAATTTCTTTAGTTATAATCAGAAATTGCAGTTGTTAGGAGCAGAATTAAAAGATGTCTACAGACAAGTCTATATATGAGTTGATGCAAGAACTATATAATCTGATGAGGGAACCAGACATGAAAGAGACATATTTGCAGATGGTTGCAAGACGTAAACAAAGGGAATCAAGTTCGAGAGAAGATGTTGTAAAGGTTAATGAGAGCATTGATTATTTTGTTGAAGAGAAGAATGTTCAAAAATCAGAAGATTGTTTGGTAGCCTTTCCAGTTTACACTCCAGTAGAGCATGAGAACTTGAATGGTCAAGATAGAAATTCAGAAGTTACCCTTGAAGAAGGGTTAGAGTAGGAAGAAGTTTTGGTTTGTGACTCCCAGCCTACAGGTGATCGTGGGGAAGATAAAAATCAGTTATTTATCGCAGCTACATTCGAGGAGGAATTGTCATTTGAGAGTGCAATTTTCAATCATGGGACGGATGTTGCAGCAGGTGATGAGATTGGATTTCAGTGTGATACACCTCATGGGTCAGGACCTAATGATGGGCATATTGTGAGTAGTTATGTTGACACCTTCAAATCAGTTGATGATGACGGCTCAACATTCAATTTCAGAGATGTTGACACAGTTGGTGTTTGGTTTGAAAACCAAACTAAGCCTATGCAAGGGAGTGACAGTCATGATGCCAGTACTAGGGAGTTGGAGAGTGATTTATTCACAGAGGCAATCAATCATGATAAGTACAGTGAGCACATTTTTTCCGAACAAAGCAATCAGCCTTTTAGCACTTGGGATCCGGGTGTGATGGCACCTAAGTATGACGAGGATCCGGTTTGGGATGAATTTCCTTTTGACTATAGTGCTAATCTAACCTCATCTCCACAGTTATGCATGAAGGATGGCATTGACGGCATTGGTGGCATTGGCGGTGTGGTTATGAACGCTGAAAACAAATCTGATTTTGTATTGCATGATGCTGATTTCAAATCAGAAAATTTGGATGAAGTTGATAGGTCTCAAGAGTCCATCATTTAACAGGACAGCTGAAGGTAAATGAAGACCAGGTTATTGCAACCATTAGACACTTTGATGATATTCATAAGTTGATGGCAGATTTGTGTTGGAAGGCACTAAGGGAACGTGAAGGTTCTGAAGGTGGTATATCTCTTGATGACTTGCACGAACTCAAGAAGGCTTTGGTGGGAGTGAAGTCAAACTACCTATACTTACTTGCTGATAGAGATCATCTCCTCACACTTGGTGAAATATACTCAAATGCTTTGAAAAGAGAAGAAGAAGAGGTAGACAAGCTCACCCTTGAGCTTAAGGATACAACGGAATCTTTGAGGAGCATTCAAAGGGCTCTTCAAGAATTGGAAGAGCATGGGGGTAAGTTTGGTTGGAGGCTAAAAAAGAGTGGAGACATGGAGGTAAGGATTGATTTTCTATGTAACAGCAGTCCCCTACCTTCACAATACTAGGACATGGCAGCCAAAGGGATAGAGGTCCGATTCAAATTGGAGGCAAGTGATTTTCAGTTAGAACCACCTTTTGGATCTGCACTTGTAGGAGAACATGGAGCCAAGGAAGAGGATGCGATTGAGGAGCTAAAGGATGGCATGATAAGATGTGACAACAGGTTAGATTTTCTGATTCATGACAGCAATTCTATTCCTTCATTTATAATAGCCACTTCACATGAAGAGAATGAAGAAGAAGAATCTTCCAAGATTGGCACTTGTGATTTGGATGTGGAGCAATCAGGTTTGAAGTATGATTCAGAATTCTTTGTTTGTTCACATTGGCAGTTGGTGTCACTTCTTTTGGAGAGCCATTTGAATAGTCGTATCATACACTTGGATGGCATTTTGGCGCATACACTTTGTGGATCAGCCACTAGTGTTATGACTACATATGTAGATGGAGATATGGGTGGTGCAGATTTGGTTTGGCCTTTGATCATTCGTGGAGCACTTGAGGAGTTTGCTTGTGATGAGTCTCATTTTGTTGATGACTCTTTAATAGGGTATGTAGTTCCTCTAGTTCAGAGTTTTGTGATGCATAGGATGGAAACACTTGCATTTGATGGGCATACTTTTAGATGGCAGCTGGCTTTTGAGCCGAGGTATGGAGATATTACTATGATTTGTGGGTTTGAGGCACTAATGTTTGCTTTGTGGTTGGACTATGGTGTTGGGCGTAGAGGTGAACATGTTTACATTGGTGTTCCAGCCTTAGTTCGTGAGAATCTACTCCCTACATTGATAGGAGATGGCTGTTCTACTTTTTGGAACATGGGTTTCTTACATAACTTTGGGAGGACAGCGGCTGTTCGGGAGTTTGGAGGAGATTTGCATCATCTCCTCACCTTTGGAGAGTGGCATAGGGTTGATACTCTATCATCCTATGGCCTTGGCTGTGTTAGGTGCATCCACACAGGTCTGATTTTTAGTCATGAAGTTGTTGTTCTGCTCTATATTAGCAACTTGGAAGAAGTTGTTACACACTTTCTTGCACCTATGTTGGGTATTCTTCACCTCCATGGGAGATCTATAGGAGTTGGAGATTGATTTTGTGTCATTAGCATTTTGGGATGCTTCCAACTCTTCATGTTTGTCGGATGTGATGACAAGGTGATTTGCGATCCAGGGACAGTTACCTGGGGTGTGATGTTGATTCAAAATTGGAGTGGAGGGCAAAACTTCAGAGTTGGTACCGTTGTCCACTTTCCGATTAGCCTACATGGGACATTGAAAGATAGTATGCAAATGGATTGGCCTATACCTCCAAACTAGCAGTGGAATAATTCTCAGATGGTGTTGATTAGTAGAGGTAATGTGGTTACTGGAGTTCCTTTGGTCATTTCCACATTCACATTTCCTATGCTTTCTGGGGTAATTTTTTATGACCGCTGCTGCCCTAGTATTTCAGCATTGATTATGGCAACCTCAATTTATAGGCATATGGACTTTGAGTACTTACAGGCTTCTTGGCAACAGGTTGTGGGAGGATTTACAGAGTTAGAGCCATTATTTTTAGCTTCCACTAGTATGAGTGATGGTTACTGCAATCAGTTCGAGATGTTGATGGATATATCTACAAATGTTACTATGATGGTTGCAATCGATTGGATGAGTTGGTATGCTCGATATGGGCATGTTGACACTTGGAGATTAGGTGTCGATGAGGGGTTAACAGTCTATGATCAGGATGACATTGTCAGGATGTATGATTCCAAGGATGGCACTATTGTTATCGGCTTCCGATCTTGGACTGATTGGCATCACTTCTAGGATGCTGTGAGGGATTATGCTGAGGGTTATTCTTTGGGGATGAGTAGATTATTTTTTCTGATTACCGGGATCGAGTTAGGCAGTGGGATTTCAAATATGGACCTCACTATGGCGCCTTGGCAGGAGACTTTTCATGATATAGATTTTAGCCCTCGCAGATATTTCAGTTTGGATGATGATGATGATTACATTATGGGGTTACTAGAGGAGAGAGCGCAGACTTGGTGCTATGGATTAACAGTTTTTATCAGAGTAGCGCAGCGACAGCATGATGGATATGTCCATAGATTGATTTGGGACCCTAGGATCATTCTTGATTCCATTTTGGATCAATGGGTTGATCAGAGGTTGTATTGGCATTGCTTGAGGACAAGCAATCTTTGAGAAGGGTGGACTGTAATGTCCCCATTTCTGGGTCCTCTTGCAGCGCAGTTGGAGCTGACTTTCTGGGTTGGTGACAGCCTGATCAGAGGAGTATTTCGATGTCACCAATGTGTTCAGGTGATCCAATGGAGCTATATGACACTTTTCAAAGAGATTTCGGACAACTTGTCTATACTTATTATTTATAGTAAGTGCTTGCATGGCGACAATCTTTCTGGGTTTTTCTGGGTTTGTTCTCTTTAGCCCTCGGAGAACACTGCTATTTATAGCAGGTGTCAATCTGGGGTTGTTTTGGTGACTTGCCAGACATCCATTGGCTATCTCAGATGTTGCATTGAGCTCAGTGCTATCAGATGGTTTGCGATGATGTCTTTCCAGACGACTTTGGACTTTTGGGCCATACTATTTTTAGTAAGTTAGGGTTTCTGTCCGTTTCGGGAATCTCAAAGTTGGATGTGAAGCGTTTCGGCGAGACCTTTCCGACGGTTTATACATCTCGAGATTCCGATGTGTTTTGAGCCTCCGTTTTAAAGTCCGTAAATTATTAATGTTTATTTAATATGGGACTTTATTATAAAGGGGATATAAGTGATTTTAAAGTATACTTTATAATATAAGTTAAAGTGTCATTTTAAAAGGGGAGATATAAGTGACTTTTAAAGTATACTTTATTTTATAAAGTTGTGCACCAAAATTGAAAAGAATGAAAGGTAGGAAATGAAAATAAATTAAATGAAATGAAAGTCAAATGCAAATTGAGAATTATAAAAGGGCATTTGAAGTTCATTTTATTCATTCTTGATATTACATTTTATGATTCTATTTGCTTTGCAAATGAGGGTTTGGAAGAAATATCCAGCCTTGGCTCTTGGTGACTGAAACCACCATTAGTTTCAGTCTTCCGCAGGTGTGAAAGATTTCCCAAGGGGACTCTTGGGCAGATATACTCAATGGCTGTATTTGAGCTTCAGTTTGGTACCATTATTGACGGAGTTGGAGATAACAAGGCATATCTTATTGCAGTTTTGTTGTAGCTGAGAGAAAGTATTAGTGACGGATTGTATTGCAGATTTGAGAGCGTTTGGATGTTTTATTTGTTGTTGTTCCTTTACCCAAGCCGTACCAGCACCTAGTAGTGACGTGGGTCTTTGATAGCTACATCTTTGATGGAGTTTATACATAGAGAACACTTGTGCGGGTTATTACTTGTATCTAGAGCAGCTGTATGCATTTCTATTGGTGAAAGAGATCAAGTTGTAACTTCATATTTGTTGTACCTTTCATTTTCAGACTTGCATTTTGTAAACAGCGAAGTGGGTATGTAAGATACTTCACTATTTTGGCTATCCATTTTTCTGGGTATTGATGTTTTAGATAATAGGAGATATTTTATGAACTGGGTTGTCAATATTCTGTGAAAATACTATCTAAGCTGATATAAAAATCTGGAATTTTCAGCTATGTATTTCCTATGTAATGTTCAGTTTTGAGTTGAAAATTATTATTGCATTATCTTCTATTTTGCTGCATTATATTGTTGTATCAAACATTGCAAAAATATCAGAGAAAACCAAAACAAACTAAAACAGACAAGTAGAAATCCAGAGAATTAAATATCCTATCAGGGGTGGGATATTACAGATGACTAGAGGATCTATGGTGCTTGCGAAGGGTACTCGGAGAGATACTCTGTTTCAACTGGAGAAATGCACTTCACAGTGCAATACTTCCTCTGACTCGAAGAAACGAGCTGCAGTCACTTCATCCCCACCATCTGAACGAGCAGTGAAGAAATCTATTCTAACTAGTTCTGATGGTAGTGCACATGCTTTGGAAGCTAAGCTTCCTGCTGAAAAGACTATGTTATGGCATTTGAGATATGGCCACATTGGTGAGAAGGGTCTGCGTACCCTGAAAAATAAAAACCTCATTGAGGGGTTAAATGATTGTAATCTCGAGTTCGACTTTTGCGAACATTACATTTATGGAAAGCAAAACCGTGTTCAGTTTTACTCTAGTTCTCACAAGTCTTCTGGTGTATTGTATCTTATTCATTCTGATGTGTTTGGTCCTGTTAATGTTCCTTCAATTTCCAAATTTGTATATTTTGTATCTTTTATAGATGATTACAGTAGGGCATGGGTTTATTTTATCAGAAGCAAGACTGAAGTCTTTAGTCGGTTTAAGGAGTTTAAAGCCTTTGCTGAAAATTAGACTAGTAAAAAGATTAAGTGTTTGAGAATTGACAACGATGGTGAGTTTTGTTTGGCAGAGTTCGATAAGTTCTGTAAAGAGCAAGGGATTGAAAGGCATAAGACAACTCCATATACCCTACAGCAAAATGGAGTTGCAGAGAGGATGAACAGGACACTGATGGAGAAGGCTAGAAGTATGTTTAGTGGAGCAAGCCTTGAACAAAAGTTTTGGGCTAAAGCTGTTGCCACTGCTTGCTATCTGGTAAACAAATCTCCTACATCAGCTCTTGTTGGTAAGACACCTATGGAGGTGTGGTCTGGTAAGAAGCCTTCAGTTAGACATCTTCGTGTTTTTGGTTGTGAGGCATATGCACATGTGCCTAGGGAGAAAAGGTCTAAATTGGAGAACAAGGCTGTTAAGTGTATCTTCATTGGCTATGGTGTCGGTGTGAAAGGATACAAGCTTTGGGATCCCATGGTTGAAAAAGTGTTGTATAGCAGAAGTGTTATCTTCAGAGAGCTAACACCTTCTTCCGTTGTTCTATAGCCAGAATAGACAGAAAAGAAAAAAGATGCGGTTCAGTTTCCTTCTACCCCTGAGAAGACTGAACAGATAGACCCTATGAGACCTGATGATGAGGAGAGCTCTAGCAGCTCTGAAAGCTCAAAAGAAGAAGGAGAACCTCAACCTCAGCCATTGAAAAGGTCTACACCAACAAGAAAGCAACATGATAGGTTTGGTTATTCATTACTTGATTCTAGTTGTGCTTTTGCTTTACTTACTAACACTGATGAGCCTAGAAATGTGAAAGAGGCTATGGGCATGAAAGATGCAGGTTCCTGGAAGGAGGCCATGGAGGATGAAATGGTTTCTTTGGAAAAGAATAAAACATGGGACTTGGTGTCTTTGCCTGATGGACGGAAACCCGTTGGATGTAAATGGGTGTTCAAGAAGAAATTCATTGCAGATGGCAGTGTTGAAAAGTACAAAGCTAGATTGGTTGCGAAGGGGTACTCACAAGTGGAGGGAATTGATTATGGTGAAATTTTCTCTCCCATTGCAAAGCTGACATCCATCCGATTCTTGTTATCTCTTGCAGCTGCTTATGACTTAGAGGTAGAACAGATGGATGTGAAGATAGCTTTCCTTCATGGTGATTTGGAGGAAGAAATTTACATGTCACAGCCAGAGCATTACATAGAGAAAGGTAAAGAAAATTTGGTTTGCAAGTTAAAGAAGTCTTTGTATGGTTTGAAGCAGTCTCCTAGGATGTGGTACTTGAAGTTTGATGCTTTCGTGTTGTCGATTGGATATCTGACATCGAAATTAGATCATTGTGTGTATTACAAGTTTGACAATGATCGCATTCTCATTATTGCATTGTATGTTGACGATATGTTGTTGATTGGGAATGGTAAGAATATGATTTCTGATTTGAAGTCTCAGTTGTCAGCACAGTTTGAGATGAAAAATCTTGGGGCAGCCAGGTACATTCTAGGAATGGAAATCAGAAGAGACAGAGCAAACAGAAAACTTTGGTTAAGCCAAAGTAAGTATGTGAAGACTGTGTTGAATAGGTTCAACATGGCAAATTGTAGACCATTGTGTGTTCCTGTTTCATTGGGGACAAAGTTGTCTATTAGTGATTGTCCAAAATCTCCTAGTGAGGTGGAGAACATGAGCAGAGTACCTTATACTAGTGCTATGTTGGCAGTTTGATGTATGCCATGGTCTGCACAAGACCAGACATTGCCCAAGCAGTGGGAGTCCTTAGTCGATTTATGACTAATCCTGGATGGGTACATTGGGATGCAGTTAAGCGAGTGTTCAGATATTTGAGGGGTACTTCCGAGTATTCCATTTGCTATCATGGCAATGCTTCAGGACCTCCGCATTCAGTCTGTATTTGTGGATTTGTGGGTTTTGATTGCGCAGGTGACATTGACAGCAAAAGATCCACCAGTGTCTATGTGTTCACTATGTTTGGTGGTGCAATTAGTTGGATGAGTAAGCGACAACCTGTGGTTGCTTTGTCCATTACAGAAGCTGAGTACATGTCAGAAACTCATGCTTGCAAGGAAGCCATTTGGCTTAAGAGATTGTGTTCAGATATTGGTGTTGATGCAGGACATATTACGATCAGTTGTGACAGTCAGAGTGCGATTTGCCTTGCGAAGAACCCAACTTTCCATGCCAAAACAAAGCATATTGATGTTCAGTTTCACTTCGTGCGAGACATGGTAGAGGATGGGAAGGTAAATTTGGAGAAAGTAGATACTTTGAAGAATGTTGCAGATGCATTGACGAAACCAGTGGGCACAGAGAAGTTCAGATGGTGTTCGGAGTCTATGGGCCTCTCGGCCTATAGTAGTTAAATCCTGTTGATTCTATTGGCTCTTACAAGGTGTTCGACAAGTGGGAGAATGTTGGGAATTAAGGTGTCTCAACCTTGGTAATTCCTTGTATTTTTACATTGTATTTATTCATTAATTGCCTATTGTATTATTTGGATGCAAATCCTATGTTGTCATATTGTGGGAGTTGGCACGGTGATGTGTCACCCTACATGGCATATGACCACATGTATTTTTGTCATCACATGAGGAGATAGGCGTCCCACTTAGTGGTAGGAATATTTTGCCATATGTCGGCATCTTGGATGTTGTGTAAGGGAATATTGACCGTAACGGTCATGACAGATTCCTATGATGAAGTTATGACATGTAAAAGTCGGAAATAGGAGATTCTATGACAGGTGAAGACATGTGTCGAAGAGCATATTTGAAAAAGGCATCTTTGGGCGCCCCAAGGTGGACAATGACATGTTGTAAAAGAATATGCTATTTATAGCTTGTGTATGATAGATTCTCTTACAGCTGTAAGTTATGACAGCTATGACAGATTCTATGACGGTTGTAAGAGTCGTAAGAGCATCTGTCATAGCCCATTTTGGAAATAATCGACCTCCTTGGGATGGGGTGACTTGACAAGTGTTAGGAGCATCCTACAGAGTTGGACAAGTGTCCATAGGCGTGGGTTTGGGCCATGAGGCCATGTTGGACGCCCATCCCTATGTGGAGCCATATTTGCCTTGTATTGGTTATATAAACAGGTGCTTTTGAGAGATGTATTACAGGTTTGACAGGTACTGTTATGCTGCCGGTTTGTCTCTAGATACTAGTGTCGAAAACTCCTGAGAGCTTGCATTACAAGTGTATTGTAAACCATTTCAGTTTTGATAATACATTGTGTAGGTTTTGGAGTGGGGTTTTTCACCTGATAAGGGTTTTCCCCATGTATATTTTGTGTCTCTCTTTTTCTGTCATACTTTCTTGTTTATGTGTTTGCTGCAATATCTCTATTAGTGGGTTTAACATTGCTATAATAGTAAGGATAAAATTGAATTTGCACTCTCCTCCCCTCATTAGATTAGTGTAGGAAGCGTTTTCCGCACACCTAGCTTCCTTTCACCATTAGGGCAGTTTGCGAGTGTAGAGATAATGCTAACATAGAAATACATTAATGATGCATCATTAGGGTTATCAATCTAGTGATTTATGGATCATGCAATGAATCTAAAACATTAAGCAAGCTGAGAGCAAAAGAAGTAATAAAGGTTATGCCTTGAGAAGCTTGTTTTCTCAACGAAAATCTAGTTAGGCCACATTCTAAGTTGTTGCACTAGCAGTGCTTCATAATCAGCATCCAAGTTATTATCTCCCTTGTCCCACAAACTCTCTTCTCATGTCCCTTCGTCTTCATCTAATTGGACATACTCCATGTCCAACTCTCCCTCATTTGCATTATAGGGACTCTATCTCCTCTTCCTTGGTCACTTTCTTTCATCTTACTATTTTAATGGTTAAGGGTTGTCATCACATCTAGAAAGGCATTAGTCTTCTTCCTTCACAGCTTCAAATTGTATGGTGGAGGTGACCCAACCTTCACTCCAAATGCACCTAACAGAATGTTGTAGCCCTCCCCTCCAAGGAAGGCAAAGGGTCAAGTTCCTCTCTCCCTACAAGCTTCACTTCTTTCTAGCAATGGCATCACAGAACAAGCCAAGAATGTGAAATGACATATAGAACCCCTTATGTGATATGAGAGGAAGGTCCTTGTCTACTACTGATGCTACACTAGCAAATTGCAGCAATATAAATAATAACAGCAGTTACAATGAACACAATATATACCAGATAAGCAGATGTATTCATATGGGTAGTGTCTTTACAACTGTTTGGTACGAGAGGGCCCAAAACAGAATACCTTTCCTCACATACACCTTCTTTTTAAGTGACAATACTTACAGTTATTGAATATTGTAATGTC
Organism: Cunninghamia lanceolata; assembly: GCA_027924645.1. Lineage (NCBI taxonomy): Eukaryota > Viridiplantae > Streptophyta > Pinopsida > Cupressales > Cupressaceae > Cunninghamia > Cunninghamia lanceolata. Next base: position 306,839 of record BSBN01000010.1, read on the forward strand.
CCTTTTTGGGACATTTCCAACATTCTTGGAGAGTTTCAAGATTCTTGGAGAGATCCATCCTTCTTGGAGAGTGCCAACTTTCTTTGGACAAAGTAGTGTACTGCAGACCGTTGGTTGCGAAGCTGTGTACTGCAAACTGTTAGTTGCGAAGTAGTGTATTGCAGACTGTTGATTGTGAAGTAGTGTATTGCATACCATTGGTTGTGAAGTTATGTATTGTAAACCGTAGGTTGGGAAGTTATATTTTGTAGTACGTACCGTAAGTTAAATAATTATTTTAAGTTGTCAAAAAGTAACTTTATTTTATATTTCTATTTGACAACTTAAATAATTATTTAAAAAGAAACTTTAAGTTGTGCAGTTAAGTGGCGCTAGACTCAAGGGGAAAAAAGGCCGACTTCTGCACATGAAAATATTTTATTTTTATATTTTTGAGAACAATCTGAAAAAAAGTGAAAATTAATATTTTATTCACTTGAGTTGCCCTAAAAGTGCCTTTATAAGGAGGAGTTGAGCTCATTTGTGAAGTTAGCTTGAATATCGTTTTCTAATAATTGTTTCTGTGAGAGAGAACCTATGTTCTTCTCCAATATTTCTTGAGGACAAAAACCCTCTCGAAATACCAGTTTCGAAGACAAAAACCCTCCTAGCTGAACTTGGTGATTTCATCCAAAAGTCACATCTGCGTTGAATGCCGAAAATACTGGAGCAATTTCATTTAGGGATTGCCTTTGAGCTTAATTATTTGGTCCTGATTTATTCTAAGTGAAGTTTTTTCAGTTTTTGCTAATAATGGAGATTTTTTATGTTTTTAGTGTGGTAAATTTCTGATATTTTATCTCTATATTTTTATGCTGATAAAGTTCCAGAGTTGATTGTGAATTTACAGAAGGTTTTTGGTGAATATTATGGAGTGTTGCTAGAAGGTCATACCTTTCCCATGGAGGCCGTACTTTACATTGTGTTGGGCATTGAGTTTTGGAAGGGTTTTATTTACTTTAGTGAAGCCGTTCATGTTTGAAAAGAGGCAATTCGAATTAACATTTAATCACATGCCTTTGTTTGACTATGCCGTACCATTAGCTGCCTGTACATGTAATTGGAAGGGCGTGGAGGATTAAAAGAAGGAATTGCTTTCTAAATTTTGTTTTATATGGTGTTTGGTAGGGGCCGCCCATATTCCATGCTCTAAGTTGATTTATTATTTGGAATTTTGGGTTTCTTTTAATACTGTGTTGCCATACTTCTTTTCAAGGAGGTTCGTACTGCTGGTGCAGGGTCGTGTGAGGCATGTTTTTAAATCTGCAGCACTTTATGATGTTATTTGGGTGATTTAGGTGGTCAAACTTATGCTACAGCAGTTTAAGTAAGTCTGAGTGTGAATACAGCAGTATAGGGGATTTAATTACTGACTGTATAGAGGTATTTTGGTGTTCAGCATAATACAGTTTCAGTTCAGATCAGTTTGAACAGATCGAGCAGCAGATTGGGTGTTGAAATCAGTCCTGTATGCATCCTTTAAATCATCTTCAGTGGTATACTTCAGTATGATTCAGCTATTGGTCAATGTAAGCATCATTTCTTGGGATTTTCCTGAGTTTTCTGAACTAATTCTGTAGTTACGGCATTCTGATTTTATGATCAGAAATTCATATCAGTTGAGTTGCAACAGTTACTTTACATAATTACATATTGTAATGCATTCTATGTTTGTCTTGTAATACCGGATGGTAGTACCGCCGGAGATATCTCATTTATGCATTGTCATATTGTAAAACTGGATGGTTTACCACCAGTAATTATAGCATTTTATATCTCATCCCGTTTGTCATGAACAAGCTTGCAAGCAATCGACCATTTTGGTCTGATCAAGCTTTAGAAATTCTGCCAGTGGCCTGCATTACACACGTCCGTTGAATAAGCGTTGATAAGGTCAGCTCTACCGCCTCGTGTGTTCATTCTGTTGCATTTCGCACTCCACTAAATAAGTGTAGCTATGGTCGGCTTAGCCGCCTAGTGCGATCATCTTGTGTTGCATTGACCACTCCGCTGAACAAACGCAGATTGTGGACGATGTGACCGCCTAGTGGTTGCGTGAGCATTGTATTGCATACTCTCTGTAGCTGCATTAGACAGTTTGTGTGAATCCAACGCACTATATGCTCTCATCTTGCCCATCTCGGGATTTGGGTGATTAGAAGGTGTTGAGGAGATTGCATGTTAGCATCTTGTTTACAGTTGAAAATTTCAAAAAAAAACTAGGGTGGTTATTACAATTATGCAACAGTCAACAACTGAACACAGGAAGTTACTTTGCTAACTAATGTCGACACTATAAAACATGTTGGTTACAATAAAATATTATTAAATCAATGTTCTACATTATCCCCCTTTTAAGAAAAGTCAGAGTCCTTCTAACAACATTAACAACAAATTTACAAAAGAATTAACTCGGCAAAAAGTTGAAAGTCAAGGTGGTGACGGCAGATTTGGACAGTGCAGCAGAGAGTCTGGTGTCAGTAATGAAGCATATGGATGGTGCAGAAGTTGACCATATAACAAACCCTCTGTCAGACCCTGCAGGTTGTACAGCAGAGAATCATCGGATTTCTGGATGGTGGCAACTGCAGCAATTGAATATTCTGATTTTTTGGACCGTACGGTGATGTCAGAAGCAAAAATATTGCTGTACAATACCCAACCTTGAGCAAAAATAGGCCATATGATTTCAGACTTGACAGAAAACCCTACTGGCACACATTTCAAGGCAATGGAGTTATGACCAGCTTGTATAATGTTTGCAGCAGCAAAAATATTGCTGTACAATACCCAACCTTGAGCAAAAATAGGCCATATGATTTCAGACTTGACAGAAAACCCTACTGGCACACATTTCAAGGCAATGGAGTTATGACCAGCTTGTATAATGTTTGCAGCAGGTCTGGTAGTGTCAACAAATTTTTCAGGGCATTCAGTGTCTGCACATTTCTCAATGCATTCAACAGCAACAGCATTGGCAGAATTTTCCGAATGCTCAGCACTCTTTTCTAGACACTCAGTAGGGTGTATGGCACAATTTTCCATGTAATGTACGGCTGTATCTAAAACTCTAGGGCATACAATGGGGTCTACCAATACAATTTCTGAATTTGCAAACCGTACAGCTGAATCAAAATTTGAGTGTACAGTAAGTTCACAATTTCGAGGTCATACAATGATTGGCTGATGGTGAATAGCCCAACGGTTGGTTGCCTGATGGTAGTTTGCCTAATAGTGGGGTCCCTAATGGCAACTTGCCCAACAATGGGTTGTGATTTAAAATAACCCATTTTACTTTCATATTCTTTATTTGTTTAGTTTATTATTTTTAATCTAAGTTGCCGATCCTGGTACGGGTTCGGGTTCGGGTACGCAGATACGGCAAAAAAAATTGGCCCGGGTACAGTACGGCAACATATATATATATATATATATATATAAAAAATACCTCATAACTTGTAATAATGAAAATTCAAAATACTCATGAATTGAAATTCATAATTCAGTAATTTCAAAGTCATAATTGAATCCAAGTAGCACCATCAAAGCAATAGAAATCAAGTTCCAATTATGTAATATATGTATTGTTGATTAAAAAAAGCTCCATGTAATGGAGGACTATATAATATTGTAAAGACTATGACGGTATGACCAACCATTAAAGCTATATCTAATTTATTCAAACCAAAAACCAATGTTACACTCTATACAAACTATATGTCCTAACAATAAAACACTAGATAAAAAGAATATAGTCATTAATAGCAATTGATGGCACAAGCCAATTTTGTGTATATCCTATAAGCATTGCAGTCCATGAAACCATGTTCTTTTGATGTATTTTGTCAAATAGTTCACTTGCCTTATGTATGCTTCCACATTTTCATACATATGTACCAAGGCATTTGCAACTACTTTGTCAAACAAAAATCCTCTTTCCATTCTAATTTGATAGATTTCCACACCCTATTCTAAAGCCCATTTTTTCACAGGCTTGGAGGATGCTAGAAAATGTTATGGAGATTGGATTTATACCTCCCAATTGCTTTATCAAAATATAAGAACAAGATTATTCAAAAAAAATAGATGATTTCTCTTTTACATTCTAACTTCATACTTCTTATCAAAAAATCTTATTTTCATTATTTTGGAATGCCAAATCATTAAAATGTTCATTTAAAAACTTTATTTCACTTTTAGTCATACTTGGATAAATTTCACTTTTAGGGCAAAATAGACTCATTTAGGTTTTTTTTAAGTTAAAAAAGGTTAAAAAAATGTTTTAAAAAGTTGATTTTGACACCATTTTGGGCATCCCTCCCTTGGGTTCTTCTGGCCAAAGAGAACCCAGGGCTCCTGGGCAGAACCCTGGGCAAACCCCTCGGCGTCTCGTACTCATACCCGAACTAAACCCATACAGGCACGGCGGGCATATGAGAAGAACCCGATAACTTAGATATTTATCATATTTGTATTATTTTGTTTCCCCTCATTAGCCATGCCTTTAATCAGCTCCACTTGGTTAGTCACTTCAACGTTGATCATATTTATAACCTCCGGTCTTAGGCAGCAATTTTTTAATTTGAAGCCATGCACCACATCCTTTATTGGTGTCCCATCAAATATTCCAACCTAATAGCTCCACTATCCAAAATTTCATAAATTTTAAATGGTCCAGGCCACATTAACTTAAATTTGCCCGGTTTAATTTCCTGCTTGTTGTACTTCAATATGAGTGCTCCGACATTAAAATCCATTATTTACTAATTTAGAGGTGCTTATCATGCCAATATCTCTGTTTTCTATGTCCAACCTTCATAGCCCATTGTCATCGATCAGCTCAATATCCACATATTGGCATCACAATGCAAGGTTAGCCATTGTACACCCGCTTGAAGCACGGAACCCAAAATTACCTTCACCATAGGAGGCTCCTCGTATTTCATGTCATTGACACTACCAAATCCATGCCCAACCTTTTCATCTAACTTAGCATTGCCAACTTTGTATTTTGTAAACTCTTGAGGATAAGTCGGATTGGAAAATGATGGTCCTCTAAGGCTTGGACAATCATCTCATTCTTTCCCTTCACATTCGTCAATTTCTATGATTTCCACGAAGTTAAAACCAGGCTGGAACACTTCATAATCTTCCATTTGCCAATAGAAAAGATCTCTAAGGGAGTTAGTTTCATCCTCTGAGCAAGATTGTAACTCCAAAACCCCTTCATCATTCAACTCTATAGTACCTCAGTTTCCACCTACCAACTGTTCTTCTTCAAAGTCTAAATTTGATGACCCTTCAAATAAAGTCGCCTTTTTGCTCATTGCTTGGTTCTTTAAATCTATTATATACTTCCAGCCTTTATTTTCAATTGACAACAAATTCTTTTTCTAGTTATGGTCAGTTTTGGCTGTGTTGGTACACAAAATTGCTACCCCTAACAAAACTTCAAGATTAATCTTTTTTGTAGTCAAATGTCGGGTCCCTCTTGTCACATCAATGTCAATTATGTTGTCTTTACTGTCAAAACAATCAAGTCCTTAGGTGTTGGTATGTCTTGGTCCACTAACAATGTATGTAGGATGTTCGTCATGAAGATTATCAAGTTCTAAATCATGAAAGAGACTCCAGCACAAGCAAAGGAAAGAAAGAGTGAAGTTCAAAATCATTCCTTGTCAAAATCTCAATTTACTTCATCCTCTAAGCACAAGTTTGATTATTTGCAGGTTTATTGTTCAAGTTTTAGCACCATACAAGCAAACAAAACAGCACATCAGTGTTTTAATGCTCATTCCACATCAGTTATACCAGTTTCCAGAGATTTAATGCTTGCCAAATCATTACTGCAGTGATTGTACCTGCAAAATATTCCTTTCTAGTCTGTTATGATGATTTCATACTAGCAAAATCATTATTTTGAGTTGTGGCAGTGAAGGAGGGTGTTCTGAAATCATGGAATTGTATGAAGGCATTACAAAACACGAGGAATCATTGGCAAATGACTCGTTTCATGTCCAAGCATCCATCAAAAAGCAGCTAACACGAGGATGAATGCCCAAGTGAAAGATGAACATCAAATAAAGGAGAAAAAACAATGAATCTAAGCCCTCCATTCAAAGTAATGCCCAAGATGAAGCATATCAATATTTTATTGTTTTTCAAAGGAGATGAGGATCAGTTAAAGCAAATTAAAGACAAAATCAGAAGATCAGAGCCCTTGATTCAGATGGATGCTCATGATGAGAAGCAAAAATGGAAAGAAAGTAATATTTGATATTATTTTTAGAGGATGAGGATAGAAATGCTTTCAAAGCAATTATCTTTATTATTTTTAAAGCGTCAAGAAGCTACAACTAGAAGGTTATAAATGTTTCATTTACACATACAATGCAATGAGAGTGAATGCAATACTTATGTTGCAAAATTTGTCATTCGAAGGTTAAAGTCAAGTTAATGTGTTACATGTTTGTAACGAAAGACAGTGAATGTTACACTTATGCTATAGAAACCATCCAGCTGTTAATGTTATTCAGTAACTATTAATCCCATGTTTGTAATTCTGTGAGTTGAATTGAATTGAACAATCTTGTCAAACTTTATGTTGATGTTCATTACTCATCGAAGTAATAACTTTGTGTATTCCTTTGACAATTTACTTCATGGAATCATGTGATGTTCTTTCATTTTATCATTTCCTGTGTCAATGCTAACGTATTGGTTTTTGATTTAGCCAATAAATAGTGTCCATTGGTGTTAAGTAATCGAATCCCTTGTTTGCAGTTGAACACTAGTCTCTGTTTTAACCAGTGGGAAGTTATATTTGTTCGTGCTTGAGTTGTTAGTCCACCTTAATCTGAAAATCTTGCTACAATCTTAGCTATTGGTAGTTTGGTGCTGCATGCGAGGCAAAAACATAGTCAAAGCAATATTTTATATTAAATGCAAAACACTTGTTGATGATTTGTACAATGTCCGTATTTGTGGATTATGTTAGTTTAAGTTTAGTTAAGTTGAAGGGAGCTTCCCCTTCTAATTTGAACAATGGTTTTACTGTATTCACTGTTATGTTTTGTGTTGTCACGAAAGTGACAAATTAAAATACCAATAGGCTGCTATCAACCAGCCTCGACCCAATAATGCATCATAGGCCTTCTTTAATGAGATGACTACAAAATTCAAAATAAATGTTTGGGTGCCAATAATTAACTTTCATGACATGCAAACACCCAACACCTTTATACTATATTGATATGCTCCTGCCAATTGGAAAATTGGTGACCAAACAGTGGCTTTCCCCAAACTCTTCCAAGTCTCCTCCAAAAACACGTTCACGCCATATTCACCATCAACAATAGTATTTGTGAGTTTCCTCCCAAGCATTTCTATATCCACAACTGCAAGTCATCGAACCAAGTTCATTGTCAAGCACATAGGATCAATTACTTGATCAAATGGGATAGGGGCGTGGGGGGTTCCACTATAAGTTCTTTTTTTTTTGCTTTAGACCCTTCCACTCTCCTGACATTGTGTCATCTGACACTAGGTGTGTATGTGTATATTCCATGTCTAGGCCAATGCTTTGTATATTAGTAGTTATAGCATCCTTTAGTTTTGGAATACTATGCAATAAATCTATTATCATGGTTTGCAATACCTACCTGGCAATAGCCTTATTGGAACTAAGTTTGTTTGCTCATTGCTACAGCCACATTTGATTGTTGTCTCTCTTCAAGTATTTCTCTCCCAACTTCCTACTTCGGCCAACCGTTGCTTATTTGTGCGTGGGTTTGGGGAAACAGGTCTTTTTATTTAGGGTCTACTAAATAGCATTACTTCATTCTCACCAATTATCTCAATCATATTGATGTTGGCTTGTTTTGGACAATTGCCATCACCATGATCCCCAAGTCCACAACATTGATAAAGAATTTTGGAAGTACCTTGATTAGTAGAGCAATCTCTTGAGAAATGACCACATATTACACTTCTAATATTATACGATTGGTTGACCTTGGTCGCCGTACTTGATCCACCTTGCACTTCCACCCATGTTTTCGCATCTATTATCTTTGGTTTTGGTGCCTACCAAGTGACGCACTTATAGACGTGTTAGGAGATGCACTGTTGCTCTTCTACTTTACTAGGGTAGTAGGTGGTGTCGAAGGCTCTCCCTAAGCAAAGAGCACTTAGGCACTCTTATTTTTAAAATTGTATGGGCAATCTTTAATTGTGTGGCCAACAACTTGAAAGATTTCACAAAACATCTTCAAACAATTGACTTCGATACGACCTATTTTGCAATCTATACACCAAAGGTCTCTTCCTTCCTCTCTGGTGACTGTTGATGGTTGTTTTTCAACAAGTCAACAATAGAGTGAAATACTGAGTATCTAACTCTCTCTTGAGCAAAGCCTCTCGAATGCTGAACTAGGTGATCAAACGAGATAACTCCAAGGTTCCTTCTAATAATTTCGGTAAGAGACAGCTCAGCGATTTAAGTATGATTTTGCTGTTAACAAACAAAGGGACTTACACAATTGTTCAAGTAACGTGCTGTTTCAAGGACTATGGAAGTAAATACTAGAGAGCCTAAGTACTGCAATTGACGCGTATGATTTAGCAATGGATGTTCTTTGGTTCTAATCCTAACTTAATGATAAAAAAGGGGAAAAGATGTAGGGTTTAGAAACACTAATCTAATCCTAAATGGAAGGACGTTTACTACTTGAAGTGAAATCGAACCAAATCCTGTTTCGCTAAGATAAAACAACTACACAAGATAGGTGCAATCTTCAAAGGTGTACAAGATGTTTAAATCAATTATGCTCATGAAAAATTCAACAAGCATAAAATCAAATTGACGTTCAATTGTTCAGACTAACCATGCACTGCAATCCACAAGCCGTAGACTACAAATGGTATGAACTTAAAGACTTCACTACAAAGCAATAAAGCAACCTTTCATTAACTAACTTAAACTTAAAAAAAACTTATAACTTAACTTAATGTTTGTTTGAAAATTGAAACCATGCAACACTCAGAAACATAAATAGAATCACCAAAACAATGAATCCTTTATTATCTCAGAGAGCTCTTACAACAATTTCAGAATTTCCAACCTCTTCAAATGAGAGCAATGAGAGCCCTTTTATAGACCTCAAAGGAAAGAAGGGTCAAGATCGATCGGCCAAATCAGCGGACCAGATCAAGCCACATCACAAGTAGTTGTAACAAACTATCCTTTATTAAATGAAGGAGGCTCACTTTATTAAATGAAAGAAGCTATGAAGGAGAGAACAAAGGCACGCTTTCCAAGAAGATAAGGAAGCCACATCATGTGCCTACTATGTAGTAGTACTATGAGATACAATGAATCTAGACACAATTTGAACAATATCTTCCATTGGTACACTTGTCGCCACATTAATGGATCCTTCTACCACTGCTACATCTGACTCATAGACGCCAAGTGTCTTCTCCCAGTCGTTTATCCAAGACTTATTTTCCCCAAGACGATATGCAAGTGTGAATATACTATTCAGTTGACCTTCATCAAATCCATCATATTGAAAGTAGAATGCCTTAACTTGTTGCTTCATGTTCTCAATAGTAACATTTCCATAAGGATTACAAATTTTTGTCAAAGCAGTGTATATATGATTTTCTGTTCTTAGAAGAACACTTCTTATTCTAGACATATCTACTTCAATTTTATCAACCAACTGCCCCTTGTTGTGAAAGGAGAAATACCAAGTGATGAAGTCATGTGGAGTATCTCTATCAATCACCTTATCATGAATTAGATCTTCTAATGGAGCTTCCATTAAACTCTTGAGCTGTGGCATGTATTGCTCTTTGATCGGTTTGAACTCAGCACAATTTCTTAATAAAGCTTGCACTCGATCTTTAAGCTTAATGACTCTATCATACACTTGCACAATTTCTTCAAGGTAAGTATAGGCCTTCTCTTCTGTCTTTTCTATCCATCCTTTCATCATCTGAGATGAAGTTCTCATGTTTTCAACTTGGGATACTGTTTCCTGTGGAAGAATGGACGGAGGAATTGGAGTAGCTTCCTTCTGTTGAATGGGCTGCATGACTTGTTGGATGTAATGCTTCAATGTATTGAAATCTTGTTCAACCTTCATCCTTGCTTCTCTTTCTTGTTTCAACATGCTTCTTACACTATTCACTGAATCTTGTAGTTCCTCCTCTACCTGTTCCCTTGTGATTGGACCCATGCCAATAGTAGTCATATTGTAATCCTCAGGTGTCATATTTTCCAACTCCTTGTCAATTCTAGGAACAGCTATGTGTACCTCTCTATTTCCAGTAGAATCTTGCGTGATTTTGGAAAGGATTGTTGCTTTCTTCTTCTGGTTACTCTTTTGTACATTTACAAGCAATTCCTCAACTGGAGCAGGCTGATAAGTTTCTACACTTGTACTTTCTTCAATCCTTTGCCTCAACCAAGGTGGGAAAGCAGAAAGATCTCGCTGTCCTTGAGCTTGACTGTGTTGAACACGAGCTACTTCCTCATTAGATTCTGCTTGACCTACTTCATCTTGACCAAGATCATCATTCTCCTCCATTATGACAGTGGGGCTTGATTGAATCTCTTCTGACGGAATCAAGGCAACTTCTTCTATAACTTCTATCTCTTGTATTGGATTTTGAACAACTGAAGCACCTTCTTGTGGATTAGATGAAGTAGATGGATTATTCTTTTTCTGAGGTCTTCGGCTTGATTCCCCTTGATCTTGACTAGGTCTTTTCTTCTTTCTAGCTGAATTATTACTTTGATCATTCCCACTATGTTGTGGTTGGCTATGTGTACTATGCTGTCCTAGTTCTCCTTCATCCATCTTATTGTAAGTGAGAACTTGACTTTCATCACTCATCTCTTGCAATAGTTGATTGATACATACTTGGGTCATGGCTAAGACCGGCTTTATCAATTCTTCTTCGAATACATCCTTCTTTGACCAATCAACTGTGTAAGGCAAATCCTTAATCTTATCAAATTCATCTATCAACAAAGTATCATCTTCGGTGAACTGGTCTGGAATCTTGAAAACCTTGGAAGCTCTGACTAAATCCCAAGTGAGTCTCGAACTTTGAAGTGTTCAGAGATTATCTTCATCTTGGGCACTGGCCCAATGGTCTTCCAACTGCTTGACATGTTTGAATTCTCTGGACACGGCAAAGCTGGCGGAAAACAAGCAGCTTCAATGGCTCCACTCCTCATGATGGCTCGAGCAAGACTTCCTCCGTTGGGTTCTTCAAGGACTGACTTGATATCTTCTAAGCTGCTGTTGCCCATATTCGTGTCTCCTACATTTGTCCACCTTGAGACGAGCTTTGATTCGGGAATCTTCCCCTTGGCATCCATCCGGATCTTCGCTTGTCGCTCTTTGGAAGTCATCGCCATAATCCTGCAGACTTGACGCGAATAAGTGATTGCAAACACAATCTAGACTTCACTTCAGCTTCTTTAGTGGATTAAATTTATGAAGTTTTCCTTTACAATTATGAAATATTGCTACTAAACTCAAGGAATCTATGAAAATCCACTTATCCTTCTTGAATTTTACCAATACTTAAACAATTTTAATGCATCTAATGAAGGAAAAAGAAGAAAATCAGATCAGAAAATATTCAGATCAGACTTACTTGATAGGCTGTTTTGAATTGGATACCTTGCAATTTGATCCACCACTTGCTTAAATTTGATAAAATCAAATTTGTACTTCTAAAAAAAACTTCTTGTTGCTGCTCCTTGAAGACAAATCTGCTCTTGGAAAACAAATCTGCTTTTTGAAAATAATAAAAATGAAAAGGAGATGAGGTATATATACATAATTTGCTTTAAAAACTTTACCTCTTCCCTAGGCCGACCTCCTTTATTATAGTGCAAAACATTTAATTTAGATTGATCTTTATTTAATAAATGCAATTTTCACGTTTTCCAAGGCAAAAATCATTAAATGTTTCTAACTCCCTTGGACTGGCGCACTAGATGGGGTCTTGATGATCTCCTTGTAGATTGTAATTTCCTTCTCCCTCAAGCGCATGGGATCAAGGATTGAAATCTTCTTGTCTTGCATTTCGCATTGGATGATGTTTTCGAAGTCTTCTTCATATCCTTTGGATTCGTATTTGACTTCCTCATTGCATTTCGCATTGGATCAGCATGGTGAAGTCTTCTTCTTTGAAATAGCATGATCTTTCTTTATAAGCTTCTAGGCGCATTAGATCAAGGATCGAAATCCTCTAGATGTGACATGTGTGGTGCTTTGGATCAAGTCTTTAAAACCTTCTTATCATTTCGCACTAGATGAAGTTTTTGATTCCTCTCACCATGTCGCATTGGATGAAGCTCTAAGACTCCTCTTCAACATTTCGCATTGGATTGCACTTAGTTTTTACTTGCTTAAGGGAGTGGCGCATTGGATGGGGGATTGAAATCTTCTAGACCTTGGCGCATTAGATAGGCAATTTGGATTCTTCTCAATCAAACTTTATTCTCCCCTCATGTATGGCGCACTAGATGGGTAGTTAGAGATCTTCAAGAAATGAAATTTTATTTTCTCCATGTATGGCGCACTAGATGCCAATTTCGATTTCCTCTTGTTAAGCGCTTTGATAAGGGATCTTGGAAGTGGCGCATCACTTCACTAGGTTGAAGTCTTCAAAACTTTGATGTATTTAGATGGCCTTTGTCTTGAAGTGGATCATGCATGGTGTTGGCGCATTAGTTGCCCTTGGAGAATCCTCTAGAAACAAATCTTCATCACTACCTTATGTTGCGCATTAGATGACCTTGTTGGAAGCCTCATGATGTTGGCGCATTGGTTGAGACTTCAAGATCCTTTAAATTCAAACCTTGGAGGCTTAACCCTGAATCTTACCTTCCTCCTTGTAGGGCGCAATAGATCAAGTTTTCAAATCCTCTAGATTGCGCTTTGGATAAGGATCCTTGAAACTTCATCTTGGAACTACTTGGGCGCATTAGATCAACTTTCTGGAATCTCTGGAGTTTCCTCTTATGAGGTCGCATTAGATCAACTTTTAGAAGTCCTCTAGACTTGGCCTTGGAGACTTGACATAGGATAAGCGCATTACTTCATGGATTGGAATCCTATGGTCTCTAGCGCATTGGATAGGCTTTTAGAATCCTCTGGCTTCACATTGGCGAATTGACTCTAACACTTGCGTTGAATGTTTGAGTTTGTTCATTGGCGCATTAGTTGAAAGGCAAAAATCCTTAAGTTTTGGCGCATCACTTCACCTTTTGAAATCCTCTTTGAACTAGACCCTTCTCAAGTCAAAAACCTCAAAACTCCCTCTTCCTTCTTGGTGGCGCATCGGTTGAAGGATTGAAATCCTCTGACACTTATCATTTAAATTTGCTCCAAGATTCGCTCTAAGACTTATCATTTCATTTTCGCACTAGTTCAAGGTATTGAAATCTTCATTTTCTCCTTCAAAATGATACTTTTGGTTTGGGCGCAATAGATAAGTGATCGGAATCCTCAAACATTTTCGCATTAGATCAAGGATGTAGATGGGCGCATCAGATGAATGATTGAAATCCTTATGCTCAAGCGCCTTTTCCTTCGTGATTTTGCGCCAAGATTTTGTGCCACTTAAGTGCCCTGTCGCACTAGATCAATGTTTTGAATCCTCTGGACTCGTCAGGCATTTTTCAGGATCGCGCGAGTAAAGGTATATTGAAAAATATATTTAAGTATAAGAAAAACTTATACTTTAAATATTTTTCAATATACCTTTCAGGATGTTTGAGATAGGTCCCGAATCCACCGGATTTAAGATGCAAAATATAGAATTTGGAGGATTCACCAGATTTCAGACTTAGCCATTTTTTCAGGATTTTCAGGATTTCAGGCTCCAGGCTTAGTCTTTTCAGGGTCTCAAACATTCTTCAAGATTGACCTCAAAACTCATTATCTAGATGGGATTTTATCACAATTCTTCATCACTGCAAGTTCATCTACCCCTAATTATGAAACAAAGATCATAGGAGAGGAAATTATTACCGTATCGGCAGAGGAAGATAACCAGGACATCATTAAAATCTCATTGAAAACTCATTGAAGGCACAGAGCTCAAAAAAAAGGGGGGTCCCTATTCCTAATGGGGTGATGTGTGATTTGGTCACAACAGTGACCTTTAGCTCTTTCATCATCCTAAGCATGTCCCTTCAAAGAGCTTGAACTAATCCCGCTTCATTATCACTTGAATGAAAATCACCATCTTCACTTTTTTCTTGAGCAGAAAGATGTCTTGTTTTCACTTTCTATATCCATTGCACAATTATATGCATCCTCATAAGATGAGGGTGGAACTACCCTCATCTTGCTTTGTAATGAGGTTATCAACCCTTCAATGAACCACCACTTCTTTGGACCATTGATCCTTTCCTTCTCAAGTCTACTCAATAGTTCTTTGAGCCTCTTATTGTAGGTTCATAAATTTTCATGTTTGCCCTATCAAGTATTATTGATTTCCGCAGCAATCTTGTTGTCGTCCCTCAAGAGTGTGAATTCTTTCTAGAATGCCTTCCTCGGTCATCCCATGTGGTTTTCTCAGGATCTAGGATATCAATATACCAATCAATCACCACTACTTGAAGTGTAGCGGGAAAGCATCTCAACTAGTGACACTAGTCTATCTGCCCATTGGCAATCCATACAGTAATGCATGCCCTACAATGATCCACAAGTTCAAATCCGTCACCAGTAAACTTTAGGCAATTTCTAAGGCAACCCATGGAATTTCTAAGGCAACCCCCCAAATACAATCCCCCTACGAAAGGTTTGTGTTGGACATTCTTCCCCACTATTGGACACGTCCCTATACTCAACCCTTCCTTCAGCAGTGATGCATACTTTATCTCGGTCAACTTCTTGTTCCTTCTCGGTATTGCTCCCTCCTATTGGTTCAGCCTACCCTGGAGTTATTGGTTGTGGATCTTCAATTATTAATTCCTATATTCTGTGTATATGTGCTTCGTGAGCAGCTTGTTCCTCTTTTGTGCAGAAATCAGTATTCAATTCTGCTTCAAAGCCAAGACTTCCCTCCAAAGGGAAGGGCTCCATTAGATCTTTTATGGGTGGTGTGTTGTGTTCCTCTACCAGCTGAACACTTCCTCGGTTTTGGCTCCAGCTCCGGCTTCTACTCATACTTTGGCTTTCGCTTCCACTTAGGCTTTTGCTAACGTCTCCTACTCATGGCCTTGACTTCCTATAGGAGGTCGCCACTCACAGACCTTTTCTTCTTCCTTGCTGTTCGAGTAATCGGATATACCGTCAAATAGTTCGGTCCACTCCCTCCCTGATTTGTTTCTTTTTTGTGCCTTTATTTGGAATCAATGGCATTTAATTTCTCGGGTTTCAGCATCGATCCTCTGATCTTTCTTCTTCCTCATGGTGACCCCTTTCCTCGTACTATTGTAAGATTTCTTCGTCAATAGGTATTGACTGATGTTTCCTTTCAACCACTTTTTGATGAACCAAGTTTACAAAGGCAACGGTGCCAGAATGTTTGCTACTGATTCTACACTACCAGATTGTAGCAATATAAATAATAACAGTAATAACAATGAACACAATAAATACTAGATAAGTAGCAATATAAATACTAACAACCGAACATAAATAATAACAGTAATAGCAATGAACATAATAAATACTAGATAAGTAGATGTCTTCATATAGGTAGTGTCTTTACAATTGTTCAATATAGGGAGGGCCCAAAATAGCATACCTTCTTTGACATAGACTTGCTTTTTAAATGACAATACTTATGGTTATCGGTTACACAACCATCAACAACCGAACACAATAAGTTAAATCGCTACCTAATGCCAACAAAATAAAACAAGTCAGCTATAATAAAGCATTATTAAATAACAGTCTACAGTCCTGATCTTTGCAGATAGATATTCGGATGAATCGTTAGTACTTTCTGTCAGTCCTTTTAGTTATCACACCAACCAAATGGGTAATTTCAATCCACAAAACCCTTCTGCCGGCCTGCAAAACAACAAGTCTTTTGTATACCACGTAACTCTTTTGTACACATGTATTGTATTTTAACTTTAAGTCCTCATTGGCCATGTTGAATCAAGGATCATTTCAATTTGTCTATCATAACTGGAATGCAATACTCAATGAAATTCATATTGTCTTCTGTGATAAGCTTTAGCATTTCCAACTTTCTTGCCTTGTTATGTAAAAAGTCTTTTAACGTAGAAAAATAGAGCCATAAGCAAGATATTGTTACTTTATTGGATACAGACTATGGTAGTATTACTGCATTGTTCTAATATCTGAAAAAATGACACCATTGGAATTTGAATTAAACATAAAGATTCACCTGATGTCACAATATCCAAGAAGGTAATGCTAGATGAATATCTATTGCTGGGACATACCCCTAGCACTTGAGGAGCCGTGCATACACATTTTACCTATAACCTATTTCTGGTTGTCTCCCTTTGTCATAGAGGTGAGGGGTAACTGATCCTTAACACAAGAATTTAATCACAATGAAATTAAAGGATAAATAAGAAAATTAGTACGTCAGACCAAGAAGTTAAAAAGGAAAATTATTGCTGCGGAATCAATGAGTCTAATCTCCAGTTCAACTCAAGGACAAGTCAAAAATATCAAAATCTGGGCTACTCCCTAATTCAAATTATTCACATGGCTCAAATCTCAAATATTACTCTAATATCAGATTCAAAATATTGCCTTTCAAAGTTATCTGAGATTTTTCAAATGCAGATAACTGAAAAAATCTTATTAAAGACATTTTAAATCCTTGATCTAGAAGAACCTCTTAATGAATGAATAAGGCAAATAAATCAGTCATGTGCAAGAATGTTTTTTTCCAACCCATGTCCAAACTATTAGAAACACTGAAAATAACAGAGTTAAACATAATATAACCAAGTACTAAAGTCTACAAAGATCCAACAACAGTCAGGATGGGAAGCACCTTTTCGGTAAGATGCTTTATCTCTGTATTTTCACATAACGAGCTACAGTAGCGTTCTTGTGAAATCCAAGGTTCATGCTTGCCACTTGACAAAAAGTGACACCTCCTAGAACTGGACGAGAGCCTTGTGTGAGACGAACCATAACCAAATCTGTCATTCACTTCTCTCCTCCATGACATAGCTCCTGTGACATACTCTGCCCTGCATAACACAAGTATCAAGATCTATTTCACGAACAACCTAGTTTAGCAAAAGCATAAGAACCCTCAAGAAAACAGAAGTCCATATTAAGATAAATCAAAGACTAAAACAAGAAAACAACATCACTGACACCAGTGACTTCACCTAGGACCCAAATATGCATGTGATGACAGAAACTGGTAGAAACAAACGAAGAGATTGTGATTTTGCTGAGCTGAACAAACATGTGCCATTAAAAAATTGTTTACAGAAAAATGCTGCACTACCAATTAACACTGCTTGCAGAAATAGAATCACATACTATAGATATATAGATATTAGAAAAGAATATAAGAGAACAATCAGCCTTATTGCACAAGGTAGTGTACAATACAACACATGGTACAGGGAGGACCTGTCAGATATGCACGCTTACCTTGAGATTCAACTGAATATTTATCAGACTAACAGTTCAGTTAAGACACAACAGCAGACCCGACCATTCCTAACTAAAAAGTGAATCACTACCATACAAAGGCCAAACAATAAAATAATTAACAATGTAACTAAGCTACAAAAAGAAAATGATTTTATTCATAAGCTAATAACAATACTTAATAATAGGCCAATAAGGGCGTGGTTCGGTGGTTAAGTTGCTCAGTTGTAGTGGCGGCCACCAGAGTTCAAACCCCCGCTGGGCCAACAAGCTCGCAGGCTTTACGCCTTCGCTGGGCCAACGAGCTCACGGGTTTGAAGTGTTCTTGCTAGGGGATGAGGTCCCCCCGTGTTGTGGCCTCACCGGTTCATTGCTCCGGGCAAAAGCATTCACGTGGAGCCGGAGGGCATGTCGCACCAGCGTCGCCGGTCACGTTAAAAAGCTTACCAGGCACATTAAAAAAAAAAAAACAATACTTAATAATAGCAAGACACACTACATTATCCTCCCATTTAGACAAGTCAGGGTCCCTTTTGACACAACGCGGATACAAAATGAAGGATGAGATGGGGAAGGGAAGAAGATGTCCCTATTGGAGCTGTTGCTGCTAACAGATTTGCCACTTCTACTTGACGAGAAAAAGCAGAAACCATGTATGCTGAAAACTTTCAGATACCTTTCCTTGCTGAGGAAAATCTGAATTTGTTGTAGGCTGAAATTCATGAGAAAAATCCTTCCTGCATTGATTTTTATAAAAGAATCCTGCACTCAAGTTTTTCAGACAGAGCTTCACTTTTAATGGCCACTTCTAATCCCTATAATTTTCTAATTTTTTCAAGAACTTTTTGTTTAATGTAAACCCCTGCTTTTCTGTTCCCTAAAATTTTAATTCCTTTGTCTTTGTGATCTGAATTGGACCATGAAAGTTCAAAAATTCAGCTAACTAATTTATTATTTTCATTTAATTAGTCAAAACTGATTAAGATGTAACTTGAAACCCTCTTGAAACAACAGATCTCAATAAAGAACAACTGCTAAAGTTGTACAGGGATCTACAAAGGTTGCAGATGGTTCTAAGATAAACTCAACGCCTTGGGGTTGAACATGACTAAAGCAGGTTCTTGAGAAAGCAAAGAAAAGCAAAGTACAATTATGACAGTAACAGAACCATGAAATACAGTAGAGTGGCAGTTGTGGAGCCACTAGTTGCAGCAGGATGGTGGCTACAGAGCTGCCATGGCACTTCTTCCCTTCAAGTTGTGGTTTTGTTGTCTTATGTGATAGTTTTGCCAGGTAGAAAAAAAGGCAAGGTAACAGTTCCAAACCAATGTCTCTTCTAATTCTTGCCTTTCGAACTTTGTGATTCAAGCCTAAACTTCTTTTAATTGCATAAACACACCCTCAAGATTCATTGAAAAGAATGAAATTTGTTTCAGTTAAACGTTTCTGGCTTAATGCATAGGAAGTAGGGTGCAGGATACAACAGTAATGGTGGTTGGTGTCCTTTAAGTACTCAAAAAGGCAGAAAACTTGTAATTTGCAGTAAGGATAATGGCAACAGAAAGTAAACTGACTCACTCTCCTTGTGTTTCTTCCCATATAAGGTTTTTTGTGTTAATATCTTGTGCTGAGCACTATTTTATGTTGTTTTTTGTTCTTTCATACAACTACCTACTCTTTTCAGTTTCAGCACTTAAATCATAGTAGCATTCCATTGATGCAGGTCGCAAAAGTGTAAATGAAATTCAATTACCCAGGTTTAATATGAGAAAAAGTCGGTAAAAACTCAAGTAACCAAAAGCAAATATTATATCTGTAAAAATAGAAAAAAAAATTGATTTTGTTATTTCAAGTCACATATAGTGCGTACTGCATAGAGATTAGGAATAAACATAATACATTAAAAATGCCAATAATAAAAACAAGTAGGATAAAACAATTATTTTACTTTTACCTAAGAAGGTTTATGTAAAAGATATATAGTTGGTCTCAAAATAGTAGGCAAGTGCTATCATCATCGAACACAGCCTACTATTTTAGGGGTGACCCAATGTTTTATTTCAAACCCTCATTAGGATATAATTAAAAGGAAAACCCTCGTTACTGTTTAAAATTTTAACTCAAAGATTAATCGATTCAAAATTAAACCTGAAAAGTTAGAATGCCCTAGCCTTAACCCTAAACTAGAAATTTCCTATCTTCCTGACTCCTAAGTGCAAAAATAAGCCAAAAAAGGAAAGGTAATAATACATAAAAAAAAATTCAGAGCCCCTTTTTGGAAAATTCATGAAACGGCATGGCAAAGGAAGTGGATGGTGATTACTCAGTGTTAATCATGAGTTTTTGGAGTGTAATGCTGCTATGACTTAATAACTCATCTCTAAGCACATATTGATTCTTTTCTCAACTAAAAATATAGAGAGCATAAAATAATTCAACTATGGTGTTATGGAAAAGACAACGATTTGTGTTAGAGAATTAGTTATTAATATCTATACTAAGTACGGATCGAATTGGTATTAGAGCTTTTGTGTTTCTTCGCTTTTGTAATTTTTCTTGTGGTGTGATCAGTTTCACAAAATGACATCTATCACTAGAATAACTAGTGTAAGAAGAGAAGGTGATTTAGTTCCATTTCAGTCACAAATGTCCACCACGAGTGGTATAGAGAAGTGAGAAACATGACCAATCAAGAAGAATTGATGCCTCGAGATGAAGAAGCAAGATTCATAAATTTTGAAAAAGATGGGCAAGCAATTCCCAATCCATTGGGAAGCTTGACCAATTGGAGAAAATCGTGGAGGCTCTCATGGAAAAGCTAAGAGTTTGCATGGAAGATACCAAAGCAAATGAGAAGCTAAGAAAAAAGCAGATCAAGGTAGCACCATACCAACCCTGTTGCTCCAACTCAAACTCTATTAAAGATGGAAGCCAAGAGTGAAATTCCAACATTATAAGATGAAGTAAATGTTGAGAAACCTGACCATTGGTGGGATCAGCTTAAGATATAGTTCAATGTTGACAAGAAAATGAAGACCGGTGATCTAAGTTATTTATATGTTAAGAGTTGTGTTTTACCCTAATGTGATGCATAAGGAAGAGAATCACAACATACGCTACACTGATACGGCAATTTTTTTGGGGGGTGTTGGGTTACCTCTGTACAAAAGAATATAAAAATCATATATATAACTATACTATATTAAATTTAGTTTTTTAACTATCCAAAAAAACTATATTAATATGGTTTATTTTTTCAATTATATTTAAAAAGTTATTAAATAGTATAAATATATTAATAGTATAATATTAAAATTATTAAATACTATAGATATTAAAAATTTAAATACTATGGATAGTTATTAAATATTAATTATTAAATACTATAGATATTAAAATTTAAATACTATCTACACCTATTAATACTATCGATACTTTATTCTTTTAAATTTTAATCTTTGAAGACATTCTTTTATTATTACTAATTATTAATAAAGTACTCGTAAAAGAATTGTGACTGCATCCTACATTAACCAAGAAAGCATATATTAAAAATAGCTTCAAATAAGAATATGTAACCGATTTTAGCAGATTAAAACTTACGAAATCGCGTTTTGCGTTCGAGCAGCAGCTATGCAATATTATAAGGATATAAATCCCATCTGCCCTAGTTTGCAATCGTTTAGGGCTTTTTTCAATCCAAAAATTAAAAAAACCCTTCAAAAATTGCATCTGCCCTAGTCTACAGTTGGTTAGAGCTTTTCAGTCCCAAAAAAAAAAATTAAACTTTGAAAATTGTGTCCGCCTCTAGAATCGCTTGAGATTCGCTCTGAAAACGCCATGTCATCACCGGAATCGCTCGGGTTCAAGTGGCGAAGAGTGAAGTTGTTTCCGACAAGGAAAAAATCGAATCCTAATCAAATCCACATGCGATTCGAACTAGGATTCGATTCTGAGATGTTTCGTACCCAGAATCGGTCTAATATACAGCCAATTCGGTAACCTAGGAAAAATATACACATTCATCATACACATATTAAGTCTCCATAACCTCCTCATGTATTCATTATATCTTCATGTCCTTCATATATCTCTCATATCTTATCCTCTTTATAAATTCATCTCTATATATTTCTCTCTATACTTCTTTATCTCTTATCCTCTCTATTCCTATATCTCTTGTATCCTCTTATATCTCTCACACTCACTCGTATATGCTCCATGCTTTTCTCTCCCACTTCTCCCTTCTTTATGTAGCCTCTTAATGCCTCTTCATAATGTTTTTTCCTTATATCCTTTCATAATAACTCTTGGTTATTTTCTTTGCACAAATTTACCTTTTCCTTTATGATATTTATCCTTATTATAGCTTATTTAGACATGTGTTTAAGGCTATTTAAGGGCTATATGACACATATATGGGTCTAGAAATGACTAAATTAGAGCAAGAACCTCCTGTATACCTCTAGTGAATGTCTAATGTTTTTGTGTTGTACCGCAAGGCTTCTACTGTAGTGTGTGGTATCACATGACCTTGTTTTCATTGCCTAACTCTCTTTGTGCAGTATCGCAAACTCTTTGGCCTACTATACCATCTCCCAACTCCACTAATTCACCTGCCATTATTGACTAGAGATCGTGGATATGACGAACAATGTCATCTCCTACCCTTAGATAATAGGAAGCATATGCAATATCAGCAACCTCTAATTCTACCTTTGAAAGCTCAATCTGTTTGTGGATTTTCTATTTGTATTTCTCTTCAATTAGAAGTCAAGTTGCTATTGTGATTGATCATACATAGGTGTAACTCACTCCCCAAACGACTCTTCGAAGTAGAAAACACTAGAGCCCCCTGCAAAACTTAGCGAGTCGTTGGAGGTCTCTACTTCTTTCCCATGCTCGGATCTACCTACGTATTGATCCGCTTTTCAATCCAAATGTGATTGATCATTCCCTAGATCCCCCTCCGAGAGCCCCTCTTTTCTATTATTGGGTTGCGTCTAAAGCCGATCAAGCTCTGTTGTTGGATGAGTCTATGGAGGTTTCACCATCTCTTGTCAGCATGATACCCTAGCTCTCGGACACCTCTCACCAGATCATACATCAATCATGTGTGCGCGATCTTTTCACAAATTAATTGTGGAATGTGTTAGCAGAAAACAAACCTATCAATCCTAATGGAAAGGAGAGATATAAGATAATATCATATATGGTAGTATAGTGTTATTTGTAGTACCACTAGTATCTACCAACATTCATCTTACATAATAGTAGTGGACAGCAACAAGTATACTCTGTTAGACTGAAATTGGCAAATCATGCACTTGTCTATTCCTTAGCTTGAAAGAAAAATTCACCACTTACTATATGGGATGAATTGATTAAAAATTCTACCCTATATTTATGAAGAGGAAATATCTATTAATTGACAAATATTTAGGCAAAGACAAGGCCAAGTGTGCAAGAATATACAAGTGAATTCTGCAAAAAGTTGTCCAAACGAGCAAATATGTTCAAGACAATGACATCTTGCTG
This sequence comes from Cunninghamia lanceolata, assembly GCA_027924645.1. Lineage (NCBI taxonomy): Eukaryota > Viridiplantae > Streptophyta > Pinopsida > Cupressales > Cupressaceae > Cunninghamia > Cunninghamia lanceolata. Next base: position 330,061 of record BSBN01000010.1, read on the forward strand.
AAGTATATTGCAGGACTTTATAGCCATCTAAGGAGGCCTGTGCTATTCTACAAGCTTAAGAAAATAGATGAGGCATATTTCCAAGCTCATTATCTTGAGATGGACAAGAAGAAGAGTCCATCATCCACTTCAAACACTTTAAAAGAGCAAAGTGGTCCCGAGCCAAAAGGGAAAGGAAAATGAAAAGGTAAGGAAAATGCTACAACTATGTTTTTAATAGAGATTCTAAACATTGTGAGCTATGATGTTGATGATCATTGTAGTCAGTGTACAATGCCTATTATTATGTTTTGATAATATGGTTATCCGACTATGTATTAATTGTTTGTCGGCTTTCGGGTAGTTATAAGAGTCAATTGGTGGACGGTTGTGTTCTTCTTGGCAGCCATCTGATTCTTTAAATAGACCTTGTATTGTCAAGGAAAGCAGTTTGATCTAGTCTGATCCTTGGCCGACCATCTTTGGCCTACTTCTATAATAACTTCATGTGCGAATAAATATATACTTTTACTCCTCTATTTGGTATGAATTGTTACTTCTGGCATTAATTCAAGTATTGGTTTTATCAAATAGAAGAGTAAACATTGACGTTGTTGCCTTAAAAAAAATCGGGTCCAATATTAAATATTCATGCCCTTAGACCTCAATAAAGACGGGAAGAGACCACAACATGGTCAGGATCAAGAGATTAGACGATCTCTAAGATTGGTAGAACAAAAAGAACGCAGAAGAAGACTAAGAGAGATTGCCAAAGCCGAAGTCCATCTTGAAGCAAAAGTCAGAGTCGGAGCATGAGGAGTCATAGTCGGGAGAGAGAAAACAATTCCGCTACAAATAATCACATGAAAGCGGAGTGGGAAGAGATAGTAAGGCACCTTCCACTACTAGGCAAAGCGTGGGTCGATCTTTCAAACCAAATTGAAAAGTCAATACAACATCCTCTAGACAAGGGAAGTTGGGAGACAGAGTCTAAAGATTCCTTCGCAGAAGCAAACAAGAACAACCTTCAAGGCATTGAAAGGTTTTCAATTGGAGAAGAAACTGAGCCCAAAACCCTAGAGCTAAGGGTGTATAAAAGAAAATCTGAAGAGGAAACAAGTGTGCATAACACTGAAGCTACAGGAAGAGTGGAGGATTCTCATGTGGTCGAGAGTGTGAGAGAGCACCAAAATGTCTGAATCAAAACTCCCTAGCAAGTAGGTTCCAAGCACTAGGTTTGCATCAAAACAAAGCCATGGTAAGCCCCAATGTAGAAAGGCAGAAACTGCCCAAGTTTACAAGCAATGGATCAAAGGATCCATGAGGCACTGTAAGACTTATGAAACAATCTAGACAACAAATGGGCAAGGTGATAGAGGAATTTGGCTACAGTCTTTTCAAGCCACCTTGTGAGATGTAGCATTGACTATATACAAAAATTGAACTAGCGTCCCGAAACACAAGGGAGAGATTAAAGAAGGCCTTTGAGGAAGAGTTCAAATTGCTTCGAGATGATAATGAAATAGTAGCAGAAATTTACAATACAAGGCAAGGTAAGCATGAAAACTTATGAGCTTATAATCGTAGACTTAAAGAATTGCTTGTAAAGTTAGAAAAAGAACTTGTTGATGGGTTAAAGAAAATATGGTTTATCAAGGGACTTATTTTGTCACTAAAGAAAAACTTGAAAGTAGTACCACCCTCATCCTATGTAGAAGCCTATAATAGGGCAATGGATATAGAGAGTGAAGATAAGATGTCCTCTCAAACAAAAAGAAAAACTAATGAAGATGATAGTTCAAACGAGAGTAGTGACGAATTTGGAACAGTACAAGCACTAAGGAGGGACATGCTCTGAATGATGAAAGAGTTGAAGGCAGAGAAATAAACCAGCAAAGAAACCAACAAACTATTGTATACTGAGTGCAAAAGTGAAGGTCGCACCAAAGGTAACTGTCCTAGAAAATTGTTTTTTGATATTTGCCAAGTTATGGATCATTCAATAAAAGAGTGCCCATATAATTTGAAGGCCAGGAGTACACAAGTGCTCTTTACACAAAGAGAGTAGTCCACTTCACCGAAGCCATAGAATAACATGAATGCATCTCCAGACGACTATCTAAATCAAAGAGGGGGAGCTCAAAGTCAATTATAGTATGACCCCAAAGGACGCCCTATCATACAATATCGACAATGTAACGAATAGGGACATTTTTCAAGAGACTACCAAAACAAATAGGACAAATTGGGATTATTGTGATGTCCGAAGAAAAAGGCCAACATTAACATGATTGATGTAGAGAGGCATAACAAAGTATTGGTCATTATTTGAGCCCAAGCAAAGAAGGCTATGTGCCCAAACCCATGTATAGAAAAAGAAAGACTTCGTGAAGAAAGAGCGGGAATGGAGCATGCAATGGATAATGAACGCTAACACTCAAATGCAAATGCAAGTACAGTAACAAATCAATTACAATTTGATAAAAATATTGCAAGGCGAGTACTTCAAACTATCATACCAATTAAAGTAGTCGATTTATTACAAAGTATTCCTGAACTTCGAAATGCTATGATCAATTCTGTATCTGGGAAGAATGAGACAGTGCATGCTACGACCCATTTAGAATCTGGAGAGAATGAAGACCCAATAACCAAACCTCTGTTGTCAAGAGACGAAGTGATTGATCCCATGTTATTGACTAGTAAACAAGGCAAAGAAACCAGTAGTGGTGAATATGGAGATCATTGGAAGGAATCTCACCAATATGTACTTCCAAAAGACATTTGGAGAAATCTGGACAAGCTGACCATTTGGCCCCCAACTTTTCAACTAGTGGGTACAGACCAACAAGGTATTAAGGTACTTGGAGTTTTAATGGGCCAAAACCTAATTATCAAACCCCAAACCTTTTTATTGAATTTTGTGGTCATCTCGTTACAAAGAAAGCGTATGATGCATTGTTGGGTCGGGTTGGCTGGTAGCAGCCAAAGATGACCACAACTAGAAAAAGAACACACTCTCCATCAAAAACAAGGATCGGAAATATACAATTGATTTGAAAAACTAAGCAGTAAGTGAGGAAGCAGCTTCTTCGAATTCGTCAGATTCGAACTCCGAAGAAGAGTGGACAAAGAAGCATGATCAGGGTCTAATGAAGCCGAATGACGAAAGAATTTTGGAATTAGTCATGTTCGGAAGATGAAACAAATTCTCTCTATGGCCTATTCACTAGTAAATGGAGGACTATGAAGTAATTTCATCGAACTATAATTTTATTGAAGCTACGAAGATCAATAAAGAGGAACAAGGATTGTGTGATGACAAGCAGTCGAGGATTTTCCTTTACATTTTCCTTTACATTTGATGTGAATTCTTATTGTAACATCCTTGATTCTCACTGGAGTTTGCATTATAGGTAATTGGCGAATGCGGAAGCCGGATTCACTTCAGGAGCAAGGACAATGTCATGAAGATGTCTGAGGAATTGTGAATAACTTCATCGCCGGAGGAAGATAAGAACTTCATCATCCACCTTGCAAGCTCCATCATCCAGAGTATCCAAGAGAGCACTTCCACGTTCAAGAGCCTTCCATTTCATGCATCAGAAGATCAAGAGCGAGCATCATGAAGTCTACTCCAGGAATACACACGCCCAAGTCATCTCCTCTACTTCAACAATCTAGTGTTGGATTCCTACACAAATGTCACAAGATGAGAAATGAGCATGTACATCAAGCAAAGCCATGAATTACATTCAAAGTACTAAGGCATGAAAGACAACATGAAGAAATCCAAAATTCCCAAATTCGAGAGATGCTAAGTTCCGAAGGTGAAAATCCAAGTTCGAAGATTATTCCAGGAAGGATGATACAATTTGGGAAAATATTCCAAGCAGTGTGAACACAGAGAAGATTTAACCAGTTTGCAAGATGTTGAGGTGGCATGTGCACGTCACCAATCCAATCACAGTCGGCCACATCATTCGTCCAAGTTCAATGAATATACAAGCAAGAAGCCAAAGAGGGTGCCCATGTGGAAGATGCTTCAAAGATTCCACTTCAAGCTCATCACATTGGAAAACATGCCTTCATTGCCTATGAGTTTTTATGTACACAACTTGTGTCAACTTGGCCTTCATTCCAAAATCGATCTTGGCCCTTCGTTGTAATTTGTGAAGTCTATAAAAGGCTCACTTCTCTCATTTGGAATTAATAGATATTAGAGTTGTTGTAGGAGAGTAGGATAGCAAGTAGAGTAGAGGAAGCTCTTCAACGTCATTGAAGAGATTTTTCATGGTGATTTTGTGTGATTATGGAATGTTCGCATGGTTTCAAATTCTTGCAAATGATTGAGAAATGTTTCCAAGTAGCTTAGATAGTAGATTATCAGTTCATTGATGTAATGAGTTTATGCAAAGATATTTGATGAATTCCTTCTTGGTTCATACTTTTTGTGGATTGTCGAAGGCAACTCACTTTGTAAAGTTAGCCTGAACCTTCATATGTTTTAGTTCAATTGTGAAGATTGTTCAAGCTGCGCCAGCTATGGGTGTTTGGATGGATGTTTCACAATATGAAAATCATTGGGTTACCTTAGGAGACTACACCTGCTTCGTGTAATTGTTGGTTCTCATGGTGAAGCGGAGTTTGGTTTCGTGAGGAATTTATCTATTTACACATCATTCATTACTTCATTGTCCTTAGATTAACTCTCTAAACCCTTTCCTTTTGTCTTTTCTTTTCGTAGCCGATTAGAAGAAGTTCCATTCATTCACATCCAAGGAGTACGGAATTTCATCCATGTTCGTGAAGGAGGAATTTAACGTAAGTCCCTTTGTGATTACCAGCAAGATCACATCAGATCATTGAGACCATCCACGTGCAAGTCAAGACCTGACATCAAAGGAACCTTGGAGCATTCTTGTTTGATCACATAGTTCAGCATTCGAGAAGCTTTGTTCAAGAAAGGATAGAGCACTTGTTGTTTTATTCTATTGTTGTTGTTGTCACAAAAACATCATCAACAATAAGGTTGATGAATGAGATATTGAGAATTTGAGACCATTAATTGATTTGTGTGACATTGTTCATTTGGATGATATACTAGCTTTTGGCAAGATTTTTGATGAGCATCTAATGCATTTAAAACAAGTTTTGAAGAAAACAGCTGTTTAATGAGAAAGACTGATTTTGCACAATGGCACTTTTCTCGTTGGGACATGTAATTGAAGAAGGATTGAGAACTAATCTAGCAAAAGTAGAAGCCACTTTAAAGTGACCCAAGCTTTCCAATGTGACTAAAATAAGGAATTTTGTTGCGGTAGTTCAATAGTAGGGAAAGTTCATCATAATTGTTTTTCCACAACAGTAGCACCTTTGCATTCTGTAACAGCAAGTGATAAGTCATTTGCTTGGGATAGAAATCAGAAAAATATTTGTTCAATTGAAGCAAAAGATTATCAATGCACCAGTTTCAGCACTACCTAATCTACAGATACCATTTGAGGATGAAGCAAATGCAAGTGACTATGCTATGGGGATTGTTTTACTGCAAGGATGTCAGCCTGTTCCTTATCACTATGAATTGTTTCACAGAGCAATTTTGAGTATGCTCTTGTCCAAGCAGTTATGAAAGAGAAGCACTATAAAATGGGGAAAAAAACATTACCCACATGGTTTATAAACTACTCCAATATTGACTGGAAGAGTTTCTGGTAATAGCTATGTAATAGTTTTTGAATCAATGTTTCAGATCACACTTGAATATTTGCAAGCACAATTCAGCTTGCAGCAAGCACATCATAATAAATGGATGGGTTTCTTGCAACAATTCCATTTGGTATCAAATATGAAAGAGGTTTGACTAATAAGTTGGCTGATATGTTGTCTAGACCACCTTTGATTTTGGCTTTGGGCACTATATGTCAAGTTGAGCCATTTCTCATGAGAATAGGTGAAAGATATGAGCATGCTGCAGACTTTTTTTTTTGGATAAAAATTGAATATATTGAAAGAGTTACAAAATCTCGAGAATTGAGTATTCACGAAAAGAAATCTAAGTGAGTTACATTTATAGCAAGCGAAAGAAAGCAAGGACATAACAAGAGAGCATAAGTCAACTACAGAATCTTGAAGAAAATTAGATACACATATAGTTAGCAGCCTATAGCACTAGTGCCATAAAACTGATAGTTGAAAGAAGGCATATCTTCAGTAGCCAGGGCATGCATGTGAGCAATGACATTTGGTGGCATGTGGACTATGAGATGCCATGTTTCTTTTGTCAAACTGCTGAGCATTCAAGCTCCATCCCACCGTATTATCTTTCACTTGTTGAGGACCACCATGGCAGTTTTTCCTGCAAGTGAAGTTTTACCCTATCTTATGTGTTTTTTTTGCTAGGGAGAAATGAATAAGAGGGCAACAATTTCAAAATGATATTTTTACAAATTCTTGTCTTTGGGGCATCTTGTTTCAAGCCTGAACTTGTTGTAATTGTTTAAAGTGTTGGAGTTTGTAATCTTGTCTAAGGATATTCTAAAGAATTTTAGACTACTTAGTTAGGTAAGCATCCATTAGATATGTGCCAGGTCAGCCTCCTTTGAATATGTGTATTGATGTGTATATATATTATATACACATCCCAACCCGTTATTTTATTATCAATTATCAAGTTTTATATGTGTTATTGCCTATAGGTACCATTATATGATTTCATCTCCTTTTTCAAATCATTCCTCTTGTTAAAACTTAGTCTCTTTGTTCCTAAAGGTGCATACCTACTAATTTCCACATTGTATCAAAGCAGGTAAGACTTTCTTTCAAGGCATCTCAATCTAAAAGAGGTTTTCCAAAGAAACCCTAATTTTCAAGATTCACACATATCTTGCAAACAGTTGTGAATTTTCTATTGATCTTTTAAGGAATTTGGGGATCCACATAAGGGATCTATAGTCCAAATTTCAGCTTTTTATGATTGTTTTTTATCAAGTTATTATCGTTTTAGGGTTTTAATAAATTCGCTATACAAGCCACAGTTTTTGGAATTTATTTGATTTCTTTACATTTTTGGAAAGCTCGAAAAAATCATTTGGGGTATATATTCTTTGAGCTTTTTGGATATGGGGCCAACCTAATTGTGAAATCATCTAGTCAAACCTTGGACTTTGAACTTTTTGGATTTAGCAACTTATCTACAAAATCACACGAGCTCTCTGCCCAGTATTGCAATTATGATCATCATAAATCCAAAGTCCAAGGACTAGATCACCTACAAGAAGAAACACACATGGAAGAGGAAAACATCAAGGTCGAGGTACTTCTAGAAAAAAGAAGAAACAAGGTTCGTTTCATTTTTTCAAGGAAGAAAGTGATTTGTGTGGAAGATTTGGCCATAAACACATAGACTGTCATTCTCAGATTTGGGGTCTCAAAGAACATGCTCAGAAAACAGGGGGAATAAGTTCCTCTCTTCCTACAAAGGTTATGTTGCTTCTCATCTTGCTCTTCATGCTTCTTCTCCTTCTTGGTTTATTGCTTTGTGTTAGTGTTTTTATTTGTCTGTTGCTAGACGACACAAAACAGAACAGCACATAGGTAGAACCATTCTTCAAATTATAAGGGGAAGTTCCCTGAGATATAACTAAACCTCAAACTTAAAACTATAAACAAAATTTATAGGTATGCACACTATATAAGATTTTAATGGAGTTTTGTACTAAATGTAAATTTCTAATTGACTATGTTTTTGCCCCAGATGCAAGCACCAGACTATTAACAATCAAGACCTACAGTGAAATTTTTAGATTTAAAGGAAGGTAAACTATCAAGCACGAACAATAACAATATTTGGCTGTGTAGACACCTAATATTCACCAATGCATTTTTCATATAACTACATCACATTTGCATCACTTCCTAACTTAATTATTCAATTTCCATTCTTCCATATTAATTAAATAATTCTTAAATTCATCTATCTCCATCTTTTTCCTCCATCTTAGTCATGTTTAAGTGTCTTAGCACATATCTCTTTTAGGTCAACCTCCTTCAGATATGTGCCAGGTCTGCCTCCTTTGGATATGTGTATTGATGTGTATATATACTCATCCAAACCCATTGATTTATTATCAATTATAAAGTTTTAAAAAGTTTTATTGCCTATGGGCAGCATCAAATGATTGTCTCCTTTTTCACATTGTGTTTATCTTGTTAAAGCCTAGTTTCTTTGCTCCTAAGGGTGCATACCTGCTAATTTCCACAAAAAGCATCTGTTGGAAAATCATGTTTTTCTTCCTTCATTGCTTTTGAGAAGGGGTCTTTCATTTCTGTATGTTGAACTTGTTCTTTGCTTGCAAGGCCCTTTATATTTGTGAATGAATTGAACATGTTCTCTTCAATGTCCTGATTTTCTAAATCAATCAAATTCATGGTTTCTATTCAAATGCCTTTACAAGTCATGGCATCCAGATTTTCTAACCTTACGGCTCCATTCTCCATATTTTTATATCTTGAATGGTCCCAACCAAAGTACTTTATATTTGACTCAATTTACTTTCTTTATATTTGAAATTCAATCTTCAGAGCTGGTTATGATGCAAATGCCCCTCTGCCTCTTTAACACAAGTGCCCTTGGTTTAAATTCATGTGGCCTAAGTGTTGGTCAAGGTCACACTTCCTTGGCCTTGGCATGGCCTTGATCATCCACAATGACAAAACTCACTACTCATTAAGGATGATCATATTCACATCCAATCATACTTCAATAGTAGTCCATTCTTGAAGAGATCATACATTCCATGCTAATTTTATCCTAGACCACTCATTCACTTTGACTATAGTCAGCAATTTGAACTTCATGTTGGCTACAATTTCAAAATGGTAGATCAGTTTATTGTCAACTTTGCATTCCCAAATTCATATTCTATAAACTCAATAAGTTAAGTTCTATGTGTTAACATTCAAGAACTCAACAATCATTAACTTCTACTTTACATCATCTCTCTTCAAGGCTTCAAACCTTCATATATCTCCATATTTCAATGCAATCAGCCTATCACAATTCAAATGAAGCATTTCATAGTCTGTCATTTGCCAATGGAATAGGTTGTTGAGGAAATTTGTCTCATCTTTAAAACAATGCTGCAACTCTAAGATCCCTTTGTCATTTGACTTCATAATACCCTTATTTCCATCTTTTGAGCACTCATCTTTGGAATCTGAGTCCTACAAGCCAGACGTTGGCAGTTCCTTGCTTGCTACCTAAGTCTTGAGATATACCACATCTATAGACTTTATTTTCAATGGAGAGTAATGTTTTCTTCTAGTTATGATCAACTTTGGTTGCTATCAACCAGCCACCACCCAACAATGCATTGTAAGCCTTCTTCTGTAACGATATGACTACAATTTTTTTTTAAACATGGTTGGGTTCCAATGTATATCTTTTGCGCCACCAGCACTCCAAGGACCTTTATGTTAGAATGGTTGGATCCTACCAGCTGAAATAACTAAGGTGAAATACTTGGCTTCCCTAGACTTCTCAAAATATCCTCTAGAAGAAAATTCACCCCATAACGATTGTTCACAATAGGGTTCACTAGACTTCTTCCAAGTATCCCTGTGTGCACCATTGTCGGCCTTTGGGCTAGAATCATTGTCAGGAGCATAGGGTTGATAACTTGATCAATATGGGCTCGACTATATATTCAATCTTTTAGCTCTTGTTCTAGATTCATTGTCAATTGCTGCATGTCGAGAATGTTGTTGGGTGTAGGTAAATAAGTGGTCATGATATGCTTGAGTTTTGGAATACTTTGCAATAAATCTTCTACCCTTGCCAACATTGTCGTTTGCAAGATTTGTCTTACAATTGCCTACTTCGTACTTCTTCGATCATGAGACTGTCTTTGTTCCTCAACCATGGCCTTCTCAACTTCCACTCTTGCTTCAACAAGTCTTTCTCCATCCTTTGTTTTGTATGCAAGTTTTTTCTTTGCCTTGTACTCTAGTGATTGCCATTACCTCTTCACCTAGGCGACATTAATCATGTTGATGTTCACTCCAGATGCTTGCTTCAAACAATCTCTTGCAAAATGTCCAAAAATATCCCCACTCTCTAAGTTGCCAGTCCTAATACAGGAACGGGTGCGGTTTCAGGGTTTGGGTACACCACTTACGGCATTTTTTATCCCCTCAAGTACTAGTATGGGTTCGTGTATATACATGTACATATATCTGTATATGTATATATATACATACATATATACAGATATATACATACATATATATGTGTATATGTGTATATACATGAACCCGTTATATATATATATATATATATAAACAGTTATACTCAATATAACTATAAATGACCTGCAGCCTTGAATTTTCACAGTTTATTATGATATAAATGCAATATGAACAAAATGTCAAAAATTCATATAATTTCCACATTCAACATTCTATTGATCTTTGAATCAACACTTTCAGCATAGAAAGGATTTATCCGTTATGGTCTCTTGAATCTCTTCCTAACTGGTCATGCTCCCTTAATCGATTTACGAGGAAAGGCAAAAATTAGAAGGATGTAAAAACATATTACACTTCTATTTTAGTTCGAAATGAAGCATATTGGCATTAATTCATAATAGGAATGCAGAGTAAAGATGAGATCAGAAAAGTGAAAACACTAGTGATCTTGTAATGCAGTGTTCTACACATTTCCAAATAAATGTGGACTGGAATAAGGAAATCTCCTGCAAAGATTAGATGGGTTACTCTTTCAAGAAGTAATATAGAAAGAAACAAAAAGAATACTTCACCTTCAAATATGACCCAAAAGCACAACTCATATGGAATAACAGAGAACAATTCAGTAAATATTAACAAAACATGGATAAATAATGATATCTTAAGATCAATGCACCAAAATAATTATTATGCATGAACCTTCATTTGGGTTCGCCCAGGGTCTGTTGGGGTTCAGGTAGATTAGAGCAATACACACTAACAATTATATGCAGATTAAATAACCCAAATATAACAATGAAGAACAACACAAAAGAGATCAACACAGAAATTTAGCGTGGTTCACCCAAAATGGGCTACATCCACAGAAACTCAGCCATCCAATGATTTTATTATCCAGTGCAAAACAGATTACAATCTCGCGAATTCCATGCCCGCAACATCCATCCCAACCGCTTATATCAATCTTTTTGGAAGCTTCTAGAATTAGGGTTTTACAATGTCATTTTTTTTGTCGGTTAACAAAAATTAACAACCGACTCTGAACGGGCAAAAAGAGGGAAAAAAATTTCGGGGCTCAGGGCCCGGGGCCCTGCCCGACCCCGAACCCCGGCGAGGATACGTTACATGTGTACAGTACTTGCATGATCAGTCGCCACATACCAACAGGGTCTGCCCCTATGGGTCCTTCTGTGAAAGACCCATAGGGTACCGGGGATACCTGGGCAGAACCCAGGGCATACCAGACCCAAACTAGGACCAAAACCAAACCAGAACCGGTACGGAGGCAATACTGCAGAACCCGGTAACATAGCGGCCACTCTTTACACTTCCACCATTGCATGATCGGCCAACCTTGGGATTCATATTGAATCCAACTACCACCTCCACCATTGTTATTTTGACATCAATAATTATTTCTTCAATTCATGGCTACACTTGTGCGAAAATTACTTGTGCACTTTTGTTCTTTGGATTCTACAAGCAGTCCTTGATAGAATACCCTGCATCTTGAAAAACTTTACCAACATTTTCTTCGGGCAATCAACCTTCGTGTGACTTTCTATATGGCAGTCTCTACACCAAAGATACTTGCCTTCTTTCTCTGTCTTCCTTCAACTCCTTCATCATCCAAAGCATATCTCTTATGACAGCTTGCACTAACCCTCGTTTATTGTTATCACTAGAATTTAAGTCATCATCTTTGCTTCTCTTTCTCAAAGTTTGGATGTTTTATTCTTGCTCTCAATATCCAGAACTTGGTTGTATGCATCCTCATATGACAAAGATGGAACTACCATCATCTTCCTCTCCAATGAGGGAACAGTTCCCTGACTGAACAACTGCTTCTTCAAGCTGTCAATGGTGACAAAAATGTTTACAGCAAAATGCTACTCTACCAGTTAACACTTCAATAAAATCACATACTATAGATCTAACACAAAAGAATATTAGAGAACAATAGCTTTATTGCACTAGATACTATACAGTACAATGCTTGGTATGAGGAGGACCTGTAACATCAGTGCCATTGCCCTGACATTTGACTTACTATTTATAAGACCAAAAATGTTACAGCAAAATGCTACTCTACCAGTTAACACTTCAATAAAATCACATACTATAGATCTAACACAAAAGAATATAAGAGAACAATAGCTTTATTGCACAAGGTACTATACAGTACAATGCTTGGTATGAGGAGGACCTGTAACATCAGTGCCATTGCCCTGACATTTGACTTACTATTTATAAGACCAAACGAATGTTGATTAAGACAAAATAGTCAGCCCAACTGTTCATAACTAAAAATTGATTAATAAACTACCAAAGCCAACAATACAGTATGTCAATGCAAAACATTTATTTCATTCATACACTGATAACAGTACTTGATAACAAGACAGGTTACAACAAATGACTAGAGCACAATAGGTCTGGGAGTAAAGGACTAACACATGACGTTTGTTGCTACAAATTGTTTTTGAAAGCCATTCTTTCTGTATACAGCTATTTCTTCACCTGACTCCTCACAAAAATTCCATCCACATAGCATGAAGTCAAACTCTCACTGAAAGGGACTTCATCCGTGGAAGTGATCTCCTTTCAATTTCTTTTACGATTTTACCATAAGAAACTACAGAAGCAGGCAACCCACCACTTCCTACTGCACCTTTTATCTTTCAATGCCCAAACATCATTGAATAATACTCATCTCAAATGTCAACAATTCTTACTGGACATGTTTCTTCTTTCATCCTGATTCAAAACCTAAGTTATAGTAGTATAGACAGAATGATTCATGCAGACTTGCCCCAGACAGGCATCACACCATATATCCCAAAATCGGACTCAGATGCAAACTGTATGTTAAGTATATTCATTTTGCTCTCTGGTTAAAAGAATTAAAGAGAAATTTGAACGATAGAACATCCATGTAGATGAAGTGCCTAGATATTCATAATTTCATATAAACATTTATTCAACAATCAAGATATTAAAATAACAAAGGAACATGTGATGAATAATGATAACGAAAAAGAAAAACTCAGGATCATAATGAGCATTTAAGAGCAATTTAACAACTAGGTCATTAACATTTACATTTCATTGAAATTTAAAGTTAAGTGTATATTGGATTAACAAAAAAATTAACAAAGTTAAAAAGGTAAATTTCTCGTTTAAAAACTACAATTTAAAAGAAGAAAGTCCCACAGTGCTTTCAACAAAAAATATTTTACACAGCCAAAAGGGCCAAAGGCAAACATCCAAAATCTTCAAAATTTACTATGAGATTAAAAATTTATTAGTCTTTCCAGGTGACCAAAAGCTGTCAATTAGACAATGGCATATTGATATATAAGATTCAACTAGCAAAACAACTAACACTCTTCAATATTACTTGGAAGACTAACTTGGTAAACAAATTGAATGTGATGTATTCAAGCTATCCTGGTTTTCCAATGTCCAATTTTGTACATTATGCCTTAACATGTAAACATGACCAAACATCTTTGCCACAGAAAACTAAAGACAATACCCAATAACTTTTCATAAGCATCATGTACAAGTAAAACAGACAAGCATTTAACCGATATAATTGAAACTTGGAAGTAAACTAGTTTTCTAAAGCTATATGTGACAGAAATCATGAAACTATAACAATGTACACATCAAATCTTCATGAAAAGTATGAGATAGATGCTTACATGTCCCTGGATGAGCAGCTGCAGTCTTCCTCTCGAGCAAAGTCATGTGATGCATCTCTTTCATCAAACCTCATCCTACCATTGCTAGAAGATAATTGAGATAGATTTCCAACTCCAGTTAAATTTGAAAAGCAGTTGGTTTGGACAGGCTCCTCCAAACTGGACATTCTAAAGCTGGAAGTCCACAGTGGAGTTGGAATGCCTACCCACAGCACGGATTGCCTCCGTGAAATTAATCTGGAAAAGGTCCTAGACATTAGCATTAGTTAATTGAATCCTAATTATAGTGATGGTTTGAGAACAGCAACAGAAGCTGAGTCAAGTATGCCTCTAACTCCACATGCATACCTGTAAGACAAAGCAAATATGCCAAACACCAAATATGAGGAAACGGCAGGAAACAAATTAAATTGTATGTAATCTTTTACCAAGTTACTCCTCTAATCTGTAATATAGACCACAGAACATCTCTGGTCCCTAATGGTTAGGCCTTTCTTCCACGAAGGTGGTGGTACATACTGTTCATCTCTTTAAGTTATTTTCATGCATTTAACTTTCAAGAAGAGAAAACAATGGTAGTGAGATTCCGTATTTGCAAATGATGCATATAATGTTCACTAACTGTGCATTGCTGATAAAACTCATCTATAAACATGCAAAGTCAGGCATTCACGCTCGTTATACATGGCTAATATTCCTGCCATTAACAAGGGGTATTTACCTTGAAACTCTTCAGTGCATTGACATGCCCCTTGGACTAGAATAACGTCTCAAGGGAGGTGTCATAGGTGAAGCCAACAAGGATAAAAGGTACTTAATAGTCCAAGTAGGTATATGCCTAAAGCACCAGTGCATATCACTGGTTCTCTCCTATTCTTGAGTTACAGACCTGCTTGCATAAAATGTAGTCTCTAAGTGAAGTCCCTTTGTCCTTGTAAAGACCTATTGTGATATTCTGTTGTAATTTGAGACCCACTATTAAGGATTATTGGTGTCTGATTTTGGAATTCAACATCTAAGACCCCTATTTGTCAGCTTGTTATAAAGGAAAGCCAAGTCATGTGTACAAGTTCCATCCTAGATGAATTCACCAGCAACAAGTTTGGAATGGGACAAACAATTCCGCAAGGGTCAATATCACAAGAGAATGCTCAGAGAGGGTCATATGGGATCAAGGCATGAGGGAAAATAACAACATCGAGGCAAGAAAAGGGGCCTAGAACATGTTAAGACACCTATTTGTCATGTAAGGCTAAGGGTGACGTGGTTAATCTAACTGGTCCCACCCTAGTCCCCCGACATGTCAATGAATGGGAGTTGCACTGTGCCAAGAAGAAGTTTGGCAAAGAAAGGTATTAAATAGTGAGCATATACTTTCCATTGGGGCAAGTGTTTTAAGGTTTATTGGGGTTTTGATGTGACAATTTTGAGATAACAAGACACTATACTAGTAGAATGTAAAGACAAGGAAAGCTGAAAACCAAGATGATATTAGAAAACTTAATGTCTTCTATAATAATCATAATGATTGGCCTTGTTTAAGTTGTTACTAAAAACCTCTGTTCTCTGATGTTCGGCTGATTGGTAACTGTTGGAGGACTAGTGCACTTTTATGGCTATCAGTATCTGTCCTTTTGCAAAAGGGTGCAGCCTAGTTTCATTTTGGCATTTGGAATGCACCCAGGGGCAGTTCCATAAAGTTAGGAGTAGAGGTTCTTGCAAAATTAGGCATATTTTCTTTTGATGGACACATTTTGGGTGCTCGCTGTTGCAGATTTGGGCTAAATGGAAACCCAATCATCATGTCCATTTGAAAGGAGATGATGCCAAAACTATCTTCTGGAGTGGCCGGACATTTGAAAGCATATGCATGTTAGGCGGTACCCATACAATTCATAACAATTCACACAAAATACCAGGGTCTAAAACTGAAGTGAGTTACCTTTACGTACCATTCTAACCTTTTTTACATTTCTGATTTTTTATTCAAGAATATCTCTCATTATTTTAACCTCTTTAATTTATTTATATGTCCAAGTTCTTATGCCTTGCATTCTTATGTGTCCAGACTACATGCAAAGGAATGAAATCCAGTGGATCTTCACAAATGCCTAATTTTTAACAATCATACTGAGTTGCACCCAAGTTATGTCTACTATTATGCGTATAGCCATAGGCTCAGTTAGAAAGAATGTACATTGTCCACACTCAAAAATGACCACTCGTGCAGACTTAAACTTCAACTTTCGTGGTTTCATTTTGAATGTTAGCATTTAACAGCTTGTTCAGAGATTTCAATAGATTCCCTCATCGGAAGTTGATGCTTTCAAGTTTCTTTATTACATTATGATTTTATCATAACCTGTAAACAGGCAATTTCATGAACTAGCAAGATCTTTTAAAACATATTCTATACTCTATAAATTATTTCTTAATAAAAATATATACAAGAAACATGTGTTGCAAGAAAGAACCATTCATGTGCAGAGAAAAACTGTTGACAAAAAGAAATTAGAACATAGTAGAGCATATGTTACACATCCAAAATTTAGACACCAGATTTATGTGGATAAATTCTCTAAAAAATAGTACTCCATAATGCAAAAGTTTAGGGTATTGTTTTATTCTCTTTGGAACAAATTTAGAGATCATTCCCTGTGGAACATATAGCACTGTGATTCAGAATGATACTGCCATGGTATTCACAAATGCTACCATTCTGCTGTCTATTCGCTCATTATACAATTTTACACCAAAGGCACAAAGAAGTGTTCGCTGTGGAAACTAGTAGACTGTGAGTCCTTGCTAGATTGCTGTAGTACCATCTTCTATCTCAAATCCATTGATTTGCTTCCAACTGAACCCCCTATTGTAATGGTAAACAACAAAGACTAATGCTGAGTGTTTTGTTCATTGTCTAATGTACTCAGATTTTGATTCATTTGTGTTCAAAATGCTATGTTGGTATTTTGTATCCAAGATTGTACTTCAGTCGCTCAAGATGATGAATTTGTACCTTGAGCGCAATTTGATTCTTCTTCCACGAGTTATTGAAAATTACCATAGGTAACATGTTTAAAGGTTATAGTTGGAAGTCGAACCATTTTGTAAAATTTAAAATGTTCTTGGTTGTGCAAGGCCATATTTTCGAAAGATATTAATATCTCCTGCAATAACATGGAATCTACTTACATGGTTGTTGACTTGTGTAGTGATGTGGTATCTGCAATTAGGGACATGGTTGTTCCTAAGAACAATGGTGTACTGCCTACATGGATTAGCAGGCAGCCAGTTAGCAAAATGCTAAGCCTCTGTATTCTCGTGTTTCTTTCTCCCTCTACTAGTCCTTTACTCCACTATGGTCCAACATAATAACAATTGAGTAGCGAGCATTAAGGCCTTCTGAAGACCTTCCTTTACTTTTTGTTGTCTGTTTTTCTTCTAAAAGTGGCAAATGATATCTTAGATTTGATCTAACAGAATAGTTTTTCAATTTTTGCCAACATCTTTCCCTGTGTCATTTTACAAGACATAGGTGTTTCCTCCTGATTGAATCGTTACTATAGTTCTATCAGATTCTAAACATACAATGCATGTTACAAAAAGAACCACATGTGAAAAGCAAAATCAGACACAGAAAGAACCTAAAATATAGTTTCAAAAGTGGCATGCATATGGAAATTAGAGGGAAAATCCTCTAGAGATAAAACTCCATAGCACAAAAGAGTTAATTGGTGTTTCATTCTCTCTGGTATCAATTACTACAGAATTCAGATATATGTTCTCTGTGGAGTTTCTTGCACTGTGATTTGAAATACTAAAGTAATGCTGTGATTCAGAAATGCTAGAGGACAACTGTCTATTCCCTTGTGAATAATCTTATGTCAAAGACACAAAGAAATGTTGTATGTGAACATGCTATATGTTGACCCCATGTCAAAATGGAACAGAGAAATCCTCTATCTCAGTCCCATTAATGGACATAATCCAAACATCAGTTTCTTGAATCATAAGACTAAACAAACAAATATGTTTTCAGCATTCATATTACTTGATATAGAGTGGTGTTTTTCAATGGATTGTGACCTACAAAAGCCATTCTTGTCTTCAACTTCAATATTGCTAACTTGAAAAAAAAATCAAAGCTCACCGCCTAGGCAGATGCATGATAAGTACTTGTAATCTAGCTTACACATAGAGACAAACTTCCTAATTTCTTTGTAATAGCTATTTGTAACCATGTATTATTGCAAATTTTTGCTGGATTGCTTTCATTTCTCTGTAAGCATTTTCGCAACTTTCTTCCATCACTTATACATATATGACAACATTTTCCTTTACCTGTTTAGCTTGCTCTTTGCTCTTTTACTTTCCTCGTCATTTATATAAGGCTTGATTTTTTAATTTTCACAATGAATGAACTATTTAGTGATCCACAAAGGATCAGGATAACCAAAATTTCTCAGTGGAACCACTTTTAGTTGTCACAGCTCTCAGAAACAACCTGGAAAATGTAGCAGAGCACAACTGCCAGTTCCCAATAGGGGGCAGTTTCAAAACCACTGTGGCAGTCTCATGATCACCGTGGCAATTTCGTAACTGCCAGCTATCTGAAGGTGGTAGTTGTTACAAAAGAATAGATGCTGTTCATTATACAGAGGAGACAAGCTCCTTAAATAGAATTACAAAGACAGAAGTTTCTAAAAGAAACAATCGCTAACAAGAGACGAAGTTAGAAACTACTGGATGACCATTAAAAACATAAATAGAAATATATTATTCTAATACCCTCCCTTAATGGTCATCATTCTAACTACCCAAAGAGATAACAAAGAAGGCTGCCCCCTTCTTCTCAGAACGCTTCGGCAACAAAAGACAAGAGCCTGTCACTGACTCTGCCACTTGAGATGAGTCTGCCACCAACCCTCCCAGAAACTGCAAAACTTATGGATAAAGCCAAAAAACAACACCAACCGTCCAACCTGATGTTGGAGAACTGTCCCTCCCTATAACCAGAGACACACCAAGAACAGCTGCCACGATTTTGAGGAAAAATCGGCAAACCCTCCAAACTTTTGCAAATGAGCACAATGCTCCAAAACAGACTACAAGAAGTCAATTGTGCAGATGTTCGCCCCAGCAACTCTAGGTGCAACCAAAACATACTGCAGCAAAGTACGATTTTTGAGGAAAAAATCGCCAAACCCAGAAATCCCAAGATTACAAATCATCGTTTTTTTCGGAAAAAAATGGTAAAAACCAAATACCAGAGAGCCCTCCCGAACGACAGAAACCCTGACTAGGGTATATAAGAGAAAAACCCTTAATTTTTTAGGAGAAAATTATAAACCCTATTACAAAACGATTTTTAAGGCAAAAATCGCACAAAACCCAACCCAGAATTTTTAAGGAAAAAATTAATAAAACCCAGAACATCGATTTTTCAAAATTGAAAACGACACCCAAAAACAACAGAGGATCTATTAAAACCCTAGCCGCCAAAATTTATCAGATACCTTTTAGGTAGATGGGAACCAAAAATCCTCAGACCAGAACAAATTCGAGGCAAAAATCCGCCCAGAACAAAATCACGAATTTCTGGAAAAATAGGAAATGCCCAGAAAACGCAGCAAATAAGGATGAGAATAAAAAACGCGCCCTGATCCGCAGAAAAATCTGCGCCAAAAAGCTTGAAGGACACGCGTCTTAGAGACACAGGATTATCAAAGAAAGAGACGAATTTTTCAGACAAAAAATGCAGGTTATAGAAAACCTGCGATTTTAAAATCGCGTCTCTTCCTTCCATGATTTTTTAATCTCCAACCCTTTGATTTCTCCAGCAAACAGGACCCACAAATTTGCAGCAAACCCTCAAATTTCAGAACAAAAAATGCCCCACGAATTTTTTATTTTTTTTAAAAAAATCCACTAAAAAGCAAAAGGCCACGAATTTTTTTAAAAAATCGCCAAATTCTGAAAAACAAAGAGCCCTCCCAAGATCCTGAGCCCTCCCATGAGGGAGTCCGACTCAGATCGGCTCTAATACCATGTTACAAAAGAATCGGTGTTGTTCATTATACAGAGGAGACAGGCTCCTTAAATAGAATTACAAAGACAGATATTTCTAAAAGAAACAATCGTTAACAAGAGACGAAGTTAGAAACTACTGGATGACCATTAAAAACATAAATAGAAAGATATTATTCTAATAGTAGTTTTGCCCTGACACCAATAGACGGAATTTACAACAAGCAGTCCAACATTTCTCCTTCTAGTTCCGCTTTTGGGACCTCCTAGTGCATGAGGAGGAAATCCCAATGCTTATTTATGGACACGCTGAATTGGGATTGTAGGAGGTGAGGTAGATTTGAGTGTTGTAGAACATTAAGAAGAAGAATTCCAATTGCAATTCATGCCATAGACTTAATAGTGTATACATAACCAAGCAGAGTAAGGGGTAGATTGTATTCCACATCATTTTACAACTCATTGTACTTGTCCAGCTTTTAATAATAATTTGGTAACAATGCAAGTGCAACAACCAAGCTGGTTTTTCCCCTTTGGGGGTTTTCCAAGATAAAAAATGTGTTCACTTCTCTTTCATAACATACTTTCTTTCTTGACTGTCATTTGTTTTGAATAAGTAGCAACATTAATTCATTAATTCTTAATTTCTACAAGCATATTTTGATGAGATTACAGACCATTTAGTTTTCTTTTTCTTTATCTTTCTTTTTTTTCCTTCTCTCTACCAGACTAGATCCTCAGTTAAAAGAAAATTTGTTCTCAGATTCTACTTCTTGTCTAACCATGTTTTTGAATTATCCTTCCACTCCTTTATTGACAATCAAAGGTCACTACAACACGTCCTCAATCATCCTACATCAACGCACTTTATTTTCCTCAATAACAACATATTTCATGTCTATTCAAATTTCAAACCAAATTTATGTTATAGCTAACACTTAAATGGAAAGTTGTCCCCATTAAAGGGGTAATTGAAACTAAAGGAAAAGATCTCTAGCAGCTTGGGAAAAAACCTCGGCTGGGTTTATGAAGCTGAATTTTGATGATGCCTCTAGGGGTAATCCAAGCCCTAACGAGGGACTAGCTTCCTTCTTTGAGATGAGGAAGGCAAGCTCATCAAAGGTTGCTCCCTTTTCTTAGGAAGGAGGTCTAATAACAAAGTGCAATTGGAAGCTTTGCTAGAAGGATTGAGGGTGCCTACAATGTCTGGAAATAGGTGTTTGATTGTAGGTGACTCGTGGATCATAATCTCAAGGCTTGCTAAGGGTTCAAATAGGAATTGGAAGCTCAATAATGGGATTTTGAAATCCTACTCACTATACAAGAATCGGGAGGCCTTCTTCATTCATTGCTTCAAAGAATGTGAGAATTTCTAGCAAATGTGAGAATTGATCTACTGCAATTCTTGGCGCTGGTAAGTGATAGGTCCAATTCTTGGGAGAGTCTTTATTCCTTTTTGATCTTGAACAATGCTTCTTAAAGATCTCCAGTGTTTCAACTTTGGATTCTCGCCACAATTTGGCCATTCTCTTGGGTCTTTTATTGTTTGGACGTGGCTTAGGCCTACATGGATGAGGAAAATTTTGTGTTTATCTCTCTATCTACTTTCTTTAGATATTCAGATATTCACTCTGTCTACTTTCTTTAGATGAACAAACCAGCAATGCCTAGCTCTTTTTCTTTGCAAGGCCATCACCCTCTAACACAGATCTCTATAGGGGAGTCTAAAGGCTCTACAGCCCCCATGTTCATCACCTCTTTTTTCATCCCACCCAAACGACAAGCAACACAAAACACCCTTTGGATACCAATACTTCATGTATTAGAGGCCAGAGCTAATAGATCAGTTAGGCGGCACTTCTCTCAATGCACTATTACTACTCAAATTCGCCAACGTACTCTCCCTTGGCATCATGGCTCTGCTCCTTCCCCTCAGCATGACTCAACCCCATTGCAGCAACATGGATCTATGACTTACCAACTACCCCCTAGACCATAGGGGCAGACTCATATTACGAGTTTCTTTTCTACTAGGAGAGCTACACCAGCCTTGGATGTTAGGGGAGTTTCTAGAGAAAGTGTTTTGCTTCCTCCTAGGATCTCCCGACCTAGCTTCTCTGACCTTGGAAACTCCCCTATAAGCATTATCAAATCTTTCATAATCACCAATGATGGCTCGGATGACTCCTCCAATTCAAACACAAACAAAGATATCTAATGAGATTTCCTTCCAATCTTCATTAGCACATGTTTAGGGGTCTCTTGTTCACCCTTCATTGCTATTTGTTAGTGGCATAGTTCTTATGTACTTTTATTATTTGCTTCTAGGGTTCTCTCTTCCTAGAGCTTTCTATTGTTAATTGTCGTATCCTCTAGTCCCACTGAACTACTTTTTGTCAGCTATGGGCATTAATATAACTTCTTTCTTTCTTTCTTTTCTCTATGCTTTCCGTGGGTGATTTGTTGGATACTATGAGGGAAATTGGAGAGGTGTATGTTAAGACGAAGTTGCTTATGCATTGTCAAAAAAGTAGAGACTCTCATTATGGAGGTGATGTATTGGATAGGAGGTTGAACAATACGTTCTCCTTTCCAAATCTGCCATGCCTTAAATTCATTAAGAATATTTTAGGTAGGGAGGGGTTGGCCAATACAAGGAGAGCCATGTCTAACACCTCCATCGTGGAAGATTGTTTAGAAAAGTTACAGGTGGCAAACATGAAAGTGCAAGATTGGATTCTTAAGCAATTGTTGTCGTCCTTCACGACTAGTCCAGAGGGAGTGTTAGACGAGGATCTTACTCACCAAAAGGAAGCCCCATTACGAGTCATTAAGAAGTTGTGACCCTTAGGAGGGATATTCAAATGGTATATGAGCAAAAGGAAGAGCTTGAAGCCTTTTATAAGGAATTGGCCAGGCGTGTGGATAGTCTATGGGTGGTGCATTAAGACAGAATTTTGGAGGGGTAGTTGACATGTTCACGCTCCTTCCCCCTCTAGGGAGGGACTTATCTACTCTAAGCAGTGCCCCTATTTGGAATCAGGGTGGAGCTCCATTGAGCTAGTGAAGGCAAACTAGGATGATGAGGTTGGTCCCTCGACCGATGGTAGCAAATGGGGGAATGAGGCAATCAGGTAGCAGGTGGTGCATAGCTCATGAGTGGTGGCATCACAGGTTAACCACATTGGGGCATAATCATATTGTAAGTTGTAACATACGCTGATTTCACACAGAGGCGCATAGCTAGGTTTGATAGGAGGGATTCTGCGATTTATTTCAGAGAGTTGACACATTTGAGGCAGCATGGTCCAGTGGATGATTACGTAGCAAAATTTCAGCGAGTATCAATCATGGTGCTAGATGTGACGGAGAGGAGACTCATGTTTTTGTTTATAGAGAGGTTAACCAAATCACCCTGGGGTTTGGTTAGAGCTTTTGAGCCAACATCTTTACAGGATTATATCCGAAGAGCTTTGAATTTGGACAATTCAAGGACCAAGAACAAGTTCTACACCAAGAGTGCGCCAACATGTCAAAATACAAAACCATTCCACAAGGGTTTCCCGCAACCTAAGGCATTAACTCCTAAACCAAGCAAGATGGAAGAATCTAAGAATGAGCTACGGAGGAAGAAATTGTGCTTTACTTGTAGAGGGTCATGGGAGCCATTCCATAGATGCTTGGGGAAGGGGCAAGTACACTACATAGAGGTAGTCTCTAATGAGGATTTAGAGGTAGAGGAATCTGAGCCCGAGGTTGTTTTGGATGAGGCAGAGCATGAGGGCAAGGAAGGAGGAGAGTCTTGAAGAGGCACACTTGCCACTCTTTCAGGGGCACCCAGATATCATCATTTTTGAGTGTGAGGAGTATTACAAGGTCATAGAGTGACAGTATTGATCGATAGTAGGGCCACCCACAATTTCATTGATGAGGGATTGGTGAGTAGGATGGGATTGAAGACAAATGATTTCGTGGGAGTTAATGTGATTGTGGTAAATGGATTTACTATTCCATGCACCAGGAGGATCCAATAGCTTGACATCACCTTGGATAGGCATAGAGTATGTGACGATTTTTATGTAGTTGGTATAGGAGAGATAGATGTTGTTTTGGGTGTGCAATAGTTACATTCGCTTGGCAAGTTTACACAGAACTATCAGACCATGTAATTGAAGTTCAAATCAGAAGGTAAGGAGGTGGTTCTTCAAGGCTTATCTAACAGAGCTCCGAGGGTTGTCTCAGCTAAGAGAATGAAGAGAGCTTTTCGCAAAGGATAGGTAGCTTGGGCAGCACAATGTTTGATCACGAATGCAATTACACCCATGAGTGAGAAGACTATTCATGTTGATATACAGTCCATCCTGGATAAGCATAGTGGTGTGTTCAGCGATATTCCTCGAGGGTTACCACCAGATAGAGGGTTTCAGCATGTCATTGAGTTGGAGCAGGGGTCAAAGCCGGTCATCACTACACCTTACTGCCATCCGAGGAAGCACAAGGAAGAGATTGAGAAGGTGATTAAGGAGTTATTAGACATGGGACACATATGATAGAGCTCTAATCCATTTGCTTCTTCCGTGGTGTTGGTTAAGAAGGATGGTACCATGAGGATGTGCATTGACTATAGGGCACTCAATAAGAAAAAAATCAAGAACTGCTACCCAATTCCTAGGATTGATGAGTTGATAGATCAGCCTCATGACACAGTGTACTTTTCCAAGATTGATTTGCAATCAAGGTACCATCAGATAAAGGTGAGAGATGAAGATGTGCACAAGACAACTTTCAAGTGTCACTACAGGCACTACAAGTTTCTAGTCATGCCATTTGGATTGACTAATGCACCCGCCACATTCCAGTCTTGCATGAATTGGGTATTTATCAAGTAGTTGAGGAAATCCGTGTTGGTTTTCTTTGCTGACATATTGATCTATAGCAAGACTTGGGAGGATCATTTGAGGCACATAGATGAGGTACTTGGTATTCTAAAGAAGCGGACACTTTTTGCTAAGGCATCAAAATGCAAGTTCAGTTTGACAATGATTTCATATCTAGGGCATAAGATTAGTGCCCAGGGAGTTAGAGTGGATAATGAGAAGATTAAGGCAATATTGGATTGGCCTCCACCGAAGAACATATCACACTTGAGAGGATTTTTTGGCCTTTGCAGCTATTACAGGAGATTCGTCAAAGGGTTTTCACAGCTAGCTGCCCCATTGATAGATTTGACGAAGAAGGGAGCATTCTCTTGGAGTGATTCAGCACAGAGAGCTTTTGATGAGCTCAAGGAGGTAATGAGTTCATGTCCCGTGTTAGCCATCCCAAATTTTTCACTTCCTTTTGTTTTGGAGAGTGATGCTTTAGGAAAGGGGATTGGAGCCGTCTTGAGGTAAAATAAACACCCTATAGCATTTGAGAGTCGGAAGCTCAAGGAGTCAAAGAGAAGTTTCTCTATTTACGACAAGGAGATGCTAGCCATCATGCATGCTTTGGCTAAGTTCAGACAGTATTTGGTTTGTGGGAGATTTGTGGTGAAGACAGATCATAATAGTTTGAAGTTCTTCCATAATCAGAAAGATTTGAATGATAGAAAGTGGAAGTGGGTAAGTTGCAGGCCTATGATTTTGATATTGAGTATGTGGAAGAGAAGAATAATGTTGTGGCTGATGCATTATCTAGGAAACCTTATTTGTGCTCATTGACTGATATATCTACTAATTGGAGGGTTTCTATCATAGTTGAGTATGCTAAGAACACCTTTTCTACTAACATCTTGGATGGCAAGCTACATGATGATAGGTATACGATGGCGGATGAGCTCATATTCTACAAGGACTAGGTGTACCTTGTCCCTGAATCGAGGATGAAGGAGAAGATTTTGAGAGCATGTCATGACACACCATTGGCTGGTCACCAAAGGGTATTACAAGACATACAAGCAAATGAGAGCAATTTTCATGGAAGGGCCTCAAGGGAGATGTTCTGAAGCATGTTACAGAGTGTTGGGTTTGTCAACAAAACAAGGTAGAACAAACATTTCCAACTAGATTGTTGCAGCCCCAACCCATTCCAAATCTTAAATGAAAAGGCCTTTCTATGGATTTCATCATGGGTCTTCCGGGAGTGCAGGGTAAGGATTGCATTTTTGTGGTTGTGGACAGGCTTACTAAGTATGCTCATTTTTATGCTAAATCTTCATAATATAGGACTCCACAGGTAGCTAATTTGTTCTTTAAACAAGTGTTTAGACTACATGGGCTAACATTGTGAGTGACCGGGACAACAAATTCATTAGTTTGTTTTGGCAAGAACTCTTTCGATTGATAGTTACAGAGTTGACTCCTAGCACTAGTTATCACCCTCGAACTGATGGACAAATGAAGATTGTGAACAAGTGGATCGAAGGGTATTTAAGGAATTATGTTACAGGGCAGCAAACAGCATGGATTAAGTGGCTCCATCTTGGGGAATATTGCTACAATTCCACTCATCATATGTCTATAGGTATGACTCCTTTCAAAGCACTATATGGATATGATGCATTATCTTTTGTGGATTTGATTCCTGGAGCTAGAGATTTGGTACAGCAAAGTCTAAACATTCTAAGTGCACTCAAGGAGAACTTACAGCAAGCCCAAAATCAGCAAAAGATGTATGCTGATCACCACCGCTTAGAAAAGACTTTTGAAGTAGGAGACATGGCTTTTCTAAGGTTGCAACCCTAGAGACAATCTTCCCTCAAGGGGAGTGGTGCGGAGAAGCTTAAGCCACAATTTTATGGATCTTTTAAGGTCTTAAGGAGGATAGGAGAGGTGGCATATGAGTTGGAACTACCAGAAAACAGCAGAATTCACAATGTTTTCCATGTGTCATGTCTTAAGAGGGTACTTGGACAGCATGTTACTCCCTCTTTGGAGCTGCCACCACTTGATGATGAAGGTAAATTGATTTTGGAGCCCGAAGCTATCATCGACATGAGAGAGAAGAGGCTAAGAAACAAGGTCATTCCGGAGTACTCGGTGAAATGGAAGAATCTTCCACTCGAAGATGCTACATGGAAAGGAGTGGAGATTTTTTATCATCCAAGTCTAAAATTGCCTGAGGGCAAGCAATTTGGGGAAGGGAGAATTGTCATGTCCCCTTTTTCCCACCAATAATATTGCTATTATTATTATTTAAAAATAGTGTTTTTTAACACTAATTTTATATAATATAAATATTTATAATAATCAAATATAAAATAAAGTAAAATTCGAATTCAAATAAGGTGGTGCTCAATAGGGCCCTTGGGTCCTATTGAAATCAGGTAAAAAGGCAAGTTCTCTTGATCATTGGAAGGATTCCGTTTTTTTGCAACAATTGTCGATTTTCGAATTTGAACAAGTCAGCAAGCAAGGACGAAAACCCCTGAATTGGCACACTTGAGGTTTGGATGAAAACCCACTCCTCAATCTCTTGGCAATTCCACTCAGGACTTGCAGATGAACTAACTAGAGATTCTTGTTTCAGGATTCAAAGTTTGGTGTAAATCAAGGCAAAGGCTCAGATTAGGTGGGGTTTTGGAAGTCTAGACACCTGAAGTACAGATCGCCCTTCCACAGCAGGGACGCATTCACAATTTCACATCCAACACCCCCATCACTGTTGTAGAAGACATCAGAGAGCCGCCTATCATAATTCTGAGTCAATTGGAGCACGAATCAAGGTTAACACACATTACATTGAAGGATAAGTGATAACTGGAGGGCATTAACATCCACAAAACCATCGAACATAGCTGGATAACTACAGTTGCCAAACTACAACTCAATTTCGACCCTCATTTGCGACTGCAAATCTAATTGCTGATCTGAGCAGAGTCACACTTATTCACAGGGTTGTATGCACTGCTGAGGAGTCATCAATATTCTATCCACCTAGATAATGGGCTTCATCACCAATGAGACATTTGGCACAGGTCGGATCTAAAGCGAGACATCCACATCACACCATATTCCAGCATTTTTACACAGATCTGATCTGAAGTTAAGCATTCACATCATACTATATCCACAGACCACCAGGATAACACGCTGAGGACTGTCCATACAAATCCGTTATATCCAAATGAGAGAAATTCCGACTTAATTCATATCTCTCTATTATCTACGGTTTAGTGAGTTTCCTTGATCCAATTTATGTTTGTATGAGACTACAATTGTACCCTCCATTGTTGATTACAAGCAATCAGACATTTAATGAATGCATTTCTGCACAGTCATTCTGATCTGAGTATTAAGTTCTATAACTGTATACTGGTACTCCTGTGTTCATTTTCTTGCACATCCAAAACTCATGTTTGCAGATTAATTAAGAAAGTAGATCTCAGTTTCTTTTCTGTGGACATTGTTCTATACACATACATAACTGTCATAGTTGGGCAGGGACAGTATAGTGTGAGGGCCTACCAACTCTCCTCTTCCTGACGATGGATCACTTCGTGTGATCTGAAACGTCGATAGAAAAATATACACCGTTGAATCCAAAAGCACTCTTACACAATCTAGGCTTTTTTTTTATTTCCAACTTTTATTACATGGGGACAGCTAGTTGGGACGGCCAGCCATCCCCGATTTCTTCTATTGTTTCCCACCCATTTCCAAGACATTTCCAATGAATTGTGAGGATTAGGGGACAGCGGGGGGACATTTCCAAGGCATTCCCAGAACATCCCCGGTATGGATACGCATCCAAGAGAGCAGGGGATGCATCCCCGTGTATCCTTGTTTTCTTCTACAACACCATTACCTGTAGATATATGCATTGTCGAGAGAGAAGCGTGTAACAAAAGTCATGGTAAAAAAAAGAAAAGCAAAATGTTGAAGTTAAAGTGAAAGTGTTCCCATAAAAAATAAGGCATAGGTAAACATGATCAAAATAAAATTTGTTTTGATTTGATTTTAAAAGGTGAAACATACGTGGACATGAGGATGGGTGAAAGATTAAAAAATAAAAAATTAAAGTGAATTAAAAAAGTGGATGGATAAGGATTAAAGGTGGATGGGTGAGTAAGAAATAAAATAAAATATCAAATTTGTTTTCAATTCTCTACAGTTTTTTGACAAATTATGGGTATTTTAATATATTTTTAATATTAAACATATTACAGCTGTACCCAGCCATACTGAACCCTAAGGAAAAAATAGCTGTACCAACATACCTGAACCCCGAACCAGTACCCAAACCGGCTACTTAGGAATTGACCATAGACAATATTAAATTATCACAATGATAATGCACCTTCTGTAAATAGTAAATGCTCAAGTAATCAAAGTGTTTAAGCAGAACTTGACCAAATTATTGTTGAGCAAACAAATAATTTAGTCACCCTCATCATGCACATAGCCAAATAGCAGTAGTGTACCCATTGAATTGAGCACCTATCACTCTTTCTCAGCTCTCTAAGAAGAAATTTATGAAAAGAATTCTACAAAATCATTCTAATTAGTGGACGTCTCTATAAGATGAACAGTCTTGACAGGATTTTTAAAAACCGCATTGAACCCTTGGCTTTAACACTTGCATCATGATGGATGAGAAATCCCACATAGCTAGGTGCACTCTACCTGTCAATCCAAGTACAGAACATAAATTCTCTCCTCTCAAAGAAAAGTAGTATACGAATGTCGTTTCCAATTGATAGATGTGAGGATCTAAAATCTTCTTAAAAAGGATAGGAAGATTCACTTGGATATTCCAGAATTGTATAACTATTCGTTGCACAGACTTTCATTTGAATGGAATCATTGATATGGTTGGATGTGAAAACGCATGCATCAAACTAGTTTACAAACCAAACAGAAAACATAAAATGTCAATAGCTTTCGAAGTATCACAATGCCCATAATTATTGTATTTTAGCTCCAACCAAAAAATCCCTTATAATAACTCAAGATGAATCAAAAATAGAAAAATGGTGTGAAATTGTAAGAAGCAATTAAAGGTTGTTTTTCAGAAATGCCTTATACTAACTCGAAATGGTCCCCAAAACAAAAGATGTAACATTGTAAGAAGAAGGAACTGAAAATTGTTTCTCAGGTCATTGCTAAACTAGATACTAATTGGTGCATGAGACTCCCTTTGCGAAACCAACAGGGGATTTTTGCTTCCCATTGACTTTATATATTTTTCAATATTTGACTCCTTGCTTTTGACCTCATGACTAAGCTTGGGAGTAAAGGGAACCTTGCCACCCCAACTACATGTGGACTAAAGAGGGATTTTCATTTGTGGAACCCAAGGAAGAATCGCTTTCCATTTACCTTACACATTTTTCAAACATTGCACTACTGTGTTTGACGCTGTGACCAAGCTTCTAAGTAAACAGAACCTTGCCAATCCTACCACACATAGTAATGAGAGGGTAAGAATCAAATCCGTGACCTCCTTTGGGCAAACACCCTACAACATGCGGGTCAGCCAACCAAGCTCGCAGACTGCTGAGAAGGAAATTTTATTACAACTAGTTGAAAACATTATTGTGACATCCTGTTGATGGAGAATTATAACAAAATTCTCTCCTTTCGCCATAACAAAATTGAAAAATTCCTAATTGTTGAGATCAATTGATGTAGGAGTCTGTCAAAGAAACCATCAAGAGGTGGTTATTCAACTCAATTGGTGCGATCCTTGCGTCAACAGGACCATCCAAATTAAATCAATACTTTGCTATGATCCCAATCCTAGTGTTTGAACCATAGGTTTCAATGCCTCTGAATCAAAACGAGAGCCCCCCCAATTATGAGCATTTTCGATTGTCACTAAAATTAAAAGGTGGGAATGCAAGAAGAAGATACTTAGAAGTACCTCCGAAATCCTAGAAACAATACTTGAATAGTAAAATAGCATGAAGGCAACGACAGGGGACGAGTCCCTAAAAAGCATAGGTGCTGTGCCAATCATAGCATTGGGGCAGTGACGCCTCTACCACGGTTATCCGTAAAAGATTATACCAAACTCAATGCGCCTACATTAGGCTCGTCTAAAACTTCAAATTCTGGTACAGAAAAGCGCAGTGAGTCTACCTGAATTTGGTTTCTCCTCAACACAACACACACGGCAAGAATTGGCTCTCTGAAAACTACAAAGACTGAATTCAATCGTGCACTGCACATTCAAAACCATAAATCCGCATGTCATTTAAGCCATTGCACCCTTAACAAGAAATGAAAATCAACAATTCGCAACTACTTCCAACAAATTGGATCAATTTCGATACCCAAAAGACGGAAAAGAAAAAATACACAATCCAAATACACACCTGTTGCGTGAAAATGAAAATGTCTATATGAGATCAATTAAACCCGTTGAAATGCCGAAATTTCTGGCGCTCAGTTGTGTGAATTTATATACTATTGAGGGACCTTGTTCAAGCCGCTGGAGCAGAGGAGCCACGTTGGTTGATTGTTGGTTGTAGCCTACGCAAACTGCAACCACAAGATAACAAAGGGTGTCCCAGGGCGAAAAGACGCGTGTGGGCTCTCCCGCATTGAAGGTTAGAGCATCCTATTCCTCTATTTTGTGTTTGTTTTGCTCCCAAATAAAAGGGCAGCCGCCCTCTAAGAGTAGACAGAGTAGATTGCGCGCGTAATGTGTGCGCACCTAACTATCTACCCATACATTCATTACATTGCATGTGTTTACGATGGGAAATTTTCAAAAAGGAATTCTAATATTTTACACATATTGAATGGTTGCTAATTGGTTTTTTAAATGTAGAATTTGATACTGCAAAGTATATAATAATGATATAATTTAAAGAGGAGAAAGATGATAAAACGGGCAGAAGAACAGTAATGCAAAAAGTTAAACAATGGATCTAGGTATTATTCCTTAGGTTGTCTTTGACCTCATGCTTATTAAAAACATTGTATTCTGTAATTACACATATGTATTTTTTTTATTATTATAATGTTAACTTTTGCATACGTACTTAGCTTTAAGTAAATTTTGGTGAGAAGTCTTAATATAATTATTTAGTGATAAGTGGTACACTATTGTATTAAAGTTGGCTCCTTTCCCAATCCTTATCTATCTTTATTTACTCTCACCTACATACACCTTTATATATTCGACTTTATTATTGTGTTCTTTACACATGTTTCCACACATTCACCTCATTATTAGCCTACACTTCCATGTATCCATTTTTTAACTCGAGATCTCACATTCTTTTTCTTGGGTCAATCCAATAGTGAACTCGAGATCTCACATTCTTTTTCTTCGGTCAATCCAATAGCGGACGATTGTGCAAGATTGACCAATCCTTATCTATCTTTATTTACTCTCACCTACACACACTTTTATATATTCGACTTTATTATTGTGTTATTTACACATGCTTCCACACATTCACCTCATTATTAGCCTACAGTTTCATGTACCATTTTTGAACTCAAGATCTCACGTTCTTTTTCTTGGGTCAATCCAATAGCGGACGATTGTGCAAGATTGACAAATCCTTATCTATCTTTATTTACTCTCACCTACACACACTTCCATATATTCGACTATAGTATTGTGTTATTTACACATGTTTCCACACATTCACGTCATTATTAGCCTATAGTTCCATGTATCCATTTTTGAACTCAAGATCTCACATTCTTTTTCTTGGGTCAATCCAATAGCGCACGGTTATGCAAGATTGACTCCAAATTCAAAATTTTGAAATTCAAATTGCCAACTCCTACCCTTACCCACTAGTCATTGGTAGCCAACTTGGTATACATTTGTGCGACTATCCATTATATCTTGGTATTTAAAGGCAACCATTTGTGCATTTAAACACATCCTAAAATCTAGGAACATTAAGGAACGTAAGGAAATCTATATTCCAATGAGCATTCATTAAAGGAACACTTCAGTTTGGAGCACTAAAAAGAATGTATTTTAATCAAAATTCACATATGGGCCACTTGCATGCATGTTTAATGTCTATCAACATTAGTCTAAGGTCTTAAAGTCTATCTATAAAGGGGGTTGATTGAGAAGAACTTGACCTTCACAATCCAACAACTTCCCTAAGGTATTTTTAATTATTGTTTGTCCTTATACATTAGCAGATGGTAGAGATCGAAAAGGACCAAGTTGTAAAAGTTTGTATTTGGCCAAATCAAAATTGTGTCTTAGAGGTCATTTTTGTGCTACTCGGGATTAACCTAAAGCCACTTAGGATTGACTCATAAAGAATTTCTAGACTATGTAAGGTTTGAGACAATCAACACATCAAGAACATTAAATTATGAACCTTCACAACTTGACTATGTGTTGCATTAGCAAATATTCCTTCATCGTTGTTCTAAGAGCTAAATACCCATATCTCTAGCATTTAATTTTAAAAAATAACACTTCAATTAAATTCTCAATTTTTCAATAAAATCTGTTAGGAAAGGTGTCTCAACCTTGCACCTGATGTTAAGATTACAAACAGTGCGATTTTTAGGTTGAAAAATAGAAAAACTCAATTTCTAGACTATAGAGTTGGTTTTTGGCCAAAATAAAAAAAAAAATGGGTTGCTCGGCACTGGTTCTCTAGTGCCTATAACATGGACCTCTTCAAACTCTAAAATTAAAAAAAAGGCCCAATCGATCTCCCAGATCAAAAGTTATGGCCTCCAGAAGTTGGGCCTCCTGCATTGGAAATGTAAAAACATCAACACATAAAATATTTGTAAAGATGAGTTACACTTGTTGACCAACACATCATAAGGCATCTTTGGATGGGGATAATGAAGCCAAAATGGACCACCTGATTGGGTGAGTGGCTTATAATGAGGTTATGACAAGTGGAAGGAATATGATATTTTTAGCTTGTAGACTCATCTTGGAATTTGGGTATTCGATTTCCAAATAAGGATTTGGGCACCACTATTTGGGTGGTTTTAGCTTGTGGTTTTCTAATTACCATTTGATGGTTTCATTTATTGTATCTCCTATTTATTGGGTGCTTGAGATGGAGGTTTCATATCAAGTTTTGTAGGTATTGTTATGTTGTCAGAATTCCTCCAAATCTCTGGTTGGTGATACTCTTGTGAAGGCTTGCTCTCCAAGAGTGTTGTAACTATGTTGTTTACTGAATAATACGTTGAGTTGCTTTGGAATGGGGGGGTTTCTCCCTAAAGGGTTTTCCTCATGTACACCTATGTTATGGTATATTGTTTATTTTATATTTATATGTGTTTCTACTTTTTGTAATTGTTAAAAAGATTGAAATTTGCACAATACTCTCCTCACAAGCTTAGTGTAGGAAGAGTTTCAATGTACCTTACTTCCTTTCAAAATCTAGGTTAATTGTGCTTTTATTATTTACCTTTACTTAATTAACCTATATTTTTAAATAGAAAGGTACTTTTACCTTATAGAATTAGTTATATTTCTACATTTAAATAGAGAGGTACTTTTACTTTATAGAATTATATATTTATAAGTGTATATATTTATGTTTCAAGTTATATTTTTTATATTTAAATAATTTTTTTATATTTTAGAGAAAATTTTGATAAACTATTTTTTAAATCGTGATGGTGAAATTTGCATACTCATGTTATTGTCATTTAGTTTTGTGTCTATTTTGAGGAGAGTATTTTGATATATAGACATAATGATAAATGGCATGATTTTGTGCAAAGTCAAGTCCCTTGCCTTATGCTATTAATCCAAAAAATAGGTCTTCTTTTTTGACATCTAGACCATTGGGGTCATATCATAAGTGCAAATATGTTACAAGGTTGTAAATAATAGTCAAATGGGGTCAAATGTTGAATATTGTTGCATATTCATGTTCCTCTCAAAATTTTATGTAATTTCAAAAAATAGCGTTACATTTCACATTCATATGAGGAAGTTATGGCTTAGGGAAGGTTGTTGTCAAAGATGATAGGTTATTGTCAAAGTTCACACACACTTGCTGCCAAAGTCACATAGTTTGGTGCTATAGTTTGAGTTGGGAAAGGTGTGTTGTACACCTTGCATAATAATGCTAATAATGTAAAAATAAATAATTAATTCAGGTGCATCTTAGAGATGTGGATACCACATGGATTAGGCATTCTTGGGGCCACTTGTATGTTGTATGTGGCATTGGGATAAATATTTAATGTGGGTGTCACATTAAGAAAATATTCATTATTGAGAAAATTTAGTACCAAATATTTAATTTTAGGTCATGGTTTAGTGAGTTGATGGTTATGATGCACATGGTTTATGTAAAACCACTTAGTGGTTTTGTGCAAGCTTGT
This sequence comes from Cunninghamia lanceolata, assembly GCA_027924645.1. Classification (NCBI taxonomy): domain Eukaryota; kingdom Viridiplantae; phylum Streptophyta; class Pinopsida; order Cupressales; family Cupressaceae; genus Cunninghamia; species Cunninghamia lanceolata. The sequence goes on from BSBN01000010.1 coordinate 365,300, forward strand.
CTTTATAAAAGCAAACACATGAGTATTTGTTGAGGTTGGCTTGTGTAACCTTTGGCTTGTTGGATAAGATTGGATTAAGCATCTCTTATAGGTTGTATATGTTGAAGCATGGATTGGGATGTATGGCTACACAATTCTCATTTGCTTGTTCACGTGGATGAATGCAACTAGGGTGTTTGATGTTTCAAAAGCTTTGCATAGAGACTATGCAAGTGTATTGTAATCTTGTTATTGAGATAATACATTGAATTTGTGAGTGCTTTCGAAGGCTGGTGTTATCTCATGGTATACTTTGTTATTCTATTGTATTGTGGATTCTGAATACTTGTTTTGTATTTGTTTCTCTCATTAGAGGTATGTGGAAGTGGTTTATTTTGCTACAATTTCCTTTTATTTGGTATCAGAGCTTGGTTGTCAAGTTGTAGGAGATATCTTCCTAGTTGTTAATCCTCAGTATGAGTTAAATCTTGTGCATAGTTGAATCCATGGTCTTACAAGAAAATATTGAAGGTATTTCAAGGTTTTAAGTGTGTTTGTAGATCTAGAGTTTTATGGTGATTTGGGAAAGTTTTTTGATTGGGTTCATTTTATGAGGTTTTTGGACATGAAGTTTTGTAAATGACCTCCTAAGCAAAAATAGACCTCATCATTAGATCCAAAAGCCCCAAAAACCTATGGATTGATATAAAATTCAACATACTTTAGAGAAAAAATGACCATTTTTAGGGATTTGAAGGAATCTTTGGCGATTATGTCTATATAGTCATATAGTTCCTATGATCCATGTGGGCAGGTATAGGTGTTGTTAATTGTATGGTGCGGCTAGGTACATGTGTTGTCAATCTTGTGGTACAATTAGATATAGAGAGGGAATATTCCTCAAACCTATGGTAGTGCCTGCATCAGCATGGTATGGACGATAGAATTTAAAAATAATGGACAACAAAATAAAAATAAAAAAATTAATGGGCTACTATGATGTCATCCCCTACGCAAGAGATTTGTATGGGGCCAACCTTGGTTATGTTGAGGACCACACATACAAGCCTTAAAGTGTTGGTCACATGGGGGGCTTAACCCCTGATCATGCCCAACATACGGGTGTGAAATGCTCAACCTTCAACGTTATTGAGATCCACCACTATTATCGATGGCTCAACCCACCTGCACACCACTGCCACTAGAGCACCACCAATCCACCACCAGAATAGTGGTGGAGGATAATTTGAATGACCTAACAGAGCAAAAAATATTAGGATCCATAACTTTTGCCCACGGTGTCAAATTTTCAACTTCTTGTAGTCGATGGAAAGATTTTTTTGAGAACTATGTAGTGATATTAGTGGTTTTTTCTAGATTTTGTTGTTTGTGACAAAAAATGACAGTTGGAAGTCAGTTTTTCTCTCATTGTTTTGATAAGTCATACTTGTGCCCATGATGTCCAATTTTTGACTTCTTATAAGCAATGGAGAGCATTTCCTGAGAACTTCAGTGGATCAAACTTGGAAGTGTTGCTATGTGGTTTGTTCACTTACATTTTTGTAGAGTTGTTTGATGGGTTCCTTAACTGTAGTACCTTGTGGGTTTATGGAAAATCGAATCTAGAGGTTATTTGGTGTTTGAGTCATGGATAATCTACATATTTATCTTTGGTTGTATTTATTTACATTATTGTTAATGTAATGTTAAACCTATTTATTACATTGTGAGATCTACAAGTTGTGCAGTTTTGTAGGCTATCTATACTTACAGGTTGCATAGATAACTCAGATGTGGACCGTCTATACCCATAGATCTTTTAGTGTTGATGCATTCTATTGGTTAGACTTGTTTAGTCACTTGGTGCATTGGTATGTGTGTCATGATGAGGCAAATATATGGTGTTACCTGAGACAGTTGTATTGTGGGACCTATAGTTGTTGACTATGATGTATAAGAGATTCTAAATCTTGATTCAGGGGAGTTTGATGCAAGTACATTAAGGGTGGTGATCATGGTGTCATGGAGGTTCTTGTATGCATGGAGCTTTGGCACAACATGGTCATTTATGTAGATACATAGTTGGTGGTGATGGATTGATTCATGGATTGCATGTTATAATGTCCCCAGTCTTATTTTTTTGAAGTATGTGATTTTTTTAATATTTTTTGAATTTATACCAACTTGTACAAACATAAATTACTAAACAACACTAACAATTAATATTGGAAACTCTAACATATATGGCCAAATGATCAATGTTGAAATATATATATAAGTTTCTTGTCTTGTCATTGTATTACTGGTAATGCTACTAAAATGAATATTATTGTCAGATCTCAATCCCACTGTGCATATTCAAACATGAATAGATAAACAACAAACTAATTTGCAACTATACAGATTGTCACAAAAATAATTAGTAGCGAACATGCAACTAATGCAAATAACAATAGCATTAGTTCATAGCCAATTATTAAATTGAAGTATTATTATTCAATGTCCATAAAACCCTCTATATTGGAATAATATTAATGGGATGGTTGTCATTAATTCTGGTAAGTAAAACTATAATTCCATAACACCTATATTGAATTAGATAGTAAAACCCGACAACAATATTCTGACAATCCCATATGTATTCCTAATGTGTCTGTGTGTGTATATGTATATATATATATATATATATATTATAAGCTAGAGAAATGCCAAAATTAACTCAAATATCACCCAATAACAACAACCCAACTCACATATTAATAGCAGCGATTGATAAGGAAGTAATATTCAATGTGGTGATCCATAGTTAGACCCACATATAGTTTAGTAGATGGTGTACCACAGTTGTTTGGAAGCCTAGTACAAATCCCCAAAGAGAACAAAGTTTGAGGGTGACAGAAGTTTTTAGGGCTTGTCCCCCTTTCACATAACACTAGGTGCGGTAGGAATATTCCTTAAACTGTTGTGATTCTAACATGTTGCTCCTCCTCTAACCCATGATACTTTTCATCTAATATTTGGTAGTTTATATTTGTACAACTGGAAAGCATGCTACACCTAGCCTTATATGTAGTACAACTCAACTAGTATGTGCTCACCAAACAATAAACAATATAATAAATAACAAACAAATGATAATGGGATGTAATCCAACACAATATGAAATGGAATCAAACTTAATATACTAGTGTGACAATAATATATTGGAAATAATGATATCAAATATGCAAACCAAACAATACTCGGAATAATAAAAAAAATATCTATCTTTATTGAAATCTTCAAATCCACCAAAGTACAATATTGAAATCTCTTTATCACATTGGAAACTAAAATAACTGGAACAAACCACACCGCATTGAAAATCTATAAATCTCTTTAATCTACCAATTTCTAAAATCTTTAATTTGCTTGCAAATATGAATCAAACAATCACAATCAATAAGCCCAAATGCGATACTTGAGTAGAATCGCCTCCAATAAGCAAGAGGGTTTTAGTCCTCAAGCCTATAAAGGAAACCAAAGGGTTTTCATCCTCTGATCGCCTGCACACCAATGGTTTTTGTCCTTGAATGCTTTGAACTCCAAATTGGAAGGAACAATGAAATGACAAAATCGGATGATTTGCTTTGAACAAATGACTTTGTTTTATAGTTGTCTTTTCAAGCCCTCCATTTGAATTTACTTTTCCCTCCAAGTACTTAAAATGCTTTTTAAATATTATGTGTTTAAAAAACATTTTTTAATAATTATGATAATATTATTAACTTGCCCCTTAGAAAATATTACTATTGAGCCCAACTTAAAATAATTTTATTAATTCTTTTAGTTCTGAAAAGGGGACATGATAGAGGTGGTGGTTTATCTTCTTGGATTGGAGATCATGGTTCTACTTTACCCTTTGGGAGTTGTTGGTGTTGCATTTGAGTACTTTGATTATGTGAGGGCCATGGGTGATCTTCAATTAGGAGATGGTTATCATGATGTCATGTGTAGCTCAGTATCACGGTTCAGTGGGAGCTTTAGCAGTGATATAGATTTGTCACTTAGTGATGGATGATCTCCTGTAGTGGTCTTTGGTGTCATGAAGAGCTCTTGGATTCTGTCTCTTGTATGCAGTGAGAGTTCATTGACATCTTTAGTGTTATTGACAAGGGATGATTATCTTCACATAGTTTGAATATGTTGATAGTTTGTTGCCATGGAGGACTCTTGGAGTCTTTGGTTGGGTTGTCAGTTATGATTTGTCAGTTTGAAAAATGATCCTTGGTTTAGATGATGGATGTTAAATTGCACCATGGTGGACTCTTGAGTACTAGTTATAGTTTTGGCATGATACAAGTGCTTTTGGGAGCAAATATGTTTGTGTATGCTAAGATTTGAAACAAAAAGGGACTAAATCAATGCAAACAAGAGAACCAAATTCTAAACCTAGAACACCTCTGATTGAGCCAAGGAATGTAAACAATTGGTGAAAGGGAAACAAGATTCTCACCAACACAAACTATGATGCCTATGGGATATTCTCAAGATGATTATTGTTGTTGAGAGTTGATGCAATTTCTCATTCTAGCAGCATGACCTTATTATGCATCCAATTCCAACTCTGGAAAATGGCTTGAGGAATGATTAATTTATAGATTTGGGATGAGGATGATGGATGGTGAGGATTTGATCTTGTGCAATGGAGGGAGTGGGTTGATCTATTTGTAAGGGAGAATTAGAGGCTTGAAAGTGGCATCTTGTGATCGGTGCACATGATTAGGGCAGAGATTGAAAGAGATAGAGAGTGGATATTTTCTTATTTTGATTGAGGGTGAGGATTGAGAAAGGTACATTTTGGAGCCTTGTGCAAGGTTGACTTTGTTTATTTGAAACAAAGTGGTGGAGGAATGTGCAAATGATTAGTTAGCTGATACACTTGATTTCTTTATTCAACTAATGATGAGAGGGGATTTGGTGGAATTAAATAAATATTATGTATTTATTTAATTCATGGAGGAATGTTGGGAGAATGATGGATTTAATTAAATAAATGTGATTTATTCAATTAAATCTCAAAGTTTAGATGAAAAGGTAATTTATTTAATTAATATCAGAAGAATGGTTAGATTTACTAATTAAATAAATGTGATTTACGTAATTAGTATTAGAATAAAATAGAGAGATTGAGAGAGGAGGAGCTTCGAGGTTGAGTGAGGGAGACGAACAATCATCCTCCATTGTTAATCTATGAGATGCTCCTCTAGCCAGAATCAACTCTGATTAGTGTCCTTCATCATTCTTGGTCCAATTCGTCCAAATTCTTCTTTGATTTGGTTTGTTTAATTTTGTTCTTAGGGGTCAATTTGGGAAACATTTTATTGTAAACCTATTTTGTGATTAATAGTTTAAATTTGAATTTTGTGATTTTATTTTGTATTTAATTTTGCACCTTTTTTAAATTGATGATCTTTTACTGTATTTACTTCGGGTACTAGGTTGTTGAGTTAGTATTTGGTGGCATACCTCTTGGGGGTTGATGGAGTCTCGTAGCATGTGGTAATTACCAATTGCAAGGTAGAAGATATTATGGAAAATGGAGAGCACAACACTGCCAAAAAGGAGGAGAAATCTAGTAAAGGGGCTAAAAAATCTTATAAGGAGGAAGTCTTTAATGTTGAGGATGTAAAGATAGCGCTGGAAACTTCCAAGTTTGAGGTTTGAGTCAGAGACAACACTGGAAATCATGGACAATATGGAGAAAGTTGTAACTCTAGAATCTTGAAAGACAATAAGGGCCTTCATTTGCCCAAGACACTCCAAGTAGATCCTAATAATGAAATGTTAGAGGCTATTAAAAAAGAAGATAATATATTAAAACATGTGATTGTTTTTCTTGTTTGTAGGGACAATGAGAACCTTCCATGAAGAATTTTTTTTTATGATTGGTTATTGAATGTCAAGGGTAAGAAACTTGAAATTTACATTTCATTTTGTTGAATGATACAAAATGGATTATTTTTTATTTTTCTCAAGAACCATAATATACAAAAGATGGTCTTGAGTAAAGAATTCTAGAATATTGGTAAGTCCATTTTTAAGACAGTGCCCTATTCTCCAGAGCTAACTCATGAGGAAATAATATTTTGTTCCATCCCCAGATGGGTGATAGTTAAAAATGTGCCACTTCAAATGTGAGTTGTTTTTCCTCAACTACTTAGTCCACATGGGAAAGTCTTACAAGTTGAAGATACTACAACAATGCTTCCCCATATGAATGCTAGACTCCTCTCATTAAACACTATATTTCAAATTCCAAATGTAATTGAAATCCAGTTAGGTAACTCTCTGCATAAATGTGAAATTGAAGGTTTGGGTGGTCGTAATGCCTATTTTCTTTGTTAAAAAGATGGACACCAAAGAAAAGACTACCCCATAATTGTTAAGTTTTCAAAAAACAACAAACCTATTTATAAAAATATCAATAACAAAGAAAGCCCTATGAAAACAAATGCACACAGAGGAATCTCCTGTTAATAATCTCCAGGATGGAGATACTATGATGGTTAATGAGGAGAATCATTGTAGTCCTCATCATTTAGTTATAAATGTCAATCCAGGGTGGTGTCCAAGGCTATATGCAAAAAGGAGAAGAAATAATTTGCGTGACAGTCCTCTCTACAAACTAAATTGAAAGCAAATGCATGAAGCGAACTAAACTCTGTTGCAATCAAATCTAATCTAGGAAGCTTGTAAATGGAAATGCTGGAATCAAATCTATCTTAAGAATATTTCAAATAGAAATTCTGGAAATGTAAATAAATAGGGAATGGAAAGACTGTTAAGAAATGAAACTACAAACAACTACTACTGCTAAAATACTAAACTATATTATTTTATAAAACTCTCCCCCATTTAATTCTTTGATTATAATGCAAATTTATAGAATGCTTATTCTTAATCAATCCACCAAGAATATGGATCTGAGATCTTATTCTTGGGGAGAAAAACTATATCTTCTTCCTCTAATCTCGCTACCTTTTATCATGCCACTTTTATTTTAGTTGTTTTCTATCACAAACTTCTCATTCATTTTAATGAATTGCTTCAAAGGGTTTCTGGGTTTTGTTCCCCTCATTCCCATATTTTTGGATCATTTTAAAATTCTAAATTTCATTGAGAAATGAGAGAGATCTCCATTTTACTGAGACTGCATTTTTAACTTCCTCTTTTCGTGCTTCTTTCTAAAAAGTTTTTTGGTATTCCAACTTGGTAGAATTTATTCTTCAGTCTACTAATTGTTGATTACAAGGCAAAACATGCAATATTATTAAGACATGCAATGACACTAATTAATCAAAAGACATTCTTTTATTTAGCTAATAGATGAGACAATTTATGGTCTCATCAGTTAACAAGGATGGAGTTGAAGAGTGGTATTAATAAAAATAACATTGGATAAATGGAGGATAACTCCTTAAATGAAAAAAATGATAATATGGGGACTGAAAAGATCACTCACAAGAAGAATGCTCAGGAGCTTGTTTTAGATAACTTAAAAGAAAAAATTCTTACTAACAAGATGGATCAGGCCTCCAAACCCCAAGAGCCCCCCCAATGTTGCTAATTCTTTAGAGTTTGAGGGTATGACTATTTTTTTAACAAATGAGGAGTTTGAACAAGAGAAATCAAGTAAAAATATGGATTGTCTTAATCATTTGTTTCGAAAGAAACTAATGGACTAGGCTGTTGATATGGAAATTAATAAAAAAGGTGAAGATAAGAAAAAAAAGAAAATAACTGAGCATAGGAGATAGCTCTCAAAAGTCTGGTAAGAAAGGAAAAGAGGAGAAAATCCCAAATTTTTTGATAGATTGTTTAAGAATCAGAGTTCTCCCAACCCTCCTTAAATGAACCTAAATTGTATAAGTCAGAATATCAAGGGACTATAATCCCCTAATAGAAAGTACATTTTGAGAGCCTTGTGCAATAATAAAAATAATATGGATTTCTTGCTCCTATAAGAAACCAAAGTGGTTGGGTTTTAGCTTGAAAAGGTTTTAAGGTTTGTTTGGAATAGATCTAATTTTTATACATCTAATTATTCCAAAGGAAAAGGTGGCAAAACCGTTCTTGTTAACTAAAAGTGGTCCAAATATGTGGTGAATTATGGTTGTTCCCTATGTAATAGGGGTATTTGGATCATTATTGAAAAATATAATATCAAGTTTGGTATTTGTTCTATATATGCAACAAATGACTATAGAGAGAAGATAAATCTCTAGAAATGGCTTGCCTATGCTTTACCCAAAGTCTCCCAAATCATTGGGAGGACTTTGTAATGTCCCCTTCTAGCAAGCCAAAAATTTTCACAACCTTGCACACAATTTCAACTTGTAAAAGAGAACATTACTATTCAATCATATTAACCATAAGGATATATTAAATCAAGTCTGATGATCATAAGCTATAAGCATTCTAACTTTCACAATATCCAATTATACATGTTTCATGATTCCAATTGAGAGAGATATACTTGGGTTTACATGGTCATCAAACCACTTGCCCAATGAGAGAGGGTTTATAAAGGAACAATCAAGGGGTCCATATTCTATTCCTTTGACCGGAGACCAACCCAAATCAAAGGCCCATCCCTTGTCCTGGAGAGGTACTCTAGACCAACATGAAACAAGAGCCTATCCATTACATGGTGGTTCTCTTGACCAACACAAGATAATGGGAATATATCAATCTTTAGCCAGATGGTATTCTTGACCAACTTAGGCATCAACCATGATGTCGGTCTTTAGCTGGATGGTACTCTTGACCAACTATGGCATCAACCATGATATACCTCATTGCTTACCCTTATCCCTTCATCTCGATCTATGGGTTTGGTTGATATACCATGAGCCTCTACTTCTCATCCCTTCTTCTTCATGATTATCTTAAGAACTCATTCTAGTCATTGACAATATATAAGCCATGCCTTAGTATCCTAGGCTATGACATTTTGTTACTATAACCTTAATTACCAATTCATTTATTTTATGATGGTCCTTTCATACGTTCATTTATTCTATGATATCAATTTCTATAAGGATCTTACTAGTTGATTCCATACTTATGATAACCTCTTGTTATATCATATTTATTCTGTGATTATGTATGACAACGTTACCATTTATAATTGACGCATTTTGCATTATTCTTTCCATATCATATTTCTATTACAACTCCTAATTTATGAGCATATTCATTCATATATTAACAGATGTAACAATAATATGATCTAATTCAATTCTATGTTTATGATTGCATTGGTTATTATACTTTATTTATGGTGTCCTATATGGTGATCTCATAATTCCATTAACGCTAATACAAACCAATTTATTGCTTAGTTTGAAATATAATTCATAGTGTAAGCTAGAAGTCCATACCTATAGTTTGGTGTTCTTATTGCATAGAAATCAGTGGTAGACCAATAGACTGGAAAATGATAACCAAATGGTGAGAAGAGATAATATACTTAATATTGCAGAGGTCCAATGAATTGTTAGATAGATCAATTTGTTCGATCCAATGAGATGTTTTGTTGATTTAATTTGATGTTGCTTGATTGATAAGGGATATATGTTCCCTCTGTCAGATGCCGATATCCTTTGTTCGATTTAACAAATGTAGATGTGTTCTATTATATGACTCCCTTCCCTATTCCATTTATTTCTCTCTTTTTATATTATTACAAATAAAGGTGCCCTTTGTGAATGTATATGTTTGTAGACAAATAGCAGCCCTTCATTACAAATTAAATCGTAGCTCTTGGATATCTTAATTGCCGCCTTAATAGGCGTTGCCCCTTTTTTATTCAAATCACATCTTCATAAATCATACATATGTTAATAACTTAATATTCATCGCCTTCCTCTTTGAAATCTTATTGTCTAACATATACAATATTTGTCTTATTAAATACACCACTTTCATTGGGAGAGTCGGCCACTTTTTTGAGTTTTGAATTTGGTTTTAAATTCTCTTATGGCTTGTTCTTTTAATTTGTTGCTGGGAGTTTGTTAATATTCAAGGCTAACGGATCCTCATTTAGTGCTTTATGGGACCCTCCTTTGTTATGTAAGTCTTTGATATGAGTAGACAAGAAATTTGAGTTAATATTTTCTTGTCAGAATTTGTCTTTGTTTACTAATCGTTGCTCCTCTAGCAGTGCATAACCTTTTACAATACCATTAATATATTATATATATATATTAGATATCAATATATTATATAATATTTAAATTATTAATAATTATATTTATATAATATATACTATTATGATTAAAATAATATTTACATTGATAATATTTATGTAAATGTGTTTATTATTTATAAATATAATATATTAAATTATATTATTATAATTATAATAATATCTGAATTAATAATATTTTTATTTATGTTTATTATTTTATAAATACAATAATATATTAAACAATATATTTGAATTGACCATATTTCAAGAAAGCAATTGTATATCATGGTGTTTAAATCTTTAATTTAAACAATGCCTTAATATCGGGACATGACAACCCTCCCTACTCAAGATTGCTTGTCCTCGAGCAATCACAATGAGTTCTTTCATTACCTTGCATTTTTTAACATCTTCCTTTGGATGTGTTGAGATGAAGACATGGTTTGATCCAGAATGAATATTATTATGCTTTGGTGAAGAGAAAATGATTGTGATTTCATGAAATAGAATTTGTGACCAAAGAATACTTGAAAGGTTCAATGAAAGACAAATGTATAGGTAAGCATTTGTTTGAATAATACTGATATGATGCAAGTGTTATAGATGAAGATGTGGTTTTAGACAATGAAACATTTCAATGTAGGAAAAAAAATGATTTTGAGAGTATCAAGATTCTAATGAATGATGAAGACACCTTGAGAACTTGTAGAGATGAATCTAATGATGTCGTAGAGAAGGTAATCTCAAGTATGACATTTGTTTCACAATTTGTAGAGTGTATAATGATGATAATATAGCATGGAGACAAACAATGATGAATAAGATTATCACCAGAGAGAAGATCCATGCACACAATTATATATGAAACACAAATCATAAATACACGTAGTTCATGAAGCATACACAAAGCTTATACACTTAATATATGATAGACAAAGTATATGAATCATGAAGCATGAACATAATATGTAATACACAAGTATACACACGTAATACATGAAACACATAGCATACACTTGATGCACAAAGCATGAAACATACAAAGTATACGCGCGGAATATGTAAGGCATGAAGCATACATGTAACATGCAAGTATACGCACGAAAAGGATACACATGAGTACAAGTAAGTCATGAAGTGTGCATTTGAACATACATAGGTCATGGAATACACACATAAATCATGTAGTATACATTTGAACACACAAAGTCATACTCGAATACACGTAGTCATAAAGTATACAATTGAATACACAAAGTCATAAGGAATACACTCAAATATAAATACAATCACAAGTTATACAAATACAAGTCATACAAATACAAGGCATAGAGTGTACACTCAAATGCAACTTCAGTCATAGAGTATACATCAAATACAATTACAGGGTATAGAGTATACACTTAAATACAACTACATTCATAGAGTATACATTCAAATACATTCGTAGAGTTTACACTCAAATACAAATACATGCATACAAATACAAGAATAGGGTATAAAATACAAATGCACATCATAGAGTATACACTCAATCATGAATACAAGGCATAGAGTCATATACTCAAAGACAAATACAAGTCATAGAGTATACAGCCACAAATCATACAAATACAAGTTATATACACTTGAATATCAATACATCTTTATAAAGCATACATGTTCATAGAGTATACATTTGTATCCAAATCATAGATCATACATAGCCAGAGTATACACATATAAATTCATAGAGTATACATTTGCATACAAATACACTCAATGAAATATATACGTAAAACATACTCATGAATGTTTAAGTAGCATGCATATGAACACATATGGAGCTTGAAGTATACATGCCAAAAATATATATCAGATATGAGAAACACACATTCATCAACATGAGCAAGCATACCAATAGGAAGCATACAAGTATGAAGCAATACACGAAAATACACAAGATTACACAGATAAGAAGCATGAATACACACAAGAATATGCATAAACACACACAGACAGGAAGCATGAAGTAAAATACGTGAACACACACAGGAAGCATACAAGTAGGTTAAACATGAAGTAAAAGCATGACACATATAAATAGATTTGAGGCATGGAGTATACACATGAAGCATCAATACATGGAACATACAAATGCATGCAAATACAAGTTATAGAGTATATATTTGAATACATAAGTCACAAAGTAATGAATACACATAATTTACATTAATACATATAAGTATACTATCGAACAATTGGAAAGGGGAATCGGTGCATCCCATACTACACCGTGGACCCATCCACCGTTCCAAGGTCACCAAGTATACCTATGAACACATGTAATACTAAAGCATACACAATATATAAACTACATCATATCCATAATGCATAGTGGAAGTTTAATCATACGAGGACTTGGATGAGAAACATGATAGGTCTGCCCGAAGCTATTCGTGCTAAGCCCAAGAGCAGATATACCATCCCTCTTGGCCCCAAGTGGCAGACACACGGCTATCCAACATGGGGTGGCGTACTTAGTGGATAAACTTGTACCTACTTTCCCTATCCATGTTGCTTAATCCATACCTTTTATGATTGAAACTCCTTCAACAACCAATCCATGTGGGGGATTGGGGAAATGCTACAATAGGAGGCCCATAGATTTTCTTTTCTAACCCCAAGGGTAGTCACTCACCCCCTTGGCTCCAAGTGGCTAGCTCGGAGTGGCGTACTTAGAAATAAATCTAATATCTGCTCACCCTACTAGTATTTCTCCCGCTCTTCCTCATGATTGCTTGATGAGAATTACAAATACTAAAAATATCTAGATTCATAGAGATTATACATTAATAGCATAATTAATAATGAATTCAATACATATATTAACAATCATGAAGAATACACATCATACACATGGTTGCATAAGTTACAATTATACTTACAGGATGGCAGGATGACTGCTCTGATACCACTTGTAATGTCCCCTTCTAGCAAGCCAAAAATTTTCACAACCTTGCACACAATTTCAACTTGTAAAAGAGAACATTAGTATTCAATCATATTAACCATAAGGATATATTAAATCAAGTCTGATGATCATAAGCTATAAGCATTCTAACTTTCACAATATCCAATTATACATGTTTCATGATTCCAATTGAGAGATATATACTTGGGTTTACATGGTCATCAAACCACTTGCCCAATGAGAGAGGGTTTATAAAGGAACAATTGAGGGGTCCATATTCTATTCCTTTGACCGGAGACCAACCCAAATCAAAGGCCCATCCCTTGTCCCGGAGAGGTACTCTAGACCAACATGAAACAAGAGCCTATCCATTACTTGATGGTTCTCTTGACCAACACAAGATAATGGGAATATATTGGTCTTTAGCCGGATGGTACTCTTGACCAACTTAGGCATCAACCATGATGTCAGTCTTTAGTCGGATGGTACTCTTGACCAACTACGGCATCAACCATGATATACCTCATTGCTTACCCTTATCCCTTCATCTCGATCTATGGGTTTGGTTGATATACCATGAGCCTCTACTTCTCATCCCTTATTCTTCATTATTATCTTAAGAGCTCATTCTAGTCATTGACAATATATAAGCCATGCCTTAGTATCCTAGGCTATGACATTTTGTTACTATAACCTTAATTACCAATTCATTTATTTTATGATGGTCCTTCCATATGTTCATTTATTCTATGATATCAATTTCTATAAGGATCTTACTAGTTGATTCCATACTTATGATAACCTCTTGTTATATCACATTTATTCGATGATTATGTATGACAGCGTTACCATTTATAATTGACGCATTTTTCATTATTCTTTCCATATCATATTTCTATTACAACTCCTAATTTATGAGCATATTCATTCATATATTAATAGATGTAACAATAATGTGATCTAATTCAATTCTATGTTTATGATTGCATTGGGTATTATACTTTATTTATGGTGTCCTATATGGTGATCTCATAATTCCATTAACGCGAATACAAACCAATTTATTGCTTAGTTTGAAATATAATTCATAGTGTAAGCTGGAACTTGTCCATACCTGTAGTTTGTTGTTCTTATTGCATAGAAATCGATGGCAGACCAATAGACTGGAAAATGATAATCAGATGGTGAGAAGAGATAATATACTTAATATTGTAGAGGTCCAATGAATTGTTAGATAGATCAGTTTGTTCGATCCAATGAGATGTTTTGTTGATCTAATTTGATGTTGCTTGATTGATAAGGGATATATGTTCCCTATGTCGGATGTCGTTATCCTTTGTTTGATTTAACAAATGTAGATGCGTTCTATTATATGACTCCCTTCCCTATTCCATTTCTTTCTCTCTTTTTATATTATTACAAATAAAGGTGCCCTTTGTGAATGTATATGTCTGTAGACAAATAGCAGCCCTTCATTACAAATTAAATCGTAGCTCTTGGATATCTTAATTGCTGCCTTTAATAGGTACTGCTCCTTTTTTATTCAAATCACATCTTCATAAATCATACATATGTTAATAACTTAATATTCATCGCCTTCCTCTTTGAAATCTTATTGTCTAACATATACGATATTTGTCTTATTAAATACACCGCTTTCATTGGTAGATTGGCCATTTTTCTGAGTTTTGAATTTGGTTTTAAATTCTCTTATGGCTTGTTCTTTTAATTTGTTGCTGGGAGTTTGTTAATATTCAAGGCTGACAAATCCTCATTTAGTGCTTTGTGGGACCCCCCTTTGTTATGTAAGTCTTTGATATGAGTAGACAAGAAATTTGAGTTAATATTTTCTTGTCAGAATTTGTCTTTGTTTACTAATCGCTGCTCCTCTAGCAGTGCATAACCTTTTACAATACCATTAATATATATATATATATATAATATAATATTTAAATTATTAATATTTATATTTATATAATATATACTATTATGATTATAATAATATTTACATCGATAATATTTATGCGAATGTGTTTACTATTTATAAATATAATATGTTTAATATTATATTATATTATATTATTATAATTATAATAATATCTGAATTAATAATATTTTTATTTATGTTTATTGTTTTATAAATACAATAATATATTTGAATTGACCATATTTCAAGAAAGCAATTATATATCATGGTGTTTAAATCTTTAATTTAAACAATGCCTTAATATTGGGACATGACAGACTTTAGCATGGTTGAGCAAAAGGAGGATAAAACTAGTGGAATTCCAATGAATTGGAAAGGTAATGAGCAGTACTTTTGATTGAGAGCAAAAAATATCTTGAAGCTTTTTGATCCCCTTGAAAATAATAAAAATAATAGTAAGAGCATTTGGTATACATGGTGTAATAGTCAAAAGGATGGGAAAAGAATCTACTTTAGACTTGACAGATTTTATGTTCATGAGAACCGATTTTATTTTGAGAATGTTTCTAATGTTAACTGTGTTCAAGTACTCCCGTGTACTTTGTTTGACCACCACCAATAGAGGCTAACATTTTGATCAAAGATACCAAGAGTATTAATGTTGTGAGAATAGAAAATATGTATAAGCTTAACACCGAGTTGTTAAAAAATATTGATTGTATGGAAGGAATCAAAACTCTAAGCAAAATAAATAAGGATTGCTTCCCCAACAAATCTACCATTATTTATTGGAAAAATCTTGTGAGTGGTTATAAGTCTCTTTTTCAAACTATTGGGAAGAAATGTGCACTTGACGATAGAATATATAAGAGTTACCTTTAGGAAAAAAAATTGAACATTGAATACCAAGTACAGAAAGAGCCTAATAATCAAACTCTAATTGATACTCTTCATGAGATCAAACATAAGCTAAGATACCTACAAAACAAAAAAGCCCAGGGAGCTAGTATCAGAGCCAGAATGAATTGGATCAAAGAGGGAGACAAAGGATCGAAGTATTTTTTAATATTTCGAAAGCCAAGAAGAGTAACGAGTCAATTAGCCCAATTGATATTAATGATATTTAGTATAATAATAATGATGATATTAAAGAATCTTTTTTTTTTTTTTTTAAATGCGCCTGGTAAACTTTTTAACGTGACCGGCGACGCTGGTGCGACACGCCCTCTAGGTCCACGCGAATGCTTTTGCCTGGAGCAATGAACCGGTGAGGCCACAACTGGGGGACCTCATCCCCTAGGAAGAACACTTCAAACCCGCGAGCTCATTGGCCCAGCGAAGGCATAAAGCCTTGCGAGCTCGTTGGCCCAACGGGGGTTTGAACTCTGGTGGCCGCCACTACAACCGAGCGACTTAACCACCGAACCATGCCATCATTGGCGATATTAAAGAATCTTTTAGAGCTTTCTACGAGAACTTATTATTTGCAAATGATAACACTAGTAGCTACAAACAAACTCAAGAGGTTTGCAAAAGAATTATTCCTAAAAAAATCAATGAAGAGGAGACCTCAAATCTTGGGAAGGATACTAGTAAAGAGGAAATTTTAATGGCTATTTAGTATTTTAAAATGGGAAGTTCCCAGGAGTTGATGGGCTTCCTATTGAATTCTACAAATCCAATATTGGTTGGGTAATTTATGACCTATTTTCAATGTATAAAGAAGCTACTCACAAGGGCTCTTTGGAAACAAAATAAATAGAGGAATTATTAAACTCCTCTCTAAGGAGGGAGATAAAACAAACATGAATAATTGGAGGCCTATCACTCTATTAAGTGTCTTTATAAAATCTATGCTAAAGTGTTGGTTCTAAGACTAATTGATATCCTTCCAAAGATTATTAACAATACTCAAACAAGGTCTATAAAAGGCAGATACATTTTAGAAAACCTAATAACTAGTTGGGAAGATTTTGAATGGGCCAAGAAGACCAACCAAAGTGTAGGAATTTTATTGCTTGACTTTGAAAAATCCTATGATAGGGTGTGGGGTGGTCATTCATCTTAACAATTTTGGAGGCTTTTTTTTTTCCTAAGGATTTCTGTAAAATGGTTAGAATGTTGTTCTAGGATGCTTATACTCAAATTGACATCAATGGATCTTTAGTTGAGCCTATTATTTTACAAAGATCCATAAGGCAAGGTTGTCCTCTTGCACCTGCTCTCTTTGTAATTGCATTTGATGCTCTTCATTATATTTTAAGATCTAATAATTTTGGTAATATGGTTAAAGGGATTTCCCTACCTAATAATGAGCTTCTTTTGAACATTCAATTTGCTTATGATACCACATTATTTCCTAAGCTAGAGGAAGAGAATTTTAAAAGCTTGATTAATAGACAAGTAATACATATTGACAGGCATTAGGTGCTAAAATTTCTAAGAACAAGTCTATTATGTTAAGTTGGAAAGAGGCTCTTCTTAATTGGTTTAGTAACTAGTTGGAAGTGGGGTGGTCCATCTAAGAAGGTTAGATACCTAAGGATCCCATTCTCTATGAACTCATCTTTGAAAAACATGTGGGACTGGATTTATTATAAAATAGAGAAGAAATTCTTGAAGTGGAACAACCACTATCTATCTATGGCAGGTAGAGTTCAAGTGTGCCAAAATAATTCTTTCATCATACACTATCTATTATGCCTCTATCTGGTTATTTTGTAGTTATCGAATTGAAAATATTCAAAAGTTAATTAGATGCTTTATGTGGTTCGATGGCAAAGGTAAAAAGAAAAGGCGTGATGTTAGTTGGGATCAGTGTTGTCTAGATAAAAGCAAAGAGGGATTAGGCCTTAAGAATTTAAAATTCAAGGTGTGGCCCTAGCCACAAAATGGATTGTTAAAGCACTTAATGGTAATTGATGAGGTATAAACAACCTCATTTCTTTGATGAAACAAATAACCTTTTTTTTGCATTGCCCAATTCCCTAGCCTTGCCAATTTGTTTGTTTTTATAAGCAATATTAATCTATTTTTAATAAAATGTTGTACAAATCTTTATTTCCTAAATTGATTGAAATTAGCTTTTAAAAGTTGATATAATGGCATGTAGAGTTGGGTAATTGTGCAGGGTTAATGCATTGCCTACAAGAGAAGTGGACTTCATGCAGCTGAGGTCGAGTGCACCGGAACTTGAGGGCGCTAGAAATTTTAGGCGTGCATTAATTGAAGGCTCTGTTTAAGTTCTGTTATTTCTGTTGGTTACCCAAAGACATTATGGCTCCACTCGGATCCCTTTAATATGTTTTAAAAGACATCAATAGTTAAAGATTCTATTTTTCAGTTATAAGACTTTTTCAAGTGGCATTTTCCTGCCATCTGAAATCTAGGAGCTTGAATGTAGTTCAATTTTAATTTGTTGCTCAAAACATGGATATAAATATTATACTATGGATGGATGAAAATCATTCTCTTAGTTTTTGAAAATAATCAGAGCTATGTAGTGCAATTTTCTCCATGAGTGCAAATAGAGTTGTTCTGTGTAATTTCTCTTGAAATATAAAGATCTGAATAGAGTTACCATGTTGCTGTGGAAATGATTGAATGCGACCTGAGTTAAAGATAAATTTTGCCCAAGAGATGGCCACTCGCATGACTGTAGAGTAGATAAGTATTTCTATTTCTGTGGATGTTTATTCTCAGTTAAAGTTATTTTATGTTTAGTTTTATGTTGAGAACCTGCAGGGTGTGTTGTTTAAATGTTTCTAGAGTATCTATTTTGGTTAAACTGTTGTTTACTGTTGTTTTAGAACTCTGTGTTGTTTAAATGTTTCTAGCGCATCTGCTTTAGTTTGAATTATTGTTTTCTGATAATCAAAAGTTAGAATGTTTTGTGCAGTATAGAGTTTGTCATCATTCAAGATCAGAGTAGAGTTACCTTTCTACATTTCTAGTATAGATTTTATATGCTTTCTAGTATAGAGTTTATATGCTTTTTAGTGTAGAGTTCAAATGTTTTATGTAGTAGGATATAACTGCTTTTTAGTTTCATATGATGTTTGAATCTTTTAAATGAATTAAAAAATTGTTTGTCAATGAGATATCCAAACTCCCTGTTGCATATAACCTCAGACACTACCCCGATCAATAAACTGATAATTTTCAACTAAAGTGTTAGGACCTCACGACAGCCTGTCACTTTTTGGCGCCGTTGCCCAGGACACGTGATTCTTTTCTAATTGTTATTAGGGAAATGCTTGGAAACCTCTTGTAGTAAACACCCAAAAATCATCACTAAACCTCTCTTTCTGCATGGTCAGGAAATGAGGCCCACATGGAAGATTTATACCAAAACCCCCCCAATAGTAATTTTGACCATAAATAGGGAGGAAGAAGTCTCAGCGGAAGAACTAAATTACGAATTGATCAAGCAAGATCAACCTGAGACCTCCCAAAATACCCCAGAAGTTTTACCAGCTAACCCAATCTTTGAAGAGATAGTCATTCAGCCAACCAACCTAGTCTTTGAGGAAGAGAACATTCCTTTTGACATTATGGCTAATAATCTCCATAATGATGATATCCCAAGAAGACCGACAACACGAACCTTTACCTACCCTATTACTCTCAATGAAGATGATGATGCACCAATGAAAAATATTTCACCATCCATCTTGCTGACTTCCAGGGGACTTTCCTCTGAAGATCTTGACCAGTTCCTCTTCGAGTTCAAATTCTTGTGTCAAACATACAACTACAAGAACGATAACCAGAAACTTAAACTTTTTCCCTCCACTCTGAGAGACGCTGCAATGCGTTGGTTCATGGGACTAGTTTCTAGGTCAATAACTACGTGGGATGAAATGGAAACAATCTTTTAGACAAATACCAGAGTTATTGTAGAGTTAGTGAGAGGAAAGAGGAATTGCTCAAACTAAGACAAAAAGAAGACGAGAGCCTGGAAGATTACCTTGATAGGTTTATCTTTCTAACCAAATGATGTGGTGAAGAAGCCATAAGTCCAGAAATTCTAAAGACTATATTTCTTAAAGGACTTGATGAAGATGCTAGGAGGATCTTAGATTTAATTAGAAAGGGAGATGTGTCTCAACTTGAACTGGGTGATATCTCTGAGTTATGCCAGAATTTTTCTCGAACTCGAGGAGGTATCCGAAAATCTAGCCTTTTAAGGAGCTCAAATGAAATAGGTAAATTATGTGAGGAAATAGCAAATCTGAAGACTGACATTCTTGTTCAGTTGAACACCACTTGGGATGGAATACATGCCAAAACACATAATCCTGAGACTTTATCCATCTATTGCCCTAGGTGTCACAACAGGCATCTGCTAAGAGAATGTCCTTTGGATAAGGCTGACAATTGCCAAGTTTGTGAAAAGAGTCATGCCACTGATCAATGTGAGATCCTTAATGTAATCAAGAATTCTAAAAAACAACCATCTCACACTGAGGAGGAAATTAATTTCGTGGGCTAGAGACCTGGAGGAAATTTCTCCTATGGTCAAAACTCCAACCGTACATGGCGACCTCCAAACACTTGGAACAATACACAGTGGACAACTCCATGGCCTTCAGCACCACCTGGTTGGGGATCTTACCCACCTTGGGGACCACCTGAATGGACGAACCAAGCTTGGGGAAATCCCCAATGGCCAAATCAACAATGAAACCTGTTGGTTATTTTTCTCCGAATCGGTAGAGGGTTTGCCAGTTCCTATGCATAGGCTGATTCGGCCAACAGAAATGGGAGGTTGCGTGAGCTGCCTCCCCTTCACTTCTGGTTCTGTCGCACCAAGGGGGGTGTCCCTATTTGATAAAGATGTAACATTTACTCTCCAAATGACAAAAAGATTTAGCTTTCTAATGACAGGCAGAATACTCTCATTTTGGGACCAAGATTTGTGTGACAAATCACAAGGTTGGCAACATTCTTGGACATATGTGTCTGGTTATGTATGAGAGCATGTAGGGGTCCTAATCCTACTCCTACAACTAATAGGTGGAAGTTATGAAAAGGTGGATATGATGATTTGGATGCAAGACAAGAGGTTTTGGGTCATAATTACTAACCCAGGAGCAGACCGGTGCCTATCTCAGGGCAAGGAGTCAACTAGACGTATGCAACAGATGGTTTACAACTAGCATTCAAGTTTCAAGGGGTTGGATTGATGCTTGCCTTACAAACATCACCCAAGAATGGGTATTTAGCTGCCTCTACTTATAGATATCCCTGCTGACAAACAACCTTCTCCATGCTTAACCTAAAACAATTTAATCCACTCCTTGAATGGAAGTCAGAGATGAAGCATGTGATACTTAAACTTATATCCTAGAATCTGAGAAACCCTTAGCAGCCAAATTCAAAAGAAGGAAATGCATGCAGCGAAGGAGACAAACAGATAAACACATGCATAAGAGCATTTTTCATCTATATCAACATGAAATTGAACATACGTGCAAAATACAATCATGATGCAACTCATAAACTCCAGAATGAGATAAAACAACCCAGGATCATGCCCTATTCTTCATTATTTACACCAAAATGCCCCAGCCTTCAACAACTAAAAATGAGTAACCCAGTCCTCCTTATACAATGAGGAAGTGTACTCAACACATTAATTACAAGCAAATCAAAAATTTGCCAGATACAATGCATCGTGAGAAATGGCGCTCAAAATAATAAATGTAGCAGAGGGACAAGGAGAAAGGAGCAGACAGAATTGGGATCTGGGCCGCCGCCTGAAGGTTCTCTTCATAAGCCTGGTACTTGGCCGTTTAACCATCAGCCCATGCCTATTTGCAATTTTGCCATAAATGGCTCAACCACCCTCATCTACCATCGAAATCTACAGCAGCGCGTCACTGAAGTTTTCCCGCTCGAAACATACTGCAGACACGAGGAAAAAACCATCGCTGAAGGTTTAAAACTCGACCGTTGATCAAGAACCCATCGCCGAGATCAACGGCCCCAAAATATGCATGAAGAGCTACCAGCCAATGATATCGTGCCACGTAGGCACCTTAATCTTCTATTGCTGACCCTTCGCTCTCTCCACTTTACCTTTTCGCCCTGTACATGCAAAAGCATATACAAGCACCTTTATACAAGGCGGACCCCAAAACATCATAGAACAAATTGAAAATCAACCATCGGGTCCACTTTGCATC
Source organism: Cunninghamia lanceolata (assembly GCA_027924645.1). Taxonomy (NCBI): domain Eukaryota; kingdom Viridiplantae; phylum Streptophyta; class Pinopsida; order Cupressales; family Cupressaceae; genus Cunninghamia; species Cunninghamia lanceolata. The sequence continues at coordinate 387,583 of BSBN01000010.1, forward strand.
ATCCTTCCTTGCATATCCCCTTTGTATATCGGCATGTACAAACGCCATATACATGCACGCCACGGACCCCAAATGTTTATGAAGCAACTTGAAATCTTCATCGGGTCCGGATTGTATGTCTTCCTTTGTACCTCCATTTTGTATGTTGCACATACAAAAGCAAATATATAAGTCGGATTCTAACTCATTTATCAGCCAGATTGGAGAACCTTTCAAATCCGACTTGTATCTCATCAAATGTATATTTCCTTTGTATGCTGAATATACAAACTCGTTTGTGAATACCCACGGGCCCTACCACATGTATCTTCCCCGCTGCACTGTAGCAAATGCATCTTTGCACCTTTGTATGTTTCGCTTGCATCCACAAATATACAAACCTCTAATATGCAACTGCGGTATCTTCAACAGAATATTCTGGGAATGTATCTTCCGCTCGCCACTGTAGCAATTGTATATTAGCATGCCCTTGTATACATTGCTTTGTATATGACCCGATATACAAAGTGGGAATATTCCCTAGAATCTGCGAAATATTCCCCCTTTGTATATGCACCTTTTAGAGCCTGATATACAATCAGAAATGCACCTAACTCAATTTTTCAAAGGGCGAAAGAGATTTTTGACCCGCCAATGCAAATTTTGACCTATATGTATATACAAACACCTTTGTATATACAAAGACACATGCATATGACTGATTTTGGCATTTTTTACAACTACAGAGGCCGAAAGTGTTAGAAATTTTTGAATATTGGGAAGGTGCCTGCATATTTAAATGTTTAAAACCTGATTGCTTATGCAGGCACCACCAACACCCTCATAATTAACCCCCACAATGGAACCAAATACCAAACCAATTCTATAATGGTCCAAGACGATTGCCAAATCCGCAACAGAACCTTCTAACAGCTCCTCAAAACCCTCAACAGAATGAACAAGTTAATCAATCACCATTACCGACACAACCTATTCCTAATCCCAAGAACACACGTCAAAATGCCCCAGTATATGTTGTTGATCAAGATAACATGGCAGGGGTCAATGCTATCTATTGTGGAAATCTTCAATTGAGACCAGGAAAAACACTTAATCAACCTACCATTGTTGAAGTTATAGAAGACCTAGACGAGGAACTTAATGTTGAACCAAAGACTCTTCTTGTACCTATAGAGCCTGACCCCAAGAGAAATCAGGAAGAATTATCCCCAACACAATCTTGAGCAACTTCACCACCTACCATAGAACCATCTCAAGAAGAAGCTACCAAGCGACCATCAACTACTCCAAAAAAAGATCCTATAATAAGAAAGAAAACCTAGGCACCTTTTCTAGAACGTCTCAAAGCAAATGTTCATAGGAACCCACCTGAAGTATCATTGCCTAACGAAACTTCTCTTATGCAAGAAATTAAACAACTCCATATCGAGATTCCCTTGTTACAAGCAATTAATGAAATTCCTAAACTGAACCAGCTAGTTAAACAGTTGTGCATTAAAACACCAGGAAGGAAACCGAAATAGATTAATACGGTGCACATAAGTGGATATCTATCTAACCTTCTGGCTGGAAAAAACTTAACCCCAAAATATGGTGACCCAGGTAGTCCACTTATAACAATAACACTTAATGAGGTAGCAATACCTAATGCACTGGTGGACTTGAGAGCAGCCATTAACATAATGACAATGGATGTTATGGAAAAACTTGGACTCACTGATTTACGCCCCACAACTACTATATTACAAATGGAAAATTAGGCCATAGCCATTCCCAAAGGTGTCTTAGAAAATGTCCCTGTCAAGGTTGATGATTGGGAATATCTAGTAGACTTCCAAATCCTCCAGTCCCTCACACCCAAAGACAGTTACTCGGTAACACTAGGTAGGCCATGGTTAGCTATAGTTGCAGCCAAGATTGACTGCAGAGCAGGTGGAATGATCATTTCACATGGTTCCAATAGCAAACATTTAAGTCTATATCCCCCCACTCAACCTGCAAAGCATAACCAAGTCTGGGTTGATGAATCAGACGAATCCGACAAACAAGAGAATCTAGCTTCACTTGCTATGGTAGTTATTAAACAACATGACAAAGAATTGGAAGATGAATTAGAAAACATCCAAGATCTTTCCTTGGACTTAGGCAATGAAGAGATTTTAGAGGTGGAAGAAATTTTGGGACATCCAATCCACATTGACGACAAAGAACATGATTATACCAACTTCACAACTCAACCTTGTCCCCTGGCGAATATCATTTTGAAAATAGATGACTTCTTCAAAGATATTGCCAGACTCCATAAAACTATACCACATAGCTGTCCTCTCAACACTTTAACAAAGGAAGTTCACACTGTCACCTCCAATTACCCTAGAACCAAGACTATCATGTTATTACTGGGAAAGACATTAAATATCAATAGCTGGTTGATAGAATCCGATGAGCTCAAATTATTCGATGTTTTGATGAATATGTCCAAATCTTTTGCTTGGGACTATATAGATATGAGAGGAATTCACCCAAGTGTTTGTACCCACCACATCTATACCGAAGACGTTAGACCGGTCCGTCAACCACAACGAAGACTCAATCCTGCTCTCAAAGATATTGTCAAAACTAAAATCAAGAAACTTTTACAGGTAGTATTTATTTATCCTATCTCAAACAGCAAATGGGTTTCACTCTTGGTGGCAGTGCTAAAGAAAAATAGGAAATGGAGAGTGTGTGTTGACTATCGGGAACTCAACAAAGCAACCTACATAGATTATTTTCCACTACCCTTTATAGATCAAGTTTTGAATAATCTAGCAGGAAGGAAGTATTTTTCATTTCTAGACGGGTTTAGTGGTATAACCAAATACAAGTGACGATGGAGGACCAAGACAAAATGACTTTCACTTGTCCTTGGGGAACATTTGCATATCGGGTTCTTCCATTTGGGCTCTGTAAGGCTCCTGTCACATTCCAAAGAGCCGTTATGGCTATCTTTGCTGAACTTGTAAACAATTGTGTAGAAGTCTATATGGATGACTTCATAGTCTATGGTTCGACTTTTGATGAAGGCCTCAAAAAATTGGATAGGGTATTGCAACGATGTGAAGATCATCAACTGCCTCTGAGCCATGAGAAGTGTCTAATAATGGTAGAACAAGGTATAGTGCTGGGACATCATATCTCAACTAAAGGGATAAAGGTTGACCCTAAGAAGATTGAAGTAATACAACAACTAGAAACCCCAAAGAATCAAACCGATGTTAGAAGTTTCTTAGGACAGGCTAGTTATTACCAGAGGTTCATAGAAAACTTCAGTAAGATTGCAGCTCCCATGTTCTCTCTTTTGCAGAAAGACGTGGATTTTGACTAGACAGAAGAATGTCAAAAATCCTTTGACATTATTAAAGGAAAGCTTGTCTCAGCTCCAGTCCTATGAGGACCTAACTGGAAACTTCCCTTCCATATTTATGTCGACGCTTCCAATGATGTTATTGGAGCAGTGTTAGGTCAAGAAAATGAGAATGGAGGAAAATATGCTATATATTTCATCAGTAAAAAGTTGAGCCCCACTGAATGGAATTACACCACCACGGAGAAAGAATTTCTACAAATAGTTCATGCAATAAACAAATTCTGGCATTACATTACAGGATACAAAGTGACTGTGTTCACAGACCATTCAGCTATCAAATACCTGATGGACAAACCTACAGTGAATGGAAGAATAATTAGATGGTTATTACTTCTCCAAGAATTCAATGTGACCATAATGGATAAGCCTAGGAAATTCAATGTAGTTGTAAATTTTCTATCCAGGATAAAATAAGATAATGAAGATTGTACCCCTATGCAGGATGAATTTCCTGATGAAAATTTATTCGTTGTCTCCATTAAAACACCCTGGTTTGCAGACATTGCCAATTACTTAGCCACCTCTGAGCTTCCCCCAGATTTTACATCAAAACAAAAGAAACACCTTATTCAGAAAAGTGCTCACTTCAAATGGATTAATGGCATGTTATTCTAATATGGGCTTGACTTGGTCCTGCGACGTGTCAGACCAAATGAAACATACAGCATCCTCAAAGCTTGCCATGACGACCTATCTGGCGGACACTACTTTGCCAAGAGAACTTCCCATAAAATCTTAGGCACAAGATACTATTGGCCCTCTATGCATAAGGATGTGAAGAACTATATTCACCATTGTGATGAATGCCAATGAGTGGGAAGACCTACGACATCCAACGAAATGCCTCTACAGCCACAGGTAGTTTTTGAACCATTTGAAAAGTGGGGATTGAATTTCATCAGTCCTATAGATCCTCCTTCTTAAGGAAAAGAATATATTCTGGTCTGCACGAACTATCTTACCAAATGGGCAGAAGTCCAAGCCCTGAAAGTTACTAGAGAAGAACAGGTTGCAGACTTTCTGTATAACATAATGTTTCTCAGATTTGGAGCCCCTAGATCAATTGTCACAGACCAAGGACCTCAATTTATGTCCAAGGTTTTATCAGCTTTCATTGATCATTTCCAGGTAATCCATAAGAAGTAGTCACCCTATCACCCACAAGCAAATGGTCAAGTAGAAGTCACTAATAGGGAACTCAAAAACATCCTAACAAAAATAGTTTCATCAGGCATAAAGGATTGGGCTAGAAAATTGCTTGAGGTTGTTTTGGCTTACAACACAACTTGGAAATCCACCACTGGTATTACTCCTTACGAATTGGTCTTTGGGAAGAAACCTCTTCTGCCCATTAAATTTGAACTCCAAACTCTTAGAACAATAGTGGAGTTAGATCTAGACCTTGATCAAGCTCAAGTAGAGAGAGTCTTGTAGCTTAGTGAACTAGATGAACTCCGCTTGGAAGCCATTCATCAAACTAAGCTAGTTCAACAACAATAAAAGGCCTGGCATGATAAACACATCAAGGAAAGAGAATTCCATGAAGGAGATTGGGCATTGTTGTTTGATTCTTGATACAAGGACCAGAAAGGCAAACTCAGAACTCATTGGCTGGGTCCATACGAGATTTCTGAGGTATTCCCAAATGGAGCAGTACAACTCAAACCCATTGATGGTGATTCTAGAACTCTCTTAGTCAATGGACATCGACTCAGGATCTACCATAAACCTGTCAACAAAGAAGAGTTTACTCAGCTAGGAGAAATACACAGAGAAGCTCAATGTGTTGATTCTACTTCGGCATAAACAATACCATAAGTATTGTGTAATAAAAAAATAAAAAATAAAAAATTTGTGTGTGTGTATATGCATTTAGGAACAATTATCCATATATTCATCTTTGTACTTGCCTAAATTTCGTCACTGTTTCGCAGGGTTTCATCTTTGAAGAAGTATTACAAATTCTGGCGCATCTCCCGGTGATGCTCCGGAACTTGTTGTCTGAATAGATTCATACCCTCGCTTTGTTCCTACATTCTGACTGCATCTTTCAGCAATGCTCTAGAAGTTTGTTCCTGCATTTCGGTTGCATCTTTCAACGATGCTCTAGAACTTTGTTCTTGTATTCTAGCTGCATCTTTTAGCGATGCTCCAAAAATTTGTTCCTGCATTCTGACTGCATCTTTCAGCGATGCTCTGGAACTTTGTTCCTACATTCTGGCTACATCTTTCAGTGATGCTCTAGAACTTTGTTCCTGCATTCCGATTGCATCTTTCAGCGATGCTTCAGAACTTTGTTTCTACATTCCGGCTGCATCTTTCAACGATGCTCTGAAACTTTGTTCCTGCATTCTGGCTGCATCTGTCACTGATTCTCTGAAACTTTGTTCCTTCAGTTCGCTGCATCTTGTGACGATGCTCCAAAATTTTGTTCATATCTTCCATATCTATTCCTTTGATATCTTCCTCCACCATTGTGAACTTGTGATTTCTTTATGTGAAAATGTTCCTACTATCTGCAAGCACACCATTATCACCCCACAGTCCACCACGAAAGCCATCATGAGTTTGTCATTCCTGACCATAATAAATAAGTGTTATTATGACAACTTTTCGTCATAATAAATTCAGCCATCCCATCATCATATCATAATAAATTCATTCCATTCAGATCAAATGGTATCGCCACCTAGGATGATATTACGTCAGCAAAAACAAGCGACTTTCAAATCAATAACGAAACGGAAGGTAAGTACATCTTTTATTTTAAATAGATCATTTATTGTGAATAAAAGTAGATAAATTCGCACGAACCCCTTTTCTTTTCCAAATTTGGCAAATGTGTGGACTATTTCTTCACTAGAGAAGGTGGCAGCTTGTTCACTCCATCCCCTGCAATGTCATAATTAACTGTTGAAAATCCAAGTACCCTAAATCAACATTATCGAAGTACAAGTCGCCTCAAAACCTGTATTTCCTTTAATTTCCCAATCAGTTTCTTGAACAGTTTTATCACTTTGGGTGCCACGATATTTTAGTAGTCATTGAGCAGTATTATCAGTAAGAAATAGAATGGGAGGAGCCAAACGCAAGTCTGAGCCAGCCTCACCAGATAAATTGCTGGCATTGGGGAATATTTTAGAGCTATTTTAGAGGGTAGGATGGCTAGACTTTATAAAGAAATTTGAGGGATACCATGCGCAGTTGGTCAAGGAATTTGCCGAGAACTTTGCAGATGAACAGCTAATTGTGCGCGGGAAGAAATTCAAGGTGAGTCCACAAATTATCTTCAAATTATCTAGTATTGGGAATGAAGGTATTAATTTGTCTGAAACCATAAACATTTCCTATCAGAAAATGATAGAACTTTTTGCACGAGAAGGGGAACCTCACCCATTACTAGTTGTAAACACCCAGGGGCAAAACAAGGGATTTCACAGAATGTCCATTACAGAACCATGAAGAACAACAGTTGCATGGATTATTAAGTACTTCACCTGTGAAGGGCAATGTGCCACTGTAGTTGGTCCCCCCTTTCAGCTGCTCATTCATTTGTGCCATGGTTTAGAAAACCCTGAATTAAGGGTTAACATTCCTGCCTTCCTCCACGATTCCCTTGTTAGTATGATAGAATGATTCAAGATAGGATCTGGGCCTTTGAAGCATCATGGTCTTATACATTTAATTTGCAAATATCATTTCCATAAGAAAAGAAAACCAAATGCAAAATGGCAAAAGTTTCTGCAAAAGTTTGAAAACCTGAACCCCTGAGACAATTTGAGGAAGGTGAGTCGTCTGGTAGGACAACCCAAAATGTGAGAGAACTCTCCCCTGTACCTCAAGGTGACAGACAAGCTCTTGGCAGTGAGGCACCAAAAAATCTAGCAAACCCCTTAGACCTTGAAGAAAGGCCTAAACCACATAATGTGCCTGAGACACCAGAAAAATGAGAAAATGTGGATTTAGTAGACTCAGAGGAGGAATGTATTCGGCCCCGTAAAAAGGAGAAGAGGCCCAAAATGAAACTGCAAAAACCTCCTCCTCTAAGAAGGAGAAAATGGCTAACTAATGAATCTAGCTATGCCGCAACATGTGAATTGCCCACTCTTCCCAAGAAAAAGAGACAAGAAAGGCAGCCCTGTGAAAAAGTAACCCAACCAAATGAGACTGTATCTCAGACGTGCAAATGTAACTCAAACTTTGGAGAGCAATAAACCCCCTAAATCTTGACAAGAAATTGACGCATCTAAAGAGGACCAAAGAGAAATAGGAGAAAAAGGACAAGAGGGAATCAGTGAATAAATGCCCAATTATGTCTTAATTGAAGAAGAGGAGGGTCAAGAATATGAGGCTGTTTAAACAATTTCTTCATCATAGCAGCCAGTGAACATTCAGGGAATCGATACAGTGCTTGAGGAGAGACAATTGTCTCCCTTAAATAATGTTGGTGACATAGGACAAGGTCCATTAGAAGCAATTAATGAAGGACATGTGTCTGGCAGTGAAACAAAAGTTTTTATTTCCCCCCTTTCTACGGATATAGAGGACAACAAAAGTGAATATATGACACTGGAAACAGAGGAATTAAAAGTAGAAATTATGCAGTTGAAAGATAAAATACAATTGAATGAAGAACAATTAAGAAAATAGCAACAAGAGATAGAGAAACATATAGAGCTTCTAGAACAGAGGGATCAAACCATTAGAGAATTGCCATCCCAATTGCAACAAGTTGAAGAAAGGGATAAGCATTGTCTGGCTAGTCTATCTGAAAAAGATAGACAAATTAAGAATTTAACCTTCAACTTGGAACAGTGCTTGAAGACATTTGCAGAGGAGCAAGAAAAATAGAAATTAGAACTAAATAAAGTTGTGAGTAGAACTGTTGAACTGGAACAAGATTTACAGGAAATTAATGTTAGGCCAACTATGGAATCAAAGGAGGTTCAAATTGAACCAACTAAGATGGAATGGTTTCAAATCCACATTCCTCCCATGTTGACCAAGTGGATGGAGCAATGCTATTTCCTAAGGCAATCTAGGGATGAAAATGCTAGACATAAGAAAGAAATAGTATTGTTGAAAGAATCTTATGATAGATTATATCAGGCTAAGACGGATGCATGTCAAATTGGAGAGTTATTACTGGCCTGTAGGAAACCATCCAGATTGTATACTATGTTCCTTAATGAGTAGCTATTAAGGTGGAAGCTCCTGAGAATCTCTTGCAATTTACCACATGATCCTGATGACTAGCAGTTCCTTAAATCCTTTAAAGAAGCATCTCTTATACAAAAAAAATTGTTATGTGAGTTTTTCATTCATAATCTGTTTCTCAAAAGGCATAATGATTTCTTCATCAATCTGTTTGTGGGGGAAGTTCAATTAAGGACATTCTTGTCAACTATGCAAAATCAAATTCAGTGGCAGGATAGAACTAGAGAATATCTTCATGCAGAGAGAACTGTGGGACTACACATGAGATACCCCAATCGAAAGCCTTTTGCTTTCAAAGCCCAGTTCAGAAGAATTAAGAGTTATGAACATATGAAAGAGAAATACAATGAAAGTATTAGGATCTGCTTTGAAGATTTCAAGATTAATGGACCACAGTTAATTAACAGAGCTTGGAATGCCTGTGAAGAAAGGTATACCCCCTTGCCAATGTATTTAAAAAGGAGAGAGATGATTTCCCCTACTAACCTCAGATAGACATACAAAAGAGCTGAGGCATTGACAAAGATTCTTTAGTAGCTAAAAACTAAGTGGATAGGGATGAGATACATGCCTCCACTACTTTTACAGCCACCCCCTGCAGTCTTAGTGGTTACAAAACAAGATCCTAGAGACTTATATACCTAGCAGCTGAGAATCAAACTAGACAAAGGCTTTCTGAAGGTCCCTAACCATATTGATGAGGAGGCAGATGAAATATATGATCTGTGTTCAAAGTTTGATGAATTGAATAGGAAAAGAGAGGCAGAAAGACAAAGGATGCATCAGAGAGTAGGAGGACCTACTCAAGGTTAGGAAGGGGAGGGTGATGAGGAATAAACAACCTCATTTCTTTGATGAAACAAATAACCTTTTTTTGCATTGCCCAATTCCCTAGCCTTGCCAATTTATTTATTTTTATAAGCAATATTTATCTATTTTTAATAAAATGTTGTACAAATCTTTATTTCTTAAATTGATTGAAATTAGCTTTTAGATGTTGATATAATGACATGTAGAGTTGGGTAATTGTGCAGGATTAATGCATTGCCTACAAGAGAAGTGGACTTCATGCAGCTGAGGTTGAGTGCGCTGGAAGTTGAGGCCGCTAGAAATTTTAGGCGTGCATTAATTGAAGGCTCTGTTTAAGTTTTGTTATTTCTGTTGGTTACCCAAAGACATTATGGCTCCACTCAGAGCCCTTTAATATGTTTTAAAAGACATCAGTAGCTAAAGATTCTATTTTTCAGTTATAAGACATTTTCAAGTGGCATTTTCCTGCCATCTGAAATTTAGGAGCTCGAATGTAGTTCAGTTTTAATTTGTTGCTCAAAACATGGATATAAATATTATACTATGGATGGATGAAAATCAATCTCATAGTTTTTGAAAATAATCAGAGCTATGTACTGCAATTCTCTCCATGAATGCAAATAGAGTTGTTCTGTGTAATTTCTCTTGAAATATAAAGATCTGAATAGAGTTACCATGTTGCTATGGAAATGATTGAATGTGACTTGAGTTAAAGACAAATTTCTCCCAAGAGCTAGCCACTCGTGGGACTGTAGAGTAGATAAGTATTTCTGTTTCTCTGGATGTTTAGTCTCGGTTAAAGTTATTTTATGTTTCGTTTTCTATTGAGAACCTGTAGGGTGTGTTGTTTAAATGTTTTCAGAGCATCTATTTTGGTTAAACTGTTGTTTATTGTTGTTTTAGAACTTTGTGTTGTTTAAATGTTTCCAGCAGATCTGCTTTAGTTTGAACTGTTGTTTTCTGATAATTGAAAGTTAGAATGTTTTGTGCAGTATAGAATTTGTCACCGTTCAAGATCAGAGTAGAGTTACCTTTCTGCATTTCTAGTATAGATTTTATATGCTTTCTAGTATAGAGTTTATATGCTTTCTAGTGTAGAGTTCAAATGTTTTATGTAGTAGAATATAACTGTTTTTTAGTTTCATATGTTGTTTGAATCTTTTAAATGAATTAGAAAATTGTTTCTCAATGAGATATCCAAACTCCCTATTGCATACAACCTTGGACACTACCCCGGTCGATAAATTGATAATTTTTAACTAAAGTGTTAAGACCTCATGACAACCTGTCAGTAATGAGCCCGGAAGATTCTAATTAGAAATAACATTTAGTCTATTGTTCCAAAAAATTCAAACATTGGAGAAATCTACATCCTCATGACATTCTCTTTGGGAATTTTTTAATGAAACCTTTAGGTTCTAATATTTTTAGCAGGATTTGGAGGGCCTAGGAGTTTGTGAGGAATTTAGTTATTGGCAAAGAGGCCATCAAAAGGGTTGATAATGAGTTTTTCTAGTTTTAGATCTAGCTGGTGGAATTTGTACTAGAACAACAAGCATCTTGCTTTGCTTCAAGGTTGTTCAACAAAAATTTAGGATAGTATAGGTATATCTAACTTCAGTAGAATTTTTTTCTAACTTCATTAAATATTGGCAGCAACTTGAAACCAAGTATGCTTTACCTGACTCTCATAGAAGAGCTTTCTCTATTAAACAAAGCTATGTTTAATATCCAATTTCCTATTAAGTTAAGATTCAATACTAAGATCCTAGAGAAATTTAAAGGGGTTGATGGAACTAATTTCTTGAAAGTTAGTGCTACCAAGTTGTATAGGATTTTACTAACTTCCAAGAGGTGTTAAAGCATGTTAACTCTGTGTGGAATGTTAACCTTGATGATAAATCTTGGTCTATTACTCTTAAATCCTATTACTCCAAGTATCTAGAGCCTAAAAATCTTGTTTTAGATGGTCACTATTGCTTAAAAAACTCGTTGTAGTCTCATGTCTTAGAGTTACTGATTTTTGTAACTTGAAGTGTTTTATTTGTAGTGTCCCTGAAGACTTTGATGACTTATATTTTGACTATATTTATGCCAAGTTTATATGGGCTTTGTTAATGGGAAAAATCCTTGGGTGTGACACTAGAAAGAACTTTTCTTGGCATGAAATCCTTTTTGGTTATGTTAATGGCTTAAGTCCTATGCTTAACATTTTTTGGCTTATTCTTTCTACTAAGATTTTATGGGTTATTTGGAAAAGAAGAAACAAGGATGTTTTCCAAGACAAAAGAAGGCACGATATGAAATCTTCTGGTAGACTTGCCATTCTTAGTATTATTGAAAACGTTACTATGACTTTGGAAATCCCCAAGAATAGGTTTATGAAGATTGTTGATGAAGGATTTGGAGTGATTTACAAATTAGCTATCAAATTTGGTGAATTCTGGCCCCATGATCTAAATAAAATTGATGAAAATTTATTCAAATGATACATGGAATTTCAGAACCAATCTTGTAAAGCCCATGATTATGAGGTGATTAAAAATAATGGTGTAACTGACCCTAAAGTTAATAACTAAAACTTTGACAATAGTGATAGTAGGGGAAATATTTCTCCTCTAATATGAACTTTTGAATTTGATGCCTACAAGGAAAGTAATAATCAAAGATGCTGCTGAGAGTAAATGTTTGATTTGGCTCTATTTTGTGTTGATTATTGGTTCCTTTTCTTCGGATCAGTTAGCACAGGCAGATTGAAGACTATTTTTATTTTTTTGGCAATTTGTTCTTGATAAACAACTAATGTAAATATTTATATTAATGTTTTGAATAATCTTTTAATTTTTGTAGCTAAAATGCTTTACATTTTAGAGGTACTTATCATGTCTTGTACTTGTTTTATGCTTGGATAGGGTTGATATGGTCTCCTTGACACATCTATATTGTAACCTATTTCCTTTTTAGCAATAGATCATCAATTTATAAAAAAAAATATTAGAAGGGTGGTTGAATAGATTGATTAAATAAATATGATTTAATTAATTAATGTTAGAAGGGGAGATGTGGGATGAATCTAGTGTGATGTTAGGACACAATAAGGTTTAGGTGTTTACATTTTGCCCCTCTTTGAGATGGTATTGCAACTAAGAGAAGTAACAACATTTCAAAGAAATTAGATATATGCATTTGGTGGGATGACATTAATGATTTGGTTCCAGATGAAAATGATTTGGCTTAGGGATGCCCCCTTCAAAGGATATATAGTTTTGAAGAACATGGGTGTGCTCTTGAAAAGGACGAAAAAGATGTCAGTAAAGATTCTTAGAGATTAATGAAAAAAATGTGGATAAAAGTGGATGTTAATGATGGATGAAGGGATGGGGGATAACAGATAGAAGTAGTTAAAGGATGATTATTGAGGATGAAAAGATTAGTTGAGGAATGGAGGGGAAGGATATGTGAATGGATGAGGTGGAAGATAGGTACATGATAGTAGGTTGAGCAACCTAGTGTTTAGTTTAGTATAGGACGTGATGCATCATGGTATGAGGAACCATGATGGAGTTGTGCCATATGTTTGAAGGACTGACCCAAAAAAAAAGGTCACAAGCAGGCATATGCCATATGGCACTATGATATGAAAGACCATGATGTCGTTATTGTGATGTACTGCAAGGATTGTTATAGATGGAAAACAAAACAATAAAACACACAAGCAAGCATGCATATATAATATAATAATAAATAAGATTTTCCCCTGGTCAAGCTAAAAATTGATGATTGATTCATGATGATAGCAATGTTTATGTGGAAATGATATATCATGAGAACAACACAAGGATTAGGAATGATATATCTTGATAACAATGGGTTATTTAGAGTTGATCAAGGCTTGTAGCAAGGCTAGGAACAAAATTGATAGATGCTTTTGGATAGGTACTATATTGTTGGGCTAGATTTGTGTTGATTAGGATTGCCTGCATTTGGAGAAATTGCTTTGTGTAAATGAGAATGTTGCATTGGATTACGTTTGGATCTAGCCTTTTGATTGGAACCGATGACAAGGGAAAACCAAGTCTAGAGACAAAGATGAAGTGGGGATTGGATGGAATGATCAAGGGATTGCAGATAGTGGATGGGATGGATGCAGGGTTCTGGATGGATGGATGGAGGGGTTTAGGATGCGATCTCCAAGGACTACATTGCATAGGAATAACTTGCCCTGCCCTAGATATGCTCATGACACCCATGGCTCCGCGTTGCAATGTTGGTGATAATATATTGTAGGATTTTCTATAAAAGATTTAGACATCTCAAGAGGTGTCCAAAGCATGTTTGCAACATTGTGTCCTTATCCTTATTGTTGGTATGTGGTAACTGATCATGCAAGTATTGTACACTCGTAATGTATCCTCATCGGGGTTGTTAATTTTTTTTGCCCATTCAGAGTCAGTTGTTAATTTTTTTTGTTAACCGACAAAAGAAAAATGACATTGTAAAACCTTAATTCTAGAAGCTTCCAAAAAGCTTGTTATAAGCGGCTAGGATGTATGTTGCGGGTGGGGATTTTGATATTGTATTGTAGCATTTACAACAGTATTGAGTTGCTAGGATTGCTGGTTGTAATCGGTTTGATTTACTGGATAATAATATTGGACTCTCTATTGGTGGATGTAGCCCGAGTTTGGGTGAACCACGTTAAAACTTGTCTCTCACTGTTATCATTTCTGTGTATTTTTATTCCTCTGTTTAATCTTTATTTGCATTTAATTGATATCTTCTGCATACAATTCCTAACAAGTGGTATCAGAGCGGGTTGTGTTTGATTATCGTCTGCAAGAAGGTCTCACGGTTGAGTGGGAGTCTCACGATTAAGTGGGAGCAATGGCGGACGAGGGTAAATTGAAGGTAGATAAATTCAATGGGCAGAACTATCAGTTATGGAAGATGCAGATGGAGGATTATCTCTATCAGAAGGATTTATGGAGGCCGTTGGAAGGAATAGCCAAGAAACTGGCAGCAATGACTAATGAGGATTGGAATCTTCTGGACAGAAAGGCATTGGGAACCATTCGGTTGTGCCTGACACCATCTGTGGTGTTTAATATAATAGAAGAGAAGACAATAGATGATATGATGAAAGCTTTGGCTAAATTGTATGAAAAACTCTCAGCCTCAAATAAGGTATTTCTCATGAAGCGTTTGTTTAATCTAAAAATGATTGAAGGCGGATCTGTGACAGATCATTTAAACGAGTTTAATACAATTACCAGTCAGTTAACTTCTGTAAAAGTGAAATTTGATGAAGAGGTGAGGGCTCTCTTGGTTTTATGTTCTTTTCCAGAAAGCTGGAATAGCTTGGTAATGGCTGTAAGTAACTCTGTCTCTGGTTCAAATACTTTGAAATTTGATGATGTTGTTGGTGTTATCTTTAGTGAGGAAATGCGACAGAAAAGCTTAGGAGAGTCCACATCAGGTAGTGTTTTAGATGCAAAAAGCAGGGGTAGATCAAAGGAGAGAGGAAAAGGTTTTGAGGTCATGGGAAGTCACGAGGAAAATCAAAGCACAAGAGGTCCCAATCCAGAGGATAGAAGGATTGCTGGTACTATGGGAAACCAGGTCATTTGAAGAAAGATTGCTGGTCTCAGAAGAATAAAGGAGACAAACAAGACAATAAGGAGGCATATGTGGTAAGTAATAAATCTGAAGATGATGCTTTGATTCTTTCCCTAGATAATGCTGATGATTCGTGGGTTTTAGATTCAAGGGCCTCATTTCATGCTACGCCCCATAGAAGAACTTTATTTTCTTGATTATGTCCAAGGGGATTTTGGGCTGGTTTATTTGGGAGATAACGAACCTTGTTAGATTGTTGGAAAGGGAAAAATCAAGATTAAGTTGCAGAATGGGATTCATTGGCTACTACAAGAGGTAAGACATGTTCCAAGGCTGAGTAGGAATTTAATTACAGTAGGGCAGCTAGCTGATGAAGGTTGCATAGTTACTTTCAGTGATAAAAATTGGAAGGTTTCAAGAGGTTCCTTAATAGTAACAAAAGGTGTGAAAGTAGATACCTTATATCTTTGTACAAGTCATACTTTCCTTCTACTTTAGTTGTTGCAGAGAAAAATAAAACAGGTTCAGGAACAGTTGCTGCAGGTTCTGAGACAACACTGTGGCATAACAGACTTGGGCATATGAGTGAAAAATGTATGAAGTTACTTCATTCTAAGAAAGTTTTACCAGGCCTGAAATGTATTAATATGGATTTCTGTGAAAGTTGTGTGTATGGCAAACAAAAGAGAGTTTTCTCAAGGATGGGAAGCAAAAGAAAGATGAAAAGTTGGAGCTTGTGCATACAGATGTATGGGGACTAGCTCAGGTATCTTCTCTCAGTGGCTCTCGATATTATGTTACATTCATAGATGATGCAACTAGGAAGGTTTGGATTTACATCCTCATGCAGAAATCTGACGTATTTGAAACATTTAAGAAATGGAGAATCTTGGTTGAGAATGAGACGGGTAAAAGATTAAAATGTCTCAGATCTGATAATGGTGGTGAGTATTGCAGCAAAGAATTTGAGGATTATTGTTCCTTTAATGGAATTCGTAGGCAGAAAATGGTTCTAGGGACTCCACAAGAGAATGGAGTGGCTGAGTGCATGAATAGGATAATAATAGAGCATGCAAGGACCATGAGATTGCATGTTGGGCTGCCTTTCAACATGTGGGTAGAGGCTATCAATACAGCTGTATATTTAATTAACAGAGGTCCTTCAGTTCCTTTGGGCTATGGTATTCCAGAGGAAGCATGGACAAGTAACAAGGTGAGTTATTCTTTTCTCAAAACCTTCGGATGTGAAGCATTTGCACATGTAGATTCTGAAAATAGAACCAAGATGGATGCAAAATCAAAATAGTGTATCTTCGTTGGATATGGCATTGATGAATTTGGTTATAGGTTTTGGGATGTTGAAAATGTGAAAATTGTGAGAAGCAGGGATGTTGTATTCAATGAGAAGGTGATGTACAAAGATCAATTTCAGCAGCATGAGAAGAAAGAAAAGGATTATGTGGTGCTGGATGATACTCTAGATAGTGATGTTCCAGTGGTTCCCCATGCTCCATAATAGCAACAAGAAATACCATAAACTCTAGTGAATGTTAGACGGTTAACAAGGCTCAGTAGACCTCCTGAAAGGTTTTCTCCCTCTTTGTATTCTATTTTGTTAACAGATGCTAGTGAACTAGAGGGGTACGATGAAGCCTTGCAGGTGGATACAAAGGTTCAGTGGGAGCTTGCAATGAAAGATGAAATGGACTCCTTGCTAAAAAATCAGACTTGCGAATTATGTATGTTGCCTATAGGAAAAAAGGCTTTACCAAACAAATGGGTTTATAGGATGAAAGAGGAAGATGGAGGTAAGAAAAGATTTAAAGCTAGGTTACTTGTAAAAGGATTTGCACAGAAAAAGGGCATTGATTTTGATGAGATTTTTTCTCTGATTGTTAAGATGACTTCTATTCATACTATTTTAAGTATTGTGGATACTGAAGATTTGCATTTGGAACAATTAGATGTGAAAATTACCTTTCTCCATGGTGATTTGGAGGAGGAGATATATATGGAACAACCGCAGAGATTTGAGGTCAAAGGTAAGGAGAAACTGGTGTGCAGATTGAAGAAGAGTTTATATGACCTGAAACAAGCACCTTAGCAATGGTATTTGAAATTTGATAGTTTTATGGCTAAGCAAGGCTACAACCGGTGTAATTCTAACCATTGTGTTTATTTTAAGAGGTTGGATAATGACATCTACATTATTTTATGTTTATATGTTGATGACATGCTTGTAGCAGGGTCTAACATGGATCACATAAGAGAGTTAAAACAACAGTTAGCACAATCATTTGCTATGAAGGATTTGGGGGCAGCAAAACAAATCCTTGGTATGAAAATTTGTAGAGATAAGATGAACAGAAAGTTGACTCTATCTTAGGTTGATTATGTTGAAAAGGTTTTGCAGAGATTCCATATGGAGAATGCAAAAGTTGCCAGCACACCTTTGCCTAGTCATCTAAAATTGACTAAGAAGATGTGTCCAAAGACACGAGAAGAGGAAAACAAAATGTCCAAGGTACCATATGCTTCAGCTGTAGGAAGCTTAATGTACGCCATGGTATGCACGAGACTAGATATTACACATGCTGTAGGAGTCGTAAGCAGGTATATGAGTAATCTCGGATTGGAGTATTAGAATGCGGTAAAATGGATTTTTAGATATTTGAGAGGTACATCCAATAAACACTTATGTTTTGGGGGCTCTAATACTGATTTAGCAGGTTATGTAGACTCATATTTGGTAGGGGATATTGATACCAGGTGGAGTACTACAGGTTATGTCTTTACTGTAGGTGGGATAGCAATGAGTTGGATCTCACAGTTGTAAAAGGTGGTTGCTTTATCCACCACAAAGGCAGAGTATGTAGCTACAACAGAGGCAAGCAAGGAGATGATATGGCTGCAATCTTTCATGGAAGAATTGGACAAACAAAAATTTGACATTTATTTGTTTACTGACAGCCAGAGTGCCATACATCTTGCAAAGAATTCTACCTTGCATTCAAAGACCAAACACATACAGTTGAGGTATCACTTCATTCGATCAGTGTTGGATGATGGATAGTTACGACTGGAAAAGATACATATAGATGAAAATCTAGTGGATATATTTATGAAGGCAGTGACAAGGGAGAAGCTGAGATCCACTTTAGCTTCGGTTGGTCTTCAAGATTGAAAACAATAAAATCAGAACAATAGAGTCCAGGATGCTTATTTCCAGTGGGAGTTGCACGCGTAGCGGTGTCGTCCAGGATCAGTCTCCAAGTGGGAGATTGTTTGATGTGGAGCCTGATCAGTCTCTAAGTGGAAGATTGTTGGTATGTGGTGACTGATCATGCAAGTACTGTACACTCGTAATGTATCCTCGCCCGTTCGGAGTCAGTTGTTAATTTTTTTTGTTAACTGACAAAAGAAAACTGACATTGTAAAACCTTAATTCTAGAAGCTTCCAAAAGGCTTGTTATAAGCGGCTGGGATGTATGCTGCGGGTGGGGATTTCAATATTGTATTGTAGTGTTTGTAGTGGTATTGAGTTGCTAGGATTGCTGGTTGTAATCAGTTTGATTTATTGGATAATAATATTGGACTCTCTATTGGTGGATGTAGCTTGAGTTTGGGTGAACCACATTAAAACTTGTCTCTCGTTGTTATTATTTCTATGTATTTTCATTCCTCTATTTAATCTTTATTTGCATTTAATTGATATCTTCTGCATTCAATTCCTAACATTTATCAAGGTTGAAAGCTAGAAGGGAGGATGGATTGGGTATGATGTGATAGATATGTAGATAGAATAGATGGGAATGATAAGATGGGTATGAAAGGATGGGATAAGGTTGGCCCCAAGTGTAATTTTTACATAGATAGATGGTGTATGCATGATGCCCAAGAATGGGTTTTCATCATGGCACTTGTCCAAGGTGACATAAGAATGGTTTTCACCACTGGACAATTTTTCTCTTGACTTTTTGCTTTTTGCTTTTTCTTTTTTTTTCTTTTTTCTTATTTTTGTGATTGGGATTTTTTGGGTTTGGACGTTATGATGGGATGGATGGATTTTGATTTAGGATTTTTGGACTCAAGTGTCTACTTCCATGGTGAGATAATAGTATCCCATTTGGAATTATTGTTTCACATGAACCATGTTGGTGTTGCATTCTATGGATGTTGTTAGGAACCTTGTTGATTTCTAAGGTGGCTTCTCCAAAATGTAAACATGGTACAATCATAGCCCCTATGTTAGAGAATGCTACCAAGGAAAATGGAATGGAAGCTAGGTTGGATGAAGGATGGATAGTGATTATGTGAAATCTTGGATTAAAGGGGTGTGAATGTGGATGTACGTTGGATAATGGATTTGGTTATAATAAAAGAGTGGATGGGAGTATGTGATTGTGGAGGCATGAGTAAATGTCATGGGACCAATGGGAATTAGGACCAATAATTTCACACACCATGTATTTTGTGATTGGATTTGCTTTGGATTGGATGATAGACTTTGAAGCTTTGCATTTGAATTTGTGATTTTGGGTGTATGGGATTTGGGACTCATAGGGATGCTTGGATTTCATATTTTGAGTTTTAGGGACCTAAAGGAAGTTAAACTTAGGATTGGGATGATTGGATTTGGATTTAGGATTTTTGGATTAGATTTTGGATGGGAGATGTGGATTCTTAGATTTGAAGATCGAATGAGATTTTGGAGATGTGGATTTGGATGCTCCACTTGGATTCATAGCTTTTGTTTGCTTTGGGACCCAAATTACTTTTGTGCTTCCTTTTTGATGGGTGGACCCATGTTGCCTTTTTGATCCATTTTTATTTTTGACTTAATTTTGATGTGAGTTTGCATGTTGATTCTTTGCGACATGGTGATCCTTGGTTTCTTACAGGCTCTTTGCTTCATATGCTGGTGCATCCAAATCACTTCCAAATTCTATGTGATGGTTCCATGGGGAAATATTATCTTGGAATCCCAATAATTTTGTGATAGATTCATTATTTTGGAATAAGTCAATTGATGTGTGATTTCATTGATTTTGATCGGTGATGGGTAATCAAGGTTGATGATAGGAATAGTGGTGTCAATGAAGGGGTTGGTGGTAGCAAACTCTTTATAGGAGAAATAGGAGGAACCTATTTTGATGTTGGAAGAAGTTCCCTTAGGATGCACAGAGATGTTACCAACATCTTTAGTTTGTTCATCTTGAGATTTGTAGCCAATGCCTTGAAATCCTTGATTTGCATTAAGATATATGAGATCCAAAATTCATTTCTCATGAAATCCTAATCCTTTGCCTTGATATTTCATGATTTGACACATTCAATTTGTAGTATGATACTTGTCACTTTGGAAATAATACATGAATCCATCTTTAGACAGACAAGAATTGGTGGTAATTGTAATTTTCTCTACTTCAAGAAGACCAAATCAAACAAAGGTGGTTGAACGAAGGTGATAGGGTTGTGGTTTGGGGATGGTATCAATGTGGGTGTTTTAACCTTGAGAGTGTATGTGTTCATGAAAGGGATTAGCTTTGGTGCTCGGGTCTTGATTTGGTTGGGGATGAGTTTGGGCATGCTTTGGAACAAGCTCTTGACATATCTTGATTTGCTTTGTCGACAAGATAGATGTACTTTATTTGGATTTCATATCCCCTTTAGTGATTAGTTCATAGAGATACTCCTGCATTTTTGTACATGGATTAGTGAGGGACCTTTGACACTTATGGGTTTTATGTATCTTATGGATTTTGGATTTGATGGACCTTTAAAAATGTTGACGTTTATTTTCCCACCCAAGTAGACTTGTAGGGATGATGGCTTTAGGAGGATCTTGGACATTCATGGTAAGATTTGGGTTGATAAGTATTGTTGACAACACGCTTATATTTGCTAAAGAGGGATGGCATTGGATTAGTGATGTTGCATGACTCCATAACTTTATTCTTGCTATTGTCCTTAGGATTTTGTGCTAGTAGTTGTTGGAGAAAATCCATCAGTGCTGGGTTATATGAGATAGGATTGGATTGTGGATTATATGTTTGACATGATTGGCAATTGGATTGATGGGATGGATTAGACTGTAAAGGTTTTGAGAATGAAGGATTGACATAGGAGGTGGAGGCTACAAGTTGCTCACATAAGGTGGGGAGTTCAGATATGGATTGGCTATGAGGACCTTGGGATAAAATAGTGTTTCCCTTGTCAAAGGTACCATAAGGATGACCAATAGATATTTGATTGGGATTTTAGGGATAGCTAATGCAAGCCAGTTCTTGGTCTAAAGTCTCTTTGTTTTTCATGATTTATCAATTAAAGCTTATGGAAAGCTTGCTTGAAATAATGTCTTCAAGGATATCATTGGGTATTTGTCTTGATCTACAAGACTATCATCATTGTTACATCCCCAACTTACAATTAGACGTAATCATTAACTTTGCATGATAATCGGGAGGATTAGTCATAGTTAACTGATTTGATATTGTAGAAATATCTGAATTGATCATTGTTAATGATGTTAATGATTGATGTTAATTAGTTTTGAACATTAATTACTTTATATTATGAGATATGATTATGATACACTAATCATGATTTTCTGGTCTTGAGTGTGAATAGTAAAAGTTAATGACCTTCGAAGAAGGAAGGAGGGTATCATCCTGGAGGAATGGTTAGATGTCGAGAAAACAAGGTTGATTAGTCATTTGAGTATCGATTTCCATGTCCTTCTGAATCCCTTGTAAGTTGTCATGAGTCATGTCTTCTTTGTAATTCTATCCTTGTGAGTCATTTTGTCGATGGTGCTTTAACGACTAGATGATATTCTTGGAACAACATCTCAAGTTGTATGATAGTCGAGTTATGAGTCGATGAGATCTCTCATTACCCTATTCTTAAATAGGGATATTATTTCTTTATTTTCTAGTGATCGACTAAAATTTACTGTCGATGATGGCGGAGTATTACTCGACCCCCAATTGCCCTAAGATTTTAGTGTGATATCTTTTGATTTCATCTCTATGATGATTTTCAATATTATAATAGTTCTTAAACCCATGTTATTAGTCGAGGGTGTTTATATATGCGGACCTCTTTAGAGGTCAATGTTAATAACTCTTGACTATGTGAATAACTATCTTATCTTATTCTTACCTTATCGATATCCTTAAACCCATGAGGAGTGAAAAAGGAGAGAGGATAGGCTGAGTGGGCAGTGTGGATCAAAATATCCCGCTAGGTGGCAAGCCCAAATCGCATGCATAGAGTATGCTTTGGTTAGTTATCGAACGCCATCTTGGAGGTCTTCTCGAAGGACTCAATTGGAGTTTGGGAGTGCTAGTTTCTAATTTTATGGTGATAGAATTTGAGAGAGAAGTGGGGCGTGTGGGTGGCAAACATGGAGGAGCTACATTCTCTGGTTGCAGAGAATTATTGTCAGTGAGAACAACTAGAGTAGCCGGAAGAGTTCGATCTCTGCGAGCTACATCTTTAACTCTATAAAATATATTCAGGTATCTTTTATCTAGAGCCCTCGGCTCATATGATATATTGACTATAGTACAATTAACATCCTTTTGTTTGAAAGTAACATCGGCATTGCCGACTATAAAGACTAAAAAATATATTGCTTTTAATGCACAGAGTTGAGACTATATATTTAATTATGCATATCAATGAATGTTAAGAGTAGTCGAAGGCTCTTGGAGCCTAAAATGAAATATAATTCATGATACTTTGAACCTATTGCTTTCTTGTGGCACTTAGCCAGCTTGAGGTCATAAACCCTACGTGGGATTGCATGCATGAGCACCCACAAGTTTTAGCTATTCCTATGCATCATGCATTATGCGCCATACATCTTTAATGATGTCTTATATCTTTATGATTACCAGTTGTTAACTCTTGCAAATTTGAATATGCTTATGAGCCCGATAGGGCAACAATCTGTAATGAATGAATAACGGTGGTATCGACCTATTGAATAGTCCACACCATTATTTCTGATGGATGCAACCATGATTACTTTAAATACAGTAAACCCAAGATAAATGGGTCGTATTGCTGCACTTGATACCTTATTTTGCCAATTTGATAGAAAAGATAATAAGAATTGAATGGCTATCAATAAAAATATAGGTTATGTGAACATGCTAACTCTTCAAGGAGAGTTATATACTATTCTTACACTGTCATAATAATGCTATCATGACATCTGATACTTCAATATTGCCTTCTTTATGAAGTAAAATCTTGATATACCTTTCGATATTAGAATCTACCCTAGTTTTATTATAAGCTAGTGGTTTTATATGAGATGAATACAGATTATACAAATGGCAGTTATGTTTTTATATTGATTTATGAAAGATTCTAGAAAAGATCTTAGAGGGGTTCGACTCTATGAGTCTTTATGAACTTTTAAAAGATACTATGATTTGTGCCTTCTCTTTTATTATGGTCTGATTTCTTTTAACCATGACAATAGGAAAACAAAGTAAACATTGACTAAGTAGGGTGAGTGTTGAAAATAAGATTGTATTCATTATTCTAGAAAATGGGAAAATGTGACGTGGAGTCACTAGTAATCGAGTGTTTATGAAACCAAGAACCTAAGTATGGTTTTCGAAATAACAATCCAGTGTCCAAGGATTGGACTTAGATGCATTAAATACTAATTATACTAGACCAAGAATGGTTGATTTTGATATGACTTGCATAGTGGAACAAGGTGGCGAGGAGTCAGTTCCACATTATGAAAACAACCTTTTTAGTCATAACCAAACCATGATGGGAGTCGAATGTCCTGATATGGGCAATGAATTGAATTGATCCCGTTTATTCTAGACCTAGTGAGAAAGGTTGATTTGAACTTACTGTAGGACATGACAACATAAGTCAAGTCAGGGTGGTGGACATACGACAATGTTCAATGTGTAACGTTTATGATGTAAAATCTTTGGCCAAAGTAATGCATCCATCTCTGCATGCATTGTCCGTCCACAGTGCTCTAGATGACCTAGTGTCTCCAGTAGTGTCATACATAGTTAGAGTGGATCTATAGTTGTGTGATAATGAGACATTAGGAAGGACACAACACTAGATACTCAGATGGCTAACCTAAGGGTTCCTAATATCTAACCTTTCCGTGAAGGGTAGGGCCACTTCCAGTTTGGAAGTTGAGCAGGGGACCGCAGGTCCATGGTTGGTGGAAAAGCACCAGGATGATGCTCTCCTTCCCAAGCATGAGACAAGCCAAGGCTTATGGAGACAGATGTCATTGGTTCCAGATACAGTGTTTGCATTTATGACCAGATGGTCTATTGTAATATATGAATTGATTTCTGATGCCTTGGGCATAACTTGTACATGATTAGTGATGACTATTCACTAAAGCTTTGTAAATGATTATTGTATTGTAAGCTTTGTTATATTCTGATTAGAATGACATACTTAATTGATGAAAAGATAATGATTCTCTATGGTTAAGAATTGATTTGCATAATCATGTTGTTAACTAATCTCTTGATTAAGATGAATGTTTAAGTTAAATCTTAAGCATTATGGATAGTATTGTTATATATGGTATCAGAGCAACCGGGTTCAATACATGGACCTATGAGCTCACTACTTGATGATTATTTGCATCCAACATTAAGTATGCTAATGTTTGGATGTTCTATGCCAGAATGGTAATAATTAGAACAACACCTCAAAAGAAGGTAATGAAACATGGACGTTACCTACGTCAACAAAAGTTCCTGAAGGCATGAGCCTCAAGGATGAAGAAACTTGAATAGACTAGCTGCCTGGTAGGAGCATGGTTATCTAATGAGGAAACCTTCGCTGATGCCATGAAACACATCAAGCAGGAGTTAAGGAAAGTAGAAAGGATGGCTACCCCTAACTCTACTAATGCATCAGTAGGACCCTCTGCCCCTAAAGCACCAGCTGAGGAAAACAAACCTAAGGATTATGATGTATCTAAGGATTGTGTGAATGGATACCAATGTGTATCCTCACCTCCTAAGACTGAAAAAAAACTATGAATATGGGAAGTTATCCCAAATTGTAAATGACTTGCAGTAGCAAGGTGTAAATACAATTTGGTAATTTTGGTGGATTATATGTAATCCAATGGAAATTGCAATGCAATGGAAATTTTTGACAATCTTTCCTTTCTTGTTAAAGATTACATGAATGGGAATAGATTTGTAAAACAAATGAATTAAATGGCATGGAAAAACTAATCCGTGATTAACCTGCAAACTTCAGGAAGAAGCAGATTGCAGCAAAGGTTCGGATTAGAACCAGAATGGCAGATAGCCAAGATGAAGGAGCACCTTCAGGGCAAACCGAGTCTAAGTTAGACCAGATATTGACTTTGTTGAAAGAAACAAGGACGAGGGTAGAAACTCTCAAACAAGAAGTAAGAGGTCAGCAAGAATCCTGACGGGATGCTTATGATGGGGGTGATGGTGAGGAACACCATAATGACACCACCCAAAGTGAGCACAGAGAAAATAACTCTACAGGTAGACAGGAAGGGGATAAGAGGATCCTTATGGCTATGGAACTATCTCATGACATGAAAAAGGTCATGCCACCTAAATTTGACGGATATGTAAGCAGAGATGCCACAGAGGCATGGCTTACAGAAATGGAGAAGTATTTTGAAATCAGAAACTATAATGAGGTTACTAAAGTTGTGTGGGGAGCATTCCAGCTGGCAGGTGAAGCATCCACATGGTGGATGAACAAAAAGATGGAACTAGGTTTGAGGTCTACAAGCCTTACATGGGACAGGTTTGTAGAACTTTTTAGGCAAAGATGGTTTCCTCAACTGTTCTATGATCATAAACTTATAGACTTTTAGAACTTGAAATGGGCTGATATGTCTGTAAATGAATATTGGAAAAAATTCACCCGACTGTTGAAGTATGTGCCGCAGTATCAACAGGATGAGAAATTTTGCATTCAAAAGTTTATCATGGGGTTGAATGCCCAGATTGGGGGTGAGGTTGATGTTCACAGTCCTACTACTATGGACCAGGTCTACGAGAAGGCTATCAAGCAAGAACAGAAACTGAAGGGTATGTCAGCTTATAGAGAAAGAAATTGAAAGAGATATAATTGGTCTCAATCTTCTCAATCCTCTAAGAAAAAGGTGAAGAAATAGGAATATACTGAGAAAAATGACAAAGGGGCCAAAGATAAACAAATTGAGTCCAGGGGAGAGAAAAAGGGGAATAACCACTCGAGGAAGAATGGAGACAATTCTGGCAAACTCAAGAGAGGCGAGGACTAGTAGGTGGATGCTACACTTGTGGCAGAGATCACTACGCCAATCAGTATCCCAACAAATCATAGGGAGCACAACCAAGAGGAAACCCTCTACCCTCTCATCAAGTGGTGTTCCATCAACGTATTGATGCGACCTTGGACAACCGGCAAGCCGAGTACCAAATAACTCCCGTAGAGACAACAGGTATTTTACTTGGAGTTTTGATTTCAATTTTGATTGATAATGGTGCTACGGAATGCTTTGTTTCTCCCAAAATTGTAAATAAAACACCTAGAAAGGCAGAATTCATGGCAAACACTTGGTTTGTAGAATATGCAAATCACACTAAGGCTTAGGTAGAGCAATGCCTATTTGAGGCTAGGGTTGAACTTCTGAGCTTTTCCACGGAAGTAAATCTTTATGTAGCCCCACTAGGCTAGTATGATGTTATCTTAGGGATAAATTGGTTATGGAGACATCGAGCCAAAGTGGATTGCTATGCCCAAACAGTAGAGTGTCTGGATGATTTAGGAAACAAAGTTTTTCTCCAAGGGAAACCTAGGGAAGTTAAACTAAGGCAAATTTCTACTTTGCAAATGAAAAGAGCTCAAAGGAAAGGATGTCATCTTTTTGTTGTCAAATGGAAAAACTAAATATGACTGAGGAAACCTACTTCCAAGATGACTTAATGTTTTATGAATCCCAAAAACTTAGTGAAGTTGGGATGAAGGAGTCCATAGGTCAGGAAAGATCAGATATGGACATTTATCCTTTCCTTAGGGACTTTGAGGATGTATTCCCAGATGAACTACCGGGGTTACCTCCTAAAAGAGCCTTTGATTTCACCATTGATATTATTCCTAGGTCAGAACCTATTTCTAAAGCCCCCTATAGAATGACCACAACATAACTAATGGAGTTAAAGGTTCAACTACAAGAGTTGTTAGATAAAGGGTTGATTAGACCCAGTGTGTCACCATGGGAAGCGCCAATCATTTTTGTGAAAAAGAGAGATGATACTTTGTGGTTGTGCATAGATTACCGCATGTTGAACAAAGCAACCATTAAGAATAAATACCCTTTACCTCACATCGATGATCTTTTTGACCAGATGAGGGGTGAAATAGTATTTTCCAAGATTGATCTTCGGTCTAGATATCACCAATTGAGGTTGAAGAATGAGGACATCCATAAGACAACTTTTAGAATCAGATATGGATGCTATGAATCCACTGTCCTACCTTTTGGATTAACTAATGTGCCGGCGGTGTTTATGAATCTTATGAATAGTGTGTTCAGGGACTATCTAGACAAGTTTGTTCTAGTGTTTCTTGATGACATTTTGATTTATTCTAAAAATGAGGAAGAGCATTTACAACATTTGAGAATTGTTCTCTAGAGGTTGAGAGAGCATAAACTATATGGCAAGCTCTCGAAGTGTACTTTCTTTTAGAAGGAAGTACAATATTTGGGCCACATAATTTCAGCTAAGGGAATAGCTGTGGACCCAGCTAAGATTAAAGCTATTTTGGAATGGTCAGAACCAAAGAATGTTCATGAGGTTTGAAGTTTCATGGGCCTTGCTGGATATTACAGGAAGTTCGTGAAGAACTTCTCTAAAATTGCATATCCTATAACTTCCTTGTAGAGAAAGGGCAAGAAGTTCGAATGGTCAGCAAAGTGCCAGGAGGCCGTTGACCTTTTGAAGGAAAAATTGACTTCAGCACCAATTTTGAAAGTACCTAACCCAGAGGGTCAATTTGTGGTCATTACCGATGCCTCAGGAGAAGGCTTAGGTGGTGTACTAGTCCAAGATGGACAAGTTATCGCATATGAGTAGCGTAAGATGAAAAACTATGAACAAAATTATGCCCCACATGATTTGGAACTTGCAGTAGTCATTCACGCACTTCAAATGTGGAGACACTATCTGCTTGGGAAACTTTTTGAGTTAAAAACATATCACCAGGGACTCAAATATCTATTCACTCAACCCCATCTTAATGCTCGTCAAAGAAGGTGGTTGGAATTCATCTCAGATTATGATTTCAAGATTAAATATATACAAGGAAAAGAAAATCAAGTGGTAGATGCTTTGAGTAGGAGAAGACACATCTCCTCCATGATCTCCATACACTGTGATTTTAGAAATCAGGTGTTACAAAAATCTAAGGGAGATGAGTTTTACGAGCAGGTAAAACATGCCCTTGAGGAAAACCCCCAGAATATGAAATATGAGGGATTCAACTTGGAACCGGATGGGTTACTAAGATTCAAAGGAAGCATGTATGTACCTAACTCAGCAGAGTTAAGGAATATGGTATGGAAGGAGGTACATTCTGCACCATATTTTGGGCATCCTGGAGTAACCAAGTTACTTGCTAATGTGAAACCCTTATATTTTTGGAAATGAATGAAGAGGGATGCTACAAATTTTGTAGCTACATGTATTAAATGCCAGAGGGTGAAAGCAGAACACCATCACTTGGTAGGCTCTTGTACCCTCATGAAATTTGTGAATGGAAATGGCAAATTATAAGCATGGACTTTGTGCAAGGGCTTCCTATATTAAGGAACATGCATAATGCTATCTTGGTTGTGGTAGATAGACTCACAAAATCTACTCATTTTATACCTGGAAACTTGATGGATGGGGCACCCGTCATCGCTAAAAAATTTGTTCAAGAGATTTTCAAATTGCATGGCATTCCTGAGAAGATTATCTTAGATAGGGATGCACATATGACATCAAGGTTTTGGCAAACCTTGTTCTCTTCACTTGGTACTCAGTTGAACATAAGCTGTGCTTATCACCCTGAGACAGATGGACAAACTGAGAGGGTGAACCAAGTGTTGGAAGATTTGTTGAGAATGTACTGCATGGATTAGAAGTACAAGTGGGAGGATTATCTTCCTCTAGTGGAATTCACTTACATTAATTCCTATCACTCAGCTATTAAAATGACTCTATTTGAGGCATTATATGGATGGAAGTGCTGAACCCCTATAAGTTGGGATAAGCTAGAAGATAGGGTTAGCCTTGGTCTAGAAATGCTATCAGAAATGGAAGAGCAAGTCCATTTGATTAAAAAGAAGGCTATTGGAAGCCAGTGATAGGCAAAAGAGTTATGTGGATACAAAACATATTGAAAGGCATTTCACTATGGGAGATAAAGTTCTCCTAAGGGTAAAACCTCATAAAAGCTCCATCAAATTTGGAAGGATGTCCAAACTGGCACCAAGATATGTGGGCCCTTTCGAAGTTCTTGAGGAAGTCAACCCAGTGTCATACAAAATCACTCTACCACCAGCCCTAGCCATGATGCATAATGTATTTCATGTTTCATATTTGAAAAAGTTTAATCCTGTTGATAATCAAATTCCTATGCTTGATTGGAATACTCTACAGGTGAAAGACCCAAGAGTGGTGGTGATCGAGCCCATCAAGGTGCTCGAAACGCGTAAACTACACTTACGTAACAAGGAAATAACGCAGTGCAAGGTCCAATATGACCAATATGCAAATGAAAATGTCACCTGGGAAAATTATGATGACTTTCATGCTAGATTTCCTCATCTTTTCTGAAACATTTATTGATTATGCCCTTGAAACATTTTCTTATTATGTTGATTAACTTTTAAGACAATTAATCATCGGGAACAATGATTCCTATGGGGGGAGATATGTTACATCCCCAACTTACAATTAGACGTAATCATTAACTTTGCATGATAATCGGGAGAATTAGTCATAGTTAATTGATTTGATATTGTGGAAATATCTGAATTGATCATTGTTAATGATGTTAATGATTTATGTTAATTAGTTTTGAACATTAATTACTTTATATTTTGAGATATGATTATGATGCATTGATCATGATTTGTGGTCCTGAGTGTGAACAAGAAAAGTTGATTACCTTCGAAGAAGGAAGGAGGGTATCATCCTCGAGGAATGGTTAAATGTTGAGAAAACAAGGTTGATTAGTCATTTGAGTATCGGTTTCCATGTCCTTTCGAATCCCTTGTAAGTTGTCATGAGTCATGTCTTCCTTCTTTGTAATTCTATCCTTGTGAGTTATTTTGTTGATGGTGCTTTAACGACTAGACAATGTTCTTGGAACAACGTCTCAAGTCGTATGATAGTCAAGTTATGAGTCGATGAGATCTCTCATTACCCTATTCTTAAATAGGGATATTATTTCTTTATTTTCTAGTCATCAACTAAAATTTACCGTCGATGATGGGGGAGTATTACTCGACCCTTGATTGCCCTAAGATTTTAGTGTGATATATTTTACTTTCATCTCTATGCTGATTTTGAATATTATAATAGTTCTTCGACCCATGTTATTAGTTGAGGGTGTTTATATATGCGGACCTCTTTAGAGGTCAATGTTAATAACTCTTGACTATGCGAATAACTATCTTATCTTATCTTATTGTTACCTCATCGATATCCTTAAACCCACGAAAAGTGGGAAAGGAGAGAGGATAGGCTGAGTGAGCAGCATGGATCAAAAGATCCCGCTAGGTGGCAAGCCTAGATCGCATGTACAGAGTATGCTTTTGTTAGTTACCGAATACCATCTTGGAGGTCTTATCGAAGGACTCAGTTGGAGTCTGGGAGTGCTAGTTGCTAATTTTCTGGTGATAGACTTCAAGAGAGAAGTGGGGTGTGCGGGTGGAGAACACAGAGGAGCTGCATTCTTTGGTTGCAGAGAATTACTGTCGGTGAGAATGACTAGAGTAGCCAAAAGGGTTCGAGCTCTACGAGTTGTATCTTTAACTCTATGAAATATATTCAGGTATCTTTTATCTAGAGCCCTCAGCTCATATGATATATTGACTACAATATAGTTAACATCCTTTCATTTGAAAGTAACATTGGCATTGCCGACTATAAAGACTAAGAAATGTATTGCTTTTAATGCACAAAGTTGAGACTGTATATTTAATTATGCATATTGATGAATGTTAAGAGTAGTCGAAGGCTCTTGGAGCCTGAAATGAAATATAATTCATGATACTTTGAAACTATTGCTTTCTTGTGGTGCTCAACCAACTTGAGGTCATAAACCCTACGTGGGATTGCATGCATGAGCACTCACAAGTTTTAGTTGTTCCTATGCACCATACATCTTTAATGATGTCTTATATCTTTATGATTACTAGTTGTTAACTCTTGCAAATTTGAATATGCTTATGAGCCCGATAGGGCAACAATCTGTAATGAATGAATAATGGTGGTATCAACCTATTAAACAGTCCATGCCATTATTTCTGATGGCCGCAACCATGATTACTTTAAACACAGTAAACCCAAGATAAACGGGTCATACTACTGCACTCGATGCCTTATTTTGTGAATTCAATAGAAAAGATAATAAGAATCAAATGGCTATCAATAAAAATATAGGTTATGTGAACATGATAACTCTTTAAGGAGAGTTATATACTATTCTTACACTATCATAATAATGCTATCATGACAACCGAGACTTCAATCTTGCCTTCTTTATGAAGTAAAATCTTGATATACCTTTCGATATTAGAATCTACCCTAGTTTTATTATAAGCTAGTGGTTTTATATGAGATGAATACCAACTATATAAATGGCAGTTATGTTTTTATATTGACTTTATGAAAGATTCTAGAAAAGATCTTAGAGGGGCATCGACTCTATGAGTCTTTATGAACTTTTAAAAGATACTATGATTTGTGCCTTCTCTTTTATTATGGACTAGTTTCTTTTAACCATGATAATAGGAAAACAAAGTAAACATTGACTGAGTAGGGTGAGTGTTGAAAACAAGATTGTATTTATTATTCTAGAAAATAGGAAAATGTGACGTGGAGTCACTAGTAACCGAGTGTTTATGAAACCAAGAACCTAAGTATGGTTTTCGAAATAACAATCCAGTGTCCAAGGATTTGACTTAAATGCATTAAATACTAATTATACTAGACCAAGAATGGTTGATTTTGATATGACTTGCATAGTGGAACAAGGTGGTGAGGAGTCACAAGTTCCATGTTATGAAAACAATCTTTTTAGTCGTAACCAAACCATGATGGGAGTCGAATGTCCTGATATGGGCAATGGATTAAATTGATCCCGTTTATTCTAGACCTAGTGAGAAAGGTCAATTTGAACTTACTGTAGGACATGACAGCTTATAAGTTGAGTCAGGGTGGTGGACATACGACAACATTTAATGCGTAATGTTTATGTATCTAAAACCTTTGGCCAAAGTTATGCATCCCTCTCTGCATGCATTGTCAGTCCACAATGCTCCAGATGGCCTAGTGTCTCCAATAGTGTCATGCATAGTTAGAGTGGATCTATAGTTGTGTGACCATGAGACATTAGGAAGGACACAACACTAGATACTCAGATGGCTAACCTAAGGGTTCCTAATATCTAACCTTTCCATGAAGGGTAGCGCCACTTCTAGTTTGGAAGTTGAGCGGGGGACCACAGGTCCGTGGTTGGTGGAAAAGCACCAGGATGATGCTCTCCTTCCCAAGCATGAGACAAGCTGAGGCTTATGGAGACAAATGTCATTGGTTCCAAATACAATGTTTGCATTTATGACCAGATGGTCTATTATAATATATGAATTGATTTATGATGCCTTGGGCACAACTTGTACATGATTAGTGATGGCTACTCACTAAAGCTTTGTAAATGATTATTGTATTGTAAGCTTTGTTATATTTTGATTAGAATGACATGCTTAATTGATGAAAAGATAATGATTCTCTATGGTTAAGAATTGATTTGCATAATCATGTTGTTAACTAATCTCTTGATTAAGATGAATGTTTAAGTAACCTCCCTATACCTTCACTTCTGCAATTCCCGCACCTGTAACCTGCACATAAGACAAAAAGGGGTTTGGGGGTTGTGGTGTTTAGGTATTTGCCTCAGTCAAATCTCGGGTTAGCATTCAAGCTTTCCCAACACCATTGTTAGAGAGAGAGAGCGCATCCTTACAGGATAGAGGCTAAATATAATCCAAATGATGATGAAATAATTAAAAAATAATGATGTCACCTTGGTGGTGAAGTCCTTAGGAGGATTAAGATTCTTCAACTCATAAGGACGTTGATTATGATTCGAAAACTGCAACAAACATGTACAAAACAAATCTGCAACAATAACACAATGAATGCCTTGAATGCTCCTTTGCTCACTATCATAACCTTGCTATCATTAACTTGTAAGAAAATGAATTCAAACACTTGTTTATATATGCTATCCTATTAAACTTTCGTAAATTAATTGAAAGAGTCAACAAGGGAGGACCCATTTAAAAGTTCTATGCCGACATTTAATTTTACCCCAACCAATCAGGGTGGACTTGGGCATGGGTGCCCAAGTCCCAAGGTGCCTTTTTGGTTAGGACCTAAGAATTAAATGGGCCCCTAGTTCCCATTTAACATGGGTTTCAGGGGATTTCTCATTGGGATGAATACTTTGCTTTGTAGAGTGTAAACACGGGGACCTAGGAGCTAAACTAGGAGGTAAAAAGGCATGTGTCCACTTTTTACTCCATAACATTTAGCCCCCACTTTATTGTGTGTGCAATCTTACGATTCAACACATGCATTAAAGTATGGTTGAAGCATATCAAAACACACCATACACATCAAACACTAGAATGAAGACACACCCTAAGTTTGAAGGACTATTTCTAGCCCCTAGACTTAGGCAAACATAAGAAACCACTTAACAATCACATAAGACATAGTAAATACAATAAGGAAGCGTACAATACATGGATAAGACAGTGAAAGCACACAATACACAGAGAAGACATGAATGCAGTCATGCAAGACACAAAGAAGTCATGAAGAGAAGACATGATTAAGCCATCACATATCTATATATATAATGCTAACTAAAACACGCAAAACACATACAGTGTGGGGGGGCTCATCACCACACATCTTTAGACCATGCCACAAGCACACAAAACATGCAAGGAAGACATGTAAAACATAAGGAAGATACATGGAATACACAAGCACCGCATGATTTGTCATAGACACACTATACGTCTTATACACGACAAACACAGGCAATAGGAAGGAGCTCATTTTTGTATTCCACTATCTAAAACACACCAAACACACCTGACAGTTGAGATACACTACCACAACTGCCAAAGGCATGCTTAAGGGTGAATGACTCAAGATCCAACCCCACCTCACGATGAGGACTTTGTTTAAAAGGATGTGCACTAGCTCAAGAGATACACCATCCTGCCTCATGATGAGGGATTTTGTTTAAAAGGATGCACACTAGCTCAAGAGATATGCCATCCCACCTCATGATGAGGGATTTATTCAAAAAGGGTGTGAACTAGCTCAAGAGACACCACCTCACATTTCGCAGAAGGGCTTTTGCTTGCAAGGATGCACACCAGCTCAAGAGATACGCCATCCTGCCTCACGATGAAGGCTTACAAACATGCTTTGTCAATGTAAAAGTAATCAAGTAGATACCATTATATGCCCCCACCTTAAGGTGGTTGATCCCGCTTTCTGGTATCAAGCACATTAAGGTAAGGTGAAAACATGCAAGGGAACAAGAGCTTTTGCAAAGCTCATGCCCAAAGTGACATGTACCATGATC
The DNA here is from genome assembly GCA_027924645.1 of Cunninghamia lanceolata. NCBI lineage: Eukaryota > Viridiplantae > Streptophyta > Pinopsida > Cupressales > Cupressaceae > Cunninghamia > Cunninghamia lanceolata. Next base: position 422,573 of record BSBN01000010.1, read on the forward strand.
GCCAAATGTTCCCACAAACACATCAATGTCATTTGCTAAGATAATCAACAAGATATAAGCTTTGGTTAGAAAATCTTACTCTAAGATAACAACCAAACCAATTCATGAAAGCTATGTAAAAATCATATCACAAAAGAGACCAAGGCTATACTTGCGGTTTCAGATTCGAGTATAGCCACAAGGTTCTATTGCAAGTATCTCATAATCGAGTGTAGCTATAAGGTAAGATACAAAACCATCCAAAGTGCATAGAAGTAGATTTAGAGTATTGCAAATGTTTGTTACAACAAATTTCACAACATAAATCACAACACGGAGTGATTCTACTAGTCAAACATCGAATATATATATATATACATATATATATATATATACATATATATATATATATATATTAACCCCATCTTCATATATGGACTAGGTCCATTTTGCTTTCTTTCTGAAGGGACATACGATCGTTACTAGTATTTATTTGTTTTCGTCATTCGCCGATTAGTAGAGTCACTGAAGAATTGAAACAATAAAAATGAGAGAGTAGACAAAAGTGACTTGGGTTTACAACATGGGAAGATGCCCCAAGACATCCTCCACAATGTTATGCCCCCAAGGCACAACACACAACAATAAAATAGAGGAGAGGTTAAGTAGAAGAATAGAGAAACAAATAGAAGAATGGTCACAATAGAGGTGGTCTCCTTGTATCCTTGACCTTACAAGAGTATCAAGGGTCATCTAAAGAGATCTAAACAATTTAACACAACACGGGGGTGGCACAACACATAAGAGGAGGCCACACAAGTGAGCAAATCAAAGAGATTCTACACCAAAGGTGGCTAAAAAGGGTTAGAAATACTTACTTGTTACACAACCGCACTAGTGATTGTCATCAAGCAAATCATCTTCCTCCCAATATGAAATGCAAGAGGAGATAGGTACATAAGGTACTATTGCCCAACTTGAATCATTGTCCTTTAACAACCCTATTCATCATGTTGTGCTAAGAGTGACCCCAAGGAAATTCCTATAGAAAAGATATATAGGAGAAATGTCTAATCGACAATGGGTGCCATGAGCACCAAAGGCGTGACAAGATATTCTTTGATGCAGTCAAAGGCCTGTTGACAAGATTCATCCCAATGTAATCCAATCTTCTTCTTGAAAAGGTGGGAGAATGGTTAACACTTATTTTCTAGTTGTGTGATGAACCTTCTAATTTCCTCAAGATTTCACTAGATACTACGAAGTTGCTTAAGAATTTTTGATGGTGGCATTTTAGTGATTGTTGCAACTTTAGTGGGACCCACTTCTATGCCACATCTAGAGATAATGAAACCCAATAGATTTCCTGATGTGACCCCAAAGATGCACTTTTTGGGTTGAGTCAGACTTTGTATTCCCAAAATCGATCAAAGGTATGCTAAATGACATGTTGGTGTTCTTCTCTTATTTTTTATTTTCCTAGGGGGTCATCCACATAGTCTTCCATGATGTCATGACATATTATTGTCATAGCTTGCTAATACGTCACCCCTGCATTTTTCAACCAAAATGGCATGACCTAATAACAGAATGTACCCCAAGAAGTAGTAAAGGCTATTTTATCTTGATCTTCAGGAGTGATTTATATCTAGTTGTAGCCAAAGAATCCATCCATGATGGATAGTATTTCATAGCCTATTGTAAGGTCAATGATCATATCAACATTAGACAGTGGAAAGTCATCTTTTGGGCATGTTTTCTTGAAGTCTTTGAAATTTGTACAAATGCAGATCCCCTTAGGTTTCTTACTAATAGGGCTGATATTAAAAATCCACTCAGGGTAATCAATAGACCATATGAAGCAGACCTCTAGTAGTTTTTGTAACTCTTATTTGACCAAAAAGAGCAATCTTAGGGTGCATCTTCCTATGTTTCCGTTTGATTGGATTATGTTTCCGTTTGATTAGATTGGCATCAGGATGGACCACAAGGTGGTTAACCACAAGGGATGGATCCAATCTAGGCATGCCTGCATAAGACCAAGTGAATATATATGTTGCTTTTTGAAGGATTAAAGTGATGGTTTCCTATTCAATAGATTCTAGGGATGCTATGATGTAGGTGATTTTTGGATTATCTTCGATTTCAAGATTAACTTCTTGAGTCAACTAGAATTATAGATTAATCCTGGCACTATAGAGATGCCAGGGGCAAGTTGAGTTCCTTGTCTATTAATGCCTAAGAGAGTTTTTCATTAATATACACATCTTTTTCTCTTTTCCCTTTTGTTGCAAATAGTGCCTCAGAGAGGTTTTCACTAGGGGACTTCAATTTTTTTGTTTTCTTTTTAGGACTAAGGAACTCAGCCTACTCCCCAAAGTATGTTGATGCATCAAGGTCAATTTCAATTTTTTTCTTGTGATCTTTTGCAGGGATACCATCACAAAACCCCATAAACTCAACAATAGCCTTGTCATTCTAAAACCTAAAGACACAATATCTTGTTGGTCCCAATTGATGAGTTTGGGATAAGTGAGTGGGAAGTCGATTGTGTAAATGGAAGTTTCATGGAATAGGTTGGTGATGGATATGTTGTCGAAGGAGTTGTGATGGTCCTTAATGCTGTCAATGTTAGGAGAAATTTCTTCCACAGTCAAGGAAGTGTCATGAGGTTTGTTGGATTCCTCACTAGGGGTATGCATTATAGCCCTTGAGTTTTGACGTGCCTTTTCACAGGGATGGGCTCATGCATGCCTTACTCATGGAGGCTAAGGCCTTTACCTTTATAATTCATGTTTTTGAACATATGGAGTACTACATGTTAATTCTCTTGTAGGAAACATGGTGTAAATTCTTCATCTCTATATAACAAGGAGCTAATAAAACCATTTATGTCTTCATTGGCCAAGAACCCACCTTGTAGAAAGGTAGTGATACCATATTTCATGATGTTGGATGTCTTCTTTGGTCATGGATGAGGATGACCATGGGACCGTAGAGATAGAGGCAACTTGCCAATATGGAAGACATCATGCAAATCGTACTCTCCACAATTTGTGTTAATGATCTTGACCTTGGAGGTGTTATAGGGTTGGTTGATGATGATGCAATATTCTTAGGATCAATGTAGGAAGTGGATGCTTTGGATTTATGATTAGTGGCGATGTTAGTGCTAGGATAATGATTGGCCTTGTGATATGGTCTTTCCAACATTTTGTAGTATTGTAAGGGATGAGGGTAGGTGGGAATGGTGACTTCCACATCATTATGAGGGAATTTGAGACATTTATGGTAGATGGAGGGAATTACTTCTATTGCATGGATCCATGGGTGCCCGAGGAGGATATTATAGGGAAGGTCAAGATCAACAACATGATATATGGTTCTTTACAAGATGGGACCCAACTGAATGGGCAAGAATATAGTAGCCTTTGACTCATGATCTACATTTTCATAGGTCTTTATAGTGATTATGTGCAGTTCCATATCATTTATAAATTATCCCAATTTCTTGACCATTCTTAAAGTACATAGGTTCAATTCGGATCCATTATCTAGAAGGACTCTTTTGACGTTATATTTTAAGATGAAAACTTTAATACATAGCAAATAATTATGGATGGGTTAAGAGGTGGCATATCATTTTGGTTGAATGTGAATTAGTAGGAGGAGGATAAATAGTTGACGAGGGCTTGGAATTGATTGGGGTCAATGTTGTTAGAAACTCTTGATTCCTATAAGACGCATTCCAATATTTGTTAATGAAAATTAGAAGTTTTAAGAATCTCTAGGATGTATATTTGTGCTAGAGTCTTCTCAACATGCTCAATGAGGTTATATCGGGTGGCCAAAGTAGACAAGGATGCTCCTTGAATAGTGACACGACCACACTGTGTGGTGAAGGTGTAATTAGAGAATTTGATCTTGATGGTAGCAACTTGCATATTAATAGCTTGATTAATATGGTCAATAATGAAGTTGTAGGAGGATGAGGCTTTTTTGGAATGGATGTTGTGAGTGTGGTTATTTTGATTATGGTCTTGCTTGGATGTGGAAGGCTACGATTAGTCATGCTTTGGAAAATGATTTTGAAATATTCCCATTTGTGCATTCATTGAGGATGATGTGTCTCCTTCTATTTCAATTTCACCTCTATCAATGAGGTCATGGATATAATTTTTAATTTCATGCACTTGTTTGTAGCATGGCCTTTGATTTAGTGATAATCACAATATTCATGATCTTTAAACCATGTGGATTTTGGTTTGGTGTCATCAAAAGGTTTGGTGAGTGGGAATGTCACCATATTGGCTTGGACAAGATTTTGAAATACAACTTCCAAGGGTTGCCCCAAAGAAGTGTAATGACATTTTGGATTCATCAGTTTTGATTATCTAGATGACATAGTGATGTTGGTAGGCTTTTGGGTTGTTTACACATGCTTAGATTCGAGGGTATATTGAGCGTTTTGCACATGTTTAGAGTCAGTAACCCCATCACTAACAAAATTTTTGTTTTTGGACCAAATAGGTTTATTGTTTTGGTTGTTTTCTTTTGAGAAGAGTTTGACTAAACCTTTGGTGATTAGAGATTTTTTGATATGAACATTTTTCTTGATGATTTCATCAAAGGTAGAGACACAATGCACATGTTGGTGAAAGGGAATTTCTAGATTGAGGTTTGTGATGAAGATGCGAACGAGTTGTTTCTCAGGGATTGGCCAAGGAAACCTACTTTTAAGACTCCTCCATCATTGTAGGAAGGAGGAAAAGCTTTCTCCATTACATTGTTTTGCATTACAAAGATCTAGAATGTTGTGCTTGTGCTTGACATTGTAGGATAAGTGTGTGACAAACTTCTCTATCAAGTCAGAAGAAGTCATAATAGATCCTTGGGGAGGTGTGAAAAACACTCCAGGCTTGTCCTCCCAAACTTCAAGGGAAGAGCCTTAGAAAGTACATATCACTATAGGCAATCTCTTGACATTACATGAAAAATTATTTGATGTGGTCATAGGGGTCACCCTTTTCCTTGTACTTGTCAAATTTGGGGATTTCAAAATTATGGGGAAAGTGGACTAGAGAGATGGATTTATCAAAGGGATAGGGACAAAACTGTTGAAATTTGTATTGTTGGTGTTGGTTAGACGTGGAATTTTTCATCTCCTATCATTCTTAGTGAAAGGGGGTACCAAGAGGTAGTGAGGGAACGGGATATGGAATATTTTGTTGGAAGGTTTGATGAAAAGGGTTGGTTGAAGGTGTTGGATTTGATTGGTATGAGTGTTAATTCAAGACAAATGGTGATGGCATGGATTGGTTTGGAATTGTTTGATTTTGAGTTGATTGATTTGGATTTGATAGATGGGGAATTGAAGGGATATAAATGAATTGGTTGGATGGTTGTGATTGTGAATTGATTTGTGGGAATGTGTGGCTAGCTTGGTAAAGAGGAAGGTTGGGATTGGATTATGATGGTGATTTATCTTAGTTAGGGTGATGGCTATGCCACAAGAATTTGAGTGGTTGCAATGTATTTTCATGGGCTGGATGAGAAGGTGATGTGTTATTTTGGGTGAGAGGGGGTGGTTGAACATCACCCTCCATGTTTTGATCAACATGGAAACTTGTAAGATCATGGGTTGGTTGTATAGGTTCATGATCTCGTGGATTATTGAAGTCATTTGTAGATGGATTAGGATGGATGATGTCATTAAGTTTTATCCATGTCATAGCCTAGAGGGATTTTAGCCCTTGTTTCAATGAGATGTTGTAGCAACACATCCTTATGAGTGTCTACAAATTGATCCATCAAGGCACGAGTTTGGTCGGTATTGAGGAAATCCTTAAAAAGTGGCAAGTATTCACTTTGGTTATAGAAATTCTTGACTTCACTAACATTATCAAGAAATCCTTGATGAGAAGTAGCGAATTGTGGCAAAAACTTGACCCAAAAGGGTTATTTTATTGATGCTAATTTTCAATTTTGCTTGGGATTGAGTAATAGGGGGAATAAGGTGATTTTGGTTTGAGGGATGAGTAGATTGTTGGATAGATTGGATGGATGATTGTGGATTGATCTTGATTTGATTGTGGTATTTGATGCTTGGATTGGGGAAAGGTTTGTCAAGGACCTTGATGCTTGATGTCTAATTTTATTTTGATGATTGATTTGATTGGATTTGGATTAAGGTCTAAGACCTTGGATGATGATTTATTTGATTATGCTTAAGGGATCTAGGTCCTTAGGTGAAGTTGATTGGAGATGGTTGATTTGTTTGATTTTGGGATGATGCTTGACTTAGGATTTGGGATTGATTTTGATTGATGGTTTAAGGTGATAGTTGATTCAAGAGGTTGATTGATTTATGATTTTAGGATGGATGGATTTCACAAGGAGTGAAGATGTTAGGTTTATCTCACGATTCTACACTTTAGAGGGGTTTTCAACCTTTAGCTTTTGAGGATTTTTTTGGATTTTTAAGACTTTTTAGCTTTTTTGTCTTTTTATGTTTTTTAATGTTTTTGGATCTTTGGATGTTTTATAGGTTTCATATAATTTAAAAACATGTGAAACACATGAATAACCTAATTTATTCAAGTAGGATTGTTCAGCTCATGAGCCCACCTATAATGCTTGATCTTAGGCATGAATAGTATTGGACCATGATCTCAGAGCACTAACCAAAAATTTATTGTCTATTTGTTTGTGGCCTACTATTTTATTTCCAAAGGCACGTGGTGAGTAACTTCTCAAGGATAATCACTTACTGGTGCATCATAAGTTACGAAAGACCAGATGGTCTCTATCTAGGTTGAACAAGGTTTGTTAGGGATGCCCTCGATATACCCAAAGGAACATGGAGCCAGAATATGTGAAACAAAGTGTATGTCTAGTGGCTTGGTGCAAGAGAGTAACCCACTCTTTGCCTTCACTTTCCAAGGTGTAAAGTTCTTTCAAGCTTAGCCCTTAATGACAAATGTAACTTGATGGGAGAGTCTTTCAATCCTTTCCCAAATTTCTATACCTTGCTGGAACACATGGGTTTGGGTCACCACTTGGTGATGAAATACAAGCTAGGACTACTAAAAAGAAACTAAAAAAAGACTAGTCACTTTTGATACCCAGGATCACCTTGCAATGTGAGGGAAGAGCATACACGTGCCTAGCCTTTTGGGATGAAACAAAAAGTGAATGGAGAGGTGTTTTTTATTATAAAGATTAACTTGTGGTGCGAGGGAAGAGGATACACAACAATTATTCACACAAGCACATCAAAGAAGTTCTTTAACCTTAAGAAAGAAAATGTGAGATGAGAAGATTAATATGCACAAGGGATGCTTTTGATTCCCAAGATCACCTTGTGGTGTGAGGTAAGAGCATATACACACCTTTAGACAAACTAATCTAACAAACAATGTTTATTTGCTTTAAGAAAATGATTAACAAACACAAAATGGGGTTTGTAAATAAGTTTTTGTCAAGCAAAACTACAACCACAAAAGTTTTAGTAGTTTAAAAAAATGGTCTTTGATAAGCAATGCCTACAAGTTAGAATTTTTTTGACCAAAATTGAAAAAACAAAAACCTAAATCTAAAATTTGAAAAAAAAGAATCAAAATAGATAATTATTAACCAAATAAAATTTTCAGATATAAATTCTCTACCAATTTCCATGATTGAAATAAAAACTTATTTACCCAACACAACATAAAAATCCCAAAATTCTAAAATAAATTACAAGAGATGCAATCTATTTGTAAACATAACTCAATATACATGAAAATAAATAATGCACCCATTTGTTTTCAAAGTAAATATGTAAAACAACACATCCCTATTCTAAAACTCCCTAAACTGATTCAAATAACTATGAGTTTGATGAGATTGTCACGACTAATCTTGTTCAAAACATCTCATTCCAAAAACTAAAAATAAAAAGCAATAAAATAGGCCTAATAAAACATTGTAATGTCCCCATTTTTCAGAGTGATCATAGAAGAAGATCCGGGAGCCAATTTTCCACACTTCACGAATTTTGGAAGGCATTTTGAATATGGGAAAAGGCTTGTCATATTTTTCTATTAATTATGATGTAATTATTGTGAATTAATAAAATTGCTCTCTAGTGGAGTGAATCATTTAGATATGGTAAATGGATCATTCATTGATATTTGATACCTTCCCTCTTGTCGGCTTTTGATAAAAATAATTCATCTCCTATGTTGGGTCGACCTAGGAGGAAAAGGAATCTTCATTTTGCATGTCGGCCTAGTTGAAGGAGATCCCTAGGTTAGCCTATGTGAGGTAAAATAGACTTTTAAGCAATTTCGTATTTGGGCGCCAAGATGTGGTCAAGGGAGGTTGGCTTTCTTGGAGAAATATAAAAAAAAAGGAAAACATAACTCTAGATTGGCCAAGATAATGTCAAGATGTGGTAGGCTAGTTTTGGAAAATAAATTAAATCAAATCTTTATTTTGATTTAGGTGCCAATATCTTATATGAAGGTTGGCCAAAATTGGAGATAAAAAATGAATAAAATATTAGCATTCTAGGTCGGTTGGCTAGCAAGGAGAAAAGAGTGAACTTTGTATAAAAGCAAGTGTTGGATCATTTTCAAGGGCATCATGAAATAAGTTTCTCTGATTTTCCCATTGTGGATCTACAACTTTGTTGTTGCTATTCCAAGGATGAAAACCCTTGTGAATATTAGGTGAGTTGGACGAAAACCTAGCTCATCTTGTGGAGAGTTCGTGACGGAGCTCTAATTGCACTTCATTGTGACTTTTGGAGCATAATTGGATCATCATTTTGGAGCAGATTTCATAACATTTTGAGCAAAGATTTTATATTGATCCAGGGCAGATTTGATAATAACTTTGGAGCAGCCTTGGATCATAGTTGTGGAGTAAATTTGACATCATTTGGAGCACCATTTTTAGGAGATTTGCATGCAGATTTAATATTGAATTGGAGTACCATTGTTGAGGTTTTAATGTAGATCTAAATTGTGGATTGATCATAAACCCTATCCATAGCCATTTTGGTACTTCTTTCCATATCCTTGGAGGCGATGACCTTGTGGAGGAATTCACCCTAGCTTGGAGCTGCCTTTGATGCTCTTGAATTGCATTCATCACCTAGTGAAGAGGCTGGTCAGCATAGGAGATGAGTTTTTGAGGTAGCGAACAACATTGATTGTTTTCATCATCACCAATCAACATTGAAGACATCCATTTTTGATAGTAGATCTAATTCTTGGAGGAGTTCGCCCTCTCCTTGAGTTGTTTTGACATCAAAGTGGTATGCAAATTATTTGATTTTGTAGTAGTAGTTTTGTGGTTGAATCTTGTCCATGTTAGAGCCATGAATTTGTTGTAATTACACATTTAAACAATCTGATTTCATGATAGCAGTATTTTGATCTAATTTGCTCATCAAAATTGCTATCTATTTGCCATGGGTTTATGTGTGTTTCATTGTGTAATTCAACTAGGGTTTGATTACATATTTTGGCATGTTGATTATGATGTATTTGGCATGATAAATGAATGAGATATGTGTATGTTCAGATTTGAAGCAATAAAAATTAGAATTTAAATAGATAGGGTTTCAAGTTTGAAAATTGAAAATTTAGAAATTTTGGTTAAAACCCTAAGTGGAATATTTCAAACATTTATCTCAAAAGATCCAATAGACTTACCAAATTTTTGGTTGCACGGGCCAATAAAAAAAGATAATCAAATATTGTGTTGCTGCACCATGCCAGATGAGAGAGATGTATGCCTGCGAACAAAGGGCTCTTGAAGAATCAGAAGAGCATGAGGATAAGTTTGGTTGGAGGATGACAAAGAGTGGAGACATGGAGGAAGGACATAGAGGACCCCATGATGAAGTCATGAAGATAAAAGAGATCTATGTACACATGAAGATTTAGCTTGTAGCCATGGGACATAAGTTATGGCACACAACACACTTGATTTTCCATGGGATACATCCCTTGGACCAACACTAATTGAGGAATACTCATTCGTGGAAGAAGAAGAGGTAAGGACTGATTTTTTGTGTAATAGTAGTCCCCTACCTTCACAATATCATGACATGGTAGCCAAAGGGATAGAGGTTCGATTCAGATTGGAGGCAAGTGGATTTTAGTTAGAACCACCTTTTGGATTTGCACTTGTAAGAGAACATGAAGCCAAGGAAGAGGACGCGATTGAGGAGCTAGAGGCTAGCATGATAAGAGTTGATAGCAGGTCTGAATTTTTGATTCATGACAACAATCCTATTCCTTCATTCATAAAAACCAACATATTGGGTTAGAGCTTAGATCTTGCCAACCTACTGGGTTAGATCTTAGATCTTGCCAACCTATTGGGTTTGAGCTTGGTTCTTGCCAACTTGTGGGTTATAAATCAGCTTGGTTACATAACTATGTGGGTCTAATTTTTCAATTACATACAACTGGTATAGAAAGGTTATATCAATGGCTAGAATTAAAGATGGAAGATTGTTACCTACTTTCCTTCCTACCTCACAAACAAAGGAAAAGATGCCTAGCTTAGAGAAGGCAATGAAGGACTTGGTTTAGTGACAACAACAATCGGAAAGAATTTGTGCGAGCAACAACAACGGAGGTTAGCTCGTAGCTTCCAGAGGTATGAAGACTCCCTATCAAGACAATCTAGGCACTATAGTGGCTCATTCACATCTACAAGTGAAGAACACATGAAGATTGAAGATGTAGGAAAGAAGCTTTATAGAGTAGGTAGTAAACTTGAACATCTATTCCAGCCAAAAGATGCTCTTCTCAGCAGTTTGGAGGAAGTAGAGGAATGTCTTCATGTGTTGGATCAGTTACCCTCTAAGGTAATGCGAGTAGCCTTCACTCCTGTAATATCTTCTTTGGGTAAGCAAAGGTTGTTAAGATACAATGATAAGGAGGTAAGACTTCTTGTTACTTCATGTTTGAGTAAAATCATGAGAATTTCAGCACCTGAGGCTCCTTACAATGATAACACATTGAAAGAGGTAATTCAACTGATGGTGGATAACTTCCAGGCTATTGATGATATCACATGTTTTCACTTTCTGAGAAGGGTTGCTATACTTGAAGCTTTTGCAAAAACTGGATTTCATAATATTTCTTGATTTTTGGATTGAATGATTTAATCGACATAATGTTTCTCCAATTCTTTGCCATAGTTAGGAAAGAACATACTGATAATGTTATTGCAGTCATAGAAACCATTATGGTTTTGACTATTGAGGAGAGTGATGATGTGCCACAATCACTTTATTCTATTCTACTGGCTAATAGGAAGAAGGATGACCATGTCAAAAAGAATTTAGCTAAAAGGGTGATTGTTTAGTGTGAGAAGAAGCTGAAACCTTTCTTGGTTAGTGAGGAGCAGGTGGATGAAGAGGAGTTCATAGAGAAACATTTGGATGAAGAAGAATCACTTGATTGTGACTTGTATGAAGAGGACAAAAATCAGTCAACATGCAGCCCTAAAGAAGATGAAGCCAAAAGTTTACTTTAGCTCTATGAGGACAAGGTTGAAGAAGATTCACCTATTGAAGCCACAAGTAAGAGCACATGACACTTCAAGATGACTACAAGATTGAAGAAAAATCACCTATTTAAGCTACAAATGAAGAGACCATGAAGAATGAAGAAGATACCACCTTGGAGTTTGTTAAACCAGCCATGTTAGATCAACTACATGAATATATGGGTTCTTGTGATGTTTCATTAATTGAGCCTAGCATTGCTTCATCACCTTTACATCATTTTGGCAAGGAATCAAATTGTGGTTTGGGTGTCCTTGAGTGGGACGTTTCTCATACCTATGTGAACAATTCAAAAAATTCACTATGTGGTGAACAAAGTGAATTGGATAAGATTGCTTTGACATTGCAAGATTTGAAGGATCCCTTAGTGGTTAAGGAGGATATAGCGGTGCATACTCTTTCTAGATCAGCTATTGTAGAAGGTCATGATGTAGAAGATTCTACCCACTACTTTGATGGTGACCCTTTGATGGATTATGATGATGACCTAGTTTTTACACATGGGTGTAATGGAGAAGAGGCCATGAAGGAAGTAGATTTGGAGGTGCATGATTATGTGGACCAATTAGAAAATATATTTCAAGATGATGATTTAGAGACATATAGTTTGAAGGATCAATTGAAAGTCATAGAGAATATGATTGTTGTAGCTGTAGTACATTTTGATGACACTCACAAGATCATTTAAGATCTCTATTAGAAGACCTATATTGAGAGGAGATAGAAGGGCATGGATGGTGAATTTTCTGTTACAAATTTACAGGTAATCAAAGAAGCCTTGGTACCAATGAAATCTAATTTCTTGCATTTATTTTTAGACAGGGATTATATCTTCAAGATTGATGGAGTGTATGCTAATGCTTTGAAAGGTAAAGAGGATGAAGTTAATAAGCTCACCTTGGAGCTTAGGGATACTAAAGAGGCCTTGGAGAATACACAAATGGCCCTTAAAGAAGCAGGAAATCAACTTTATGTAGCCAAACAATCCAAGGAGACAGATAATGAGGAAATGGTTAAGGAAATTAAACAAGTGATTGAAGAGTTTGATAGCATTCAGGAGGATTTTGATCTAGTTCATTTCTCCATGAAATTAGAATGTGGAAGTTTAGATCGGCCGAAAGATTGGGTCGAGCATGAGGATAATTATAGTATTCAGTTTGTTGATAACCCATTGTTTAAGATGGATGTTGAAATAACTTTTGATAATCCACTCTTTGAGTTGGATGATGGAGCACCTCTTGATTTTGATAATACAAGAGAAATATGGGATCCGGATGTGGTATGTAATTATGAGGTGGAACAGGTTGAATTTCCTATTGGACCACCCAAGACTGTTGATAGTTTGCTTCCTACAGTGAACCTTATTGGAGTGAATCATCATGGTTTGATGGTTGACCTTGTGGGTTTACCACAAGGAAAGGAGTACTATTGTGGTGTAGTGTTTGATAGAGTAGAGACCGTGGGTGTTGAAACTTAAAGCATCATCAAATACACTCTAGGTGGAGTTCATGTGAAGATCAAAGTAGCGCATCATCAACATGGTGGAGTTTCTTTTGGGGTAAGTATCTATGCAAAAGATCATCTTTGGGGGCTATTGGTAACTAATGATTTTTATGTCAGAAAATGTCCCCTTGGGGGCTTTTCCCTCTTAAGGTTTAGCTCCCGGGTCCTTTAGAATGCATTTAGATCATCTTGCATGTTAATGATGACTTCCGGTGAAGAAACCCCTGAGTTTTATGGCAAATGGGACCTAGGGGATGTGTCTATGATGAATCCTACCTAAAATAGGGGGGAGGACTTGGGCACCCGCACCCTAGTCTTGCCCTATTTTAGGTCAGGACCTATTTTCATGTGTCGGTTATGTGACCATTATTAGGTCCTGTGCCGACACCTCAAGTTTGAATTATGAACTTCTTGGTGAGAAGTTGTTTAGTTGTATATATAAGCATGTTTAGGCATTCATTTGTAAACTAGATGGACATTGTGAACTTGTGACTTTATGCAAAAGTGATTCAAGGCATTCATTGTGTTGCAGAGCAGTATTGTTTGTTATTGTGTTTGTTTATGTAGATTTGGCTCCATCTCCTCATGGCATGAAAGAGAATCATTCTTCCATGAGAGATACACCATCGAGGTGACATTCATTTGTGTTTCCAATCATTTATCAATTGGTTTTTGCCTCTATCCCATAGGGATACACACTCTTTATCTAACAATGGTGTTTTGAAGACTTAAATGTCTCTCCGGGGCTTGACCGAGGCAAGCCTCTAAACACCACAACCCCCAACCCACTTTTCTGTGATTGTAGGTTACAGGTTTTAGAAGTGAAAGAAGTGGAGTTGTAGGGAGACATTACAAACTATTGGAAGTGTAGAGAAAAGAAGAAAATTAGGGCTTGGAATAGGGCACCCGCTCATTAGTCCTCTGGATTCTGATGCGGTGAAATCTCTGTGACAATAGGATTGTGTTGCAGACATTCTTCAAAGATCCCAACAAAATAGGTACACTGGACAAGGGCGCCCACTCATTAGTCCCCAAATTTTCCACACACCAAACTTCAAAATCTGGTATGTATTTGATTGTCATTTGATATCTTTGTGTGCGATCATTTTCCGTGATTTGTCTGTTTATTTACGATTTTATGAAATTAGGGTTTTGAGCATAGTCAGGCTTAATTGAACAACAAATTCACACAATTCTAATCTTCCCCTCTATTCCAAGTGACATGAGATCTGTAGTAGATTCTTCTACTCAATTGAATGTCCTTGAATGTTGTGGTGAAAGGAGGATTTACCATAAACCCTTGAAATAAACCAAAACCCCATCTTCCTCTTTTTACCACTAAACATTTTGGTGAACCCATTTTTTTAATGAATTTTGCACCTTGCTGAGTGTTGTACTTCAGACTTGCATTCATTTCATTCATTCATGTCATTTTCATCTTATTGCATTTGAAAAATTACAAAAAAATTAAAAAATTGGCATTTTAGCTTGTATTTTCAAATAATTTGAATTAGTTTGCATTTAATTTCATTTAATTTCTATTATTATCATCAGATATGATTTAAATTACAAAAATTCATCATTCATCATTCATTCACATAGCATTTTCATGATTAAATTGTTAAAAATTGCTTGAAATTTTGCATTTTTCATATAACCTAGTTTATGCATTAGCTAGGGTTTGTAGTTAAAATATTGTTTCAGATTTTACTACCCTTTCAAAACACTCATTAGGACTAATTTTTAATTGTAGTGTTTCATCATAGCATCATTCTTGCAAAATTTCATGTCTAGGGTTTGAAAACCTTGCATTTTCACTAGATTTGGCCTTATTGTCTTTCTAGAATTGTATCATAGGAGTGTTCTGAAGGATTTTTATGCACTAATTAGATGTTATTAGGGTTAAAATATTCATACCCTCCTCAAATTCCTCACAATACCCTTTCTATTGGGCCTTTGCATTGAAAATTGGTGAAAAATTGCATGTTTTTAGTGTATTTTCACTAGGTTTTGACTTGTCCTCATTATAGGATTGCATCAAAGGTGTGTTGTGAAGGATATTGTTGGTTTATTGGACTGATATTAGACATATTATTTCCTTACCCTCATCAATTTACTTACAACACTTCTTCTTTCACTCATTTGCATTGAAAAAAGTTGAAAAAATCAAGCATTTTAGGTCATTTTCGCATATAGCTTTGCACTTACTTTCTTGCATTCGTATAAAAAATTATTCAAATATGATCTTACATACATTTCAAAACATACATTTTACAGTATTGATAACCTTGTTTGAAATCTTGAGTTATCTTAATTACACATTGTGTATTTCAACACCTAGGGTGCACTACTAGCTCTTATTGAAAATTGATGTTTTTGGACATTTTATTATGGCATCTTCACGTTATTCTTCTTTGAAATATTTGCATGAGTATATCCTAGATTTTGAAAATTTCTCTAATTTAACTAATGAGAATCCTCATTTTATAGATAACATAGCTTCTGCAAGTGGTATTGATGTTTCTATATGTTCTACATACGAGCTGAAATTACTTTGTTATACACATGATTTTAATAGCTTCACATTACTCATAGGAGCATATCCTTTGATATTAGAATATTTAACTAAATTAATCTCTAGGATTACTCATGAGAAAGATGAGAGTGAAATTTCTTCTTCCGTTAACAATGATACAACACCTAACCTTCCTAACAACACCGTACCTTCCTCTCATTCCAGTGCTCTCCTTGGCCAAGATGTAGCATTAGTGGATGAGAAAATATCTCTCAAATTAAATCCTTTAGGGATAGATGTTGGGTATAATCAAGAGGGAAACAATGTTAATTCAATCTTCACTAATAGACTTTGTAGAAATATTCTTAAAATGATTGTGCGAGGGGCACCAAGTGCACCCTCTTTCTTAAAACTAGTGATAACAGTTGAAGGAGATCGAAAACCACCTAGACACCCCGATTAGATTTTTAACTATGCAAAACAAATTAGTGTGCCACAAATCCCATAGTTTCTCACACATACAACACCCGTAATAACAAGGAAAGTAAACAAGCACCTTATGTGCCTATCTCTCTTCCATGTTCTCAACCCATGCTTCCTCAAGCACCTCATTTAACACAAAAAGTTGGTCAAGAATATGATCTTGTCGAGCAGCTTTGTGCTACTATGACTAAGATCTCTCTTTGGGATTTACTACAAACATCACCTACATACCATGGAATGCTCCAAGAAGCTTTACAAAAGGTGATTGTCCCACCTACTACTAAGCTGAATGACGTAGCAGATGTATTAGATAGTATACATGCGACAAAAATGGATATTCTTTTTCAACCACATGGAATAAAATTGATAAAAGATGAATATGATCCACTTATGATCTTTGTCACAGTGAATCAAAAGTTGATAAAACGAGTTATGATTGACAATGGATCGACTCTTAATGTTTGCAGCATTGACTTACTACACAAAACCAAGGTTGACACATCTTTAATCAAACCGGATAGGACTAGCATTCATGGCTTTGATAATGTTGCAAAACAAACTGTGGGCATGATAAATTTACCTATAATGGTTGGACCCGTGACATTAGATACTCTTTTTCATGTTATGCCTAGTTCTCTCTCATATAATATGATTCTAGGTAGACCATGGATTCATGCCATGGGAGCAGTTCCATCCACCCTTCATCGATCACTTAAATTCATTTATCAAGACAACCTCTACACCTGAAAAGTCGATCCCAAGCCAGATAATTGTTTACATATTGAAAAGAAAAAATGCGTTAACAATCATACGAGTCTAAACAACTTACAAGTTCATTCATCAACACCTCTAGCCATAGATAATGTTGTGCAAGACTCTAAAACATCAAATGCACTTTTTGGTGATGATTGGGGTTCATTAAATTTTAATCCTTGCGGTATAGGGGAATATAAACTTAAGAGCCCTGACACATCAAAAGTAGCATCGATCTCATCCAGCAATCTTTTGAAACACCTAAGAAGACCAAAGCTTCCTTGATAGAAAACAAAGACAATACTCTTACTTATACTACAAATTATGAGGCCTATGAGGCTTCACCATCTTCTAAGGAAATGAAATCTCTCTATGGTCGAGGATTTAAAATCCTTTATAACAACTGCGACTATGTTGGTAATGGATGTGGTGTAAATCAACAAGGGATTCGAGTACCTATAGAATCTGCTTCAAGACATTACTCAAGCGACATTGGATATATAATCCTTTTAAAGAAAAGAAAGCCTCTCATCATCCTAAACTTAATGTTAATACAATATCAACAAAACCAAAATAACATATAGGTATTTCTCTTTCTCTAAGCCACACTCGTTGTAGCAACTATTATAGTTGCTCTCAAGGGTGGCCTCTTCCTAGATATGTATGTTCTTAACATTGGGTTCTATCAGGTAAGTATTTCTAACTCTTTTCTCTCTCATGTTGTGATTCCCTCGTGATGTGTTATGTGTTGTTTAGTCCTCCTAGGATGACCCTTAATACTCTTGTAAGGTCAAGGATACCGAGAGACCGCCTCTGGTGTGACCTTCCATTTGTATTATCATTCTTCTACATCACTTCTCCTCTATTTTCATTGTTGTGTGTTGTGTCTTAAGGACATAGCATTGCAGTTGGTGACTTGGGGGCACTCTCCTACGTGATTGTCCCTAAGACATTTGTTCTCCTCTCTTGATTTATCGTTTACCTTCATCTAGTGGTTCTATCTAGTTGGTGGATGATGAAAAACAAATAATACTGATATGGACTAAGTGTCCCTTCAGCGAGAAATCAAAAAATGGACCTAGTCCATACATGACGATAGGGTTGATATATATTATCCGACACTTGACTAGTAGAATCACTCCATGTGATATTTTGATGTTGTCTTATCGCACTAACAAGCTATAACAATACAGCTGCTCCATGCACTTTATTTATCTTTGAATCTTGCCTCGTTTACATTCGATTCTGAGATCTTCCAGTATAGCCCCACGGTAATACTCAGTTTCTGAATCCGTAGTGTAAGCTTGGCTTTTTGATGTGAATAATTTGCATGCTTTGATTTTCATCATGTGATGTGGTTGTTGTCTTATGGAAAGATTTCTAACCTCTTTTCTTGCAGGAATGTGTTTGTGGGAACATTTGGCGATCGTAAAGTACATGTCACCTCTGGGGGCATGGGCTTTGCGATAGCTCATGTTCCCTTGTGTGTTTTCTTCCTACCTTAACGTGCTTGATATCGGTACATGATATTAACCACCTTAAGGTGGGGGCATATAAAGGTAAGTTGTCTGATGATTTTGATACTAACGAAGTGTGTTTGAAAGCCCTCTACGGAGGCGGGATGTTGAATCTCCGCGCGAGTGCACATCTTTATTTCTATATTGCAATCATTAAGCCCTGTGTGGAGGTGGGATACCATACATATCCTTTTATTTTAAGCCTTTCTGCGGAATGTGGGGATGGTGTATTTCTCGAGGAGATTGCACAATCCTATCATTTTCAAAAAGTCCTCTGAGCAGGCGGGGAGCGGATCTGAGATTATACTAACCCTTAAGCATGTCTTCAGCGTTGTGGCGAAGCCTAATCGTCAGTGTGTGCCTGTAATGTGCCTGAGATGGCTGCGAACCTAGCAATAGGTTTCTTCCATCACTTGTTTGTCGTGTTTTCTTCATGTCCTCCATGCGTGTGTGTATGGCATTTTTGTTCCCAAACATAGTCTAAAGATTGGTGGCGATGAGTCCCTCCTGTGCTTTGGAATTTGTATGGAGTGTTTGTTCTCAAGTGTAGTCTAAAGACTGGTGGTGATGAGTCCCTCTTGCACTTTGAGATTTGTATTGTGTGTCTGTTGCCCCATATGCAGTTTAAAGACTGGTGGTGATGAGTCCCTCCTGCATTATGGGTTGTGTGTTTACTTTTCTTGTACTTGCATTTGCATTCATATATATGAAAATGAAAAAAAATCTCTACATTCACTGTATACATTGTGTTTTGCATGTCTTCAATGATGTCTTCTCCATGTCTTGCATGACTGTTATTGTATTCTCTGTGTTTTGTGTGCCTGTTACTATCTTTAATGTGTTTGGCGTGTGTTCACCGTGCTTGGCATGTTTGCTATGT
Organism: Cunninghamia lanceolata; assembly: GCA_027924645.1. Classification (NCBI taxonomy): domain Eukaryota; kingdom Viridiplantae; phylum Streptophyta; class Pinopsida; order Cupressales; family Cupressaceae; genus Cunninghamia; species Cunninghamia lanceolata. The sequence continues at coordinate 441,778 of BSBN01000010.1, forward strand.
TTGTTGACCTTACTTTAATGCATGTATTGACCTTGCGTTTATACATACATTAAAGTGGGGGCTAAATGTTATGTCAGAAAATGTCCCCTTGGGGGCTTTTCCCTCTTAAGGTTCAGCTCCCAGGTCCTTTAGAATGCATTTAGATCATCTTTCATGTGAATGATGACATCCAGTGAAGAAACCCCTGAGTTTTGTGGCAAATGGGACCTAGGGGATGTGTCTATGATGAATCCTTCCTGAAATAGGGGGGAGGACTTGGACACCTGCGCCCTAGTCCTGCCCTATTTTGGGTCAGGACCTATTTTCATGTGTCAGTTATGTGACCGTTATTAGGTCCTATGCTGACACCTTAAGTTTGAATTATGAATTTCTTGGCGGGAAGTTGTTTAGTTGCATATATAAGCATGTTTAGGCATTCATTTGTAAACTAGATGGACATTGTGAACTTGTGACTTTATGTAAAAGTGATTCAACTCATTCATTGTGTTGTAGAGCAGTATTGTTTGTTATTGTGTTTGTTTATGCAGATTTGGCTCTGTCTCCTCATGGTATGAAAGAGCATCTTCCTTCCATGAGAGCTACACCATCGAGGTGACATTCATTTGTGTTTTTAATAATTTATCAATTGGTTTTTGTCTCTATCCCACAGGGATATACACTCTTTATCTAACAACAGTGTTCAAAAGACTTGAATGTCTCTTCGGGGCTTGACCGAGGCAAGCCTCTAAACACTACAACCCTCAACCCACTTTTCTGTGATTACAGGTTACAAGTTTCAGAAGTGAAAGAAGTGGAGTTACAAAGAGGCATTACAGACTATTGGAAGTGCAGAGCAAAGAAGAAAATTAGGGCTTGGACTAGGGTTCCCACTCATTAGTCCTTCGGATTCCAATGTGGTGAAATCTCCGTGACAACAGGATTGTGTTGTAGACATTCTTCAGAGATCATGACAAAAATAGGTACACTGGACTAGGGCGCCTGCTCATTAGTCCTTAACTTTTCTGCACACTGAACTTCAAAATCTGGTATGTATTTGGTTGTCATTTGATATCATTGTGTGTGATCATTTTTGTGATTTGTTCATTTGTTTACGATTTTACGAAATTAGGGTTTTGAGCATAATCATGCTTAATTAAACAACAAATTCACACAATTCCAATCTTCTCCTCTATTCCAAGTGACAGGAGATCTGTAGTAGATTCTTCTGCTTGATTGAATGTCCTTGAATGTTGTGGTGAAAGGATGATTTAACATAAACCCTTGAAATAAACCTAAACCCCATCTTCCTCTTTTACCACTAAACAATGATAATAGAAGAAGCATACCATGGAAGGTTAGGAACCCAAAGAGCAATGATAATACTGTTGTTATCTCTTTTTTCAGTCATCTCATGAGTTCATTTGAACTCCTGCAAGTGGATTGGAGGGAGATTTTAAGAAAATTTTGGAGTTCTTCTATATTGGTGACTCTTGGAAGGATGCTTTCAGCCACTAGTATTATAACTACATATGTAGAGAGATATGGGTGATGCAGATTTGCTTTGGTTATTGATCATTCATGGAGCACTTGGAGAGTTTGTTTGTGATGAGTCTCATCATGTTGATGAATCTTTGGTAGAGTTTGTAGCTGTCCTAATTCAGAGATTTTTGATGGTGGCACTTGCCTTTTATTGGCATGCACTTGGGAGAATGGAATTGCAGCTAAATTATGACACAAGGTATGGAGGCATTGCTATGATAATTGAATATGAGTCACTAATATTTGTGTTTCAGCTAGACTGTGGTGTATGGTTTGGAAGTGACCATGATAGCATTGGTGTTCCAACCCTAATTGATGGATTTCTACTTCATACTTTAATAGGAGATGGATGTTCTACTTCATGGAGCATGGATTTCTTACATAACTCTTAGAGGACAACAACTGTTTGAGAGTTTGGAGGAGAGTTGCATCATCTCCTCATCATTGGAGAGTGGCATAGGGTTGATACTCTATCACCCTATGACCTTGGCAATGTTATTTGCATCCACATATGTTTGATTTTCAGTCATGAGGTTGCGGTTCTGTTCTATATCAACAACTTCGGAGGAGATGTTATACACTTTCTTGCACCTATGTTGGGTACTCTTCACATACATGGGAGATCTACAGGATTTGGAGATTGGTTTTGTGTTGTTAGCACTTTGAGATGCTTCCATTTTTTCATGTTTTCTAGATGTAATGACATGGTGATTTGGGATCCAGGTGGTGGCATGTTTGGCACATTATTTCATTGGGATCTTGATGATTTGCTTCACAACTCATGGAGAACGATGATGATGATTTTGATAGAGTGGAGTAGCGGAAGCTTGGAGACTTATGGTTGTGTTTCAGAGATTACATTCTTCATTACTTGTTGACATGCATGGATTTCTTTAGGACTTTGGATTGGTCTAGTGTGAGGTCCTTGATGGATTTTACATTCATGGATTGAACTTTTGGAGACTTGGAGGTTTTCATGCTTGTGGTTGAGGGCATTGGATTCTTTAGAGGTTGGGACTGAGTTCAGTTTGAGTGTATGGATTTTGCCACCAGAGCTCACTTCGCATTGTAGTCTTCATATTCTTCTTGGGAGTTGTAGCCACATGTTGAGGGTTTTGTGATCAAGGGACATTTGATTGGATGGAGATACTTGTCATTTGATGGTATTTTGCAAGATACAGGTTTGTCATTGCTTGAGGATAAGCAATCTCAGGAAGGGAGGACTTTAATGTCCCCATTTTTTGGAGTGATCACAGAAGAAGATCTGGGAGCTAATTTTCCACACTTCACGAATTTTGGAAGGCATTTTGAATATGGGAAAAAGGCTTGTCATATTTTTCTATTAATTATGATGTAATTATTGTGAATTAATAAAATTGCTCTCTAGTGGAGTGAATCATTTAGAGATGGTAGTTGGATCACTCATTGATATTTGATACCTTCCCTCATGTTAGCTTTTGATAAAAATAATTCATGTCCTCTGTTGGGTCGTCCTAGGAGGAAAAGAAATTTTCATTTTGCATGTTAGCCTAGTTAAAGGAGATCCCTAGGTCGGCATATGTGAGGTAAAACAAACTTTTAAACTATTTCATATTTGGGTGCCGAGATGTGGTCAAGAGAGGTCAGCTTTCTTGGAGAAATATAATAAAAATAACGAAAAAATAACTCTAGGTCGAACAAGATAATGTCAAGTTGTGGTCGGCCAGTTTTGGAAAATAAATCAAAGCGCCAATATCTTATATGAAGGTCAGCCAAAATTGGAGATAAAAAATGAATAAAATATTAGCATTCTAGGCTAGTCAACCAGCAAGGAGAAAAGAGTGAACTTTGTATAAAAGAAAGTGTTGGATCATTTTCAAGGGCATTATGAAATAAGTTTGTTTCTGATTTTCCCATTATGGATCTACAACTTTGTTGCTACTATTCCAAGGATGAAAACCCTTACAAATATTAGGTGAGTTGGATGAAAACCTATCTCATCTTGTGGAGAGTTCGTGACGGAGCTCTAATTGCACTTCATTGTGAATTTTGGAGCAGATTTCATATTATTTTGGAGTAGAGATTTTATATCAATTAAGGGAAGATTTGATCATAACTTTGGAGCAGCCTTGGACCATAGTTGTGGAGCAGATTTGATATCATTTGGAGCACCATTTTTAGGAGATTTGCATGTAGATTTAATATTGAATTGGAGTGCCATTGTTGAGTTAGTGCAGATTTGAATTGTGGATTGATCATAAACTCTAGTCGCCACCATTTTAGTACTTCTTTATGTTGCAAAGATGGTTGTCGTTACACCAAAAGATCGACCTGTTAATGCTCAATACAACCCCCAGAGTTAATGAATCCACAAGAGGCGGTTAAGCCTTGTCATGAACCCAAGCGCTGCGCTGCATAGTACAAGGAGAACAAGGGCGCACACCTTGCAATAATCCCCCTAGTGCAAGTGAGGGTTTTGAACTTGTGACCTAGGCTCTGATACCAATTGTTGCAATGATAGTTATCATTGGACCAAAAGATCGACCTATTAATGCCTGATACAATTGCCAGAGTTAATGAATCCATAGGGGGCGGTTAAGCCTTGTCACGAACCCAAGCGTTGTGCTACACAGCACAAGGAGACCAAGGGCACACACCTTGTAACACTTTCCATATCTTTGGAGGCGATGACTTTGTGGAGCATTTTGCCCTATCTTGGAGCAACCTTTGATGCTCTTGAATTGCATTCATCACCTAGTGAAGAGGTCGATCAGCATAGGAGATGAGTTTTTGAGGTAGCGAACAACATTGATAGTCTTCATCATCACCAATCAGCATTGAAGACATCCATTGTTGATAGCAGATCTGATTCTAGGAGGAGTTCACCCTCTCCTTGAGTAGTTTTAACATCAAAGTGGTATGCAAATTATCTGATTTTGTAGCAGCAGTTTTGTGGTTGAATCTTGGCCATGTTAGAGCCATGAATTTGTTGTAATTACACATTTGAACAATCTGATTTCATGATAGTAGTATTCTGACCTAATTTTCTCATCAAAATTGCTATCTATTTGACATGGATTTATGTGTGTTTCATTGTGTAATTCAACTAAGGTTTGATTACATATTTTGGCATGTTGATTATGATGTATTTGCCATGCTAAATGAATGAGATAAGTGTATATTCATGTTATGTATGAAAAAGGGGATGAAGGAGACAAGCATGTACACTAGATCAAACCCTCTTCCACAATAACATTCAAGGACAAGACTGGGCCAAATCACTACCAAATAGAGATGGACTCAGCTACAGGTCTTGTGCTCTTGCTTGCTATGGAAAGATTAGATTTAACCAAGCCTTTTTATCAAACCCTAGGTCAAGTATGCATAAAACCCTAGTTCTACGATAATCATCTTGTAACAGATAGAAGATAACTGAAACCCAGGATTTGAATACACAAAGATAATTAGAAAGATATTAGAACATGTACCCTAGAAGCTTGAGGGCGAGTGCCCAAGTCCAAAAATATAGAATCTTCAGATACTCAAAACTAGAGAAATGTCATAAAGAGTGTCCTGATGCCGAATTCTATACTAGTTTGAGCAGGAGGACTACAGGGCGAGCGCCCAAGTCTTCCGCAAAAGAATATTCACGAAATGCTTTTAGATCTTGAAACCCTTTCCCTTACACAACCTTCCTATACCTTCACCTCAGATTTTGCACCTGTAACCCACACAAAAGAAGAAAAGGGGTTTGGGGGTTGTGGTATTGAGGGATTTGCCTCAGTCAAATCATGGGATAGTATTCAAGCTTCCCAACACCGTTGTTAGAGAGAGTGTGTGCCCTAGTAGGGCAGAGGCTAAACATAAACTAATATGATGATAGAATGATTCAAATAACAATGATATCACCTCGGAGGTGAAGCCCTTAGGAGAATGAAGATCCTTCAACTCATAAGGAGATGGATAATGATTCCAAATTTGCAACAACACACAATACAACACAAATCTGCAATAATAACACCATGAATGCTTTGAATGCTCTTTGCTCCAAGATCATAAGTTTGCAATATCCATCTAGGTTACAAATGAATTCAAAAACATGATTATATATGCTTTCCCGCTAACATTCGTAAATTAAATCAAAAGAACCAACAAGGAGAGACCTTTTAAAGGTCCTATGCCGACATGTATTAAAGATTGCCCCAACCAATCAGGGAGGACTTGGGAGCGGGCACCCAAGTCCCATGGCACCTTCTTGGTCTGGGGTAAGGCATGAAATAGGCCCCTAGTTCCCAATTTACATGGGTTTTGGGAGATTTTGTATTGAGATGAATATTTAAAATGTATAATGTAATCACGGGGACCTAGGAGCTAAACTAGGAGGTAAAAAGGAATGTGTCCACTTTTTACTCCATAACATTTAGCCCCCACTTTAATGTTTGTAAGATATTATGATTTAGTACATGCATTAAAATACAGTCGGAGCATATCAAACACATCAAACACAAGAGCCAAGACACACCCTAAGTTTGAAGGACTATTTCTAGCCCCCAAGCTTAGGCAAACATAAGAAAACACTTGACAGTCATGCAAGACACAATGATTATAGTAAGGAAGCACACAATACATGAAGAAGATAGTGAAGCACGCAATACATGGAGAAGACATGAATATAATCACGCAATACACAGAGAAGACATGGAGAGAAGACATGATTAACCAATTATATATTAATATAATCCTAATACAAAACACACAGCCTGGAGGGAGCTCATCGCTATGCACCTTTAGACCATGCAAAACATAGAAAACACATGGCGTGGAGGGAACTCATCACTACATGCCTTTAGACCACACAAAAACATGCAAGACATGCAATCAAGACACATAAAACACATGGAAGACACACATAATACACGAGTGTTGTATAGTATGTTGTCAACACACTATATGTCTTATACACAACAAACACGAGTGATAGGAAGGAGCTCATCGCTACACTCCACTATCTAAGACACACAAAACACACCCGATAGTTGAGCTACGCTACCAAAACTGCCAAAGACATGCTTAAGGGTGAATAACTCAAGATCTAGCCCCGCCTTCGCATAGGACTTTTTAAAAGGATGTGCAACCGCTCAAGGGAAGACACAATCCCACCTTCCATAGAAGGGCTTTTAAAATGCAACCCCACCCGCATCCATAGATGCCTTACGATGAAAAGGAAGCATGTTCTTAAAGTATACAACCCCACCTGCGGAGATGCCTTACAGTGAAAAGGAGGTATACGTAAAACAAAACAAAGTACACAACCCCACCTACATCTGCAGACACCTTATAGTGAAAAGGAAGTATACACAAACACGCTTTATCAATAATATCTAAAATAATCAACCACAATATTTGCCCCCACCTTAAATTGGTTGATCTCATTTGCTGATATCAAGCACATTTAAGGTAAAGTGAAAAAACACAAGGGAATAAGAGCTTTCACAAAGCCTATGCCCCAAAGTGACATGTGCTTGCAATCACCGAACGTTCCCACAAACACACCATTATCATTTGCTAACATAATCAACAACATATAAGCTTTGGTTATAAAATCTATTCTAAGATAACAACCAAATCAACTAACATATCACTTGATAGACCGAGGCTATACTTGCAGGTTCATAACTGAGTATAGTCATGAGGTTATACTTCAGGTATCTTAGAACCGAGTGTAGCTACAAGGTGAGATAAAAAACAATCCAAAGTGCATAGAAGTATATTTAGAGTATTGCAAAGGTTTGTTACAAAAAATTTCACAATACGACACGGAGTGATTCTACTAGTCAAGCGTCAGTAATATTTCAACCCCATCTTCATATATGGACTGGGTCTAGGATATTTTTGCTTTATTTTTGTAGGGATGCAGGGTCCTTATCAGTATTTATTTGTTTTCGTCATCTACCGACTAGTAGAGCCACAAGTACAACAGAAGAATGAAATCATGAAAAATGAGAGGGGGGCAAAAGTATCTTAGAATCACAATGTGGTAAGATGCCCCCAAGACAACCACCACAATGCTATGCCCCCAAGGCACCACACAAAACAATTGCAACAAGAGAAGTGTAGAAGAATAGAGAAACAAATAGAAGGAATGTTACAACAGAGGCAGTCTCCTTGTATCCTTGACCTTACAAGAGTATCAAGGGTCATCCAAGGAGACCTAGATAACATTTAATATGATATGGGGGAAACACAATACAACATTATCAACATATATATCTAGGAGGAGGCCATCCTTGAGAGCAACCGACATAGGTGCTACACCGAGTGTGGCAAAATGAGGGAGAAATACTTACTTGTTTCAACGTGATATTTCCTGGCGGACAATCCATGTCTATCATCTTAGGATATATCATATTTAGTCTTGGACTTGTTGATATTGTATTAACATTAAGTTTAGAATGATGATAAGCTTTGGTGGGATTCAAAAAATGGTATCCAATACCAACCGAGTAGTTAATTGCAACAACTTGTAAAGGTACTTAGATTCTTTGTTGGTTTACACCACAACCATTGCCTATATAGTCGTAATTTTTGTAAAGGATTTGAAATCCACGACCATAGGGAGACTCTATTGTTTTAGAAGAAGACAGGGCCTCATAAGTCTCATATTCTGTAGTGTAAGTAAGAGTATTATCCTTGTTTTCTACTAGAGAAACTTTAGGTTTCTTAGGTATTTCCAAAGATTGCTTGGATGAGATTGATGCAACTTTTGATGTTTCAGTGTTATTGAGTTTATATTCCCCTATAAAGGTAGGAGTAAAATCTAATGAACCCCAATCGTCACCAAGAAATGCATTAGATGATGGTGTAGAATCTTGCACAACATTATCTATGGCAAGAGGTATTGATGAATCAACTTTTAAATTATTTAGAGTGTTATGATAGATAACTTATTTTTGTGTTTCAATTTGTAAAAAACTTTCCAGCTCTGGATCGACTTTGATGGTGTGAAGTTTATTTTCATAAATAAACTTTATTAATCGATGAAGGGTAGACGAAACTGCCCCCATGGCACGAATCCATGGTCTACCCAAAGTGATGTTATATGAAAGTGCACTAGGCATGACATGGAAAAGGGTAGATAATGTCATGGGTCCAACCTTTACGGGTAAAGTTATGGTACCTAGGGATTGTCTACCAACGTTATCAAAGCCGTGAATATTAAGTTTATCCAGTTTAATTAAAGATGTGTCAACCTTGATTTTATGTAGCAAATCAATGCCACAAACATTAAGAGCCGATCCATTGTCAACCATAACTCGCTTGATCAACCTTTTGTTTATTGTGATAAATATTATAAGAGGATCATGTTGATTTTGAACTTCAATTGATGGTAATTCATGTTGTTGAAATAGAATATCCATTTTAGTCACATGCATACATTCTAACAGAGCTGCTATATCATTAGGCTTAACAACAGGTGGTACAATCACCTTTTGTAAAGCTTCCTAGAGCATTTTGTGGTATGTAGGCGATGTTTGTATGAGTTCCCAAAGAGAGCTCATATACGAAGTAGCATGAAGTTGCTCAACAAGATCATAATCTTGAACACCTTTTTGAGTAAGACGAGGTGGTTGAGGAATCATAGGTTGAGAAGTTGGTAAAGTGATCAAAATGTTCAACTTTTGTTTGCTTTGTTTATTATTCCACGGATTGTATGTGTGAGCAACCACATTGTAATAGGGTTGTTGCAACACATTTTGATACACTTGATTTCCTTGAGTAATTTGTCTTGCAAAATTGAGAATGTAACCTGGGGGTCTAGGTGGTGTTGGAGAACCTTGAACCGTAATCACTAGTTTGAAGCGAGGAGGCACATTAGGTACCTCATTCACAATGAGTTTAGGAACATTAGTACACTTATCCACCATCCCCTTAGTAGGTTGAATAAGTCTATTAGTGATGATTGAATTAAGATTGTTTTTACTTTGATTAAGCTCGACATCCATCCCTAAAGGATTTAATGTGAGAGGCCTTTCTTCATCCACCAATGTATTGTCTCTTGAAGGGAGAGCATTGGAATGAAGGGAAGGTACAATGTTGTTAAGGGGGTTGGTGATGATTGTATCTTTAGTGATGTCCAAGGGGTTTGAACATGCAACCAAAGGAGAACTATTCATGGTTTTCACATCCTTAGTGATGTTAGAAATACTTGAGCATTCAACCAAAGGAGGAAGATCTAGGGTCTTCACTTCCTTAGTGATATCCAAGGTGCTTGAACATTCAACTAAAGGAGAAGTAGGATGACTCATGGAATCATCATCATCATCATATACTTTAGATATTACATCCAAGGCATTATCATGATTTAGAGTAATAATAGAAGAATAGGAACTTTCACAATCATCTTTCTCATGAGTATTCATGGAGATGAATTCAGTTAGATTTTCTAAGATTGAAGGATGCTCACCCATGAGGGTTATGAATTTGTGAAAATCAAGATCTTTGATATATGCATGAAAAGACACCAAAGATAAATGACATGAAGATACCATAATAAAATGTCTTGGAATAGCAATGTACAATAAGATCTATTCATTTATCAAGTACACCCAATATGAGAGACTTTTGTACACCACAACACTAGTTTGAGGAAACCAGGTTTTTGAAGCTTTTTGGAAAGAACAAAAACACACTAGTGTCACTACAAATGGAATGATCAAGATGTTAAAAGTGTTTCACAAAAGGTAATATAGACAATTTTAAAATTTCTTGGAAAGAAATGTTAAAGAGATGTCAAATTCCTTATGTTGAAATACACAATGTGTAATTACAAACATGTGAATTTTTAAACCAAGGTATGAAATGATGCAAAATTTTCAAATGATCAATGAAAATATGCTATAAATTGATGTGAGATTTGAATTGAAATATTTATGATGGCAGAAAAATCTTAAATAAGATTTTGACTACAAACCCTAACTTTTGAAATTGACTAGGTTTTAGGAAAATGCATCTTTTTCAACAAAACCCTAGAAAATGAGATCTTAAATGTAAAGTAAAATATCATGAAATGATTGTATACTATAATATGGATCAGATTTGATGTAAAAATCATAAATTCAAATCATATGAAGTGAAAACAATGCAAAACTATGCCCTTTTCTAGCCTAGAATGCTTAATTTTTTCACTTTTTTGAAGATCATGCAAGATTTTCAATTGGATATTAATGAATATGCAATGAAATCAATGCAAGATCAGATTTAGACAATCAGAAATATGTAAATGCTCGATTCTATGGGTTCACCAAAATTTTATGTATGAAAAAGGGGATGAAGGAGACAAGCATGTACACTAGATCAAACCCTCTTCCACAATAACATTCAAGGACAAGATTGAGACAAATCACTACCAAATGGAGGTGGAATCAGCTACAGGTCTTGTGCTGTTGCTTTCTATGGAAAGATCAGATTTAACCAAGCCTTTTTTATCAAACCCTAGGTCAAGTATGCATAAAACCCTAGTTCTAAGATAATCAGCTTGTAACAGACAAAAGATAACTGTAACCCACGATCTAAATGCACAAAGATAATCAGAGAGATATCTGGACCTATACCCTAGAAGATGGAACATTGGAGGACTATAGGGTGGGTGCCCAAGTCCAAAAAGATAGAATCCTTAGATACTCAAAACTGGAGAAATGTCATAGAGAGTGTCCTGATGTCGAATTCAGTACTAGTTTGAGTAGGAGGACTACAGGGTAGGTGCCCAAGTCTTATGTAGAAGAATATTCATGAAATACTTTTAGATCCTAAAACCCGTTCCCTTACACAACCTTCATGTACCTTCACCTCTTCATATTTTTCACCTGTAACTTGCACACAAGAAGAAAAGGGGTTTGGGGATTGTAGTGTTTCGGGATTTGCCTCAGTCAAATCCTGGGATAGCATTCAAGCTTCCCAACAGTGTTGTTAGAGAGAGTGCATGCCCTAAAAGGGTAGAGGCTAAACATAAACCAATATGATGATAGAATGTTTCAAATAACAATGATATCACCTTAGAGGTGAATCCCTTAGGAGAATGAAGATCCTTCAACTCATAAGTAGATGGATGATGATTCCAAATCTGCAACAACACAAATCTACAACAATAACATCGTGAATGCTTTGAATGCTCTTTGCTTCAAGATCATAAGTTTGCAATATCCATCTAGGTTACAAATGAATTCAAAAACATTCTTATATATGCTTTCCCGCTAATATTCATAAATTAAATCAAAAGAGCCGACAAGGAGAGACCCTTTTAAAGGTCCTATGTTGACATGTATTAAAATTTGCCTTGACCATTTAGGGAGGACTTGGGTGTGGAAGCCCAAGTCCCAAGGTACATTTTTGGTCTGGGGTAAGGCATAAAATGGGCCCCTAATTCCAAATTTACATGGGTTTCGGGGGATTTTGCATCAGGATGAATATTTAAGATGTATAATGTAATCACGGGGACCTAGGAGCTAAACTAGGAGGTAAAAAGGCATGTGTCCACTTTTTACTCCATAACAGTTCAGATCTAAAGTAATAAAAATCAAAATTCAGATCTAGGGTTTCAAGTTTGAAAATTGAAAATTCAGAAATTTTGGTTAAAACCCTGAGTGGGATATTTCAAACATTGATCTCAAAAGATCTAATAGACTTACCAAATTTTTGGTTGCATGGGCCAATCAAAAAAGATAATCAAATATTTAGTGTTGCTGCATCGTGCCAGATGAGAGAGATGTATGCCTATGAACAAATTTAATCCTTGTGTGAGCTCAAGATAAAATCATCATTGGCTGTCCTTCCACAAAGACGAGGAATAAAGAAACAACTTGTATATCACTATGAGCTTTACAGATTTCAATTTACTATTTGGAGAGAACCATAAGACATCAAAATATGCACAACAAATAATTTGTTTCCAATGTTGTTGCATAGCTTTCCCATGGGCTAGATTCACTTATGTTTGAATTGCTCTTCAAATAATATTTTGCATGACCGACGCCAAATTTGAGCAGCGATAACAAAACAAATCCTTGAGGCCTTAGATGTTCTCAATGGATTTGTTGTTGTTGAGGAAAGATGGAGGTTGCTCAAGATTCTAGTAGCATGTCCTTACCTTCAAATTAAAATGAAATGTGCTTAGGAGATGAGGTATTTATAGATTGGGATGAGAGACATGGATGAATGAGATTAAATCTTGAATATGGGGGCTAGGGTTGATTGAGAATGAAGAGTGATTGAGAGGCCAACAAGTGTCACCTTGTGATTAGTGCATATGATTAGGGCAAGGATTGAGGGGGCATGGATGGTGAGGATTTTCTTGATTAAATGGAGGGATGAGATTGAAAAAGGAGATTTTTGGAGCCATGTGCATGTATGGAGCCTTGTGCAATCCTTGAGCCATGTGCAAGGTTGACTTGGCTAATTTGGATTTGAGAATGTGCAAATGATTAGTTAGTTGATTAAATTGGGTTATTTAATCAACTAATGATTGAGGGGGATTTTAGATGAATTAAATAAATATCATATATTTATTTAATTTTGAGGGATTGCCTAATTTAATTAAATAAATGTGAATTTATTTAATTAAGGCTAGGACTTTAGAAGAAGAGATGATTGGTTAATTAATTAAACAAATAGTCATAATTTATTTAATTAATTTCAAAATAATGATTATATGTATTAACTAAATAATCAAGATTATTTAACTAATGTTAGGAGAATGATTGAATTGATGCTAGAAGGTGAGACATGAGATAAATTTGGTGATCAGTGTGATGTTAGGACATTGTAAGATTTAGGTGTCTACACAGAGCATGATTCAAACATTGGACCTATGAATCTCACTAGACTATGGGATAAAGTAGATGATCTTGCACGACTAGCTCACTATAACTAAAATGGTCACTCAGTATGAATATATTAGCTTTGAATTTCTTAATTAGTCTTTGAAGCCCATAAGAATGGTTGGCCAGTCCTAACCAAGAATACCTAATGGAAGGTTGGTGGTATCTAATGATTAATATTTCTTGTTTTACTTTATGACCTAATTGTTGGAATTGAATCTACATAGTGTTATGGGATGGCTCTCATTGCATCTTTAATAGTATCACGAATCCTCATTATAGTATAAACAAGAATGGTTATGAACTTAAATTATAGAGAACTAGAGGATGCATGGATGAATGTGTTTGGTATGTTTGAAAGACCCAAATTTGGTGGTACACTCATATGGGCAGGTTGTATCTATCTTAATACTTGTTCATTTAGTCCTATATTTGAAATGGGTTATTCATTGTAAAACCTTGCCATATAGAGCATAGAGACTTGTGTTTGTATTCCTTAATGATTAAATAACCTTGTTGGAATTAAAATTTCACTAAGATTAGTTTAATGGGACACTGGTGATATGTGTTTTATAAACCTATGTGGCAAGCAACTAGATTATGGCAATAGGACCTAATAGGAAATTGATGAAAGTAATAAGAATGTAATGTGTACCTGACTACGAAGAGTGGTCATTGATGCCTAGTACTTCATTACTTTACAAGGATTAATAGATAAATGCATGTGCCATGTGACATAAATATTAACCTATCTTAAGAAAATCAATGTGCAAATTAAAAAAATAAAGGATTGCATTGAGTGGAAATATATATTCAGGGGTATATTTTTAAATATGTACCCTTTTAATCTTATAAAATTGTTTGGAATTGGTCAAATTAGGGAAAATGAAACCACTTGAGAGGTGATGATAGTGGATTTATAAATAAATAATTTGGCTAGTAACACAAAATTAGAAGAAATTTACATATAAAAGTCTTAATTCAGGGCCCTAAGAGGTTGAAACATGATAAAATTAGAACAATAAATAGTTTAAATATATCTATTAGTGAAAGCAAACAACAAATGCAACTTTCTAATAAGCTGAGCTGACTTATTCCAAGGGGGAGGATGCCATATCCATGTTGTGAGAAGGTCTTAATTGTGCTCCAAACTCTTTATAATGAATCTATGATGAGAGTGTCCTCCAATCAACACACTCATATTAGAAAATTATAAACTTAAAACAATTGAGAACAAAACCTCATGGAAAAATTCATTCCTCAAACAGAAAACTGCTTCACAATTTCTTCAAGAAATTGCCTTCAAAAGGATACAAATATGAAATTAATCACTCAAGGGTAAAGAGACTTCTTGTTACAGAAACATGGAATGATAACACAACAGAAAAACTAGACTCCAAGAGTCTTGAAATGATGAGGCTAAATGCTCCAGCAAAAATAATGAAATTTATAGCTTTAAATCTTCAATTCAAAGCCAAAAATGTAATTTCCAGAGCTTCCCTTTGGTATTTTCTTCACACTTTTTGATCTTGCACGACCATGACCTACACATGATCTCTAATGTTCCTCATCCAACTATTCAACCCTCCTCTTTGGCATTCCAACCCCAAATACTATTGCACCTGTAATAATATCAATAAATTTTCTCCATTATGCCTCCTCCAAATACAACTTAAACACCAGATATAAAGAAAATTGTTCTTCCAACAAATGTGGCACCTAACTTGTACTAAATCCCATGCCCTCAATCTTGGGAATATCAATTACATGTTGAAAATAGTCTCTTACATGTTGTCATAAGCTTTCAATTTTCCATTATGGATGCCTATAATCATGCAAGTCCACTTATAGGTTAATAATTGTTGTCATAGTTTGTCAAAGATGCTCTTACACCTTATGAGAATTGTCATAACAATCTAAATATAGCTCTTCCAAATTTTGATTCCCAAATTCACTAATTAACCTCATTTATCATTTTCAAGATGCTTTGACTAGTAACAGTATCTTCGTAACTACCTGTCGGTAAACAATTAATTACTGCTAGCTAGAAATAAATAATTATTGACCCTCAGTAACTAATTTTATTTTTATGAATTCCTTTGATTTATTAAATCTTGAAAAACCAAAAATAAAATAAATAAAACTGTTGAAGGCACAAGACAATTGAGAGGGGGGGTGAATTAGTTGTATCAAAAACTTTAACTTCTCTTAAACAAAATCATATTCACATTCACTTACTTTTAACCCCTTACTCTGTTATGAAGATTAAACATGAAATGCATAATTAAAACTCAAACAAATCAACACCATTCACACATGAACACCAAATTTTTACGTGGAAAACCCTAAAAGGGAAAAACCACGGTGAGTGTTATCTCACAATTTAATGTAGTAACAATACCGAATAACAGAAGAGGCTCACTACCAAAGGGATCATTGCCCAGGGCTCACTGCCTAAAAGAATGCTCACTACAAAAAGGCTAACTGCCAAAGGGTGGCTCACTGCCAAGAGGGGTGGCTCACTGCCATGAACTGATATAATAACATCTACAACATGCCTGAGTTTAGTTCTATTGAAGTGCAATACATATCACCTTCACTGCCCTTACAACACAAACACTTTCATCTTCTCATCTAGATTTTCTTTACATAGATTTATTACATTTATTTATACCAATCATCAACCTTGGAACATACATCAAGGTAGGCAATACAATCTACAACCTTTGGAACAATCTCCAAGGTCGGCAAACATACATAATTCAAATTACGTCTAGACCAAAAAAAATTGCGAAGCAAATGAATGAAGTAAGAACACTCCACAACTTATCTCAGACCCAAATACATCTTCACACGCTTCAACATGCTTCTACAATCCATGAAACACATCCGCAAAGAGTGTTAGCACCCAAGTTGGCCAAACTACTGCAAACACCAAGAATACTTCGGCACACGCTTCCAAGAGCTCAATCATAGCTTGCATACCAAGAACAAGCCTTTAACATGATCTAGAGACATCCATGAACAACATAAAATCACTTGGGAGCTGACAAATCCAACCGCAACAGATCTCACTTGAAGACAACAAATATCACTTGAAGACAGATCACAGACTGCTCACAAACAAACACTGTCAAACTCTGTTAAACAATAACTAGCTTTCCAAAGCACCAAATCACAAATCCTTTGGAATGAAGATATATAAGGATCTTATAAACATATGTCCAAAACTGCAAGACCAAAAACCAAACTGCGGAGAAATGCGGAGCAAAATACTTTCTCCCTGTCACACTGCAAATGCTGCCAGACACTGTCTTCACATTGGTGAATATAACTTCTACTGTACAGCGATCTGGACCACAAAATTATGGATTTAGAATAGTCAAACACTTCTCTAAAACATATCCATATCTCATACTCTGGTCTTCAATACAGAAGAAATGCGGAGCAAGAACTCAAACAGTATCCTGCAAGCCAAAATACTTCTTCAAAACATTATCTTCAGTATTTATCATTTTTTTTCAAAAGCACTTGGACATCAAACATCAGGACCATATTATTATCATCTTCAACACATCTACAAGGCATTCAAATCATCTTAACATAATAACTTAATCAATCAGCAACTGCAACAGTAGAAGATACAATTGACACTAATGACAACACAAACATGTTGACATCAATGATAACACCGATTAGCACATACTTGCAACAATCTCCCCCTTTGTCATTGATGACAACATATGATGTGAAAAACCATCATGACACAATTCTACACTAATCTCAATCTCCCCCTTTCTTTTATACATCTTACTCTCTCTTTGTTTTTCACATGAACTCTCTCCCCCTTTAACATCAATGGCAAAGGGTGACACACCTTCTTCAAGCTTTCTCCCCCTGAGTATGATATGTCACATACTTGCATTGTCCTTAGTTGCTCTAAATACTTTCCTCTGACTACAAGACTCTTCAAAGTTACTACCTACTCCGCCTGAGAGATAACCTCCATTAGTCTAGATAAAACAATGTCTTCTTCAACCTGCCATTCAAGAAAGCATTCTTCACATCCATTGGATATACTTTAAAAAGCTTTATGTGTTGCAAATCCCAGAAACATTCTGATAGCCTCAATTCTTGCCACTTGGAGCATAAGTCACCTTAAAACCTATACTTTCAACTTGTGATTAGCCTTTGCATACAAGTCTAGCTTTATTTACCACTTCTCCATTTTCTGAAAACCTAGTTTGTTCCAAACACATTCTTATCTGCAGGCCTAGGGACAGGTTCCCAAGTCTGATTCTTCTCAATCTGCATTAGTTCTTCTTCTATTTCCTTGATCCAAAACTCATCTTTACATGCTTCAGTAATTGTCTTAGGTTCAACCTTTGAAAGTAAACATAGATTTACCTATTCATCTGCAATTCTTCTTCTTGTCAATACACCTTTGCTCTTATCACCAATGATCTAGTCTTCAGTGTGATACTTTTGCACAAACCCTAGGGGTCTTAGGAATCCTTTCTAGAGCTTCTTCAACTTGCACTTTCTTCATCTTTTTATTCTTCACTGCTTGAAGACTCATCTAATTCATATCCATTCATCTCTGAGTTCATCAAGTACTTCCAATCATAATGAAAATTGCTCTGTACTGGAAATAGCTGTGTTATGTCAACCCAAACTTCTGTTACTCATTACTCTCAAGCCAATTATCAAAATCAGACAAACTTCTAAATGTAGATGTAACCAATGATCAATAACCATATGCCAGAACTGCAGAGCAATATCTTCAACAGTGGACCAATGCGGACCAAATTACCGGAACAATGTAACTTGATTTTACCAAATAGATACTTAGCCAAAATTCATAACCTGTCTTCTTTCTTGATCAAATCTTCTTGCATAGCAGACTTCTTAAACTACACAATTCTTCCTTTATCCTTTACAAACACAGTCTCTGTCCTAACTTAAACCTTTGTTGCTAATTCTTAACCTTGTCTCTTCGTGTTAAGGCATCATCACCAATCCTTTGGCAGGGGGGAAAATATTTCCAATAAGACTCCCCCTAAGCCAAAGCTCTAATCTTAGTTACGGGAGGAACATTTACACCAAATACTGGTATAGGTTCATCCTTAACCTCTGTTACCTCCTTCTTCACCCAAATCTCATTCATCTCCTTCTTGGTCTCTATCGGATCAACCTTTTGTATTGGTTTGTTCTTCTCTACCAGATTATCCTTCTTCATGCTTCTACTTCTGTAGTACTTAGAGGTATCCAAATCCATTGCAACTGACACAACATTTCTCTGGCTAGTATTTCTTCCATTCATTCTAGATCTGCATTAGTTAGCTTTATGCCCAAATTTATTGCATGTATAACAGTAGCCACTGAAGGATTTAACTATCCTATCCTTGCCATATCCATTTCTCATTTGACTTCTACACTCATTAGCCCTATGTCCCATCTTATAGCATGCATAACACCTAATAGAGTTCTCACTCACTTTACTTCTGCATACAACTGTTGGCAAGAGACACATTGGAGCTTCATGATTGTTGTCATTGATGGCAACAAAATTCATCCCACACATCCGCAGGACATAGTGTGCCTATACCGGGAGTCAGATTGAAGAGTGTTGTGGTCTAGTAAGCAAGAACAGAGTGTTGTGGCAAGGTCCGATAGTCAGGTCCGGATCTCTAAGAGGAAGTATCTTTGGAAAGTGCGGACTTGGGAAAGTCAAGAGGAATACCTTGACTGGTAGATTCTAGAATTTGAGCCTCCGGTGATGAAAAAGTGAAGAGATATAAGCATTCAAGTATTGGGGTCCTGTTTGGTAGAACAGACAAAGGAAGAACTTACCGGCAGAGCTTCAGACATTATTCCGGATGAGATGTTGATGGTGATCAAGATTCTTAAGGTATCATTCATGATTGGCTGACTTGTTAGATAACTCTTATAAGTATCTATTTGATCCACATCACTTGGTAAGCAAGGATTCAGCCGACAAACTAAAGTTTGGGAAATACTGACTATTCCGGATGCTGACTAGAAAGAGGATGAAATTCTTTGTGCGGATATATATACCAAATGTATTTCAATTAGAAGTGTGTGTGGTGTAATTAGGAAGTGCAAAGAAAAGCAGAAGAGCAGTGTGGAAGCAGTAAGGTAGGTTCGGTATGTGAAAGGACAGCAGCTCTAAAAGAAGAGAAAGGATGAAGTGCAGTAGATCAGTATACTAAGCCTAACCGGAACTGAACTCCAGCATATGTGGATGCTTCTCATCAGTTCAAGTATCTTGTTACTCTCTTTATAACTTGTAGACAGTGAGTCTCTTGTAGGCAGTGAGCCTCTTGTGAGCAGTGTGCTCGGGCAGTGAGCCCTAATTGGCAAGTGCCATTTTGTATTTCTATTCTTCTAACAGAGAATACAATCTTGGGTTAATCACCCCGTGGTTTTCTCCCTTAACAAGGTTTCCATGTCAAAAATATTGTGTCATGTGTATTTCCATTTCATGGTTATGTTTGCTCATTTGAATTGATGCTGCATTAAATATTAAGAAAGTTTAGAAAGTCAAAATAATTAAGATAACTGATTCACCCCCCACTCTCAGTTATCAACAATAACAGTTCTATGACCAACTTTATTGCATGTGAAATAGTTACCTTTGAAAGATTGAGCATTCCTTCCATTGTTATAGCCATTTCTTATCTGATTTCTACATTCACTATCTCTATGACCAACTCTCTTACATGTAAAGCACTGATTGGAGAAAGATGGAACATTTTGATTCATTCTACTTCTACATTGAGTATCCTTATGATCGAACTTATTGCATGAATAACAATAACCATTGAAAGATGGGTACCTTTGAGCATTTGGTTGCCTGACTGGTGGTCTTCTAGGTCTATTTCTTTGATTCCAAATTTGCTTCCCTTTGTCCTTCTTGTTCTCAGCACTCACTGCTTGTCTTGATTTGGAACTTTCACCTTTATCAAATCCCAAGCCTTCTTTGTCATTAGGGCTCTTCTGACTAGCAATCGTCTCATCACGTTTTGTAGAACTGATCTTGAACTTTTCTTCATAGCTCTTTGCCTTCTCCAGATCTGATTTCATAATCACAACTTCTTGTTCAAGCCTTATACAGTCTTCAGATTTGTCTTTCATCATTAGGTTCAGATATTCCTCAGCCCTTGCTTTTTCCTCATCTTGCACTTTCATGGATTCATTTGCTAACCTTAATTGTTCACTGACCTCCTTATTTCTCTCTTTGAACTTCTTGACTTGCTCTCTTAATTTTCTGATCCATTCATCTACTTCTTTAACATTTTCCTTTAGATCTTGGTTTTCTTCTTTAGTCCTCTCAAGGTCTTCAAGAGAAACTTTGAGTTCTTCACTACTGACAGACATACATTCATCTTCTGAAGATTAGACAAACAGAGGAACATTCTTCTTGTGCACCATCCTAGATCTACCTTAAGCTGTTAGGCTTTCTTCTAAGGAATCCTCGCTCTGATACCAATTGGTGAAGGCACAAGACAACTGAGAGGGGGGTGAATCAGTTGTATCAAAAAACTTAAACTTCTCTTAAACAAAATCACATTCACATTCACTCACTTTTAACCCCTTACTCTATTATGAAGATTAAACATGAAATGTAGAATTAAAACTCAAACACATCAACACCATTCACACATGAACACCAGATTTTTACGTGGAAAACCCTAAAAGGGAAAAACCATAGTGAGTGTTAGCTCATAATATAATTTAGTAACAATACCAAATAACAGAAGAGGCTCACTGCTAAAGGGTGGCTCACTACCGAGGGGTGGCTCACTACCAAAAGGGGTGGCTCACTGCCATGAACTGATACAATAGCATCTACAACATGCCTGAGTTCAGTTCCATTGAAGCACAATACATATCACCTTCACCGCCCTTACAACACAAACACTTTCATCTTCGCATCTTTGCATCCACACTCACTTTACATGGATTTATTACATTTCTTTATACCAATCATCAAACTTGGAACATACATCAAGGTTGGCAATACAATCTACAACCTTTGGAACAATCTCCAAGGTCTACAAACATACATAATTCAAATTAGGTCTAGACCTAAAAAAACTTTCAAAGAAAATGAATGAAGGAAGAACACTTCATGGCTTAGCTCGAACCCAAATACATCTTCACATGCTTCAACATGCTTCTATAATCCATGAAACACATCTGCAAAGAGTGTTAGCACTCAAGTCGGTCAAACTAGTGCAAACACCAAGAATACTTAGGCACGCACTTCTGAGAGATGAATCATAGCTTGCAGACCAAGCACAAGCCTTTAACACAATCTAGAGACATCTATGAACAACATAAAATCACCTGGGAGCCAAAAAAATCTAGCCACAATAGATCTCACTTGAAGACAACAAATATCACTTTAAGACAACAAATATCACTTGAAGACAGATCACAGACTGCTCACAACAAACACTGTCGAACTCTGCTAAACAATAACTTGCTTTTTAGAGCACCAAATTATAAATCCTTTAGAATGAAGATAGATAAGGACCTTATAAACATATGTCCAAAATTGCAAGACCAAAAACCAAACTGCGGAGAAATGCGGAGCAAAATACTTTCTCCCTGTCATACTACAAATGCTGCCAAGCACAATCTTCACACTGGTGAATATAAGTTCTACCGCACAACGATCCGGACCACCAAATTCTAGATTTAGCATCTTCAAACACTTCTCTAAAACATATCCAAATCTCATAATCCGGTATTCAACACAGAAGAAATGCGGAGCAAGAACTCAGATAGTATCCTGCAAGCCATAATACTTCTTCACAACACTGTCTTCAGTATTTATCAAATTTTATCAAAAGCACTTGGACATCAAACATCAAGACCATATTCTTATCATCTTCAACACATCTACAAGGCATTTAAATCATCTTAACATAACAACTTAATCAATCAACAACTGCAATAGTAGCAAATACAGTTGACACCAGTGACAACACAAACATGTTGACATCAATGACAACACTGATTAGCACATACTTGCAACAAAAATAAAGTTATTTTTTTGGTTGATGCAAGATTGCTCCTACATCCCTGGATACTCCTACATTAATCTGCAACTTACACTTTAGACACCCAATTAGAGCATGGAATAGAGCAATGAAAAAAAATTATGAGAAAAGAAACAAGTATAGTGGGTGAAAAACATGGAGAAGATGTGGGGTGGAATATTGTTGGCAATGAATGAGCGAGTGAAACCTTGTCTAAATTATTGATTCTTGTTAGATAGATTTGGTGAAGAGGTGATGGGATTGGAGATGTAGCCTTGGTAGACCTGAATGCAAATATGGAAGTATACATAAGGCACAAAAGAGTTGTGTTGTGCCTTGCACACATGCCCCATTTCTCCTTGGAAAAATAGGGACCCCCTTTTCTTAGCTTGATTTAAATTTTATATTTGTTTTCCCTTAGTGTTTGGTGTTTTGCGACTTTGTCAAAAATTTGGAGTTTGTCATGCCAACATGACAATAGAAACATTCCAGGCCCCCCAACGTTTCCTTCTTTGATTTTATTTTCTTACCTTCGTGCCTGTCGATTTGTCAGGGTTAGTTATCCTAGCATGATTGTAAAGGAATCCCCAACATCCCGACCCTTACAAATTGCCATCGAGATTATGTCTCCTTTATCAGTTTTGTCAGGGTTGGTCATCTTGGCATGACCATAAATGAATCCCCAACATCTTGACTCCTACAGGCTGACATCAGGTTCGTGTGTCACCCTTGTCATATTTTTTGAGTTGGTCATCCTGACATGACTATGTTGGCAATATGTGTTGTCATTGATGTCAACACTTAGACTAAGGTCAACACTCAGTTTGTGATGGTGATATACTAGTACAGTAATAGAGGTGCAGTGATGATACTGATGTTAATGGTTACTGATATTCAGTGATGCTCCTGATGTTCATAGTGGGTTGCTGATGTTCATGGTTGGATGTCATGCTCTGATCAGTGTTAAGTCAAGTTGTTTTGAGCATGCTTATGATCAACAAAGATGATAAATGATGAAATATTAAGATGAGAATTATAAGCACTAAGATGAATGATGATTGTGTACATTAAGCTATGTTGAGGATGAAAAGATGTTGTTGATGGCCTGTAGCATGTTGCTTGATCCTTCTTGTTGTTCCTAAGGATGTATATGCTGTTATATGAAGGTTTTGGCCTCCAGAAGTTGGTTAAGATGTCTGCTGCAGAGAATTGCCTGAAAACACTATTTGGTAAAATGCTCTGCATTCCTCTACATTTGAAGCTATGGTCATGCAGTTCAGAAGTTAAGTCCAGTATGATGTAAAGGTGCTAAATCCAAAGTTTTAGATCATTTGTCCCTCCGCAGTGAAAGTTATGAAAGACAGAGTTTCGGTCTATGCTCTGGCAGAATTAAGTGATGATGAAGACTGTTTGGAATGCTCCGGATTTCTTCATAGTGATAGATATGGCTATGCGGTTTTGAGGATATCTTCACAATAGTGTATGAGTGCATCCACATGAGTTTCAGGTGTTTTAGAGGTCCGCAAGCTTAGTTTTCAATTGACAGTTGTGATACAGATAGTTCTGGATGCCTAGTTGTTCCCAGAGTATATGTTGATGATGTGCGCCAACTTGATATGGCTTGGAATGATACATTGACTAATGTAAGATGGTCTTGATGATCTTATGTTGTCTCCTGTTGCTCCACAAAGTGTTTTTCTGCTCTCTCCAGAACTGGCTAAGGTCTAGAATGATGATGTTGTTGGGTTATGCTCTAGCCTGGTCGACAGCGGTGTTGGGATAAGTTGCCATTAACTTTGCAATCATAACCAATTTCATGTGTCTCTAAAGTTCTTGTAATGTGTTCCCCAACACATAAGGAATTTGAGAGATAAATTAATATTTAATTATATTACTTGGCTTATTGTAATTAACTCCTAAATGGTAGGGTCAAACTTGGGCGTCCACTTTTGGAGTGGGGTCCATGAAGACTTGTTAACAACTCCTTGAAGTCTATTTTGGGTGTTTGACAACTCCTAGTGAGTGGGAGTTAACTTGGCTTTGGAGGTATCTTATATTTAGACTGGGAGTTTGCTTTTTTATGTACATGAGTGGATATTGTTGATACACTTTGCATGGATATGATGTGGGAGTTATCAGAAGTGTTAGAGATGCATGATATTGGAATATTGTTTGCATGAGTTCATAAAAGCTTTGCATGTTTTTGCATGTTTTTGTATGTGGTTGCATGAGTTCATAAAAGCTTGCATGGACTTGCATGTGGTTGCATGAGCTCATAAAAGCTTGCATGTGCTTGCATGTTGTTGCATGTCACTTACATGCGCTTGCATGTTGTTGCATGTACTTGCATATTTTTGCATGTCAGTTATTTTGACTTGCATGTTGTTGCATGTTAGTTATATGGATTTGCATGTTATTGCATGCCATTTTTATGAGGTTTCTTGCAGAACACTCCAACTCAGAAAACTTGAAGAACACTCCAACTCAGAAAACTTGTAGAAAACTCCATCTACTAGATTCAATTAATGGGTATCTCTTGCATTGTGCTACAGGTGTTTTCATGTATATAATAGGTTAATTCAGAATAATATTGGGGACATCAATCATGCATGTTATTTGCATGAGTTTGATGTGTGGTGATGCACTTCAATTGACTGAGATAAATTGGGACAACTTGGGTGTCCAATCTAGAGACTTTCAGTTGTTGCTTTTATTTGGAAATGTTATTTTTGTTGACAAAGTTTAAGTGGGACAACTTGGGCGCCCATAATCAGAATTGGCACTTAACAGGGTGCTTGGTACAGTTTGAATTTAGTCTTCTCTATTTTGGAGCGCTTGGGTTTTGCATGAGGACTTGTCTTTTGTTATCAATTACAATTTATTATAATTTGAGTTTCAAACTTTTGAATTAAGAAGATTTGAAGTTGTAATTAAAAAAAAACACAATGTATTTTCCAGAGAGCAAGTTTTGAAGATTTCTGTATAGAAGCTTTGAAGTTGTAGGAAACAACATTACAAGAATTACAACATAGCAGGTTTTAGAAGATTGAAAAAGCTTTGAGGTGTGCATCAGGATTTAGAGAAGTTTCAGTATTGAATGTAATCTTTCTTGAAGATATTTAATACAAGCATAACATCTTTGGGTGTGGAGTTTTTTCCCGCAAGGGTTTCTCCACGTAAATATTGTGTCTTCTTCTATCATGCTTTCTTCTTCTACTACATTGATGAAATTGGAGAAATACTATAACATCTAAATTGAAAGTAATTTTTAGATTTACACATGCTAATAATTTCATATTTGAAAAGATTTTAAAGCTTCATAGATGCAACTTTACCTTGTTCTCTCTCCCTTTTTCCAACAAGAGGAAGATTGATGATGTGCGCCACAAAGTTCTTGTTGTGTGGAGTTCAAGAAGTGCTTAGAGATAGTGTTTGGGTTTGGTAGACTCATTTGGAAGGAGTGAAAGCAATGTTTTATCATTCATGACTACCACCAAGTTGAAATGATCATTGTACTACATGCTTCATGTGTTCTTACTTAAGGGCAACATAATTCAAGTTTATGAAGCATGCGGATGTTATTTCTTGAAGAATGATGTTGTGAAGAATGTTTAGGAAATGACTAAGCATGTATTGGGATCTGCAAGGTGTGTGTCTCTTTCTAGAGTAGCGTGTAGTTCATGATAGGGCTTGTCCTATGCATGTTTCATATTGTGTGATCTCTGGTTGACTTGTATTAAAATGTAATATTCTTGTTGTATTGGTCTACTTGTAATGAAATCAATGTAATGCCATGTATATATAGTAAACCTAGTTGGTCTAGGTGAGATGTGATTGAGAAAATGAAAATATGAAAGGGTATAGAGAAGAGTATGAATATCATATGCATTATGCTGTGCAACTAAAGGAGAAGGAGCATATGTGTTTAAGGCTGTCCTAATTCATCTTGAAGACATTTTTGTGATAGAAGAAACGTGAAGAGTGTGCCTAATTAATTCAATCATCGGAAGAAGCAGAATTGCAATAATCAAGAGTGGGAGCTTCACTGTCAATTTTTAGGCAGTAGGACTACCATACTGTAATCATCTTTGAGTTCATTCTTAGTTCAGGGAGTAGTTGCTTCCTTGGGTTGTAGCCCTAAAATAAAGTTGTGATTTTTGAGCTTCATTTAATGTGAGTTAATCCTCACCATGGTTTTTCTCTTCTTGGGTTTTCCACATATATCTGGTGTTATGTGTTGATGTGCATTGTGTTGATCTTTCATGTTTATGTTGATGTACTAATGCTTAAGTTTTAATCTATGCTAAAGGTTTTGAAGTTTGTTTAGATACTTATTCACCCCCCTTCTTAGTATCCTAGTGTGTTCAACAATTGGTATCAGAGCTAAGTTACTCAAAAGAAGCTTAACTTCTTGAGGAAGATCCGAGATGGCTAATAATGGATCTCTCAAGGTACCTATGTTTGATGGAACAAATTATTCCTTTTGGAAGCTAAGGATGGAAAACTATCTATCTTCTCTAGGGTATGGCATTTGGCAATCAATCAAGAAGGGCTACACTGTCCCTGCTAATGATCCTACAGATGCAGATGAGATTAAGTTGTATGATAACAATACCAAGGCAAAGAATGCTATCATGAGTGGTCTAGCTAGTTCAAAACTTGTGAAGGTAATGGGTTGTACATCTGCTCAGGGTGTCTGGAATAAACTTGAAAGCATTTATGAAGGAGATAGTAAAGTGAAGCAAGCCAAGATACAAATTTTTAAGAGCAAATTTGAAACCTTGAGGATGACAGAAGATGAAGACATTGTTGGTTACATGCTGCAGGTGGATGAAATAGTCAATGGCATCAGAGGTATTGGTGGGGAAGTGAAAGAAGATGAGATTGTGAAGAAGGTTTTAAGAACTCTTCCTAAATCTTATAGTCATAAGGTTTCTGCCATTGAGGAAACTCAGGATTTGGATAAATATACAGTAGATTAATTGTTTGGTTCACTCATAGCCATTGAAATGAGAGAATTTGACAAAGGTGCTCCAAAGAAGGAAGCAACAATCAAAGCAAGTAAGAAGATAGAAGATAAAGCAACTGATCAAGATGATGATTTTAATGAGGTAGAAGCAAACTTTGTAAGAACTTTGAAGAAAGGCATAGGCAAATACAGAGGTAAGTTACCTTTTAAATATTTCAATTGTGGAAAGATTGGTCATTTTTCTTCTCAATGTCCTTCTAAAGAATCAAGGGGTGGTAACAAGAGAGACAAGTTCAAAAGAATCATGTATTCCATAGAAAGAAGTTGTTTTTCAGAAGATGAGGATCATGATGATTCAAGTGATGAAACACTTTTCATGGCCTTGAATGTTGGTGACAAGAAGAATGGTATTGCAAAAGGTGAAAAGACTGATACCTTTCAAGCTGACCAAAACAATGATAGATCAATGGTTGTATGGACTGCCTTTCATGCAAGAGAAGAAGCCAAGGCTTTGGTACTTGACAATGGTTTCTCTAATCATATAACTAGTGACAAGGAGAAGTTTATCAGCCTTGAGAAGTGGAATGGTGGAGCTATTAAGTTTGGTGGTGATGAGTCAACACAAATCTATGGAAAGGGTGCTATAACTATTGATGGGAAGAATAGGACCGAGGATGTCCTCTATGTCAAAGGACTAAAGCACAATCTTCTTAGTGTCAGTCAGATGTGTAGTAAACGATACAATCTTACCTTTCATGCCAAAGGTTGTGAAATCAGGAAGGCAGGGTCTGGAAAACTAGTTGCAGAAGGAATCAAGTCATATGGTGGTATCTATCATCTGAAGGAGGTAAATGGAAGAACATTCTTATTGGCTCAATCTAGTGAGTGTTGGCTATGACACAAGCGAGTGGGACACACCAACTTTGACAATATGGTAAAGATCAACTCTATTCATGTAGTGAGAGATATGCCCAAGATAACCAAGCCTGCAAACACATTATGCAAGGAATGTCAAATGGGAAAGCAGACAAAGACAAGTTTCAAGAGCAAGAAGTACTCTTCTTCAATGCCATTGGAGCTGATTCATGCTGACCTATGTGGCCCTACAAGAGTAAGGAGTCAACAAGGTGAAAGGTATTTCATGTTACTTATTGATGATTATTCTAGAATGACTTGGGTTACTTTCTTAAGAGAAAAATTAGATGCCTTTGATAAGTTTAAGGTTTTCCAAGCTATGGTTGAGAATGAAATGGATACTAAGATCAAATGCCTAAGGTCTGATAGAGGAGGTGAGTTTACTTTAAATGAATTTGATAAGTTTTGTGAAGATCATGGTATTAGGAGACATTTGTCAGCTCCTAGGACCCCTCGGTAAAATGGGGTAGTGGAAAGGAAGAATAGGACTGTGCAAGAGATAGCTAGGGCAATGTTGAAAGATGCAAATCTACTTGACATGTATTGGAAGGAAGCAGTTCATACTACTATCTATTTGACCAATAGAGTACAACTGAGGGTTAATAGCACTAAGACCCCTTATGAGGTACGGTATAGAAGACCTCCCAATGTTAGATACTTCAAGATCTTTGGAAGCAAATGCTATATCAGAAGAGATGAAAAAGACCTAGGAAAGTTTGATTCAAGAAGTGATGAAGGAATCTTTCTTGGTTACTCAACCAGAAGCAAGGCCTATAGATGCTACAACAAGAGATTGGGAAAGATGATTGAAAGCACAAATGTCAAAGTAGATGAAGACTTGTATCGGATCTCACAAGAATCAGAGGACTTCAGATTTGATATCTTTCCTTGCATTGAAGATGAAGAAGAAGGGAAAGAAGAAAAGGAACAAGAACTAGAGTAGATACCCAAGACTCCAGCAAAGTATGTTCAGAAGAACAATCCAGTTGATTAGATCATTAGGGACAAGAACAAAGGTGTGCTGACTAGAAGAAGTCATGCAAAAGCATATGAGAAAGTAAACTTGTGTTTATTATCAAAGGTAGAACCCAAAACCTTTGCTAATGCTAGCAAAGATGATGGATGGATAAAGGCAATGGAAGAAGAATGGAATCAGATTGAGAAGAATCAAACATGAGAATTGGTTCCCAGACCAGCCAATAAGAATGTTATAGGAACAAAGTGGGTGTTCCGGAACAAGCTAAATGAAGAAGGTGAAGTTGTGAGGAACAAATCAAGATTGGTGTGTAATGTCTATTCTCAAGTTGAAGGCATTGATTTTGAGGAGACTTTTGCTCCAGTAGCCAAGATGGAGGCAATCAGAATTTTTCTTGCCCTTGCTGCACACAAGAAATTCAAGGTTTATCAGATGGATATGAAGTCATCATTTTGAATGGTGATCTAGAGGAAGAAGTGTACATTGAGCAACCAAATGGTTTTTAGATATCAAAAGATCCAGACATGGTGTGCAGACTCAAAAAGGCTTTGTATGGTCTCAAGCAAGCACCTATAGATTGGTATGCTAGGTTGGATAAGTACTTACTTCTGCAAGGCTTCAAGAAAGGTACTATAGATAGCAATATTTATATCAAGGAAGAAGGAGATATGATATTGATAGTTGCAGTATATGTTGATGACATCATCTTTGGTGGAAATGATGATATGTGTAAAAGGTTTGCAGAGGAGATGCAAAAAGAGTTTGATATGTTTATGATTAGTGAGATGTCTTTCTTCCTTGGACTTCAAATTGCTCAGCTAGATGATGGTATCATTATTTCTTAGGCTAAGTATGTTAGAGAGATGTTGAAGAAGTTTGGTATCGAGGATTCAAAACCAGTGAGTACTCCTATGGTCACTGGATGTCACTGAGTAATGATGATGAGTCTTTGGAGGTTGATCAGACTTTTTGTAGATCTATGATTGGAGGATTGTTGTACTTGACTACTTCTAGACCTGATATCATGCATGCAATATGTGTGGTTGCTAGATATCAAGCTAATCCCAATCAAACACATGAGAATGCAGTGAAAAGAATATTCAGATACTTGAAAGGAACTTTGGATAATGAATTATGGTATCCAAGAGGTAATGATTTTGATCTGAGTGCCTACACTAATGCTGATTGGGCTGGTTGTGTTGATGATAGTAGAAGTACAAGTGGTGGTGCTTTCTTTTTAGGAAGCAGATTGGTTTCATGGCAGAGCAAGAAATAGGATTCAATGTTATTATCAGCTGCAGAAGTAGAGTATATTGCAGTAGCATCCTGCTGTACACAAGTGTTGTGGATGAAGCAAACCCTGAAGGATATCAAGGTACTGTATGATGAGCCTATTACAAGTGCCATCAATATTTCCAAGAATCCAGTGATGCATTCTAGAACCAAGCATATAGCAATTAGGTATCACTTTTTGAGAGAGAAGGTTGTAGATAAGGAAGTAAATATGGAATATGTTCCAACAAAGGATCATATTGTAGATATTTTCACAAAGGCTCTTGCAAAGGATACTTTTGAAGATCTCCAGCAGAGGTTAGGGGTAATTGCCCCTCCTTCCTCTTGCTAGATGCATAGTGGCACATCTGTCTAGGGGGAGTTCATGCTATATCTTTTTCTTGGACTGATGATAGCTACCTCTCAGGGGGAGTAGGTAGTTGTGGTTGCAAAGAGAGAGAGAGAGAGAGAGAGAGAGAGAGAGAGAGAGAGAGAGAGAGAGAGAGAGAGAGAGAGAGAGAGAGAGGAGAGAGAGAGAGAGAGAGAGAGAGAGAGAGAGAGAGAGAGAGAGAGAGAGAGAGAGAGAGAGAGAGAGAGAGAGTTTCCATCAATGACAAAGGGGGAAGACTGTTGGCAATATGTGTTGTCATTGATGTTAACACTTAGAGTAAGGTTAGCACTCAATTTGTGATGATGATATACCAGTATAGTAATAGAGGTGCAATGCTGATACTGATGTTCATGGTTCCTGATATTCAATGATTCTCTTGATGTTCATAATGGGTTGCTGATGTTCATGGTTGGATGTCATGCCCTGATTAGTGTTAAGTCAAGTTGTTTTGAGCATGCTTATGATCAACAAAGATGATGAATGATGGAATATTAAGATGGGAATTAGAAGCACTAAGATGAATGATGATACATTAAGCTATGCTAAGGATGAAAAGATGTTGCTAATGGCCTGTGGCATGTTGTTTGATCCTTCTTGTTGTTCCTAAGGATGTATATGTTGTTATATGAAGGTTTTGGCCTCCAGAAGATGGTGAAGGTTTCTGCTGCAGAGAATTTCCTGAAAAGACTGTCTGGTAAAATGCTCTGCATTCCTCCACATTTGAAGATATGGTCATGTGATTTAGAAGTTAAGTCCAATATGATGTAAAGGTGCTAAATCCAAAGTTTCAGATCATTTATCCCTCTGCAGTGAAAGTTATGAAAGATAAAGTTCCGATCTATGCTCTGTCAGAATCAAGTGATGATGAAGATTGTTTGGAATACTCCGTATTTCTCCACAGTGATAGATATGGCTATGTGGTTTTGAGGATATCTTCACAATAGTGTATGAGTGCATCCACATGAGTTTCAGGTGTTTTAGATGTCCGTAAGCTTAGTTTTCAATTGACAGTTGTGATACAGATAGTTCTGGATGCCTAGCTGTTCCCAGAGTATATGCTGATGATGTGCGCCAACTTGTTGTGGCTTGGAATGATACATTGACTAATGTAAGATGGTCTTGATGATCTTATGTTGTCTCCTATTGCTCTGCAAAGTGTTTTTCTACTCTCTCTAGAACTTGTTGAGTTCTAGAATGATGATGTTGTTGGGTTATGCGCTGGCCTGGCCGATAGAGGAAGATTGATGATGTGCGCCACAAAGTTCTTACTGTGCGGATTTCAAGAAGTGCTTGGAGATAGTGTTTGGGTCCTTCTAACTCATCTGGAAAGAGTGAAAGAAATGTTTTGTCATTCATGAGTACCACCAAGTTGAAATGATCATTGTACTATAGATGTATATGTTGTTATATGAAGGTTTTGGGCTCTGGAAGATGGTGAAGGTTTCTGTTGTAGAGAATTTCCTGAAAAGACTGTCTGGTAAAATGCTCTGCATTCCTCCACATTTGAAGATATGGTCATGTGATTTAGAAGTTAAGTCTAGTATGATGTAAAGGTGCTAAATCCAAAGTTTCATATCATTTGTCCCTCCGCAATGAAAGTTATGAAAGACAGAGTTCCGGTCTGTGCTCTGTCAGAATCAAGTGATGATGAAGATTGTTTGGAATGCTCCGTATTTCTCCATAGTGATAGATATGCCTATGTGGTTTTGAGGATATCTTCACAATAGTGTATGAGTGCATCCACATGAGTTTCAGGTGTTTTAGAGGTTCGCAAGCTTAGTTTTCAATTGACAGTTGTGATACAGATAGTTCCGGATGCCTAGCTGTTCCCAGAGTATCTGCTGATGATGTGCGCCAACTTGTTGTGGCTTGGAATGATACATTGACTGATGTAAGATGGTCCTGATGATCTTATGTTGTCTCTTGTTGCTTTGCAAAGTGTTTCTCTGCTCTCTCTAGAACTTGTTGAGGTCCAGAATGATGATGTTGTTGGGTTATGCTCTGGCCTGGCTGATAGAGGAAGATTGATGATGTGCACCACAAAGTTCTTACTGTGCAGATTTCAAGAAGTGCTTGGAGATAGTGTTTGGGTCCTTCCGACGCATCTGGGAAGAGTGAAAGTAGTGTTTTATCATTCATGAGTATCGCCAAGTTGAAATGATCATTGTACTACATGCTTCATGTGTTCTTGCTTAAGGGCGACCTAATCCAAATTTGTGAAGTGTGCAAATGTTATTCCTTGAAGAATGATGCTATGAAGAATGTATAGGACCGGAGTAAGCATGTACTGGGATCCAAAAGGCATGTTTCTCTTTCTAGAGTAGCATGTAGTTCATGATAGGGTTTGTCCTATAAATGTGTCATATTGTGTGATCTCTAGTCGGCTTGTAAAATGTAATATTCTTGTTGTATTGGCCGACTTGTAATGAAATCAATGTAATGTCATGTATATATTGTAAACCTAGTTGGTCTAGGTGAGATGTGATTGTGAAAATAAAAAAATGAAAGGGTAAAGAGTAGAGTATGAATATCATATGCATTATGATGTGCGACTAAAGGAGAAGGAGCATATGTGTTTAAGGCTGTCCTGATTCATCTTGAAGACATTTTTGTGACAGAAGAAAAGTGAAGAGTGTGCCTAATTAATTCAATCATCAGAAGAAGCAGAATTACAATCATGAAGAGTGGGAGGTTCAATGTTAATTTTCAGGTAGTAGAAGGACTGTCATACTGTAATCATCTCTGAGTTCATTCTCAATTCAGGGATTAATTGCTTCCTTGGGTTGTAGCCCTAAAACAAAATCCGCAGGGAGTTGTAGCTTCCTTGGGAGTGACCCTAAAAAAATGTTTTTAGGGAGTAGTAGCTTCCTTGGGTTGTAGCCCTAAAACAAAGTTGTGATTTTTGAGCTTCATATATTGTGAGTTAATCCTCACCGTGGTTTTTCCCTTCTTGGGTTTTCCACATATATCTAGTGTTATGTGTTGATGTGCATTGTGTTGATCTTTCATGTTTATGTTGATGCTGTAATGCTTAAGTTTTAATCTTCTCCAGAGGTTTTGAAGCTTGTTTAGATGCTAATTCACACCCCCTCTCAGTATCCTGGTGTGTTCAATAGGCTGTAAAGGACAAGTTTAGTGGGTGAAAAACATGGAGAATATGTGGGGTGGAATACTGTTGGCAATGAATGAGCAAGTGGTACCTTATCTAAATTATTGATTCTTGTCAGGTAGATTTGGTGAAGAGATGACGGGAGTGGAGATGTAGCCTTGGTAGACCTGAATGCAAATATGGAAGTATGCATAAGTCACAAAAGAGTTGTGTTGTGCCTTGCACACATGTGTCATTTTGCCTTGGCAAAATAGGGACCCCCTTTTCTTAGCTTGATTTGAATTTATCTGTTTTCCCTTAGTGTTTGGTGTTTTGCTACTTTGTAAGAAATTTAGGGTTTGTCATGCCAGCATAACAATAGAAACATCACATGGAACCCAACGTTTCCTTCTTTAATTTTGTTTGCTTACCTTTGTGCCTATCGATTTGTGAGGGTTAGTCATCCTGACATGACTGTAAAGGAATCCATGACATCCTGACCCTTATGGATTGCCACCAAGCTTATGTCTCCTTTATTAGTTTGTCAGAGTTGGTCATCTTGGCATGACCATAAATGAATCACAACATCCTAACTCCTATAGGTTGACATCAGGTTCGTGTGTCACCCTTGTCAGATTTTAGAGTTGGTCATCTCAGCATGACTGTAAAGGAATCTTCAAAGTTTTGATTAACATGGGATATGACTAAGCCTCGACTTACCCTTGGCTCTACATTAATGGCACTTTTTCCCATGCGTGTGTGATTTAGGTTTTTATTATCGTTTGCCCTAATCTTTCTTCACTTTTTCTCTGCTAATTTCATTTCTTGGCTCCCTGGTGATTCACTCTCTCTGCAAACTTGGTGGTGAGATTGTAGTTACTGGTGTGTCTTGAATTGAGTGAATTCCTATTGACTCATTCTTGTTTGTGTTTGCCATGCGTACATATGTGTTTGCCTTCCCGCACCTTTACCAGGTAGGGTTTTTTATTTTGTTCGTAATGGTGTGAGTTTCTGTACATTGTATCTTGTTTCAACTGGTTTGGTTTGTGTTTGTTTTGGATTTAATTTGTTTGAATTATAGCTTAATGTTTCTGTTTCAATTTTCCTTATTTTCATCTTCCCCTTTGTTGTTTTCTGTTTGATTTTGGGTGTTGAATCTATTTTTCCCTTTTTGCATTTTTCAAGGCTATTTGTGGTTGACGTCATGCATGTTTTGCCACCCTGTCGGGCCATCAGACTATTTTCTGCTCTCATACCATATTTGCATGATGTTTGAGGTATTCCCGATCCTTGAGTCCTAACAATTTTTGCTTTATTCTTCTTTGGTGGACTTGGTGCATTGGATGGTCATGTGTTAGACTGCATTTTGGGCATGAGGTAGGGTGTATTCCCAATTCCCAAATCCTGATAGGCTTTACCCTATACCCTTTTAGTGGGCTTGGGCTATCAGAGTTCTCCCTTTTTAGATTACATTTCGGTAAGAGTTATGAGGTATCCTCAATCTCTAAATCTCAATCACTTCCCCATAGTAAATTAAGATTTGGCATTTAGGTGGTCTCTTCGACATCCTTTTAGGCATGAGATATGAGGTATTCCTGATCCCTGATGTCTGAATGACTACCTCCATGGGTGTATTGAGCCGATTTAATAGATTTTAAAGCTTAATGGCTAATCTTTCTTGATGAATCTAATCTTAATGTGGCATTGATGTATGGGTTGAAATAATAAATAGTTTTGTTCTCATTTTTTAGGACAGTGTAAGGAGATCCCCCACAAAGAGAGATGAAGTATGAATCCAAGGGGCATCAATCCCCTTCAAAGATGTTCTCTCCCTACACAAAGATAGGGTATACTAACCCAGGGTATGCTAGCATACAAGGTTTATTACAAAAGATACATGGAGAGGGAGAGAAAAGCTTTGAGACACGAAGCATATTTTCTTCAGAATTAGCTCAAGGAGCTACATTTCCAATCTCCCTACAGTCCCCAGAGCTAGTGCTAGCTTGTGCCAAAAGATATGATTAAAAAACAAGAGGGTATTGCGACCTTTAGGGCAGGTAGTCCTAGACATCAATATTGACACCATTGAGAAGGCCTAGGGCCTTCCTACCTATGCTAAATATTATAAAACTGATATGAAGGAGGCTATGGATTATTATGAGAGGAAGAATTTATGACAACCTCCTCTTAGTGAGAATAAAGTCTGCCAAGAAGATGACCATGATTCAAAATCGAGGGAGTTGAAGGAGGATGTCGAGGACATCACTTCACTATTGTACATAGTTTTCAGCTCCCCAAATGCTAGAGATTTTTACCCCTGGATGTGTTACTTTGTGGTTAGCATGTATGATATAAGAGAATAGACTGGGTACCCTCATCAACAATAATCTACATGAGCATCTGATAGATGTGTTGGAGTCCAAGAGGTTCTTTATGACCTCTTATTTGGTATACTCTTGGCTTATCAAGCCAATTTCATAGGACTAACAACAGTTGGATCCCTTCAACTAGGGGAGGATAAGTTTTTTGATCATTACCCCCAGTTGGAGCTCAAGAGAGCAAAAAACATTACTACATTGTCAATGATGCATTTGCATATGCAATCATGCAGGGCCTGGATAATGACTATGCAAAGAGGTTATCTTTGGAGGCTACCAATTAATTGCCAAAATGGGGAAATTGGTACATCCAATATAAATCATTTTCCTACATCAGGATTGCTAGCTTCCACAAGGCCGCCTACAAGTTGCCAAGGTACCCAATGACAAGATCATCCTGTTGGAGCTTTGTAGATAGATGATGTGCGTCTAGAGACTAGTTGCCGACAAAAATATAGTAGGATTCACTTTCCTCATTCAAGTGGGAGTCTACACCTATGCCAATATGTCAAATGCTAAGATTTATGAGTTGGAGCTAGCTCCCCTTGCCTTAGAAATATACAATGATATGAGGAGTAGGTTTGATCCCATTGGCAAGGTCAACACATTGATTAGGATACATCAATCACCTAGTGGGCCCCATTGATTCAAGTGCACATGCTCCAACCATTATAGCTTCCCTTAACAAAGACAACTAAAAAACAAATATGGAAGGACTAGTCCTAGATGCTACCATTGCATGGAGAGATAACTTAGATACCTTGGGTGGCAGGGTGATTAGAGAGGCATTAAGGGCCTATCACAACATTTGTGATGAGGCAAGTGTAGTGTCAAATTTTAAAAAATCGTTAGATGATGAGCTATCAATGTGGGATGAATACATCCCAATTTTATAGAAAATGAAGACCAAGCCTTCTGATGAATTGGCCAAGCTTGGCATTTTTGACAAGAGTGATCTAGGTTTGCTGCTAGAATGGTTGCAGGCTACCAAACTAAGGGTGAAGACACTCAGAAGTTGCAAGGATAAGTTTTCCTCTAGAAGAGAAGCCATAGACACAGCTACAACAAGGTGAAAAAACTAGTAGAG
Source organism: Cunninghamia lanceolata (assembly GCA_027924645.1). Taxonomy (NCBI): domain Eukaryota; kingdom Viridiplantae; phylum Streptophyta; class Pinopsida; order Cupressales; family Cupressaceae; genus Cunninghamia; species Cunninghamia lanceolata. The sequence goes on from BSBN01000010.1 coordinate 479,295, forward strand.
AGCATTCCATGCATCTTTTTGGGCAGATGCGTCTATGGTTCATCTCACTGCAAGGATTGTTCAGGAGTTTTTAGGGCTTCTGCATAAATAGATGACCAAGACTGCAATTGATGATTTGATGAGGATGAAGGCTACCTTCCAGGATTCCAGGAGGACTTGTATGAGTTTGGGGAGATAAAAAGCAAAATCTAGAGGACAATGTACTCCTAGAAAGTACACATAAAATACCATGTAAGGGCCAACCATCAATGATTTACATGAGGCCATTACAACCTTCCCGAGTCACTTCCTTGGTGAAGCTTAGCAAGTTCTTGGCTAACTTGTATTTCACAATAAACAACCATATTTAGTTTATTCATTATTCTTTTGAGAAGATGTAATAACTCAATTCAAAATGTATTGAAGTATAATAGAGCCCAAGGGGTTAAATGATATTGTAGCTTGCAAATTTAAATTTTTGGTCCTAGGCGCCAATATAGGACTTAATTTGATCTAGGATGTAATTCAAATTTTGAATGCTCGAGAGGGGTATATAATAACACCCTAAAGGCATTGTAAAAAAAGGGGGGGAGAATCTGGGATAATTTACCAAAAGCTAGAAAACTTATAATTTTGAAGCAAGGCATGTAAGGGCAAATATGGTACATCTACAGTGTGCAATCCTGATGTCTATGTAATCTGCCAAATTTTGGTGCCAATTAATAGAACATATTCTACTTTATCCATGTGTTCCTACCTTTGGTGGTTTTAATGTGTTTGCAATTTTCATCTTGCATTTGATCTATCTTGGTAAAATTCCTATGTGCACTTAATTGTTTCATCCTTTGCTATGAGAATGAGAAGTAGGGTTTGATTTCTATGCATGTAATATGGTGTTGTCATCATTTCAATTTCTTAAATATTACTTAGAATCTCGCATCTATAGTGTTGATGGTTGAGTGAAATACCGATCATAGCATTATAGGTTAACTTGAATATTATCAATCTTTCAAGTGTGGGGAAAATCAAATACAAAGGCTGTCCATTTACTTTCTTTGCATTTTCCTAACCTTAATTTTCTTTTGCATTTTACTTATACACAAAATTAGTCTAGGTTTTAAAGTATGATTAATTGAGCTTCAAATATCATCTGTCTATCACAAAGACTTCATTAACATTGGTCCAGGTTTGGGATTACTAGCACATTCTCCTTGAACAAACAATCACATAGACCACTCAATTGTTGCAACATTGCTGTGACCTAGCCAACAGGGACCTTGGAGGCAACTAATCTTTTAGATCAGTCACCTTTTCAAGAGAAGTAGAGTATCTTCATTCTACTTGAGTTGATGTGCCAAAATAGCCATCAACAAGTTGATTGCCTATTTATTAAAAAACTATACAAAATGACATTTTTGGACTTCCCTTTCATAATTATGAGTATGAAATGCATTTTTTCAAGTTTTTTATTGTGCCAGTTGATATTGTGAATTCATGTTATGTCGTGGAGTTATTTATTTATAGGCACAACGTAGACCAATGCTGGCTGAGTTCTATGTGGTCTGTTTTCCCATCTTTCTTTAGAAAATCTTCAGATTCAAATATTTTTCTTAGCACTTTGTTGGTAATGAATGGATTGCTTAGATATATGTGATTCTTGGTATGAGGGCTATTTTCTAGTCTCAAAAGAAAAAATGGGCAATTATTGGAAGGGTATATTGGTGGGGACCTTGGGCTCAAAGGTCTCTTTTTATGAGAACCTAAGTTAAATGTAGATATGATGCTAGCCTATTCATTGGTGATTAGGCCATGAATAGGTCTTATCCTAAAAAAATGTCATGGAATAGCTAGGTAAACTCTTTACTATAATGTTGAGATTTACTTTTGTTAATGAGATGAAAGGGTTCTTGTAGTGTTTTCTTTAAGAGGACACTTTTAGCATATTAGATAAATTAATTAATCCCACAAGCACATATAAGTTTTTTTAAATTATATGCTTAAGTCAAAAGGAAGGACCTAGGGTTAATGCTTGTGAGGAAGGATATGTATGTAACTAAGATAACTAGGTTAAGAAAGAGGAACAGGAACCCTAAAATGGTTTATCTACTACGTATTAGACCACATATATTAATGCCTTGTGTTAGTGGCATCTCCATTGGGATGATTAAGATTTTGTTATGCTTTAGATGCATCAATTCCTTTAGGATGATAATAACTATGTTAAGAATGTTTAGCATGACACTTTGATATTATTGGTACCCTAAGGTCTTATGAAGATATCTATAGTGCAAGTATCACCACTTTTGGTGACGGTTGTATTTCAATATGCCTAACAAGGTAAATTCTCAATATTCATGGTTATGGTGGATAATAACATTAATATTTTTTATATGGGTGGATTAGTACTAAGCATGTAAATCTTGAGTTTCTCTAGTAGTAACCAAGGGTGGTTATTACACTTATGTCTTACAAATACAACCATTTATTAGGGGGCATATCCTATTGCTAATACTTTCATGTTTAAATCTATAGATAAATACGAGTTCTTATAGAGACTCATCTTTTCTTCAAGTATGGAGAGTACATACATATAAGGTGAACCTACACAATCATATCCTTATAGGGTATGCTACTTTATATGGACCCCATGGTTATATTCTTTGATGCTTGAATATTTACTTTACATGCATGTTTGTGAGTGCTACATACCTTTAGATGCATGATCATTCTAGGATTCTCCTGCACCCCAAAGTGGGGGTAAAATGTAGTGGTGAAATTTGCATACCCATGTCATCTCCCATTTAGTTTTATGCCTATTTTAAGGAGAGTGTTTTTGATACATAGACATATTGACAGTAATTTTATGCAAAGTCAATCCCTTGCCCTATTCTATCCATCTATCCATTACAAACATTCCTATACACTTACCACCTACTCCCATTCATATGTGTACACATCCCCATATGTTTACCCTATCCACTTATTCATCACACCCATGCATGCACATGCTATCCGATATGATCTAGCCCCTTTCATGTTTCAAGACTAGTACATAGTCACGAGGACATCCTTGTAGTCAGATATTCATCCTAACCAAATTCAAAAATTAATTCAAATTAGGTTGATTCCTTCCTTTACCCTTTCCACCTAGGGTCGACTAAACACAAGTTTGTATGATATGTTATTATGTTATTAGGATGAGGTCTATATAAAGGAGGTGATTACAAGTAAGGATATGTGTTTGAGTATGATATTGTTTTTGCGATCTCTTGAAGATATAGCGTGAAGTGGCTTCTTCTATAAGGAGTATTGTATGGTGTTACTATTGCAAAGTGTTCACCGTTGGTAATCCTTGTGCTGTGCAGCACAAAACTTGGGTTCGTGACAAGGCTTAACCACCTCCCATGGATTTATTAACTCTGGCGGTTGTATTGGGCATTAATAGGTCGATCTTTTGGTGCAAACGACAACTGTCTTGCTAACAATTGGTATCAGAGCCTGGGGTCACAGGTTTGAACCCCTCTCTTGCACTGGGGGGTTGTTGCAAAGTGTGCGCCCTTGGTCTCCTTGTGCTGTGCAGTGCAACACTTGGGTTCGTGATAAGGCTTAACCACCTCTTGTGGATTCATTAACTTTGGCGGTTGTATCAGGCATTAATAGGTTGATCTTTTGGTGCAACAACAACTATCTTGCTAACAGTTACCCTACCTCAAGGGTTTATTCTATTCCTGCATATATTGGATATTAGGGCATCTTGGCCCACAAACATCTCGTGTTGTGTGAGATCTATCTTCTACATTATCTTATTTCTTTTATTACATGTGAGGATCTTGCAATCCTCATGGTCATAGATTCATCTCACCCAATTCAAAAAATTAAATTCAAATTAGGTTGATTCCTGCCTTTACCCTTTCCTCCTAAGGTTGACTAAACACAAGATTGTGTGATATATTATTGTGCGTATATTTAAAGGCATTCAATGTATCCATTGTAATCATCTCCTAATCATTAAATATTCACGAATCCTCTCATTCTAAGAAGCAAAAACATTTAGGCTTGGTTCACTAAATGGAATTTAGTTCTACATGAACATCCTAGTAGCGCATGCATGACTAAAGAGTGTTGTTTTTAATCATTCATACACATTTTCATGAGTTGTCTTAGGAGAACATGTCCCCTCATGACATAACAATACCCCTTCAAAGGTATTTATAAACATCACCTATCCCTAGATATCAAAAGAAGCTAAGGTGCATCGAGTGAAGTGAAGAACAAAAAGTCTATACATTTCACAATACACGTTTGCAAGTACAAGATAGATTTGTATTCGCAGACTTGTCCCTTATCCCTAAACTCATCCCTACACTAGGACAACAAATATTCTAGTTCCAAGACGAATACTACTTTGAGATTTATTCTTCCCCTATGACATATCATATTCATATCTACATCAAATTTAGAATACTCATCAATTATAAAGCTAAGTATGATTATTTATATTTATATTTATGCATTCAATTACTATTATAAAATATTCAAAATATCACTTTGAGCTCATTTATTAATTAATCTAGAAATTAATTATATTTATATGTATACATTTATTAAATTAATCTCGATTAAGTTTAAGGAAAGTATTTTCCTTTAAAACATAGATCATAAATTTTAAGCTTTTAGAATATACAATTTTTTACAAAAAATATAAAGGTAACTAACAACAATGTTTGGTGTTCGTTGGGGCTGGGCTGGGTCGCGGGGACACCCTGAGTCATAAAAAAAAACCAGTGTTTGGTTTTCACATAATCTTTGGTCTTAATGTGTATGAATGAAAGGGTTTCTTTCTATGGTCTTGCACCATTGGGAATGTTGAAACAACAACAAAGCAAATTTTTGTGATACTTAACAAGTATGAGTGGGGGCACAAATAAGAGTTTTGTTTTTGATGGGGCATTGTCCTATACCTCATTACACTAAAGAATTTGGTTCCTCAAATATAAAATTATTTATTTTTATTCAATAAATTGAAAAGGCTCAACTAATTAGATAAACTCTTTTCATTAAAAAAATGACCAATATTTTTAAAAAATACTTAACGATATATAAATTAGAAAAAAAATTAAACTTTTACAATTCATAATTTAAAAATATTTTTTTTTATAGAAATTACTATTAAAATGGAGACATTGTTTTAATTATAAGAATATTGTTAAAGAGGTACTTCATCACTATTTATCATCCAAAAGTTAAATTTAAATTTCCAACATAAACCAATCAATTAAACTCTACTATATAAACAATTTTGCCACGTTGTTTCCATATATTTATAAACTATACTTTTCTATTACTATTTTAATTATCATGTTGTTTTCATATATTTATAAATTGCACTTTTCTATTTATGAAGAAAAATAAATTAGGTAAGAACGAGTTAAAATTATTCCTACACACAAGGAGAGTAGGAGTTCAAGTCAACCTATAATTATTTAATCGTTACAAGTAGTTGTAGAAACTTTAAAAGCATTAATATATAACTAGATGTGTTGTATTTTCACTTTGTAAAAGGGGAAAAATGATATGGTTGGCTCTCTAACAAATAGAGCAATTTATCATTAGAAAAATATAATCCGACAATAAGCATATAATAGTTTCATTTCATGTTAACGGAAAGGGACATTTTGAGTTAGGATTGGAAAATAATAAATGTTAAATTAAATAGGGAATTAAATAGATTTAAATGTGTTATTCAGTTGGATTTGAAGAAAATAAAATGATGCTAAAGGCGTAGGATTTTATTTTCCATACTGTTAGAATTTTAGGACCTAATTTGACAAATGTCATAAAATCTACAAATTAATTGCGTTTCACTCTGGTTTAAATCTATGCCTATGGGCTTGATCTATGTGCATTTAGAAGTGAATTGGTGTATAGAATTGAACTAGTGCCCATAGGAATGAGCTTGTAGAATTCTAATACCTAAAACTTACTCAACTTGATCTTCTACTATCTAAATCTAAGTAAAAACTAGCAGTGTTTACAAGGAAATCTTTTAAATTGCAAGGGTCATGTTCTCCTTAGTTAGACACCTAGGTGGACCTATTCAATGATAATGAACCAAGATCAAAGACAACAAGCAAGCATCCAATATGCCTAGGATGATAATGTAGACAAATAATACAATTACAATGCTCTATGATGTTGTTATGATACTCTTGTATGAAGGTTCCTATGATAATCCTTGATGATCTAGATGAATTAGGGTTCGTCCTTAAATACATCACCCTAGCATGTAATTTAAAGTCATACATGTATCATGCCTTCACTCTTTATATCTTTTAGGTTCATCATTACATCTTTATATTAGGGGCATAATGCCTTCCATATCTATACTTTATGCCTTCATGGCTACATCCTGTGCCTTCATGACCACATTGGGGCATCATGTCTTCCCCCATAATATATGAGCCTTCATTGCCTTATCCTTACATTAGGGGAACCATTCTTTCCCCATACTTTACTATGCTTTCTCTATCCTATCATGCTTATAGAGCTATCCTATTACATAGGGGGGCATCATGCCTTCCCCACACTTGATGGGCTTCATTATGCTATTCACCCTTTTAGGGGTATCTAGCTATACATGTGTTTCAGTGGTCACATCCATACATATTAGTTATTTTTGCCTTCATGAATATCCATTAGCATTATTACATGTTAACTATGACCTTATGTTGATACATCCCCCCTTTTCATTTGAGCTATCCTTCTCATATCTTTACATTGGAGGCATCAAGCCTTCTCCTTAAACATATTTAGGCTATATCATGTTATCTTGTCCATATAGGGGCTTGTTCCTTGATATGAGCTTTCATGTTTACATCTTACATTGTTGTGCTCATATGATTCATTCAAGTCCTAAGTAGTCACTTTATCACATTGGGGGGCATCATACCTTTCCTTTATCACATTGGGTGTATTGTAGCTTCCCCCTTCCCATTGGGGGCATCGTGCCTTCCCTTTTCACATTAGGGGACATCGCACCTTCCCCTTGTTGAAATAAAGAAACACTGAGAGGGGGAGGGTGATTCAGTGTTCTGCAAAACTTATTACTTTGTTCCTTTATTAATTTATCAAATACATCCAGAAGAAAGAAGCATGAACACAAGAATAGAAACAGCAAGATCACAACATATGAACACCAGGATTTTTACGTGGAACCCGGTTAAGGGAAAAACCATGGTGGGGGTTAACCCACAAGAATTTATACTCTGTTAAAAGTATTACAAATGGGGAAGGCACGTGCCTTTGGGCACACTGCCCAGAGCTCACTGCTCAAGGAGGCTCACTACCTACAAAAATAATTACAAGAGTTCACTGGAATGATTGAATTGAAGAATAACATCCCATAATGCAAAATTACAGTTCCGGTTATGCACAATACATTGACTTTACACACTTCATCTCTTTCTGTTCTGCTTCACTGCTCTGCCATGATCCGGAGCTTAGATCTCTTCCCTTCTCACTTGATTCTGCTATACTTTGCACTTATCCCTTCATATTCACACAACAACAACACTCAAATGCTCGAATCCATTGATCATATATATCTGCTACATGAAATAACATCAATTGCAGTCAGCTTTGAGAACAACTTGAAGTCTTTTTAAGAACATTGTTCTGTCAGCTGAATCCATGCCCAAATACCAATGCAGACCAAAAATTATACATTCAAGTCATCACACATGTTGGCCAATACCACTGGATCTCACAAATTACTCAACCAACAACTTTTCCTAATCTGTACAATGATCAAACACCAAGTCGGCCTGTTCTTCACTGGACTGAACTGTTTAACCAGAACCCAATACTTAGATGCATGTAACTTTCAATCCCTTCATCACCGGAGGCTAAAATCTTGGATTTAGGTAGCCCTGACATCCATTAACACTCCCTTAGATCCGCAGCACAATATGATTACCTGTGGAGAAATGCATACTAAGATGCTGAACCCTGTCAAATGCTCTGTTTCTGTCTATCTGGTCTTAGATAAATCTATACTCTGACTTTTGGTATGGTCAAATGATGAAATACAGATGTGTAAGATAGATTTAGTTGCCATCAATGACAACACCTGACATGCCTAGCAGTGTCTCTTGCCAACAATCTCCCCCTTTGGCATTGATGGCAACACTTAGTGAAAAATGACTAAGTGTTAGAACAACCCCCCCTTACTATATACACTTGTGATTTCCAATGCTCCCCCTTAGATTAATTCTTCATTTTTCACTTCTTTTCCTCTCCCCCTTTGACATCAATGGCAAAGGTTGGGATCCACATATCATAATTCACGCAAAAATCTTATGTACATGGATCAAAACTTTAAGTATATACTTCCGCATATGAACACACAGTCCTTAAGCCTTGTTCATCAGCAAGAAGATATCACCAAAAATATTTTTCAACCATGATAATTCATTATCCAAGTTCTTCTTTATGCTGCCCAAAACGGATATATGCCCACTGAACAAAAATGCCTGTGATTCTACCTTTTGAAGATCAGTAGGATCACTAAGTAGCAACAACATCTTGGGATTCTGCCAAAAGATCATACATAGTTTCTAATTTAGGGGAAATTAGTCCCCAGAGCTCATCCAATCTACCCAAAACTTTTAACCTTTTCTTTCTCCAGGTCACTCAATTCATTTCGCAAATTCACTGCTTAGCATTCTTTGGTAGAAATAGACTCAGTTAAAGGACGATATGACTGAGAAATGTTAGACAATTTGAGCTCTAATTCCTTAATCTTCTTTTCAGTATCTTCAACAACTTTAGATCGATTTAGGCAGAACTTATAAATCTCTGCACCTTCAGATAGAGCATTTTGAATACTCTTTACACTAGTGTCAAGCATTGATCTATCATAACTAATTATTTTTCTTATTTCAGTAAATCTCTTCTCATTGTATTTATTTCTAACTTTAACTTCTGCTGACTTCTCAAAAGTTTCAAAATGAGTACTTACAGAATTTATTAGATTCTTTAACTGACGGGAGGGAGAGTCGGATGAATCCTTTTGAAAGGTTGGCATAATCTTTTCCAAAATTCTAGAGGCAAGACCAAGCAACTCACTATCCTCAATGTAAGTTTTTAGAATCTCCTCTCTTGCTTTTGCTTGTGCCACAGATGCTAGCTTCATCTTTTGTAGAGGGGAAAGAGTGTCAAAATTGATAGGTCCTTGAATCAGCTCTAGTTCATCAAACTCAAGCTTGTCTTTCTCAAGTAATTTCTTCATTGCATCTGCAGTGTCTCTTGCCAAAAATGCAACTCCATCTTTCAGATCCTTGCTGGTACTGTCATCTTGCTTTTGCTCTCCAATATTCTCTGCTGTTTCTCCTTCTTGTTCATCCTTGTCCTTAACCTCTTTTGTTTCTTGCTCTTTATTCTTCACAGAGTCATCTTCACCAGGAGCATCTACTTCTATATCCATCTCTGTATATTTTTCAGTAGATTGGTTTTGAGTGTCCTCTGCACCATCAAAATTAACTTCCTCCACCATCTCTTCATCTCTTTTATTTAGCATTTCATCTTCCAGAACAGAGATGTTAGCTTGTTGTTCACTTTCTTTCAACTCCTCAACATTTGGAATGGATGCATCATTAGTGTCAATCAGTTTTTCTGTGACAATATTGAATTCCAAAGATTTCTTCAAAATTTGTTCTGTTTCTTTGACTACCTCATCCAGTTCTCCAATCATCAGCTTATTCATTCAGATTTTGCTTATGAATTCCTCTTTGACTTCTTTGAAAATTTTATCTGCTTCTTTTCTGGAGATCACCAGACACAAACTGGACATTACATGTTCCCTCAACTCCATATCCTTTGATTTGGCAGCTTCTTTTCTTATTTCTAGAATGTCTCTTAAACTTTTAGGAACTTCTGACAAAATCTCCACTAGTGCTCTGTTGAATACATTCAAATATTTTACAATAACATCCTCCAAAATTCTTTTGTCAGCATCACTATAATGATCATAGAATTTAGTCATTGGTTTTAGATTTCCATCTACAATGATTGTTTTAACGATGTCCTCTACAGAAGGAATTGGCTTCTTAACAACAGCTTCTAGCTTATGCCTTTTGCTTGACTTTGTGCTTTCGGAGGGCTTCTCCTTAGACACTTTAGCAACTTTAGTTCCTGAGGCCTTCAGCTCTTTAACTTCATCATCTGAGTCAGTTTCTTCTTCATCCTCTTTTTCCACACTGACATATGTTCTTTTGCTCTTAACTTTTGTCCTTATTCCTTCTTTACCGATAGGTTTTTCTTTGGATTTCTTTGCCGCAGGAGACGGTGATGCACCAGAGGTTGAACTAGAACTCCTAGTAGTTCTTGACTTGGAAGGAGGTTCTGCCGGAACACTTCCCTGTTCCCTATCCTATTTTTCCTTCTCATCTTTTTCTGTTCTTTCCCTGAATTGCCTCACAACTTCCTTAGTAAGGCCTAGATTCTCGGCCAACTGCTCAACTTCTTTCCTTACTTTCATTTTGGTTTCAGGAGCCTTGAATTCAAGATACAGTTTTTGTGAAATTTCTTCATAAGTTCCAAATCTCTCTTCAGTCAGATCCCTAGGCTGACTTAACAAATGTTTTGCATATAGTTCCAGTATCTTCCCATCCACTTCATACCCCATGGGCATGATCCACACAACTCTAGCTCCACTGCTTCCATTTTGTATTGATCAACAGTAAACATAAAACAAATGGTGTCCTTGTATTTCTCAACCACAACTCTAGGTATTCTCTCCCTATCTTGCATTATACTCTGGAAATTTTTGAAGAATCCCCAAAGTGCAGTCTTTTGTGCATCATACTACCCAAACAACTCAAATGATTTCTAATTTGGACTGCTACCGTTTGGTTGTTGGACCAATATATATTCTTATTCCCAGGGAGCTCACTCAAGAAATAAAAGAAAAGACACATGATTAGCATGCCATATTTGAATGAGTACTTCTTGTCCTTCTTTATCTTGCTTAGGTTCTCCATAAGTTGGTTCAGCAACAGTTCACAAAGATCATAGTCTGCACCTTCTTTTACCATCTTATATGCAACATAGATGGCTATTCCAAAAACTAAATTTTCTCTGCTAGAGTAATATATCTTGTATCCTATCACCATTGATGCGAATCTGACCCCATGATCCTCTATGTCATTTATAGTCATGGCTCTCTTGTCAAATTTTGATCGAGTTGCCTCGGTGACTTCTTGATTCTTCACAGCTTTCAATTGAGGCAAGGTACCAGTTGAATTTAGTCCTGTAACTGCCCTTATTGCATCCTTTGTGATTTTGAATGGATGATTCAACCATAGAAAGTCATCATGGATATGGCTTAAGACATACCAGACCCACTCATCCTTTGCAAAATACAGAAACTCAACAAATTGTATGAACTTCTTGTCTTTCAGGACTTTGTATTTCAGTTTGAGCTCAAAATCATCACTTTTTAAGTGATTCATGAATAGATCAGCAAACCTCGAGTCCCCATGCTCCTCTAGAGGTGCGTGAATATAAGCCCTAATATCCTTTGTATGTAGAACTCCATATGGAACACCAGAAAATGCTCCCATCGGATCTACTTCAGTGGACTTGAAAGGATGCTTCTTAAATTTTGGCCTAGGCCACTCAGTGATGTTCATGACCAGAGGAGTAGCCATTTCAAAAGATTACAAGTTCAAAGCTTCGCAAAGAAATACCTTTTTCTTCATGGAATTAGGGTTAGCTGCCAAATTCATTCTTCGCACTTCAATTCTCTAGATTTTTAGCTCAGGCACTCTTCTCCTTGTTCTCTTCGAATGCAAAGTGATTCAAGTATTTGAATGAATGACCTTTTATCCTCCGCAAAACCTAATTCTTCATTGTAATAAATGTCCTACCCTAATACATCTGGTTACACTATTTCTGCATACAGTCAATCTTCAATTGCTCCGCAATCAATCGCATTAGCTTCTTTTCTTCCAGAATTTACTTCAACAGATCTGCATTAGGCTTCTTTATCTTCATTCATTGTGCTAGATTCAGGAACCCACTTACTGGCAGGGGGAATTAGATTTTCAATGCAGCTCCCCCTGAGCCAGAGCTCCAATTTCAATTCCCGAAGGAATTATCAGCACCAGATTCCGGTGCGGACCCATCACCTTCATTCTTTGCATCTTTCTTCACCCATGTTTTATTCATTTCTTTCTGAATCTCATTCACATCTATTTTGCCTTTGCCTTTGTCCATCTTCTGCTCTGTTCTTCCTACCTGTGAGTTCACCTTTTTGCTTCTACAAAATTTAGCAATATGTTCAGATTTGTTGCAGTTGAAACATATAATCTTGTTTCTCTAACAATTACATGTTGGAGCAGGTTTAGATCTGCATTGCATTGCCATATGCCCAAACTTGTTACAAGTAAAACATCTTCCATTGAAAACTTGTTTGTTCTTAGGAGGATTCCTTGATCCACTTCTGCATTCCTCAGCCTTATGACCTATCCTTTTGCAATTAAAGCATTGACCAAAGAAAGATGATGCATTTTGATTTACTTGACTTCTGCATTGATTGGCTCTATGATGTAGTAGGTGGTAAGTGTATAGGAATATGTGTAATGGATAGATGGATAGAATAGGGCAAGGAACTTGACTTCGTACAAATTTACAATTCTTAAATCATTAATTAGTTAACTAATTCTTAATTGAATCCATGTAGATTAATTAATTACACCATGTTAATTAATTAATCAATTTTAACCCACTAACATCGCTTCATAATTAATTAAATAATTTATCATTATTATTAAATTAATTAATTATCCTCTCATGTTATTCCATAATTAAATCATTGTCAAAAATCGATCTCTTCCACTCATCAAGCCATGCAAGTTGTTAATTCCTTGATTTATGCTTGCACATTCCTAAATCAAATAAAGCAAAAGTCATGCAAGCGATTTTAAGATGAAACCAAATCAATTTTAAATAAAAAGTAAAAGTAAACTCAATTTTCTAAATCAAGTAAATTAATCACAACTATTCTTTTCTTCATCCAAAAACGTATAAATATACTTCTCTTTTCACGAATTGAATCATCTTTGAAAATTTTTATCATCTATTATTCATCATATCAGAAGTATACGCAGAGATCTAACATGGTCATTTAAGCAACCACATTCATAGGCATGAGCAAATCTTCATATCAAAAGAGAATACATTCAATCCAAGGTTTGTATTGGTTTTAGAATAGGATTTGATATTCATTGTTTATTTCCTTTATTATTCTTAATTTTTTTGCTTACAATATCTATACAAATTTAGTACACTCATCAATTATAGAACTAAGTACCATTATTTTTATTTTATTTTTACATTTAAATACTATTATAAAATAATTAAAATATCACTTCAACATCATTATTAATTAATCTAAATTAATTATATTTATATGTATGCATTTTAATAGATTAATCTAGACTAAACTTAAGGGTTAGGTCCCATTCAAAAACCTTCTCTTTACCCTTAATAATAAAATTTGGACTAAGCTTAATGAATGTTAACTTTCCTTAAAAATAGATAAGAGATTTTAAGCTTTTAGAATATAGAGATTTTAAATTTTTTTTATAAAGGTAACTAATGACAAAATCAAGCATGTTTATTTTTGACATAATCTTTATTCTTAATTAATGTGAAGGGTTTCTTTTTGTCAAAGAACCCTTGGTCTGTTGGTGAAGTTGTAAGGCTCTGAATGAGTCCACCAGGGATCAAGTCTTGCTGAGTGCAAGGTCCCCGACACCATAAGGGATGGTGTTGGGATCCTGCCCTAGGCAAATTTGGTGGAATGGATACCCCTCAGTCCTTGGCTCTCAGCCTAAGAGGTTTAGCCTAAGGCACGTGCTCTTGTATCGGGTAGTAAAAACGATATTGTAGATCATCTCAATAAAAAAGAGTTTCTTTCTATGGTCTTGCACTATTCGGAATGTTGAAACAACAACAAAGTGGATCTTTGTGATGCTTAACAAGCATGGGTGGGGGCAGAAAGAAGAGTTCCTTTTTTATGGGCATTATCCTGTGTCTTGTTACACTAAAGGATTTGGTGCCCCAGATGTAAAATTGTTCATTTTAGTAAATTGAAAGGGCTCAACTAATTAGATACACTCTTTTCATTTATATTTATCAAAGAGTTGTAGTTTAATTAGTTGAGCACAATTGGTAAGGGTGATGGTATGTTCCTTGAGAATGCCATCCACCAAGGTTCAAATCTCTTAAGAGGTTTAGCCTAAGGCTCGTGCTCTCATATCGGGTAGCAAAAATGATATTTTAGATCATCTCAATAAAAAAGAGTTTCTTTCTATGGTCTTGCACTATTGGGAATGTTGAAACAACAAAGTGGATCTTTGTGATGCTTAACAAGCATGGGTGGGGGCAGAAAGAAGAGTTCCTTTTTTTATGGGCATTATCCTATGTCTTGTTTTACACTAAAGGATTTGGTGCCCTAGATGTAAAATTGTTCATTTTACTAAATTGAAAGGGCTCAACTAATTAGATACACTCTTTTCATTTATATTTATCAAAGAGTTGTAGTTTAATTAGTTGAGCACAATTGGTAAGGGAGATGGTATGTTCCTTGATAATTCCATCCACCAAGGTTCAAATCTCTTGGAGGTGCAATAATAAGGGATGAGGTCGAGATTGTGCCCTCAACAACTTTGGTAGAATGGGTACCCCTCAATCCTCAACTCTCAACCAAAGAGGTATCAACTTAGATTTGTACTCCCATATTAGATAGCAAAAATGATCTAAATTTTACATAAAATCCTCAATAAAAATTAAATACTTTATAAAATAGAAAATTTCAAACTTTTACAATTCCTAATTAAAAAAATAAAAAGAGTTTTATACAAATTGCAATTAAAATGGCGATATTGTTTTTCTTTGTGAACACCACTTCGTCTTTATCTATCATTGTGGGAATATTGTTGAACTCCACTTCGTCGTTATCTATTATTTACAACATTAGTTTCTAACATAAAAAAATATAAGAACTAACCAATTAAACTCAACTTCATAAACATTTTTACGCCGAAGGCGTTCCCTTTGTGAACAAGAGGGCTGACTTTTAGAATCTATGGTTGAAAATTGTCCACATTAGTGCCAAGACGATTGAAAAAGATCCGACTGTTCATTTTCCGTTTTACCGTCAACTTTTCTTTGCCAGATTTTCGTTGCCGCTTTTTCTCTTTTCGTGGTGTTTTTTTCGTTTCCGTTCACGCATCAACGGTGGGCATTTCTCATTTATCTCACACGTTTTCAAGAGGCCGGGGGCATTTATTCGTCATTAAACTCTGCTGCCAAAACAATATTGCAGACCAAATCATCTATCTGATTGGCGATGGACAAGATTTTATTTAAACCAGTTCACTTTTTTCAAGGGACAAGTTACGTTAGATTCCAAGGCAATCTGGAAATTACCTCCGGTCAATCTCCTCAAAAAACTGATTTAACGCTGTTCAACGGCAGATTTCAAAACATTAAAAATTTTTAAAAGGGTTTTTAAGAGCCACACCCAAAAAGCATACTACTGGACACACTACGAGGAGTAAAAACGGTGTAAAATGCACATACCGCAAACGAAATTAGTGGCAGAGGGCATTTAAACGACATGAGACTTATTCTGACAAGACTTTTTTCTGGCATGAGAACAACCGACGAGTTTAGAAAATTCCCCGGCATGATTTTTGTCAAGCGAAGGCAGCGGAAAATGAAGAGTGGGAAAAAATGGCCACGAAAAATAAGCGTTTCAGATTCACACCATCAATCTGCATTGGCCAGGGCGTTAACAGAAATCAAAAAACATTAAACCTATTCACCTTCCCCACATACGTGAATACAAACTCAATAAAATTGTAGATTGATGCCGTAAAAATTCTTGAGCGACCGGAATATCGAAGACCAGACAGCCAGAAAAAATGCGCCGGCAGCAGTTCTTGAAAACCTTGGCGAGATTTCCCATCATGGAGTGGATTAACAATGCAGGTAAAAGAGCATATTTTGAGGACAAAAGGGGCTGCCATAAACACAAAAGGAAATGAACGTTCTAAATGAAAACAAAAACAAGTGCTTGCGTTCATCGGTATAACATTGCCCGTCGGCAATGATAGGAATTGTCTCCCCGAAAGGTATGATCTCCCCGATGGCCATTGGCCATCGGTATAACTTGAATGATCGGTCGAGTTCAAAGTTTTCTCGCCGAAGGTTGTTCTTTCGCCGATGAAACATTTGGTTATCGGCATAACAAGGTCTATTAGAGTTTGATGGATTTGTCTCAGCGAAAGGTGTGGTCTTTTCGATCCCTAATTTTCGTGATTCCATTTTTTTTTCCCACTATGCAAAGTCGTTCAGCAAATTTAGGTATTAGAATTTTTGTTTTTACCGAATCCCACAAACTATTTTATCAACGGTGAAAGGCTCTAGCAGGATGGCTGCATTTGGATGGTTATAATTTAGAAAGTGCGTTTACTCTTAACGAATGAAGACATTGAAAGAATTTAATTATTAGCTTGAGCTTTTGTAATTAAAAACAAAAATTTAATGTATATGTTTTACAGTTTATTTTTAATACGTTTATTCATCTAAATTTGTAGAAAATATAATTTAGATTAAGTTTAGGTTGAATTCAATTTTTTTAAATATATATTGATTTTTAAATTTTATAAATGAATAGTTTAATTAAATCAATATATATATAGTTATTAATATTTTAATTTTACATAACATGAAATTTTAGTTATACATTATTTATTATAAATTCCATAACAATATATTTATAATTTGATAATATCTACCAACAAAGAAAATATTTGTGATAAAGATATGCAATTAATTCTATGACCCAACGATCCATTCAAAATTTACTATCTTAGATATTTTATTCTATGCATTAAATGACTTTTTGCCAACCTGTTTAGCCACATATGTACCATCTACGGTATAATCAATGCTCTTTAGGCGGTGACAAAACTGGAAAAAAAGCTTATATATACGCTTAGTTTTACAGTTTTTATTAGATTTGCATTCATCACTACACTCTTTTACTGTAAAGCTTATAATAGAGGTATGTTTTATTTCTAAGTTTCAACTATTAGTAGTTTTGGATAGAAATATTTTCCCATATCGTATATTTTGAATTTATTGAATGAGGAAGGCCTCTCAAAACAAACTTTTCATTTTGAATATTTTTATTCTGTACTTGTAACTTTTGATTTTTGTATCATGTCTTAAGGGCACTGTATGTTTGGTTTAGCTTTTACAAATTAGATGAAGTTGGCTTTAGTTGTTTATAACATAACATTATTGCTGTATACAACTTGCAATTGTTCATCTTTTCTTATTGCTGTATACAGCTTGTAATTGTTCATCCAATATGTGAACTGTTTTAAGCTTTTCGGTAAACTTTGATGGATTCTATTTTACTCACATTTCAGTCTTGAACAGACAATGAAATGGAGTGAGACCTAGAATTTTAAATTTATTGTGCTTATCAACTAAAAATTTATTGGCCCTTCTTACTTATGATTAATTATAATAATAAGTTTTTCCTATACAAATTTTTATAATATAATTTATATGATTTAAGCCTTAACAAACATGGTCTCAACCCTGTATGGAATGGCCGTTTGAATTGTATATAGGTTTTGGGTCGTTCCAAGATGGCTATGACCTATCATGTTCCCTACAACTGTGCCCCAATGTAAGTTTGTGCCTGTTGAAATTAGTTGAATATATTATTGGTAGAAAATATTATAATATTTTATTAGAAATGATATAGAGTTGATATTTTAATAAATATCTATTTATTGGTATAGAATATATATATATTAAAAAAAAACTATATTAAACTATCTAAATATTAGAAACTATAGGTAATTAGGTTAAAAAACTTTCTACGGCAATAATTAGTTTTCTGTATATTTAGAATTTCACACTGAACAAAGTACCAAACTATAGATGTTCAAAATTAAAATTAAAATTAAACCTAAGTTAATATTTAAAACTATGTTAAAAGATTTTAAACTAAAATTAAAAAAATATATATTAAACTATCTAAATATTAGAAACTAAATTAGAAACTATACGTAATTAGATTAAAAAACTTTATGAGGCAATAATTAGTTTGGCATGTAGTTATTGGGATAATAATACTACTTTGTTCAGTGTGAAATTCTACTGCATTAGATATGAATGTTAGATCTGACGTATAAGCTACATTCAAATTAACAAAGCAAAAACTGGAAACCTAGAATCAAATGGCTGTAGCTAAAGAAATTCATGAACTGCTAAACCACCTACGGTGCATCTTCAAAATGGTATAACGAAGAAAGCCTAGATGCTTACTAAAAATGTTAAATAAACTAAAGGAGCTTGTTTAATGGTTAGCGACAGGTTGAGAAACTGGTATAGAAAGATAAGTAAGAGGCGCTAGGATTCCCACCTCCAGAGTTCGATGCTTTCTGGGGGGTATAAGCAG
Organism: Cunninghamia lanceolata; assembly: GCA_027924645.1. Classification (NCBI taxonomy): domain Eukaryota; kingdom Viridiplantae; phylum Streptophyta; class Pinopsida; order Cupressales; family Cupressaceae; genus Cunninghamia; species Cunninghamia lanceolata. The sequence goes on from BSBN01000010.1 coordinate 497,824, forward strand.
TTTTTTCCTCATCATAGTTTTTGGCAAGCCTGAGGTAGAATCAGACAGCCATCATTCACGAAAGGTAGAGAGAGCCTCAATTTTTGCTCATCTTGATATGTGATCCAAAATGTTGATATAAAAATTGAACACAATTTTTCTTGAAGACTTTTTACTCAATCCCATGGACTGTTAAAAACCTTATGTTGGACTTGAACAACAAACCCTACTGAGCAAAACATAAATATGATGTTTAACTCTTTATTTTTACCTAAGAATATGGTTTGGTCAAACATGTAGCGATTGAAAAAATTACAAGGTTATGCGAAACCTTATAACTATTGTGCCTACCATATATAAAAAAAATTAATTAGAAAGGCAAGCAGACTGACTTCATTGATATAGCTGAAAATTTTATAATGAGTTAACCACAGGTAAATGTGACTTGGCAAAAACATACGACATAAACCATATCATCAAAATGAACCTGTGGATGATCTTGTGTCTTCGGAAAATTACTGATAAGAAATTATCTTCTTCAGATCATAAGATATTCAATTTTCACCAGTGTGCGACTTTGTTAACAAAAAGTCACCTTAATAATATCTTAGATGGAGAAATTGTTGACTGAAAGCTGGAAAGCAAAAGAAGAATTCTGAAATAATAGAGAGCCAAACTTTCAAGTCTTGTAATTTCCTTCAAAACATCAGTACTGACAAGAACAATAGAGCCCCATTAATTATCTGTGGCATTTAGGTCTTACAGAAATTTATATAGAATTTCCATTAAAAATTTATATAGATAAAATCTAAATCGAGATTACCTTTCTCCTTGGTGACCTTCAGCTTCATCGAGTCCAACCAAATGTTTGTTCATCTCTATTGGAACATTTCTCATCACCTTTAATACAGAATTCACTAATACTCTTAAAACAGTCTCCATGATCACTAAACATTTGCAATAAAATTAAAAACAAAATGAAAAACCGCACAAAATAGAACGTATAGAGAATAAATGAGATGTACGCTATGATAAGTTGGTAAGGCAGACTATACTTGTCCGTATTGCCTCTGCTCCTGACGCCCTTGTTCATGTTCAGAAACCACAGCATGCACTGAGTTTGCAAAGAGAATATCTCTTAATTTTGATAGACATTGTCATAAGAAAATCTCTACTCCATATGCATACCGACTGTGAAACCACCAAAAACTTGACACATCAAGACATTGAATCCCTTAATGAGTGTGCCCTCACCATTTTTTACACAGCATGCTTCCCAGTAATGGTTTCGTTGCACGCATGCAAGCTAAGACAAGGCGCATGGGTGGGCACATGGAGTGCCGAACAAGGTGCCTCAAAGACATGGAGTGCCGAACAAGGTGCCTCAAAGACATGACATCCCCAAACGCCGATCGGTATAACATGTTACTATCGGCGAACACTTTACAAGCCCTCCCGACGGTATAAGTCATGCCGATGATAGAATTCGTAAAATAAAAATAAAATTTTGATAGGCTTTGAATTGTTTTTCCTTCTAAATATATTTTTTTTCTTGCAACGGAGAGCTAGAGCCAAAATAGAAAATAGATTTCATGCTAGGGTTTGAATTATTTTTTGTTTTTATATTTTTTTCTTTTCTGTTGAATTGGAAGATAATAAAAAGGCTAAAATTGCGTGTAGGCAGGGTTTGAATTATTTTTTTTATGTTTATTTTCTCTTGTTGAATTGGAAGCGAAATGCTTTAATTATTTTCAAGGTGAAATTACTCATATCTTGAAATATCTGTCTAGCGTAAATTGATTTCATTTAAAGTTTAAATTCCATTAAATTGGTAAAATGGAAAGGATAACTACCCTTTACCTAAACAAATCTTGTTTGGGTTTGATTATTATTTTCTTTATATATATTTTGTCAAATTGGTAACTTGGACAGCAGAATGGAGGGTAAGTTTTATTATTGGTAATTTCTTTTTCAGCTGTGTCATAGGGCTTGCACCTGTTTGCAATGCCATGATTGAGGGGTATCTATTACATAACATTTACCAGGGCTTGTACTTGTTTTTGTCTGTTGGACTAAATATTTGGATATGTAGATTAGTAATTTACCCAATTAAACACTTAACATTTGTACATATATGCATTTAACATGTCTCTTGAAGAATTAAGTAAGTATGGGTTTCCCCTACGAAAGCTTCGGTGATTTACAACTTGAGTGCATCCCATTTTACATGTTGTGAAATTGCCATTAGTTGAGAAGATCATTTTAGGGTTTGATTTCATTTTTCCTATACATTTTCTTTCCATTTAATTGTAAAATTTAAATTTCTTTTTAGGGTTTGAATTATTATTTTTTCTCAAACTGGTAATATGGGTAAAATTACTTAGTTAGAAAATTTGTTAGGGCCTTTTAATTGGGATTAGGTTTTAATGTTTTTGTTTTCAAGAAAAGATAAGAGTAGTTTCCATTTGAAGAAGATCATAATAAATATAATATAGATTGTTATGTAATATAAGAATTATTATGTAAGGGAGGCATAGTTATGATTTACTGGGTAGTAAATGATAGATTTAAAGACATATATACAAAAATTCACTTTTATCAAGATTAGAAAGTAATAATCTTTTCTTGCTAATCATGAAATTGTATGATTATTTATTATATGCAAGAACATTGTCTTTGTTTGCTATGATTTGCCTATACATGTTATATCTGTTATCATACTTATACCCATTGAATCTTTTTGTCCTCAGATACATTCCTGATTTCCCAAAAAAATATTTTGTCCAAAGTTTTTTCGTCAAAGCATTCATAATCTTTTGCACTATTTTTTCAAGAGATTGATTTTCTCATGCTATTTTGATTTTTGTTATACTTGTTTTATTGACATGGGGTTTCTTCCATTAGTTATTAACTGTTTACAAAGTTTAGACTAATTGTAATTTTAGTATCACCGATATAGCCTTATCGGCTCGTTTTTCCTTCCTTCCCATCGGGATGACACTCTTTATCGGCGTGAGCCCATCGTTTTACTCCGATAGTTATCCGTTTCACCGATCGCCTTCATCGGCATGAGTTGGCTCCATTGGGGTGGGTGTAATGCTTTGTTCCGATCGTTAAAGTTATACCGATCGGGCCTCACTCTTCTATGTTATTTGATTTGACCTAGAGATGAGCCTTTCAAGAAAATGAATCAATGCACCAAACATAATTTCTAAATAATGATTATTTTTTATATTTAGTTCAGATTTAACTTTATGAATCTTTATTTTTATCTTGAGTAAAAATTGATTCATGCCATGACACTCTTGCATTTAAATTAACTGTTTCCATTAATGAAGCTGTTCTACTAATGGCTTCTCTATCATTACAAATTTACAAGTAATATGACATTTAGCAATTGCCAGAAATGAACTGCTGTACTTGCTAAATAAGATTTATGTTCTTAATCCCTGTAGTTTCGTAATCTTCTATATCACCAAAAACAACAACAGATTAGAACATGAAAGAAGGGAAGTGTTTGATCATCAACAAATATACCTGATAATAATTTGCTCATATGTTGATTATCTTGCGCTGTGTACACCCAATTTTGCGAATGCTTTTGGAAGTAAAAAAATTAGTTCTTTTGGTTCTTTTGACTTACTGGGACAAGGGTTGGTTGGATTTGTGAATCCCGGTGTTTTCCTTAATCCCAAGCTCTTAACTCTCCTCCCTTTCCATTTTTCTGGCTGACCTTCCAAGGTAATCTTGCCTCCTAATTTGGAGGGATTGCTCAATCTTAATTCACAGGTCTCTTCCTTAGCTCTGATTAAACTTCTCGTCTTTGTCCGTTTTCTCCTAGATCTTGCCTGGCAATCTTTAGTCGAACAAGTGAAAATTTTCAAGCTCTCTATTGCATTTTGAGTGTAACCAATTGAAGCAACTAATACATAGGTAGTAATATCCATCTCACAATAATGGAAAGTTCACCTATCTCACCAAAATGCTTGGTCAGTAGTTGGGGAAATGTACGTCGTTGTTTTTTCCTCAGGTGAGATGTTAGTAATAGCTACATTATAAATTTATAGTAATTAGCATGCCCATGTAATAATGAGTAACCAATACAAATCAATAACAGTAGATATAGTTTAATATTTTATTTTTTAAAGATTATTTATAGTGATTTTTTAGCTCTACTCATATCATACCAAATGTGTACCACAAACCTAAAGTAAAGACTAAAGTTTGAAGATTGATTTTAACAGTTTATAATTTTTTTTGTTGTGTTTGTCAACATTGGGTTCCAAGTTGTTTAGAAACTCTACTTTCTTCATTTGTGTTTTTGTTTAAATGGATAGCTATATTGAAATGCCTTACTTTTTATTAAATTTTAATTAATACTGAGAGCCTTTTTTTAAGACTGTTTCCTATACATAAAAACTAAAAATAGCCGTGTATAAATACAAGTAGTACTTGAACATAAATTTAGAAAAAATCAAATCAAATAAAAATAAAGCAAATTGAATTGCGCCCTAAGGGCACCACTATACACCCATCTTTTTCTTCTTTTTTTGTTGCACAGTGAATTTATGAAGTGATGCCCAGTTGGTGCTATTTCATTCTTCAAATTTATAATATTTTGATACTCTACCCAAGGGTAACACCAATTGTTCTTGATAAAATATTTATAGAAGGTTAGATTAGGTATGGCATATTGTTTACTCTTATTGTATTTACAGGCCTCATTAAAAGTCACAAAGAAAATTAATGGTAGGGTAAATTACTTTACTTTACAAGTGAACAAAAATAACATAGCATATACACGATAAATATATAAACCCCTTTTACATATATAAAGATAACTCTTAAGTAGTTAAAATAAATTTATAAATAACATTTTAAGTAAATAAATAACTAAAGATTGATATTTCTCAATATTTTGAACATTATTAGGTAGATGTATTTAAGATATTATATATAAACTTGAAATTACTTTACAATAAAATAAAATTCACCATTGGTCCTATTTGGAACCATTTAATCTATGGTAAGAAAATATAGTAAAAAAATTACTCTAATCAAATAATAATAATAATAATTATTATTATTATTAGTATTAGGGTTACAAGTCAATTTTTAAACTATTACTATTTATTTGCATTATGAATGTGAGATTTTATCAAAAGGGTTTTACTATAGTGGCTAAAGTAAATCAATAATGTTGAAAATAAATGATAAAAGATATTAAAGTGGGTTCATAAAAATATAAAATATTATTATATAAAGTGTTATTGTTGTAGAGGGTAAAGGAAAATAGAATATTGAAATTAGTTATTGAACTTTGGCCTTTTTTAAGTTTATTTTTTATTTCTTATATATATAAGATGAATGATGCAAAGTGTACCTATTAAATTTAGGTTTAACTTATTAGATTTTATTAATTATTAAATAACTATATGTACTCTTTCCTCTTTACTATTTTGGGACAAAGCAAATGCAGAGTATGGATTTTGGTCATTTGTTCTGCCAAGGACTTTGAATGTTGAAAGCGCAATATTTTTTCACATTTCAAAAAGAAGAGTTTGGAAGTCAAAGTCAAATTCCCTTGGATTATTTTCTAAATTTGGTGTTTGATTGCTCTCTTAAGTGCCATCACAAACCACATAGACCCTCAATTTCATGGTGGCTGTCAAATGTGAAGATCATATTTATCAAATGAGTCAAAATATTTTCTAAATTTAGTACATAATCTTGTATAGATTTCTTATTTGCATCATATTTATCGTGTTTGATATTGCCCATATCATTATTGGACTAGGTCAGTGTCACTTGTGTCTGTGGTGGTTATTTTTTTAATATTGGAACACAGTTTAAAAATATAGGTCAACGAGCAGCAACCCGCACAAATATAACAAAAAATAAGCACCCTCAGAGCCAGATATAACCAATGAAAAACCTATCAAAATTAACTCCCAGTCTGGATCAGAGTATATCAACACTACTAACAGCGTCAACAAGAGATATTACATCAAAATTCTATTACAGGAGAGTAGCACCAACCAATTTCATTATAAAAAAATGCATCTTGTCAGCAGTCTAAACATTGTTCTCCTTGGATTTCTCCATTAGTTGGTATAGGCTCTATTTTTAGTCATATATATTTGGTGAATTCATGCATCCTCTTTTTGGAGCGATCGGCTCCATCCTTTATCCATCTCATCTCTAGCCCCCATTGGAACAATCGACGAGTTTAGAAAATTTTCCGGTGTTCTTTTTACTGTGTGAGACACTTCTGAGCACTATGATGCTCACATATAAAACCTATATGCCAATTTCTATTTTCTGGCTGATATACTTCCTACTTTCCATCGCCGAAACACTGCCTATCTCCCACCGATACCCTTCACTAAATTCCTATCGGTGTAACACCAGGTATCGGCGAGGCAAAAAAATTTCTTCACCGATTGCTATTGTCTGGTCGATGACTACCTATCGTTGTGACTCTTACCGACAACCTCAACTTCATCCATCGCCTTATATCGGCGTGATCCATCCCATCGGCGAAGGCTTTAAACCTTGCTCCAATCGCTGTTCGTTTTGCCGATGAACGTTGTGTCGGCGTGAGTCTTCCCGACGCCGTTCCTCTTCCTTCCATCGGTGAAAGACCCCCCTTCGGCCAGACAATTCCAAAGCACACCGACGTTGAGAGTTATGCCGATTGCCTTTGTTCTTTCGCCGAGAAACCTCCCTTTAGGGAGACAATTTGAAACTCTGCCGACTTTGAATGTTATACCGATGAGCACAGCCCATCGGAGAGACAATACACATCGGGGAAACTCATCCAAACTCCACCGATGGCTAAAGCTACACCGATGGCAAAAGGCCATCAGTGAGAGACTCTACTTCGGGGAGACAATCCATAAGATTGCCGATGTTAATTGTTATGCCAATGGCTACACCATCTTGTACCCGCATAATGTACTTTGTTGTAATGTCGTAAGGTATGCATGAAATATACAGCATGCCGAATATCAAATGAATTAACTTTGTATAATAACTTAAAATTTTATAGTATTCACAATTATATATTTTTAGTTCTATAAAATATAACTAAATTATAAAAAAATATAAATATTTAATACTTAAGATATTTAATCTAAATATACAATTTAAAAATATTCAATTTGATATGGTATATAATATTAAGGTGTTCCTTTTGTAAGAGAAAGAGCTGACTTTCGAAATCGATGGTCCTCAGTGCTGCAGAAGTGTGCAAGATGATTGCAGCTTCCATAACCGTTTGATCCACCAGATATTCATCATTTGCCGTTTTAGCTCTTGGTATTCAAATATCCATACGTGTGTAGTTTGTCATCACTATTTTCCGTCCACAATTTTTTTTGGCCTGTTTTTCAAAGTTTTTTGGGGTCTTCTCTTTTCCAATTCACGTGTATTTCTTTCTGTTGTTTTTTTTCCGTCTGTTGAATTCAGAAAATTAACAGTGCATCCATAAAAGCTTTATCAGATAGAAGCATTGAAGTGAGAAGATATATTTTATGGGGTAGTAGATTTGGGTAGAGCCGTCCAACCCCTTCGTTGAAAGGATTTACGCAGTCAAATTCCCCTTGCTTTTTTAGGGTACAGTTGCAGCATAATACAAATGTTTTACGATACAGTTGCAGGATAACACAAATGTATTAGCGAACAAAATAAAACCTACGAATTAGCAAAACTAGCTACTAGCGAATCAGAAAGAAATAAACGTACTATCTTCTACTAGGGAAATGTTGATAAAAGTCTGAGAAATTTTTAATTTATGTTTTCTTTTTAATATTATTCTTTTTTTGTTTTTACCTGTGTTCTTACCTTTTTTTAGGTTTTTAAATATTGTATTATTAATGTGTAAAAAATATTAAAAAATAAAAGGTGAAATTTAATCTTGACGTTTTAGGGGTGTATTATAAATGAATAGAAAAGAATAGTTCTTTGGGAAATCATTAATAATGAATAATGAATGAAGAGGTTGGAGGGTATGGACTTCTCAAGTGAAAATTTTGAAAACCCTAATGCTTATATAGTTTATATTTTTTTTTGTTTTTTTCGGTCTTCATTTGCAGTTTTTACGAGCTTGTATCCACGAACCTAAATAGGTTTAATATTTTTAGCTTTTGTTATGTTTTCCACACTGTATACATTTATTTATTCTTATTCATGTATAATTTGAATTTAATAAACACAAATTTGATATACATTCACTAAAAGTTGCTAAATTTGCAAACCTGAGCTCTTCAATATGATTTTTAACGAACTAATTTAGTGTATTTGATTTTAACGAGGTAAAAATGAATACATAGTGCCGAAAATGTATTTAATTTTTTAAAATAGTTTAATAATTATTTACTATATTTTTAAAATTATATAAAATTATATATTTATATTAAATATTATATATTTAAATATATTTGTTATTTTATTATATAATAATTATATATATAATTTATATTTATAATTAAATATGATATTCTAAATATTTATAAATAATTTATTTATTTTATAGAATAAAAAATATATAATTATTAGTATTATAAGATTTTGAAATTTTAAATATATTTATATATTTATAAGTAAAGTATAATACACTATGATAAAATTTTATAAAATTGTATATTTAGATTAAACATATTATATATTTAATATTTGTATTAATTTATAATTTGATTATATTTATTTTATCTAAAATATATAATATCTAATATAATTATATTATATACTCAATAGAATATTTAATTTTTTTTTGGATTTAATAATTGAAAATTTATAAATAATTTATTTGTTTTATAGAACTAAAAATATATAATCATTAATATTATAAGATTTATTCTAATCATTTTTTGGTATCTCAATATTGAAATATAAAAATTTAATTTATTAATAGACATCAAGTCCATAATATTGTAACTCGATGATGGTATTGTTAGAGAGAAAATGCCATCACATAGTTTAATCCAAAAACATGGAGGTACAATTTAATTTATTTTCAATATTAAAATATATTTTTATATTATTTACATATAATATATAAATTATTTAATAGAAATATTTATTTAATTTATTTTCAATATTAATATATTATTTATGTGTTTTTATATAAAATTTGATATATAAACTATGTATTAATAGAAATATTTATTGTTTTGACATCATGTTATAATGATACAAGACAATAGAAATGATGGGTGTCACTACATCCATTCCTTGTGTTTATCTACCAAAACGGGGAGAGAGATAGGAGTGATACAATATATAATAAAATAAAACATATGATAGGATATTGATAATAATACATGTCTACTTTAATGTCTATCGCCAAAACCTTAGGAACCAACAGAAACAAGTAGTAAAGTGGCTCCCCTTACCTAAGACCCCTTTTGTCATAAAACAACCTTGAGGGGGACCCATTTGTTAGTATAGAGAAGGAAGCCAAAGAAATATAGTTGTACACCCATTTGTGCCAATCCTCAGTACACCTAAACCTTCTCATAACTTGAATCAGGAAATCCCATGAAACCCTATCATAGGTTTTATTCATGTCTAATTTCAAAATAATATATATATATATATATATATATATATATATATATATATATATATATATATATATATATATATATATATATATAAATTAAATACAATTGAAATATAAATAAATATAAATATTAAATATATAATATGTTTACTTTAAATATACAATTTTATAATATTATTTGTGGATGACATGGATTTGTTGAGATTATTTTTTATTTATCCCTTTTATTTCAAATCCATTTGTTGGGATTATTTTTTTACTTCTTCCTTGTAATTTTAAATTAAATCTTTGCCTAATTCAAATACTGTTTAACTATCACATTTGTTTGTAGTATTTATGAAAGTACATGGTTTTTAGGTTGAAAATTTAAGATTTATATACATATTATATAAGTTTTGCTATATATATATATTAGAATTTGATTTGATGGTGATTTTCTTTGTTAAGTTTTTTAATTTGTTTTCAAATATTAATAACAAGATAATTTAATTGTAAAATAGGGAAGTAAAAATAGAATTAACTCAGAACACCCAAACTTGCTCCTTGCCAAAGAAGCTTGTGCAACTAATTGGACCAAATAAGGAAAGTAGGCTTTTGTCAAACAAAACACTCAGTGCACTCACTCCCTAGATAATTCGAACTTTGTTTGGTTCTCTTAAAAGAATTCTTCTTCTTTGATGAAGAATGATTCCAACAACTTTGGTTCCATGCCTTCAAAATTTGGAAAGAGCTACGGCACATGAGAGCAGTAAATAAAACTTAAATAAGTGTAGATTATTTTTATAGGAAAATCTTATGGCATGAAAGAGCAAAATAAAATTACTAGTGTTTTGACTTGTATGCATGAAAAACAATAAAATATTCTGAATTTCTCTAAAAGAATTATATTATAAAAATAAATATTATTATTATTGTTAATTTTTTTATTTAAAATAAATATTTTGTTTTAATTGACGAATGAAATAATGTTAGTGTTACAAATAAAATTATTTTCTTTACTACTTATATGTTCTTATTTATGCACTCTTCTCAGGAAATGGCTGAACCCATACATGCCAATGACACCATTGAGATATCTAGCACAGATAAAAGCAACAACATAGTGAACCCCTTCAAACCACTTGATGCCCCAAACATGCAAGCAGAGTCATGTTCATCAGTGAACAAGCCAGAAGACTTTCGAAGTGAAGTCCAACGTCTTGCTGCGCATGTAACATCAAGCTGCCAAGAAATTGTACGCAAATCAAAAAAAGTGTGTGAGACAACACCTTTTGTAGAAACATTGGATATTGAAACATTATATGACACCATGTCAACATTCCATGATACCTCGACTAAGCTAGAAGGCCTCTGCACTTTCCTTAGGGAACTATATTATGATAAATACTATGGAGGAGATGACACCCCCCATATCATTCACTCATTTGAGATGTACTTGAAAGACATGTGACCAGTCTTATATCTTTTTGAAATATAGCTTTTTAATACGTATATATGTAAATCTATAATAAGAGCATTACTATGGAGACAATGCAACCCCTGATAACATTTGCTCATATTAGCTTGACTTGCCAAATGTTTGCACAAGTATTATACGATTTTTGCAATGATGATTTTTGACAAAGATATATGTAAGTGATCTCTGAACTAGAAAAGAACTTCTTTTGAATCCTACGATCCAACATTTGTATACCTGTCAATGTAACTGCACCATGAAATAAAAAAAAATTCAAGTTTGAAAGGACATATTATATCTTTGCCTACCAACATGCAGTTGAGTACATTTGAACTTTTCGCGCAATAAGAACATGATGCCTATTTTTTGTTAAAATTGGGCACATTCTTACATATTTTTTCAAACTAATTTAATATTGCTGAATCCGATACAAGACGGGTATGTTTCCAATGTTATCTTGCATTTAAATACCTTAGTTTTACATTTTTAAAAATATATACCATAAATATGTAGTAACAATTTTCAATTTGAATTTGTCTATCGACTTGCTTCTAAATCGATTGTCATAGATGTAATTGAAGTATAGACCTTTTATTAAATAACAAGATATTATTTATATTTCTATTAAGTATAGACCTTCTATTTGAAATGTACCTTTAATACATATATATGTACATCTAAATGAGTGTTACTATGGAAATAATGCAACCCCTGATAACATTTGCTCGCTTGAACTTTTCTTGCCAAATGCACGCACAAGTATTATACCTTTTTTTACAATGTTGCCCTCTTTACACGAATATATGTAAGTGGTCTCCAAAATAGGAAATAATGCATTTGAATCCTATGATTAGACATTCAAATACCTGTCAATCTAAATGCACCATGAAATAAATAAAGAAGGTTCAAGTTTTAATTGGCATATTATATGTTTGCCTACCAACATGCAATTAGGTAAATTTGAACTCTTCACCTAATAATATGTGGATTAATCTTTGTCCCTAACTTTCTTACTCCATTTTACTCGCAGGCCAATTGCTTTCTGTCAATTTTAACTTCATGGCAACAATGTTAACTACAAATGCCATAGCCAACATACTTGCAGGCATGGATAGTCTAAACCCTTGTTTACAAGTTACATCTGTAGACTCCATCCATCAAGAATGCTCTGCAATTGTCAAATACCGCTTGCAACTCTCTGATGGAATGCACACACACCATGCTATACTTCCAGAGCAGTTCAACTATCTTGTTATAGAAGAGGCCCTAGCTAAAGGCTCAATTATTTGTCTTCGAGATTACACTTGCAAGATGTTCCACAAATTCACGTACGCTCAATCATTCAAGATTCATTTATATTGCTCTATCTGTTTGACTTATAGCTTCTTATTAAATTATTGATTTTCCTTTTGTTGCAGGGCTATCATAATTACTAAGTTTGATATAATCTCAAATAGTGAAACAATAGTTGGAACTTCAGTACCTCTCCTCCAAGCTCAGGAGTACCTCCCACAAAATACCTTCAAACAAAAATTGGCCCCTTATGGATCTGAAGGTTGTTCACTCCAAGAAGGCAACAAATTTGAATCCCAACAAAGCATTGGCCCTTTTCAAATAATGCCAATTCTAAAGTTGACTACATACCATAGGCAATGGTCCATCGAAGGTAGGGCCTTGGCAAAAACTCCAATCCATGAATTCCAAAATGCTGGTCGTGACGGTAAAGTTTTTGGCTTCGATTTCATAGACAAAGCAGGAACTGAAATACATATAACTTGCTTCAATGAACTTGTTGATGAGTTCTATGATGTTGTTCAAAGTGATGCCCTCTACCTCGTATCAAATGGTCGTGTAAAAGTGGCTAACATAAAATACAGTAGCTCCACAAATCCTTTCGAGATATTCCTACACAACTCATCAACAATAACTCCTTCCACATGCATTGACTCTAACATACCCACTCATAGTTACCATATAAAGAGCATAGATACACTGGAGTCAATGCCTATTAATTCCCTTGTTGATGTCATAGGTTTGCTTTTGTCTATCTCACCTACATCAACCATATGTAAAAGAGATGGGACCGAAACAATTAAATGTACTGCTACAATCATAGACATGTCAAGTAGTAGCATAGATGTTACACTATGGGGTCGCCATTGTCAAATTGAGGGGAAACAAATCTCAGGAATGTGCCTTAAACCAAACCCCCCTATTCTTCTTGTGAAATCTGGCCGTATTACCTCATGGCATGGAAAATCAATCGACACTATCTTCCCAACTACAATTCTAATCAATCCAGACTTGTTAGAGGCCTCAACATTGAAGACATGGTATTCCACTTTAGAGCTTCTCCAGCCTCTAATTACCTTGTCGAATAACCCGCTCAACCCCCACAAATTTGCAAATCCTATTGATATTTCAGAGATTGTTACTACAAGGTTTGCCGAGAAAAAAAATGCTTGTGTAAAGGCCATTATCTCCAAGCTCCACTTGGACAACTTCTACTACCTTTCTTGCCCCTTGTTGGTTGAGAATAAGAAATGTAAGAAAAAAGTAATTCAAGTTTCCACCAATCATTTTCATTGCCCAAAGTGTTCTACTAATCTCTTAGCATGTGATTTTAGCTACATGCTTAAAATGGACTTGCAGGACGACACTGGTGAACTTCTTAAAGTTACTGCATTTGAAGGACCATCGAATGCTTTGTTGGGTGTCGGTGCAGAAAATTTTCAGCTTCTCCTAGCAGAGCCTGACGGAGCCAAACAAATTTTAGATTGTGTTATTGGTTGCCAATTCCTGCTTGATCTTTCTATCAAGATGAATTCATTTTCTGGACAAGAAACACACAGCATTGTTGTTACAGCCATTCAACTCAATTAAAACATGCACTGCACTCTTTTTTTGTACAATAACATACCTATTTGAATGGCTCCTCTGATGTTATGTACCTCAAACAATGTAAAGCTCACTTCTAACTATTGTACGTTTCCCTTTTTTCAAAGATGGATAGCTTCATATAAACATATATAGGGATATGTTCCCCTATTTTTCCTATTTGCATTGTTAGCTTTAAACAATGTATTTGCTTCTTAAATTGTCTATAATGATTGTAAAATTCTCTTCGAACAAAAAACAATTTCCATTATGTTTATTACCTTGTTATTGGTTTCTTATATTTTGTACACATTAATGTCGATTGCCATGTTATAATATTGCTTTTGCATTCTTTTATATCTTCAATTCCCATGCTTCAAAATGTGATATATATTTGAATCTGCATGATGTACAGATAGTTCAAAACCCTCAAATATTCAAGATTTCCTACAATGGAAGTAGAAGATGCAAGGATGCTAGCAAAGCGAACCCGTACAAATGAAATGCAGCGTATACAATATCATGCAAGGAAAACTAATATTAACAAAAGAAGATGACAAAACGAACATATCCTCTAGAGTGAGGCCTTAGCACCAACACTAACTCCTTCTCCGACATCCCGCACCTTCAAACACTTGCCCCTCAGTCACAATATGGCGTACAACCCACCCCATCAACCCAGCTTTGCCCTCCTCTATGTTTCCCTGAAAATTATTACACTGCTAGAGACAAATTTAGGTCAAGATTGGATAGCCTCTCAAAAATGTCAACATGCTTAGTTTGCATGGAAAAATATCCAGGCATTAAAACTAGGAAATCAAATGGAGTCCCTACTTGTTATAGATGCATATCAGAAAAAAATGGCCATTGCTTCTCTAAGTGGAACAACATGGACCCTGGTGATCAACCTACTTGTTTACAAAAACTAAGTCAAATCGAGGAGATGTTGATAGCAAAGATTAGCCCGGTTCTTCAAGTAACATATGCACGGGGGGGCAACTAAAGTATAGTGGTCACACTATCTGCTTTCCACAAGATATTTCTAGCATAGCAACCTCATTGCCTAGGCGTATAGATGAACTAGACATCATTATAATAAACAAAAAAAATGTTGAATAACAAAAGTATAGCTTCTATGTTAGTAGGTCACGTGTTCATGAGGCATTGACATATAAGCTCCAAAATGATCCATACTACAAAGATGTGTAGTTGAATGAGCATGCGTTGTCATCTTTGCCTCATGAATCCACTGATATTTCAGAACTTATATATGCAACAACTTCCAATCCTATTCCCACAAATCTAGAGTCCCTACAAACAAATTTTGATGAAGCTGAAACAATTGAAAGTACAACCTCATTTGTAGCAAACCTACCGCCGTCACGTAGAGAAATGGAAGAAGTGCAAGCCTACTTACAACTAGGAAATGGACGACAAGCTCCTGCTATAGAATGGTCTCCCATTTCTACCTCCCCAATAAATGAATACACCACTGAAGGCTTGTTTGCAATGGCATTCCCCGCTCTGTTTCCAACTGGCACAACCACCTTCAAGCAACACCGCATGAAAGAAATTAAGCTACATGAATATGCTCTTCATCTACTAAGATATCATGATAATAGATTTGGCCAACACCCACGCTTCACATATTTCCTTCTCAACATAATCATGCGCCATCGTAGCCAAGCCACAGCATCGGTGTTTGTTAACAAGCAGGTAAACGATACACTTCCGACAACAATTGCTGACCTCCGCCAAAGATTGAAGGACCTACCCGATGAAAGGCTCGCCGATCAACTCATGCGCTTTAGCTCAGCACTTCGTGGCACACGACCGTTTTGGAATAAATGTAGAGGGGAGCTTTCTGACATGGTCATTCAAATTGGTTGCCCAACACTTTTCTTCACCTTAAGTGCAGCAGATACAAAATGGCCTGACTTACATTGCATTATGCCAACTACCATTCCTACAGATCCTTCAAAGGCTTCTAGATGGAGGGTACAAAATATAATTCGCAATCCACACCTTGCTGCACTCTACATGCACCATAGATTTACAACATTCCGTGAAGAGGTCTTGGAGAAACTACTCGGTGCAAGTGACTACTGGTATAGGTATATGCCTTCCACTTACCAAAATCACTTATTTTTTTTCTTTACTTCTTCCTAACAAACTCTCAAATCTAGGTACGAATGGCAACATAGAGGATCTGCACATATTCACGGTTTCCTCTGGCTCCAAGAAGCACCTGACATTGCAAAATTACAATGGAACAACCTTCAATCTGTACAAAGAACAATTGACTACATTGATAGATATGTCTCTGCCTGGAACCCACGCAGTCTTCAACTCAGGAACCAAAATTTCCATTGAACTATCTTGGATGACCCTTGCTTGATGGACACAGGAATGATAAAAGCAACGAGCCCTTCCACTGATTACAATGAACTGGTGAATCGTGTGCAACGCCATACAAAATGTACCCAGCTAACATGCTTGCGGAGGAAGGGGACATCTCTTGCGTGTCGTTATAAAGCCCCTTGGAACTTACAAGAGAGATCAAGTCTTACAATTGCTGAGAATGGGCAACCTAAACACACCCCTGCCCGCAATGATGACCGCTTGAATCTTCACAACCCATATATCCTTTCTATATGGAGAGCCAATGTGGATTGCCAACCTATTCTTTCAACCAATGCAGTGCTCAAATATATTGCAAAATATGCAACAAAAGTTGAGCACCAATCTGAAACATACCACAATATGATGACTCGCATTTCAACCAATTCAGACTCTGATAAGCCAGCACCAATAGATTTTCGCAAAATGCTATCTGAAAGCCTTGTAGATTGTGACATTGGTGCCCAAGAGACTTGCCACCTTCTGCAAAAACTACCCTTGTCCATATCTAGCAGACCATTTTTATGTTTGAATGTTAGCCAAAAACATTACCAACGTGTTACAATCTCAAACACTTCCACTACCCCCTCCCCTACTTTCATTAACTCATACATGGTGCGACCTATGGAGCTGGATGCTCTGTCACTCATTGAAATGACACAAAAATGGACCTTCAAAGCATCACGCAAAAACTTACAATGGAGAGAGCGCTCCACATCAGCCATTGTCCGTGTAATCCCACGGTTCACAACTGTCCCAGCAGAAGATGACAGGTGTTTTGAAGCGTCCTGCTGGAGTGAACTATTGCTCTACCGCCCATTTCGTAGCATTCATGATGATATTGGCATATCAACACCACAGATTATTGCAAATTGGGAAAGATTCTCATACAACTTCCATCAATGGCATGTGCATCGCACACCGACTGATCCACTATCAGATACCAATGATACCGATGATGGCAGTACTTCAACTAATGAATATGTCATGGAAGATAACAATCTTGATGAATGGCAAGTGTTATCAAGCTTGCATCCAGGCATATCATTACAGTTAGACAGCCTTGACATGCTTGGTCGCTGTGGCATTGACCTGAACAATGACTGGACAACTCCAAGCTTTAATCCAATACTAAAAGCTACATCTACTAATTTCATTGACTCTTATCGGCCAACCTTTCAAGTCCAACATGTTTTTGCTCAAGCCTCACAGAGCAGCCTCTCTATCCAACAACAGAAAGCATATGATATTATTGTTTTGCACTTCTCTGCCAATTGTTTCCAGCCACCACTAAAAATAATTGTTCAAGGAACTGCAGGTACTAGAAAGTCACATTTGATCTCAAGCATCAAATCCACACTCATGGGAGCAGCTCCACATGGCCAATCACCTTCGCTACTCCTCGCACCAACTGGTGTTGCAGCTTTCAATATTTAGGCGTCTACAATTCATTCTGCACTCCACATACCGATCAGAGAAATGAATCCCCTACAAGGACAAACACTTGCAACATTCCAGGAGAGCATGTACTTCATTCGTTACATTCTGATAGACGAGATGAGTTTTATTGGCCCAAAGTTGATACAAAGAATTGACATACGATTGCGTGAGGCATTCCCTAGCCACAATCATATCCCATTTGGGGGACGCTCAATCATTCTCTTTGGTGACCTTGGCCAACTCCCACCAGTCAAAGATATCCCCATGTATGCTTCAAATTCCTATGGAGGAACACTATGGCGAAGCTTCACCACAGTTATTACATTGACCAAGATATTTCGGCAAATCGGTGATGATCCTATACAAATGGCCTTCCGTTCAATTCTCTCAAATATAAGAAATGCAGAGCCTATAGTTGAAGATTGGCATGTTCTCATGGCACGTTCAAATTCCTCACTGACCTTTGCAGAGCAAGCACCATTCCTATCCTCCATACATTTATTTCCAACAAATGAATTGGTTTCACTACATAATAAACATATGTTGCAATCATTAACAATGCCAATTGCCTTGTCTAATGCAGAACAACTAAAAGGGGCAACATGCCCAAATCCAGACGATGAACAACTTGAAGCTAAAATTCTCTTGAGTGTTGGCCAAGAAGTTATGCTATGTTCTAATTTGTGGGTGCAAGCAGGCCTTGTGAATGGTGCACTAGGCCAGGTGAAAGCCATTGTATACAAGGATGGCGATAAACCACCGCAACTTCCTTTGTTTGTTGTTGTTCAGTTCAAAAAATACATAGGCCCAATTTGGGATCTCAATAATGCAAGAAATGTGCCCATTGCACCATTGAGTCGTGGTGGTCATCGCCAAATCCCATTGAAAATGGCATGGGCCTTAACAATACACAAATCACAAGGCCTTACACTTCCACGAGCAACAATCGACATTGGCAACATAGATCGTCAGGGACTGACATTCACAGCTATTTCTAGAGTCTGCAGCCTTGCATGTCTTCGAATATGCCCGACTTTCACGTTCCAAAGATATGCACGTATGCAACACAACCCATATGTTCCTCTTCGCAAACAAGAGGAGGAACTCTTGTCAGTGCTGTCGCACGCACAATCTTGACTGCATGATCATGAAAAAAAAAGGCACAACAGGTTAGTTCACCCACTCCCATTACTTTCTTGCATTCACTTATAGAAACATTGATTTACAATTTATATATATCTTTCATTTTACGACAATTCTATGCAATGCTGTCAAAACATTCATTTTTTTTAATTGTGATTCATAAAACTTCACTTGTATTGGACATAATATTCAGATTATTATCAAAGCTAGAGTAATATAAAACATTATGTGACCAAAACTGGTTTTGGTGGATTGGTAGCATTATCTTGTCATTGCCCACTTCTCTGAATATCTTCAACACAGACAAACTGATTACAATTGTAGCCAAGCAATTCTAAGACTTTATTGAACCTGTTAACAATTTCTGCAGATAAACGACCAATGAGACCATTCAGATCTAGGTGAATCTAAATTTTATTTTGTGCTGTTAATTAATGGGGCTCTGTTGTTCTTGTCAGTACTGATGTTTATCTCAATATGGCATATAATTTACATTGCAATTTAGTATTTGGTAAATGTATATCTACTCTGCATTATGATGTTTAAAGTTTGAACATATCAGGTTGCATGAAAATTTGAACATCCATACCCATAAAGAGGGAACTTTACAGATTTTATTTTTTTCAGGTATTGCGATTTTACTGTTTTATTTTGTATTATTTTCAAGAATTTAAATGTTATTACTATACAGGGAGGTTGGTGGTTGAGGGCGATGATCGTATGTACTAAAAAGAGAATTTATGGATGGTCTCTTTTGTGATGAGCTCCTTTTTAAATCCGCTGTTACTAAACAATGAATTTCACTTACAGCTTGTGACCACCAAAACAGATGATGATCATAAACGTAGTTGAATGAATAGAAAATCATCTCACGCTGGTCTTTCTGACTTCAGTAGTTCATCCATGCCAATTTGAAAGAGCTTGCTTCAGTAGTTCATCCATGTAGAGACTCTTATCTTTACGCCATCCCTATCATTGCAGTAGCTTTATAAACTTACCTTTACACTTAGCCAATTTGAACTGAATTCCAATGTACCTTCGTAGTAATAAAAATATTACGTCCAAGCACTTACTATATTCCAAGCATTATTCTATATAAAGATATAATTTGTTGCTTTTTATGTCATAGCTCTGGAATTCAGAGCATGGACATGTGCGTGTAGGCAGGGTTTGAATTACTTTTTCTTATGTTTATTTTCTCTTGTTTAATTGGAAGTGAAATGCTTTAATTATTTTCAAGATGAAATTACTCGTATCTTGAAATATCTGTGTAGCGTGAATTGATTTCATTTAAAGTTTAAATTCCATTAAATTGGTAAAATGGAAACCAAAAGAGGATAACTACCCTTACCTGTTTGCAATGCCATGATTGAGGGGTATCTATTACATAACATTTACCAGTGCTTGTACCTATTTTTGTCTGTTGGACTAAATACTTGGATATGTAAATTAGTAGTTTACCCAATTAAACACTTAACATTTGTACATATATACATTTAACATGTCTCTTGAAGAATTAAGGATGGGTTTCCCCTACGAAAGCTTCGGTGATTTACAACTTGAGTGCATCCAATTTTCCATGTTGTGAAATTACCATTACTTGAGATTAGTAGTTTACCCAATTAAACACTTAACATTTGTACATATATGCATTTAACATGTCTCTTGAAGAATTAAGTATGGGTTTCCCCTACAAAAGCTTCGGTGATTTACAACTTAAGTGCATCCAATTTTCCATGTTGTGAAATTACCATTACTTGAGATTAGTAGTTTACCCAATTAAACACTTTTTTTTTTTTTTAAAATGCGCCTGGTAAACTTTTTAACGTGACCGGCGACGCTGGTGCGACACGCCCTCTGGGTCCACGTGAATGCTTTTGCCCGGAGCAATGAACCGGTGAGGCCACAACTGGGGGACCTCATCCCCTAGGAAGAACACTTCAAACCCGCGAGCTCATCGGCCCAACGAAGGCGTAAAGCCTTGCGAGCTTGTTGGCCCAGCGGGGGTTTGAACTCTGGTGGCCGCCACTACAACCGAGCGACTTAACACTTAACATTTGTACATATATGCATTTAACATGTCTCTTGAAGAATTAAGTATGGGTTTCCCCTACGAAATCTTCGGTGATTTACAACTTGAGTGCATCCCATTTTACATGTTGTGAAATTGCCATTTTATAAATGCATCTGTGCATTTTTATTTATTTTACATTTTCACTTTATATTTTGCATTCTGATATTAAAAATAAAAAATAACAAACTACAATCTACCTTTCAATTAATTTTTTGCATGCACAAATTTTAGTTTCCTTATTGTTTCTTATATCCTCCTTAAAAATTAGGTATTGCTTATATATTCTTAGGATTCAGGAATGTGATGGAAATTATTGATTCAAATCTACCTTAAAATTACATACTACTTTTAAACCTTCCTTATCAATATATTGAAACTCGCATTTCACTTTGCATCGTCCCCACCGGTCATAGTATAATTTATTTCAGCATGTTCGAATAGTTTAATGGTTCTAAACAAATTTAGGTCACTTCAACTTTCCATGGCGTACCCATTGCACACTACAGTGCAATTGCTAGTTTATTACTACTTATTTGGTTGCTTTCATATATTTATAAATTATACTTTTCTATTTATGAGGGAAAAAATAAATTAGGTAAGTACAAATTAATATTCTTCCTACACACAAGGAGAGTAGGAGCCCAAGTCATACTTATTTAATAGTTATGTGATAGAAACTTTAAAAGCATTAATATATATACTTATTTAATAGTTATGTGATAGAAACTTTAAAAGCATTAATATATATCTAGATGTGTTGTATTTTCACCTTGTAAAAGGGGGAAAATGATATGGTTGGTTCTAACAAATAGAGCATTTTATCATTATAAAATAATAGTTTCATGTCAATAGAAAGGGATGGATAAGACCATAGAAAAACACTTTTTAATATGTTTTTTTAGAAGTGTACATTAGTGTAAGGGTAAGTATACCATTTTGTATAAATAATTTAGGTTAGTGAAATAAAGAATTAATTTAGATAAATGAATTAGGATTGGAAAATAATAAATGTTAAATTAAATGTAGATTTAAATAAATTTAAATATGGTATTTAGTTTGATTTTGGAGAAAGTAAAATGATGTTGAAGGTATTAAGGTTTTGTTTTCCACATTGTTAGAATTTTAAGACTTAATCTGACAAGTGTCTTAAAATCTGTAAACTAACTATGTTTCACTTTGGTTAAGATTTATGCCTATAGACCTAATCTATGTGTATGTAGAAGTGGACTGGTACACAAAATTGAACTTGTACTTGCAAGAATGAATTGGTAAAATTTTGCCACCTAAAATTCACTCAGCTTGATCTTCTATTATCTAAATTTTAGTAAGGACTGGTGGTGTTTAAAAACATCTTTAGGGAATCTTTTGAATCTCAAGGGTCATGTTCTCCTCAATTAGACCCCTAGGTGGACCAACTCAATGGTGATGAATCAAGACCAAGGACAATAGATAAGCATGCAATATGCCTAGGATGATAATGTAGGTAAATACTATAATTGCAATGCTCTATGATGTTGTTATGATACTCTCATATGAATGTTCCCATAATAATCCTTGATGATCTAGATGAATTAGGGTTGGTCCTTGAATACACCACCTTAGCATGTAATTTAAAATAAGTTGTGCTTTAGTTGGCTCATAACAACTAGTAAGGGAGAGAAATATGGGCCCAAATTAATAAATTCAAATTTAAAGTTTCAAGTTTCAAATATGTGATAATGAAAATACTCGAGTCAATTCCACACTTACATATATGAACTAAGGTGATGAAAAGTGGGGATGTATAGTTAGATCCAAATCCTAGGGATGAGTGATGATGGGGACATGCTAGGATAAAGTTATTTGCCAACTTCGATGCAAAATGCACCCTTTTGCACAATAGTCAATGCATAAAACACAACTTGGTCTAAGTGGGATAAAAAAATAAGGGAAATGGTATGGTTATGCAATTTTCGTGCCATTACATTTCCTCCCCCACTTTGATGTCCATGCAAACTAGCATGAGAATGGATGCCAAAGGAAGCAAGTAGTCAACATGGAAATTAAATATTTGTTAAACACTCAAAGGATAAAGATTTTTTCAAAGTATACTGATATGGATTTTGATCATATGTACTCTCCTAGTAATGAGTGATCCATTCGAAACCTAAAAAATATAAAAACATGTCATGAGTAGCTCATTTGTCACACATCTAAATAGGCACTAACTACAACTTGCTTGAAAAAGGAACTATCCTAAAATAATAAAAGTAAAAAGAATAAAGGTAAGAAATTCCATCTATGTAGAAAGTGGTAAAGCTCAAACTAAGAAGAAGAGTAGTAAAATATCAGACTAAGCCAAAATTTTTGATAGCATAGGTAGATTGGTAAAAAGATCCCTTCAACATAGAATGACTATGATCTTAGCATTACAAAACACAACTCATAAAATGAACATTAGTGACATATATGCCCCCCTCTAATTGGTTACATAAAAATGATGCAAGGAAATGGAGTAAAGGAGAAAAATATAACCATGGTAAAAGCATGTAAACATGGTAAAATATATCATCATAGGATAAGTGTGTAAAGACATCTAGGCAAGATGTGATCATAAAAGTACATGTATAATAGGGGAAAGGAAAGATGACCCCGATGTTACCTCCAATGAAGGCAAATAATAAAATATTGATAGTCATAGATTCTAGTTAAGGATCATGTAAGCACAAGTGAAATTTAAGCATGATAAGGATCATAAACATATAGGCATGTGATCATAAGAGATATGTATAAGCAACAACATGATATCATAAGTATGTGTAAACATTTGGAACATCATAATAAGCATGACATGTAAATAGCATGAGAGCTTGATTAGACTTATGCTATGAATTTAGAGGACACTATACTAGTGAGAAACTAGTGTATCATACAACTATTAATTGACAAAGAAAGAAAATACAAAATTATAATTAATAAGCCAAACAAGATAGTTTTTATTCAAAATCAAGAGCTCATACAAATTTGATAGACTCTCTAGCAGAGATGCATACCTTCTATTCTAATACATTAATTCGAATCAACCAATTTATACATTTTCCAAATCAAACAAAAAACTTATTAAAACTAGTGAACCATGGTTCCCGTTGGAAATCTAAGACTTGCTATACTCATATCCTTCTTGGAAGCTAAAATAGACAATGAGATGAGAGCAAATTAACTATAAAATTAAAAATTCTAGGAAATCATTTAATATTAGTACCCCAACTTGGCAAGGTCATAACACCTACCATGTTGGGTGGAAACCAAACTAGTTGGATGCATTGGAAAGGTCTCCAAGAGAACTAGTTTGAGTTACTTAGAGGGCAACCTATGGCTCTCCTCCTAAGAAATTGCTAAAAGTCTCTAGGGTAAATTCTACTATGAAGACCTCTGAAAATGCAAGTTATAAAAACATAGAAAATACCAAATATTAGATTTTGATATTTCCTAGATTCAACCATATAAATGTCACTAGATGTCAGCTGGATTAGTCTTCCCTTCTTGAGAAGCAATAAACCCCATTGCTCCAAGATTTTGTAATAAATGAGGAAACTGTTTGTCAATTTGGTGCCTAGTGAACCACTTTCCCTAATGAGGAAACAATCTCATTTGTAGCATATGGTCGAAATGAACCTACTAATTTTTAGTGTCTTGAAAAAATATTAGTGACTTGATTTGTGTTTGGTGGAACAATGGTTTCTAGATTTATTTTTACACCGTGAAGGTGTTAAGTAACATTTGATGTGTCCAACAATGTTGGAAAATATAAACTCAACTTTACATTAAGAACTAGAATCACTCCAAGAAAATGGGTAGATTGAGCTCAAAGGCATTCTCATTTATCTATTTGTGGATGGCGTAGGGTCCATATCAAAGGCGTCAAAGTTTCTTGTGTGTCCCTTGAATTAGCTCTTTCTATAGATGAAGCCAAACTTTGTCACCAACCTAAAACTAGTGAGGTGTATGATGCTAATCATGTCATTCCTTGTATTTTAGTTGGTACAGTATCTCATGAAACTATTGTTGGATGTGGTGAATCTTCTCAAAAAACCTAGTTATCTTATCCACCTCCTTCTAGGCAATCAAATATGTCTCATTCAACATGATAGGAAAGACTTCATCAATAAGTACTAATGGTTGGTACCTAATGTTACATCCCCAATTTTTGTCTTGCTAATACTATTTACTTTTACTTGGACTTAAGTAAATTTAATTTGATGTTTAGATTAATATCAAGGAAAGACAGATTTTATTGAATGTCAATTATGGAATTATGGAAATGAATGTTATTGTCAATTTAATAATTGCATTATGAGAATTTGGTTTATTATTTGAATAATGATGCACTGATCGTAATCTATTGATTCTAAGTTTTATACAGGATTACAGGTTTTGGATGACTCTCAGAGAAAAAAGAGAGTATCTTTCGAGGAGAGAGATATAGACCTTGGGTTATGAGTGATTATTTGCCAAAACGAGTATGAGTGTTTTATGAAAATGTGAACCAATGTCGATAGAGGTAAGTCATGTTTATCGGTATACTTTTAAATCTAGTTGACAGGTAGTCGATATCTTTCGATTCTTTTCTAGTCAAGTCGTTTGTGTGTCGACATAGTCGTTTGTAAAGTAAACGACATTGTTTGAGTAGAACTGTGACCATTTACGAATAACGTAAATATTAGGATGTCATTGTCGTAATATGGTTGTGTTATTATCTGAGTCATTTAAGGTTTTATTGTCGATATTTAATGTCAAATGACGATCTCATCAAGACAAGTTGACGTGATTTAATGAAGGATTGTGAAGGGGAGACAAGCTCGACCCATTCACATTATCTGTAAGCCTTTGACTTATTATTATTATATTTATTGATCAAGTCACTATCAAATATGATTGATATCATGTAAACCATATTTGATATAAACAAATATATATATATATATATATATATACACACACACACATATACATATATACATATATACATACATACATATATACATGCATACATACATATATACATATATACATACATATATACATACATATATATATATATGCATCGATTTGAGG
This sequence comes from Cunninghamia lanceolata, assembly GCA_027924645.1. Lineage (NCBI taxonomy): Eukaryota > Viridiplantae > Streptophyta > Pinopsida > Cupressales > Cupressaceae > Cunninghamia > Cunninghamia lanceolata. The sequence goes on from BSBN01000010.1 coordinate 523,852, forward strand.
ATAATACCTCATAATTGTTATTAATGCATGATAATGGAGTAGCCATTGGTATGTGTTTAGGAGTGCCTTCATTGTAATGAGTGGTGGATCGAATCACTCTTTTAGATTAATAATTGATCAAACCGTGTCTTTAATGTGATGTCGGCCTTATGGAGAAGAGTTTGTGGTGTTTCAAACCACATTCGAAATACTCCCTTCGAAGGACGTTTCTCCCTGACTACATTTGTTAAGCTTTGCAACTTAATAGGTATCGGTTGCAACCAGAAATCATTAGGTAGACTGCTTAGTATTCAATTTGTTTCTAACTGCTAGAGTGGATGTGCGATGATTGGGTGACTCATAAAGAGTCATGCTTGAGTCTTAATAGCCACGACTCAGCTGAGCCGATGGGCGAGAGATCATTGGGTGATATGCTTTTTAGATTATCATTATCATTTGGGGAAGATGCTTTTGGTAGAGGGATCGTGGTGAGAAAAGAGATAACTAGTTAGAGGAAGAAGATAACGTAGATTGTCTTAGGCGACCACAGAAATATTTTTATCTGCAAATCTTTCTCATCTTAGACAGTCGCTACCAGGTAATATTCCTACATTATATGCATTGAAAGGTAATGAAAAATTGAACGTTTATTATGTCCACTGTATTGATATGCCTGGTAAGCAATTGAAAACAATGATTGAATCGAATGTTTTTGTGTTAACCATTGAAGTCTGGTTGTTTACATTCGATTATGCCATTAGGCTTTACCAATCAATCAAATGAGTATTTTCACTTACCAGTGGAGTCGGTAGCATTGTTTCGCTGTTAGTATCCTTAGAAAACTGCTAAATCACTTTTAGGAATGTCAATAGCATCTCTGTAGCCTCAAGGCTGGCCGATGCTTGATGATAGTCAATAGTGCCTGAGCCAAATACATTTATATTGTTTGAAGACTGTTTAGATGTGTCATATTACCGTTGAAGTGATTAAACAATCATTACAATTTTATACCTGTAGAAGGCCATTTTTAAGTTATTGAATGCCTTGTAGACCAGTCGCTATAATGAATGAGTCTCATCATGTAGCAGGTTGATGATATAGATATATGTAAAACATGCAAAGACTTTTGAAGATAGTAGTGTAAACTGAGAATATAGTAGGTATATTCATTAGCTATGAGTAATACGTTTTCAACATTAAGCTAGGTTATTGTCATTTTAAAACTATTCTTGGTTTAGACTATATATATATATATATATGACAAAATGTTTTCTTTCAAAATAAACTTAGATTCTTGGTAATCTTTGGAAACTATCTTATATCCATTGAGTGATAGTACACTAGGAATATTTTGGTAGAAGGGAATAAGGTCTATAGGAGAACTCTTATTATCGATTTTTACTCTTGATAGAGATATCCTTTAAAAACATTATGATGGAATAGACTAAGTCTATCTAGAAATGACCTTGTTTGGAATCATATATGAGAACATATATTGTGATTGTTAACGACATCACGTTAAGGAAAGAAGAAGGTATTCATACTCCTTTGTATAGGAGGTATTATCTATTACAGAACCATATTATTCTTAGCCTTGGTTGAGTCAACCTAAGGGTTGTTTATAAACCTTAGTCTTATAAGTTATGAGATATGGTTATTTTGATATATTGGATTATTCAAAGGTTATTATGAAAACCCTAAGTTTAACCTAGAAGGGTTAAAGATTATTTGATAACTCATTTATGGTTATAAGCTGTTTTAGATATTTTGTGTGGGTAGACACTAAGTGGTCGAGAACCCTAAATAATAAATGCTCATCGAAAAGAGATTTGTTATTAGTTGATAATGTTTAACCTTAGGTAGAGAAACCTATTCGTTTGATTACAAGTCAACTTGTGATATGAGTCATAAGCGTCGGGTTTTACAAGTATGCAAGAGGTACTACTAATGGTTAGACAACCATAAAGTCTAATATACCTTTTGGTCACAACTTGTCTTAGCTATTACTTATCGATAAAGTTTATCCTTGGTTTGATAACCTATTAGATTGTTTACAAATCGACTTAAGTTTAAATAAGTGTTGATAAATCAAGGAACCTAGGTAATGCAAGGATGCAAAGGGATATTCTTGTATAAAAATAAAACCATGAGATCTATGAACCATGACAGTGTTTAAAAACCTGTCTAAGTCAGAAGACTAGAATATTGAAGTTGTCAAGACTACACGGTAAAACATAGTTGACCAAGTGAAAACTGTAGGAATATGATAGTATCCATGTTGAGTTGGGGTGGGTGAACATAATGACTACATTCATTGTGAATGTCTATTCATAGTGAATCTTTGGCCAAAGTAATGCATTCATTTTCTACATGCATTGTCGGTTCACTGTATCTGGATTGCATAACCTATCAGAAAATCATACTTAGCTAGAGGGTATCTAGGGTTGTATGATTGATAGAGTTGTGGAGGATACAACACTATGTACTCAGGAAGGCAAATTACCACTGGTCACCTTTGGTCTATATTCCTCGTGAAGGGTAGGGCCACTTCCTGTGTGGAAGATGTGTGGGAGACCTCCAGTCTGTGGATGGAGGTAAAACACTAGGAAGATACTCTCTCTCTCCAGCAGAAAACATGCTGTGGCTTGTGATAAAGATGTCAGATTTCTGGATGCAGTGTATCTTTGAGACTATGTAAAACATTATCTATTGCAGATATTTGTAATTGAAAAGACAATATGTCATATTTATTTCATGTTGATTATTTAAGAAAAGAAATTATGCAATTTGTTAAGATTGAATAAAAGAAAAAATTTCTCTCATTTTTACCTTGTTGAATTACTCTATGGTAAAATTCTCATTTGTATTATGTTTTAGAATGTGGATGTTACATATGGTATCAGAGCTACTAGGTTCAACACTAGGGCTTATGAGTCCACTGTGCTAACATGTAGTCAACATTATGTGGTTAGCTAATGTTTGAATTTCTTGTGCCAGAATGGCATGGAGAAGAACCAAGAAAATTGCTAGAAAATTCGTTCCCCAACATTTTCTTGAATTAGTAGTTAAGAAGGAACCTATCAAGGAAGTGAAACTTAAAGAGCATATTAATTACACCAAGGATGCATGGCTGGAGGATTCAGAGACTTTTGCTGATGCACTTAAGCATATTCGGCTAGAAAGAAAACAACATTTTGAACTGGCCAAGAATTCTACCATTTCTACTTGTGTAGTTAAACCTAGTAAACTATAGCCAGTTACGACATATCATTTGGAGGTAACTGCGATGCTTCTATTTTAGGAAAAGAGGTGTTGGAGGAGTACCTGTGTGTACATCCATCCTCTAAGTTTGTTTAATTGGAAGATTGTTAAATCAACAGTGACATGTAGTCTTGTCATATCAACTATATAAATAAGGATGTAGTTACTCCTGAATAAATTATAATAAAGATGGGAATGTTATGTACCAACCTATTGATTGTTATGAGTTAAAAATGTTTTGATGTTTTAAGTCACATTAGATTTAGAAAACTATTAGATAACTTATTTTTCTGGCATGAGAAAAATGACATGTTTCATACAAGAATAAACCAGGGTGAGAGTCTAGAAGAGAATAAACCACCAATTAATCTCTTGGACAAATTGGAGCAATCCTATCCATGTTTGTAAAAGCCAAGGAGAGACTTGGTAACTTGAAAAAGAAAGTAAGAGAACAAGGAAAACCCTAAAGGGGGAAAATTTTCTCATGGGATGAGCAAGGAAAATCACCAAGACCATAGTGTCAGTAGTGTGAACCCTGAGAACCATAGACCCAAAAGGAAGCAAAGAATAGGCTTGCCTTAGAATTTTACTGTATATGAAGGAAGACATTCCACCAAAGTTTGATGGAACAGGTGATTAGAGCAACTAAAAATTTTATTCCTCCTAGAATTTTGGGATAAGTCACCTAGAGAAGTACCTTACCATATGACAACTACTGAATTAATGGAATTAAAAGCCCCATTAAAAGAATTATTGGCTAAAGGTTTGATTAGACCCAGTATTTCACCATGGGGAGTACTAGTTATCTTTGTCAAGAAAAAGGAAGTAACTCTGCGGTTGTGCATTTAGTATCGTATGCTTATTAAAGCAATGATAAAAGAACAAATATCCTTTACCATGTATTGATGATCTCTTCGATCAAATGGGTGGAGCTGCAATGTTTTCAAAGATTGATTTGCAATTACTATATCATCAGTTAAGATTGAAGGATGAGGATACCCATAAGACAACTTTTAGAACTAGATATGGGCACTATGAGTTCACAGTGTTGCCATTTGGATTGACGAATGCCCCTGCTGCATTCGAATCTCATGAACAACGTATTTAGAGATTGTTTAGACAAGTTTGTTCTAGTCTTTTTGGATGATATACTCATTTACTCCAAGAATGAAGAAGAACATCATCAGCATTTGCAGTTGGTTCTGCAACGGTTACGGGAACATAAGTTATATGGAAAATTGTCAAAGTGTACATTCTTCCAGAAGGAAATTCAATATCTAGGACATATTATATCTACAAATGGAATATCTATTGATCTTGCAAAAATCACAACTATTCTAGATTGGCATGTGCCCACAAATGTGCATGAGGTGCGTAGTTTCATGGGACTGGCTGGCTATTATAGAAAGTTTGTTCTAAATTTCTTCAGTATTGCTAGTCCAATCACTTCCCTACAAAGGAAAGAGATTTGAATGGATAGACAAATGCCAGGATGCATTTGATCTCTTAAAGGAAAAGTTAACTTCAGCTCCAATCTTGAAAGTTCCTGACCCCAAAGGACAATTTGAGGTAATTACAGATACCTTGGGAGAAGGATTAGGAGAAGTGCTTATGCAAGATGGAGGAGTTATAGCATATGAGTCAAGGAAATTGAAACCCTATGAGAAAAATTATGCACCACATGATCTGGAATTGGCAGTAGTAACTCATGCTTTGCAAATGTGGAGACACTATCTGTTGGGGAAAACTTTTGTACTTAAGTTAGACCATCAAAGTCTTAGGTATATTTTCTCTCAACCGCATCTAAATGCTTGACAAATGAGATGGTTAGAATTGATATCTGACTATGACTTTGAGATAAACTACATCAAAGGAAAAGAGAATAGAGTAGCTGATGCTTTGAGTCGTAGAAGACATATATCTTCTATTGTTTCTATTTGTGGAAATTTCAAGGATATAGTGTTACAAAATTTGTCTGGTGATGATTATTATGAGCAGGTTAAGTAGGCTCTGGAAGATAATCCTGGAGACCCAAGGTATGATGGGTTTTTGTTTGAGTCAGATGGACTATTGAGGTTTAGAGGTAGAATGTATGTTCCTGATTTAGTTGGATTAAGAGATCTAGTATGGAAAGAAGTTCATACCGCACCATATTCTGGACATCCGGGAGTGACTAAACTTCTAGCGGATGTTAGACCTCTTTATTTTTGGAAAGGAATGAAGAACGATGCTGCAAGATTTGTAGCAAGTTGTTTAGAATGCCAGAGGGTAAAAGAAGAACATCAACATCCAGTAGGATTATTGTATCCACATGATGTACTAGAGTGGAAATGGTAAATTATAAGTATGGATTTTGTTCAAGGTCTTCCTATGTCTAGGAATAGACATGATGCCATTTTAGTTGTGGTTGATAAACTCACAAAGGTAGCACATTTCATACCATGGAATTTGATTGATGGAGCACTAGTGTTAGCTCACAAAATTGTACAAGAGGTGTTTAGACTGCATGGCTTCCTTGAAAAGATTATCTTGGATAGAGATGCACGTATAACATTAAGGTTTTGGCAAACTTTATTCTCTGTGCTAAGGACTAAACTCAATGTGAGTACATCTTATCATCCTGAAACCGATGGGCAAACTAAGAGAGTTAACCAGATTTTGGAAGATTTGTTGCGAATATATTGCATGGATCAACAATATAAGTGGGAGGAATACTTACCACTTGTGGAATTTACTTACAACAATTCCTATCATTCCGCTATTAAGATGGCGCCATTTGAAGCATTGTATGGAAGAAGATGTCAAACTCCTATAAGCTGGGATAAGCTAGAAGATAGGATTAGCATCGGTCTAGAAATGTTGTCAGAAATGGATGAAAAGATTTAGATGATTAGAAAAGATCAGTGGAAACTATTAATAAATAGAAAAGTTATGTTAATGTTAAGCACACACTAAGACAATTCTCGTTTAGAGAAGGAAAGTTCTTTTGAGGGTCAAACCCCAGAAAAAGTTTCATAAAGTAAAGAATTTATTCCAAACCAGCTCCTAGATATAAAGGAATCTTCTAAATTTTCAAGGTTATCAATTCTATTGATTACAAGAATCAATTTATCACCAGTTATTGCCAGGAGGCATAATGCTTTTTGTGATTTATATATGAAAGATATATATATATATATAATACATGAATATTATATTCTTAGAATGTTTTACAAGTACAGAACCTAGGAATGGTTATGATCGAGCTTCTTAAATACTTGAGGTTTGCAAACACTGCTTGTGTAACATAGAGGTTATGCAGTGCAAGGTCCAGTGGGACTAGTATGCAGAGGATAGTTCTACATGGGGGAAATTACCATGAATTTTATCAATTTTTTTTTCATTTATTTAATGCTTTTAGCAGTTAAACAAAAACTTGTTTTTAGTGATATTTTGGTACTTTGAATCATCGAGGACGATGAATCTCTAGGGGAAGGATATGTTACATCCCCAATTTTTGTCTTGCTAATACTATTTACTTTTACTTGGACATAAGTAAATTTAATTTGATGTTTAGATTAATATCAAGGAAAGATATAGATTTTATTGAATGACAATTATGGAATTATGGAAATGAATATGTTATTGTCAATTTAATAATTGCATTATGAGAATTTGGTTTATTATTTGAATAATGATGCACTGATCGTAATCTGTTGATTCCAAGTTTTATACAGGATTACAGGTTTTGGATGACTCTTAGAGAAAAGAGAGAGAGAGTATCTTTCGAGGAGAGAGATATAGACCTCGGGTTATGAGTGATTATTTGCCAAAATGAGTATGAGTGTTTAACAAAAATGTGAACCAATGTCAATAGAGGTAAGTCATGTTTGTCGGTATACTTTTGAATCTAGTCGACAGGTAGTTGATATCTTTCGATTATTTTCTAATCAAGTCATTTGTGTGTCGACATAGTTGTTTGTAAAGTAAACGACGTCGTCTGAGTAGAACTGTGACCATTTACGAATAACATAAATATTATGATGTCATTGTCGTAAAATGGTTGTGTTATTATCTTTGAGTCATTTAAGGTTTTATTGTTGATATTTAATGTCAAATGATGTTCTCGTCAAGACAAGTTCACGTGATTCAACTACGGATTGTGAAGGGGAGACAAGCTCAACCCATTCACATTATCCATAAGCCTTTGACTTATTATTATTATATTTATTGATCAAATCATACACTGTCAAATAGGATTGATATCATGTAAAACATATTTGATATAAACAAATATATATATTTATGCATCGATTTGAGGATAATACCTCATAATTGTTATTAATGCATGATAATGGAGCAGCCGTTGGCATGTGTTTAGGAGTGCCTTCATTGTAACGAGTGGTGGATCAAATCACTCTTTTAGATTATTAATTGATCAAACTGTGTCTTTAATGTTATGTCAGCCTTGTGGAGAAGAGTTTGTGGTGTTTCAAACCACATTTGAAACACTCCCTTCGAAGGACGTTTCTCCCCGACAATATTTGTTAAGCTTTGCAACTTAATAGGTATCGGTTGCAACCAAAAATCATTAGGTAGACTACTTAGTATTCAATTTGTTTTTAACTACTAGAGTGGATGTACGATGATCGGGTGACTCATAAAGAGTCATGCTTGAGTATTAATAGCCACGACTCAGCTAAGCCGACGGGGGAGAGATCATTGGGTGATATGTTTTTTGGATTATCATTATCATTTGGGAAAGATACTTTTGGTAGAGGGATCGCGGTGAGAAGAGAGATAACCAGTTAGAGGAAGAAGATAACGTAGATTGTTTTGGGTGACCACATAAATATTTTTATTTGCAAATCTTTCTCAGCTTAGACCATCGCTACCAGGTAATATTCCTGCATTATATGCATTGAAAGGAAATGAAAAATTAAACATTTATTATGTCCACTGTATTGATATGCCTGGTAAGCAATTGAAAACAATGATTGAATCGAATGTTTTTGTGTTAACCATTGAAGTCTAGTTGTTTACATTCGATTATGCCATTAGGCTTTACCAATCAATCAAATGAGTATTTGCGCTTACTAGTGGAGTTGGTAGCATTGTTTCATTGTTAGTATCCTTAGAAAACTGTTAAATCACTTTCAAGAACGTTGATAGCATCTCTATAGCCTTAGGGCTGGTTGATGCTTGAATATAGTTAATAGTGCTTGAGCCGAATACATTTATATTGTTTAGATGTGTCATATTACCATTGAAGTGATTAAACGATCATTACATTTTTATACCTGTAGAAGGTCATTTTTAAGTTATTGAATGCCTTGTAGACTAGTCGCTATAATGAATGAGTCTCATCATGTAGCAGGTCGATGATATAGATATATGTAAAACATGCAAAGACTTTTGAAGATAGTAGTGTAAACTGAGAATATAATAGGTATATTCATTAGTTGTGAGTAATACGTTTTCAACATTAAGCTAGGTTATTGTCATTTAAAAACTATTCTTGGTTTAGACTCTATATATATATATATATATATGACAAAACATTTTCTTTCAAAAGAAACTTAGATTCTTGGTAATCTTTGGAAACTATCTTATACCCATCGAGTGATAGTACACTAGGAATGTTTTGGTAGAAGGGAATAAGGTCTATAGGAGAACTCTTATTATCTATTTTTACTCTTGATAGAGATATCCTTTGAAAACCATTATGATGGAATAGACTAAGTCTATCTAGAAATTACCTTGTTTGGAATCATATATGAGAACATATATTGTGATTGTTAATGACATCACGTTAAGGAAAGAATAAGGTATTCATACTCCTTTGTATAGGAGGTATTATTTATTATAGAACCATATTATTCTTAACCTTGGTTGAGTTAACCCAAGGGTTGTTTATAAACCTTAGTCTTATAAGTTATGAGATATGGTTATTTTGATATATTGGATTATTCAAAGGTTATTATGAAAACCCTAAGTTTAACCTAGAAGGGTTAAAGATTATTTGTTAACACCTTTATGGTTATAACCCATTTTAGTTATTTTGTGTGGGTAGACACTAAGTGGTCGAGAACTCTAAATAATAAATGCTCATCAAAAAGAGATTTGTTATTAGTTGATAATGTTTAACCTTAGGTAGAGAAACCTATTCGTTTGATTACAAGTTGACTTGTGATATGAGTCATAAGCCTCGGGTTTTGCAAGTATGCAAGAGGTACTACTAATGGTTAGACAACCATAAAGTCTAATATACCTTTTGGTCACAACTTGTCTTAGCTATTAGATTGTTTACAAATTGACTCAAGTTTAAATAAGTGTCGATAAATCAAGGAACCTAGGTAATGCAAGGATACAAAGGGATATTCTTGTATAAAAATAAAACCATGAGATATATGGAACCATGACAATGTTTAAAAACTTGTCTAAGTCGGGAAGACTAGAATATTGAAATTGTCAAGACTACATGGTAAAACATAGTTGACCAAGTGAAAACTGTAGGAATATGATAGTATCCAAGTCGAGTTGGGGTGGGTGAACATAATGACTACGTTCATTGTGAACATCTATTCATATTGAATCTTTGGCCAAAGTAATGCATTCATTTTCTGCATGCATTATCGGTTCACTGTATCTAGATTGAATAACCTATTAGAAAATCATACTTAGCTAGAGGGTATCTAAGGTTGTATGATTGATAGAGTTGTGCAGGATACAACACTATGTACTTAGGAAGGCAAATTACCACTGGTCACCTTTGGTCTATATTCCTCGTGAAGGGTAGGGCCACTTCCTATGTGGAAGATGTGTGGGAGATTGCTGGTCTGTGGATGGAGGTAAAACACTGGGAAGATACTCTCTCTCTCTAGAAGAAAACATGTTGTGGCTTGTGATAAAGATGTCAGATTTTTGTATGCAGTGTATCTTTGAGACTTGTGTTTATTGAGACTATGTAAAACATTATCTATTGCAGATATTTGTAATTGAAAAGATAATATGTCATATTCTTTTCATGTTGATTATTTAAGAAAAGAAATTATGCAATTTGTTAAGATTGAATAAAAGAAAAATTTTCTCTCATTTTTACCTTGTTGAATTACTCTATGGTAAAATTCTCATTTGTATTATGTTTTAGAATGTGGATGTTACACCTAAGGCAACCTTCAAATGGACTATGCCCTATAGAGCTATGTAGTGCATGGTTGTATCTATGTTGGACATAGGGTGGACTCCCATTCCATGTGAATGGATGCTTTAAATGATACATCCATAGAATGTGAAGGACCATGCAATTCATCACCTCAATCTATCCATCTGTCTAAGGGTGAGATGTAGAAGACTTTGTTAACTTGGAGCCCATCATGGTCCATAGTACTGACTAGGATTTGTTGAGGAACCTTCTATCCCTCTCAAAAATGATACTCTGGGATAGACCAAAATGGACCAAAACATTCTCAAAGAAAATCTTGACAATCTCTTCTATAGAAATGCCCTTCTTACAAACTACCATGATAGCCATATTTAAAAAAATGTCAAACATCACATACACAAAATCATGACCATGTTTGATCATAGGAAGGACGGACATGTGATCCATTGAGATTGAGTACCAACGCTTGTCAAGAACTAGGAGAGGTGTGTAAAATCATTGTTTTTCATTTATACATTTTATAATGGCACATGCTATGCAAGATCAAATCTATAGGATGATATCATGATGTAGTTTTGGGTAGTAGAAGTACTGTTGTAGTACTTCTAAATTAATTATATCCTAGTCAACACTATGGACCATGATAGCTATAGGGTGCTTCCTAAATTATCTTTTATCATTCCCCAATAGGGACACATATGTGCCCCGTGTGATAGAGGATTCCATCCTGCAAGTAGTAATTATAGACTTGTCTACCACCTGTGAGTCTTTGGTAGATGCCAATAAAATCAAGATCAATTTTGTATAAATAAGGCCAATCTACTATCTAGTATTTGCAAGAGTCTAACATTGTTGTTAGTGTTGGGATTAGGTGATATCTACCTTGCAAATCCCCATGTCTAGTGTATTTAGTTATATGTGTAGCTAGATAAATTAATGTATTTGATTCTTAGTACATCGAATGGGTGAACTTGGATGCCCATGTGTGGTAGGGACAATAATATTAAGTATTATTCTATTATTTATTTGATTTTTGGTTGCATAAAAACATGAAAAGAGGAAAAGGAAGATGAAAGGTCACATCGGAATATGAAGAATCATGCCTTGTAAATGAAGCCTTCATGGGGCACTTTGGAGTTACAAGTTGACTTCTTGTATAATGGAAAGGGTTACATACTCATGATTTAGTTTTTCTATTCTAAGAGATAATTTTCATGAATGGGGTGTTTAATTTTTGCTTGTGGCATCTAGGAGCCTAGTTTTGGGTGCATGGTATTGACCACTAATTTGGGAAATTCATTTGTGGTTACTAGTTTCCAAAACTCTATATATTGGAGATATGGGATGGATGTATTATTATTTTTAAGGTGTGAATACTATTATACTACCAAAATGTTGTTAGAGGAAGTTAGAGTAGATTGTATTGATGTAACACTTTCATTTTGATTAATACAAGCTTGGTGTCTCTTTGATGGTGGAGTTTTTTTCTAAAAGGGTTTCTCCACGTATATCTAGTGTCAGATGTATTTCATGATTTTAATTTTCTATTATAAGTGTTTATCCATGTTAAATTTAGTATTTGATGGTTAAGAACATGTTAATAATTTTATGATAATCAAATTTGTAGACTTAATGTGGTATTCCTATACTTGTTCACCAATTTCTCTCAACATTTGATATGCTACAATTGTGATTAGAGAGAAATACCTTTCTAGAAGTGTTGTGAGGATTTTTGTTTTGAACCTCTTTAGAGGTCGATAATAATAGCTTTTGACTATGCTTATAACTATCTTAACCTATCTTCATACTTACCACCCCGATATTCTTTTCCCACGAGGAGTGGGAAAGGAGAAATGTTAGGCCGAGTGGAGGCTTTTACAAATTTGTGTGTGATTGGAATACATGGCTAGCACACATCAATTAGAAGTTGAGCTGTTCAATGGTTCTAGGTATGAGTTGTGAAAGTTGAAAATGTGGGACCTCTTAGAAGAAATGAATCAATGGAAAGTTGTTGCAAAGGAAGGAAAGTCTAAAGGTATTTTAGATGAAGACTTTATAAAGTTGGACAAGAAGGCATCGAGAACTATTTGGTTGTGTCTTGTAGATTATGTTCTCTTGAATATCTTAGAGGAGAGTATTGCACCTAGTCTATGGAAGATAATATGTGATATATTAAACAAATAGTCTTGTTAATAAGTTGTATTTAAAATAAAAAAATTACTCTTTAAAAATGAAAGAGAGAGACTATGTTTCTGAGCATCTAGATACTTCCAATTTAATTTTGAGCCAATTAGGTTTCATTGATGTTAAGCTATATGAGGAGGATAAGTGTATTTTATTACTTTGTTCTTATCCGAAATCTTGGGAAATTATAATTGTTTCTTCAAATGGTTCTATTTTAGATCCAAAAATGGATGTTGTTGATAGGGAAAATTGTACCACTACCAGTACAACATAAATAGAGTAGAACCAACATGGTACCTTTAGCTAACACACAACACATCCAACAAACATCTCAAGAGAGAAAGACATGTCTCTCCATGTATTTATGTACATATATATTAGATAGAGATAGAAGGAATAAATAAGGAAAAAAGGATAAAAGATACAGAGTTTAAGGAGCTAGGTCCAACCATATGTGATGTTTATATATGCTTGCGGTAAAGGATGTACATTGTATAAGAATATATGATATGACTATATGAGTAAGCCTATCTTATGGTGTCAATGAATGTATAAAATTATTGTGATCTTTATGTTATGCATATTTTATCTACTACATTCTTTTGATTTCCTTCGTATTGCATCACCTTGGGGTTAACTTATCTAACATAACTAGTATAGACCTTAGGCCTGCATTTTATTGTCAACATTTCATTTTTTGTTGGGACCCTAATTTGTGGTGTAGAAGAAGAGAACTTATAGAAACAAGAAAATTTGCTTTGCAGTAAAGAATACAATCAGGAAGTTGTATTAATGTCTAGGCATTGTAGTAAACAAGAAATGTGATAGCACTCACTAGGTTCTATCCTTGTGATAGGGGGTTAGGCACCTAGGGGGTGGTAAATGGAATTGGGGGAGGGGGTTCTAAAAAGGATCTTGAAAAAATTTGACCACTAAAGGTACGTCTAGACTAAGCCATTAAGGATGGATAAAAGGATTAGTGAAAATCCAAACCAAACATGCTAATGGAAAAGGGAGACAACAAAAGATTAAGAGAAACTTTTGAAGAAAATAAAATGGCCTATGAAATACACATGGAAGAAGAGAGAAGGTTGAAACAAACCCAAGAGAGATAAGAAATATAATGCATAAGAATGGAGAAGGCTAGAGAAGTCTCAATTGAGCACCCCAAAATTGTTACTGCCAAAGATGATGTGATTTTGCCAATAGGGGAATAGATAGTTACTATACCACACAATAACAATTAAACATATGAACAATTAAATATCCACATAAAAAGATTAGAAGAGAAATTGACTAAATTAGTAGATACAATAAAATAATATGATGAATTTAGGGAACCATTAGAAAAAGAGCATAGAAGCAGTAATGCTTCGTAAGATGAATACCTGACACTAGAGTGTAGAAGCAGGGATGCTCCACAAATTGATTTTTTAACAAGTAATCCATAATCTAAACTAGATCTATCTAATATTAGGGTCATAAATTAATGAATAATTTGAGGGCTTATTAACCCCAATCTCAAAACTTAAACCTATGAATTTGGGCAAAGACTACTTAGACAAAGTAGTAAGTAAAAGTGTATATTTACAAAAGGAATAAATAATGAAAATTTAAAATTCTATGAAAGAAATATAGGGAAAAAGGATATCAAGGAAACATGTAATGAATTAGCTATGGATATAATTGAAATAACTGAAGAAGAATGGGAGAAACCCACATTATTTAATGAAATGCCATTAACAAATGACAATTTACCAAATATTGCATCTCAAAAAATGAAAAGACACCTTGAATAGGTGAACCCCCTAGACTAAGAGTCACCCCCATTCAAAATAAGCAAAAAAGAGTTCATGAAGAAGAGATAGGTATTGAATCCTTGTTGAGGCTAGGAGTGAGAGAAAGAAGAGATTGTGTTAAATTTTTTAAAGAGATATTGGGCAGCAAGTACTTTGAAATTCAACTACCAAGAGATAAAGGTAGAAGAGAAAGGTTAGTAAAACAACAAAGTAAAACTATGTAGAGAAGATCCAAGGAAAATAAAGGAGGAGAACAAAGGGTAGAAGACATCAAAAGGAAGGATAAACCCCAATCCACAAAAAGCCAAAACAAAACCATCTTCAAGGATGGTTGCAAATGGAATAAAGCTTCGTGTGTTTGGAAAAGATACAAAGACGCAACTTGATGCAGGAGCATCCGGGTACACAGGCGATCATCATCACCAAAAATATTTGTCATTTAGTTTATTTTAACTATTGAATTTTCCTTAGGTTGATTGGTTAGGAGTTGGTAAATATAATAAAAGGACAAATTGTTGTAAATAATTATTGGCCTCTATTTTGTAATTTTTGGTGTAATGGCTAGTCTAGGTGGCATCTTCATCCTTGTCATTTCATGACAAGTCATTATTGGACAAATCAAGGCATTGGATTTTGGGAGATAAAGTCATGGAAAATATTCCTATCCCTAAAATGAAGGAATGCAAATCTTGGGCAGAAAAAATATAGGCATGCAAATCTTGGGTGCCACATTTCAAGTGGGAGTTACATTTGCTTCCTATTTTCTAGGAGAGGGATCTTGCAATTTTGTAATTTTTGGCAAATTCATGGAGGTGGATTTTAAGATGCTTTTGGAGCATTTAATATTTTATTTTAAATCATTTACTAATCATTTTCATCATGTTGGGACTTTGCAAATGGAAGCTACAACAAAAAATGGAGATTTGACAATTTTTGGAGCTAGTCACTCAGCAAGAATTGTGAGAGAAGCTAATTTCTGCAGGGATTTAGGAAGGAGTGACTCAGAAGGGAGTAGTATGTGATGAATATGTCCATCAAAAATGTTTTATTGCAGGTCTGATGATGATTGAACATCAGCAAAAGAATTGAGGCTCAGAGGTTGAAGAGTCTCTGCAGATGCATTGTTGTTGCAATGATGCATAATGGTGTTTACAGTTTTTGGGGAGTGCTAGCCTTAGGCGTAGCAAGTGATAAGGAAGTGGATTTGCATGTTTGTTGTATGTTTTAAGGTGGTTTTGCATCAACAACCAAGTGGTATTTCAGTTGTCTTCACTTGAAGGTTTTGGAGTGAATTTTGTAGGTAGTTGGCAGATCGTAGATTGAAGAAGGAAGGAAGAAGTTTGCAGATTGTTGTGTTGTTTGAAATCTGATTTGTGGTGACTTTGAGCAGATCATATGGCTGTAGTATGTTTTTAATTTTAGAGGTTCTCATCTTTAGAATATTGTAGTTTGATTGTACACTTGAAATAAGATTGTTCAATGAATTTTTGAGACAGTTTATGCTTCCATTCTCTCTGTTCTTTTAAATCTTTATTGCTGATTTGTATGTGAGTTTGCAGCAATAGCTTGGTATATTCATTTCTATTGCATAAGTGGTTTAAGAGTTTGCAATATTTAGAAGGTTGTGCCCTTCCTGCCTGCATCACAACTAAACATCTATTTATTTTTGAATCCCATTGGAGCAAAGAAAGCATTGATGATGATAAGACTAGATTGTATTAATTAATGTAGACACTAAGAGATGAAGCCTTGAAATGGTATATCAAGGTATGTCCCAAACATGATAAAACATGGGTAGACATAAGAAAATTATTCTTAACAAACTTCTATTCACTTGATGCCCCAATAGAAAGTGTCAACAAAATGAGGGAAATGGTACATGAGAAGAATGAATTAGTGAAAGAATTTGATTAGAGATTTAAAACTATAGTTCACAAATTAGAAGAATCTCAAACCAAAAAACAAAGCATAGAAAGGTTCACATCCAGTTTCAAACTACAAATTAGACCACTATAGATGTAAAGGAATTTTCAACCTATAATGAAGTAGTGTAAATAGTGACCAAAATAGAAGCTCAACCTTAGAGGAAAGAATTTGGTAGAAGTGAATCTAAGTTAAAAATTAAAATTAGAATTAGAAAAATTGAAATTACAATAGGAGATTATAGTAAAATGTGGGAGGAAAGATACTTCCCCCTCACCAAGAAGGAAGAAAGAGTATTTGGTGTACCTAATGTAGTAGGGAAGGACACCTAAGAAATGAATGCCTAATTGCAAAAGGAATAAAAAGAGCAGCCACATTGAGGGTTGATTTTGAAACAACCCCAAGAAGAACTGTAAGTTGCTATTGTGATATATGCAAAAAATGGGATAGACATATAACTAATGATTCCCCTATGCTAATTGAAGAAAAATATGAACCATTAGTTAGAGGAATGAAAAAAGATCAATCCCAAATGCATAGAGGCATGTCCAGAGTAGAAGGATTGGCCGCAACAACACTAAATGGTTACACTACTCATGGCTACTAGGAACTGACATGACAAAGAAATCAATGACAAATTAATAATGTCAACCATGTGGTGCCCCAAATATAAAATGGGGAACCTTCTACAAGATACAAAAATGACTATTCACAGATGTCTTCCTGCTCTGCTCCTTTCGCTGGTGATTTCAGACCACCTCCTGTTGGTTGCTCCTCTAAATGTTTTCATTCTTCCCCTACTCGCAGCTACAGAGAGGCATTGCCTGCCTCACTCAGGAGTTGCTTGACCTTTGAGGATTTTGATGTGGATTTGGTGAAGGTCAATGGTGTGGATTCGGTTAGGGCTCCGCGAAACAACAATCTTCCTACAACTTCCATGGGTTCTACTTTTGATATGCCTGTTATTGAAATTTGTATGAATGAGGAGGTTGCTGAGCAAGAAGAGTACTTAAAAGAACATGTGCTAATATGTATATTTTCCAAATTATGGCCCAAACTATGTGAGCTTCATGCTTGTATCGAAGAGCAATGGAAAAATTGATGGTGGCTGACATCTACATCTATCCATGTGCCAGAGGTTTCTTTATTCTTGAATTTGAATCGCTCAAATATATTGATATGGTTTTAACATCTAGTCCTTCAGTTTTTAAAGGCAACTTTCTCTGCTTCAAACCCTAGGTCCCAACTTTTGATCCCTGAACTAATTCATTCTCCTCTTCTCTCCTTTGGGTGTGCTTTCCTTATTTGCCCTTGCAATTCTAGGAGATGAGCAATCTCAAGGCTATTGTCAACAGGATTGGGAAGTATTATGGTGTTTCTGATGAGACTATCAAATACCAGTGTTCCACCTTCACATGCATTCTTGTGGAAATAGATCTAACAAAGGATCTTCCTACTGAAATTTCTCTCAAGGTGGGTTGTAGGAGATGGCGACAACCCGTTGATTATGAATAGATCGACTTTAGGTGCAAAAAATGCTTTTCCACTAGACATCATTCCTTGCAGTGTCACAAAAAGAAGAGGTCAGATCCAGAAAGATAATCTTTGAGTGAGAAACCCACTTGGTGGAAAGGTGTGGACCTTCATCACTATGTCATGGCCCCAGAGATGGTCTTCAATGGGTCCCCTGGATCTATGGCATCCCCTCTTGTGGCTAAGATGGGTACGCCAGGTGCTGACCATGTGGCTATTTCTAGGTCTGTTTATCCAATGTGCTCCTTTGATGTGAGGGATCCTTTGAATGCTAAAGTTAAGTAGAATCTTGTAGCTACGAATGGTACGCCGAATGTTGATGATGTGGCAATTTCTAGGTCTATGTCTCCAATGTTTCCTATAAGTGCTGAAAGTAAGCAAGATCTTGCCATGAAGAAATCAATAGTAGATATGGAGAACTCTGTGGAGGATTTTCTTCATGCCTCATCTCAACCTGAGAAAGAATGGACTGAAGTTAAAAATAGAAAAACTTCCTCCCGGAATAGGGGAAATCATCAAATGTCTCTAAGATCATCCAAGAAAGGGATTGTCTGTTAATTTAGTGGAGCTTAATCTGTCTAGGAGGGTCATTTTATCTCAATTTTGGCACCCTTGGGCTCTCAGGGCTTGCAGTTCTTAAATGATTTTTGTGGGAGCGGTTCCCTTAACTACATTTATAAATAGGGAGATGTCCCTTCTAACAACGCTTGCCAAAAAAAAGAACAATGACTATTCACAAGGATATGGTAGAAGTGGCTACTGCAACAACAATTATAGATGTGGCCAAGGTAGAGGAAGAGGACAAAATCTAACTTGCTACTATTGTAGTAAGTTAGGACAATACATAAATGAGTACAGAAGTAGGAAAAGAGAAGAGAAATCAGGTTGTATATTTTGGAGTGAAGATTCACACAATATATTTAGTTTCCCTAAGGCCACACATTTTTATAAGAATGGACTAGCACAAGAGACTAGAAGTGACAAATTATCAAGTCCTAATATACCACGTGGTGTTAAAGTCATAATGAAAATACTAAAAAGATAGGGACAAAATGTTAGAAGATGTCAACAAAAAGACATAGAACCTAGATATAAAATAGGAGAGCCTTCAATGATAGAAGAAGAATTATCAAAAAAAGAATACCAACAAAGGAAATGACAACTAAAAAAAGAAGTTGAAAAATTTAGAAAGAAAGTAAATAGAGCAGTAATCATAGCTCACTAAGGAAAAGACACAAATCATATACACATAATCAAAGAAGAAGATGACAGTGAGGAAGAAAATGTATATCCTAATAAAAATGACCATGACTTAGTGATTAGAAAATCTAAAAATATAATAGAAAGATACAACAAGAAGAGAATAAGAAAGCCTACTTCTCAAAAAGAGAAGCTCAAAATCTAAAAGAAATGGATACCTTAATAGAAGAAGAAAATTTAACACATAAATTAAAACATTTTTAAAAATATTGGAATAAGAAAAGTAGAGAAAACAAGAAGCCACATATTAGATCTATCAAAACTCAAAAGAAATTTAAAAACCAACTAATAATATTGGATGTCAAGTTGAATGGCAATACGGTTAAGAAAGCTTTATTAGACTTAAGAGTAGATATAAATATTACGACTAAAGAATGTTGGGAGGCATTTGGTAAACTGCAACTCCAAACACCATATGATATATCTTTAGTTGATGGAACACCAATATGTACAATTGGTACGACAAAACGTAAAATTTAATTTTATGGGAATAAAGACTAAAGTGGACTTTGAAGTTATCAATATGTATGAAGGATCAAAAGAAAAATATCCAATATCGCATTGGATATTGTATGGTTTGTGGAAAATAATGGCATTTTCAATGTAGTTTAAGAAGAACTAATACTACAAGGTAACAAAAGAACAATTCATTTACCATTTAACAAAGGCATGAAAGGAGTATATATAGAAGAAATCTACTTAGAAAATATATAAGGTTGTGAGAATGAAGACACAAAAGAACTTTATACAATTAGTGCCATACCAAAGAAGGAATGGGATAGGGAACCCAATTCTAAAGGAGAGATATTTTTGGATACTGATAACTCCTTAACAGATACAAATGAAGCGGTAGAAGAATGGGCATGGAAAGAACCAAAAAACATAAAAGAAGATCTTAGGCCTTAGAAGAATCTTTATGGATAGTGTAATATATATAAAATTTGAATCTAATCTAATCTAACTAGAATCCAATTCTATATATACACTAAGACCTAACCAACCTCTAGAAAGATTATTATGTTGTTGTCCAATCTGAAAGAGCAGATTAACCCAGCTAAGTTTGATTTGGTTCTACACTTAGAAATTCAACAATTTCAATAAGGAGAAACTCTAATGAATAACATAAAATTTTATAATTTCTAGAAATCAAGAAATGATTTTACAAAAGTAATGGTAGAACAAAGATAGGAAAAAGAGGAGAAACTGGCACCAAAGCAAGGAAGCCTCAGCCTTAGATGCCAATGTGTCGCGAGGATGTCTCCTCATAGCGTTTTCACCTAGGTAGCACCAAAACTCTACAAATCCATACTATACGGTTAAACAACAATAAGTAACCTCACCCAGTTTGCATGGAAAGACGAAATAGGTGTCCAATTGCTAAATCTATCAAGAAATCACATGAATAACATATTTAATAAAAGAAATAAATATAAAAGAGAGGAAAGAGAAGCAAACTCCCATGCATTTGAATCTCTTCTACAACCTACATGCTACACAAACCAAGAAAATTTGTTGGGCTGCTTGGGAGCTTGCCTCAGTCAAGCCCATGTTTCAGTCTTCCGACCTCCACAAACAACCAATGGAATAGAAAAAGAGTGTGTGCTCCTATCCTATGTGCGTCTAGGAATTAAAAGTGGTGCCAATAAAACTAAAAGTATTATCCTTGGTCTACTGGGAAATACCCTAGTGTGCGCATGGTAAAATAGGTGGTGGTCTACACCACAAACATTTGCCAAAAATGTAAATAATGTAATATAAATATAACAAAACCTCAAGATAACACTATTTCTTGTCAAAAGAACAATGTTAGCAGGTCTTTAAGAACACAAACAAGGCTACAAACTCCTTGAGGATTAAAACTGCAAATAGATGGATTCAAAACCCTTGGAAGAGAGCCTCAAATCTAGAAATCAAGATGTTGCAACATGGATGATCATCTAAGAGCATGAATATATTGTTAGAAAACCAAGAGAGATAACTTCTTGAGCAATCTATTGTAACTTCTTGAAAACTTGCTTGAAAATATGTCCATGAGAGAGAGAGAGAGCCAAAAACTTTCAAAATCCAAGAGAGATTCTTTTTTTCCAATCTTGCTTTTTTGCATGCCGAGAGGGAATTTGGAAGAGTCAGGTATGCTACAGGGGTCATTTTATTGTCACGTGAGTGTTACCTTTGACGTAATCCATGAAAATGAGCGAGAGAAGCAACATTCAAAATTTTTGGAATATTTGGGACACCAACACAGTGTAGAGACATTCACGCATAGTGCTTGCATCCTAGGAATATTTGCCCAAATTTTGCATGTGTTCTTAGAAAATTATAATAAATAAATGCTTGATGTGAATTTTTGCAAATCTTAGTGATAAGGGAAATTGGCCAAGGTTTAGGTTAAGTGATCCTAGAAACATTCTACAGGTGCAAATGCTAAAGCAAGCAAAAATGTATTGTGAAATTGTGAGGGTATGTAATTTTCTACGCTACATTTCGCCCCCACTTTAGTGGAATTATGACACTAGGTGATAAGCTACGCTAAAGTACAAAAAATGAAATGCTAAAAGTAAATAAGCATGTAAATGATACTAATGTAAGAGCATCCTAGGTTGAAAGGCAATCTTGCATCAACCAGAAATATTTTGATTTCTTTTCTTTTCTTGCATTTTAGTCAGTTCAGTCTTAGTGGATTGCACTGCATTCTACCACATGATCATTTCACAGTTTGTGGCATACGATAAAGATTCAACACTATGTCATCTACATCATATCCAGATTTCATGAGGTTTGCAATTATCTACGGAAGATGATTGCTATCAGGACATTGTCAGAACTCACAGAATAGAGCATTCAACATTTAGTATGAGCATATAGAGTTTGTGGCACCTTCTCATGACTTGTGGCACCAAATGGAACATCACACAAGGTGATTTTGGACTGAAGACATCTTCATTCATAATCACAATGTGTTCCTTCATAACGTGGAGCATCACCATATGATTTTGGCTGACCTACACGTTTCATCAAGCATCGGGTTTTGGAACCTCTTAAGGCCGATGTGGAGCATTCCTTGAGCTAGGAGATGATATATAAGCATTCATTAGATACATTAGGAGGGTAGAGAATATGGTAGTGAATATGATAGAAGATCTTTAGTCTTTAGTATTGGATTTGTGGAAGGCACTTCAAAGCTATATCTTTCATGTAATCTGTAGCAAGCCAGAGGATAGGCCTTTGAAACCATAGTAGTCAACATGTTGTCAGCATGTGATGATTGTAATTGTTCATGAACTTGAATCAATATATTTCTAGTTGTTATTCTATTCCTTGTATTTTATGTTGTGTTACTCTAAGCCTGCATGATAGGACAATCATGTTTCTGGACCCTCCATCTGTGATTGCACCAAGTGGTATCAAAGTGAAGTTTGTGAATCCTTTGGGAGAGAAGGCATTCTAACAGAACTTGAAGTGAGTAGATCGCCAACCTGAGGCAACCTGCATGTATTTGTTAACAGAGCACTGATTGTGAGGCAATTGCAACCTTGTAGTTAGATCACTGAATTGAGGTAGTTGCACCAGATCTGAGGAAGAGATGCCACCAAGGAGGATGTTTGCTATGGCAAATGTTGCCAGAATAATGGAAGAAATGATAGAGATGATGAGAACATGAAGGTTAGATTGGATGATACAAAAGAGGATAGAAGGAGAGGTCTAAATCCTAGGCATGAGGATGAAAGTGATGATCAATTAGGAATTCAAGCTGTCGACCAAAATGAAGAAACCCTAGATGAAGAAGAGTTAGATCAAGTAAAGATGTTGAAAGCTATTTCGAAGATTGGTAAGAGACCTAGAATGGAAATTTCAAACTATGCAAGAAATTTGAACCCTGAGGAGTTGATTGATTGGATTAATGACATGGAGGAATACTTTGAGTATGAAGAAATTGAAGATCTGGAAAGAGTGAGATTTGCAAAAACTAAGTTGAAAGGACATGCTACTATTTGGTGGAAAGAAGTTTAGTTGGATAGAAATAGGAGGGGAAAAGAGAAAATCATAAAATGGGATAGGATGGTGACAAAATTGAAGAATCAGTTCATACCGACTGACTACGAATTAGAATTGTTGAAGAGATTGCAAAACCTAAGGCAAAAGGAGAAGATAGTGAAAGAGTACACTGAAGAGTTCCACAAGATGATTATTAGGACCGGACATAGTGAAGCAAGCAAAGAGAAAGTGGTGCAGTACATAAATGGACTGAGAATAAACATTTAAGAAGAACTAAGTTTGGTAAGGATGACAACAATGGAAGAGGCATATCAATTTGCGTTGAAAGTTGAAGAAAAGTTGAACAAGAGACATGAGCAAAGATAGAGAGGTAGAGGAGGAAAATTCCAGAGAGGTAGAACATAATGCAGAGAAGGAATACTATATGCAGAGAAAAACAAGGAGAGTAGCCCTTACCGCAAAGAGGAAAGAGACAACAATTCATACCACCGAGGGAGAAATGATAGAAGTTTCTACTGCAACAATAGAGGAAGTCATAATTCTTACCACAATGAAGGATACCAGAGAAATGAAAGAGGGTTTGATAAAATATCATTCAAAGGAACCTGTTTCAAGTGTGGAGGTGAAGGACACCGAGCATTTGAATGTCATCAAGGGAATACTAACAAAAGGACAGAGAATAGTGCAAGAGCAACATATTCAGAGGAAGAACTAGTTGGATCACCTAGTTCAATAGGGAAGTCAGAGAAGGGTTAATCATTATTCACGAGAAGAGATTTGTTTCAAGCAAAAACAACTGAGGAGCCACCATAAAGGAAAAGTTTGTTTTGGATAAGATGCAAATCTGAGGTAAATGTTGCAAGGTTATCATTGATAGTGGTAGTACAAACAATTTAGTTTTAGAAGAGATGGTGAGGAAGTTAAATCTAGAGAGGTTGAAACATCTGAAGCCCTACAAGATAACATGGATTCAATATGAGCACAAGATACCGGTGAGTGAACAATGTTTGGTGAAATTTCATATAGCATCTTATAATGATGAGGTATTGTGTGATATTATGCTGATGGATGTATGTCATATATTTTTGGGAAGACCATGGTAGTATGATAGAAAAGTAATACAAGATGGAAGGAAGGATACCTATACTATAACATCAAATGGGAAAAGTCATATCTTGATACCTTTGGAAGAGGAGAGAAAAGTGAAGTATGTGGCAATGCTAGAATCTATTTAGTGGATGGAAGGAAATTTTAGGATGGATTGAGACATGAGAACATGTATTTTGCATTGATTCCAAAGAAGTGCGGTACCCAAATTGCATAAACCACTACCGCAAAAGAAGAGGAACCACCACAGAAGGAAATAGTTGAATTGTTGATAGAATACCAAGATATTATATCAAAGAATGTGCCAGAAGGATTGCCACCAATTCAGAGTATCATTCATCATATGGATCTCATACTTGGAGCTAGTTTGCCAAACAAAGTAGCACATAGGTTGACACCAGTAGAAAATGTGGAGCTAAACAGACAAATATAGGACATGTTGAGGAAGGGATTGATTAGAGAAAGTTTAAGCCCATGTGCAGTACCGACAGTACTAGCACCAAAGAAATATGGAGAATGGAGGATGTGTACAAACTCAAGAGCAATCACTAAGATCATAGTCAAGTATAGATTTCCATTCCCAAGGATGGATGATGTCATGGATTGTTTGAGCGGAGCAAAATATTTCACAAAGATTGACCTAAAGAGTGGATACCGTCAAATTAGAATCAGAGAAGGAGATGAGTGGAAGAATGCATTCAAGACAAATGAAGGATTGTATGAGTGGTTAGTCATGCCTTTCGGACTAACTAATGCACCAAGTACTTTCATGAGGTTGACGAATGAAGTTCTGAAGAAATTCTTGGGTAAGTTTGTTATTGTCTACTTGGATGATATTTTGATTTTCAATAGAACCAAGGAAGAACATTTGCATCATATTAGACAAGTATTTAGAGACTAAGAGAAGAGAAATTGTTGATTAACATCAAGAAATTTAGCTTCATGAAGACAAAACTAGTATATTTGGGATTTGTGATTTTAGTGGAAGGATTGAAGATGGACCCAGAGAAAGTTAAAGTAATTGTTGAATGGCCAACACTTGTGAATATTGGACAGGTATGGATTGGCAAGTTTCTACCAAAAGTGCATTAGAAATTTTAGCACTGTATGCACACCAATAATAGAGACAATGAGAGAAGACCGGAAGGATTTTAACTGGACATTAGGAGCACATAAGAGTTTTGAATTATTAAAGCAAAAGGTGACAGAGAAACCCGTGCTAGCATTACCAGATTTTGACAAAGTATTTCAGGTTGATTGTGATGACAATGAAAATGTAATAGGAGTAGTTTTAAGTCAAGAAGGGAGACCAGTAGCATATTTCAGTGAGAAGTTGAATGATGCAAGGAGGAGATATTCAATATGTGATTAGGAGTTACATGCCATAATTCAAGTCTTGAAAAAAGTGGAGACATTACTTGTTACCAAAATATTTTGTGTTGTACATCATTGACCATCAAGCTTTGCAGTACTTGAACAATCAGGGTAAGTTGAATCAGAGACACATGAGATGGGTAGAGTTCATGAAAATTTATACATTTGTATTGAAGGATTGGAGTGGAAAGTCAAACAAAGTTGCAAATGCATTGAGCAAAAGAAGGAACTTGTGGATAGAAATGAGGGTAGAAGTACTAGGTTTTGAAGAACTCAAGCACACTTATGAGGATGATCCTGATTTTGCAAAAGCCTAGAAAGCATGTAAGGAACTTGTTGTGATAGATAGAAGCAAGTGGTTGGATTATTTCATTTAGGAGGATAAGTTGTTCAAGGGGAATCAGTTGTGTATTCCTAGGAGCTCAATGAGAGAGAATTTGATCAAAGAGAAGCATAGTGGTGGACTAGCAGGACATTTTGGTATTGATAAGATAGCAACATTGATGAATGAACATTACTTTTGGCCTCAGATATATAAGGATGTAAGGAAATTTGTTCAAAGTTGAAGAATTTGTCAAGTTGCAAAAGGAAATAGTCAAAATATTGGATTGTACAAACATTTGACAGTACCGGAGAGACCTTGGGAAGATATAAGCATGTATTTCATATTAGAGTTACCGATAACATAGAGGGGACATGATTCCATATTTGTAGTAGTGGATAGATTTTCAAAGATGGAGCATTTCATTGCTTGTAAGAAGACAAATGATATTGTATGTGTTGCTAACCTATTTTTCAAGGAGATTGTGAGATTGCATGGATTACCAAAGAGTATAGTTTCAGCTAGGGATACAAGGTTCATAGGATATTTTTGGAGGACATTATGGAAGAAGATGAAGACAGACCTAAAGTTCAGTTCAACATTTCACCCATAGACAAATGGACAAACAGAAGTGGTAAATAGGAGTTTGGGTAACTTGTTGAGATGCTTAGTAGGAGAAGGCAAGAAATTGGGATATAATTCTACCGCAAGAAGAGTTTGCATACAATAACTCAGTGATCAAAAGTATAGGGAAGACACCATTTGAAGTTGTGACTAGAGTACAACCTAGAGGAGTTGTGGAGCTAAGAGACATTAGTATGGAAAACAAAAGAAGTGCAGAGGCAGAAGAATTTGTAGGATACATGGAAACTACATGGAGACAGTACACACTCAGGTCCAAAAGCATTTGGAAGAGATGAATAGCAAGTATAAGGGACAAGAAAATGAAAAGAGGAGACATAAAGAACTTTCTATTGGAGATGAAGTCATGGTGTATCTCAGAAAGGAAAGATTTCTAGTAGGGACATACAACAAGATGAAGATGAGAAAGTTTGGACCTGTTACGCTAGAAAATGTCTCCCTAGGCATTTTCCCTCCTATGTTTAGCTCCTGGGTCCTTTAGAATGCATTTAGATCATCTTGCATGTTAATGATGACTTTCAGTGAAGAAACCCATGAGTTTTATGGCAAATGGGACCTAGGGGATGTACTTATGATGAATCTTGCTTGAAATAGGGGGGAGGACTTGGGCGCCCATGCCCTAGTCCTACCCTATTTTGGGTCAAGACCTATTTTCATGTGTCAGTTATGTGACCGTTATTAGGTCCTATGCCGACACCTCAAGTTTGAATTATGAATTTCTTGGCAGGAAGTTGTTTAGTTGCATATATAAGCATGTTTAGGCATTCATTTGTAAATTAGAAGATGATTATGAACTTTTGGCATACTTATGATTTGAGAGCTTTCAAAGTATTAATTGGCGCAGAACAAAATTATTTTGTTATGCAGATTTGGCTTCATCTTCTCATGATGAGAAGGATCTTCATGTTCATGTGAGCTACACCATCGAGGTGACATTCATTTGTATTTTCAATCATTTATCAATTTGATTTTGCCTCCATCCCATAGGGATATGCACTCTTTATCTGACAACGATGTTCAGAAGACTTGAATGTCTCTTCGGGGCTTGATTGAGGCAAGTCTCTAAATGCCACAACCCCCAACCCACTTTTCTGTGATTGCAGGTTATAGGTTTCAAAAGCAGAAGAAGTGGAGTTACAGGGAGGCATTACAGAATGTCAGAAGTGCAGAGCAAAGAAGAAAATCAGTGCTTGGACTAGGGTGCCTGCTCATTAGTCCTTTGGATTTCGATGCGGTGAAATCTCTATGACAACAAAATTGGGTTGCAGACATTCTTCAGAGATCCTGAAAGAAACAGGTACACTGGACTAGGGCGCCCACTCATTAGTCCCCAAATTTTCCGTGCATCAAACTTCAAAATTTGGTATGTATTTGGTTATCATTTAATATCTCTGTGTGTGATCATTTTCTGTGATTTGTCCGTTTGTTTACGATTTTATGAAATTAGGGTTTTGAGCATAATCAGGCTTAATTGAACAACAAATTCACACAATTCAAATCTTCCCCTCTGTTCCAAGTGATAGGATATCTGCAGTAGAGTTCTCTACTCGGTTGAATGTCCTTGAATGTTGGTGTGAAAGGAGGATTCCACATAAACCCTTGAAATTACCAAACCCCTCTTTTTCACACCTAAACATTTTGGTGAACCCGTGTTTTCAAGGAATTTTGCACCTTTTTGAGTGTTGTACTTTAGACTTGTATTCATTTCATTTTCATCTTATTTCATTTGAAAAATTACAAAAAAAATTGAAAAATTGGAAAAATTTGAAAAAAATGGCATTTTTAGGTTGCATTTTCAAATAATTTGAATTAATTTGCATTTAATTTAATTTAATTTATGTTATTATCATCAGATCTGATTTAAATTACATAAATTCATCATTCATTATTCATTTACATTGTATTTTCATGATTGAATTGTTAAAAATTGCTTGAAATTGTGCATTTTTCATAAAAACCTAGTTTTGCATTAGCTAGGGTTTGTAGTTAAAATCTTGTTTCAGATTTTACCACCCTTTAAAAACACTCATTAGGACTGACTTCTAATTGTAGTGTTTCATCATAGCATCATTCTTTCAAAATTTCATGTCTAGGGTTTGAAAACCTCGCATTTTCACTAGATTTGGCCTTATCGTCTCTCTAGAATTGCATCATAGGCATGTTGTGAAGGATTTTTCTGCACTAATTGACTGTTATCAGGGTTATAATCTTCTTCCCCTCCTCAAATTACTCACAACACCATTTCTATTAGGCATTTGTATTGAAAATTGGTGAAAAATTGCATGTTTTAGTGTATTTTCACTAGATTTTGACTTATTGGGCATATAGGATTGAATCAAAGGTGTGTTGTGAAGGATATTGTTGGTTTATTAGACATATTATTTTCTTTCCTGCATCAATTTCCTTACAACACCTCTTCTTTCACTCATTTGCATTGAAAAAAGTTGAAAAAATGAAGCACTTTAGGTCATTTTCACACATAGTTTTGCATTCATATACCATGGATTCTTCTCATCATTCATCTTTGGAAGATTTATTTGAGGACATTATGAATTTTGATAACTTTTGCAAATTCACTGATAAGCATCCTCAAGTCTTACACCAAATAGCATACATCTATGGTATTGACATGTCCGTAAGTACTACATGTGATATTCTTCGAACAATAGCCTATTTTGAAAGCTTTCTCACTATCGTTGGTGTTTTCCCTTCAATCTTGGAAAATATTAGTACTTATATTTCTGAAAATAACCATGGGGAAAGTAGTAGTGAAACATCATTCCCTCTATCCCTTCATTTCATGATGACATAATGGGCATTCTTTCCGAGACCTATGAGATTGGCATAGCCCTGGGTGATTCATCTAATAAAGAAATTTGTCCTAACATAACCCCACTTGGTGAGGATATTTTGGCACAAGAAGAAGACATCATTTACACATTCCTTAACATTACTCTACCATCCCTTCCTGCTCTCCCTACCTAGGATGAAGCATTTGGATGATGCAAATTCCCTTTGTGAACATTTAATTCAACCTGTCGAAATTAAAAATTTACCAACTGATGTTCAATCACTTCTTAACTACATCCTAAACAAAGAAATAATTCATGTACCTTTACCTAAACCCATACATACCTTGGAAAATAATGAAAACTCACACATTATTGTAAAACAAATTATTCCTCACAACCAAGGTATTCCAACACCCTATATATGGACTGAAATGGGCACTTTTCGGGTTCCTCAAAAACCTCACTCAACTAGAATGGGTATTATAAAAACTCCTACATCATCCTGTTTAACCGACATAGAAAACCATGATATTCCCTCTCTACCATCATTAATAGACACCTTTCTTACAAGGATAATGCCACAAGCTCGTGAAACTGTGAAAAAAAGAAGAGATAAAGCTTTAACCATTAAAGTAAAGATCAAGATACATGATGACTGTTAGCTCGGTTGTCCCTACTGGTAAGTATTTCTAACCTTGGTGTTCACCTATGTCATGGCATTATTTGATCATTTATGTGACCTCCCCTCTCATGTTGTGTTTTCCCCCCGTGATGTGTTATGTGTTGTTTAGGCCTCCTAGGATGACCCTTGATTCTCTTGCAAGGTCAAGGATATCAGGAGACCGCCTCTATTGTGACCTTCTTCTATTTGTATCATCATTCTTCTATATTGCTTCTCCTCTATTTTCATTGTTGTGTGTTGTGTCTTAAGGACATAGCGCTGTGGTTGGTGACTTGGGGGCACCCTCCTACGTGATTGTCCCTAAGACACTTGTTTTCCTCTCTTGATTTATTGTTTACCTTCCTCTAGTGGTTCTATCTAGTTGGTGGATGACGAAAAACATATAATACTGATACAAACCTAGTGTCCCTTCAGCGAGAAATAAAAAATGGACCTAGTCCATACATGACAATGGGGTTGATATATATTATCCGATGCTTGGCTAGTAGAATCACTCTGTGTGATATTTTGATATTGTCTTATCGTATTAACAAACTATAACAATATAGTTGCTCCATGCACTTTGTTCATCTTTGAATCTTGCCTCGTTACATTCAATTCTGAGATCTTTACAGTATAGCCCCATAGTTATACCCAGTTTCCAAATCTGAAGTGTAAACTTGGCTTTTTGATGTGGTTATGTTCATGCATTGCTTTTGATTGTGTGATGCGGTTATTGTCTTATGGAAATATTTCTAACCTCTTTTCTTGTAGGAATGTGTTTGTGGGAACATTTGGTCATCTTAAAGAACATGTCACCTCTGAGGGCATGGGCTATGGGAGATCTCTTGTTCCCTTGTGTGTTTTCTTCCTACCTTAATGTGCTTGAAATTGGTACATGATATCAACCACCTTAAGGTGGGGGCATATATAAAGGTAAGTTGTCTAATGATTTTGATACTAATGAAGCGTGTTTGTAAGCCCTCTGTGGAGGTGGGATGTTGTATCTCCGCGCAAGTACACATCTTTATTTCTATATTGCAATCATTAAGCCCTCTGCGGAGGTAGGATATCGTGCATATCCTTTTATTTTAAGCCCTTATACGGAAGGCGGGGATGGTGTATTTCTCGAGGAGATTGCATAATCCTATCATTTTCAAAAAGTCCTCCAAGTAGGTGGGGAGCGGATATGAGACTATCCTAACCCTTAAGCGTGTCTTTGGTGATTGTTGTGGCAAAGCCCAATTGTCTGTGTGTGCCTGTAATGTGCCTGAGATGGCTGCGATTGTCATGTTTTCTCCATGTCTTCCATGTGTGTGTGTATGGCGTGTTTGTTCCCAAGCATAGTCTATAGACTAGTGGCGATGAGTCCCTCCTATGCTTTGGGATTTGTATGGCATGTTTGTTCTCAAGTGCAGTCTAAAGACTAGTGGTGATGAGTCCCTCCTGTACTTTGAGATTTTGTATTGTGTATATGTTGCCCCATATGTAGTCTAAAGACTGGTGGCGATGAGTCCCTCTTGCATTATGGGTTATGTGTTTACTTTCCTTGTACTTGCATTTGCATTCATATGGGAAAATGGAAATGAAAAAAAAAAGAAATAATCACTGCATTCACTTTGTTATGCGTGTCTTCAATGTTGTCTTCTTTGTGTCTTGCGTGATTGTTACTGTCTTCTCCATGTTTTGCGTGCCTATTACTATCTCCACTATAATTGGTGTGTTTATAATGTTTTTCTCTAATGTCTACCTGAGACAGGGGGCTAGAAATAGTTCTCAATCTTTACGTATGCATTAGCTCTATGTGCTTGGCATGTTTGTTGTGTTTGTTGATCGTACTTTAATGCATGTATGGGCCTCGCATTCATGAATACATTAAAGTGGGGGCTAAATGTTACGTCAGAAAATGTCTCCCTAGGGCATTTTCCCTCCTATGTTTAGCTCCCGAGTCCTTTACAATACATTTAGATCATCTTGCATGTTAATGATGATTTCCGGTGAAGAAACCCCTAAGTTTTATGGCAAATGGGACCTAGGGGGTGTACTTATGATGAATCCTACCTGAAATAGGGGGGAGGACTTGGGTGTCCACACCCTAGCCCTGCCCTATTTTGGGCCAAGACCTATTTTCATGTGTCGGTTATGTGACCGTTATTAGGTCCTATGCCGACACCTCAAGTTTGAATTATGAATTTCTTGGCAGGAAGTTGTTTAGTTGCATATATAAGCATGTTTAGGCATTCATTTGTAAACTAGAAGATGATTATGAGCTTTTGGCATACTTATGATTTGAGAGCTTTCAAAGTATTCATTGTTGCAGAGTAGAATTATTTTGTTATTGTGTTTGTTATGCAAATTTGGCTTCATCTTCTCATGATGTGAAGGATCTTCATGTTCATTTGAGCTACACCATCGAGGTGACATTCATTTGTGTTTTCAATCATTTATCAATTAGTTTTTTCCTCTATCCCATAGGGATATACACTCTTTATCTGACAACGGTGTTTGGAAGAATTGAATGTCTCTCCAAGGCTTTACCGAGGCAAGCCTCTAAACACCACAACCCCCAACCCACTTTTCTATGATTGCATGTTATAGGTTTCAGAAGTGAAAGAAGTGGAGTTGCAGGGAGGCATTACAGACTGTCAAAAGTGCAGAGCAAAGAAGAAAATCAAGGCTTGGACTAGGGTGCCCACTCATTAGTCCTCTAGATTCTAATGTGGTGAAATCTCTGTGACAACAGAATTGGGTTGCAAACATTCTTCAGAGATCGTGATAAAAATAGGTACATTGGACTAGGGCGCCCACTCATTAGTCCCTAACTTTTTCATGCACCAAACTTTGAAATCTGGTATGTATTTGGTTATCATTTAATATCTCTCTGTGTGATCATTTTCTGTGATTTGTTTGTTTGTTTACAATTTTACAAAATTAGGGTTTTGAGCATAATCAGGCTTAATTGAACAACAAATTCACACAATTCCAATCTTCCCCTCTATTCCAAGTGACATGAGATCTACAGTAGAGTTCT
This sequence comes from Cunninghamia lanceolata, assembly GCA_027924645.1. NCBI lineage: Eukaryota > Viridiplantae > Streptophyta > Pinopsida > Cupressales > Cupressaceae > Cunninghamia > Cunninghamia lanceolata. The sequence goes on from BSBN01000010.1 coordinate 556,860, forward strand.
CTACTCGGTTGAATGTCCTTAAATGTTGGTGTGAAAGGAGGATTCCACATAAACCCTTGAAATTACCAAACCCCTCTTTTTCACACCTAAATAGGACCATGTAGGATTCTTAGGAAGTTTGATTCAGGAAATGCATATGAAGTGGAATTACCGGAAGCATTTGGAATATCACCCATATTCAACATTACAGATCTATATCAGTATCATGAGGAAGAATCAAGTGATAGAATTGAAGTTGGTTTAAAGTATTAGATACCACATCAACAACTGGAGCAGATAGAGCAGATTTTGGATAGCAGAGTTGGGCGCAACACTAGAGGCAAGTAGTATAAAGAGTACCTGGTTAAGTGGAAAGGAAGATAGGAGGAAGATTCATCATGGATTTCTTAGGCTGAGGTAGACCGAATTGGTTTTCCTCTAGCCCCAGGAAAGTGAGGGACTCACTTTTCAAACAACCCCAGGTGTCTGATGTAGGAGCATCCCAAGTTGAAAGGCAATCTTGCATCAACTAAAAATATTTTGATTTCTTTTCTTTTCTTGCATTTCAGTCAATTCAGTCTTAGTAGATTGCACTACATTCTACTACATGATCATTTCACAGTTTGTGGCACAAGAGAAAGATTCAACACTATGTCATCTACATCATATCCAAATTTCATGAGGTTTGCAATTGTTTGCAGAAAGTTATCGCTATTAGAACACCATCAAAACTCATAGAACAGAGCATTCAACATTTAGTATGATCATATAGAGTTTGTGGCACCTTCCCATGACTTGCAGCGCCAAATGGAACATCTCACAAGGTAGTTTGGGACTGAAGACATCTTCATTCAGAATTGCAACGTGTTCCTTCATAACGTGGAGCATTACCATACGATTTTGGCCGACCTACACATTTCATCAAGCATTAGGTTTTGTAACCTCTTAAGGCCGATGCAGATCATTCCTTAAGCTAGGAGATGATATATATTCATCAGATACATTAGGATAGTAGAGAATATGGTAGTGAATATGATAGAAGATCTTTAGTCTTTAGTAGTGGATTTGCGGAAGGCACTTCAAAGCTATATCTTTCATGTAATCTGTAGCAAGCTAGAGGATAGGCCTACAAGCCCATAGTAGTTTGCATGTTGCCGACATGTGATTATTGTAATTGTTCATGATCTTGAATCAATATATTTCTAATTGTTATTCTATTCCTTGTGTTTTCTGTTGTGTTACTCTAAGGCTACACAGTAGGACGGTCCTATTTTTGGACCCTCCATCTGTGACTACACTAGATACCCAAAAGGATACTGTGGAGGATGCATAAATTTACCAAGAAGATGAATGATGCCCTTAGATTGGGAATCTACAAAACCACAGTGTTAGGTACCGTAAAGATGCAAAATCACTTTGTTAGAAAATAAATAATCCTGCAAGGTATGAAATGTATTAGTTCAAAAAATACTAAGAGAATGATGATAAGGAAGGCAATATGAAAATAAGGTTGGATATACATTCCCCATGTTTATGCCCACTTAATAAAGTAGAAGGCAAAAACAGGGAGAAGAATTTGTCTCGTTGAAAATTTCTGTAAATAGTGACGAATATGTTCGTCCCAAGGTTGGTTAATAAAATAAGACTACAACAAAGTACATATGGTAGAGAAGAGGGTGGAACTAAAATTCCAATGCAATAAATGACATGAAAATCGAGGTTCATAGGCCCAAGTTATGAATATTTGAATGAAAGAGGTACTGTAGAAAATTTGAAAATTTTCTATAAATAGAAATTTTTTTACTTTTTTACTATTTTTTTGAATTTGCCCTTTATATAATTTTCAAGCACTTGAGAGAGATTATCAAGAAAAAATTCCACATCGACGAGCTTACTGACCACCATGACTGGATGCATTGAGGCAGCGTGTCGAGCAGGGAGTCGCCATGCACGAGGTAAGAAATTTTTTAATTTTAGCTAATTTTTCCTCATTTTTCATGCCAAAAATAAAGACATGGAGCGCTAAGGTCCCATTTGGGTGCTAGCATCTAACTAAAGTGTTAGCGTCCAATTGATGCACATGCATCCTTCAGACGTGCTAGCATCCAAGAAGGGCGCTGACATCTAGAGGATATGCTAGCATCCAAGAAAAGTGCTAGCATCCTAGAGGTGTAGAGCAAAATTGTATTGTTAAATTTAAAGTTTGATGAATTTTGGTTGAGAATTAATGAAAATTATGTTTGATGACTACAGTACCCTTTGACAATGTAGGAGAATACTGATGACGTTATATTTTTATTATTGAGAAACTAATAGAGCGCATTTTCGTTGGAGGACACTGTGTTGTATGTCTCATTGGAGTCTTCTAGATTTACATGATGGGTAAATGCAAGAAGATGGGAGGCCAACAAGGGGTCTTAAGTGGCCACTTTTTTTCTAAAATCAAGAAATGTTGGTCTTGGATGAGAAATTGAGCATAGTTACACTCAAAATTTGGAGATGCAACCAAAACAATGTTCATAGTGCTCTGAGTCTACTTTCTAAACTAATATTTTTTTATAAATGGTATAGATTAAGGGGTTCAAAAGAGGAAGCCACAAAAATTGGTGTTGTTTCTGTCAAAAAAACATAACATAGCATGTTTTGTGGCTCCCTCAAAAGGTTAACTTTTTTTTGGTATTTTTAAAATCACTTCAATGAGAAATTAGCTAACAACATGTAGTTTATGCCTGATTTTTCAGATAATTTTTTAATGAATATTTGATTTTTTACTAATTTTCAAAGTGGACACATCCTGAAAAACATAATTTTGGCCATGCTACCCTTATAAATTTTGAAAACTAATTGAAAATCATTTTTTTTAATATGTGTAGAATGGAGTCTAGTTTCTAAAAATGTATTTTTTTTTTAAATTTCAATCAGCGGTTAATTTACAATGAAAAAAACACCAAACACTGGTTTTTGCCCAAAAATGGACACAAACAAAATAAATTAAAGATGAAAGGCTTAACATTGTCAAAATGTGAAACAAATTACATCGTTAAATAGCTAAGAGAAAGCCTAACATTACCTAGGTGTTTGATTTGTTCGACCTTGAAAGACGTGCAAATATGAGGGTTAGCACGAATGAAATTATGTGAAATCCTGTAGAATATGCAAAAACATGTCTCTGGACATTGGGAAGGCACTCCAAGCCTTTGGGTTGGAAATCCAAAGCAAATCCCAAGCCTAAGGCTTGGGATTCCCAAAGAAAAATATAACGTGAGAGCGTTATAACGTGCTCGCGTTATGTTCTGTTTTGCATTTTTTCCTTTTTCCCAAAAGTTCACTCAATGTTTGTCATGTTTGACATAATGCGAGCACGTTATAACGCGCTCGCGTTACGTCCCCCTTGGATTGTTTTATGTTCAAGGTTATTAAGTTTGTATGTATGTATGTATGTATGTATGTATGTATGCCTATATGTATGTATGTATGTATAGTGTTGAGGGTAGAGGAGGGTAGAGATGGGGTGAGGCAGATAGGGGAGGAGAGGGGTGGATAAGGGTTGAGGGTTTAAGGTCAAGAGGGATTAGGGTTTAGGGTTGAGGGATTAAGCTTTAAGGTTGAGGGTTGAGGGTTTAGGGATAAGATTTAGAGTTTAGGGATAAGGGATTAGGGTTTAGGACCTTGAGGGATTAGGGTTTAGGGTTAAGGCTTTAGGGATAGCGTTTAGGGTTGAGGGTTGAGGGATTAGGATTAAGGTAGAGTGTTGAGGGTAGAGGGATTAGGGATAGGGTTTAGGGTTGAGGGATCAGGGTTTAAGGTACAGTGTTGAGGGTGTAGGGTTTAGGGATAGGGTTTAGGATTTAAGGTTTAAGTGTTGAGGGTTAAGGATTTAGGGATAGGGTTTATGGTTTAGGGATAAGGGATTAGGGTTTAGGGATTAGGGATTAGGGTTTAGGGTTTAGGGTTTAGGGTTTAGGGTTAAGGGATTAGGGTTTAGGGTTTAGAGATGTACAATTAAGGGGTACCATAAATAAACTAGAATTTAGGTAGGCTTGGGAAAATTTTGTGAATCATCATGGGTTGGAGATTGGAGATTTTGCTGTGTTCAAGTACATATCCAAGTCATATTTTAAGGTTAAGATATTTCAAAGAACAGGTTGTGTGAAAAACATCAGTGCTCTTCAACTTATGAATACCAACATTGATACAGATAAAAGATGCCCTTCTTCTAACAGAGTATGCAGTTCAAGTCAACCAATGGGCAACAAGTTGTTGAATGAATTGGTTTAATGGGTGTGCCTCCTTCTTCAAATTTATGCTTGGAGACTTTACACAAAAACTGGTAACTCTATACATTATTTTTCATTCTTTTATTTCTTGTACACTATTAAGAACTTGTAAAATCTAATTGTGTAATGTGTTTATGGTAGCGCATTCCACCTACATTTGTTTCATAGTTTATAAACAACACAGACGAACATATGGTGTTGCAAGGCCCAGGTGGGCAGGAGTGGAATGTGCAATTAGGGGGTACCATAAATAAAATGGAATTTAGGCAACGTTGGGAAAATTTTGTGAATCATCATGGGATGGAGATTGGAGATTTTGTTGTGTTCAAGTACATATTTTAAGGTTAAGATATTTCAAAGAACAGGGCGTGTGAAAAATATCAATGCTCTTCAGCTTATGAATACCAACATTGATACAGATAAAAAATGCAAGGCTTCTAACAGAGGATGCAGTTCAAGTCAACCAATGGGCATCAAGTTGCTAATTGAATTGGTTTCTGATGAAGAAGACAATGATGTTGTTGAAGCAACGGAAGAAAATCAAAATTGTAAGTCTAATTTAATTTATTTCAACTTTCAAAGCAGGCATTTGAATTGTAGCTTGACCAGGAGGATTGGTATAACAAAAACTTAATTCTGTTATAGGTCATTCTTTGAAGAACCCTGGACATTATGGACCCTATCATCTAGAAAAGCACATGACAGTGAACTTTGCCCCACATTTCAAATCAGATAAACCTTTTTATTCAATGAAAATGAAGTCAGGGAATGTAAACTAACCATGCATACTAGTAAGATCACATTCTCTGCCTTGTATTCTTATTACTCTTACTTTATTAAGAGAAGAGTGTCAAAAATAATGGGTTTAATTGTAATCTAACATAAGGCAAAGCAGTTTTGTTATTACATTTTTCTGAGGGATCTCTAGAATAGTCTAATATAATGTAGTCTTCTATAATATGAACATCTACATTTGTGTGAATGCTAAGCTTTAATAGTAGAGTATTAAATCAATGCAATCAGCTATTTATTGGGTTAAAATAACTTAGTTTTTGTAATGGTTTGGGAATTCAAGAGTTGCCAAAAATAGGTAAATGTCCTCTACAATTACCAAGAGAAAAAAGTTTAGTAGTTCTTGTGGATAGAGCCAGTAAACAATGGGAGATTATTTGACTGTTTCATAACAATATACCTGCCCTAAGTGTGGGGTGGGCATATTTTGTACATCATAATAATATCAAGGAAGGAAACATTTGCATCTTTGAGCAGGTGGACAACAAGAAACATAGATTTATGTTTAGAGTTCATATAGATCGAAAGCTAAAATAAGGATCCTTCTGAATGAACTTCTAGGAGGGAAAGACATGCCAAAGATAAAACGAGAAAATTATACAAGAAAAGATCTTCATGAGGTTTGTAATATTTTGTCTAAAACAAACAAAAAATAGTTAATTAAAAATAGAAAATCAAGAAAGAAATGGTACTAAAATGTATAGTTATTGATATCTAAAATGTATAGTTACTAATATCTATTTTTAAAAGACTGATTGATTTTTATGGCCAAAGTTGTTTATTTTACCTAGTTGATGGTTTTAATTACACCCAGGTTATACATTGGGAGTAGATGTGTGCACATTTTTATGGCTCCGATTTAAATTCAAGAAAATAGGTGGAGAGATTATGCTGATCTTTTAAAAAAAATCTTAATAAAAAAATGTTCACTTAATGTTGACTAGGGGTTTTGATTTCAACCATTCATTGCCCATTGTGGATGTACCCCAATGCAAAGATTTTCTCATAATGATCATCCTTTTGATTTCAACTGTTAATTACTCATTGTGGATGTACCAGACATAAATCTTTTCTCATAGTGTGTACACCTATTGGCATAATGAACCCCAGATGGGCCAAAAAAACATGCCATATAATTTGAATATTCACTTCAACTAGAAAGTTTTACTGATGGAGCTAGAAACTCAAAGAATTGACAGGGCACAATATGGTCTGAGATGTGAGATGCAAGCAAGGACAACTCATGAATCTAAAGAGTTAAGGTGGACTTCAAAGACCTTTCCTAATTTCAATGGATGCCATTTGCTCTTGCTAGTTGATGGTAAATACTGCAATTTTGCAAACTTTGTTTTCATTATCCAAGAGAGAAGCATTAGGGTTTAGGGTATAGTGTTGAGGGTTGATGGTTGAGGGATTAGGGTTAAGGGTTGAGGGATTATGGTTTGATGTTGAGGGTTGAGGGTTAAGGTTCGGGGGTTGAGGGGTTAGGGATAGGGTTGAGGGTCAAGGGATTAGGGTTAAAGTAGAGTGTCGAGTGTATAGGGATTAGGGATAGGGTTGGAGGGTTTAGGGATAAGGGATTAGGGTTTAAGGTATAGTATCGAACTTGTTGAGGGTTTAGGAATAGGGATAGTGTTTAGGGTTTAGAGATGAGGGATTAGGGTTTAGGGTTTACGGTTGAGGGATTAGGGTTTAAGGTATAGTGTTGAGGGTTTAGGGTTGGGGGATTAGCGTTAAGGGTTGAGGGATTAGGATTTGACGTTGAGGGTTGAGGGTTGAGGTTTTAGGGTTGAGGGTTTAGGGATAGGGTTTGTTGGCAAGAGACACTATGTGGCTTCATAAGTGTTGTCATTGATGGCAACAAAGTCCATCCCACTGATCCGCAACACATGGTATGTCTATACCGGAAGTCAGATTGAAGAGTATTTTGGTCCGGTGAGTAAGAAAAAAGCATGCAGCAAGGTCCAACAGTCAGGTCCAGATCTCTCAGAAGATGTATCTCAGCAAAGTGCGGACTTGGGGAAGTCAAGAGGAGTACCATGACTACCACATTCTAGAGATTGAGCCTCCGGTGATGAAAGAGTGAAAAGATATGAGCACCTAAGTGTTGGGTTCCTGACAGGCAGAGCAAACTAAGTAAGAACTAACTGACAGAGTATCAAACCTTAATCTAGATGAGAAATTGATGGTGATCAAGCTTCTTGAGGGATCATTCATGGTTGGTCGACATGATTGATGACTTCTATAACTATCTCTTTGATGCGCATCACTTAGTAAGCATGGATTCAGCCGACAGACCAGAGTCTGGGAAAATCTTGAGTATTCCAGATGCCGACTAGAAAGATGTTGAAATCCTTGGTGCGGATATATATACCAGATGAATTTCAGTATGAAGGTGTGTGTGTGATAATAATGTGTGAAGAAAAGCATATAGTAGTGTGGAAGCAGCTATACAAGTCCGGTATGTGACAGAACAATAGCACCAAGCAAAGGAAAAATGAAGTGCTACAGATCAGTATATTGAGCCTAACTGGAATTGAACCTCAGCATATGTGGATGCCTCTGATCAGTTCAAACACCTAGTTACATTCTATATACCTTGTAGATAGTGAGTCTCTTGTAGGCAGTGAGCCTCTTGTGAGCAGTGTGCTCGGGTAGTGAGCCCTAATTGGCAAGTGTCATTTTGTACTTCTTATTCTTTTAACAGAGAATACAATCTTGGGTTAGTCACCCCGTGGTTTTTCCCTTAACAGGGTTTTCCACGTCAAAATAATTGTGTTATGTGTATTGATTTTATTTCTGCTTTCATGGTTATGCATGCTTATATGTTTTGATGCTGCACTAATTGTTAAAGAAGAACAAAAAGTTAAATTATTTAAGAGAACTGATTCACCCCCCCTCTCAGTTATCCACCTTGTTTCCAACAATTGGTATCAGAGCCAAGTTCCTCCAAACAGAGCCTAACAGCTTGAGGAAGATTTGGGAATCTCAATGGAAATGTATGGTATGAGGGAACAATTTCAGTCTGCCCTAGATGATATTGAACAATCTCACTCTGAAGTTAATAACTTGAGGGAAAGACTCAAACAAGCTGATGACTTCATAAATGAACTAAAAGAAAAAATGAGTATCTCTGTGAAAAAGAGAAAGGAACTTCTTCAACAATTAGCAAGTCAAAGTGAAGCTAATGATACTAATGAAGATCTGAATGAGAAAAATAAGTTATATGAGAAGCTATCAAAAGAGGTCATTATGGTAAGACATGAAATGGAATTAGGGGTTATGAAATTCACCCAAGAAATTGAAGAGAAAAGAAAAATGGAAGATAATCTAAGACAATCTCTCAAGGAGAAGTCAGAAGATAGCCACAAAATGGATAGAATAATCAGACATCTAGAATTTGATCTTGAAGAAGCTAGAGATAATGAAGAACAACTTGAAAATCAGATAGACACTCTTAAAACGGATCTTCAAACAGCAAATGGATACAAAGAAAAATTCAAGATAAGGTCTGCTCAACTTGAAGTTCTTCTTGAAAGCCAAAAGAGGGTAGATGACAAGCATGGCTTGGGATATGAGAAAGGTGAAAGCTCTGGATCTGGTCAAAAGAACTCTGGATCAGGAAATCCAAGGTGCAAGCCTAGAAGACCTCCGGTAAGACAACCAAATGCTCAAAGATATCCATCCTTCAATGGATACTGCCACAATTGCAATAACTTTGGTCATAAAGCAAATCAGTGCAGAAGAAGAATGAATCAGACTAATTCATCCTTCTCCGGATAGTGTTTTAACTGCAAAAGGTATGGTCACAAATCTCATGAATGTAGAAATATGCAAATAAACAATTCATTCAATGGTAGATGCTTTGCATGCAATATAATGGGACATATGGCTAATCAATGTAGATCAAGAGGATATCAGCCAAATATGCAAAGAAATATAGCTTGCTACAATTGCAATAGATCCAGTCATATTGCCAAATTCTGCAGAAGTAAGAATCAGGATAAAAGGGGTCCAGTGCATCATAATCAAAATCAAGACAAAGGAAAAGGAAAAGTGAATGTGGATGAAGTTCAAAGGGAGATGAACAAGATTTGGGTGAAGAGAAGTACAGAAAATGTTGGGGATGGATCCGCACCAGAATCTGGTGTTGATATTCCTTCCGAAAACTAAATATATGAGCTCTCGCTCAGGGGGAGTCACAAAAGAAAATAATTTCCCCCAGCCAGTCAATTGGTGCCTAAATTGGCACATGGAGTGTAGCGGATTGAAGAGTTCTCAAAGAGATATCTAAATAACCCTTGGTAAAATAAAAGATCCTCAAGAAGATTGAAGAGGCTAATCATCCAAAATTGATCCAGTTTGACAGTCATCCAGTAAAAGCAGGATCTTCACAGTTAGATCTGGTATGATTCAAAATTGAAATACCTTGATCTGTGGATAAATAGGATGATTCAAGGAAGGAAGATCCATTGTAAGTTATCATTCTAAGTGCATCTCAGTGATCCAGAAGGATATCTATCAGAACAAGGAGAACAAGGCAACCAGAATGACTTAAGTTGTGCATTTATTGAAATATGGAATTAGGGTTTGTGCAGAGATAAAAGGGTTATTTTGTTCATCATTTACACATTTGCATTCAAGAAGAAGAAAGAAAGAGCTCTGCAACAAAATTGCTTTAGCCCTCTCAAGGATCAACCGCAGAATTCGATTCAACTAATGATCTTTTCGGCTCTTATCGTGAACCCTAGAAGCGTAAAAAGATATTTTTGCTCTTGCAAATCTCTCTCTGAATCTTTTGAAAGATGGCTACTCCAAATGTTGTTAAGATCACTGATAGGCCGCGTCCTAAGTTCAAGAAACATCCTTACAAATCCCTAGAAGTTGATCCCCTAAGCGCATTCTCTAGCATTCCGCATGGGGTTCTACATGTAGAAGATGTTAGGGTATACATTCACGCCAACATTAAGGAATTTGGGGGATCCAAGCTGATGGATATCTATCACAAGGAATTAATAGATGAAACATTTGAAATTAAACCCCAATACAAGGCCATCCGGGATAAGCATTTTGGACATTGCATCCATTTCCCCTGTTTTGCAGAAGATGAATGGGTCCGGTATGTTCTGTGCAGAATGCATGACAACTTCATGTGGTTGATGAGGCCATTTAAGATCACAAAAGATGCCATTAGGACGGTAACCGGATTGCACTCATCCGATAGGTTGCCTGCTCTCAAATCAGTCAAAAACCAAACTGTAAGTGAGGCTACTAGATCAAAATTTGACAAGAGGGCAATGACAATAGAAGACATCATAGATTCGGATATCAAATTTGCCTCTATGATAATTGGTTACAAAATCTATCACTCCAGCAGGGAGAATTCAGTATCTAGAACTGCTATATATACTGCATATGAAATGCTAAGGAAAAATACTGACTATGGTCTTTGTGAGCTTCTCCTGAACCAACTGTTAGAGAATTTATAGAAAATAAAGAAGGATAAGAAGAATTCTTTTAAGTACAGTGGCTTGATACTATGTCTATTCTTTCACTATATGAATGAGCTACCCAGATCCAATGGTTGGGTATGGCAAAATGACAGACCTATGGCCATACAAATCAGAGACTATATGTATGGGCTTGGTGATGCCAAGGCTCAAAGCACAGCTCTCTGGGGATATTTCAAGAATTTCCAAGGTATGATGCAGGCCAGAGAAAGAATTCCTTAGACATTAGTTGAAAAATATAAAGATACAGTGTGTTTTATGGTAGACTCTGATCAATGCCTAATGGAGGCAGTAGAGCCCAGAATAGTCTGGATTATGCCAATGGGCTATGAGGTGGATGAGAAAATTCTAGAGCTGCATGTCCAACACCTACTAAGTCAGCCTAAGGACCCTGAGGCTGAAAGGTTTGGCACCTTTCAAGAATTGAGTGTGAAAATTCATGTTGAACTAAGGCAACCTGAAATAAAGAGAAAAGTCAGGAAGGAAGTAGAGGAAATTGCCAAGAAATATGGCATATCAAAGGAGGAAGTTGATGCCAACAGAGAGAAGGTAGAAAGAGCAGAAAAATAGAGACAAGAAGTAGAAAAATAAAGTGTTCTGGTGCAAGCCCCCTCCCGGACTAGATCCTCAAAGAGCTTTGCACCTGCCACCTCTAAGAGCTCAAAATCTTCAAAACTGGAAGCAAAGACATCCGGAAAAGGAGAGAAGAGAACAAAGACAAAGGCCACAAGGTCATACACAAGCCACAAGGATGATGAAGAGATAGAGACAGATGAGGAGGTTAAGATAATGAAGAAGAAAAAGAAAACTTATGTGGAATCATCTGCTAGCAAAAACAAAGAAGAAGAAGCAAAAGAATTTGTTGAAAGACCTACACTCTCCATTGATGATATCATCAAGGCAGTTACTGTGCATAGGAATCTGCAACCAATGACAAAATTCTATGATGAGTATAGTGACAGACAAAAGGATCTTGGAAGAAGCTACAGTTAAGTACTTAAACATATATAATAAAGTATTCATTGAAATCATCTCTCTAATCCCCAAGAGTTTAGAGAAAGTACTTGAACTCAGAAAAAACAATGCTAAGGAAAAGGATATGGAGATCTGGGAACAGTTAGCTATTCAGCTCTATCCTTCCATCACTCCAAAAAAAATGAACATGATCTTCAAGGATTGTAAGGATGAGTTCCGAAGCAAAGCCAGAATGAACAAGCTTATGCTTGGAGAGACTGGTCAGGTGGCAAAAGAGACTGAAGACATCCTTTGGAATGCATATAAAAGATTCAATCTTCCTATTATAGAGGACATATGTGATGAACCTTCTACCATGGATGTCGAAGGATTAAGTGCATCAAAGGAAGATTCTACTAAGAAAATTGCAGAAGAGTCAAAGGAGACAGGTGAAGAGAAGACTAAGGACTTGGATTCCTCTGTTCTGGAAGAGGAAATCCATGAAGAAGTAAACATCTCTCTTCTGGATCCCCCAGCAGACTCTGAAACTGAAGGAGAAGAAAGAAAAGAAGAGAAAATTAGTCAAGAAGAAGAGGTAAAGGGAAGAGAAGAAGATCAATCAGAGAAGACCCCAGGTGACAGTTCTGAGGCTACAGAAGGAAAGAAGACTCTGTCTCCGGCAAGAGACACTATAAAAGCAGTTAAAGACTTCCTGACCAAAGAAATGATGGATTTAGATGAACCGGAGCTATTCCATGGACCACTCAATTTTGACTCTCTCTCTCCGGTCCAGACAATGAAGGTAGCATCTTTTGCTCAAGCTAAAGCAAAAGAAAAGCTTCTGAAGTCTCACATGGAAGACTGTGAGCTAATAGGCATTGCATGCGGTGTGTTGAAGAAGATTATGTCATCCTTCTAGAAGGATCCTTTGGCCTCTTCATCCGGTAACTTGAAATATCTTGTTAATTCTATTAGCACACATTTTGATTCATTGGAGAAATCAACAGAAGAGAAAGTCTGGAAAGAGTTTTTGGGAAAGAGATTCTCTAAAGTATAGGGACTTATAGCAAATGATAGGAGAAATCTAGATATTGGGATAAAGAGCCTAGAAAATGCTCTTAAAGATGGCAAAGATTTATACAAATTTTGTCTATCTTGGTCCACAGTAACAGCAGACATTGCCAAAAAGGTAGAAGAACAAGAGAGTAAACTGTCAAGTTTATCTCAAAATTTTGATCCTCTCACCTCATCCATAATAAATCAAGAGTGTCAGACTATTGCCACTATTAATGAAATAAAGAGGCTTGAAAAGGAGAAGAAGAATAGAATAAGCAGGCTAAGTGAACTAAGAGGGATAATTATCCCTAAGTTAGAGGCAATGCATGAGGCCCTAACTGATGCTCAGACCACAGCCCGGACCAGTGATTCAGCAGACCTAAAAAGGGCAGAATCTTTTGCATTTTTGATAAGTGGTCACATCTTAATTTTGGACAGGATGAAGCAGAGTTGGGCAACATAATTTGTCCAGTTGAAAACCACTTTTGCAGATATCCTTAAGTATATGTAAGTACAACATGTATATACTTATCCAGCAATATATAGGTTGTTGTTCTTTGCAAATTTTGGTGTGCAAGTTTCACCCTTTGCCATTGATGTCAAAGGGGGAGTGAGGAGTAGTGAAAAATGTAGAATCTAGCTAAGGGGGAGCTCTGGTAAAAATGTACATAAGATAGAGCATCAACCAAGGGGGAGTTTGTTATAACACTTAGTCATTTTTCACTAAGTGTTGCCATCAATGCCAAAGGGGAGATTGTTGGCAAGAGACACTGTGTGGCTTCATGAGTGTTGTCATTGATGGCAACAAAGTCCATCCCACTCATCCGCAGCACATGGTATGTCTATACCGGAAGTCAGATTGAAGAGTATTTTGGTCTGGTGAGCAAGAACAGAACATGCAGCAAGGTCTGACAGTCAGGTCCAGATCTCTCAGAGGATGTATCTCAGCAAAGTACGGACTTGGGGAAGTTAAGAGGAGTACCATGACTACCACATTCTAGAGATTGAGCCTCCGGTGATGAAAGAGTGAAAAGATATGAGCACCTAAGTGTTGGGTTCTTGAAAGGCAAAGCAGACTGAGCAAGAACTAACCGACAGAGCATCAGACCTTAATCCAGATGAGAAATTGATGGTGATCAAGCTTCTTGAGGGATCATTCATGGTTGGCTTACATGATTGATGACTTCTATAACTATCTCTTTGATGTGCATCACTTAGTAAGCATGGATTTAGCTGATAGACCAGAGTTTGGGAAAATCTTGAGTATTCCGGATGCCAACTAGATAGATGTTGAAAGCCTTGGTGCGGATATATATACCAGATGAATTTTAGTATGAAGGTGTGTGTGTGATAATAGTGTGCGAAGAAAAGCAGAGAGCAGTGTGGAAGCAGCTATACAAGTCTGGTATGTGACAAAATAACAGCACCAAGCAAAGGAAGAATGAAGTGCTGCAGATCAGTATATTGAGCCTAACCAGAACTGAACCTCAGCATATGTAGATGCCTCTAATCAATTCAAACACCTAGTTACATTCTATATACCTTATAGACAATGAGTCTCTTGTAGGCAGTGAGCCTCTTGTGAGCAATGTGCTCAGGCAGTGAGCCCTAATTGGCAAGTGCCATTTTGTACTTCTTATTCTTTTAATAGAGAATACAATCTTGGGTTAGTCACCCCGTGGTTTTTCCCTTAACAGGGTTTTCCATGTCAAAATCATTGTGTTATGTGTATTGATTTTATTTCTACTTTCATGGTTATGCATGCTTATATGTTTTGATGTTGCACTAATTGTTAAAGAAGAATAGAAAGTTGAATTATTTAAGATAATTGATTCACTCCCCCCTCTCAGTTATCCACCTTGTTTCCAATAGGGTTGAGGTTCAAGGGATTAGGGTTAAAGTAAAGTGTCGAGGGTATAGCGATTAGGGATAAGGTTGGAGGGTTTAGGGATAAGGGATTAGGGTTTAAGGTATAGTATTGAGCCCATTGAGGGTTTAGGAATAGGGATAGTGTTTAGGGTTTAGGGATGAGGGATTAGGGTTGAGGGTTGAGGGATTAGGGTTGAGGGTTGAGGGATTAGGGTTTAGGGATAGGGTTTAGGGCTTAAGGTTGAGGGATTAGGGTTTAAGGTATAGTGTTGAGGGTTTAGGGATAGGGTTTAGGGTTGAGGGATTAGGCTTTGACGTTGAGGGTTGAGGGTTGAGGTTTTAGGGTTGAGGGTTTAGGGATAGGGATGAGGATCGAGGGATTAGGGTTAAAGTAGAGTGTCGAGGGTATAGGGATTAGGGTTCAGGTTTGAGGGATTAGGGTTTAGGGATAGGGTTTAGGGTTTAGGGTTGAGGGATTAGGGTTTAAGGTATAGTGTTGAGGGTTTAGTGTTGAGGGATTAGAGTTAAGGGTTGAGGGATTAGGGTTTGACATTGAGGGTTGAGGGTTGAGGTTTTAGGGTTGAGGGTTTAGGGATAGGGTTGAGGATCAAGGGATTAGGGTTAAAGTAGAGTGTCGAGGGTATAGGGATTAGGGATAGGGTTGGAGGGTTTAGGGATAAGGGATTAGGGTTTAAGGTATATTATCGAGCCTGTTGAGGGTTTGGAATAGGGATAGTGTTAAGGGTTAGGATAGGGTTTAGGGTTGAGGGATTAGGGTTTAAGGTATAGTGTTGAGGGTTTAGGGATAGGGTTTAGGGTTGAGGGATTAGAGTTAAGGGTTGAGGGATCAAGGTTTGACGTTGAGGGTTGAGGGTTAAGGTTTTAGGGTTGAGGGTTTAGGGATAGGGTTGAGGGTCAAGGGATTAGGGTTAAAGTAGAGTGTCAGGGGTATAGGGATTAGGGATAGGGTTGGAGGGTTTAGGGATAAGGGATTAGGGTTTAAGGTATAGTATCAATCCCATTGAGGGTTTCAGAATAGGGATAGCGTTTAGGGTTTAGGGATGAGGGATTAGGGTTGAGGGTTGAGGGATTAGGGTTTAAGGTATAGTGTTGAGGGTTTAGGGTTGAGGGATTAGAGTTAAGGGTTGAGGGATTAGGGTTTGACATTAAGGGTTGAGGGTTGAGGTTTTAGGGTTGAGGGTTTAGGGATAGGGTTGAGGGATTAGGGTTTGATGTTGAGGGTTGAGGGTTTAGGGATAGGGTTGAGGGTCAAAGGATTAGGGTTAAAGTAGAGTGTAGAGGGTATAGGGATTAGGGATTAGGGATTAGGGTTTAAGGTTTAGGGTTGAGGGATTAGGGTTTAAGGTATAGTGTTGAGGGTTTAAGGTTGAGGAATTAGAGTTAAGGGATTAGGGATTAGGGATTGACTTTGAGGGTTAAGGGTTGAGGTTTGAGGGTTGAGGGTTTAGGGATAGTGTTGAGGGTCGATGGATTAGGGTTAAAGTCGAGTGTCAAGGGTATAGGAATTAGGGATAGGGCTTAGGGTTGAAGGTTTAAGGATTGAGGGTTGAGGCTTTAGGGCTAAGGGTTAAGGGATTAGGGTTTAGTGATAGGGTGTAGGGTTTAGGGTTGAGGGATTAGGGTTTATGGTTGAGGGAATAGGGTTTAAGGTAAAGTGTTGAGGGTTTAGGGATAGGGTTTAAGATAAAGTGTTGAGGGTTTAGGGATAGGGTTTAGGATTTAAGGTTTAAGGGTTGAGGGTTGAGGCTTTAGGGTTTACGATTAAGTGAGACCTAGATGGCTATGGATGGATGGAGAGGTAGACAAGGAGCGACTGAGAGACATAGAGAGGGGGGAGGTAGAGAGGTGATGGGGAGAGATAAGTGAGATATAGAGAGGTGAGAGATACAACATGAGCTAATGGAACTAGAGGTGAGATATTGCAAAGGTGCTATCAAAGGTGAGATAGGCACAAATATTTATGGATCAATCTATAGCAAGAGAAAATGTGAGCACGTTCTAACGCACTCGCATTTTGTCCTACTATAGAAATGGTAAAAAAGCATGGACCCCCGTGATCTGAGCCCACATGCTCTATTTTCATGCTGATTATGCGTGTGTTCTGACAAAAAAGAAGTGTTTTCATGCTGTTGGGAAGTTCACATGCACATTTTACACATTCTACCACCTTTACATGATCTTTCCACCACCTTTTCTACTTTTCCAACTTGAGGAGGAGGAAATAACATAGTTTTTGCATCAAATTTGAATATATCTATTCAAGTTTCAATTTTTGTAGTGTTGCAATGTTAATTGTGATTCAATTTTAGGAATTTAACATTATAGATTGGTTAATAGTATTGTTGTTACTAATTATATTTGAGTGTTATTAAATTTAACATTGAAAAGGAAGCAAGTGGTGAAAAACTCAAACTGTTGAGGAGTTTGATGCAAGAAGAAAAAAACACTACATAATTGGGTACTCTCTCCATTTGAATCTCTGTTTTTTAGGTATGTCAAGTCTTTACATGCATGTTCTTCACATTTTCCTTAATTTTATTTGAATTACTTTATCATGCTTTATCATACATGTTTATATCACTTGTATCCAGTATGCATAATAAAAGACTATGTATACATATCTTGTGTTTATATAATAGACTATGTTTTAAATTAGTTCATGGTATGCATAATAAAAGATATCTCAAAGGTCAACATTAATTAAAATAGACATATTCCCAATCAAGAAAGTAGCCTACAATCTCACATGATGCCATGTATATTTTCTACACTTGGGCTCTGTAATAATTATGTGTAATAAACAGACCTTAACATACCATGATGTCAAACTATACAAGAATAAATCCTTACAACATAATAAAAATACAATCCCACTATTATCTTGTCATATTAACAAGTTAAAATACAAATGAATAGGTGCCAAGATCATACAAGTATGCACATGACATGATGATTTGTATGCACATGACACAACAATATTTCAAAATTTCCTAATTGTCCTTTGTTAGCACATGATGGTGGTTACCTTGATCGACTATATACCATTCAATACCCTAAATTACAGAGATTAGTCTAATGATTTCTATGACAATCCTAGGTATGTGATGTAGAGGTAGGGTTCAACTCAATCCAAAGGGCTCATACCGATAGTTTCTTCAAATTTCATAAGCTTTCCTCTCAAGCAATCTCCCTATACAAAGGCACAAAGAGGGTCTTCAATACTTCAATACCTAACAAGGTTACTAGAGGTCTTCTTACCCCTCAGGAACTTAGACACAACCATTCTAAACCCTTACTCAAGTCTACACTCTTCAATTGCTGTCTATTCCTTTACAAGCCACCCAAATCCTAGTAGCCCTAGTACCAACAAAACACCTTCTCAATTCTAAATTTCAACTTCTTGATCTAAACCGTCATCAACACTTTAACAATGCTCTTTCATCAAAACCCTACTTGAAAGCATCACTTTTCACCAAAAGAAGACATGTGATTTAACAATTATAGATTGTAGTGTTGCAATGTTAATTGTGATTGAATTTTAGGAATTTAACATTTAACAATTCTGAGGATTATATTCATCATAAAAAAGTCACTTTTAGTCAATAGAAGCCAAAATATATCCATTTACAATCATGGATTAGTTAAGGACAACTAGGTGGTAAATTTGTTGCCATTGGCAACTTCACAAATTTGGTGTCTTATCTTGTCCTCCTTGGTTTTCTCCATGGATCTCCATCATTGTCTTCATGAATCGTATAATTCATCATGTCATAGTGCCTTCATCATTCCATAATTGACTATCCCACTTGACAAGAGGCCTAATTAGGCTTGTGCAAATAGGTCACTATAGGTTTTTTGATCTCCAGGCTTCCAATCTTCAAACCAAGAAAATAAACATATCAAATTGGGTCTGCCTCAACCTTTTCAAGCATGAAGTCCCATGTACTCTTCACTTGTAGCCTCAATAGGTGACTCTCCTTTGACCTTATCCTCATCTAGGACTGAAGTGAACTTTGTACCATAATGCTTTGTATGGCTGCAATAACATTATGTAATAATGCTTTGTATGGCTACAATAATTTGCTTTGTATGCTTTGTACCTATTTTGGTTGAGTGACATTTACTCTTTTACATGATGATTGCATGTACATTTACTATGAAGGGTTGAATGACATATATTTTAGTTATTTGTATGGATTCATTTCTTAGGAACTAATATTGGTCTCTTTATCATGCTACAGACAAATTCTCCGTCATGCCGAGGAAACGATCAAGAATTAAACCAACACAAGAAGAGATAGAAGCTAAGAATGCAAAGAAAGCAATGGCTATGAGGGAACTTCGTGAGAAGATGAAATTGGACATGATAAATGAATACATGCCAATTGAAGAGGAACTGCAACCATCACAAAGAGATATGGTATTGGCAGCACAAAGAGAACGAATGCAAAAACTTCGTGCTATGAGAGATTTGAATACCATAGTTGGAGACACGTCCTCTACCGCAAGTCAACATGTAGGGACACCATCTACCACATCTCAAGCTGAGAGTATATCATCACTCACATGTGATGAAGGAGGTACGCCATCGTTCCCACCTCAACCTCAAGGTATGTCATCTATTCCATCTTCGATCGAAGGTATGCCATCTAGCCCATCTCATTTAAATATTGATGAAATTCCTAATGTTGAGATGAATCTACCTAACTTAACACCACCTAGAATTTTGCATAGAAAGCCAAAGTATTTGATTGATATTGATGAGAATATTTTGCAGCCAATGGAAGGTAAGATTCCAAAACGCACTTATAGAAGATATTCTTATAAGATTTGGAGATTGTTCTTTGAAAATTTAAATGAGACCGCAAGATGTCAACTATTCATTGAAATGATGCGAAGTATAAAGTATAGGTCCATCATGAAGATTCTTGGGTTGAGAA
Organism: Cunninghamia lanceolata; assembly: GCA_027924645.1. Lineage (NCBI taxonomy): Eukaryota > Viridiplantae > Streptophyta > Pinopsida > Cupressales > Cupressaceae > Cunninghamia > Cunninghamia lanceolata. The sequence goes on from BSBN01000010.1 coordinate 576,258, forward strand.
CATCAGAGGCTTCAAGTGAAAAATCTATTGTCAAGAATCTAATGAGTGCGTATGAGAGTGTGGGTAACACCTCATGCACAAAAGATAGTAATGCAACATGGCATGTGATTACATCGACTATAGTAAGTAGTCAAATGAGGAAAGATCGTCTCATTAGAAAGACAAGTCAAGCATTGAGAATTAATAGGAAAACTTTATCAAAAGCCGTTGGAAGATGCTAAAGAATTGAGGACACTAATGCCAATGAATTATGGGTGTTCTCAGGGAGACTACCACTAAAAGATAAACCAATTGTTGAAGCATTGAAATCACTAATTGAAGACTTTTGGAAGAATTACACAAGGGTATCTCTGAATCAAAGGGATGTGGTAAGAAGGAGAATCGGTAGTTGGAACCGTGAGCCACATCCAAAGCATTTTTTGGATGAGACTCAAACATAGTTTTTTGGTAAATTTCTAGAGAAGTATCCTCAAATTAAAATTTGTCAAAGATATTTTAAAATGCTAAAACCTTTCTAGGTCAAGATAAATCACACATGCACTACTTGTTGTTATAAATTACATATTAAATTTTCTAACCATTTTGATGTTTATCGGTCTATATGTTTAGATTTGCATACTAACAATGTTTTGCAGGGTTGTGGCATACGTGCCCCACCAACATCTTCAAGAGACTTCATATCAAGAATTTTATGTGAAAGAGAGGAAGGTCAAATATTCTACAAGAAATTATGCTTGGATGGCACATGTCATCGTTGTGGTGGCTTGTAACATATGCCAATATGTGAACATATGGAAAGAACACATGCGGTTGGAAATGAACTAGTAGAGTTCGATAAGTATAAAATAGTGACATACAATACAAAAGATGGTAAAGAAGCAAAGGGGTGTGAATTCGTTATTGAAAAGATTCCAGTGTATCAGTTTATGCCTATATTTTGTGACAGCATAGTGTATGAGTATGCAAGACATGCCCATAGAGCTTGATGGTTGGACTTGCAATTCAAGTTATGCAAGGATACATTTCTAGTTGGTAGCATTGTTTCAGTCATCGACTTTGCAGAGAACTACAGTCTACAGCCATAGCATGATGTGCAATCACAATATTACAACTCCACACAGGTTTCTATATTTTTGCACATCGTATTCATTCATGTGAATGATAGTACAGAGGATGATAGAAAGATCATAAAGGAGTATCATTTCTATATCAGTGATGATCGCACCATTCTATGAAGTTCGTGCAAGGTTACTTTCAGGTGTTCTACAATGATTTGGATAGAAGGGGCATATCGTTCAGTCAACATATCATATGGTCAAATAACTGTGCATCACAATTCAAGAACTCACAAAATTTCTATTGGTTGAGCAGGAGGCATAATTTTACAGGTATTCAGCATATGTGGAACTTTTGTGAAGCCAGGCATGGAAAGGGGGAGCATGATGGTGCAGGAGCATGTATCAAAAGAGCCATAGCATGAGAAGAGTTGAAGTATAAAGACAATGCAAAGTTGACAGATGCAAAATTGATTGTCGAGTGGTGTAATGTTCCATGGGTCCAGGTAATGAAGGTAAGTCTTTAGTTCATAGATTTTTTTGGTTGCTAGATGATACTAACATTGCACCATATGAGGATTGTTCTACATTGATAGAATCAAGTGAGATGCACTCTTTCAAAAGCTCAATTGTAGGTTCATGGAGTATCCATACGCGAAAGATGTCATGCTTTTGTTCTTCCTGTACAATTCAAGCCTGGGATGAGTGCGAGTCAAATAAGTGGGTTGATGAATGGTAGTTAAGTTATCTTAGCCCACTTGACACGTATCGACCCTCGACGACACTGGAACTAACACAGATGGAATCATTAGTTGACTTTGACTACATATCAGATCTAGTTCAACCATGTAATATATCTATTTGCATAGGTTTTGAAATTCCTAATGTCATCTTACTTTATAGTGTTTTTGTAATGTTGACTAATTTCATCTAATTTGCTACACATAAATGTAGGGCATGTATATGCAGTTATTGCAGATGAAGATAACGAAGAGGGAACAGATTATTACTTGTGTCGTTGTGTTGAGGCCAAAAAGAAATTGGAGGCCCCAGTTACAGATGGAGAAAACATCGAATACCCTATAGGATCAGTGGTTGTTACTAGAACATGGCTAAGAAGGTACCCACATAAGAGTGCTAATGTTTGGCTGTTTTAGGACTTTGACACGCATTGAAAGATTCTTCATTACTCGAACCTTGTCATGGCATCCAATGTTCATTTGATACAATATCAGGGTAGACCTTTGAACAAGACCTTGTGGAAGGTGCGTGAGTCTGACCATGAAGCAACACTTGACACAATAAAGAGTAGAGTAGACCCAGATGGTTCATTGGATTAATTTGTAAGTATTCACATTGATTTTGTAAAGTCATGTTACATTGAGTTGTAAGTATGTACATTAATTTGTAAGGTTTGTCTTTTTTTATTTGCTGTTGCATTTTTACACATATACAAATTTTTACATCATGTTATGCTTCATGGGATTAGACCTAAGTGATGGATGAAGTTGATCCTGAGAATAATGTATAAAATATAGGTGTCTCTAGGTGTCTTGGTTTCTAACTAGATAATAGGTGTCTCTAATTGTGTCTTAGGTATATACGATATGTCAAGTAGGTAGATAGAGACTAGAAAAAAGGTATTTAATCTAATCTAGGTGTCTTAGGTAGATACTATATGTCAACGACCTGTCTAGAGACTAGAATAAGGTATAATCTAGAATGATCTAGGTGTCTTCTAGGTAGGTGTCTTCTATAATTTGATCTAGGTGTCTTAGGTAGGTACTATATGTCAACTAGGTCTGCCATAATAGGTGTCTTAGGTAGAACTATAATCTAGGTGTCTAGTTGACTTAGGTCTAGACTACGATAAGGTATAAAGACTAGGTGTCTTAGGTCTACTATGTCTATAAAATCTAGATACATACTATACAATAGGTGTCTTAGGTGTCCTACGTCTACTAGAATACATGTGTCTTAGGTCTTAGGTCAGGCCACATGAGCTTCCACCTTCACGTGGTTGGCCTTGTCAGTATAGAATATTTATGTTTCTTGAAGATAAGGGAAGATCTTTTTCTTAATAGGAAAACTTTATTGACTTTAGTTGCACTAATGGTGCAGGGGCACACAGGTTGTCATGCCTCCAAGAGGGGTCAAAAAGTAAAATTTTGTTTTGATTAAGTCAATTGTATGTAATAAGGTCTTCTAAGACCATTTCATATGTTTTTGAGTCAATTTGAGTCATTTGGGGTTAGTTTCAGTCTTTGAGTCTTGTTGCAAAAAAGTGTCAATGTTGTCAAGTTGCACAAAGCAACTTTTGCATTTTTGGTGTCTTGTTCCTGATGCGACCAAACTGACAGTTCCAATGCGTCTGGATGGGTATGTTTAGGCTAGGCATGGTCCTGTTTTTCACCCAAACATGCCGAAACAGTCTGAGCTACATTGTACCAACGATATCCCTGAAGAGTCCAAAGTGCAAAAGGCAGCAATCTTTGACAAGATGTTACTCAGAAACTGTGTCACTTAGAAACATTATGTCTGAAACAACACGATCACATAGCGTTCCTCTACAATAACCTCTCTTGGTTTTTATATTTCTGAGGTGTTTTCCCGTGGTGAAAGGTTTCCTGCTGCCCCAAAAATCATCAAAAGGAGGTAGTATAAAGTTGCAAAGGGGTGTAACTTTTGTCATGCTCCTGATGCAACCAAACTAACTATTCTAACACATCCAGATGGGTACGTTTAGGCTAGGCATGGTCCTGTTTTTCACCCAAACATGTCGAAACGGTCTGAGCTACATTATACCAATGATATCCCTAAAGAGTCTAATGTGCAAAAAGGCAGCAATCTTTGACGAGATGTTACTCAAAAACCTTGTCACTTAGAAACATTTTGTCTAAGGCAATGTGATCACGTAGGGTTCCTCTACAATAACCTCTCTCAATTTTTTATATCTCTAAGGCATTTTCCTGTGATGAAAGGTTTTCTGCTGCCTAAAAATCGTCAAGAGGTAGTGTAAAGTTACAAAGGGGTGTAACTTTCATCCTGCTACTGATGTGACCAAACTGACTATTCCAATGCATCCAGATGGGTACATTTATGCTAGGCATGGTCCTATTTTTCACCTAAACATGCTGAAACAGTCCGAGCTACATTGTACTGACGATATCCCTGAAGAGTCCAAAGTGCAAAAAAGTAGCAATATTTGACGAGATTTTACTCAAAAACTGTGTCACTTAGAGACATTCTGTCTAAATAAACGTGATCACGTAGAGTCCCTCTACAATAACCTCTCTCATTTTTTTATATCTCTAAGGTGTTTTCCCGTGGTGAAAGGTTTTCTGCTACCCCAAAAATCGTCAGAAGGAGGTAGTGTAAAGTTGCAAAGGGGTGTAACTTGCGTCCTACTCCTAATGCGACCAAAATGACTGTTCCAACACATCTGGATAGGTACGTTTAGGCTAGGAATGGTCCTGTTTTTCACCCAAACATGTCGAAACAATCCGAGCTACATTGTACCAACAATATCCCTGAAGAGTCCAAAGTGCAAAAAGGTAGCAATTTTTGATGAGATGTTACTCAGAAACTGTGTCACTTAGAGACATTCCGTCTAAGGCAATATGATCATGTAGGGTCCCTCTACGATAACCTCTCTCAGTTTTTAATATCTTTGAGGTGTTTTCCCAAGGTGAAAGGTTTTCTGTTGCCCCAAAAATCATCAGAAGGAGGCAATGTAAAGTTGCAAAGGGGTGTAACTTTCATCCTGCTCCTGATGCGACCAAACTAATTAATCCAATGCATCCGGATGGGTACATTTAGGCTAGGCATGGTCCTTTTTTTCACCCAAACATGCCAAAACAGTCTGAGCTACATTGTACTGACGATATCCTGAAGAGTCCAAAGTGCAAAAAGGCAGCAATCTTTGACAAGATGTTACTTGAAAATCATGTCACTTAGAAACATTTTGTCTAAGGCAATGTGATCACATAAGGTTCCTCTACAATAACCTCTCTTGGTTTTTTATATCTCTGAGGTGTTTTCCCGTGGTGAAAGGTTTTTTGCTGCCCAAAAATCATCAGATGGAGGTAGTGTAAAGTTGCAAAGGGGTGTAACTTTCGTCCTGCTCCTGATGCGACCAAACTGACTGTTCCAACGTCCGGATGGGTACATTTATGCTAGACATGGTCCTATTTTTCACCCAAACATGCCGAAACAGTCCGAACTACATTGTACCGATGATAGCCCTAAAGAGTCTAACATGCAAAAAGGCAGCAATCTTTGGTGAGATGTTACTCAGAAACCGTGTCACTTAGAGACATTCTATCTGAGGCAATGCGATCATGTAGAGTCCCTCTACAATAACCTCTCTCATTTTTTTATATCTCTGAGGCGTTTACCTGTGGTGAAAGGTTTTCTGCTGCCCCAAAAATTGTCAGAAGGAGGCAGTGTAAAGTTGCAAAGGGGTGTAACTTTTGTTCTTCTCCTTATGCGGCCAAACCGACAATTCCAATGCATCTAGATGGGTACGTTTAGGCTAGGCATGGTCCTGTTTCGCACCCAAACATGCCAAAATAGTCTGATCTACAAACACTAACTAGTCTTCAATCTTCAAACACTATAAATACCATGATATCTTGCATAAAACTGTCTTTTAGCCTTTTATAAAGGCATGCCCATCAAATTAAACCGCATAGAGATGATTGTTTGTATTCCAAATTCCTTTTAAATATTGACCTTCCAATCCTTTTTCCCACCCTCAAATCAATTAAATATGACCTCCGATTATGATATGGCGCTCGAGCTTATGAGAGTTTACCAGAGAGGTCGGTTGAGTTAGGTTGAAGGGCCGGTGAACTAATGATTTAAAGATCCTTTAGTAGGTTGATTTAAGTGATAGTAACTTGTGATTATAAGTCAATATTAAATTAAAACAAAAGTGCACTTTACACACGATAGGCAATTGAGGGTTTTAAAGTCTGAAGAAAAGTAGATTCTTTTTAGGGTTTAATGCCCAATATGCAAACCCTAACTATCAATAAGAAAGACTTAAACATTCTAACTTTCATCAAGAGATATCTAGGACATTTTAGAGACCTCAGGGACATCAAAAGAAAGACATTAGAGTATGACACTTATCATAGGCTTAGGGTTCTATGACATGAACAACTTCACATTCGAATCAAACTCATGACTCCCCTTGATAAATATAACTCTCCTTGATGATGACATTGAATTATAATTATGAAAGCTTGTGTCTTCTTTGACTTCTTATTGCATGAACAAAACCACATCCACCATGAACATGAACCTTGCATCATATCAACCTTCCAAGCTAGACCTTATCATGAAAACCATATTCACAACAAAACCTTGCATGAACAAAACCACATCCACCATGAACATGAACCTTGCATCATATGAAACCATGTTTCTCTTGTGTAGCATCAACATGAACTGAGAGACCTTATCATGAAAACCATATTCACAACATCATGCACCTCATGACCATCACCTACCTTGAATCACTGTATCACCTTATCAACATCATGGCATCAACCTTGACATCAATGACAAACAACCTTGACCCTTTGACTTCAATGACAACCTTGAACCTTGATTGTTGATGACTTATGGAATCCTATAGCCCAATGTTATGTTGCATACTAAAATTAGGTAAGACTCAATGTACTCTCATAACCTCGCCTTATATGCAAGAGGAATTACATTTAATAACCACAATGGTCATCAGGTGCTCATAAGCATATGATTTTGACTATCTTATTCAAAACAACAAACATACTCTTTGCATCCCAATATGGTATAATAACAAGAAATTAAGAAATATTTTCAATTGACCAACTCATAAAGAATATGGATCAGCATACTCATTTGAATATTTTCAATTGAGCAACTCATAAAGAATATGAATATTTTCTATTCAACATGATGATTCATTTTTATTTTAAATACAACTTTTATCTTTTAGTTTCAGAATGAGGTTTAGGTGATACTTGAATAACAATAGCTGGCTTATTAGATCAACAAACATCCTATGTAATACAATTGGACTTTAAATATTTAAAGTAACCATCTACAAATATCCATTCAAACATGGATTTATAATGCAAATATGGACACCATCAATAAAAAAGATTTGTATTAACCAAATATCCATATAGGCATACATCAATATCTGTCGATATAAGTAAAACATATATACAAAATAGCCATATAGGCTTACAAGAATGTCATATAGACATACAATGTCAACTATATGCAATACAAAATATATGTCCACAAATGCCATATAGGTATACAACAAAGGAACACAATAAAAAGTCATTCCCCTCTATTCGGTGAAGAGAATAGATCATGGACAACCTTTGATCTTCTAGGGGATGGAGACATGTATGTGGGTGGTCTACTACGAACCCGAGGGTTGCTCCTCCTATTTAGTTGTTCGTGGATCTGTAGCTATTACAATAAAAAGTATAAACATTAATATATAGAAATTACATGTTATAAAAAATGAAACATTTAACAAAATAATCACTTACCGCTACCATATAATCTATCTCCTCATTTGCCTTAGTAGCAAGATTAGGTTGTGGTGATGTCATGTCCTATAGAAACCATCCAGATAGAAATTAAACTTCAAATCAATAATCTTTTGATTTTTCAAAAATAAAAAACTATAACAATGAATGTAAATTGAAATTTACTAATCTACCTCATACCCCTGTCAATGGCATGAAGCTATGAATCACAGAGGACACACCATGCTCCATTTCCCTATGAACATCGGGAGTTTTCTCCGTAGCCTACATCATCTAGAAATAAAACAACATTATTCAATTACGAAAACTATAATAGTGATGCAAATCATGGCTCCTAACATACACACGTTCACCTAAACATGGAAGTACATACAATAAAGCACACAAGTCACATACAAAAATCTAGTAAGTACAATTCATTTATTAAACTATTTATTTTATTACCTCTGTGAAGCTTTGAAGTCCACCACCGCTGGCAGGTGTTGCCATGAAATCACCAATATTAACCTATTCAACATCCAAAATCAGATATTAGAATACCATTCATATAACGATGCTATTCACATGTAATATTTATAATTGTTTACTAGTTACATACCCCGATAGTAGATGATGTGTAATATGTAGGTGGAGAACCACTGAAAACTACATCAATGCTATGACCCTGAAATTTCATTAAAATCATCAAACTAAATTAGTTAATCTTGCATTTCAAAAATGAAATTTAATAAATTAAATTCAATGAACTTGCTAAGATTTACCTGAGTATCAAGCCTGAAACTCTCACTCAGAAGGGCATCTGTCATCACCATATGTTCAGCTGCAGATGTAGCCTACACACATGCATCATGACTATCCATGGGGTCATAACCACATGCTGACCCGCAAGTCCGACAAGTATGGGGTGGAACCATACTCGAACTTTCCCCTGGTCTACGCTGTGCTACAGGACTAGCATGATGTATGATGCTCTGGTTCAAGGCACTAATGGACTAAAGCATCTCAACCTCAACACTCTCCTTCACAACGAAAGGGATAGAAACATGCTCATGGGTTGGTCTGGTGAGTGCTCGTCTCACTGGCCGATGTGGGTCAACATGTGCCCCTAGTCTATCTTGTGCTGACCACCCACCTCTACCCTAGAACTCCCATATATTAAAATAATTTAGCAAATTTTTTTTTTTGACAAACTCGCAGTAGAGTTTCCTCAAAATTATTGCGAGACCTCATTATTGTTGCATGGAGGATGGTCAAAAACCATCCACCACATCTGCGCAAAATTGTCTCTTATCGCTTGGTTGTTACACCAATGGATAGGGAACCTCTTGCATGTAAGGGGTAGAGATTCATTTGTTCGTGGGTTTGTGAAAATAGAACACAAGTCCAGTTTTGTAATTTGTTCATTTTTAACTTGTTCATATGACAACTTGTCTGCATAATACTCTCTAAATTCTCTCCTCTTTTATGTCCAACTAGTGATTTGCTTGCTAATTGAATCTACATTTGATAACATAGATTCAAGGGATTGAGCAAGCGTGGATCTATGCAAGGTTGAAGTTCCAGGTTCTTTTAACCTTGCAATTATGTCCTCAATTTGTTTCTTATTGTTTTCAATTTGCCCCATTATATTTTCATGTGTTCCAGGGGCATATTCAGGAATAAATGGAGGTGTTTGTGGTTGGGGTTCTTCTTCAGTAGGTATTTTTTGTTCATGTGATGGAGGATTTTGTGGATTTTTAGGAGTAGGAGAAGGAAGTGCATTATCAACTCCTATAAATTTAAGAAATTTACATCAAAAACTATTTTAACCTACCTATTTAGTAACAAATTCACACAAGAAAGCAAATAAAACTTACTTCTTCGATTTCCCCGACGTCGTGGCGGCATTTTGATGATGAATCGATGAGAAATAGCTGACGATTGGATCTTAGATAACGCGAGCGTGCTCTTTTCCATCTTGAAGTCATGGGTTTCTTACAAATTATTGTCAAATAATGAAATGGAACGCTGCTTTTTTTTATATATAACAGAACATAATGTGCTCGGTTTATAATGCGAGCACGTTATGGATTGGTGTAGGCTCGGCAACACCAAGCCATAATGCGAGCGCGTTATAATGCACTTGTGTTATGTCTATTTTTAAAAAAAAATTGGTCACTTTTTGCACCCGCCCTAATGCTACAGATTCATTTTCATGATTGCATGCTCATGACATTGATGGAGAGGTGAGAAATAGTGGTACAGGAGCACCTTCTCCATGGTGCAAGAGTCATGTTTTGATTTTTTTTCAATAAGGCTTTTTAAGCTACATCATGTTTGTAATAAGGTGTTTTGTGTCAATTTGGTCACTAGAACTATGTAGACCATGTTTGGTCAAGTTTAGTGTAATCACACAATGAAAACATGTAGTTTTCTTGTGAGAGGAGTCAACCAATGGCTAACTATTTTTCAAATCAGTTTTGCACGGTTGGAGGAATGTAACTGATATTCCAAACCTTCTATAGGCGAAGGAGTTGGATGTAATGACACAGATGGGAATGAATGAATGAAGATCTGGATTACTTTTGGGTGTGTTGAAACATTGTCTCTTTCTGAATAATTCTTTGTAACAGTTTTCTCTACGGTCTGTCCGGTTAGTTGATCATCTGAAACTGGTCGGAGATGTTTAGGCATTGAAGTAGCCTGGTGTCTAGAAGTGTTGTAGTTTGTGAGTTTATTTTTTGTTCTTTTACAGAGACTGGTTTGAAAACCTAGAAACTAAGGTTCTGTGAATAAATGGACCATATCTCCTCTGTCCACTGAAAGTAAGATTCTCATGTTCAGTGTGATGGAGGAATACAGTGTAAGTTTTGTGTTTTATGTAGTTGTGATCAAACACCCAAGGATGCAAGCAGTCTAGGCATGATCGACTAGGCATCTCTATGTGACTAGTCGTAGAAACAATAGGAGAAGTGATGTTGTGGAGTGACCAAATTGACAGGGTAATTGAGTGTTTGTAGAGGAGTACAGATCCTTTCTGTTTAGTTGAGTTCTCGTTGAATGTTTGTGAAGTTGTAGGGTAATCGAAGTATCATCGGCGTGGAACAGCCCTCGGGGAAGCTGTTGAAAGTTACACCAATCAAGGTGTTAGGCCGATAGAAGGTCCATCGGTGAGGACAACTTCAGTCTCACCGAAGATACAATATTTTGGCATATTGGTGTGAGTGGTAACATCGGGGGATAAGTGCAAGATCCCACCGATGGAGGAAGTCTTGCCAAAGGCAACATAACGCATCGGCATATCAGGTGAAAGACTTAAAGCTCCGCTGATGTTTGGAGTCTCACCGATGAGTCGGGCGTAGTCAAGTGAAGTCCACTACATCAGCGTATCGGTAAATGATCACAAGTGATCACCGATGAGTTAAGTCTGGCCAACAGGGTCACGACTAACCCCTAAGGTTAAGGCTAGTGGAAAGCTAACCGCCATCGGGTATCGACAGGAGAGTTGGAGATACTGCCGATAGAGGAAGTCTCTCCAAAGGCTAAGCGGAGTTGACTGTTGGGAAGAGTTGGTAGATCGAGCTGAGAAATAGCAAGGTGGCCGATGGGATATGTTTGGCTAACAAGGTTTGGTCACCAAGACATAGGTCACATCTCACGCTGATCACAAGTTTGTTAATCAAATTGAATGCTTCCACTGTGCACTCTGCATCGTATTGGTATCAGAGCCAATATTTGAATTAGAGTAGTATATGTCAAATGAGGAGAACAAAATTGAGGCTAGCACAATGCCTCCCAAGTCTATGAGCCAGGGAACCATCAAGAAGATGGTAGAGGAGATACTTGAAGCAAGATTGAAAGAAGAGAGGTCCAAGGGTAAGAGTAAAGAGGATGGAAGTGCTTCTGATACAGAAGAAGAAGAAGAGGCAGAGGAGAGCCCTCACGATCAAGGTATGTCTGCAGACCAAAAGGCATTCTTGAAAGCACTCAAAGGTGCTCATGGAGATAGTGGTGATCCAAAGATGGATGTTCCTACATTCAATGGGAAACTAGATGGAGATGCCCTAATGGATTGGATTGAAGCCATGTGTAACTATTTTGACTTCAAGGAGTATAGTGACAGTAAGAAAGTCAAGTTTTCTAAGACAAGATTGAGAGGTTCTACCCTAGTTTGGTGGAACTATACACAATGTGAAAGGGAGAAAGTTGGAAAGAACCCTATCACCAAATGGAGTAGAATGGTGGCCATGCTAAGAGACAAGTTCATGCCATCTGATTATGAGTTGTAGACCATTAGGAAGTTTAATCATTTCAAACAAAAGGATATGGATGTGGCTACATATACTGAAGAATTTCATAGGTTGAGCATGAGAGCCAATCACAAGGAGGAGGAGAAAGAGATGGTGGCTAGATATCTCGATGGTTTGAGGTATAACATACAAGATGAATTCAGTATGGTGGTTCCTAAAATAGTGGATGAGTGTTTTCAATTAGCCTCTAGGGCAGAGGAGAAATTGAAAAGAAAGGGTGATCAAAACACCAGAGGAAGAGGTGGCAGAAATAATAGGGGAAGAGGTAGTTTTGGTAGAGGACAGTCAAGTAGAAATGAAAACCAAAGTCAACAAGAGTCTCATTCTGATGTAGACCATAGAGGTGGTGGTTTCAAAGGTTAGAGAAGACCTAATGTCAGAGGTAGAGGAGGTGGTGTAGGCAGAGGACCCAGAGTTTTCACTGGTAGATGCTATGGCTGCAATCAAGTAGGCCATACCATGAGCAAATGCCCTAAGAAGGCATCTAGTTCCCATGATGGTGGGAGAAGGAATCAGTTGTTGAAAGATGATGATTTCCAAAGTGTGAATTCACCCATTAGTAGTGCTACACCAGTCCTTGAAGGAGAGAGCATGATGATCAAGAGAACCTTGATGAAGATGCCATTGAAGCAAGAGCCCCCACAAAGGAAGACTCTCTTCAAAACTCAAGGTATAGCATATGGTAAGCTTTGTAAAATCATTATTGACTTAGGTTCTACTAAGAGTGTAGTGTCTACTAAAATGGTAGAGAAATGTAAGTTGATAAGGCTACCCCATGTTAGTCCTCATAAGATCTCTTGGTTGAATAAGAATCAAAATTACATGGTAGAAGAACAAACCTAGGTTGAGTTTGAGATAGGTGATTATAAGGACAAGGTACTATGTGAGATTATTCCTATGGATGCTTGTCACTTTCTTCTTAGACGTCCATGGCAATATGATGTGAAGGCACAACATGATGGTGAGAAGAACACATACCTCATCACCAAGAATGGAAGGAAGTTTAGGATGGATCCTATGCAAGAGCAGATTGGAGAGAAGAGTAATGACACCAATATCATGATGGTTAGTGGCAAAGAGTTCTTACACCTCATGAAGGAGAAGGATGCCCAAGGGTATGCCTTGATAATGAAACCTAGAGATGAATCAGGTCAGCAAGACAAAAAGCAAAAAGAGATTCCACTAGAAGTGCAGCAATTGTTGGATAAGTACCAAGATCTTGTGGTAGAGGATACTCCTAACTCCTTACCACCCATGAGAGATATAAGTCATCAAATTGACTTGATTCTAGGTGCCACATTGCCCAATAAGGCTGCCTATAAATTGACACCACAACAGAATGAAGAGGTGAGTAGACAAATTCAAGAACTCTTAGAGAAAGGATTGATTAGAAAGAGTCTTAGTCCATGTGCAGTCCCTAGTGTACTTGCTCCAAAGAAAGATGGAAAGTGGAGACTATGTACGGACACAAGGGCCATAAATAAAATCATAATAAGGTATAGGTTTCCTATGCCAAGGATTGAGGATCTTTTGGACTATCTTGGAGGGTCATGTTATTATTCAAAGATTGATTTGAAATCTGGTTATCATCAGATCAGAATTAGGCAGGGAGATGAGTGGAAAACTGACTTCAAGACAAATGAAGGTCTCTATGAATGGCTTGTCATGCCATTCAGCCTTAGCAATGCTCCAAGCACATTCATGTGTTTGATGAATGAGGTACTTGTTGAATTCATTAGCCAATTTGTAATTGTTTATCTTGATGACATACTTGTTTTCAGCAGGACAAAAGAAGAACATCTGAAGCATCTTGGACAGGTGATGAAGAAGTTGCATGAGAATAAGTTGATGATCAACTTGGATAAGTGTGAGTTCATGAAAACTGAACTTGTGTACCTAGGTTTTGTGATTTCAAATGGTTGTTTGAAGATGGACCCCACAAAGGTTGAGGCCATTCTCAGTTGGCCTACTCCTAAGACAATAGGAGATGTTAGAAGCTTCCATGGATTCACAACTTTTTATAGGAAGTTCATTAAAGGATTCAGTCACATAAGTGCTCCTATTCTCAATACCATCAAGGGTGGTATAAAGTGCAAATTTCAATGGACAAAGCAAGCAGATGATAGCTTTGAATTGTTAAAGAGGAAAGTGGTTGAATTACCTACATTGGTGCTCCCAGATTTTGAAAAAGTTTTTGTAGTAGAATGTGAGGCAAGTCAGCAAGCAATAGGTGTTGTTCTCAGTTAGGATGGACATCCAGTGGCCTTTTTTTTAGAGAAGTTGAATGAGGCTAAACAAAGGTATTCTACCTATGACCTAGAGCTTTATGCAATGGTGCAAGCTCTCAAAAAGTGGAGACACTATTTGCTGCCCAAAGAATTCATTGTTTTTACTAATAACCATGCTCTTAGCTTCCTAAATAGTTAGGAAAAATTGAATCATAGGCATGTTAAGTGGATGGAACAATTACAGGCCTATACCTTCACTATTAAGCATAAAAAAGGTGTTGCCAACAAAGTGGCTGATGCTATAAGTAGAAGGATGCTTGTCATATAGAAAGTATAGATGGAAAGCATGGGGATAGATTGTTTGAAGGAGTTATACAAGGAATATGAAGATTTCAAAGTTGCTTATAAAGTTTGTGCTAGTTTGGCTAACACTTTTCATGGTGAATATTTAGATTTGGTGTTGCAGGAAGGTCTCTTATTCAAAGGCAGTTTGCTATGTGTTCCTAAATGTTCATGAGGGATAACATCATCAAAGAGAAGCACAATGGAACCTTAGGAGGACATTTTGGGTTGGACAAGACTTTGGAACAAGTCACTAGATTCTATTAGTGGCCAAAAGTACAGTCAGATGTAAGGAGATATGTTTCAAGTTGTACCATATGTCAAAAGGGCAAAGGTATGTCTTCTAATGTTGGTTTGTACCAACCCCTCCCTATTCCCAACAGGCCTTGGGAGAGCATTAGTATGGATTTTGTACTTGGTCTTCCTAAGACACCAAGGGGTGTGGACAGTGTTTTTGTCATTGTGGACAGATTTAGTAAGATGGCTCATTTTGTGCCATGCAAATGCACAAATGATGCATCTCACATTGTTGGTCTCTTTTTTAGAGAAGTGGTCCAAATCCATGGTTTGCCCCTTTCAATTGTCACTGATAGAGACTCCAAGTTTGTTGGTCATTTTTGGAGGACCTTATGGAGAAAATTGGGAGCACAATTGTCTTTCTCATCAGCCTACCATCCCCAAACTGATGGTCAGATTGAGGTTGTTAACAAGTCCTTAGGAAACCTACTAAGATGCCTTACCAAGCAGCATGGGTTGGCATGGGACTTGGTGATCAGTCAAGCTGAGTATGCTTACAATGATTCAGTGAATAGAAGTACTGGGAAAAGTCCATTTGAAATTGTTTATGGTTTCCATCCAAGAGGACCACTTGAACTCAAAGATCTAAAAGGTTGGGATAAGAGGAGTGCTCTAGGAGAAGATTTTTCTGCCACCATGAAGTCAATTCATGATCAAGTCAAAGTTCAGTTGGAAAAGACAGTCTCCAAATACAAGGATAGGGTACATCTCAAAAGGAGAGATGTACAGTTCAAGGTGGGAGATTTGGTAATGGCCTATCTAAGGAAGGAAAGATTGCCTAAAGGATAGCCAACCAAGCTTTTGATGAAGAAAATAGGACCATGCAAGGTAGTCCATAAGTTTGGTTCAAATGCTTATGAAATAGAATTGCCATCCGAACTTCGTATTTCTCCCATATTCAATGTTTCAAACCTATTTCCATTCAGACCTCCATTGAATGTTGAAGATGGATCAGATGCTATGATTAAAGATGAAGATTGGATCAAAGATCTACCTCCAAGTAAGCCTTTACAGTTGGAATGCATCTTAGATTCCAAAGTTATCAAAAAGACAAGGAAGGGTGTGTACAAGGAGTACTTGGTCAAGTGGCAGGATCTTCCTGATTTAGAAGCTACCTGGATGAGTGAGGCAGACATTTTGAAGCATGGGAAGACACTCCAATAGTTAGCAACTCAAGGGACTTGAGTTTTTCCTACAGGGGAGTATGGTATAAGAGCACCTTCTCCATGGTGCCAGAGTCATGTTTTGTTTTGTTTTCAATAAGGCTTTTTAACCCATGTCATGTTTGTAATAAGGTGTTTTGTGTCAATTTGGTCACTAGACCTATGTAGACCATGTTTGGTCAAGTTCGGTGTAATCACACAATGAAAACATGTAGTTTTCTTGTGAGAGGAGTCAACCAACGACTAACTATTTTTCAAATTAGTTTTGCACAGTTGGAGGAATGTAACTG
The DNA here is from genome assembly GCA_027924645.1 of Cunninghamia lanceolata. Taxonomy (NCBI): domain Eukaryota; kingdom Viridiplantae; phylum Streptophyta; class Pinopsida; order Cupressales; family Cupressaceae; genus Cunninghamia; species Cunninghamia lanceolata. Next base: position 592,479 of record BSBN01000010.1, read on the forward strand.
ATGTTCCAAACCTTCTATAGGTGAAGGAGTTGGATGTAATGACACAGATGGGAATGAATGAATGAAGATCTAGATTGCTTTTGGGTGTGTTGAAACATTGTCTCTTTCTGGATAATTCTCTGTAACAGTTTTCTGTACGGTCTGTTTGGTTAGTTGATCATCTAAAACTGGTCAGAGATGTTTAGGCATTGAAGTAGCCTGGTGTCTAGAAGTGTTGTAGTTTGTGAGTTTTTTTGTTCTTTTACAGAGACTGGTTTGAAAACCTAGAAACTAGGGTTCTGTGAATAAATGGACTGTATCTCCTCTATCCACTGAAAGTAAGATTCTCATGTTCAGTGTGATGGAGGAATACAGTGTAAGTTTTGTGTTTTCTGTAGTTGTGATCAAACACCCAAGGACCCAAGGAGTCTGGGCATGATCGACTAGGCATCTCTATGTGACTAGTCGTAGAAATAATAGGAGAAGTGCTATTGTGGAGTGACCAAATTGATGGGGTAATCGAGTGTTTGCAAAGGAGTGCAAATCCTTTCTATCTAGTTGAGTTCTTGTTGAATGTCTATGAAGTTGCAGGGTAATCAAAGCGTCATCGCCGTGAAACAGCCCTTGGGGAAGCTGTTGAAAGTTACACCGATCAAGGTGTTAGGCCAATAGAAGGTTCATCGGTGAAGGACGACTTCAGTCTCACCAAAGATACAATATTTTGGCATACCGGTGTGAGTGGTAACATCAGGGGACAAGTGTAGATCCCACCGACAGAGGAAGTCTTGTCGAAGGCAACATAACGCATTGGCATATCAGGTGAAAGACTTAAGGCTCTGACAATGTTTGGAGTCTCACCGATGAGTCAAGCGTAGTCAAGTGAAGTCCACTGCATTGGCGTATTAGTAAATGATCACAAGTGATCGCCGATGAGTTAAGTCTGGCCGACAGGGTTGCGACTAACCATTAAGGTTAAGGCTAGTGGAAAGCTAACCGCCACTGGGTATTGGCAGGAGAGTTGGAGATGCTGCCGATAGAGGAAGTCTCTTCGAAGGCTAAGCGGAGTGACTGTCGGGAAGAGTTGGTAGATCAAGCTGAGAAATAGCAAGGTGGCTGATGGGATATGTTTGGCCGACAAGGTTTGGTCGCCAAGACATAGGCCACATCTTACGCCGATCACAATTTTGTTAATCAAACTGAACACTTCCACTATGCACTCTGCATCATATTATGGTGCAGGAGCACCTTCTCCATGGTGCAAGAGTCATGTTTTGTTTTGTTTTCAATAAGGCTTTTTAACCCACATCATGTTTGTAATAAGGTGTTTTGTGTCAATTTGGTCACTAGACCTATGTAGACCATGTTTGGTCAAGTTTGGTGTAATCACACAATGAAAACATGTAGTTTTCTTGTGAGAGGAGTCAACCAACGGCTAACTATTTTTCAAATCAGTTTTGCATGGTTGGAGGAATGTAACTGATGTTCCAAACCTTCTATAGGTGAAGGAGTTGGATGTAATGACATAGATGGGAATGAATGAATGAAGATCTGGATTGCTTTTGGGTGTGTTGAAACATTGTCTCTTTCTGAATAATTCTCTGTAACAGTTTTTTGTACGGTCTATCCAGTTAGTTGATCATCTAAAACTGGTCGGAGATATTTAGGCATTGAAGTAGCCTGGTGTCTAGAAGTGTTGTAGTTTGTGAGTTTTTTTTTGTTCTTTTACAAACACTGGTTTGAAAACCTAGCAACTAGGGTTCTGTGAATAAATGGACTGTATCTCCTCTATACACTGAAAGTAAGATTCTCATGTTCAGTGTGATGGAGGAATACAGTGTAAGTTTTGTGTTTTTTGTAGTTGTGATCAAACACCCAAGGACCCAAGGAGTCTGGGCATGATCGACTAGGCATCTCTATGTGACTAGTCGTAGAAACAATAGGAGAAGTGTTGTTGTGGAGTGACCAAATTGACGAGGTAATCAAGTATTTATAGAGGAGTGCAAATCCTTTCTGTTCGGTTGAGTTCTCGTTGAATGTCTGTGAAGTTGTAGGGTAATCGAAGTGTCATCGGCATGAAACATCCCTCGGGGAAGTTGAAAGTTACACCGATCAAGGTGTTAGGCTGATAGAAGGTTCATCGGTGAAGGACGACTTCAGTCTCACCGAAGATACAATATTTTGGCATATCGGCATGAGTGGTAACATCGGGGGACAAGTGCAAGATCCCACCGATGGAGGAAGTCTTGCCGAAGGCAACATAACGCATCGGCATATCGAGTGAAAGACTTAAGGCTCCGCCGATGTTTGGAGTCTCACCGATGAGTTAGGTGTAGTCAAGTGAAGTCCACTACATCAGCGTATCGGTAAATGATCACAAGTGATCACCGATGAGTTAAGTCTGGCCGACAAGGTCACGACTAACTGCTAAGGTTAAGGCTAGTGGAAAGTTAACCACCATCAGGTATCGGCAGGAGAGTTGGAGATGCTGCTGATAGAGGAAGTGCGGAGTTGACTGTCGGGAAGAGTTGGTAGATCGGGCTAAGAAATAGCAAGGTGGCCGATGGGATATGTTTGGTCGACAAGGTTTGGTCGCTAAGACATAGGTCACATCTCACGCCAATCACGAGTTTGTTAATCAAACTGAACGCTTCCACTATGCACTCTGCATCAAATTGTCACCTCTATCTTCTGTCTTCGGATAGAAGAGATGACGGTCACCTTAGAGGATGTGTATCAAATTCTATGGCTGCCAGTATGAGGGCAAGCCATAGCAATAGTAGAGTAGAGATCAATGACTTATGTTCCAAAGGGAAAGATGTATGCTCTATAATGTCCCCCACTTAGCTCATCACTCTGGGAGGTCAGGGTTAGCATATCATAGGATTCCTGTAGGCTAATGGTAGTGTTTAGGAAGTTTGTTTGGGGACTTACTATTTTTAGTAAGTCGTGACAGAGCCAGTTTCCATATTTGGCAAGGCAGTGTAGGAGCCTGGGCACAAGATTCAGGAGTCAAATCTTCTAGAGCTATGTCAATTTTATATAAGTTAAATTAAATATTTAACTTATTATATTTTGGAGGTACTTTAAGTCATGTTGTAATGTAATGTTATAACCTTAAGTTATAACTTAAAGTCAAAAAAGTGATGTGCCTAGGGAGGAGCGCCCACCCCATGAGAAATAAAGGGGTTGATTTTAATATTAAAAAAATAAGTTTCCCTCTCATCTTGGGCGTTAGGGTTTGGGGGAAGTTAAAAGGCAAAAAGGAAATTCATTTTCTTTATGCTTGCTTATGTGATATTTGTTCTGGTCTTGAGTTGCCCGTGCTAGGGTTTGAGCTTGGCTCTTGGTATTCCAACATCAATTTGCAGAGATGGAAACCTTTGCAGATTGTCTTTCCTTGTGTATGAAAGAGTGCATTAGGAGAGGATTCGGGGAAACTTCATCAGGAGTTTCATTTGTGCTTCCAGGAATCATATTTAGCTGATTATTGTTGAAGATATTTCATGTTTTAGTATTGCAACCAGTTTGTATGGGATTGGAGAGCAAAATAGATACATTTTATGATTCTTGGCTGAGTGATAAGGGTTTATTTGCTAGCCATACACCCAGACCTGCAGGCCGTACTTCTGAGTAGAGGCAGATTTGTTATTTTTTGGAGAGTATATATGTTGGAAAGTGGTCGCTTGTGGGGCAGAAGTATTTCTGAGAAAGAAAGAGTTCATTATATGCTGATAACAATGAGTTTATAGCTGATATACACAGCCATAGGGTCGTACATTGCTGGAGGATAACGTGGGATATATTGCATACTATTTTTTCTTTATTGGAGTTGTTCTTACTTGTAAAAGGGACACCTAGGGGCTGGAATGTTATCACATTCATCAAAATATGCAAGTTCATTGTAGCAAATCAGTTTTGAAGCAATATCTATGACTCTGTAATGTTGCTCCAGTTTTCGACAATAAACTAAGTTGAAGTTCTCCAAGTAGGTATTACATTTTAATTAGTTTTAGGGTGTTTTATGATCTGGGTCATCTTTAGTTTAATCAAAATCATTGTATCTTTTTGGGTTTTCATTATTTGCTTTATACTCTATGTTGTCAATGTAAAATCAATACAAGCAAGCACATGTAATGGAAACCTAAACTTCAAACCTCAAAAAACACAAAAAAAATAGTTAGAGGGAAAACATATACAGGGGTGTATGTTACAGTGGTATCAGAGAAGAAAATCTTGCCATCCTGTGGGGTCAATATGACATGCAGTTGAAAAATGAGACATGCGACCGACAGACAGATATCCTTTTAGAAATACTCGAGCAAGGCAAGGAACATAGGAAAGAGAAATACCACAGTTAGTAGAACCTGAGTGACCAGTACCTATAGTTGATCCATTTGAGGAAGAGATAGTGGTTGCAGCTACTGACAAAGATTCCTTAGTTTCACGCATGGACCCATTTTCAAGAGAGTTACCACCAGTTATAGAACATACAGAAGAAATGGGTGACAGGGAGGTTGAGGAGCCTAATTTATGAGAGATCTTGAATGTGCTCACCAGGAGCTCAGTTTCTTTAGAGAGAGAATTGAGGGATTCCCGACAGGAGTTGAGGGACTCATAGGCAGAGATAACACATGTCCTCGTGCAACTGAGAGATGGAATGAATAATAGAGATAATCACCGTGATAGGAACAGGTACGATGGTGACAAAAATAGAAACAATGATGGTGATAGACATAGAAATAATGATGACAGGAATAGGAACAATGAGGGAGATAGGAACAGGCATAACGTGGGTGATAGACATAATGGTGATAGGAACCAAGGAGACAGGAATAATGGAGAGAGGAACTAGGGTGAGAGACACAGGTTTAGAGATGATGAGGATGAGGCCTTAGTGACTCATAGGAGGGATTCACACCTTACAGCAGGAGACCGACCTGGCATCCCTATATTTGCTCCCAAGAACCAAGTTCCTGAACAGGATCCCACACAAGCAAAATTCTAGGATGAGATTCTGAGGGACTGGAGGGCCTCTAGTGCAGAATTTAGAGCTGAGATGACTTTTGCAGAGTACTCAGACATCAGGTTGAGGAATAGGCCATGTAGGGGAGGAAGACCTCAGAACCAAGAACTACAAAAAAAAGTAAGCAAAATGACACTTCCCTATTTTGACGGCTCAGGAAAGACCATTGCTAGGGCTTGGGTGCAAAAGTTGGATAGTTACCTGCAGATCAGTCCTATGCCTAAGGAGGATGCCATCACTTATGTTGCATTACATTTGGAGGGAGTGGCAAACAAGTGGTGCAGTAATGGGAATGTTACTTTGGGGCACGATCAGATCACTTCATATGTGGAGTTTACAGCCCGTTTGATCGACAAATTTGACAAGAAGGATCTGGAACTTCAGTTTAAGGAGTTAGCACAGCTAAAGTAGAGCAGATCGTTAGACTCCTATATCTCTGAGTTTCAAGACCTGTTAGTTATGGTCCCAGATTTATCTGAGCGCAGACTAGTGATTCTCTTCATTGATGGATTGTCAAACCCACTTTGAGGTTGGGTTAAGGGTTTTGACCCTACTACACTCCAGGAGGCCATGAAAAAGGCCCGAGATATGGAGTCATCAGTGTGGAGGAGTAAATTCCAGTCTAAGGGATTTTCTCAAAGGAGGGACAAGGAGAAGGAGAAGAAACCATTTCACAGAGATGTTGATCAGCACAAGGATAGATCCAACAGGTTAACAGATGAACAATTGAATGAGTACAGAAGGAAGAAATTGTGCTTTCACTGCAAAGAACCATGGGACCCTTCGCACAGGTGCTCGCATAAGGCGAAGGCCAAACTGATTGAGTACTATTTAGCTAAGGAGTCACATTCAGGGGGATCAGATATAGAGTCAGATAAGTATTTAGAACACAGTGACAGTGGGTATGAGAGAGCTTCACATCACAGTATTGATAGTGTTGGTGTTATTGCCCAGTTGTCAATTTTTTAGAAAGTTTGCTTTTTTAGGGTACGGGGTGTACTAGGTGATAGCGTATTATCACCCTTATCGATACGGAAGCCACTCATAACTTTATTGATGAGGGTTTAGTTGCTCGCAAGGGGCTGAAAATGGAATAATTTGAAGGCTTTAAGGTGATGGTGGCTAATGGATTCAAAATGTATTGCACTAGGAAGATATCAGGACTAAAAATCATCATGGGTGACTATGAGCTAGTTGATGACTTCTATGTGGTTGGTATAGGGGAAACAAATGTAGTACGCATTGGATGAGCCAGTTGGAGGAGTTCACCATAAATTTGAAGAAAATGGAGATGAGATTTGAGTATAATGGAAGAAAAATATGCCTTAGAGGTATCTCAGATGGTGGACCTTGAGTTGTATCACTGAAGAGAATGGAGAGGCTCTTGAGACATGATCAGGTTGAGTGGACAACAGAGTGCCTTATTATGCCAGAATCCCCACCATGATAGAAGGATAGCTATCATCCTGATATTCAAAAGTTAATAACCAAGCATAGTAAGGTGTTTGGGGATATACCACTTGGAGTGCCTCCTAATAGAGGCGTAGAGCACGTCATCGAGTTGGAGGATGGGACTAAGCCCATCATGATCACACCATACCGCCATCCAAAGAGGCTTAAGGATGAGATTGAAAAAACCATTAAGGAGCTTCAAGAGATGGGACATATTAGGCCTAGCAAAAGCCCATTTGCTTCTACAGTTGTATTGGTCAAGAAAAAGGATGGGACAATCAGAATGTGTATTGATTACAAGGCCTTAAACAAGAAAACTATAAAAAATAGGTATCCAATTCCCAGGATAGATGAGCTACATGGTGCCTGTTACTTTTCTAAGATTGATTTGAGATCTAGATACCATCAAATCAACATAAACCAGAAAGACCTGAATGACAGACAACAAAAGTGGGTCAGCAGGCTGCAGGCTTATGATTTTGACATAGAGTATGTCAAAGGGAAGAAAAATGTAGTTGCAAATGGTTTGTCCAGTCGACCTCACTTGTGTTTGGTAGGGGAGATCTCTGTTGATTGGAAAGAAGGGATCATGGCAGAGTATATTAAGGACTCTTGGGCTGCGGAAGTCATTGAGGGCACAGTCAAAGACAAGAGATATTCTATGGTGAGTGATTTGATTATGTACAAAGACAGGATATTCTTGGTGCCCAATTCACAGTTTAAGGAGAAGATTATCAAAACTTTCCATGACACACCAATGGCTTGCCATCCTAGATTCTTTAAGACATACAAATAGATTCAGGAGAGGTTTACATGGAAAGGACTAAAGGAGGAAGTGTAGAAGTATGTTCGTGAGTGTCCCATTTGCTAACAGAATAAGCATGAGCATACCTTTCCAGTGGGACTACTACAGCCATTACCCATTCTCAATCAGAAATGGGAATGTATCTCCATGGATTTCATTATAGGGTTGCTGAAGGTATAGGGTAAGGACTGCATCTATGTGGTGGTTGATAGACTCACCAAATTTGCACATTTCTTTGCTATTTTAGCAACCTATATAGCTGCTCAAGTGGCTGATCCTTTTTTCAGGGAGATATTCAAGTTACATGGGGTACCTAGGAGCATAGTCAGTGACAGGAACAACAGGTCCCTGAGTATATTTTGGCAGGAGTTGTTCAGGTTGTGTGGTACAGAGTTGACTCCTAGCACTAGCTACCACCCGCAGACTGATGGACAAACAGAGGTGGTAAATAAATGGTTAGAGGGGTACCTGCGTAATTATGTTTCAGGGCAGTAGAAGGCCTGGATTAGATGGTTGCACCTAGGGGAGTACTGCTACAATACTACACATCACATGTCTATTCAGATGACTCCTTTCAGGGAACTATATGGTTATGATGCCCCATGCTTCACAGACCTCTTGCTTGGTGACAGTCGAGTGTCTGAGGCTAAGGATCTTTTGTAGGATAGCCAGAACATTCTCAAGGAGCTTAAGGAGAATATACAGTAGGCCCAGAATCAGTAGAAGTTGTATGCTTATCATCACCGAGTAGAGAGGAGTTTTGAGGTTGGAGACATGGTGTATTTCAGGTTCCAACCCTACAGGCAGTCCACTCTCAAGAAGAGTGGAGCAGAGAAGTTAAAACCCAAGTTTTATGATCCTTTCAAGATTTTTAGACGAGTGGGTGAGGTGGCTTATGAGCTTGAGCTCCCATCAGATAGCAGAGTACATAATGTGTTCCATGTTTCCAGACTGAAGAAAGCTTTTGGCCACAACATAGTTCCTTCTGCAAAGCTTCCACCATTGGACGAGGAGAGTAAGTTGATCCTAGTACTAGAAGCTATCATTGACACCTGGGAGAGACATTTGAGGAAATGGGTTATTAGAGAATACTTGGTCAAGTGGAAGAATCTGCCAGTTGAGGATGCAACATGGGAGGGTGAGCAGATTTTGCAGCATCTAGAGTTGAGGTTGCTTGAGGACAAGCAATCTTGGGGAGGGCAGACTATAATGTCCCCCACTTAGCTCATCACTCCGGGAGGTCAAGGTTAGCCTATCATAGGATTCCCGTAGGCTAACGACAGTGTTTAGGGAGTTTGTTTGGGGACTTACTATTTTTAGTAAGTCATGACAAAGCCAATTTCCATATTTGGCAGGGCAGTGCAGGAGCCTGGGCACGAGATTTAGGAGTCGAATCTTCTAGAGCTATGTCAATTTTATATAAGTTAAATTAAATATTTAACTTATTATATTTTGGAGGTACTTTAAGTTATGTTGTAATGTAATGTTATAACCTTAAGTTATAACTTAAAGTCAAAAAAGTGATGTGCCTAGGGAGGAGTGCCCACCCCATGAGAAATAAAGGGATTGATTTTAGTATTAAAAAAATAAGTTTCCCTCTCATCTTGGGCGTTGGGGTTTGGGGGAAGTTAAAAGGCAAAAAAGAACTTCATTTTCTTTATGCTTGCTTATGTGATATTTGCTCTGGTCTTGAGTTGCCCGTGCTAGGGGTTGAGCTTGGCTCTTGGTATTCCAACATCAATTTGTAGATACAAAAACCTTTGCATATTGTGTTTCCTTGTGTATGAAAGAGTGCATTAGGAGAGGATTCAGGGAGACTTCATTCAGGAGTTTTATTTGTGCTTCCAAGAATCATATTTAGCTGATTATTGTTAAAGATATTTCATGTTTTAGTATTGCAGCTAGTTTGTATGGGATTGGAGGGCAAAATAGATTCATTTTATGATTGTTGGCTGAGTGACAAGGGTTTATTTTCTAGCCGTACACCTAGACCTGCAGGCCGTACTTGCCAGGGAGGCCGTACTTCTTAGTAGAGGCAAATTTGTTATTGTTTGGAGAGTATATACATTGGAAAGTGGTCGCTTGTGGGGCAGGAGTATTTCTGAACAAGAAAGAGTTCATTATATGTTGATAACAGTGAGTTTGCAGTTGATATACATAGCCATAGGGCCGTACATTGTTGGAGGATAATGTGGGTTATATTGCATGCTATTTCTTCTTTATTGGAGCTGTTCTTACTTGTAAAAGGGATGCCTAGGGGCTGGAATGTTATCACAGTCATCAAAATCTGCAAGTTCATTGTAGCAAATCAATTTTGAAGCAATATCTATGACTCTGTAATGCTGCTCCAGTTTTCAGCAATAAACTAAGTTCATGTTCTCCAAGTGGGTATTACATTTTAATTAGTTTTAGGGTGTTTTATGATATGGGTCATCTTTAGTTTAATCAAAATCATTGTATCTTTTTAGTTTTTTGTTATTTGCTTTATTTTCTATGTTGTCAATGCAAAATCAATACATGCAAGCACATGCAATGGAAACCTAAACTTTAAACCTCAAAAACACAAAAAAAATTAGTTAGAGGGAAAACATTTACAGGGGTGTATGTTACATGCTCTCAGTCGCACTATCCTTAGGATCCCTCAAGGAACATACATTTGTGATGGTTGGAGTATGAAGGAGACAAGATCCCACTAGTTTGTTGCATTTTGATTGCTACCATCGTCCTGTGTATCGCACTATATGGAGGAGGTGCATATCTACATGGTGGCCTCATTCATACAATCAAGTCAATGGAGAAGTAGAGGATAGTATTTTCATGGGGTCGCAACATGCTCACCCACTTGTATCATGACTTGGGACAATATGTCCATTATGAGAGTCAGAGCCTTATGACTTGCACCTTACTATAGGTGTGGGCTTTTGAGCACATCAGGTGCACACGACCAGTGGGGGTACCCACTACGATCACCTGGATAGAGCCACAAGCCCACGCCTATGGAATTAGGAGGCCATGGAAGTTTAGAGACATGCTATATTGGAGATAGATTTTTGATAAAGTGCAGAGTACAAACATTATATGGCGGCCCTACATATAGATGCATGTCTGGGTGGGATATACACAAAAATTAGCTAGGATGTAGATGGATCAGGTATTAGTCAGTCACCTTGATCATATCATTGTGTCATTTACTATGATCAAGTGATGACATGGATTGGATAGGTGTAGGGCATCTCGAGAGTTGTATCAACATATGTACATTCTCATTGTAGTGCAATGAGACTAGGTGATCAGCCTCGTCCCACCATAACGGATGTAGAGTACAGTGATCTAGAGAGCGAGGATGTAGACCAAGCACTTGTATCAGACATAGACAAGGAAATGGTATGGCCAAAATGCGAGTTGCTCCTTGTAATAAAATGGTACGGCTAGGTAATATGACTCAGTTGCTATGTAAGGGATAGATTTCATAAAATATATTCAGAATATAATATTATACTCAACATATAAACTTCCAAATAAATTCACACTAGGGTTTGATAAATTTTGAAATAATATTTTGTTTATTCAGCACCAAATTCCAAAACTGAAAAATTTAACCAAAATGCAAACCTGGAAAAGCTATCCTGATATCCACAACACAACTCAAAACCAAACACTGTAGAATCAAGGCACAAACGTTCAGCATAACAGTGAACTCTGTATGAATCCACTTGATTAGCTAGGTGATATTTCATCCACAAAACTGATTACCCAAAGGGGTTTCTTCCTTCGGCTGAAGAATGAACCAAGTTCAATCTCCCAGATAAATAAAGGGTTTGATAAAATGATCAGAATGAGCCTTCTCTCCTCAAAATCCCCTTTTTATAAGTATTTTCTGGATAATAAAATATTATTATTTGTGTCCCCTTATTTTCCCTCCAAAAAGTGACTTTAACTCCTTTTAAATAATTAAATATAAGTTGTCTTTTAATTTTTACTTTTCGACAACTTAACATTTAACTATTTAATTTTTAATTATTTTTCACACAACTGCAAATGTTGTGGAAACTATTAAAATGATTTCAAATGTGGATTCTAACCCTACCATAATGATCCTTAGCTCTTAGGATGATTAACTGTATGCAGATTGATGCTTTCCAAAAATAGCAGTCTCCTACAAGAAGTTTGGAATGCACACAGAAAGTCAAAATTGCATCCGAAAAGCACCATTGAGCTCATCTTGATCTCCCAAGCTTACTACCACTCAGAATCTAAGCATGATCAAACCAATGCTCTCCAATAAAGTTAGAGTTTTCCAATGATGTTGGAAATGTCCCAAAAAGGGACATTACACTAAGCATTTGAACCAATTCAGATGGTATGCCACGTTTATGTTCTTTGCCAAACTCATGGGATCACTTGGTGATGAAAATTGGGAGTACTACCTAAAAGCTTTAGATGGATGAGGTAGTGGCTACTATACTCTTACATGAGATGCAACGAGAAGCTTCTAAATCTATTAAGGAGGCCTTATTAGTTCATATAAGATTGAAGGAGAAAAAAAGAAGGACAAGAAGAAATCAAAGCTTAGATCTGAATCCTATGAAAGATCCAAATCTCTTAGAAAGTATAAGGCTAAGTGTTGGAACTTTGACAAGATCAAGCACTTCAAAAAAATACAAGGAGAATAAAAGGAAGAAAAAGAATGAGTTTGATGGCGACTCTAATAGACCTTCACAAGAGGATGGTGGAGATGTCGTTGTAATAGCCTTAGCAACACATGCATCCAAAGGTGTGTGGTTGCTAGGCTCTAAATCTTCCTTCCATATGACCTCCAATCAGGGGTGGTTTTCAAAGTATGAAGAATAGATGGAGGGAAGTGTATCTTGGCGATGATTCTCATCTTAGCATTATTGTTCGTGGTAGAGTTTTGATTAGATTTCCTAATGGATGATTAAAGTGGATCAATTGTATATCTTGGGTTTGACATGGAACCTAACAGTTAGCAAACTAAAGGATGCAGGTGTGTAGGTTACTTTTTCTAATGGAGAGTGTAAGATGGTGTGAGGAGCTATAGTGGTTGCTAAGGGTGTTTGTGTGGGCACTTTATTCCAATTGGATACATACACTATTTAGTGCAATAGTTCTTCTATTCCTATAGTGAAGAGATCTACAGAATACACACCTTCGCCATCAAAACCAACAAAAAAGGAGAGTGTTATATCTAATTCTAATGGTCATGATTTTTGGATACCTACGTGAACTCTTGGTTTTGAGAGCAAGTTATTTGTAGAGAAAACAATGCCATGTCATAGATAATGGGATATCTTGTTGAGGGATTGAATTATTGTGCTCTTGAATTTAATTTTTGTGAACACTATATATATGGTAAATAGAAATACGATTAGTTTTATTCAAATTCTCACAAATCTTTTGGGGTGTTGGACTCGATTCATTTAGATATATTTGGTCTTATTAATGTTCCTTCAATTTCTATATTTATAGATGATTATTCTAGGAAGATAGTCTATTTCCTTGGGAGTAGATTTGAAGTCTTTTAATCAATTTAAGGAGTTTAAATCTCTTTTGGAAAACCAAATTGGTAAGAAGATTAAGGCTTTGAGGATTTATGATGAAAATGAGTTTTCTTCCATATATTTTGATATTCTATAAGGAGAATGGAATTTAGAGACATAAAACAACTCCATATACCACTCAACAGAATGGAATTGCAGAAAGAATGAATAGGACATTGATGGAGAGGCTAGAAGTATGCTTAGTGGAGTTGGCTTAGAGAAGAAGTTCTAGGTAGAAGTAGTTTCTATGGCTTGTTACTTGATTAATAGGTCTCCTATATTAGTTCTTGTTGACAAGGCCCCTATGGAGGTATAGATGAGAAAAAATTCTTTATTACAACATCATGTATTTGGTTGCAAGGCATATGCACATGTGCCTAGGGAGAAGTAATCAAATTTGGAGAAAAAGGTAGTGAAATGTATCTTCATCATCTATGGTGTTGGTTTGAAAGGGTACAAGCTTTGGGACCCTATGGCCAAGAGAATTTTATACAAAAGAAGTGTTATTTTCAGAGAGAATAAGCCTTCTTCCATAACATTGTAGCCAAAAGATGATGTGAAGAAAGATGTGGTTTAGCTACCTCCCAAGATTTAGAAGGTTGAACCGAAAGCTTGTGAAGGGCCTAAAGAGGAGTAGAACTCTAATAGTTTTGAAGAGGAGATAGAACCTCCAAGTTTTCTCTTAAGGAGGTCCACTTGATAGAGACATCAACTAGAAAGGTATACTCCTCCTAATTGGTGATGTACTTTTTTCTTTGATTAATAATATTGATGAGCTTAGAACTATGAAGGAGGTGATGGATATGGATGATTATGACTTCTAGAGAGTGGATATGGATGAAGAGATGGTTGCATTGAAAAAAAGAAATGTGGGACTTGGTACAATTGCTCCATAGATGGAATCCTGTTGGTTGTAAATGACTATTGAAGAAGATAATTGGTTACAAAAGGCGTTGAGGGGATAGAATTCGATGAGATTTTTCCCCTAGTTGTTAAGTTGACATTTATTAGATTCTTGTTATCTATAGCAACAACTTTTGATTTAGATATATAATAGATGGATTTGAAGGCAAGATTCTTGCATGGTGACTTGGAGAAAGAGACCTACATGACACAACTAGAGCACTATTTTGTTAAGGTAAGGAGTCTTTGGTTTGCATGTTGAAAAATCTTTGTATGGTCTCAAACAGTGTCCTAAAATGTGGCACCAAAAGTTGGATTTCTTTGTGTTGGAATTAGTTTTTTGAGATCCAAATCAAATCATTGTGTTTACTATAAATTGGATGGTGATCAATTCCTTGTTATCATGTTGTATGTAGATGATATATTTTTTGGTAATAGTAAGGATGTGATTTGTGATTTGAAGTCTCAACTTTCAACACAATTTGAGATGAAGGACTTGGGGACTACCAAGTATATCTTAGGTATGAAGATTAGAAGAGATAGAGTGAGTAGAAATATTTGATTGGGATAGAGTAAATATGTGAACTCTATATTGTAGTATTTCAACATGGTAGATAGCAAACCATTCAAAATTTTCCTATTTCTATGAGAACTAAGCTTTCAATTAAGCAATGTCTTACAACACCCATAGAGATGGAGGATATGGATCATGTTCCTTACACCAATTTAGTTGGGAGTTTGATGTATGTTATGGTCTCTACTAGACCAGGCATTGCCTAAGTAGTGGGAGTCTTGAGTCGCTTTATGGTTAATCTTGGATGAGATCATTGGGATGTGGTTAAGAGGGCCTTTAGCTATTTGCAAGGTACCTTTAATGGTGCAGTCATGGTAGGAGGGTTCAAAGAATGAACTGTCCAAACCATGCAGCTAGAGTAAACACAATGGAAACAACACAAATATAGAATGCAATGGAAGATTCATATACTCAATCTATCAAAAAATTACAATGCTCATATGTCGGCAACATGCGAGCTACAATCAAAGGGCCCACAGGCCTGCTTTCTAGGTTACAACAGATATGTAAGATATGTCATTGAAGTGCCTACCCGAAAAGAATCTAACTTCAAATCACATTCTAAAACTACTGACTTCCTAATGCATCTAGGAGATCTATATATATCATCTTCAAGCTCATAGAATCCTACGCATCGGCCACAAGAGGTTACAAACTCCAATGAATGATGAAACGTGTAGAAACATGTAGGTTGACCTACAACATGTGGTATTGCTTTGTGAATGAATGAAACCTGGTGTGGACCTCAAGGAAGGTCTATCTAGTCCTTATGTGTCATGTATGATGTTTCGTTAGGCTCCGCAAGTCACAGAAGTGCTCTGCAAACCTTCTCGTCTCAACTAATTTTCTGGATGCTCCATTCTATGAAAGCTAATGATCTTCTAATAGAGATAACTTTCAAGAATCAAATCCAAATCAGTGAAATCTGAATATGATGTAGATGACACTATGTAGATGCTAAGTCCTGCTCCATGAGCTCTGATATGAAGATGTGGCAAAATGTGGTAGAAAATGCTAAACTGAACTAAACTGAAAATGAAAGAAAACAAAAGAATACAAATATTTTTTATTGATGCAAGATTGCTCTACAACCTAGGATGCTCCTGCATCAGACACTCGAGGTTGTTGAAAAACGTGAGTCCCTCACTTTGTTGGGGCTAGAGGAAAACCAAGGTGATCTACCTCAGCCTAAGAAATCCATGATGAATCTTCTTCCGGTCTTCCTTTCCATTTAACCAAATATTCTTTATACTACTTGCTTCTGGTGTTGCGTCCAACTCTGCCATCTGAGATGCTCTCTATATGTTTTGTTTGTTGTTGTGGTAATTGATTCTTCAAACCATCTTCTATGTTGTCACTTGATTCTCCTTCATGATACTAATATAGGTTTGCAATGTTGAATATAGGTGATATATGCAATGTCTCTGGTAGTTCCACTTCATATGCATTCCCTGAATCAAACTTCTTAAGAATCTTACATGGTCCAAACTTCTTCATCTTCAGCTTGTTGTATGTCCCTACTGGAAATCTCTCCTTCCTTAGATATACCATAACTTCATCTCCTACTAAAAATTCTTTGTGTCTCCTCTTCTCATCTGCTTGCTCCTTCTACTTGCTATTCATCTCCTCCAAATGCTTCCTGACTTGATTATGTAGTGTCTCCATGTATCCTGCAAATTCTTTTGCCTCTGCACTTCTCTTATTCTCCATACTGATGTTTCTCAGCTCTGCAACTCCTCTAGGTTTCACTCTTGTCACAATTTCAAATGGTGTCTTTCTTGTACTCCTATTCACTAAATTATTGTATGCAAACTCTACTTGTGGTAGAATTAGATCTCAATTTCCTGCCTTGTCTCCTACTAAGCACCTCAACAAGTTACCCAAACTCTTATTTACCACTTTTGTTTGTCCATCTGTCTGCGGGTGAAATGTTGAACTAAACTTTAGGTCTCTCTTCATCTTGTTCCACAATATCCTCCAAAAATATCCAATGAATCTTGTATCCCTATTTGAAACTATATTCTTAAGTAATCCATGCAATCTCACAATCTCCTTGAAAAATAGGTTAGCAACATGCACTGCATCATTTGTCTTCTTACAAGGAATGAAATGTGACATCTTTGAAAATTTGTCCACTACTAAAAATATAGAATTGTATCCCCTCTGTGTTCTTGGCAAACCCAATATGAAATCCATGCTTATATCTTCTTAAGGTCTCTCTGGTACTATCAAAGATTTGTACAATCTAGTATTCTGACTACTTCCTTTTGCAACTTGACATATTCTACAACTCTGAACAAACTTCCTTACATCCTTATATATATGAGGCCAAAAATAATGTTCACTTACCAAAGCTAATGTCTTGTCACAACATATCCTCTTGAATGAAATAATCTAACAACTTACTCCTATCTGTCACAACAAGTTCCTTACATGCTCTCCATGCTTCTACAAAATCAAGATCCTCTTCATACATATGCTTCAGTTCCTCAAATCCTAATACTTCTACCCTCATCTTTGTCAACAAATTCCTTCTTTTGCTCAATGCATCTGCAACTTTGTTTAACTTCCCACTCCTATGCTTCAATACAAATGTGTAACTTTGCATGAACTCTACCCATCTCATATGTCTCTGATTCCAATTTCCTTGATTGTTCAAATACTGTAAAGCTTGATGATCAATGTACAATACAAATTCCTTAGGCAACAAGTAATGTCTCCACTTGTTCAAAGCTTGGATTATGGCATAGAACTCTTGATCATAAACTCAATATCTTCTCCTTGCATCATTCAACTTCTCACTAAAATATGCTATTAGTCTCCCTTCTTGACTTAATACTGCTCCTATTGTGTTTCCACTGGCATCACAATCAACTTGAAATACTTTGTCAAAATCTAGTAATGCTAACACTAGTTGCTCTGTCACTTTCTACTTCAATAATTCAAAACTCTTATTTTCTCTTGATGTCCACTTGAAATCCTTTATGTCACCTCTCATTGTCTCTGTCATTGGTGTGCATACTGTACTGAAATTTCTGATGAACTTTCGCTAGAAACTTGCTAATCCAGAAATGATCTTACCTCTTCAATGTTCACAGGTGTTGACCACTCAACAATTGCTCTAACTTTCTCAAGGTCCATCTTCAATCCTTCCACAGAAATCACAAATCCCAAATATACCAATTCTTGCTTCATGAAACTACATTTCTTGATTTTTATCAGCAATTTCTCTTCCCTCAACCTTTGCAATACTTGTCTAATATGCCACAAATGTTCTTTTGTCTTACTGAAAATTAGAATATCATCCAAGTATACAATAACAAACTTACCCAAGAATTTCTTCAAAACCTCATTCATCAACCTCATGAAAGTACTCGGTGCATTAGTCAATCCAAAAGGCATCACTAACCACTCATACAATCCCTCATTTGTCTTAAATGTAGTCTTCCACTCATCTCCTTCTCTAATCCTGATCCGATGGTATCCACTCTTCAAGTCTATCTTTGTGAAATATTTTGCTCTACTTAAACAGTTCATGATGTCATCCATCCTTGGCAATGGAAATCTATACTTAACTGTGATCTTGTTGATTGCTCTAGAGTTTGTACACATCTTCCATTCTTCATCTTTCTTTGGTGCTAGTATTGCAGGTACCACACATGGGCTTAAACTTTCTCTGATCAATCATTTCCTCAACAGCTCCTGTATTTGTCTATTCAACTCTGCATTCTCTATTGGTGTCATCTTGTGTACTGCTTTGTTAGGCAAACTAGCTCCAGGTATAAGGTCCATATGATGACTGATACTCCAAATTGGTGGCAATCCTTTGGGCACATTATCTGTCAACAATTCAGTTATCTCCTCCGACTGTGGTTCTTCTTCTTTTACGATAATAGTATCTGCACTTAAGGTTCCACACTTCTTAGGAATCAAAGCAAAACACATATTCTCATGCCTCAATCCATCCAAAAATTTCCTTCCATCTACCAAACAAATTTAGCATTCCCACATACTTCACTTTTAGGCTCATCTTCCAAAGGTATCAAGATATGCTTCTTCCCATTAGATGTTATAGTATAAGTATTATTTTTCCCATCATGTATAACCTTTCTATCATATTTCCATGGTCTCCCCAACAATATATGACATACATCCATCGGCATAATATCACACAATACCTCACCATTATAAGATCCTATATGAAATTTCACCAAACATTGTTCACTCACCAGTACCTTGTGTTCATCTTGAATCCATGCTATCTTGTAGGGCTTAGGGTGTTTTAGTCTCTATAGATTCATCTTAGTCACCATCTCCTCTGAAACCAAATTATCAGTACTACCATTATCAATGATAACCTTACAGCATTTACCTCCTGATTTGCATCTTGTTCGGAACAAACTTTTCCTCTACGGTGGTTCCTCAGTTGTCTCTGCTTGAAATAGTGCTCTCCTCATGACTAATGATTCTCCTTTCTCTGGTTTTCTAATGGAACTAGGGGATCCAACAGGTTCTTCCTCCGCATAAGCTGCCCTTGCACTGTTCTTTGTCTTCTTGCTTGTACTTCCTTGATGACATTCAAATGCTCTGTGTCCTTCACCTCCACACTTCAAAAAAGTTCCCCTAAAAGATCTTTTGTCAAACCCTCTTTCATCTCTCCTATATCCTTCATTGTGGTAAGAATTATGATTCCCTCTACTATTGTGGTAGAAATTTCTATCAACTCTTCGATATGAATTGTTATCTCTGTCTTCCTTCTTGTATGGGCTTCTTTCCTTGTTCTACACCGCATAAGGTCTTTCTCCTCCGAAATATGTTCTACCTCCTTGAAATTTACCTCCTCTACTTCTCTGTCTTTGCTCATGCCTCTTATTCAACTTGTCTTCAACTTTAAATGCAAGATGATATGCTTCTTCTATTGTTGTCATCCTTACCAAACTTAGTTCTTCCTGAATGTTCATTCTCAATCCATTTATGTATCTTGCCACTTTCTCTACTTGCTTCACTATGTCTAGTCCTTATGATCATCTTATGAAATTCCTCGATATATTCCTTCACAGATTTCTCCTTTTTCCTTAGGTTTTGTAATCTCTTTAACAATTGCAACTCATAGTTAGTAGGTATAAATTGATTCTTCAACTTTGTCACCATCCTATTCCATTTTATGATCTTCTTTTTTCCTCTCCTATTTCTATCCAATTGAACTTCTTTCCACCAAATAGCAACATGTCCTTTCAACTTAGTTTTTGTAAATATCACTCTCTCCAGATCTTCAATTTCTTCATATTCAAAGTATTCTTCCAAGTCATTTATCCAATCAATCAATTCCTCAGGATTCAAATTTCCAGTATAGTTCAGTACTTCTACTCTAGTTCTCTTTCCCATCTTAGAAATAGCTTTCAACATATTAACCTAATCTAGTTCTTCTTCTAGGGTTTCTTCATTTTGGTCAATAGATTGAAATTCTTCATCATCACTTTCATCTTCATGTCTAGGATTTAGTCCTCTTCTTCTATCTTCTTCTACAACATCCACTCAAACTTTCATTGTCCTCATCATCTCTATCATTTCTTCCATTCTCCCAGCAACATTGGCCATAGCAAGCATCCTCCTCAGTGGCATCTCTTCCTAGGATCTGGTGCAACTGCCTCAATTTGGCGATCTGACTACAGGGCTACAACTGCCTCACGATCGACGCTCTGACTACAGGGCTACAACTGCCTCACGATTGGCGCTCTGTTGACAAACACAAGTAGACTGCCTTAGGTCAACGCTCTGTTCACCACAAGATCTTACGGAATGCCTTCACTTCCCAAAGGATTCAAAACTTCACTCTGATACCACTTGGTGCAGTCATGGTAGGAGGGTTCAAAGAATGAACTGTCCAAACCATGCAGCTAGAGTAAACACAACTGAAACAACACAAATATAGAATGCAATGGAAGATTCATATACTCAATATATCAAAGAATTATAATGCTCATATGTCAGCAACATGCAGGCTACAATGAAAGGGCTCACAGGCCTGCTTTCCGGGTTACAACAAATATGCAAGATATGGCATTAAAGTGCCTACCTGAAACGAATCTAACTTCAAATCACATTCTAGAACTACTAACTTCCTAATGCATCTAGGAGGTCTATATATATAATCTTCAAGCTCATAGAATCCTCTGCATCGGCCACAAGAGGTTACAAACTCCAATGAATGATGAAACATGTAGAAACATGTAGGTCGCCCTACAACATGTGGTATTGCTCCGCCAATGAATGAAACCTAGTGCGGACCTCAAGGAAGGTCTATCTGGTCCTTATGTGCCATGTATGATGTTCCGTTAGGCTCTATAACTCATGGAAGTGCTCCGCAAACCTTCTCCTCTCAACTGACTCTCTGGACGCTTTGTTTTGTGAAAGCTGATGATCTTCTGATAGCGATAATTTTTAGGAATCAAATCCAAATCACTTGAAACCTTAATATGATGTAGATGACACTATGTAGATGCTAAGTCCTGCTCCGCAAGATTTGATATGAAGATGCAGCAAAATGCGGTACAAAATGCTAAACTGAACTAAACTGAAAATGAAAGAAAACAATAGAATGCAAATATTTTTGGTTGATGCAAGATTGCTCTGCAACCTGGGATGCTCTTGCATCATTTAAGCACTCTTTTTTATCATGTGATTCTAGAGGGGACCAACACTCGGTGGATATTTATGGATTCATGGATTCAAATTGGGTTGGAGATGTTGATAGAAGAAGATCCACCAATGGGTATGTGTTCAGTTCATTTGGTGGTGTAATTAGTTGCGTAAGTGATAGGTTACGGTCCTTTGTCCACAATAGAGGTTGAGTACATTGTGGGGTTGAGTCAGGGATATATCAAAGATTTTTGTGATAGTCAGAGTGTCATATGTCTAGCAAATAACTCAACCTTTCATATGAGGATGAAGAAGTATTGGTCATTTTATTTGTGACATGGTAGAGGATGAGATGGTGATGCTAGAGAAAGTTTGACACTTTTTACAATCTTCCAGATACATTGACGAAGCTAATCAGCATAGAGAAGTTCAGGTGGTGCAAAGAGTCTATAGGCCTCTCGACCCCTAGTAGATGGTTAACAGTGTTGGTATTCCTTTTTCTCTTGCAAGGTATTTGTCAAGTGGGAGAATTTAGGAAAGGTTTCTAAAACTTACATCTTAATGTTAAAAACACAAAAAATATAATTTTCAAGCTATAGAACACAAAAATGCAATTTTTGGGCTCTAGAGGTCAAATTTCAGCCCAAAAAATGTTGAAATGACCTTTAATTGGAGCAATCTAGTTATAGCAGCATAGATCTTTTTGGAATCATGGAAGCCATTTGTGGATGGAAAGATCAGCTCTTCCCTAGGGCACAAGGATTCTTCATTGTGACCTTTGCTTCTCCATAGCAGCGTGACTTAGTGCTCAATGGCAGGGTTTGGATGGGGGGGAGCATTCCCTCTCCATCAAACCTTAGACTAATTCCTTCAACCCTCTCACTAAGTCGCTTAATATCAGACCAATATGGGTTAGGCTCCAGAATCTCCCTCTCTAGTTTTGGGAGGATTAATATTACGAGGGCATCAGTAATGTTATCGGTCGCTTCTTGAAGGTAGACTCTACTACCTCATTTATGAGTCATTCTATGATTGTTCGTATCTTAGTGGATATTGACATCTCAATATCTTAGTGTGATCAACAATTGGTATCAGAGCCAAGTTCTTCTGAAAAAAGCTTAACCGCTTGAGGAAGGTCCAGGATGGCACATAATGGATCCAGCAATATACCTAGGTTCAATGGAACAAACTATACTTTTTGGAAGCTAAGGATGGAAGGCTATATCAATTCTCTAGGATGTGGTGTTTGGCAATCTATCAAGACTAGTTACAAAGTTCCTGTTGCTATTTCTACAGATCCAGATGAAGTTAAGGAATATGATAACAATGCCAAGGCAAAGTTTGCTATCATGAGTGGGTTAGCTGATTCAAAATTGTCAAAGGTAATGAGTTGCAATTCTGCTAATGATGTTTGGGTTAAACTTGAAACCATTTATGAAGGAGATAAGAAAGTAAAGCAAGCAAAGATGCAAATCTTCAAGAGCAAATTTGAGACCCTAAAAATGTCAGAGGATGAAGACATTGTTGGATATATGCTTCAGGTGAATGAAGTGGTCAATGGCATCACAGGTCTTGGTGGCAAAGTGGAAGAGGATGAAATTGTGAAGAAGGTTCTGAGATCTCTTCCCAAATCTTACAGTCATAAGGTATCTGATATTGAGGAGAATGCAGATCTGGATACATACATTGTATCCAAAGTATTTGGTTCCCTTGCTACCTTTAAAATGAGAGAGTTTGGCAATGATGCTCCAAAGAAAGAAGCTACTTTCAAAGCCAATGTGAAGACAAAGGAAGAAGTTGTTGATGAAGATGAGAGATCTGATTAAGTTGAAGCAAATTTTGTGAGAAGACTGAAGAAAGGCACTAGGAAATACAAAGGTAAGTTACCCTTCAAATGTTTTAATTGTGGAAAGGTTGGTCACTTTGCTTCTAAATGTCCTTTTAAGGAATCAAGGGGTAGTAACAAGAGAGACAAGTTCAAAAGAAGTTTGTATTCCATAGAGAGCACTTTCTCTTCACAAGATGAGGATCATGATGATTCAAATGATGAAACACTTTTCATGGCCTTGAGTGTTGGTGAAAAAAAGGATGATGTTGGAAAATGTGAGAAGACTAATGCCTTGCAAACAAATCAAAACAATGACATATTAATGGTTGTATGGACTGCTTTTCATGCAAAAGAATAAGCTAAGGCATGGTTAATTGACAGTGGTTGGTCAAATCATATGACTGGTGACAAGTAAAAGTTTATCAGCCTTAAGAAGTGGGATGGTGGTGCTATCAATTTTGGTGGTGAAGAGTCAGCACAAATATGTGGAAAAGGTGCTATAACTATTGATGGGAAGAATAGGACTGAGGATGTCCTCTATGTTAAAGGGCTAAAACACAATCTTCTCAGTGTCAGTCAGATGTGTACCAAGGGTTATAATCTCACCTTTCATGCCAAGGGTTGTGAAATCAGGAAGGCAGGGTCCAGAAAACTAGTTGCAGAAGGTATCAAGACATATGGTGATATCTATCATCTGAAGGAGGTAAATGGAAGAGCAGGTTTGTTGGATCAATCCAGTGAGTGTTGGTTGTGGCACAAGAGAATGGGACGCAACAATTTTGACAATATGGTAAAGATCAGTTATACCCATGTAGTAAGAGACATGCCTAAGATAATCAAGCCTACAAACACAGTATGCAAGGAATGTCAAATGGGAAAGCAGATAAAGACAAGTTTCAAAAGCAAGGAGTATTCTTCTTCAAAGCCACTGGAGTTGATTCATACTGAACTATGTGGCCCTACAAGAGTAAAGAGTCAACAAGGTGAGAGGTATTTCATGTTGCTTATTGATGATTATTCTAGAATGACTTGGGTTACTTTCTTAAGAGAAAAATCAAATGCCCTTGATAAATTTAAAGTGTTCAAAGCTATGGTTGAGAATGAAGTAGATGCCAAGATCAAATGTTTGAGGTCTGATAGAGGCAGTGAGTTTATTTCAAATGAATTTGAATGATTTTGTGAAGATCATGGTATTTGGAAACATTTGTCATCTCCTAAGACCCCTCAGCAAAATGGGGTAGTGGAAAGAAAGAATAAGATTGTGCAAGAGATGTCTAAGGCAATGTTGAAAGATGCAGATCTGCCTGATATGTACTGGAAGGAAGCAATTCACACTGTTGTTTATCTAATTAACAAGAGTGTAACTAAGGGTCAACAACACTAAGACCCCTTATGAGCTATGGTATGGAAGACCTCCCTCTATCAAATACTTCAAGATCTTTGGCAGCAAATGCTACATCAGAAGAGATGAAGAAGACCTAGGAAAGTTTGATTCAAGTGATGAAGGAATCTTTTTTGGTTACACAACCAGAAGCAAGGCTTATAGATGCTACAACAAGAGGTTGGGAAAGATGATTGAAAGCACAAATGTCAAGGTAAATGAAGACCTATATCAGCTCTCACATGAATCAGGGGACTCTGTATCTGATATCTTTCCATGCATTGAAGATGAAGAAGAAGAAGTGAAAGAAGAAAAGGAACAAGAACCAGAGCACATGCTTAAGTCTCCAACAAAGTATGTTCAAAAGAACCACTCAGCAAATCAGATCATTGGAGATAAGGATGAAGGAGTGCAAACAAGGAGAAGGCTTGCTAAGACACATGAGCAAGTAAATTTGTGTTTGTTAACAAAGGTAGGACCCAAAAACTTTGCCGATGCTAGCAAAGATGATGGATGGATAAAGGCCATGGAAGAAGAATTGGATTAAATTGAGAAGAATCAGACATGGGAATTGGTTCCCAGACTAGCAAATAAGAATGTTATAGGAACAAAGTGAGTGTTCTGGAACAAGTTGAATGAATAAGGTGAAGTTGTAAGGAACAAAGCAAGATTGGTATGCAAAGGATACACACAAGTTGAAGGTATTGTTTTTTAGGAGACTTTTGCTCCGGTAGCGAGGATGGAGGCAATCAGAATGTTCCTTGCTCTTGCATCTCATAAGAACTTCAAGGTACATCAGATGGATGTTAAGTCAACATTTCTGAATGATGATCTAGAAAAAGAAGTCTACATTGAACAACCAGATGGTTTCCAGATATCAGAAGATCCGAACATGGCGTGCAAACTCAAGAAGGCTCTGTATGGTCTCAAGCAAGCACCTAGGGCTTGGTATGCTGAGTTGGACAAGTACTTACTTCAGCATGGCTTCAAGAAAGATACTACAAATAGAAATCTTTACATATGATATGTGTAAGAGGTTTGCAGAGGAGATGCAAAAAGAGTTTGAGATGTCTATGATTGGTGAAATGTCTTTCTTCCTTGGACTTCAAATTACTCAGCTAGATGGTGGTATCTTTATTTCTCAAGCTAAGTATGTCAAAGAGTTGTTGAAAAAATTTGGTATGGAGGATTCAAAACTAGTGAGTACTCCCATGGTCATTGGATGTCATTTGAGCAAAGATGATGAGTCTCTGGAGGTGGATCAAACTGTCTATAGATCTGTGATTGGAGGATTGTTGTACTTGACTGCTTCTAGACCTGATATTATGCATGCAATATGTGTGGTTGCCAGATATCAAGCCAATCCCAAGCAAACACACTAGAAGGCAGTCAAAAGAATATTCAAATACTTGAAAGGAACTCCAAATTATGGCCTTTGGTATCCAAGAGGTAATGACTTTGATTTGAGTGCTTACACTGATGCTGATTGGGCCGGTTGTGTTGATGATAGAAGTACAAGTGGTGGTGCTTTCTTTTAGGAAACAGATTGGTTTCATGGCAAAGCAATAAGCAAGATTCAGTGTCCTTATCTACTATAGAGGTAGAGTACATTGCAACAACATCCTGTTGTACAAAAGTGTTGTGGATGAAGCAAACCCTGAAGGATATCAAAGTATTGTATGATGAGCCTATTCCTATCTTGTGTGACAATACAAGTGCTATCAGTATTTCAAGAATCCAATGATGCATTCTAGAACCAAGCATATAGCAATCAGGTATAACTTTTTGAGAGAGAAGGTTGTAGATAAGGAAGTGAAGTTGGTATATGTTCCAACAAAGGATCAAATGGAAGATATTTTCACAAAGGCTCTTGCAAAGGATACTTTTGAGGATCTCTGACAGAGGTTAGGGGTAATTGCCCCTCCTTCTTGTTAGATTCATAGTGGTGCATCTATCTAGGGGAGTTCATGTTATATCTTGTTCCTGGACTGATGGTGGCTACCTCTCAGGGGGAGCAGGTAGTGGTTGTTGATGATAGGGGGAGTCTATTTACTATAAGAAGTTATGCCTTAAGAAAGAATGTGTAGGTGTGTGGTCACTGATGTGTATGTAGTGGTTTCCCTTTGTTCTTGATGTCAAAGGGGGAGAAATGTGCAGGTATTTGTTGTCATCAATGCCAAGGGGGAGATTGTTACACATATGGTTCCTAGGGTTGTCATTGATGTCAACACTATCACTTGGTTGTCATTGATGTCAACAGTATCATGGTGGTGTGATGGTGTTCATGGTTGGATGTCATGTGCAAAGAAGACAGTTCATGGTTGGATGCCATGCCCCATCTAGCAGAGAAGATACAGTTCATGGTTGAATGTCATGTTGAATATAATGTGGATTACCGAAGTTCATGGTTGGATGTCATGCCCTGATCAATGTAGAGTTGAGTATGAAGTAACATTAATATGGGAATTAGAAGCACTAAGAAGATTAGATATGTTGATGATGTTAGAAGATGTTACTGATGGCTTGAAACATGTATGTTCTAAGTTTCGTGATGACTAGATTACTGGAAGAGTGTTTTACTATTGACAGTTTGAAGATTGTGAAGGAATTCTGTATAGGGCAATGGAATGCTCCACATTCCTCCGCATTTGCAGATATGGCTATGTGGTTCTAGAACTATGTTCAGGGTGCAGTGAAGGTGATAATTCCAAAGTTTCATATCATTTGTCCTTCCATTGTGAAAGTTATGCATGATAGAGTATCGGCATGTGTTTTGGCAAAGTGAGTTGGTGTTGAAGACCTATTGGAATGCTCTACATTCCTCCAGAAGTAGTGATTTTTTTAGTGGCTAATAGTTGAAATTGGGGATTCAAAATTTGGCTAATAGTACAAGCTATAAGGTGACTTGAATCACCACATTTTTACAAAATTTTATTTTAGTCCTAGTTAAATCACCAAGACATTTATTTTATTAAAATTTTAAACTCAAAAATTTGCCACAATATTCGATACCTAATTAGTCAAATTCGCCTAAATTTTATAAGTTTTAGTAGAAAATGAAATTAATTCGCCAATAATATTATATAATTATTGGTTACTTTAGGGCCATATCACCAATTTTTAATCACCATCATTGATTTTATTTATAATCTAAGAACTATGATTGTATTCCATGGGTTGAAATGTACCCATGGAGCTCCAATGCCCATCGAGCCCGAAATTGAATTTGGGCTGTTGATCTCAATTTATAATCTAATGGCCAGGGATAACTTCTGAGGGCCAAAATGTACCCACGGATCTCCTATGTCCATGGGGCCCAAAATTACATTTGGGTCATTGATCTCCATTAAGATCATCTCAAATGCAATTTTGGGCCCCATGGGCATTGAAGCTCCGCGAATACATTTTGGTCCGCGGAATAGAACCCAAACCATTAGATTATAAATAAAATCAATGGTGGTGAAAAATAATTTAGGGCCAATTTAAAATATTCAATGTTTGATTTAAAATATTAAGGAATTATAGACATGAGCACTACACCTTAAACTAGTCAATCACTGCCACCTTTGGGCCTTTACTTTCCATAGGAATTTAATTTGTTTTTTAGGAAGGATTCGCCATAGTAATTAATGTATTTTCCAATTTTTTGTCAAGATTTGCCAGGATTTTCTACAAATTTCTAGTGATTTAAAAAATTCACCAATAAAATTAAATATTTTTTTCAAAAAAAGGAAAGATTCGCCAATAGAAATTAATATTTTTTTCCAAAAAAATGGAAGATTCGCCAGGATTTTATATCTTTTTCAGGAGGGGTTTCTTAAAGTTATCATTGTCCGGAAGTGAATGGTTGCCTTTGAGGTTTTGTGGACATGTTTATGGATGTGCATTACATGCTTCCTTGCAGTTTCAAGGTTCTTGGTGGTCTGCAAGCTCAGTTTCTCAATGATAGTATGTTGCAATGTGTCCTGGATGACAGGGTGATCTCAGAGTTCATGATTGTGTCGGGAATTTAGGTGTCTCAACCTTGCAATTCCTAGCATTGATTATTAGATTATTTATTTATTTAATTGCCTACTTTTGTATTTACTTGCACATCATGTTTTGTCATTTAGTATTAGGTGGCATTGTGACATGTCATCCTACTTGTAATGTGACTTGGATGGTCAAGTCAAACACATGTAGATTTGGGCATCCCATTTGAGGTGGCACTAATATGCCATGTGTCGGCATCTTGGATTATGATGGAGGAGTTATTTTGTATGACAAAATCTATGACGCATAAGAGCCAAGTATAGAGATTCCTATGACAAGTGAAGACAAGTGTCAGAGAGTATCTTTGCATGAGAGAAAGGCATCTTTGGGCGCCCAAGTTGGGTTATGACATGTTGTAAGAGGAATATGCTATATTTAGTCTTATATGACGGATTCTCTTACAACATTTAAGGTTGTTATGTTGGGCCGATTTTATGTCAGGTGTAAGATGCGTAAGAGCATTTGTCATAGCTATTTTTAGCCTGGAGCACTCCATTCTTGGGAAGTCAAATCTGCCATGTATGACAGATGTAAGAGTGTATGCATGTTGTACAAGTGTCCTTTGATGTGGGAAATTGGCCATGTGGCCAAGATGGATGCCTACCTTTACAAGCTTCTCAGTTATGCCTTGTAACTCTATATAATGCAGTGTTTTGGAGTAGTAGACATATAGTGTTTATACAGGTACTGTTATGCTGCCGGAATTACTCCAGAAACGACATTTGCAGACTCCTAGAAGAACTTGCATTGCAAGTGTGTTGTAAACAATATTGTTTTGATAATACATTGTGCAGGTTTTAGAGTGGGGTTTTTCACCTAAAAGGTTTTCCCCATGATATATATCTTGTGTCTCTCTTGTATTCATGTGTGTGTTTGTTGTTGCAATCTCTGTGTTAATATCATAACATAATTGTAATTGTAAGGATTTAAAAGAATTTTCATACTATTCCCCTCATTAGATTGGTGTAGGAAGTGTGTTCTGTGTACCTTGCTTCCTTTCAGATTGAAGATGTGTGGCGCAAAATCTTTGATGTGCAAAGGTAAAGTAGTGTTTGGAGATGTTGTATGAATCATGTAGACTCATCTAGAAAAGTTTCATGAAGATCTTTCTTGTTTCTAGTACCGCTTAAGGTTTTCAAGTTGTTGTGGCTGTTATGCTTCAAGGTTCATGTGTTTTTACTTAAAGCTATCATATTTTCAAATAAGCAGAGTGTGTGGATGTAATTCCTTGGTGGTTGATGCTGTGAAGGATATTTTGGACCTATTTAAGCAAGTGTTGATGTCCACAAGGCATGGGACTTCTGCTGGTGTAAAGTGTAGTCTTGTTTAGGACTTGTCCTCTACACGTTTCATGTTGTGTGTTGTCTGGCCAACTTGTAAATGTATTTTTCATGTTGTATCTGGCCGACAAGCAATGTAATCAATGTAATATCTTGTATAAATTAGAAATCAAATT
Source organism: Cunninghamia lanceolata (assembly GCA_027924645.1). Classification (NCBI taxonomy): domain Eukaryota; kingdom Viridiplantae; phylum Streptophyta; class Pinopsida; order Cupressales; family Cupressaceae; genus Cunninghamia; species Cunninghamia lanceolata. Next base: position 622,109 of record BSBN01000010.1, read on the forward strand.
GAATGAGGCGGGGTGTGATTGCAAAGTAATTGATAGAGCTCTCATGCAAGATAAGGAGCAGAATGAATGCATTTTGATGTGCGACTGAAGGAGAGAGCAGAAGTTGTAGATGTAGTCCTGATTCATCTTGAAGACATATTTGTGGCAGTGATCAAGTGTAGAGTGTGCCTAACTAGTTTCAGAAGAAAGTGTGAAGAGGCAAAATTGCAATCAGCAAAGGTGTGAGTTTCAATGTCAGTTTTCAGACAGTAGAAGGACTGTCATGTTGTAATCTTTTGTAAGTTTGTTCTCAATTCACGTAGTAGCTTCCTTGGGAGTGACCCTAAAACAAAGTATTCAGAGAGTAGTAGCTTCCTTGGGAGTGACCCTAAATTAAAATTTTCAGGGAGTAGTAGCTTCCTTGGGTTGTAGCCCTAAAACAAAGTTATTATTTGAGCTTCATATATTGTGAGTTAATCATCGTTGTGGTTTTTCCCTTCTAGGGTTTTCCACGTATATCAGGTGTTATGTGTTGATGTGCATTGTGTTAATCTTTCATGTTCATGTTAATACTGTGATGCTTAAGGTGTAATCTGCTCTAAATAAGTTGAAGTTGTTAAAGTTGAAGATTGTTTAGATATTCATTCACCCCCCACCCCCCAGTATCTTGGTGTGTTCAACACATTGTTTCTTGCTTACTTAATCAAAAACATAGATCTTTTTTAGACCTTCAATTTTAAAAAAAAGGCTCAATTAGCTCAATTAGATTCTCAAATTAAAATTTATGGGCTTCATAATTTAGGTCTCCCACATCAAAAATGTAAGAGCTTTTCTGATGCATAAGAGAACTGTAAGAGGGAGTTACACATGTTGACCAACTTATGATGCATGTTATGACACATCATAAGGCATGTTTGATTTGAGATAATGGAGCCAAAATGGTGTGCTCAAGTTGGTGAGTAGATTATGACAAGCTTATAACAAGTGTAAAAAATATGTTTTTTAGCCTGTGGATTCATCTTGGGATTTGGGCATTAAATTTTGACTAGAGATTTGGGCACTACATTTTGAGTGGTTTTAGATCATGGTTTCCTAATTACCATTTAATAGTTTCATGTATTACTTATCCTATTTATTGGGTGCTTGAGATAGAGGTTTCATAGTGAGTTTTACAGGAACCATTATGCTGCCAAATTGCTCGACATCTCTTCTAGGTTATACTCTTAGAAAGGCCTAGACTTTACAAGTGTATTATAGATATTGATTATTGAATAATACATTGAGTTGCCTTGGAGTGTGGGATTTTTCTCCTAAAATGATTTTCCCTACGTAAATCATCGTGTGATGGTATATTGCTTTTGTGTTTATTTTCTTGTAACTTAATGATCATTTTGATTTTTGCACATAGCTCCTCTCATGGATTAGTGTAGGAAGTGTAATCCACACCTCTAGTTCCTTTCAAATACAACACCGTAGCATGCAATTTGAAATAAGTTGTACTTTAATTGGTTTATAACTTCTAGTAAGGGAGAGAAACATGGCCCTGAATTAAGAAATTCAAATTTAAAGGTTCAAGTTTCAAATTTGTGATTTCATAAATAACTTGGGTCAATTCCACACATATGGATCTAAACCAAGGTGATGAATTGTAGAGATGTAGAGTTGAATTTGGACCCTAGGAATAAGTGATGATGGTGACACACTATGATAAGGTTATTTGTGAACTTCCACACAAAATACACCACCTTGCACACTAGTCAATGCATAAAGGACAACTTGATCTAAGTGGGCCCAAAACATAAGGGAAAAGGACATGGGAATGTGACTTTCACAATTACAATTAGAAATAATTATGAAACAAACTCAAACCTAACATAAAAATAAATTGACAATATTGGTTTGATTGGTGATATTAATTGAATGCAATGGATGCATTTGTAACCTATGGCAACTAATAATGTATCATTAAAAGTTTAAAACAACTAAACATTTAAAATCAAGTAATGATATTAGAAGAATAAAGTCACTGCAAAGCTATGGAATATTAGTAAGGTCCACCAAGATTGGGTTGGTGCTAACACACAAAATTGATTTGGGTTGTAACTAGGTTAATCCCACATTAATAAGAATTATAAGACTTAAAGGTAACACACAAGATATTGCATACTCAAAAACCTTTGTGAATGGGAAAAGAGGCTAGATGGTGAAAAGTCCAATATAAATACATAAGTGAGTTGTAATTAGGTTAATCAACATAAGTAGAAATTGTGAGACGGGTGAATTAAGTATTACATGATCTAAAATCTTTGTGAATGAGAGAAGAGATAAATAAATATAAATATAAATATCACTAGTGCAATAAATACTCATTGAAGTCACCTTGAAATGTCTAGAAAATAATGGTTATAAAACTAGGAATGGCTTCAATAGGAAATGTACTTATTTCAGCTAGAAGAATCTCATAGGGAACTAAAGCTTTTAATTTGAATTGGCTCGTGATCATGTGTTTTTTGATTATCTTTTTTTGCTTCCATTTTAAGTCTGAGATGTTGGTAGCCCATAATTCACACCTGTAAAGCACCACCAGAATCACTAATAGCCCAAATAGAATTCGAATATTTTTCCAATCCCTTAACTCTACCTCTTTGCTTCTATTTTGCAAAAGCATAAAGTGTTTCCCACCAACCCAAAGTTGTCTTCCTTCTACAAGTTCCCCAGTTGAGTTTGTTGTTGAAGTCAATCTCAAAATATTTGTATTATGTTACTTCTTCAACCATGGTCTTTGTCTTGTTGGTGTTAACTTGTATACCTACCTATTTGCAGAAGTGTTGAAGAGCATATAAGTGCTCCTGCAACGTTTGAGCAGACCTAGCAATTCAAATGAGATTGTCGGCATACAAAAAAAGCCTCACGACGCACTCTCCCAAAAGAATACCATCCCTACCTTGTAAATTTATCCATTCTTCAAGTTTGTCAATATATAAGCCAAAAAAATAGGAGATAAAGGGCATCCTTGATTAACTCCAATGCTGCGCCTAAATTTTTCTAGAAGGCTTACTTGAGTTCTATTTTTAACTCGAACCTCTTCATAGAGCCTATGGACAGCCACTCTATATTGCTATAGAATACCAAGATCCTTCATTCTACACCGTAACTTATTCCTAGGCACTATGTCAAAAGCTTTCTTTAAGTCAACAAAATAGCAATAAGATTCCTCTTTTTCATCCCAAACTTTTTCAATGATCCTTAAGGAAAAGCTCACTAATTGTGATTGTACAATTAAGCCTCTATGTACGGGTTTTAATACTATTTAATTTTTCCATATAGTTACAAATTAGGTTGACAAGTTGGCAATTGAGTTTATCCTTAGCTTTACTTTTAATAACAATCTAATATATTCTAATTATGATGTGATAAGAAAATGAAAGGGTTGATGCCACACCCTAACCTATTGATTTATTGATTGTATTTGGATGTGTAGTCAACTTGTGGCTAGCATAACCTTTAATTAAGTTTTATGATCATTTCTATAGCTTTATATAAGTAGTAGAGTTGCCATGCATGGTCTCCATGGCATAAATAGGATATATATAGGAGGTAATGGTTAGTATATTATCATCATATTGTGAATTACATTATTATTGATGACTTTCAAAGGTTGCCCCCTTGATGTGGCTTACTTTTAGAAGTTGCCCCCTCAAAGTGGCTTACTTTTATCAAGCATTTGCATCTTATTTCTTATTATATTCTTCTCTTGTGCAAATAATTTCATTACAAGTTGTATGAGAGCATGATCTTGACACCAGAAACAAGGCAATTTTTTTCAATTTGGAAGTTCATGTTGTCGAGCACATATCTCTCTCCATTTTGTGAATTTGTTTCTAAAATCTAAAGGGTTGATCAAAGACATGTTGAAGCAACTACAATCCAAATATGAGGTCATTTGAAGCTTTTTTTAAGAAGCTATTGCGAAATTAAGATTTTCACCAAATTTGCTTTCAAGGCTACATAATAACTTTCTTGGAGATTTTTTCACCAAAATGAAGTTTAGATTCAAGTTACAATAAAAACTTCAACATATTTTGATTTGTTTTAAATTATTGTGAAAATTATTTTGGCAGCATCATCACGAAGGTTAAGAAGATATTGATGAAATATTCAAACAAATAGCTTCACTCAAGAGTTTTGTGGAATCCCAAAGATTCACATCATAAGACTTCAAAAGATAATGACACGCCTATGAAAAATGAGAAAGAAGCAGATAAAGATGATGATGAATTAAATTTAGAGACAAATCTGGCATCAATGGAATCATTAGAAGTGCCCAAATCAACAATATCTTGCAATGCACTATCAATATTTGGAGAGATGCCAAAAGGTCTACCACAAAAAGAGACCACGATCATGGCACTCGGCAAGTTCTAGAGAGGAAACCGCTTAATATCAAGCCATATCATCACCCCCCTGTGCAAAAGAGTGAGATTGATAAGTCAACACATGAGATGTTGGATTTAGGTATCATTCATCCTAGTCCTAGTGGTTATTTTTTTCCAATGTTTATGGTTTGTAAGAAGGACAATACTAGGTGGATAAACAATGTTACTTGAGCTCGATGAAGAGGAAAGAATCATCTCGGATCCCAAATTAATTTTCAGACACACACAAAGAAGCTGAGGACTACAAGAATCATAGAGTACATCAAGTGGAAAAAAATTATTGTCAAAGATGCTACGCGGCAAGATAGAGATTTCATGCAAAAGCATCCATAGTTGATCCACATTGAGGACAACGCTTGTCTAAAGCAGGAGGGCATGCTACACCCTTAACCCATTTATTGCATTGGGATATGTGCGGCCAACTTGTGGTTAACATAACCTTTAATTAAATCATATGATCATTTTTATAGCTTTATATAGATAATAGGGTCAGTCTGAGTGATCTCCATGGTGTAAGTACATATAAGGGGTAGTGGTTAGTATATTATCATAATATCGTGAATTTTGTTTTTATTGAAAATTTTTTAAGGCTGCCCCTCAAAGTGGCTTACTTTTGGAAACTGCCTCCTTGAAGTAGCTTATTATTATAAGCAATCTCATCTTATATCTTATTATATTCTTCTTTGGTGCAAGTAATTTCATTACAGTTGATGAAAGGTCATATGGTGCATGGATGTAATTACACCACATCGAGCTCACACGAGAAATCGATTCAGTGTCTATGGGATCCCTGTTATCTTATCATGGGTTATCTGGTATTGTTACAACCCCCAATCTTCTTGGACGATTAGTTTCATGACAAGTTTGATGGGTTGGGTTTGGTTAACCGTGGATCTGATCACTGATGGGGTTAGTTCCTGGTATCCAAATTCCCACAAGGTCTCTATCTGGTAGTTTTTGTAGGTCCTGATGTTAATAAATAAATATGGTTTGCCCTTATGCCATGCAAAATAATGTGACAAAAGAAAATACAATGAATAACATCAGAACAGTCGTCTTATAACATTTGAAATGAATCATCGGGCAATAAGTCGCAAACATAACTTTTATTGATAATAGAACATATTAAATAGCTTACAAATTGCCGATTATGTGATTTAGGCATTTAGTTCATCACTAATGTTTCTTTCTGCTCATAGTCAGATGTATGTTGGATTTTGTTGTCAAGATTGAAATTCATGCATGCTTCAGGGAACTAACATAAGCAAATCACAGAGCGAAACATCAACCGAAACATTGACTGTTATCAATATAAGCTGCTGCTTCCTCTTCTGTTTAAGAGTTTTTTTCTAATCCAGCTTCTATCAAAATTCAGGCCTCAATTAGTCTCTCTTGTTAATTCTGCCATGGTGTGTGGCCCCAAAAATATTCTGTACATACCTCCAAAAATTTTCCCATCAGGCCACCTTTATGAATAAAAGCCTGTTACAAGCCTGTAAACTTGGGTCTGATCAATTGAATAGCACTCAAAAAGGAAAAGTTATTCTACAAACAATGATTACAAGAGCAATTTGAATTCAAACCATTTGTGACAGAGTGAAAATTTGCCATGCTTTTATTTCACTCAACAAATCCAAAACAATGTTTCTCTTTTCCTTACAAATTGAACTAGTAGAACAAAGAATCCACAGTGGAATTCAGGGCATAATTACCTACTATTGTGAACGGTAATCCAATGTATTAAACATGTCATACAGGGTACATAGCTATACATCTTATGATTGCTATCAAAAACCTTTTAGACAGGAAAGCACACGAGCCATCAGGTATGTAATCTCTATCATTTGTCATTTGTGCTATGCGAGAAGAATTCCCTTTCTTGTAACATTTTGATTGTCACTCTAAAAAGGAACTTTCACACTCATCAACCGTTGAAGTGATCTTGCTATAAAGTTTGTAGAAATGACAACTCAAAGAGACTCCTGCTATGCTTTAAAAGCTCATCCAAAAAACCCAGGTATTACTAGATAACAGTGTTCTAGACATTTGTTCCATGCCTTGTGGAGTGATCCCAAATCTATTTACAGCTGGACTTGACAAGCTTGTCCAACAAATTCAGTTACTGCTACTTAATGGTGACATACCTATTTGTGCCATGTTTTGCCCAATGATCCTTCAGATCTACTGGTTTAGTCACATCAATGCCTTGTAATGACAACCTTTGCAATAGTTTCTGAAATGCTCCTGCACTCATTTTTCGACCTGGAAACCGATAGCCTTTCTTATTAGGATTCATAGGTAATGGATACATAGACATCATTGTCGTGCAGCAAGCTGACTGCCAGCCTCCAATTCCCCATCTGTAACACAGTTGATTTGCCCCAGTACATGAACAGTAGGGTATAGGCATGGGTGTATTAGAGACAACACAAGCATTACCAGGATTGTTTTCACCATCCTTTCCCTCTGGACCGATTTCCATCCCATTTGGAACTTCAGACTGCTGCACTTGCACCCACCCCTTCTTAGAGGAGTTGGAAGCTTGGAGGATATTACCGTCCACGTCTTGAGATCTTTTCTTTGATTTTCTTCCTTTTTTAGGTTCCTTGGCAACAATCTGGGTACTAGACTTTGGTGTTGCTTCACATTCCAAGACTGGTACTAGTTCAGTTGTTCCAGCAGTTAAGGTAGGAAATTCATCACTTCCAATTCCGTACGTACATTCATGGTGTATGTTTATGGCCTGAAAAAATCTTGCATCTCTACTACAAGCACCCATCTGTGTCAAGTGTGGAGAACCCACCATCTGTGCTAATTGAGCCTTGTAAGCCTGCCATCCAGGACTTCTCTCTTCCCTTGCATTTTCTAGAGCCGCAACTGCAGCATCTCGTTCCATTATTGCTTCTTCTCGCTGAGCAATAGCAAGAGTCCTCTGTGCATAAGCTGCATCCCTCTCTGCGATAGCAACTTTTTTTTCTGCAATTGCTATATTCCTCTCACGAATAGCTGCATCATGTTCGGCTTTAACAGATGTCAATTTAAGTGCCACATATTCCTTAATACTTTTTTCATCCAAATTTCCATCAGTCAAGGAATTTTGTAACCCTTTTCTGTCCTCATCATCCATGTACTCTGCAGCACCAATAGTTTGTAAAAATCACTTTCTAAAGAATTGTCTTGGAATTCACAATAATTAAAATGAAAACTTCGAGTGACAGGATACATGCTCAAAAGTTAAAAGCATCAGAAACTTGGATGATAATTTTATTCCAAGCATATTATGAATGAAGCACGAAATGCTGATTACTCACGATAATTGTACTGAAAGGGTGGAATAAATAATTCAGTGACCACAATAACTTAAACATATGTCGAATTCAAGAGACAATACAGGAAAGTTTGCTCAAGTGTTAATTATTAATTTAATACTTACTGGAATCTTACCATGTATAAGAAAGAAAGTCCAAGGTGGTTTAAACCTCGTGGGTGCCATAAAGCATTCATTGATTAGATAAGCTACTAGAAGCAAATCCTTCTCAATATTTTAGGATTTTAAGATTCGTCAAATTTGAACTATTAGAAATATAAATGTACAGAAATAAAAAAGTTAAGTTTTATGGCATGATTATTAGATAAGATGTTGAAAGTGTGGATCAATAAATTGAATACGATAAAATAACATTCTAGGAGCATCAATGAGAGTCCTACGCATACAAGGAATCTGACTGTCTCCCCTACTCGTCAAGCTATTTTTTGGTGATGGTTTAGTCTTCATATTGCCATTCACTACACAGATCAGATCTACATTGTATTGTTCTTTACTTCAATAACAACTGATGTTTATAAAAGCTATTAGGAAAATTTATATTCTAATTTTCCATTCATGAATTCTACTTCACTTGTTTTGTTTTATAGATAAGATTTAAAATCCTCTTAAAATTTATTTACAATTTATATTGCATTTAAAATAACTTTTAGGTCACGATACATAAATTTTTATTTACAAAGTCCATCTTTCCTTGCCATAAAAATGGCACATTTAACCAACATTTTTTACTTCTCTTGATGAAGAGTGTTTCAATAAACACAAACAGTTCTCAAAGTTTTGTCACAGTTCTTTTATTTATAATAAAGATAAATAGCTTGGACAGATGAACTCTAAATAATAAACTGCAAGAAATATTAAAAACAGAACACACTTAATGTCAAATTCCAACCTAGTACATCTTTTGCCAAAGGAGTGTGTATATATCTGGTTTTTAAGCATTTTGGGGGCTAATAGGCTCTCAATTCACATGAACTCCATAATCAAACTATTTTTCATGGACATGATTGCAAACCAATATTATTCATAAGAAATGAAGTTTTATTAGGTTAGATGTCAATGTTAACCTAACCATGAAGAAACTGTGTTATTGGCAATGTATAGAAGACATAGTCAAAAATCTGAACAATCAAAATTAACAGAAAGAAACAGATAAAATCACTAAATCAGCTCCATCTGTACAACATTAGTCATAAATTACAATAGTATAGAGTTATATGTAAAACTTTAAATGCACACATGGAATTTTGATTGGAAAGGTAAGAGAAAGATTTCAAAGCTCAGTTTACTCAAAAAGTAACTTTCTGTGGTGTCACAATTGCACTAAAAAAGATATGACCAAGACTAACAGAAAATGTACTATTTTAGTAACACTAATTAATGTAATTACAAAAACAATCAAGGTGAGGAACACTTGCATTTTCAAAAAGTAAATGACAATGCACCCAAAACCCAGAATGCATTTTCAAAAAGTAAATGTTGATGCACCTGCAACCCAAAATCGAGGAAGAATCCTACTAGAAAAAGTGATATGATAACGTTAAAATAATTGATTTATTATTTTGGTTGTGGAATGAGCCTGTATATACTAATTGTGCAGTTAGCAAATATGACCATATTACTAGGGTTTATTTCAATATAATAATGGGTATGTTGGACACTTTGGGGCATAACTTCCCCTCCCTTCTTTATATCATTTTCCTCAAAGTTGTCCTGCTTATCATATATGCTTGCAGGAACTTGATGCTTCTTCTATATGGTTCCCCTGTTGGATCATTTTGTTGCTTCCGGACCATGTGGGTCATGAAACCATCATTTCTTTACTAATGATAGATATGATGGGCTATTTGAGGCTCGATATACCCTCCCTCAATGATTTTTGAATTCAAAGTGCTTTGGAGTTTTGTGTCTACATGCAAGGCCCGTCTGTCAAATCTTAGGGGCTGTGTGTTCATCGTGCCTTCACTTATGGTGATCCCTATTAGAGGCAAATCATGGGGACACATCATTTCTTGTTGATTTGGGGCTTCTGTTGGAGTTCTTGTACCTTAACGTTAAGGATAGGCATAAAGCTAAAGTGTGCCTTGACCTTTTCCGCTTGATGGAGATTATGCTTTCGCCTTACTCATTTCATAACATTTTTGAGACCACCTTGGTTAAAGGGAGTAAAATTCTCTACATGGGTTGTATAGTAGGTCTCCAAGACACACAACATTGCATACCCAACAGTATATGAAGATTTCCTACAATATATATATATATGGACAAAATCTGCATCTTTAACTCAACTTTATGGATCAGACCTGCTCGCAATACATACATATTTCTTGTAATACTTGTAGGAAATTGCACATTGCAATTAAGATGGAAGCCGGATAACTTCACTTCTGTAAAATTTGCAAAATGTTAGTTGGGTTCACCATAACAAGTACGTCAGAGCTGTTCATTTCTTCAAAGGTTCAAATGTTCCTAACTTCCCCAACCTTGTTACCAAGGCTAATGATACCTATTAAGTATTTGAAAATTAGTGATAATCTCAATGGAGGAGCAATGTAATATAGTCTTAAATCAACAACAAATCAGCAATATGATAACACACACACATAACACCATATATATCCTAGGAAATCCTTTCAGGGAAAAAAAACAGCCAAAACACAACACCACCCACCATATTATCAATAGAAATGTGATTACAATACAATGACAAATCAATATGTGCCAAAATAGATGTCTTCAACCATGTGTCTCAATTCTGGTAGAATTCTGACAACATCTACTTATCACCAAACAGATGCAGGAGCATCAGGGGTTGGGCAATCTTGCATCACCCTAAAATATTTTATTTCGCATTTTGTTTTGATTTGCATGTTTCTTGTTATTTTCCAATTGTTACTGTCCCGCTGCAGCTGATACTTTGCACCGCAAAGGCATTTTCTTGCCCAGTTACCATTTCAAGCATTCCAAGTTCTAGATCAAGAACTCACACTGCAGCAAGCATCCGAACTTTGTGGTAACATTTGACAATATTCCTAAGCTCAAGAGTCTCAAAGGGGCTCGTGGCTCAAATCTCATAAAGTTCCACCATATGGATCTCACTGCACACGGCATTCACCCTATGTGTCCTTTGGATCAGCAAGCTGTAACATGTAACTGGCCTTTTGGCTTTCACACCAAAATTTGGACATTGCGCCGACTAAAATATTTCAGGTTGAATTTGGTGAGGGCTATGAAGGAAGGTTCACAACCCTTTGGTTGGTGGTACTTTATCATTGGAAAGGATTCCTATAAATAAGAAGGCAAATAAGAAGGCAAGTTCTTTGGAACAGGGGGGGAATAGAGGAGACAGTCTGAATAGTGCACTTCAGATTCCACATTGATGTAATGGGCACACAGCCTGCGGGCATGTTAGATTGTAACAAGCATTCTTATTCGTGAACTTGAAAGTGACCACACTTAAATGTGGCATGTATGTTTTGAATAAGCCTGTCATTTGATAATAATATCACTAAGTTATGGCATCTCATTTATCTTCTATTTGTTTCTGTTGTTGCTGTCATGAGCATTTTGCTTATCTGTGTTTGGGCTGCACAGATAGACTGTCTCCATCGGTGACGGCATCAAGTGGTATCAAAACTTGGTTGCAGATAGGTTAACAGAAGGGTTGGAGGTAACCCCGTAGTAGATACGTGTGCATTTGTTGCACTATAGGTTAGCCATAAAGGAAGATGGTTAACAAAAGAAGAGAGGCAGCTGGAATCAAAGAGGACAACATGATGATGAAGATGATTGAAGGGATTGGCAAGATGGTGAACTAGATCGCATTCTGAGAGCTATTGAAGCAAGGTTGTGAGGATTTGAGCCTACACAAAAGCAAAGAACGGTCGAAGCTGAAGATACCAATGGTGAGGAAAGACTGGTCCAAGAACCATGCAATGGGGAAGCTTCTAGTTCAGGGGAAGAATTGAGTGCAAAAGATAAATTTGCTAGGGCATTGATGAGAGTGAGAAGCAAACCAAGGTTTGATCTTCCTTGTTATTCAAGGGGTTTGGATCTTGAAGAGTTTTTGGATTAGATTCATGATTTGCATAAGTATTTTGAGTTTGAGTCCATTAAAGACCCTAAGAGAGTCAAGTATGCCACCACCAGATTGAAGGGACATGCGGCCATATGGTGTGAGTATGTGCAAAAAGATAGGGTGCAAAAGAACAAGTTGAAGATCTCTAGATGGGATTGGGTGGTAGAGCAAATGAAGGAAAAAAATTTGCCTGCAAATTATAACTTGGAGTTGTTCAGGAAGATCCAAAATTTCCAGTAGAGGGGAATGACTGTGAAGGAGTACGCCGAGGAATTTTGTAAACTCAATATCTGGGCAAGTCTCATGGAGGATGACATGAAGAAGGTGTCTCAATATTTGGATGGTTTCCGAGGTGAAATTCAAGATGGGAAATGTTTGTTGCTAATCAATCTATGGAGGGTGCCTATCCAACTTAGGTTGAGAGTAGAAGAGAAGTTGTGTAGGAAGTAGAGAGCACAGGGCAAGGGCAATGGTGAAAGGGGAAGCGGCAAGCAAGGGAATGCACAAAAGGATACCACAACAACCAACAAGGGTGCACAAAACTCCAAGGAGGAAAAGACTCCTAAGAAAGGGAAAGGCAAAGGAGGTCACAGAAGGACTTTCAATGGCACTTGTTTCAAATGTGGTGAAGCAAAACACCAGACATTTGATTGTCCTAAAGCGGAGGAACTTTAACATGCTAAGGAATGAGTGCACATTGGTCAAGGGAGTGATGAATCATGTAGTGAGATAGAGCGCGTGACACCGGAAGGAGAGACCCTAATGTTGCACAATGTCTCGTTAAAGCCTACCAAAGAAGAGAGAACCATGGTTGGGAAGAGAATCTTCTACACTTGTGTAAGTTAGGTGGGAAGTGTTGTAAGGTGATCATAGATGAAGGAAGCATAGACAACCTGGTTTCCACGAAGATGGTAGAGAAGTTGGGCTTGAAACCAATATTGCATCCTAACCCTTATTGTGTTTCATGGCTACAAAAAGGTCAACAAATGATTGTAAGCAAGCAATGCTTAGTGGCTTTTCATATTTGAGGTTATGCAAATGAGGTATGGTGTGACGTGATTCCCATGGATGCTTGTCATGTGTTGAGATCATAGCAGTATGATGGTTGTGCCATCCATAATGGAAGAAAGAACACATTCACCATCATCGAGGGTGGAAAGAAGTTTGAATTGAAGATGCTGAAGACGGAGGATGCCACAAATGGCCACATAATATTCTTATCGGCCAAGCAATTCTTGAAGGAGGTTAAAGAATCAAAGGAGTGCTATGTGTTGCTTGTGAAACCTACACCAATAGAAAAAGGAGAGTTATATAGCTTAGAGGAGCTAAAGGTTGAAGCACTACTAAGGGAGCTTGAGGATGTAATGAACAGTGGAATACCTGAGGGTTTGCCACTAGTGCAAAGCATTTCGCGCTGCATGGATTTGATTCCAAGGTCCAGTTTGCCTAATAAGGTGCCGCACAAGATGAATCCTGATATGAGTGCAGAATTGAACAAACAGGTAGAAGAGCTAATGAAGAAAGGTCTAAGTCAAGAAAGTATGAACCCTTGTGTTGTAACTATAGAACTTGCACTAAAGAAGGGAGGAGAATGGAGGATTTGTACACACCCCTGTGCCATCAACAAGATTGTCATCAAGTATAGGATTCTACTATCACACGTGGATGACCTAATGGATTGTTTGAGTGAGGCATGCTACTTTTCCAAGATTGACCTCAAGAGTGGCTAACATCATATCAAAATTTGAGGGGATGAATAGAAGACAACTTTTGGAACCAAGGATGGACTATATAAGTGGTTGGTTATGCCCTTTGGATTGAACAATGTGCCAAGTACCTTTATGAGTTTGATGAATGAAGTTCTAAAACCTTTCTTGGGTAAGTTTGTTGTTGCTTATTTGAATGATATTTTGGTGTATAGAAAGACTAGGGAGGAGCATCTTGAACACCTGACATAGAATTTAGCATAATTGAGAAAGGGGTTGTGTATAAAACTGAAGAAGTGCAGTTTTATGCAAAAGGAGCTAATATACTTGGTATTTGTGATATCTCAAGATGGTTTGAGGATAGATCCAGAGAAAGTGAAGGTAATTGTTGTGTGGCCGGTGCTGCAAAACATCGTAGAGGTCAGAATTTTTCATGGGTTGGCAAGCTTTTGCCAAAAGTTCATCAAGAACTTTAGCAAGGTCTATGTGCAACTAACACATTGCATGCAAAAGGCTGGATTTGAGTGCACAATTACTGCAGGCAAGAGTTTTGACTTGTTGAAGAAGAAAGTGACAAAGGCCCCAGTATTGGCACTTCCAAATTTTGAGAAAGTTTTTTGAGTGGATTGTGACACTAGCAGTAAGGCTTTTGGTGTTGTGCTGAGCCAAGAAGGTAAACTCATTGCATATTTTAGTGAGAAGTTGAATAAAGCCAACCAGAAGCATTCAGTTTATGATTAGGAATTTTATACCATTGTTCAAGCATTGCAAAAGTGGAGACATTATTTGTTGCCAAAGGAGTTCGTTTCTTATGCTAATCATCAGGCATTGAGAGTTATTAACAGTCAAGTGAAGTTGAATCAAACATATGAAGTGGGTGGAGTATTTGCAGGGGTTTTCCTTTGTTCTCAAACACAGAGTTGGTGTAACCAATAAGGTGGTGGATACCTTGAGCAAGAGGCAAGCACTATTGACTACCATAACAATAGAGCTGGTTGGGATGGAGATGATGAAGGGTTTGTATGCCACAGATCTAGATTTTGTGGAGGCATGGAAGAGTTGTGTAGAGCCCTGGATTGAAGGTAAGGGTTCTTTTGAGGATTACTTTGTGCAATAAGGGTATTTGTTTAGAAGAAGGCAGTTGTGTATACCACAGAATTCCATGAGGGAACTACATAGTGGAGGACTGGAAGGACATTTCAGTGTGGGTAAGATTTTAGTCATGTTGGTGGAATGGTTTTTTGGGCCATGTCTGCACTTGCAACATCAAAATATTTGTTGAAAGATGCAAGACTTGTCAGATTGCAAAGGGTATTGCCTAGAATGCTGATTTGTATAAGTCGTTGCCTATTCTAGAGAAATCTTGGTAGGAATTTCCCATGGACTTTGTCCTTGGACTACCGCAAACTCATACAGGTAATGTTTCAGTCTTTGCAGTGGTTGACAAATTTTCAAAAAAGACACATTTCATTTCTTGCCAAAAAATAAATGATGCTTCCAGAATTACAGACCTATTCTTCAAGAAACTTGTGAGGATACATGGGTTGCCACTAAGTATCACCTCAAATAGGGATATTAAATTCTTGAGCCATTTTTGGCACACATTGTGGAAAAGGCTAGGAACACAATTGACCTACAGTTCTACATACCATCCATAGACAAATGGTCAAACAAAGGATGTTAATAGGAGTCTAGGAAATCTCCTAAGAAGTTTAGTGGGAGACAGATTAGCGCAGTGGTATATTTTGTTGGCACAAATTGAATTTGCATTCAACTCAATGAATAAATCTACTAGCAAGACCCCTTTTCAAATTATGCATGGAACCTCTCCCAAAGGTGTCACAAATTTGTTGAAGATGCCTGAAGGCAAGCACGTCAGCATAGATGCAGATGAGTTGGTACTATTAGTATTTTTCTATGTCGGCCTTATTTTTTCTATGTCGGCCGTCTTTTGTTAATGCTCATCTATCTCTTGAACTTTGTATATATTGAGCATTTTCGCTCATTTGTAAATGTATCATTCATCAACCAATTCATTTGTATTTTTCAAAATCTTTATGGTATCAGAGCCGATCTGAGTCGGACTCCCTCACGGGAGGGCTCAGGGTCTTGGGAGAGCTCCTTGTTTTCTGATCATGTTTTCCTCAGCGGCTTTCTTCAGGGTTTCTGGAGATTCTGATTGTCGTTGGCCAGTCTGAAATCGTGATTTGTTTCCTGGGGATCGCGTTTTTCCTCCTCAGTCACGATTTTTCCTCTGTGTATTCCGTCTGATGGTTTTCGTGGCCCTTCTGAGCCGTGTTTTAAGGACGCCTGTTCGCGGCTGAAGCAAACTCTGACTTCGCGTCCCTTTCTATCTCACTCGGCGCGCGTGCTCTGCCTTCCTGCTCACGACGTCTGAAACCCTCATGTGCCATCGCGATTTTGATCTCTGCATGGTCGCGTTTTTTTTTACCAGTTGGAGATCGGGTCACCCTGCCCTGCCGAAATCTCCAGTTGTTGGCCGCGACTTTCAGGTGTTTGGGGGTCGCGATTCTTCCCAAATCGCCACGCGACTGAGGGTTCTACTTTGTCTACGATTTCTTGTTTATGGTCGTGATTTTCACAGGCGCTCATAGTCCTGTGGATGCGTGGGTTTCGCGATTTTCTTTTGGCGGTTCTTTCCTGCGTTTTGAAATCGCGTTTTAACCTTTATTGAGGTCACGCGATTTGCATCTGGTTCGAGGGTTCTGCATCCGGCACCGAGCTTTTCCTTCGTGTTTTGTTTCAAGCGACTCCTATTCCTGGTCGTGATTTGTTTTTGTTCTCTTTGGACGCGATTTTGAAAGTTTTTGAATTGGAGTTTGGAGGTTTTCTGTCACTAACAACTCTGGTGTTGCCGTCTACCAACGATTCTGTTGTTTTTAGGCGGATCCTGTGTTAAACTTCGATCGCTGTCTGAAACCCTTGGTCACAGTGTTTTCTGCGATTTGAAAGCTTGTGATTTTGTGTTATGGCGGTTCCACGTTCTTTGGTAATGACGTTGACGGTATTTGCTTCCAGTTCGTGGTTGTTTGCAGAGGCTAGGGTTTCCTGGTGTTGCCTCTGGTTTTGTGACCTGCATGCCTAATTGATATTTGTGGGTTTTCATAATTTTGTCCTCAAAAATTATGTGGGTTTTCATAAATTTTCTCCTTAAAAATTCCGTATGGTTTTCATAAATTTTCTCCTTAAAAATTCCGTATGCTCCTGTATGCCCTAGTCAGGGTTTTCGTAGGTCTCTCTGGTTTGTGGACAGGTTTTACCGTTTTTTCCTTAAAAACGATGATTTGTATTCTAATCCGTGTCTCGGATTTCGTGTTTGGTTTTGATTGATTTTTCACCTTAAAAATCATGTCCGATTTTGATCGATTTTTATCCTCAAAAATCGTGCTTTGTTGCAGTCTGTTTTGGAGTGGCCTGCTCATCTGCAAAAGTTTGGAGGGTTTGCCGATTTTTCCTCAAAATCGTGGCAGCTGTTCTTGGTGTGTCTCTGGTTACAGGGAGGGACAGTTCTCCAACTTCAGGTTGGACAGTGGTTGTTGTTTTTGGTTATTTCCAGAAGTTCTGCAGTTTCTGGGAGGGTTGGTGGCAGACTCATCTCAAGTGGCAGAGTCAGTGGTAGGCTCCTGTCTTTTGTTGCAGAAGCGTTATGAGAAGAAGGGGGCATCCTTCTCTGTTATTTCTCTAGGTTGTTGATAGATTGAGCATTAAGGGAGGGTATTAGTATTTTTCTATGTCGGCCTTATTTTTTCTATGTCGGCCGTCTTTTGTTAATGCTCATCTATCTCTTGAACTTTGTATATATTAAGCATTTTCGCTCATTTGTAAATGTATCATTCATCAACCAATTCATTTGTATTTTTCAAAATCTTTAGGTACAACACATACAAAACGTGCATGCACAAGTGAAGAAATAGTTGGAGAGGAGTACCAGTAACTAGTAAGTATAAGGCAAGTGAGGATGAGCACAAAAGAGAAGACTTACTCAAAGGGTGAATTGGAATGGCATATTTGAGAAAGGAAAGATTCCTTAGGGGAACATACAATAAGTTGAAGCCCAAGAAGATTGGCCCTTGTAAAGTGTTAACGCAGAAATTTTTGAGAATGCTTATAAGATTGAATTACCAGAAGATTTGGAAATCTCATCGGTGCTCAATGTGGTTGATCTACATAATTACCATGGAACTGAAGAAGTGGAGAGGAATATGACCTCGCTACAAGAACCAATTCGGAGGCGACAGGTTTCTGAGAGGCCTCAAGAAGGACTTGAGCAAATTTTGAGTGAGCATTTGAGTAGAACCAGGAAGAAAGAATATAAGGAATATCTGATTTGGAAGGGGACCTGAGAATGATACACAACTTTCTGAAGTAGGCCGATTGGGTTGTCCATCGCAACTTCCCCTACTTACTTCATTTTGAGCACCATACTCAACATTTTGTTACCTAGAATGTCTAATGCAAGAGCACCTCAAGGGTTGGGCAATCTTGCATCACCCAAAAATATTTTATTTTGCATTTTGTTTTATTTTACAAGATTCTTGTTATTTTCCAGTTGTTAGTCTCATAGAAGCAGATATCTTTAAAATATCCCGATATAGTCCGATATATCTTTTCTCGGTAGGGTTCCCGACATTTTCTTGAAAATATCACGCGTTTTTCAAAATATCTTTGACTGTGACTTTGACCAAAATTTCACCAATATATTGTGAAATTATCGGTGATATATCACCGGTAATATCAAATAAATTAGTTTTTTTTCTATACAAACATCAGACCTGCAATTTTTTTTATCATTCTTCTCTTGAACTTTTATAAATGGGTAATACATAAGTAGCTGTTAAGATTTCAAGATGCCATTACTGTATAACAGTTAGATTTGTTGCGAGGGGACAATGACAATTATTGTTGTTGTTATTTCAAAAATGAACGTAGTTATCTACAGTTGTGAAGACACTTGGTATAATCGTGTTTGAAAAACTTTGTGAACAGGGAACATGACTATCACTATTGTTATTGTGATTAGTGATTATCATTGTTGCCTTTGACAACAGCTAACATTGCTGTCATTATTTATGATTTGTTTGCACAGCCATTACTAGACAAAACTGTCAAATGATTATGCTATCCTTTGACTTGTCATTATTATTGCATCACACATGCTAGTGTTGTTGTGCACTTGCTGTCATTTGTACTTATCAATGGATATTGTTGTCGTTATTTCATTTGTAAAATAGTTGTATTATTGAGGCAATTGTTTGGCAATTTTCATAATTACATATCAGTTGTTAATAATGGTGTACCAGTTGAGATTGTTGTCGTTATCATTGTCTTTTGACATAACTATCCTTTTGTGATTAGTAATCTTCTTATGATCATTGATCAATAGTATTTTGTCATTATTGTGACATGTACATTCTTGATCAGTACGATATTTAGTAGCATGCTTACTAATACTGTGGTCAATTAATATGGGCATCAATACTGCTGTCAACATTATAGGAAATATTACTGATGAAAATGATTAAAATGAAACGTTGTTGAGACAGGAGATTGTTGTCCTGAAATGCTTGCCACTGCTGTAAATTTAAGAGGTATTTGAAGAGGTTAGGGAGACTGTTGTTATGAACTGTAGTTACCATTTTGTGTATAGATTAGTCTCGTTGACTTGATAGTTAAGGAGAACAGTAGGGTTAAAAGGTTGTGTTTACATTAGTTGTATTCTATTGCATTAAGGGTTCATTATCATTCTGGCAGTCATTTACTAACATTGTTAAAGAGATTTATATTACATTATCTGTAATCAGCCATCTCAAAATTAATGAGAAAAATCCATATTTCAAAATTCATGTTGTACACTCTCATTTACTTTCATGCTCTCACTTTCTATGCAATTAGTATGGCTTTAAATGTAAAAAACATCAATTATTTCTCTTTTTTTTTAAAAAAAAAAATTACTGCATTTTTTGGGTTCCCAGTTTTTTTCTGATAATATCCCAAGAAACTGAAAATATCTTTATCTTTTGGGATGCCGAGAAATTCCCGAGAACGATATTTGCTTCTATGGTTAGTCTCATTGCAGCTAATAGCTTCCACTGCAAAAGCATTTTCCTACCCAATTACCATTTCAGACATTCCAAGTTTCAAATCAAAAAATCACAATGCAACAAGCATAAGAGCTTTGCGGTAACATTTTGATAATATTCTTAAGCTCAAGAGTCTCAAAGGGGCTTGTGGCCCAAATCGCATCAAGTTCCACTGTACGGGTCTCACTGCACATAGCATTCACCCTATGGGTTCTTTGGATCAGCAAGCTATAACGTGTAACCAGCCTTTTGGCTTTTGCTTGCATTGACTAGAATACTTCAAGTTGGGTCCAAAAACGATATGAAGGTTCACGACCATTTGATCAGCGATACCTTATCATGAGAAAAGATCCCTATAAATAAGAAGGCGAGTTCCTCAAGCCAGAGCGGGTAGAGAGGAGATAGTTTGAATTGGGAAATTTAGATTCCACATTGATGTAATGGGCACACAACCTGCAGGCATGTTAGATTGTAACAAGCATTCTTATTCTTGAACTTGTAAGTGACCGCACCCTTGATTGCGGCATGTATGTTTTAAATAGATTTGTCATTTGATAATAATATCTCTAAGTTGTAGCATCTCATTTATCTTCTATCTATTTATGTTGTGTGCTTTCATGAGCATTTTGCTTATCTATGTTTGGACCGCATGAATAGACTATTTTTCAGTGGACCATCTATCCATGACTACACAAACCCACACACTAAACCATTAATCCAAGAACTCTATATATAGGCAAGAGAGAAACAAGAAGCCAACAAAGGTTTCGCAAAACCATGAACCCAAAAGCCACGAGTCCACCTCATCCAAGCACCCCACGTGACTCTTCACATTCTGAATAGCCATTCCACATTCCAAGGCCTCCCACATGGTTCTCCTTGTCCTATTTGACCCAAATGCCCAAATATGACCTTTCAACTTCTGAGGCTTTATCTCTTTTGTGACCCCCAATATCTTTGCAATTGCAATGTCTAATACAACATTACACGAAGAAAAATCGACCTAACAACCAAGTGTGGCATCCCATTCCATAAGGCCCAAAATTTACACCAACATTTAAAGTTATTACACAAGGCGTACAACACACCTTCCTAACAACATTACAATGTCATTATGCAAGGTGTACAACACACCTTTGCAACATGGAGTGCATCCGTATATCAACTCTTGGAGATCTTAACCATCCCCTTATTCAAGATGGTTGAATTGCTAAATGATTACTCTGTCCAACTATTCTTTTGTTTCCTCTAGATCTATTATTACATGGATCTTTTTTATTCCCTACATTCTCATCAAGATAGTTGGCAAGGTCATTAAATACCTTGTCTATCTCTTCCTTTGTTTCCTTCTTTATGTCATCTTCTTTTTGTTTGAATCAACAATGATCTTGTTCACCCCATTCCATATCATACTTAATAGCTTGATACATTACCTCAAATTCTAGGTCCACTTTATCTAGGTATTCTTGATAGAAAGCCATCTTGCTTTTCTTCATTCTTTGCCCTTTTTGCTAAGGTTGTAGAGTTAAAACTCCTAACTTCACAATTTACGACGCAGCGTCCCCCATTCAAATAGTGTTGTGTCAAATCATGCATCATGGGAACCTCTTGATTTTATTTTCCCAATGAACTTGTTTGCACTTAATTTGGAGTTGCCTACCAAAAGGTATGCAACTTAGAATGGAACTTCCTTCACAATATATGGTTTTGGGGTTGAATCTGAATGTGAACATTCTCAGATTGTAGCTTTGCCATCCTTGAACTAATAAATATTAAATATTAAATATAATACTATCTATCATGTGACATCTCTCAATTTCCTTCTGAACAGCACTTTTCTAACTTATTCAATCTACCATTGAATTGAGATTGATGGAAAAAAGAGTACTAAATTTGGTAAAGTGTTATTGCTCAGCTTAGAAATCCTAACTTGATAGATTCTCAATTATTGATAACAAATCCAAATTTCCCCAATTCTACGACTTAGAATGGAACTTCCTTCAAAATATATGGTTTTGGGGTTGAATATGAATGTGAACATTCTCAGATTGTAGCTTTGCCATCCTTGAACTAATAAATATTAAATATTAAATATAATACTATCTATCATGTGACATCTCTCAATTTCCTTCTGAACAGCACTTTTCTAACTTATTCAATCTACCATTGAATTGAGATTGATGGAAAAAAGAGTACTAAATTTGGTAAAGTGTTATTGCTCAGCTTAGAAATCCTAACTTGATAGATTCTCAATTAATGATAACAAATCCAAATTTCCCCAATTCTACAAAGAAACTACAAAATGTCTTCCTTGTAGTGCAAGAAATCTCAACTGACTAAGGTATTTCTTTGTGTAGTTATAAACTCAACAACACAAGGTATTACTAAGAACTCCTATAAGCAAATTTTCAACAGTCAACATTGATGAACAGCACAGGATGCCAATGGTTGGAAACCCAAGGAAACCTAAAAAGAGTTGTGTTGAGTAGAGATCTGCAAAGCTCTGTTGTACCTGTGCTGAATGAAAGTAAGACTCTCATTTCAAGTGCAATGCTTCTTGGAATTGTATATTCTGAGTAGATGTGTGATCACCCTTCAGTTTGTCCATCAGTCTGAGAATGGGATGCAACAGACTTCATTAGCATACTTTATGTCCCTCAATGACCAAAGCGCTTTCCAAAAATGGGTACAGAATCTTGTGTCTTGTTAGTGTTTGAAAGGGTCACCTCTTTCTATATGAGAATTTATATGTGACTTGCCCAATGAAAAATGACAATTTCTGCTGACAATGTATCAGAAGATCACTAAAAATGATGTAATTTCCTATGAGTTGAAAGAAGCAGCTTCCTTAAGCAAAAATCAAATAAAATTATGTACAACACGTAAAATATTCACAAATTTTGATATGCGTGTTTGCAATAATACAAAAAAAAAAACCATGCATTGCAATACTTTTGGGCCTTTGCACGGGACTTGGGCTGAAACAAAAATTAAACACCTCATGCTACAAAGCTACAACACAAGCCTGAATTTATCAATTATTTTTCTATAACCTGTAAAATTTTACACAAGGCTACAAAATAAAATCTTACACAAGAATGAATGCAAAGGTGCATACACAGTTTGAATAGCGAAATTGCATCTATCAGAACAAAATCACCACTCACATAGGTTTGCACACTTTGAACAACTTACAAGCTATGTTACCGAATCCGCCTAAAATTGGCCGTTTCCATGTACAAGTCGTACCAGAATCGGGCATGGCGTGGGATTGCCTATGGGTTTGCACTGGGTTCGATTTGGAGCAGTTCAATTCACCTAGAAATGTTGCAGCTTGAACACAGGCGATTCTGAGGTCAATGTGGCAAATCCAGAACGAATCTAAAAGAATTCCAGCAGTCGGCAAAGGTTTCAATGCATTTTTTGTTCTTTTTGACTGCAAAACCCTAAAAGACTGTTGCAACAATGCTAAACACTATACCTTCTCAAGGCATGTCTACGTATTTCGTGTATTTTGATTGTATGTGGGTAGAAAGGGCAGTTATCAATCGCGGACGATTGAGCAAGGGCATTTTGAGGTATTGGGAGTCACCACTTTATTTCAGTCACAAGGGCACACGAGAGTCTAAGCAAGAAGTCTGCTAAATATATTCGCCAAAATCTCCTCATTATTAACATTTCACAAGCACTAAGATGAAATAACGTGTTTTATGAACATGGTGGAGTATGGAAAATATAAAAGTTTATTGAGAATAATATGTACAAGATATGCTAAACATGTGAAATATGCATTTTTTTACATCATACATAGACAATATAAATGTTGTCTAATAGTTTTAGAACACTTTGCTACATTAGAGTATTCAGTCTTTATTAGTTTTGTTTAGCATATTAATTTTGAACTTAACTTTATCCTAATGTATATTAAGACTCTATGCAAATTTATACGTAAGACCAATAATATATGGCAGATTAAAAGTTATGCAGTATTTTGAACTTAACCACATAAGATAATACAGTCTTAATTAGTATTGTTTAACATATCAATTTTGAACTTCACCTTATACTAATGTAGATTAGAACTAACTTTATACATTTTAATTTTGAACTTTAACTTTTATTCTGCCATATCATGCATATGCAGTATTTTTTAACTTTTGTTTTTAGAATGAATATATATATGTGTGTGTGTGTGTGTGTTTTGTATAGATGTAC
This sequence comes from Cunninghamia lanceolata, assembly GCA_027924645.1. Taxonomy (NCBI): domain Eukaryota; kingdom Viridiplantae; phylum Streptophyta; class Pinopsida; order Cupressales; family Cupressaceae; genus Cunninghamia; species Cunninghamia lanceolata. Next base: position 645,949 of record BSBN01000010.1, read on the forward strand.
CTAGAACATACCCAGCCCCCCAAAAAAAATTGTCATACCATCGTATTGTACCCATGTGCCTGTAACCGTCCCCGTACCCGATTCGGTAACTTAGCTTACAAAAATTGTATTGTAGAAGAACAAAGCAACATGGAAACTTGCACAACACTGAAAGTCATAAAAATAAATCAACTTTCCTAATTTTAATTCTTCTACTCTCAGTTTTGCTTTTTCTATTATCGTGAAGATTTCACACTCTTTTTCCACCTTTTCTAATTAAATTACAATTTTGCATTAACCACAAATTAAAAATGATTGGCATGCTTTTGTAATTATTAATTCAAAAAAGAATTAAATAAATATAATCATGTGCAAAGGCTAAAAATAGCTGAAGTTTGCACACTTTTATAATTTATCAATTCTAAAACGAAATGAATAAATTTAATTATGTGCAAAGAATAATAATAGTTACGTGGGCGAAGCAAAAGCAGAGAAGAAAATAAATAAAAAGAATGACGATATTCCACTTCTTCAACCATGCAGCCCTTGCCTTCAGCCCCCATGCCATGTATTACAAACCCGCTCCTCTTAACCTTTACACTATCCTCTTCATTCAGTCTTAATTATTTTTATATCTATATAGTATATTTATTATATATTAATTTTTTTTCTTTTGATTGGTGAATTGTGACCTTGAGGACCACAATTTTAAAATAAAAAGATTAAAAAAATTAAAATAGGTTTATGCAACAACCCTGTGAATGGGGGTCCAAAAGAGTTATTAGTATTTTTCTATGTCGGCCTTATTTTTTCTATGTCGGCCGTCTTTTGTTAATGCTCATCTATGTCTTGAACTTTGTATATATTGAGCATTTTCGCTCATTTGTAAATGAATCAATTACAACCAATTCATTCTGTATTCTCAAACTCTTTATGGTATCAGAGCGGTTCGTTTTTGGGCGCCGAAAATTGTAAAGTTCAAGTTTGTCGTGTTTTCGATTCGTGACTTTGTTTGAACGCAGATTTTTTTCAAGCTCCTGTGTTTTCGTTTGAAACGGATTACCTGTGTTTAAGGACGCGTTTTTTGTTCCTGGTTTCCGCGCGGGCATCACAGTTGGAACGGAATCAGTTGGATACACACTTGGTCGCGTGAAAGGGCCGCGCCATTTTTACCAGTCGTGTTTTTTCGCGGCTTCTCTTGCAGACACCTGCCAGCGATGGTCGCAGCTCCTCTGCAGGCCCCGTCACTCCTTCAACAGCGTCGTCACCTGTGAAGATCGCGTTTCCCTCTCACGGCGCGGGGTCTTCCAGATCGCGTGGGGATTTTCTTCTGAAAATCGCGACTGTGCTATGTTCCTGGCGACTCCGCTGGGGTTTTTTTTTTTTTTTTCGCAAGTTTCTGCCCGCAATTTCGAGCCTGGAGAAGTCGCGTCTTTTAAACCATTTGTGCCTGCGGGATTTCATCTCTGTTGGGCTACATTCTGATGTGTGAAAGCCTACGCGAACTCTTGGTTTTTCTTGGACGCGATTTTGTGTATTTCGCTCGCGATTTTCAGTTCGTTGGACATGATTTCCGCCAATCTTCTACTCGTCCTTTGAAGACGTCGTCTTTATGCTGTGTTTTGAAAACCTTGAAGTCGTTTTCTGCAAACTTCTGTGTTTCATTGCTCGCCTAGGGTTCCTGCCATTTTCGTCTAGGGTTTTGACCCTCAAGACATTGACGAAAAAAAAAAATTTCGAGACCAATTTTGAGGTGGGTTTTTCGAGACCTTTAGTGGGTACCTATCAAATTTTTTCCGTACCTCGAAGTTCGTGCCTCGTTTTCCGTGCAACCGTACCTGTCTTGAATTTTGTACCTGATCCTGTTCTGCTCCTCAATTCAACGCTGTTCAGTTTTCTGTCGTTTTCCTGCATTGGAAGACGTGCAAATGGCGTCTTTGACCAACTTGATGCTGGAGGGCAGTCAGCGATTTAATAGCAGAAACTATAATATCTGGAAGCAGCGTATGCTGACTAGTTTTTAGTATCGCCGCCTTGATGAATTGGTTGTGGGTTTTCATAAATTTTCTCCTTAAAAATTCCGTATGGGTTTTCATAAATTTTCTCCTTAAAAATTCCGTATGCTCCTGTATGCCCTAGTCAGGGTTTTCGTAGTTCGGGAGGGCTCTCTGGTTTCTGGACAGGTTTTACCGTTTTTTCCTTAAAAACGATGATTTGTATTCTAATCCGTGTCTCGGATTTCGTGTTTGGTTTTGATCGATTTTTTACCTTAAAAATCGTGTCCGGTTTTGATCGATTTTTATCCTCAAAAATCGTGCTTTGTTGCAGTCTGTTTTGGTCGCACCTGGAGTTGCTGGGGCGCACATCTGCACAACTGACTTCTTGCAGTCTGTTTTGGAGTGGATGCTCATCTGCAAAAGTTTGGAGGGTTTGTCGATTTTTCCTCAAAATCGTGGCAGCTGTTCTCGGTGTGTCTCTGGTTACAGGGAGGGACAGTTCTCCAACTTCAGGTTGGACGGTGGTTGTTGTTTTTGGTTATTTCCAGAAGTTCTGCAGTTTTTGGGAGGGTTGGTGGCAGACTCATCTCAAGTGGCAGAGTCAGTGGCAGGCTCCTGTCTTTTGTTGCAGAAGCGTTCTGAGAAGAAGGGGGCATCCTTCTCTGTTATTTCTCTAGGTTGTTGATAGATTGAGCATTAAGGGAGGGTATTAGTATTTTTCTATGTCGGCCTTATTTTTTCTATGTCGGCCGTCTTTTGTTAATGCTCATCTATGTCTTGAACTTTGTATATATTGAGCATTTTCGCTCATTTGTAAATGAATCAATTACAACCAATTCATTCTGTATTCTCAAACTCTTTAAGAGTAACAACAAAACTCAACCACACAATGTGGGGAGAAACTACCACTAAAAACTGCCCTGCTGAAAAATGCCAGGGGAACAAATAATACTAACAAAAATCAAATGCCTAAGGGCCCTGTTGTCCCATCTTGTCATTGGAATGCACAGTCATCATCCACTTGCCCTTTCCTACTTTGCTTAGAGCCTTCTTCTTCCACTTGATTGTTGTCCATTGGTTTGTGCTTTCCTCTAAAGAATCATCAGTTTTAGGAATATGGCTTTGTGAAGGAGCCACCTCTGATAAATTCTGCTTGTTTTGATCTTTCACATTTAGGATCCTAGGAGGGGAAGGCTCAACTCTTTTAGGAGTCATACCTCTTTGAGGAGAGGCAATTGGCAATTGGCATATCAGGGCTCAACACAGTCACTTCTTCAACAGCTTCTCTCTCAACAGGAAAAATGTGTTGATGACTCGGGTCTGCAACTTACCACTAAGTTGCATGCATTTTGGTTTTTGCCTTTTTTCTGAAGCTTTCAGACACTCATCCACCTTGTAACTTGTAACATAACATTGCCTGCACTTGAATTCTAACTCACCATGATCCACCAAGTGGTTCCAAATATTGTTCTCGGCCTTGATTCCAATATTTGCAGGAAAAGGTTTGAAAAGGCCCATTTCTACTAGGATTCGACTGAAGGTGAAAGGAGAACGGCAGAGAACGAATGAAGCTTGAGACAATGTTGGGCCTGAAATGAATTTTCCAAAGGAGTTGCCCATTGAATCCAGATAGGAGAGCCCCAAAAATGGAGTGGCAGGTTGGGTAATCTTACCCAAATTGGAATTGCAAGACCTCTGTGAGATGATTGAATTCAGAGTACCATGGCTTCATGTACTATGATATTCCGATGTTAAGGCATTGTTTAAATTAAAGATTTAAACATCATGATAAGATGGAGTTGCTTTCTTGAAATGGGGTGTTTGTCGTGTCCCTTCCATAGTCAATTTGAATGATAGAGAGTGCTTCTCGAAATAATTGTGTATGTATTAATATTTAATAAATATATATAATATTATTAATAGATAATATTTAATAAATAACAATACTATTATATAAATATTTTAATATAATTAAGATATAATATATAATATATTTATTTAAATAATTAACAAGATATATTATTATATTATATAAAAATAAATATAAATAACAAATATAAATATTAATAATATAAATATAAATATTAAATTAAATATTATTACAATTATGATTATTAATAATATAAATATTTAAAATTAATATATACAATACTAAGGCAGCAGTGATATCAGAACATAAAGATCAATCCATATAAGACAAATGTTTTAGGCAGCATCATACAGCAATTATATTAAGGAGCAACGATTGAATTAGTCAACAATGGCAGCGATTTCATTAGACAAGTCAGCGATTAATCTCCAAAGACTAGCGCTGGTGAATGACTTAGCCAAGTTTCATATTAGGTGGCGCTCCATACAAGACTAAAGCAATCCACTAATAAAATAAAAGACTAGTTGTATGAAAAGCAACAATCAGTATTAAGGTTTAAGCAACAATTAAATAATGCAGCGCTTGTATTAGTGTATTAAAGGCTGCGATCAACTTGAAGGGGCTGCGATTGTTTGAAAGATCATAATCTTTCAAAGAGATGTCTCTCCTTATAAGAGGCATAAAGATATAAAATCAGATTAGTGTGAGGAATAAGGGCATGAAGGAAGAGAAAAACATATATACAGATCTGCAATCAAGATATATAGAAAAGGCATTAAATTGAGGCATGGTCCATTAATCTATTTGTGGTAGGATACTCATATGGGAGTATAATGTATAATTTAAATATGGTTAATGGTTTATGCTTGTTGTTATCATAAATTATTATTGCTGATGTGATTATTTGTAGATGTGAATTTGATTAGTTAATTCTGCACATACCTCCACCATGATGGGAAAAGGGAGAATTGCAAAGGGGGAACGGTGAGAGGGCCCTCTTCTAGGTACTCCACCCGGGGGGGGGGGTACAAGATGAGCCCACATGGGCCAAAGAGGTTCTGCCTTTTAGTAAAAGGGTACTGCCTTTGGGCCTAGAGAGTTTGACTACCAGGACACCCTTCGTAACCTCACTCTCCTATCATGGTGTAACAACACAGGGAGATCAATCATGGGGAAATGGGAAAAGATGTCAAGATGATGGGATAACGGATCCTCACTAGGTAGGCGATCTCATATGAATGGCATGCGCCACATGAGATCGAGGCGACCTCATATGAATGGCATGCACCACATGAGGCCGAGGCGACTTCATATGAATGGCATGCGCCACATGAAGCCGAAGATACCTTATATGAATGGCATGTGCCACATAAGGAAGAGGACACCTCATATGAATGGCACGCGCCACATGAGGACTAGGGGGATGGTATATCCGCCCAAGGACCTAGGGAGGCTAAGTTACTCCATCAAGTCACTCTCTTCCATGCTCCCCCATGATTGAGCATCCCAAGGTAAGGTTTAATAATTAGGTTTGCTAATTCACTATGGACTTACTAATGTTTAATCATGATACTCTATTTGATAAGTTATTATGGTAATTGATCTCTAACTTGTTTGCAGGGATTAAATCAGGCCAAGCTATCCTCTAAATCCACTGTTTGTTTGGGAAATTGATAGTTTAGGATAAAATTATTATAACTCCTATTAGGGACATTACATAAACAAGGATTTATCTCGCTTACAGCATTTGATTGGTAAGTTGTAACCCTAACTTATGATTCTAGGGCAAGATTTAGGGTAATCCCAAAAGGGAACATTACATGTACAGGAAGGATTTGTCCCAAGCCCATGGTCCCTTTTGAAGCAATAAATTCTTGTCTTTTGGAAGTTCACAAAAGGAAGAATCCTTTAGCACGGGGACCAATGTAGTTTTGCCTTCTAGGATGGGCTGCCAGGTTTTAAGAATCCACCTATTAAGCTCCACCAGGATTGGCCACCAATTGTGGAAGTGACAAATCATAGTATGTTTCATGTGCACTTCTTGGTCCTCTAGAGTTTCTTTACTAAGATCGATGATGAGAGAAATAATAGTCTGAATCGAGGGAGGGCCCAGGGATTTATGATGCACATTCATGTAATCAACAACACAATATTTGTTCCAAACTAAGTGAGCCATCGTTGGCATTTTGATGCTCTTCATAGAGGAGTTGTCTTGTGTAGCCATTAAATCTTGTTTAAAGGATGGGTGCAAAGAGACCAAGGTGTTTGGAGGTGCAAACGTGTCTACCTTCACAAGGGCGGACTAGGGATTTGAAGTTGAGCCCAAGATCATTGTTGAAGAAACCCTAAAAAAGCTTTCACACTTTGGAGAAGACCTGCGATTGGCCTATGTAGAAACCCTATTGGTGTGAGAAGTGCTACCATCAAATAGCCTCAATTTTGGATCTAGAATGCGAGCTGGAGATATCACAAGTTCTTTTTGCAAATGTGCTTTAGGGAATAACAAACCAATCAATGCACCTAAGGGAGACTGAGCAGAGGTGGATGAGACTGAGCAGAGGTGGATGGAAGATTCAAGAGTGCCATAATAAACCATGGATGATTAATGTTTATCGATTGATTAATTAAATATTTAATATTTATATAACATATTAATAATATTTAATATATATTAACTATATTTATATTAATTTATTTATTATGTATCCCCTTGGCCCCTCCTAGAAGCATTTAATTCCTTCTAGACAAATCATTGTTATAGGGAAGTGAATGGAGCTATTGATTTTCTTGCCAATTATGCCATTGACTTCGATGAGGACAGCATTATTGACAATAATGTCAATAGATGGAAGGATCTTGGATCAAAATTGAAAATTATCAATTGAAGCGGGATGGTAATCCTTGGATTACTTCCCTTAACAGTGGTGCGTGAAAGGCGTCACTCCCAGCGGCACTTGTTGGCATTAATTTATTCTGTGCAGCAAGTATGTTGACACATACCTCTCCTTTCAAATTTTTTCTCTGATTAATCAATGGAACCAAAAGTCTACTTGTACGCCAAAAAATAGGAGATGGCTTTTCATAGGCCCCATGTCTAATCAGAGGTTAGCAACAATTTTTGCGGTGCAATCCAAGGCAATTGAGAACACATTGAAGGAGACAATAGGATCAGACTTCTTAGAGGAAGATTCTGGAAGCAATGTCAACTCAAACATTGCTTCAATGTTGGTGTCAAATTTATTAGATTTTATAAAGGACAAAGCTCTGGTGAAAGCCCTAGCAGATCATTTCATTCATAAGGGTTTCAGGGAGGTTCGGATGTTGCTTTGGAAGTAGCCACGACTTTCCCTGGCAGTCCACTTCTAATCACAAGTAGTGAATTCTGTGGCTTGGTTTCGATGGCTGCATTCAAAGAGATTGAGGCTCATTTCCTAGTGCTGGCAAGCATTGTTGAAGACATTCAAAAACAACTAGCGAAAGGTGGGGTTAGCTTTTCATCACAAGGGTCTGATTTCTCTGTCTTCAAGCATCCAAGAATGGCAACTTCCCCACACATGGAACGTGAAAGGGCTGAGAGGGCCAAACGAGCTATCAAATTCCTTGTTCACATTTTTGGTATTGTTGATAAGGATTGTGGAGGTAGTGAGGCCAAGCCAACAGCAAAAGAGGTGATCATTTGAATAGGGATCTTTTTTGTTTCTTGGAAATTCTAAGTTGTTTGAGGGGGTCTGATCTTCTATCAACTCCGATAGTTAGATATTCACGCATCTACAAATGTGTTGGCTGTTTTGTTTTGGAAGTTCATAAAAAGGGAAAGAGTTCCGTGTCCCTCATTTACGTGTCCAAAAAATAATAATTTATTTTATATTGCAATTTCTTTTACTACTTTTCATAATTAATTTTCAAAAATACTATATTATATATCATTGCATCATCATCCCCCTGTTCCCAAATTTGAGAAAAAAATTTGCCGTCAACAAAATCCATCCCCCTTCCTCGCCCCCCGCCCATTCATGAACTCTATGGGACACTAAGAAGAAATAAACATGCACTGCAATGTTTTTGGGGCTTTGCACAAGGCTCGGGCTGAAATAGGCACTGAAGTCTCATGCTAAGATTTTCTTGGTTTCCTAGAAACACAAACACATGTGCACGGATTTCTAAGTAGATTGCAAAGAAAAGAAATCTGTAGGCACAAACAAAACAAGTATAGCTGAAATAGACAAGATGCACAATGTTTTATGGATTTAAGGAGGAGAATAGCAAAGTAAAGAGCAAATACCATCTCATAATCAATAAACCTAGTACAAAGACAAAATTTATCAATTAATTTCCTATAACCTGTAAAATCTTACACAAGGCTACAATATAGGGTTAAACAATGAATACAAAGGTGCATACACAGTTTGAATAATGACGTTGAGTCTATCACACACAAGTTTGCACACTTTGAACAACTGACAAGAATTGTAATGCAGTAAAACGCCACAATATAATTATTCTCTTGAAAAGAACTTTTAAGAAAAATTATCTAAAAAGACTATCCTTCCAAAAGATTCTTTTACAATATGCACAACACTTATTAATAAAGTTTTCTAAAAGCAACTTGGAAATTTGCACAACACTCAAAGTCATAAAAATAAATCAACTTTCCTATTTTTTATCCTTCTACTCTCAATTTTTCTTTTCTATTCTAGTGGAGATTTTGCATTCTTTTTCCACCTTTTCTAATTAAATTACAACTTTGCATGATCCACAAATAATCTTGGCACACTTTTATAAATATTAATTCTAAAAAGAATTAAATAAATATAAATAAAAATAGATGAAGTTTGAACACTTTTATAATTTATAAATTCTAATAGGAATTGAATAAATTTAATTATGTGCAAAGACTAATAATAGTTGAAGGGAACTAGAAAATTGATGGTCTTGAGCGATGTGGCATAGCTCTGATGGCTTTGCTCGGTGGAAGGGTTTCAGAGAATGCTTAGACAAATGCGGACCCTCCCGATCAAAGTTGCAAAGTTCTATAGTTGTTGTCACTTTGTCATTTGTTTGTGGGTTACAATGTGTCTTCAATAGGCCCAATGTGGTGCTTCCTAAAGATGAGCATTGTACTTCCTCTTTTTCATATTCTCATAGGCAAGAAAATAGTCTTGCTCATTTGTCTGAGCAAAATGGGCTTGATACTATGCAGCTTTCCTCATCATTGGCTACCAGAGCTAACATGATCCCTCTTGGGAAAGGTAGGCTTAGGAAACATGGCTTGGAGAGTGTCATCCCTCCTATGCACTTGGCAGCAATCGTGAAAAAGACTATGGTGGTGGACCTCTCTAACATGGCTAAAATGTTGGAGGCTAATTCTCTCTGAAGTTTGGCTACAATGGAACAATGAGGTGAAAATCTTGACTCTACCTAAGGGTTTTTTTGTGCTTCTTTTTCCTTCACAAATTCTTCAACAGGGGGCTCTTTTTGATCCCTCTTGGTTTCACCAAGATTGGGATATCTCTCTTCATCCTTGGAAAGAGCTTTCTTCCTATGATTTGATTGTGACACAATCTCAAAGATTTGGGCCAGACCCTATGGGCTCTAGATTTCTCAAGTCAAGATAGTTTGGCTAAGATTGTAGGTGGCTTAGGCGAAGTGATTGAGATTGACTCTAGGACCATAAATAGATCGCACACAATTTATACTTGCTTCAAAGTTTCTAGGATCTTGATGTTCCCCTCCCAAAACAAATTATCATTTCCCTCCCTTAGGGCATTTTTCAAGTGGATTAAGAAAAGGTTTCATTTCAACGTTTTTCCTACAACAAGGTGGGTCATGTTGCTCGCTCTTGTTTCGACCTAATTTTGATCATTCTTCAATTTCTCTTAGATAGCCAAAGTCTTCTTTGGGACATACTTAGCATCGTAAAGAGACCTGTCATGATCAACAAGACTTTCTCTTGCTTCATAAACATGCCTAGGTCTTCTCCAAGGATCTTGCTCCTTTGTCGTGGTGTTTGCTTCTCTCAAAGAAAAGAAAGTGTCTTCATGGCATCCCCAAAGATGGTAATCAGCTAGGAGGATCTTCTTTGTCTCCTAAGTTAAATTGTGGCAAATTTGTGGTTGCTCCTCCAATGAGCCCAAAGGCTCTTCCGTTGGCTAAAGAGAAGAAGGTGGTGGTGTAATAACCACCCTAGTTTTATAACTTAATAAACTTAATGAAAATCATTTAAGACTGCTGCAATAACTTACTAAGTCTGATTTTCAATAAAATAACACTAATCTGAACATAGGAAGATTGGAATTCAATCAATACCTCTGAGATTCATGACCCATGAAGCCATGTTGTTGCAGAGGATGAAAAGGATCCTCAAACAATGTAGAATCTCCTTATGTTGACTCAGAATTAATTGTAACACTGGTCTGATATAAAAATCAGAGTGTTGAGAATGCTCAGAATTCACAAATCTGCCCACAATTCCTTGTTATCAGCCAATACCTCTTTAAATCCACTGACAAACAGCTATCCTACCCTAAGTGCCCCCCATTCAGGCCATATTGAACACTGGAGCTAAGGCATTTTGTCACAAGGGACTCACGTCCCTACACAGTTGTATGGTCCGCACAGCAATACAGATCTCCCTTTTCCCTCCTTACCACCTCTAAAACAATATCAATTGCATCAATCTGTTATATCAACTGCTGCGATCAGATTGGGGGCGAAAGATTGTAATTAAATCATTTAATTTATTTACTCAATTCCCAGCATGAGTCCATACGGCCAGCAGAGTACCGCCTCCTATTTGTCTTCCTTTCAGCACCAAAATATTATTCTAAAGCCTCCATAATTTCTGACAAACTATTATAATAATATTGCAATGAAGAAATGAGTGAAATCTCAAACAATATAACTCCTGCAATACCTCACGTGCCTTTGTACGCCGCCCAGAAATGTACATCAGCAGAGGATTTAATGCATATTGAGTTTGCATAATATTTAACTTTCTTCATACCCAGCAAAAATCCTTCTTCAAGCAAACCAAAACAACTATTAATTCAGATATTCAAAAAACATCAAAACTCCATAGCTCCATGACTGCACACAGGTGATTCTCTGAATGAAAACCACTCCCAGCTGACTAGGGCAAATGTTTCACTACCGAAACCAGCAATTAGCTGGGTTAAACAACCCTGAATGAATTCAAGCTAAACAGCTTTGGTTCATAGAAGAAAACTTCATATTCATCTCTGCATATCTCCATGAGCGTTCAACTCAACTTTAAATAATAGCCTTCCCGTGCATGCCCAACTAATAAAATATATTATATGATATGGTGGGCATTTTAATGCACATTTATATCGACTAAGTGAGCGCTCCAAAAAAAGTAAATTATTATTACTTGCTTTCCCAACGCTCATAACTCCCTTTTTAAAATAAAATAAGTTGCTGACTTTATAATATGCAAATAAAGCAAAGCAACTTTATAATTCATTTTAAAAAGTCATTTCCCGTTGGTTCGGGAAATGGAATATTAAGGCTAACGTTCAACATGACTTAGTGATGGGAAGGGGAGATTACAGTCCTCCCTCCCTAAAATTGCTTGCCCTCAAGCAATTGCAACTCAAGATGTTGCAAAATCTGCTCATTCTCCCATGTAGCATCCTCCAGCGGTAGGTTCTTCCACTTGATCATGTACTCACTAATAGTCCTCTTCCTGATTATTCGTTTTCTGAACTCCAACAGTCTTTCGGAAATCAATACAAGGTTGCCTTCCTCATCTAAAGGAGGCAATTCAGAAGAGGCTACCACATTGTGTCCAAGAGCCTTCTTGAGGCGTGACACATTGAAAACATTGTGAATCTTGTTGTTCATCAGAAGTTCCAACGCATAAGCTACTTCACCAACCCTCCTCTTGACCTTCAAAGGTCCATAAAAACGTGGCTTCAACTTTTCTACTCCACTCTTCTTGAGAGTGGACTGACAATAAGGTTGCAATCTTAAACAAACCATGTCTCCCACCTCAAAGGTGCGCTCAACACGGTGCTGATCTGCATAAAATTTATGTTGGTTTTGAGTATGCAGGGATTATCTTTTAGAGCCTTCGTGATATCTTGACTTTGTTGAAGCAAATCTTTGGCCTAGGGTACTCTGCACTCATCAAAAATTAGATCAACAAAACTAGGTGCATTATAACCATAGAGAGCCGTAAATGGAGACATCTTAATAGACGTGATAGGAAGAATTGTAGCAGTATTGTAGCAGTATTCTCCCAACTGAAGCCAACAAACCCAAGCCATCTGCTGCCCTGAAACATAGTTTCTCAAATTTCTTTCCACCCACTTGTTTACAATTTCAGTCTGCCCATCCGTCTGTGGGTGGTAACTAGTGCTTGAAGTGAGCTCAATCCCACTCAATTGAAACAGCTCTTGCCAAAACAAACTGTTGAATTTGCTGTCCCAATCACTAATTATGTTTCGAGGCAATCCGTGCAACCTAAATACTTCCCTGAAAAACAATTCAGCCACTTGGGCTGCACTAAAGTCTAAACTAATTGCAAAAAAGTGAGCAAACTTAGTCAATCTGTCTACTACCACATAAATAGAGGGGTGCTGCCACAATAATGGGTTACACTTTCTGGGACACCCTAATTTTTGCTGAAATCACATATTTTTAGAAAATATAATGATTTAAGCCTTGAAAGGTTCCATTTAAAGGATTTTAATTGAAGAGGGTTTGATCAAACCCCCTTAGATTCAAACCCCCTTGGATAGAACCCCGCTAGTTTTAAACCATACCTATAATGGAGTCTCCTCGACACCTATCAAAATGCTGATAAAAAACCAATTTTGATTTATCTTTTGAGGGATCAAATGAATTCATTTAAAATTTATGCTTTGTAAGTATATAGTCCTTATTATAAGTTTCCCAAAAAATATAATTTTAAATATATTTAATTTGATTATTATATTTATTTTTTATTTCTTGTGAATGTATGTTTTTCACCGAACATCAAGTTCTCTATTCTACACACATGGAAAATTAATAAGTTACTGAAGAAAAAAAATTCTAAAAAATATCTATGCACTAGGTATTGATGTCCTTGTTTCAACAGAGGAAAAAAATTTGAATTTCGATACATACAGAAAAAGTTATGTTTTACGGAATACGCATGTCTAAATTATAATTGGTTTGACTTCAAAAATTAATTAAAAAATATATATTCAACAAAATATTATGAAACCAAATGCATACACTATATATCGGTGTCACCAATCTAAATTAAAAAGAATCAGAATTTTATCCTTTGTAGAAAAAAAGTTATGTGCTACGGAATACACATCACTTTTAAAAAATGTTGTTTACTATTAAAAACCAGTTATCAAAGGAGATGCAAAAAAATTTACAATTTAACTCCAAATTTTTTAAAAAAATATATTTAGAATCTACAAACAAAATCTCACAAATCACTCGTTCGCATCATCTTCAAATTCCTAATGGTTTAGCGGCTATAGGTGTCAGAACATGAAGATTTAGTTCAAAATAGTGATTTCAATGTCAAGTTTGGCCAAAAAGTGTAACCCATTATTGTGGGATGACCCAGAGTCTCTACCTTGAACCTTGGGCAGCCGGTAATGAAGTCCATCGAAATGCTTTCCCATTTCTGAGTGGGAATGTGCAAGGGTTGCAGCAGACCAGCAGGGTATGTATGCTCGTTTTTGTTCTGTTGACACACAGAACACTCTCTTAAATGGCTCATGACATCATTTTTTAATCCTTTCCATGAGAATCTCTCACGGATCTGCTTGTAAGTCTTATAGAATCCTTGGTGACCAGCCAAGAGTTCATCATGAAAAGATCTTATAATCTTCTCTTTCACCTTAGAATCTGCCACTAAAGGAATACGTTCTTTGTAGAAAATCAGACCATTGATTACCTTGTACTTATCTTCAAATGTGACACCATCAATGATACTTGCAGCCAAGGGTTCCTTTGCATATTCTGCGAGAATCTGATCTTTCCAATCTGCTGTTATCTCCACAATGGAAGTGAGATGTGGTCTTCTTGAAAGTGCATTAGCCACAATAGTTTTCTTCCCTTTCATGTAAACTATATCAAAATCATAGGCTTGAAGTTTACTTACCCAACGCTGCTGCCTTTCACTCAAATCATTCTGATTTAGGAAATATTTAAGACTATTGTGATCAATCTTAACTATGAACTTACCTCCCACTAGGTATTGACGGAACTTGATTAATGCATGCATGATTGCAAGCATTTCTTTATCATAAATTGAGTAACTTTTCTCACCACTACGCAACTTCCTACTTTCAGAAGCAATTGGATGCTTTAGTTGCATTAGGACAGCACGTATACCTTCCCCGGAAGCATCACATTCAAGTTCGAAGGGCTTGGTAAAATCCGAAAGTGCTAACATAGGACAATTACTCATAATTTTCTTGAAATTTTTGAAAGATTTCTGCACTAATGCAAACCAAGAGAATGCTCCCTTCTTAGTAAGATCAGTAAGAGGGGCTGCCAATTGAGAAAATCCCTTCACAAAACGTCTGTAGAAGTTGCATAGTCCAAAAAAACCCTTCAAATGTGTAAGAGTTTTTGGTGGTGGCCACTCAATGATAGCACGAATCTTTTCTCGATCAACTCTAACCCCATCCGCACTGATTAGATGACCAAGATATAAGATCTCAGTCTTACCAAACTCGCACTTAGATTCCTTGGCAAACAGAGATTTTGCCTCAAGGATTCCTAGCACCTCATCTAGATAACGCAAGTGTTCTTCCCAAGTTTTACTGTAGACGAGAATGTCGTCAAAGAACACCAACAAGAATTTACGGAGCTGCTCACGGAAAATCTGATTCGTGCATGATTGAAACGTTGCAGGAGCATTGGTTAGGCCAAAAGGCATAACTAGAAATTCAAAATGCCCAAAGTGGCATCTAAATGCAATTTTCTCCACATTAGATTCACGCATGCGAATCTGATGATAACCTGATCTTAAGTCTATTTTGGAAAAATAGACTGCTCCATGTAACTCATCAATGAGTTCATCTATCCTGGGTATTGGATATCGATTCTTGATAGTACATTTGTTGAACTTGTGGTAATCTATGCATAATCGCATAGTCTCATCCTTCTTCTTCACTAGCACAACTGAGGATGCAAAAGGACTCTTGCTTGGACGAATGAACCCCATATCAAGTAACTCCCTGATGGCCTTTTCAATCTCATCTTTGAAACGCTTCGGATGTTTGTAGGGAGTAGTCATAACAAGTTTGGCTCCCTCCTCTAATTCAATCACATGCTCGATCCCCCTATCAAGAGGCCTTCCTGGAGGCAACCCACTGAAAACTTTGGTATGCTTGGTCAAAATTTTCTGCACATCAAGATGGTGCTCTCTCTTCCCCTCATGAACAGAAGCCGGTAAGACAACACATTCTACAACCCACTCGGCTTGGCCTTGCCTCAAAATTCATTCCATTCTCTTGGCAATAACAACTCTGGGGCCTCCATTTGACATTCCACAAAGGGTAACCTTCTTTCCTTCTAATTCAAATTTCAGCTCCATGGTTTGAAAGTTCAAGTAGATCTCTCTTAATGATTTCAGCCATTGGATTTTGAGAACCACATCTGTGTCACCAATGCCTACAACATAAAATTCATCTTTGACCTCATGGTTTCCCAACTGGATGCAAAGTTGAGAGATCTTCCTTGTGCACATGAGGGTAAAGCCATCGGCAACCATGACTTTGAATCCCTCGAACTCTTCCGTCTTCAGTCCACGCTTGGCCACAAGTCCTTCATCTATGAAGTTATGTGTGGCACCTGTATCAATAAGAGCAATCATATGTTGCCCTCCTAGAACTCCTCGAACACGAAATGGGTTGTTCTTTTGAGTACTGGATAGTTGAGCAAAAATCCCACTATCCTCCTTCACTTCTTCAACCTCTTAAAAGTCTTCTACATCCTCACAATCAACAAATTCAACCTGTTGTTCTGATTTTTCTGATCTAGTATCAACATCAACATACACCTCCAAATGGCATGCTTGGCCCTTCTCATAGCATTTATGACCTGTAGCCCAAGGCTCTTTGCATGTAAAGCACAATCTTTTCTTTTTCAGCTCATTTTTTATTTCATCACTCGTTCTTTGCATGGATGGCTGCTGCTGATTTGGAAATTTGGATAAAACTCTTTTGTCTTTGTTGAATGGAAACGGTTTGGTCACCATTGGAGCTGAAAACTCCATGCTTCTTGCCTTCTTAATGGCCTCTTGTAATGTTGGTGAGCAAATAGATTTGACCCATCCTCTGGTTCTATTAGTCCCTCAACAAACAAAAAGATGAGTCTCTTTTCTGAGATATCCAGAACCATTACACTAAGTCTTTGAAACTCAATGATGTATGCATTGTGCTAGTTTGCTTCAGCTGTGCTAGGTCCTTGAAACTTTGTTCCGGATCTTGCTTGTCAAACCTATCGATGAGTCTATTTGTGAACTCATCATAGGTTGTGATGAGATTGTGACCTTGTGTCACCAATCCGTGGTACCACCTCTCGTAAGCTACTCCATCCAAATACAAAGCGGCAAACTTTAAAGTTGTTTCCTTTGGCATAGGCTTCAAGGTAATGTAGGTATCAAGCTTTTGAACCCAGGCTCTTGCTGAACACTTCCCACTACCATCATAACGGTCTAAAGATACTTTGCTCAGAGCATACTTGTAGTCTTTGTTGTCCTTGATGTCTTGTTTCCCTCCATTCCTCTTCTTTTGGTTCATATATTGATCAAAAGTCAAGATCCTGCGGACTTGGTCAGGAAGTGTACTATACTCATCAAAACAAATCATCACCTCATCAATGAATGCAGTTTGTTCCTCTTGCATAGGAGGTGCTTCTTCCCTTCTATTGGCATACGGTTGAAGGGGTCTAGCAGCGTGTCATAACCCCGAAGGAGAATTCCATAGTTGATTTCTCAAAAATACATTTTTTTATTATTATTGCAAACATTATGAAATCTTTTGATGTACAACCGATTAGTTTTAATTAATGTTAAATAAATGATATGATTGATCTAATAATAAATCATGGGGTCTTAATTCCCATCGACTAATCAACTTAATCATTCTAAGTATGCCTTAACCAATGGATTAGGAAAGAGGCACGAGTCACGAAAGTCGCGTCTAGGGGAAAAGCCATGTTCGATACATAGAAAAAGGCAAGACAAATGATGGTTTAGACAGGACAAGGGAATAGACTGGGAGATTCAAACCACAAGTGAGATCATTCACTCAGTTTTAATATTTAGTTTCCTCAATCAAACATAATGTTGCTACATATACCTTGTCTTTATTCATTAAAATGCACAAATCATCTCTGACGTGTTGAAGCCATTCCGCACAAATCAAATCTGGAAATAGAATTTTGACATGGATATTGAACATTAGATATAGCAATGATTGTGGATTATTATGGCTTGTTTTTTTGAACTAATGCCGATCTCTATTCATGTGTAATTGGTGCCTAATATCCCCTCATATAGAACTGTACATATATATATATATTAAAACTAAATCATTGACTACATTAATCTGTAAGATATGATGAATGAACTACAGACATACATTCTGGTATATTTACTCCTGCACTCTGATATATACTCCTGTTTGAATCTTTCATAGAATAATGGAAGCAAAATACAAATAGATCAATAATGGCTGCATATTTGGAAAATGTTTAGAAATTACTTGCATTCTGATTATGATCATGTCAGGAGGGGTGAATCATAACTTAAATAGATTGTCTAATAACCCCACCCAGGCATTTTGCCCCACAGGCCCAAACCAAGGGTTGGGCATTCTGCCCCACAGGCCCGAGGCAAGGGTTGGGTCAAGGAGGGGTGAGGGTTCCCACAGGATTATGCCCCATAGGCCCAAGACAAGGGATTGGGCAATAGGACAGTGGTAGGCCTTAGGCTACTTAAGCTTTTATGATTCCCCTCCCCTGGCGTGCTGAGTGATTCTTTTTACTTATGTATTTCTGTAAGTATGATTATGTTGGATTGCTAGACAATAGATATTAAAACTGACATATAGCAATATGGACTTGTATATATATGGTGATACAGGTACTAATTCAAGAGAACATTTAAAGAGAAGAAACCCTAAACCTAATCCACAAGCGAATTCTAGGGCAAACCGGGTAAGGGACATTACACAGCGGATCCCACCAGTGTTCTGGATACCCCAACAATGTCATCTCTAGCACCATTGCTCTGGGAGTTGTTGGCTTCTGCATTAGGTCTTGGAACATGGAATAAATTCTAGTCCATCTTGTTCATAAATCTGGCCATCATATCAAACATCTAACCAAACTTCTTCTCTATCCTGTCACCCGGACTATGAGGCGGGCAATTTTCCTTATCTTTTTCTACCATGACTAGGTTTTCTTTAACAGCACTCTCTGTCCCACAAGCTGATTTCAACTTTCTCTCTTCTCTCTGCTGATGTCTTTTTTCTCTAGCACTAGTTTGTTGCATGCAGGGTTAGAAATTCACACAGACTTGCAGGAGACCAGCTCTGATACCACTGTAATAACCACCCTAGTTTTATAACTTAACAAACTTAATGAAAATCATTTAAGACTGCTGCAATAACTTACTAAGTCTGATTTTCAATAAAATAACACTGCTGTAGCATTAAATCTGAACATAGCAAGATTGGAATTCAATCAATACCTCTGAGATTCATGACCCATGAAGCCATGTTGTTGCAGATGATCAAAAGGATCCTCAAACAATGTAGAATCTCCTTATGTTGACTCTGAATTAATTGTAACACTGGTCTGATATAAAAATCAGAGTGTTGAGAATGCTCAGAATTCACAAATCTGCCCAAAATTCCTTGTTATCGGCCAATACCTCTTTAAATCCACTGACAAACAACTATACTGCCCTAAGCGCCCCCCATTCAAGCCATATTGAACACTGGAGCTGAGGTGCTTTGTCACAAGGGACTCACGTCCCTACACAGCCGTACGGTCCATACAATAGTACGGATCTCCCTTTTCCCTCCTTACCACCTCTAAAACAATATCAATTGCATCAATCTGTTATATCAACTGTTGTGATCAGATTGGGGGTGAAAGATTGTAATTAAATCATTTAATTTATTTACTCAGTTCCCAGCATGAGTCCGTATAGCCAACAGAGTACAGCCTCCTATTTGTCTTCCTTTCAGCACCAAAATATTATTCTAAAGCCTCCATAATTTCTGACAAACTATTATAATAATATTGCAATGAAGAAATGAGTGAAATCTCAAACAATATAACTCCTGCAATACCTCACGTGCCTTTGTACACCGCCCAGAAATGTACAGCAGCAGAGGATTTAATGCATATTGAGTTTGCATAATATTTAACTTTCTTCATACCCAGCAAAAATCCTTCTTCAAGCAAACCAAAACAACTATTATTTCAGATATTCAAAAAACATCAAAACTCCATAGCTCCATAACTGCACACAGGTGATTCTCTGAATGAAAACCACTACCAGCTGACTAGGGCAGATGTTTCACTACCGAAACCAGCAATTAGCTGGGTTAAACAACCCTGAATGAATTCAAGCTAAACATCTCTGGTTCATATAAGAAAACTTCATATTCATCTCTGCATATCTCCATGAGCGTTCAACTCAACCTTAAAAAATAGCCTTCCCATGCATGCCCAAATAATAAAATATATTAGATGATATGGTGGGCATTTTAATGCACATTTATATCCACTAAGTGAGCACTCCAAAAAAGTAAATTATTATTAATTGCTTTCCCAACGCTCATAACTCCCTTTTTAAAATAAAATAAGTTGTTGACTTTATAATATGCAAATAAAACAAGGCAACTTTATAATTCATTTTAAAAAGTCATTTCCCTTAATTGAACCAAGTTAGCCTTCGGGAAATGGAATATTAAGGCTAACGTTCACCATGACTTAGTGATGGGAAGGGGACATTACAGGTGATGGTGACTTTCAAAGAAGGGCATTGCTCGTCTTCGTCATCTTCAACAACTGGGATTTGGTTCTTAAAGATGATTCAGTTTGGTCAGCCAGCCCAAAAGTGGAAAAAAGAATGGAGTCCCTTGGGAGAATCTCTAGTGTGAAACTAAACCTTGAATCTATTCAATCTAAAAGTAAAAAGAAGTGATCAGAAAAGTGGAAGTTGAAAGGCTCTTGGATTCAACTTTGGAAGAAATAGGGATTGGCTCACAACAGACTATGGATGCTTTTTTTTCATCTTTATAATAGAGGGGGAGGGGCCCTCCACTTGAGAGGAGAGAATCCGTTCTTGAAACATTAGAAGCTTGAATGCTCCTAACAAACACAGATTGATCAAGTACCAACTCTCCCTTAATAAGTCAAATGTTGTCTTTTTGCAAGAATCTAAAATGGTGGAGAAAGAGATTGAACTTCTCCTCGCGTATTCTTGGAACCCTTGGTTGGGTGTTATGCGAATGTAGTAGGGGCTTCCAAGGGTTTGTGTATTCTCTAAAACCCCTTTGGATGCATCTTGAGCTATTGGCAAAGGGATATAACTAGATCTGCTGCTCCTTTAAGGCGGTCTTAGAAAACATCTATGGTTTCTTGTTTAACATGTATGGTCCCAACAATATTGTGCAAAAGAGGACAGTTTGGAAAGAGGCCTCTCAACAAGTCTTGTTGTTACAGGACCGTGGAGTTTTTTAGGAGACTTCAATGCTATTGTCGGGGCTGCAGATATGTGGAAGGGCTCCAACAAGGTTACTCAATCTGAACTTGATTTCAAATTTTTTGTTCAAAATAAAAACCTTTTTGATCCGATGCCTAAGAAAGGTGTTTTTTCTTGGAATAATAGGAAGGAGGACTTTTGCCGTATTGCAAAGCATTTGGACTGATTTTTAGTTTTTGTTGATTGGCTTAAAAAGATTGGTGCTCTGAAAAGTCTTTTCTTTCAGTGGCAGGGTTAGACCATTTCCCAATTTGATTGAATGTTATTATTGATTGCCCACCTCCCTGATGCCCTTTCAAATTCAAGTTGTTGTGGCTTCGATATCAAAGTTTTCTCTCATCCTTGAATTTTTGGTGGTCTTCTAGCTCTTCTCGTTCTAGCTCTATCATGTTCAAGTTTCATCATAAGCTCAAGCATGTTAGGAAGTGTTTGTTGTCATAGAATAGGAAGGTGTTTGGTAATATTTTTGTGGCAAACGCCAAGATTGGAGTTGGTTTATTTCGATATCAAGGCTTTAGGTCTCATGGATGCCCTTTTGGAGAAAGAGAAATTATTATCATCCTGCCATGAGCAAGTGCTTTACAAAGAAGGAACTTTCTGGTGACAAAAATCCAAAGATAAATGAGTTGAGGGAGATTATAATTCTAAGTACTTTCATGCATCTTTTCAACGCATCACCACAATAACAAAATCACTAGTATCATCTCCTCTTTGGGTAACTCTCTTTCTCTCCCTTAGGAAATTGCAGCAGAAGTTGTCCTCTTTTTTCAACCTTTGTTCTTTGCTCAAGAGGCTCCTAATCCTGTTGATTTTGCAAGTCTCTTAGAGTGTCTTCCTAAGCTGGTTTTTTATAAGGACAATCAGGCTTTGCTCGCGCCGTTTTCTAGATAAGAGATTCATGGCGTTGCTTCCACTTTGAAAGGAGAGAGGGCCTCAAGTCCTAATGGTTTTTGGGTGGCTTTCTCTCAAGAGTATTGGGAGTTTATGGGTAAAGATCCCACGAAGGTTGTGAATGATTATCTTGCTTCCAACAAAGTACTCAAAGATCTCACGAAGGTTGTGAACAAATCTCTTGCTTCTAGGAAAGTGTTCAAAGATCTCACGAAGGTTGTGAGTAATGATTCACTTGCTTCCAAGAAAGTGCTCAAAGAGTTCAAATGTAGTTTTCTCACCATAATCCCTAAATTAACCTAACCCGGCCTCCTTTGTCGATTTTTGTCCTTTGCAATAACATTAATAATATCATTTCAAAAGCAATAGCTAAGAAGCTGAAAAGCTTTCTTCCTATCCTTATCTTGCTAGAAAAAGGTGGTTTCGTCCATGGGCAACAAATTCCGGATGGCATTATTATAACTCATGAGGTGTTGCATTCTCTAACTCTTCTAGCAAGAAACGTATGGTGAACAAACTGGACATTGCGAAAGCTTACAATAGATTTTGTTGGTCCTTTCTAGAGGTAGTCCTTATGACATTTGGTTTCTCCTAGTTTTGGATTACTTGGGTGATGAATATGATGTCTAAAGTTTGGTTTTCCATCTTGATTGATGGTAGCCCAACAGGTTTCTTTCAACACTCAAGAGGCATCAAACAAGGTGATCCTCTCTCTCCCTATTTGTTTATTATTATGGCAAAAGCTTTTGATCGCTTTGAAAAGTCCAAGTGGGATGCTAGTGATTCTTCTGGTATTGCTTTGGTCCCCCATTTTCATCCTATCACCCATCTTCAATTTGTTGATGATACAGCTCTCTTTAGTAAAGCTATATCTATGGAGGCCCAAGCTTTTAACAAGATTCTAGATTGTAATGGATCGACTTCTAGTCAACTTATCAATAGGGATAAATCTAAAATCTTCTTTAATGTGGCTCATCACACTCAAATCAAAATTTGTGAAATCCTCAAGATCGGTCTACTTCTTCCCAATAAATATTTAGGGATCCCCCTTTTCACAGGACTTTGTCACTCGTCTCTTTGGAAAGAAACTTTGGACCGTCTTCAAGATAAGCTACCTTCAAGGAATAGGAAATGGTTTAGTCTAGTAGGTAGAATTCTTAAAATCAATGTGGTCCTCCAAGCAATTCTCATTTATCTTCTCTCTGTCCTCCCAATTCCTAAAGCCTTTCTTGCCAAGCTTTTACAATGTGTGCTGTAATTTATTATGGTAGGGGATAGGAGAAGATAAAAGGTTCCCCTGCTTAGATGGGAGAAAGTTGGCATCAAGGACCTCCATCTCTTCAAAACAAGGCCTTGGGTGCAAAGTTGGCTTGGTGTTTTCTAGAAGATCCCTCTCAACTCTAGTGCTCAATTTTGAGATACACATATTAAGGAAATCAATCCCCCTTGGGTTTCTTTGTGGAAGAGGAGCTCTCTCGTGGGTCTATAGTTTAGAATTTTATGGTGCATTCTCACGACCTAATTATGGCCAGGCTTACTTGGGATATTTGTGATGGTTCTTCAACTGACTTTTGGTTGGATTCTTGGATGGGTAATCCTCCATTGTGTAACACCTCAAGCCTAGATCAAGTTGGTGCCTATCTTGTTAGTACTTGGGTTTCAAAAATTCATGAGTGTTGGGATGTGCAGTGGAAAGATGGCAAACAGGTTAGAAAGTGGAGGGATTTCTTTAATTCAATGTGTGTTGTAATTTATTATGGTAGGGGATAGGAGAAGATAAAAGGTTCCCCTGCTTAGATGGAAGAAAGTTGGCATCAAGGAATCTCTTCAAAACAAGGCCTTGGGTGCAAAGTTGGCTTGGTGTTTTCTAGAAGATCCCTCTCAACTCTAGTGCTCAATTTTGAGATACACATATTAAGGTAATCAATCCCCCTTGGGTTTCTTTGTGGAAGAGGAGCTCTCTCATGGGTCTATAGTTTAGAATTTTATCGTGCATTCTCACAACCTAATTATGGCTAGGCTTACTTGGGAGATTTGTGATGGTTCTTCAACTGACTTTTGGTTGGATTCTTGGATGGGTAATACTCCATTGTGTAACACCTCAAGCCTAGATCAAGTCAGTGCCTGTCTTGTTAGTACTTGGGTTTCAAAAATTCATGAGTATTGGGATGTGCAGCGGAAAGATGACAAACAGGTTAGAAAGTGGAGGGATTTCTTTATTGCTGTGTTTCCCCTTGCTCAAAAGAAGCTCCTCTCTTATTTTCTCAAATATATGTATCTGCATCCCTCAATTAGATCGCATGAATGAACTCCATTGGACTAAGGATTCCTAAAGGAAATATAGGGTTGAGCCTAGTTATGATTTGCTTTGAAATCAACAAATGCCACCTCTCGAAAACTAGCTAGATGATATGGTTTGGACTGTGGCTGCTCCCCCATAGTGCACTGCTTTTGTTTGGTTGGGTGCCTTGAACAAAATTCTTACTTTCGACAAACACAACTTCCAAGGCCCTTTGTAGTGTGTTCTATCTCATGCTACCTCCAAATCTATTGATCATTTGCTTCTTCGCTATTCTTCCTCTCAAGCCATCTAATAGAATTTGGTCTGCAAACTAGAAAAATGTCAGGTATTTCCGAACACTCCTCACTAACCTGTTTATAGCTAACCATGGGGTACTCAAGGATTGAGTCCTCTATTGAAGAAGACTTTGGTATGTTCACTTGGGGCATTTTGTTGGAAAGGAACAAAAGAATATTCGGGAACCTTGCTCTTCCATGGCATAGATGTTGGGTGCAAATTGAAGGTATAATTATGGAGTTTGTCAGATCCCTTCTCTCTAAGTTTGCTAGTTCTTTTTCTTTGAGGAAGTGAAAGATTCTCCGACAATGGAATCTTACCTTCCACAACCTCATTCATGGGGTAAGAGTTAACAATTTTGTAAGAAACAATGTCCATTAAAACCCTCCTCTAGATGGCTTCCTTAAACTTAATTTTGACGGAGTTGTGAGAAGGAACCCCCATTTGGCTAGTGGTGGGGTGGTTATTCGAGACTCCCACATAACTCTCATTTAGGGTGGTTCACTCTTCTTTAGATATAAAACCAATAATGAAGCAAAATGGTTGACAGCTATACTTAAGATCAATATGGCTTTAGACTCTGGTTGTAAAAATATTGTTGTGGAAGGTGACTCGCTGAATGTGATGAATGCTCTTCGAAAACAAGCTTGTCTAAATGGGAAGCTCCAGAGCTTTTAGCTTTCTAGATGAGGACGTAAATTTGTGTAAGAGGTTTAGTGGAATTTCCATCATTCATTGTTTTCATGAAGGGAACGAAGTGGATAATTTCCTTGCTAGTGTGGGAATTGAGCAAGCTCCCTTCCTACCCTTGTTCATGGTTGTAGTGACATGTGGCATCCCCTGAAGAAGCTCTTAAATGATGATCACCCTCCCCAGGTGGTTCATGGTAGGGCCTCTTATGCCCTTCTTCCCTATCGTCAAATTGTCTTGTCCATCAACCATCATTTCATATCGTGGGCTTTAAAGGCTTTGGTTGATCACGCTTTATTGTTATTTCAAGTAGGTTATAGTCAGTCATGTGCACGTGACTCCCTTTCATTTCTCGTCATGGTGTATGGTAAATTGGTGGTCTTCTCTTTTGTCTACAATGTTTGTTCAGTGGCTTTTACTAATTTTCTTTTGGCCTAGCTCTAGTGAAAGGTGCTCTTGGGTCAATTTGATCATGGCTAAGAGGCATCATTTGGCATCCCCAAAGACCCTTTATTACAAGGCAAAGTTTTGAACCACAGACTACACACAAATTTTAATTGCTTGAATTCTTCTTCTCTCTCAATCTTGTGAAGTTGATTCTAGGTCCGAAGGGATTGGAGGATAATGGTTCAACATTATAAGGCTTCTACTTTGGTAGATTTCGTTTAAAGTTGAATAGTGCTATTGTCTCGACAAATATTTGTAATCGAGTCCTTTGTTCTTTGCTTCATTCTTCTAAGTCTGAGGCTTTGTTGTCTAAGGATTTGGTTGCAAGTGGGATTTTGACTAGTGACAATGATAGGAGCCTACAAATAAGGTGGTAGTTTAGGATTCGATGGGTGGTTGTAAGGTGGTGAACAAGGGTCTTTTAGAACCAGCTTATGTAAGAACTTG
Source organism: Cunninghamia lanceolata (assembly GCA_027924645.1). Taxonomy (NCBI): domain Eukaryota; kingdom Viridiplantae; phylum Streptophyta; class Pinopsida; order Cupressales; family Cupressaceae; genus Cunninghamia; species Cunninghamia lanceolata. Next base: position 671,613 of record BSBN01000010.1, read on the forward strand.
TGTGTTCCAAGTAAGGAATTTTATGCTGTTAACCATGAATTTCAAGATCTAACTACTTTTTGCTTGGATTTGTGCTTGGTCCTCAAGAATTTGTTGGTTTCCCACAATAAAGGCATCCTCAAGGTGTTTTAATACCCCATCTTCTCTCTTATGTGGGGTATTGGAACAGGCAAGGAAAGGAAATGACAAGAAATCATTCATAGGGTTAATTTTGAGGCTTTAGCGAACTACGGAGATCCCAAAAATGTTGTTCCCAAATAGGTGGTGGTGGCAGCCCAAGGATGGAATGTGGCTTTGAGAATTATCGATGGTTTGGTGGATGCTTTTGCCAATGCGGGAGGTTTGTAACAACCCACACCAATTTTTTTGATTTTTTACAATATAGAAATGCAATTGCAACGTCCTAACACTTTTTGATCACCCAGATCCCAATGTGGGCAAGGTGAGAGCATACAGAGTTTTGGACCACACACAACTATCTAGATGAATGCACTACTAGGATGAAGAGGCGGCAAGCCAACCAAAAGCACACAGGCGGCGGACAAGTGTGCTGAATGAATGTAGAGCCACTGGTAGATTACGACGAAATCCAATCAAGCCAAAGTGGTTAATAACTAAGCGGATCCGATCAATGCCAAAACAAGCTTGAATGCAAGAGGGGGTCTAGTGGTGAACAGACCAAGACCTTCGAATTGGAAATGCATTTAATCGGCGGAATATCATCCGATTTTACAATGAAATGACATGCAATGCACGATACCCGGTAGTACTACCATCCGGTATTACAATACGAGCATAAAATGCATTACAATATAACAAAATACAAATCAACTGCTGCAACTCAGATATATATTAATTCTGATCAGCCAAGCACACTGCTGTCACACAAGGATTAGCTCATAAATTCATAGAATCACTAAGAAAATAAACTCGCATTGGTTGTATTATCAAGTGCAGTTCTGATGACTGAAGGAGAAGGTAAGTGCAGGTCTAAAAACGCACTTCTCTGCTGTTAACTCTAATAAATCAGAACTGATACCTTACACTGGAAGCACCCAACTGACCCTCAAACACTGTTTAAATATCTATTAACAGTAGCAAAGCCTGCACATTGCTGGTACAGCCCAAAATAACAGAAAGAAATCATTCTTAATAACTCAGAATATTGCTGCTGTCATTATCAGGTCAGATAAACCACAATCACCCCAAAAAAACATAGTACGGTACCATTCAAACTTAGCAAAGACCAAATATAACACCAAAATAAAGAGCAGACTTTGTATTGAGGTGTGGCGGCCCCCACAACTTCCACAAAGGACAAAAAAATGAAGCGCTTCCTTTTTTTTAAAAACTCCACGTCTTCCTAAACAAGTGCGGCCAGCAGCATGATTAACCAAAAACCAAATTCAAAAACTTTAAGAAAATCTCCTTGTTGATGAAAAGAGGCAGCCCCACCAAGTCTCACAAAAAGACAAAGGAAGAGGTACGACTTCCTTAGTGTTAATTCCCATGCTTCAAGATGGAATACGTAAGGCAAGAAAGATGTACGGCACTTAGGAAAGGATTGGTATGGTCTTAGGAAAATAACCACGATTCCTTCTTGCACTTAGACGCCTCCACTAAAGATATTTGTCCACATAAAATTTGCCATTAACTTATAATAATCTTCAACACCCAACTCTTGGAAGAAGTACAGCCTCCCACAATGGTACGGCCCTATCAACAGATCACTCCAAAGATTAATATCAAATAAACTTTCAACTGTAAAAGCATCTCTATAAATTGAAATTAATCCAAAACACACTGGAAAATCAGAAAACATCAAAATCTTCCATTTCAAAGCAAACTGGAAAACTAATAAATCACAATTGTTCAGCACCAATGTGATTTCTAGGTGAAATCACTATATCCAACTAGGAGGGTTTTCGTCCCTAAAACTGGTATTCCAAGAGGGTTTTTGTCCTCAAGAAATATGGAGAAACTCAGGTTCTCACTCAAAGCAAATAGCAAAATGCAATATCCAGTCCAACCTTTCCTCTGTGCACAACTCCTCCTTATATAGCCTTCTGAGAGAATAAATTACTAATTTCCTTTTCCCTCCATATTCTCCTCAAAATAGAACATATTTACATATGCAGAAGTCCACCTTTTTGCCCCCTTGTGCCTAACGCCACTTAATCTGCACAACTTAAAATACCTTTTTAAATAATTAAATAAGCTATCAAATAGAATTATAAAATGAAGTAACTTTTGACAACTTAAATTAATTATTTAATTTATTTTCCCTTACCACAACCAATTAGTCTATGGGAAAACTTAGGAAAATAGGCTAATGGCTATCAACTAGCTTACATGCAAGAAGGGGACATGACAAGGTTGAGGAGATTCGAAGGCTTTGTAGGTTAAGCCTTGGTCTTTTGGTTTTGGCTTTTGGTTGGTTGCTATGAGTTACTTGTTCTTTGGTGATCCTTGTAGGTTGCCTCTTTCATGACCATTTTTTCTATTTTAACTTTTTTGCCTTTGTTATGTAGTTTTTGTTGACCCTTGAGTCAGTTGTAAAAGGTTTTTTGATATTAAAGGGTGAGGGCCCATATAGATCCCTCTCTAACGGTATCAAAAAAAAATTCTGAAGGGAACCCTTTTATCATAAAATAGGTGGAAATGTAGCATGATGGATGTGTAAGATGGTGTACCTAGGGACATCCGCCATCATTCCTAAGTCCTCTCCTATTTTAATTACACATCACGTCATCTCACTTGGACATTAAATCATGGTTTTGGAGATGTGACCCCTCATCACTTCTTGATGAGGAGCCAGTTTTCCCTCTCTTTGTTCTTTCCTTTCCTCCCTTACTTTGCTTCTGCACAACACCGCACAACAAAGGTGGGGAAGTTGCTATGGTGGCTTGAAGACACATTGGTCTCTGCTTCTCCTACTCCAAATTTGTTAAATGGGAATACAGACTACTTCATAAGCTATGGCATGTGCATCTAGAACCAGTGGAGATTGCCCAGATGGCAAACCTAGACTAGGAAAGGAAGGCAAACCAAGAGACTCAATGTCTCAATAGGTGAGAGAATTATTCACAAGAAAACAACCACAAAACAGATAAACTCAAGAGGGACTCCATAAATCATATTCATTCTCTGGTACTACACCCTACTGCCTACCAGTGATTGGATTGTAGTATCAGACTGGGAATTCAAAGTGATGAGCAGGGGGTCACCCACATGGAGGCTGTATTTGAAAATCTAATGCAAGACCAAGTGAAAATCCTTGGGATAAGAAATATCACAACCACCCTGTTCAACATGATTGTTATGATATTTCTCTATCCAATAAGAGCACATAGGCAGATCTAATAGAATAAACAGCAGATTCTTCCAATATCAAAAATGGAACACAGCATATCCAACAGAACAAAAAACAGATTCAAAAGTTAACAAAAACATAACATATCAGGAAGAGCATAATACATCTTCATATTCAAATAGATAAAGTGCATAGATCTAAAGATCTGAAATTAGATAGGTTGGTGACAAATACTGATTACTGTAGGAAAGCAGAGACACTTCAAGGATGCAACCTCCCCAAATCACTCACCTAAGAACAAAACAAACAACTTGCTGCCTAACAACTAACTACTTAGCTCCTATATAGAAGACATTAGGTCAGAATGACTCCAAAACCCTCAAGAAGCCAACTACCTATGAATTATATAATCTAAAAACTACCAGATGACTTACTCAAAGGTTTTTCTGCCAAAAGTCAGCTGCTCCATAACCCAACAGAACATAGTAAAATGTGGAAGTCAAGGGGCAGCACAATGATCACAATGATAGAATCAACCATAGGAAGACCCAAAGTTAGCTGCAGGCCATCAAAAAATTTATGTAGGTACGGCAGAAAGATTTGGAGGTGATTGCAGACAAACTAGGTATAGTGGTTCATGTTGTGGAAGACATAATTAGCAATACTACAAACAGCACAAATGGATTGTGCAGGGATTGACCATGCAGAATACTAGAGAACAAGAAAGTTAAAAAACAAAGAAAATTTCTGATTTACTTGGGAGTCTGTGTTTGAACTTAAAAGAATGACTCAGACTATATAGTTTTGCTACTTTATGCAACATACTCTACAGCATAGTTATATAATGTTGTGGAGATGTGGTTGAATTTCAGAGGGTTTAAAGTTCATGGTGCTTGAGCACTTATTCTTCCTCCCTAATCCGTTGATAAGTGAAAGAGAATTGAGAGATGACTGAGAGTGAATATCAGATTAACTGCATTCACCCCTTATATGCACCCATGCTCACACCTTCCATATCCTCTTCTGTAAAAAATTTAAAGAGAAATGAGATTGAGAGGGACTCTAGAAAAAAAATTTCAAGTATCAGAGAAGTGAAAGAGATTGAATGGGAGGATTCATCCTACCTACTCAAGTATGATTAAAAATTCTTCTCTGCTTACGAAAAAACAGTTTTCTGCCTGCTCTCTAAACTATTGATTTTTGAGAACATGAGCTCACTTGGGCTAAAGCTAATGTGACTCTTGCATACACAACTGGTAGTTTTTATCCATTAGGAATGAGAACATTTTAATTCAAATTTGAAATCCTATCTTGTTTCTATTCATGTTTCTTTGTTTGCAAAGCAAGCTTAGAGGATAGAGGAGTTCGCAGAAATAGATAAACTTGAATACAGTATATGTGCTTTGAAAAAGGGCTCAGATTTGTTCAGATGTCATTCATATCACATGATGATAGAACTATTTTCCAGCCTACCAAATTTCTTGACTGGCTAAGTGTTGAAGTACATGCTAACCCTTTCTTTTTGTGTTTGGGGTCCCTTACCCCAAGGTACTATTGTTAGTATATATTTGCATGTTATTGTAAACCCAAGGCTCTTTGATCACCAAGAGTGTAACTTGGGATGCACGGCATTTGGGTATATACCCTTGAGGCACGAGTATGCTGTTGCTTGGTTATTAAATATTGAACCAAATTAGATTCAGTTTTGTGGTACCTTGAGATCCAGATTTACTTGAACCTACCTTTGATGTGGTAAAACCACTATGACCTCTCTTTCTATGCTAGGAGATTGATATGTGGCATAAATTATCCAAAATAAGGAAGCTTGTCTAATTGAATGGCAATATAGACAGGCCATGATTTGCTTTACTAAAGCACTATAATTTCACCTGCACATGATCTAGTTATTTGAATAGTGCTCCATAAACTCTTTCAATAAGAATTTTTTGGATTGTTAATTCCCTTCCCGAGAAAGAATTGTGAAGCACTTTTTCTATGTGGAGTAAGAGCAAAAGAGAAACCCTCCAATTTTCCTCCTCAACTTGCACTTAAGCAAAGCGACGGAAATCTAACAAACATTAAAAGTTTGTGATGCCATTTTCCTAAAGAGCTTCAAGGACAAGTTTAGGATTTCTTGCCTTAGAAAATAAGAGGCAAGTGTTTAAAAACACTAAAATCCTACCTCTATGTGGCCTAGTGCAACTACCCAGCGCTCTCCTTCAATCTCCACTCTAAACAATGCATGAGAAAATGAGATAAGGGTTAGGCAGGTGGTGGAGAGTGTGCACAACAATGTAGACTGGAGGGCTTCTGTTTTAGAACTTCATAATAGTAATCTTTTAGATTTTAGGGTTTAGTTTATTATTTCTTTTTTCTTTTTCTTGTTTTCTTCATTGCTTTTTGGCCACAAGGGTGTGCAAGCATAGTCGTTTCAAGTCATTAAAGACAATTTAACCAACCTTTTGACCTACAAAATTGTTTCTACAGACATAAAACAGCCAGATCATGATCTATGATGCCCTAAAACAACCATGTTGATGAGCACACGATTATACTCAGAAGGGGGGGGGTGAATCAGTATATATTAAAACTTTCACTTTTCAAACTTTAACCAATCGCAATAAATCACACATGTAAGATCTGGGAATTATGAACACAGAGAGAACACACGATTTTACGTGGAAACCCTTGCAGAAGAAAACCACGGCAAAATATTTCTTATATATGTATTGATTCTTCTTCTGTAGGCACCAACCTACTTCTCTTACAATTCTTCTTTTGTGAGCACCAATCCACTGGAGACACCAATCCCTGCTTGTAGAATCTGTAGGCACCAACCCTCACAACTGAGCACCAACTTAGTAAGAGACACCAATCTCTAGGCACCAACCTACGAATTCTTCAATGGATGATATCATTCTTCTTTACTCACAATTTGATTACCATTTCTGATTCTGAATGATGTAAGTCTTATCTTTGCAAATCAGATTTACTCACATACACTGCTCTTCCTTCACAAAACAATATACACTGTTCTGTCTCAAATCCGATCACACACTTTTTTCCCTTCAAATCTGATTCAAATCATGCACAACTTCTTTACACAAAACTGATTATAACATGGCAATATCTTCACATAAATTTCTGCTCATATCATCTTCATATTATCACACACGCTTCCTTTCAAAACAAATCAGATTTGCACTTCATATCTGCCCCTTCTCTTCCTTTATCTCTGCTCTTAACTCAGAAAATAAATCATTTAAATTGTTTGCCTTCTAAGCACTCCTTCTTCCCTTCTTTATAACCTCTCAAGAGAGGCGTCCTTAATGAATAGCTATGTCTTTTTCTAAAAAGACAAACTTCAATTATCATGCACCTTCTCATAAACAAATCGCTGCACTTTTATATTAATCGCACCTCTTTTCTTGAAACAAATCGCTGCTTGTAACATATATTAATCGCTGCCTTTTATGCAAATCGTATCTCATTCCTTATTTCTTCTATAACTAAGACTTTCATCTTATTATAGGCGCTTCCTTTGGGAGAGTGGTCGGCCACTTTGGAAGCATGTTTTAATTTAACTTTAAACTTTATTCTTTGGCGCTCACTCTCTAAGTCGGCCTATAGGGTAAGTCGGCCACCTCAAGAAAGATTTGATTTATATTTGAGTTCTATTCTTGGTGCCAAGGAATATGGGTTGGCCCATATTAATTTATCTTATTTTATCCTTCATCCTTTTTGTCTACAAATTACCTTACAGATGGGCCAGCATTGATTCCATTCATGTCATTTTAAAAATCTCTTCCATAGTTGGCCTCCTAATAACATTTGTTTATTATCTCCATTTTCTAATCTCCATCGTCCAAGTAGAGTCGGCCACTATTATGGTAATTGTTTAAATCTTTAATTTAAACAATACAATCAATCTCTTCAACATGATGATAGTCGAATACAATGGGAACATTAATTTTGTTGATGGTGACGGCCAAAGCGGAGTGATAACCGACTTTATTTCTTTGACTTCAATGACAACACCTCTTTATTACCAACATACTTCAATAGATACTTCAATACCTTTGAATCCTCATACCTTTGACATTAATGACAACAATCTTTGTTCATGCACCTTTTTGACATCAATGACATTCAATCTCACCAACAATCTCGGTATTTAACATTAATGACAACCTTGTCCATCTTTGACCTTAATGACAACATTTCCAACACATGTCTCTCATCTTGTTACATTTGACCTTTCCTGCACCAAGAAATTTGACAGATGACTAATAAATTGTCGTCTGGTCCCTCGTCACATTTCTCGGTGTATGAAACTGCAACAAGGCTTAATGATGTGTCATGGGAAAACTAGCTGAAAAACTATCACATTTGGAGCTGAATCTTCAGGCCAGTCATTTGAAGAAGAAACTTTCCAATGAAAGGAACACACTTGATCATACTACATACATAACATTAGGATCAATCAAAACAAACAAACAAACATACTGAACTCTCTTGTTGCAACAAAACAAACAATGGGATCAATCAATGTCTAAAGTGGTTGGCCCCTTGTGCTCACCCTCCTCTTGTTTCCTCAAGACAGAATCAACAAACTTTTGTTTTCTTGGGATAGAGTGAGAAAGTGACCCAATAAAGAGAGATGCAGGGTCGGCCGGATTTCAGCTCGAGAGAGCATCCAAATCTTGACCTCCTGACCCGGTCAAGCGCAATCAATTCACCCTCCCCTTGCAAATAGGCTGCATATTCATCATTAAGGACTACACTCACAAGGGATGACACAATCATGTAGATTTAATTCAACTTATAGTATTGCTTCTTACAAGTAGAAGTTCAGGCCAACATTTTGTTTGTTATTTTTACCTATAAAACTGATTTGTGATCAGAAGAAACGTAGTAATCACATTTCTTACCAAAATTATGTAATACATGTACACATAAAATGCAAGAGGACATCCAAGTACCAACCAAGCAATTTACAATATATATTCTAAATTCATGTGCTGATAAAATTGCTTATACAAGGCAGGGGGAGGTCTTTAAATTCTAAATTCCTCCAATCAACAACATTAAAACAGATAAAGGGGTCACTTTTTATGTCAGACATAGGACACAGGTAACATTTAATGTTGTGGTTAGCAGTTAGTCAAACAACCATAACCACACAAAAAATATGTAATGTGAAAATGATGAAAGCAAAAAGAGGTGATGTACATGGCTACCCTAGGCTAGCCATTTGTGTAAATATTTCATGCAGTATTTGTTGGAACAGCCTCAAGTCTGAACAATTTCTATTAACCAAAATGGTGTTCTTAGACAAATAAAGTGGAGTCGGTTCACACTACCACCTACAACCAACTCATTTGTACAGGTGTAACATACCACTATTATTATTCTATCAACCTAATTAACATTCTAATATAAACATATTTAGGTGGTATGCTCCACATTATTATCTATTAACTATACCTAACTGTGATGTAATATTTCCAACATTCCCTCCCCCACCCATTCCCTATTACATCATGTTCCAAACAGGGGTGTAATGTCCCGTTCAGGATCTCCGTGTTTTTGCCTTAAATAAATAACCCTAACTCACAGTAATAGTTGCATCATTAATTATAAATATAAATTTATCTAAAAATTGTAATTTCGATTATAATATTCAGATTTAAAGTTTATAATGTATATCTGAAAATATAAAATGTATCCTTTCAGTTCTGCTGTAATTCTTCTTCTAATATGCAGCTATCTCTTTTTGTATGAGTGTTTCTAATTTCTGCCTAAGTTAGGGGTTTTCTTCCACTAACTTTGATAGGAGAAGTTAAGGGTTTCCGTCCTTAATTTCTGATACATAGCTTGTATTCCACAAGGAAATAAATATTATGTTTTAATAATTGATATTCAATTGATTGATATCCTTCATTATTTCTTGTTTGGATTCTCTTATATATCTTTTTCCTTCAACAGTCATGATTCTTCACATGCCTCTTGGTTGGTAATCTTTAATTATCATTTCATTTTATAATATTAATTAATACTAACATGATTGTTGGGTGCACCCCCTGCATGGTGTATGGCTGTGTTTATCTTTTGTTTATAACTGCAGTTAATCACTTTAATCCCACGACTTTAGACTCCATGATTTCCTTCATTTTAATTGCATAGCTGTTTTGAAGACCTTCACACACAAGAGGACAGGAGTATGCAGATTTTTCAGAAAATGTTCCCTCAAAGGTGTGTGACAGGAATAGAGATATGTAAACCTTTAAAAGATTGGAATTTTATTAGCAGCTATGACCTGGCAGCTGGCAAAAATGTCAATTACATAAAGCAAACCTTGTGAAAAGGCACGGCAGTCCCCTCAACCCTTACGGCACCCACAATCACTAGCTATATCAAATGCCCTCTATGAAAGCTGAGATCAAAGATATGGATCGACTATAATACTATATCAAAGATTATAACAAAGGCAGCAGAAATTTCTATCTAAGCTGGAGACAAGCGATGGCTGTATGGACCCCACAAGCATCAACGAATTCCCTTTGAGATTTAGCCGTCACACTCCTTTCATTTCATATTTTAAAGCTATGATTCCAAAGCATGTAGCGATCAAAATATTATAACCCCAGGTGTCAATTGAATTCAGCTGTTATGGATATGAAGATATCTTGAAACTCTCAACCAGTCCACTCTAATATGAATTACAGGTCACAATTAATGCATAACATTTATTGGTTGAGAATTCACAGAATTTCATATAGCTATTGCCGCACAAGGAGGAGTAAGAATCACCTTATGCAGATTGGAAATCGCTGTCAATATACATAATTCTGACTTGCCAATTCTGCTACCAACCAAATATGCCACTACAATTATAGATAATCGGTTGTTCTCACAACTGGTACGGCCTGCAAATAGAGGTATGGTCTGTAATAAATGCCCAATTGTGATTTTTTGATACCCGCACTAAATCCTTGTTGGCAGTTGTAGGAGCTTTCGTAGAGGGGACATTGCAGTCCGCCCTGCCCAAGATTGCTTGTCCTCAAGCAATCACAAGCTAGGATGCTCCTAGAGTTACCAAGATCCCAAATCCACCTTGGAGATTTGTAATTCCTAGACATTGATCCTCCTTATGATGTAATAAGCTTCTTCTACGACACTTTGATATAATCAGGAATTGAAAACTCCACACCAAGTGACGCTTCTCTCATTGTCTTGGTTATGTCCGACTCGGTACTACAATGATGTCCCTAGAGAGTAGTTGTTAGTATACTTGCCTCGACTAGACTGCCAATATAGTTCTTTAATGTCATAAGGTCGATACCATCCTCTAAAGTATGAGGATAATTTATTATCTAGTATTCTTCTGGCTCATGTACTTGTATTTCCCAATAACTCTCAACAACAAAACCAAGAGTTGGAAATTGGCAAGGTCCATAATTTAAGATAAGTTCTCTCATCCTCAGAGAGAAGAAACAAAAAGACATCTTGCAATAGCATAGTTTGAAACCAAGTGAAGGAAGCATCAATCTGAAGATCAATTTCCTTTTTGGCATCACTTGCATCTACAAAGAACCGATTTGGTTGACCCAACCTTCGCACAGTTCCATGGATGTCTCTGAGTCAAAGCAGAAAAGTGAGCTTTCCATTTATTAAGATGAGAATTAGAAGCATGACACACATCTATGACCTTAAATGCAATGTTCTTTTCTGAAATGATTTTATATCTTTTTGGTCCACTTTCAAGGTTCTCACATTCTGTAACTAATCCAATCAGAGAGTTTCCAGAAATATCACAAAATTCTTCTCTCCTTTCACTGGACAACTCAAGATCCATGGGGTGGTTATCATAAAAATCATTGCTTGTTCTAGTAATTTCATTTGTTGTATTCTTAGATTCTAAGTATTGCTCTTCAAAATGATCTCCATGAGTTTCAAAAGTAGAACCATCCTTTCCACCGACTAAAGTCTGGACGTCCTCACCTCTATTAAATTTAGATTTTATACAAAACTCAAACAGAGATTTGTCTATTGAGCGGTCAACATCTGTATAAATATAGAATTGAAGGAGAAAATTTCATTCACTTTCCCTAATTTCTCTTGGTGTCTCAATGCATTCCATTTCAGCTGTGATCAAATTAGTGTGAAGAATGGCTTCCATTTGATTTGTATTAGCCCATATATTTGCCATTTGATTTTTATTGGTCCAAACAACCTTGTAGGTGAATTCGGATCAGCTATTGGTTGACTCTTCTGTGTAAGAACCAATGTGATGTTTTCTGCCAATGCTTGCCTTCCTCCCCACTTATCCATAATGTAAAACATAGGAGCATTATAGTTATGCACTATAGATGGTACTAGTTGCCTTGGACTAGTGGTGAAGATAAATTCCTCTTCTCCATTACCAAAGATAACAAAAAGATCTTCACTCTGCAATAGAGTCCCTTCATTGATAGGTGGTAGGAATATGTTTTTCTTATTATAATCCAATAAACTAATTTCCCTCTTCTATATGAGCTTATGTGCACTAGTGTGAGTTTTGTGGGGTGATGTTACAAAGGTTCCATCCAATGAATACCATAATAAGAAGATGGGAAACTCTATATCATTGCCATTTCCCATAGCAGCTAGGGAGCTTGCACAAGTTACTCCTTGCTTACAAAAATCCATTCTCATGCACCATCCTTTCTCAAGTGGTTGTGCTATACTCTGCTTAACCCAAGTGCTATAAAAATTCTGCTCATTCATATATCTAGCATTATTTATGTCTTTCAACTGCCATTGGGAAACACCTATATTAGCAAGAGCAAATGTATTCTCCTTAGTAGATTTTGATCTCGAAAAATAACAATAAAGATTGCCCTGATCACATTGAATGAGATCATACACTGTCATGATCTTCTACTCTGTCATTTCATTTTCAGAAAAGATCTTGGGCAATCAATACAAACTCTAGATTGTCATTGTTGACATCCAAAATGACAGAAAAATGTTGCATCTTCTGCCATGATGAATTGCAGGAGTGTCGTGAACACCAGGATCCCACTCCTTTGTGCAAGGCCAATTCCGTATTTGAGTAAAGGGATTTAGATGTCCTTTACTACAGGTCGTATCTTTTACTTCATTTAGCATCAAGCTCCGCAAGGTGACTATCTCCATTTTGTCTTCAAGTGTGGTGGGATGACAACTTGGTGAATGCATCCATTGTTCTTCAATGTCCACATTGGTCTCTCCTAGACCCATCATGTGCAAGTCAAAAGTCTCCTCATGACTACCAACTAACCCATCAACAAGCTCATCGATCTTCGAACCAAAGAGTTCGAATGTTTCCTAGTCACCCTTCATGGAAATTTCTTGATAAACTTGCAATTCCTCCTTATGGGGGTCAATCTTAGACAATTCATTCTTTACAACAGCATCACATGGTCCAATCATTTCCATACATTGCAAATCATTATTACATGGTTCAATTACTTCCATACCAAAAAATTGGGTGGATGTTTCTTGGGCATCATTTGCAATACACAATATCGGCTCTTCTTCTTCCTTGTGTTTAGCAACTTCTTGTGATTTTGATTCTGACTTCTCTTTTGCTGTCATTAATGATTCTTTTGGATCTTGCTCCTTAGCCATTTTTCTTATGTATTCATATAGACCTCTTTTGTTGGGATACTAGTACCCGAGTGCCTCCAAGTACTCATCAAAGAGAACACAAGCTTTTGCGTGATCTAACAAATTTTGATACTGGTCAACAATTTTGGGGGCCTCAAGTTTGTACAATAACTCTTGACTAAGATCCATGTCCTCTTCCTTTCGTAGACCTTCAAGTCTCTTTGACAGAAATATTAAAAAACTAAAGTTAGTTCTATCTAATGGTCAATATTGTAATATCGTAGATAATGTCTATCTACTCTGCTTTATTAGCTGTAGGCTTTATTAGCTGTAGGTTCTATTTTTAGTCTATGTAATCTCTTTATATACAGCCTTGTTGTATTATGTAAATACATTTGATTAATATATTTTTCCATATTATGTAACATGGTATCAAAGCACATACAAGCGGGAAGAATAAATTTTTCTTTTTAAAAATTCTTTGCTCTGTATGTGGTCGTACAATTCCGTACGACACCATACATCTTCAGGTCTGTGATCGGGATTTGGTCTTCTCCTCTTAAAATCGTATTCTTTTTTTGTATCCTTCAGAAAGTCTAGTTTTGGCACTTCTTATTTCCTGTATCCATTCGCATCATTTTCGTCTGGCGAATCGCGATTTTTTGAGGCGGCAATTTTTTGGTTATCACGTTTTGCCCATTTGTATTCAACAGACGACTTTTTGTTTCATCTGGGTTGTATTTCTTTCCAGATCAAAGTCGTTGATCTTTGTGGATGTGATTCTGTTGGCTTTCCTCTTCTGATCGCATTTTTTAGAATCATTCTATGATTTGGGTGTGTTTTTTGGGCCTATGTGATTCACTCTCTTTGCGATTTCCACTGCCGTTTCTCCTCATATCGCGACTGGTGACAACACTTTTCTTCCTGAAGTCTTGCGATTTCCGTTGCCTTTGCTCTTGGCGATCTCTGCTTCTAGCGGCTTCTATATGATCATCGTTGATTTTCTGAATCGCCCAGTACAATCATCTTTTCTGAGCATCCTTTGATATTCATGGTGGTTAGTTTTCATTTTTGAGCGACTATATATAAAAATTTATTGTTTTTGGCGGGATACCTATGTTCTGAAAACTTCTGTCAAGAAGCTTTTTTCTAGTCGATGCATTTGGTGTGTTCTTTCCTGAGTTCGTGGTTTGAGAATATCCTGTTGCAGCGGCCGTTTTTTTGTGAAAACTCCATACAGTCACGTTAGAAATTTGTCAGAATTTTTTCTGTTTTCTCTTGAAATCTGTGTTCGGATTCTTGGATCATTTTTTTTGTCTCAACCTATGTACCGTCTGGTTTCTATCCATCATCCGATATTTCATTTCTCATGCCTCGAAAAATGTTCAGATGGTGTCAGTTGTCAAACCGAAGAAGTCTACATTTTATGCCTTTATGGCTAAACGCCCTGCAGATCGTATCAAATCTTCTGCCTGGTACATAGATTCAGGTGCTTCCCGACATTTTACACATCGGAGAGACTGGTTCACTGAGTACACACCATTTAGAGACTGTCGTCTTTGGAGGAGGCGAAGAATATACAGTTGTAGGAAAAGGCACCGTGTAGATACAGTCTGGTAGGAGAAAATTAATATTTCTCGATGTTACTACGTACCTGGCATGGAGCTGAATCTTCTCTCTATCAGTCATATCATGCGACACTCACCTCATATGGATATTGTCTTTAGCATGCACTCATGCAGCATAGCGGACCGTGAGACATGCACCACTGTCGCTCAAGCTCTCAAGGATCATGGTCTATATAGACTCATGGATTCTAGTGATTCTCCAGAGCAAGCTTTGGTAGCTAGAAGTACTTCCCTCAGTAAACTCTGGCATCAATGTTATGGGCATCTCAACATGCACTATCTCTCTTAGTTAGCTCGGGAGAGTCTGGTCGGTGGTCTCCCAGACATTCAAACTCAACTTCCTGGTGTCTGCGACACATGTCAGGCTGGCAAACAACATAGGACTCCATTTTTCGATGGTGACAAATGGAGAGCATCCAAGGTTTTGCAACTGGTTCACACTGATGTATGTGGACCAATGAACACTCCTTCGGTTACTGGGTGCAAATATTTTTTGCTCTTTGTTGATGATTTCAGCAGAAAGATGTGGGTGTATTTCTTGAAAAAGAAATCCAATGTACTTAGTACATTTCAGCAGTTCAAGCCTTGGTGGAAAAAGAGTCAGGCTATCCCATCGTCTCTATTCGGTCTGATAATGGAGGGGAGTTTTGCTCCTCCAACTTCATTCATTTATGTGCTGCACATGGCATCAAACGCCAACTTACTACACCTTACACACCTCAACAGAATGGTGTTGTTGAGCGTCGCAATCGCACTATTACAGAGATGGCACGTTCTATGTTAGAACATAGAAGTGTTCCTAAGAAGTTCTGGGCTGAAGCAGTCTACATGGCCGTCTATCTTCTGAACCGGTCTCCCACCTATGCAATCAGAAAGATGACCCCTGAGGAGGCCTGGTCTGTACGTTAGCCTCGCATCAATCATCTGAAAATTTTTGGCTCCACTGCTCATGTTTGGATCCCAACTGCCAAGCACACTAAGCTGGACTCCAAAAGCCAGAAACTCATGTTTACTAGGTATAGTGAAAATCATGAGGCGTACAGACTGATTGATGTAGACACTGATCATCTCATATTCAGTCATGATGTAGTTGTTGATGAGACTACTGGGCCCTTTCTTCTATCTACTTCATCTATTCATGTTGATGATCAACCTTTGGAGGCTTCAGATTTGGGTGTTCGCATTCCTCTAGCTTCTCCTGATGAGAGGGTTCCTGCAGTTTTGCCCGCAACTCAGCTTGGTGTTCCAGCACTCGCTCCTTCTCAGGATATTCTGGATCCTCCTGACCTTGTTCAGACCACTCCTGGTGATACTGAAATCCCTCTCTCAGATGATAGTTCATCTACTCTCCGGCTGAAATGGTGGGCCAAAACCATTGGTGATCTTCATGATAATAAACTCATCGAGGGTAGATCTACTCGGAAGACGAGCAAGCAGCCCAATACTGTCAATTTTGCTCTCATGGCCAATCTTCATAGTATTTCTGAACCTCAAACATATTTTGAAGCTAAAGGTGTCCTTGAATGGGAAAAGGCTATGAATGCTGAACACCAAAGTCTTCTGAAGAACAATACTTGGGTTTTGTCTAATCTTCCTCCTGGGAAGAAGCCCGTTGGATGCAAATGGGTATACAAAGTCAAGTACAAGGCTGATGGGACTCTTGACAAATATAAGGCTAGGTTGGTCGCCAAAGGTCACTCACAAAAAGGTGTCGACTATGAGGAGACTTTTGCTCCTACAGCTAAAATGAGTACCATTCGGCTTGTTCTTGCTATGGCATTGGGTGGAAAGTCCATCAAATGGACGTCAAGAGTGCCTTCCTCATGGCGAGTTGCAGGAAGAAGTTTACATGACGCAACTTCCTGGCTTCAAGGTTGCTGGGAAAGAACACCAAGTGTGCAAACTGCTGAAAGCCCTCTATGGCCTAAAACAGGCTCCATGGGCATGGTATCTCAAGATTGATCAGTATCTTGTCAATCATGGTTTTCAGCGGAGTCCTTCTGATTCCAATCTGTATGTCAACCAGCATGCTGATGATAGTCTACTCATTGTTGTTTATGTTGATGATTTGATAATTACTGGCAGTTTCGAACCGTTGATTCACCAGATCAAACATGATCTCAGTAACACATTTGACATGACAGACTTGGGCCTTCTGCATTATTGCCTCGGTATTGAGGTGTGGCAGCAATCTGACAGCATATTTATTTCTCAGTCGAAATATGCTAGGAGTCTGTTGGACAAATTCAGGATGACAGGCTACAAACCTGCTTCTACACCAATGGAGAAAGGCCTGAAACTCTACTAATTCAGATTGCCCTGTAGACAATGTATCCACATTCCGGCAATTAGTGGGCAGCCTCATCTATCTCATTGCCACTAGACCTGATCTTAGCTTTGTAGTCAGCTACATCTCTCGCTTCATGACCTCTGCTAAAGCTAAACATTGGGTTGCCGCAAAGTGTGTGTTGAGATATGTGCACGGCACTTCAGACTTTGGCATTCAGTATGGCACGTGCAAAGACCCTCAGCTGATCGATTTTACAGATTCAGATTGGGCTGGTTCTGTTAATGATAGAAAGTCTACCTCTGGATATGTTTTCAGTTTGGGCACAGGAGCAATCATATGGACCAGCAAGAAGCAGCAGGCAGTGGCTCTCTCCTCCACAGAAGCTAAATATAGGGGAGTTGTTAAAGCAGCCTGTGAGGCATTTTGGCTTTGCAAGATGCTTTCCGACATGCAAATGTCTCCAGCAGGACCTTCACCCTTGTATTGTGACAATCAAGGGGTGTTAAAACTTGCCAAGAATCCTATTTTCCATGAACGGACAAAACATGTTGACCTTCATTGCCACTTCATTCGTCAGCTTGTTGAAGACGAATCTATTGTGTTGCAGTATGTTCCTACAGAGGACCAGACTGTCGATATTCTCACTAAGTCTCTAAGCCCGGATAAGTTTATCAAATTTAGGGGGCATCTTGGTGTTGTTGACCGCTTGACCATTATGGGAGGGTATTAAACTAAAGTTAGTTCTATCTAATGGTCAATATTGTAATATCGTAGATAATGTCTATCTGCTCTGCTTTATTCGCTGTAGGCTTTATTAGTTGTAGGTTCTATTTTTAGTCTATTTAATCTCTTTATATACAGCCTTGCTGTATTATGTAAATACATTTGATTAACATATTTTTCCATATTATGTAACAGGAAAGACATCCAAAATGTTAGCTTTACCCTACAGGCTAGCAAGATCAAAGCTCTGATACTGATTGTAATGTCCCGTTCTAGGATCTCCTTATTTTTGCCTTAAATAAATAACCCTAACTCACAGTAATAGTTGCATCATTAATTATAAATATAAATTTATCTAAAAATTGTAATTTTGATTATAATATTCAGATTTAAAGCTTATGATATATATCTGAAAATATAAAACGTATCCTTTCAGTTCTGCTGTAATTCTTCTTCTAATATGCAGCTATCTCTCTTTTTATGAATGTTTCTAATTTCTGCCTAAGTTAGGGGTTTTCATCCACTAACTTTGATAGGAGAAGTTAGGGGTTTCCGTCCTTAATTTCTAATCCATAGCTTGTATTCCATAAGGAAATAAATATTATGTTTTCATAATTGATATTCGATTGATCGATATCCTTCATTACTTCTTGTTTGGATTCTCTTATATATATATTTTTTTCAACAGTCATGATTCTTCCCATGCCTCTCGGTTGGTAATCTTTAATTATCATTTCATTTTATAATAATAATTAATGCTAACATGATTGTTGGGTGCACCCCCTGCATGGTGTATGGCTGTGTTTATCTTTTGTTTATAACTGCAGTTAATCACTTTAATCCCACGACTTTAGACTCCACGATTTCCTTCATTTTAATTGCATAGACCTTCACACACAAGAGGACAAAAGTCTGCAAATTTTTCAGAAAATGTTCCCTCAAAGGTGTGCGACAGGAATAGAGATATGTAAACCTTTAAAAGATTGGAATTTTATTAGCAGCTATGACCTGGCAGCTGGCAAAAATGTCAATTACATAAAGCAAACCTTGTTAAAAGGCACGGCAGTCCCCTCAACCCTTACGGCACCCACAATCACTAAGTATATCAAACACCCTCATGAAAGCTGGAGACAAGCAACGGCTGTATGGACCCCACAAGCATCAACGAATTCCCTTTGAGATCTAGCAGTCACACTCCCTTGATTTCATATTTTAAAGCTATGATTCCAAAGCATATAGCAATCAAAACATTATAACCCCAGGTGTCAATTGAATCAGCTGTTATGGATATGAAGATATCTTGAAACTCTCGACAGTCCACTCTAATATGAATTACATGTCACAATTTATGCAGAACATTTATTGGTTGAGAATTCACAGAATTTCATATAGCTATCGCCGCACAAGAAGGAATAAGAATCGCCTTATGCAGATTGGAAATCGCTGTCAATATACATAATTCTAACTTGCCAATTACGCTACCAACTAAATATGCCACTACAATTATATATAATCAGTTCTTCTCACAACTGGTACAGCCTGCAAATAGAGGTATGGCCTGTAATAAATGTCCAATTGTGATTTTTTTATACCCGCACTAAATCCTTGTGTAAAATCCCTAACTGGATCTGCCCTAAAATTCTGAATTTTATTTCTGCTCAAACCCTAATTTCTGAATTCTGATTTTTATTTCTGATTTACAAAACAAGTACAACAGTGAACATACAAGTGCCAAATATGCCAAAGAAACATGCCAAATGATACTTCTAATTGCTGATCATATCAAACATGAATTCCACCATGAAATACACAAGATATAGCCATCCAAATGCAACACAAAAGTCTGATTTTCTGAATATAACTCTGCCGTTACAAATCTGAATATGAAGACTGAAAATTACATCAAATCATGGGCTAAAACATGATCAAACATGGCCCAGAATGCTGCTGTCCAAATCAGATCTAAACCCTAGGTTTGTACATACCAAAAGATGAAGAATGATGCTCAACAAACCCTCCAAAATGGCGGCGCTTGCAAGAATGATGCCGGCTCCTAGGTTTAGGGTTTGGAAACCCTCCAATGATGAAAATTGCCTCCCACAAGCAAAATTGCCCTCCTATGACAACACAAATACTACCAATGAATGCTGCTCCGATTCTGATCTGAAAATCTGACTATGCAAATATGTTCCAAGTCTTCAATGAAGTGCAAATTGAACTTCGTTATGAGTCCACCACAAGATGAGCTAGGTTTTCCTCCAACTCACCGATATTCACAAGGGTTTTCGTCCTTGGAATATAGCCCAACAAATGTTGCAGCCAATTGAGAAAACTCAATGAAGAAAATATGATAATGAATGGATGATGAAATGACTCCAAAAGACCTTGTATTTATAGTCAATTTTCCTCTCAACTTAACCTTGGCCGACCTCCTCCTAGCCGACCTCCTCTTGGCAAATGTATTTTATTTTATTTTATTATCTTCTCCAACTTGGCCGACCTCATGCTAGGTGCCAAGAAAATACATAAAATATTTTTATTTTATTTTTATTATTTTCTCCAAGAGGAGTGAACCTCTTTTGGCACTTATTATTTCATTTCTTGACCTTTCCCTAGGTTGTCCACCTCCAAGGTAAATTATTTTGATTTATTTTATTTTTCCCATGGCTCACAAAAATATTCAAAGTCATTTCTCATCATCATTTTCCCTGACAAAATTAGTTAATTATATGATTTAACTAATTAGAATATTCCCTTGTTTCTTCAACCTCGCCCACAAGAATAAAATAGGCTAGCCGACTCCAATGGGTGATCACTCAGAAAAGGGGGACATTACAATCCTCCCTTCCTGGAATTGCTTGCCCACAAGCAATTGCAAACTTGAATGTTGCAAAATCTGTTCACCTTCCCAAGTAGCATCCTCAAGTGGTAAGTCTCTCCATCTAATCACATACTCTTTGATCACCCTGCTCCTCAACTTGTAGCAACACTCCCCATAATAAATGTGAAGAATGGCATGCAAAGTGAGTTTTGGTGGCCAGCAATGAGACAATATCGGCCATACACAGTCAAACTCAGATTTTCCCCATCCTTGAAACCCTGAAATTTTGATCCTTAAGGTTGGCGCTCCCCTTACATCCAGAATAGTATCAGGTACAAGTGTCAATTTCCCTTCTCCATCCAAAGGAAGAAGCTCAGGAGAAGATATAATATGCTGCTCAATTGCCTTCTTGAGGCAAGATGCATGAAATATATTATGAATCCAGCTACCCTTCGACAACTCCAACTCATATGCATCCTCTCCGACTCCATTCTCAATCCTGTAAGGGCCGTAGAAATGAAGCTTCAGCTTCCCTTCACCACTCAACGTAATCTCTCTATGTAGCTGTGGGAACAAGAAAACCAAATCACCAACCTCAAATGTCATGTGCATGTCCTGCATCAACTCTCTCACTCCGACAGCTCTTCTGATCTCAAAGGCTAAGTCTACAAAAGACAAAGCGTCATACCTATCCAAAGCTCTGAAAGATGACATACCTATTGACATGTGATAGGTAGTATTATAACAATGCTCTCTGGAATACCAACACCTAATCCAATCCTTCCGTTGCGTCACTCTGATACAAATGTCACCCAACCAAATATTGTGAAGCAATGTACCAATCATACAAATGCCTGGATCCCAAATTATTGCACCATCATATAAACTGAAAATGAAAGGGTAAGTGTCCCTTATCAAGTCATCATCACCAACTATCCGTCTATATCTGAATTGTTTCATATGGACTTGAAAGGTGTCCATCATATGTGCATAACCAAGCATGCATATCCACTCTAGACTGCTGGTACAAATCAAAACAACACTAGTAAAACTAAAAATCAGACCTATAATCATCCTGGGAATGGTTCTGCTGCCATAAACTAATAAGGTCTTATCATCATTCAACCTCCAAATGTTGTAGTGACAATCCCATGTACACAAATCCCTCCAATCAACTGCAAACATTAATGCATAGTCTAAATTTGAAAACTCCATGATCAGCGATGTAGAACAGCCACTAATCATCAAGATGTAAGCTGAAAACCATCGAACCAAGTCTGAAAATTTTCTTCTCTCATGCTCTCCTCCATGCCTTGGATTACAGTCCAGCTGAAACCCAACATCCATATGCATATACCTCTCAAAATCAAATACCTCCATGACATCTTCACATAATTCAAGTTTTGAAGCTAGGACAGCCTTATGCCAATCAAAGAATCATCATTATAATGGTATAGTGTCATAACACAAGTAGACTCATTGAGCTCTCCCTGAATGGTCAAGTCTTTCATCAAATCTGAATCAAGAATGTTCTTCTCCATACATGCATACCTATCATTATTTGTTGGTCCACAAGGTGTATGCACAACTTCCTCTTCCTTATCCATGAATTAAACCTTCAATTGGCTCTCCAAATGATGTGACTCATGGGGCCTATGATTAAGATCATCTGCACAAAATGAACTTTATGATTTGTCTTCAAGATCATACCTATCAACAAGTTCATACAAATCTGATTGTTCTTCATGCTCTACCATCATAATTTCTTCCCTTTGAAGAATTGAGGTTTGATGAAGAAATGCACGTAACTGTTTCTTATCATGATCCATGTGAACAAATTTTTCCTTAATCTCTTGTAGGTGTTGTTTTGCTTAAGTGACTAACAACTTGGCTTCCTTAGCCCTCCTTAGCCATCCTTCACACATGTTTTGAGTCTTCACAACATTCTCTATGCCATGATTTACAAAATCAACTTGTGTGTAGCTTGGATCCACAACCACTACCTCATGCTTAGCTATCAAATCTTGAGAATCAACAAGGCAATGCTTCTCACCAATGTCATCCACAAAATCATGTGAAGATAATGGACTGTTGTTCATAATCAGAAAATCAGTATTTTCTTCATACCTCTTGAGGGTGTCTTAATGGATTTCAAGTACATCTTCTTCAATTGTTGGATACTCATCATTAGGTGTTGGTCCAAGAAATGTATCCAGCTGAAAATCACATGCCTCACTAGTTATAATATTTGTCCCAAGGCTGATCCAAACCTCCATCCTCTTGGCTGTCATGTCCCTTGGTGCACCATTATATATAGCTTTCAACACTATTTGTTTTCCCTTTGATGTGAACTCTAACTCCATCTTTTGGAAATCCTGGATATACCAACCAAGTGACTATAGACACTGGATTCCCAACACAATCTCGGTCTCACCAATTCCAACTACATAGAATTCATCAACAAAAGTATAGTTATCCAACTGAATGCTCAATTGTGAGATCTTCCTAGTGCAACTCATTTTGAATCCATTAGCTAACATGACGTTGAATCCAGGAAAATCCTATACCTGCAATCCTTTCTTGGCCACAAAACCCTCATCAATGAAGTTATGTGTTGCACCGCTGTCCACCAAACATGAGACCCATTGTCCCTTCACAATCCTTCTCTCTAAAGGGATGATAATTAGGAACACCTGATAAAAAAGCAATGGTACCTTGTGCCATAGTATCAAGATCCAACTGTTGCTCCTCATGATCACTCTCTGAAGTAGTACTGTTCATCATCTAAGTCGGAAGCAGAGAAACGAGACTCGCCAGGACTCACCTGGACTCAACGAGTCCCTAGCCGAGTGACCCCAAACGAGTCCTGGGGACTCGGACTCAGCCTGTAGACTCGCCAAACTCGCCGGGCTCACCGGACTTGCCAAGTCTCGTCAGGGAAACTCGGGTGAAAAAATCAAGAACACGGTGACAGTATATTTCAAAATACATTTAAGTATAAGTTTCTATATTGAATTTCTTATACTTCAAATATTTTGAAAAATACTGTCAGGATGTTTGAGATAGGTTCCAAATCCATGGGATTTAACATGCAGATTCTAGATTTTGGAGGATCCATCAGATTTCAAACTTAAACAATTTTTCAGGGTTTCAGGGTTTCAAACTTAGTCAAATTTAGGGTTTCGGTTTCGCACAAAAAGAGTAGAGGGCAAATCACTAGATCCTATTGATTTGGATGAGATAGATCCTATTGATTTGTCGAGTTTTTGCCGAGTTTTTGCCGGGTTTTTTGTCGACTCGTCAATTTTGGCATCATTGAAGACCTACCATTTACGCCTTCGTAGGAAGGCGAAGGATGCAGGCTCCTCTGAGCCATAGACTTCTAGTTATTGTTTTGATATTTCATATTTGTTTGGAACATTTGATGTCATGGATTTCATATTCCATGAGTTTTGTATACATTTGACTATATTTATATATCTAAGTGTGCTATTTCCTTCAGCAGCTCAGCTACAATTTGCGTTTATACTTATGTGATCGATGTATACTTGTGTATGTGATCAAATTAGCTTCTATTTGATGATGTTATTGTGTCTTTGAAGTTTATTTAATAAAGGATGCATGAAACAAGTTTTAAATCCTTAAAAATCTCTAAATTTCTTGGGTTTTTCACTGCGCCGATTCCCGAGTCCCAAGCCGAGTGACCCTCACCGAGTTCGCACCGAGTCCGAGTCTCGTAACTATGGTCGGAAGTGACCTCGATGTAGTGTGCTTTGCCTTTCCCAAGGCATCTGTGACCAGGTTCCGAAGGCTCCTTGCATGAGAAGCATAACTTCTTCCTCCTTAGCTCATTATTCGCCTCTATGTCTGGTGTTGTCCTCTTGGGCCATTCCTTCTGAAAGTTCTTCCTTGGGTCCTTCCTTGATGAAGAGAAAGACTTACCCTAAAACTTGGGCTTGGAAGGTGCTAAAAACTTCATACCTCTAGCCCTCTTAATGGCTTCCCTCAAAGATGATGGATCTAGGGCTTTCACCCATCCACGAAGTGGCTCCTCTAGACCCTCAATGAAAAGATAGGTCAATCTACTCTCCAACACATTAGGAACCAATGCCGCAAGCTTCTGAAACTCAGAAATGTAGGTATCCACTGAATCCTTCTGCTTGAGTTGGGCCAACTCTCTGAAGAATTGCTCAGGATTAGTCTCATCAAATTTGTCGATCAATCTCTATGAGAAATCAATATAAGTAGTAACAAGGCTATGTCCTTGAGTCACCATACCATTGTACCACCAATCAAGAGCATCTCCCTCCAAGTGTAAGGTAGCAAACTGAATTGCATCCCTCTTGAGCATAGGGTTCAATGTGAAATAGTTGTCTAATTTCTGGATCCACGCTCGTGTTGTGATTTTGCCCGAACCATCAAAAGGAGTGATATTCACCTTTCCCAATTTCCTTTGCAAGTCATGATTATTGTTACCTCTTTCTCCTCTAGGTCTATCTTTGTTCCTATACTTCAACTGTCAAAAATCTTGCAAAGACATGGCAACTTGAAATTCTTCACCTAATGATTGCCACTCTCTCATGTAGTCATTGAAGCTCTCACTTGCAACTTGCGGTCCAATCTCCGGAGCTCCTTGCTGATCCAAGAAAGTAGGCATAAGAGGCCTAACCACGGATGCATGAGTGTGAGTGTGGGTATGGGTATCATTACCAATATAGCTATTCTCACCATTGCTTCCATTTCCTCAACCTGCATACTCATTGCCTCTGTTATTATTTTGATTTCCATTATCATTTGTTAAGTTTTGCCTCATGAATTGAGTCAAAACCTGCATTAGCTCACCATGCCCTCTAGCAATATCATCGAGAATATCCCTTGTGCTGGGATCCTCATTATTCTTGTATCCCATGACGGCTTCTTCTTCCGAATCTGAGCCAACAAACTGCTGCCTTCTTCTGTATGTGCTATATTCTCTATCTTCGGGATTCATACATGTATAAACCCTCCAGGCTGGCAAGATCAAAGCTCTGATACCACTGTAAAATCCTAACTGGATCTGCCCTAAAATTCTGAATCTTATTTCTGCTCAAACCCTAATTTATGATGATTTACAAAACAAATACAATAGCGAACATACAAGTGCCAAATATGCCAAATGATTCTTCTAATTGTTGATCATATCAAACATGAATTCCACCATGAAATACACAAGATATAGCCATCCAAATGCAACACAAAAATCTGATTTTCTGAATATATAACTCTACTATTACAAATCTGAATATGAAGACTAAAAAATAACATCAAATCATGGGCTAAAGCATGATCAAACATCGCCTGGAATGCTGCTGTCCAAATCAGATCTAAACCCTAGGTTTGTACATACCAAAAGATGAAGAATGATGCTCAACAAACCCTCCAAAATGGTGGCACTTGCAAGAATGATGGCGGCTGCTAGGTTTAGGGTTTGGAAACCCTCCAATGATGAAAATCACCTCCCACAAGCAAAATCGCCCTCCTCCAAAGGTGGTGCTCCAATTTAGGGTGAAACCCTAATGCAATGACAACACAAATACCACCAATGAATGCTGCTCCAATTCTGATCTAAAAATCTGAATATGCAAATATACTCCAAGTCTTCAATGAAATGCAAATTAAACTCCGGTATGAGTCCACCACAAGATGAGCTAGGTTTTCGTCCAACTCACCGATATTCACAAGGGTTTTCGTCCTTGGAATATAGCCCAGCAAATGTTGCAGCCAATTGAGAAAACTCAATGAAGAAAATATGATAATGAATGGATGATGAAATGACTCCAAAAGACCTTGTATTTATAGCCAATTTTCCTCTCAACTTAACCTTTGCCGACCTCCTCTTGGCAAATGTATTTTATTTTATTTGTTTTATCTTCTCCAACTTGGCCGACCTCATGCTAGGCCGCAAGAAAATACATAAAATATTTTTATTTTATTTTTATTATTTTCTCCAAGAGGAGCGAACCTCTTTTGGCACTTATTATTTCATTTCTTGACCTCTCCCTAGGTCATCCACCTCTAAGGAAAATTATTTTGATTTATTTTATTTTTTCCCATGGCTCACAAAAATATCCAAAGTCATTTCTCATCATCAATTTGCCCGACAAAATTAGTTAAATATATGATTTAACTAATCAGAATATTCCCTTGTTCTTCGACCTAGCCCATGGGAATAAAATAGGCTAGCCGACTCCAATGGGTGATCACTTGGAAAAAGGGGACATTACACCTTATTGGCAGTTGTAGGAGCTTTCGAAGAGGGGGCATTACAAGGGGCAGGAACACTGGTAGTTGGACTGGGACAAACACAACAGCCCAAATATCTCTTCTCACTTGGTGAACTAGGACATACACATAGTTCACCAAAATACATCAAGAATTCATGGACTAGGACATACACTAGAATCCATGACTCATGATATTATCATTCAGTACTGATCCTTACTGATGAATTCAACTCACTTTGTGGATTAAGACACACTCACTATTCACAAGTACTGCACTTCTCTTGTGAATCAAGACACACTCCCTATCCACAAGTACATTACTCTGCTTGTGAATCAAGACAATGTATCCACAAGTACAAATATATGATTTATTTCAAAGAACATTTTCCTCCACAGGAGTGCTATGTAGCTTCTACTCATCGTCATGGAATGGAACTGACCCTTTTCCACTCTTCTTGCTGTGACCTGAACAAATATCTTGCTCAAGTGGTCTTCATACAATTTTCCTGTCTTCTCCATGAAAAAACGAAAGAAATCAGATAGGCGTCTCCCTCTTCGTTGACTGTTATTGTACGATGAATTTCCAGAACAGGTAAACCTCTGTTTAGATTTCAGCTACAGTTGTGTGTCATCCTGTCTCATTTTTTTTTCTTTTTAGTGCTGGCAGTTGCAGATCCAGATCAAGGGCAGAGTTGAAAAAAAGTAGAACAAAGAACAAAGGAGAAATGTATGGCACGGCATAGAACAAGGTGACAAGTATCTAAATTCAATTCCAATCCCCAGGCCGCAATTTAAACTGTTTACTGTAATACAATCCAGTCTTCAATAGTTTTGTGCCACCTGAAGCTTACACTTCACGAAATGCTTCGCACTCTGTTTCTCTCCCACTCAAATTTTCCTTCACTGCTCTGGCTCTGATACCACATGTTGGAACATACTCAAGGCTGGACAATTTCTATTAACCGTAATGGTATTCTTAAATAAACAAATAGGAGTTGGTTTACATAAATACCTACAACCAACTCATTTATACAGGTATAACAAACAACCAATTATTATTCTATCGACCTAATTAACATTCTAATATAAACATATTTAAGTGGCATGCTCCACATTATTATCTATTAACTATACCTAACTATGATGTAGTATTGCCAACAGTATTTAACATCAAATCATTTCCCCTCCAATATTCTCATTCATTAAATACATGTGCGCTGTGATTTTCTAACTTGGTACCAGAGCCTTTCTCACTACCCACTCAGGTTCGTTAGTTCCATTAATGTCGGTTCCCTACTTTGCTCACAAACAATATTGGACATTTTTGCAAGTTGTGAATACCTTCAAATGCAGTCAATTATGCATCCTGATGCAAATGTTTAAAACCCTATTTTGAAGAAAGAAAATAATTGGTAAACCGAAAAACTCTTAGACTATTGCAGAATAGAAGATGACCAGTTTCTTGTTTCTTGTTTGCAGATAGGGGATCTAAATCTTGTGTCATTTGAAGTAGCATACCGCTGCAGTTGCAAAGAGCATTTGCCTAATTTACCAAATATTTTATATTCTTGCCAAAAGATTTGAAAGCATACAAAATCTGCATAAGATCATCAATCAAGCCTTAAAAATCCCCATTTTTCTCTAGTCTTGCATCTTCAACAAGGGTACACATAAAGTCCCCTGCAGACTATCCAAGTAACTAGCTTAAACTCTGGGAATAGGGTGATTAGCACCAAGATTGGTAATGTGTCTGTTGCATACTTAAATGTAACATTTGAACAAAATCTATGTACAGCTGCTATTTTGTACTTAAGCTCTAATGTTATGTAGGGTGTTTGTTATAATATAATAAAGGCAAAGGCATCATGAGGAGGAGGTGACCCTCAAATAAATAGGTCATTCTAGAAGCCATTTATACAAAGGTTTGTTGTACCTAGTCAATATGGTTATATAGGTAGCTTGTGGAAGAAGCTACGAAATTTTTATCCCTCTCTATGCAACCAATCCTATTTTCATATTAAACAACTATATGTGACATTACACGTCTTTTGCAGAAGTGTTTCCTCCGTTATTTTCTGAATGTGCAGGTGCAATCCACTTTAGGGAACGTGCAGTTGCCCCCATTAATCTAAATCTTGTGTAGGTGTTTTGTATAAGTCTGCATATATGCAACAGTTCTCTATTGCAATTCAAGCGGGATTGTACAAAAATCACATCTTGCCAAAAGAAATCGCATGAGTGATGTAGGTCAAATGTCAAAGAGCATTAGCATTCAACCCTAAGACGAGTCTAATTGGATGTTAATATGAAGTTCAACACTTAGTGACCTCAACGACATACAATCCCAAATTCAATTTCCTCTCAAAACACAAAACCTATCTCAGAATTCAAAGCAGAAACTCCATTTCAATATTCCATACAAGTTACCATATTTTTGTTTCACATATAGCAGATGAAACAAGTTAACAAACCAGTTTAGATCCCACCCTTCTATAAAACAACCAAACTAACTTTCTGATCCACATTATCAAAGGGAATAAAGGCGCTCTCACTCATTCAATACCATCAACCGAGAAGACGATCGGTGCCTCGTTTCTGTGAGATGTCCAGCAGCATTAATCTGGGGTAAGTTAACATCGAACCAAGCTTGGTTAGAAGATCGAATAATGAACAAAATGAATTGAGTGTGAGATGTTTTTGGCTTACCCGCCCGCTCGCTCTCTCCCTAAGCATGTAATATTAATTCTCCTATCCTCGTTTTGCAGAGCACAAAATAGAATATTAGCGAAAAGACAATTGTGTAAGAGGAGAGAAAGTGGGACACACTTATGGGGGCCCTTGTCTATATCTGTTTTATTTTATTTATCGTTGCCAGTGGACAACATGGTAAGCAACCTAACTTTTAAAGTCTAAACATATGTTTTCTATATAAAATAAGTACATTGGCCTTCATCATTAAACCCACTCAATACAACTTAAACTCAGTGCATAACTGTTAAATGCTTAAATTTTAGTGCTCAAACAATGGATTGACACTACCTTTATGTGGCGCCCAAAAGCATTTAGAAAGCTTCAAGTTGAGTCTTAATAAAAATAGGTAGAATATGGTTTGGATGTCCTTTCATTTTCACTTAATTGTAAATTTATAGTGTCTTTTGTAAATGTGTCCATAATATCACAGCACTTACACAATCAACGATCTCATCTTTTAAATGTATTAATTTGCATGGCCTATATTACAACATAAATTTCACTTAGTAGCTTCTTAACTACTTTCCATTTTAAGGATTCAAGAATGTCACAAGGGATGTTTTACTAGTTGAAATTACAACTGTTAGGATAAAGTGCCATTAACTTTGCAATCCTAAATCATTTTCATGTGTCTCCATAATCCTTGGAATGTGTACTTGGATGCCTAGGGTCATGAGAGATAAAAATATTTAATATTTTATTTCTCTATGACAAATTGTAATTACATTCATAGAGGTGGACCCAATCATCAGTGACGGTTAAAAAGCATATTATAGAATATTCCTTCTAGGTGTCCACTTTGGAGGTGGGGACCACTTGGACTTGCATGTCAGTGCATGTTGTTGCATGTATCTTGCATGTTATCCTAAGTGGGGCGCCATGGTTTGCATGTCGTGCATGTTAATCGTCGGGCCGTTGGAGAGTAATGGAGCACTCGGTAGTGACCAATTCTCATTGGTTGTGGGTTAGGCGCCCATGTGAAGACCATGTAATCATTTATTGTAATTTACTAAGTTTGCATGTTGTCCACTAAGGTGAGCGTATAGTTTTTGCATGTGGTTTTGTCACTTGTTTTGAGATACCACAGTGGTATTCTCACATCCATCTCTTCTATAAATTGGTGCCTTGGGTTAGTGGTATGTATGATTATTTTTATAGGTTGGAGGAGTAACGAAGTGCTACCAAAATACAGAGAGAAATGTTGTGTTGATGTAAACTTTGAAGGATTAATACAAGCATTGGATCTCTTTGGGTGTGGAGTTTTTTTTTTTCTGAAAGGGTTTCTCCACATAAATATTGTCTCACTTGTTGTGTGTTTATTCATTCATACTATGATTATTGAATGTGTTAATCGCATAAACATCATTGTGGGTAATCTTGGATCTATTTTTAGATTTGTATCCACTTTGTTAAAGTTAATATTGCAGTAGTTTCACCTTGATTTCCAACATTTGGTATCAAAGCCAACGGTTGTGTTGAGAGATGGACGACTTTCTCTTAAGTGTTGAAAGTTTTTTTAGCTACAATAGGAGATTTTGTATTGTGGGTTTTGTAGATTTGTGAAGAAGATTGTATACCATGGCTTCTACCTCTCATTTAGATACTGAGAAGTTCAATGGATTTGGGTATGAGATGTGGAAGTTGAAGATGGAAGATCTCCTAGAAAAAAGAGATCAGTGGTTGGCAATTTCCAATGAAAATAAGCCATTCAAAATATCTAATGAAGATTGTTTAAAGCTTGACAAGAAGGCACGAGGAACCATACGATTGTGTCTTGCAGATTTCATCATTTTGAATGTTCTGGAGGAAGCTACTGCATACAAGTTGTGGAAGAGGATAGGTGATATTTACCAAACCAAAAGTCTTACTAATAAGTTGTATCTCAAAAGACGATTATATCCATTAAAAATGAAGGATGGTGATTCTATTGCAGATCATTTAAATGCTTTTAATTTGGTTTTAAGTCAGCTTCCATCTATAGATGTTAAGTTAGAAGAGGAAGATAAATGCATCTTGTTACTTTATTCTTTACCCGAATATTGGGAAAATCTAATTGTTGTTATTAGTGGTAATGGTGCAAACCCAAAGATGGATGACATCATTGCTACACTTCTCTCAGAAGAAATGAGAAGAAAGTCCATGAATGTAGGCTCCCAAGATGCCTTGAATATGCAAGCAAGGTCCAAAGGGAAAGGGCCTCAAGGGGACGAGAAGAAGGATAAGTCAAAAGGACGTTCTAAAACCCTTGGGAAGAGTAAAGTGTTGGAACTGTGGGAAACAGGGCCATGTGAAGAAGGAATGTAGGAACAAGAAAAAGAGTGCAAATTGCTCCAGAGAAAAATCCTCAGATGACGGTGATAATGATGCTTTGTTTATTTCAGCTAACACTATTAGTAATGATGCTTGGCTTATTAATTCAAGTTGCTCCTACCATATGACTCCTCACAAGGAGTGGTTTTCTAAATATTCAGCTTATGATGGAGGAGAAGTTTTCCTCGGTGATAACAACACTAAGTGGATTGTTGGTAAGGGAAAGGTAAAGTTGTGTTTCAATGATGGAAGGTTTAAAACCCTAAATGATGTTTTACATATTCTAGGACTTGCAAGAAACTTACTTTCTATATCCAAGTTAAATGATTCCGGAATGCATGTTACATTTAAGAAGTCTGGTTGCAGGTTGGTAAGAGGGAATTTGGTGGTTGCTAAAGGATCTCAGATTGGGACCTTGTTTAGGCTTAATGCCTCCACTTTTTGTAATTCTGCCAATGTGACTGGCACTGAAAATGCATGTATGTTGTGGTACCATAGATTGGATCACATAAGTGAAAAAGGTCTTGGGACCATTCTTAATAAAAAGTTGGTTGACAGTCTTTCTGATTATTCTATTGGTTAAATGATTTATGTGAGCATTGTGTGTTTGGAAAACATAATAGATTATCATTTCCTGTTGGAACTAATAAAGCTAAGAGATTATTAGAAATCATTCATTCAAATGTGTTTGGACTAGTGGATGTTGACTCTTCGAAAATCTTGATATTATGTTACAATCATTGATGATGTCTCAAGATACATTTGGATTTATTTTATGCATTTTAAATCTAAGGTTTTCACTAAGTTTGGGGAATTTAAAGCCTTAGTTAAGAAACAAACAGATTATAAGATAAGGGTGTTAAGATCTAACAATGGTGGTGAATATTGTTCTAATGAATTTGATGAGTTCTATAAGCATGCAAGCATTATTCAACAGAAGACTACTCCTTATACTCCCCAACAAAATGGGGTAACAAAAAGAATGAACTGAACCTTAATGGAAAGAGCTGGGAGTATGTTGAGTGGTGCGAAGCTAGATCGATGCTTTTGGGTTGAGGCTATAAGTATTGCTTGCTATTTGATTAATAGATCTCCTTGTTTAGCTTTTTTTGATAAAACTCCTTATGAAGTGTGGATAGGTATAAATCCTATTGTTACACATTTAAGGGTCTTTGGTTGTGAGGCTAATGTTCATGTGCCTTAAGAAAAGTACTATAAACTGGATCCAAAGCTCAGAAATGCATCTTTGTAGGTTATGGTGAGAATGTAAAAGGTTATAAGCTTTGGAATCCTCTAACCTAAAAAATGATTTATTTTAGAGATGGGATTTTCAAGGAGTTTAGAACTTATTTAGGTGAAGAACAACCAAAGGGGAAAGAAAAGACTAAAATAGTGCACTTCAAGACAAAAATAGAAAAGCAGGAAGATGCACATGTGGAAGAACAATTAGATGGATTAGAGGATGAAGAAGAAGAATAGGGTTCAAAGAGTTCAGATGATGTGCAAGATGAGCATACAAAAGAACATGCAGAGCCCATTACCCCTACCTTGAGAAGGTCCACAAGACATCAAAATCTAGTTGACAGGTATAGCCCACCCAATTTTCATTGTGTATTTGCTTAGTTAAGTACTGACAATGAACCTAGATCTTTCAGGGAGGCTCTCTTTTTGAAAGATAGTGAGTCTTAGATGTAGGCCATGCAGGAGGAGATGATGGCTTTGGGTAGTTGTGATACCTGGGATCTTGTTAGTTTTCCCAAAGGAAGAAAGCCCATTGGTTGCAAGTGGGTATATAAAAATAAATTTGGTGTAGATGGTCAATTAGAGCAGTACAAGGCTAGACTAGTGGCCAAGGGCTACTCCCAAAGAGAGGGAGTTGATTTTGGTGAAACTTTATATCCTATTGCTAAGTTATCTTCTATTAGATTCCTTTTATCTATTGTTTCTACTTGTGATTTTGAAATTGAGAAAATGGATGTTAAAACTACTTTCTTGCATGGGGATCTTGAGGAGGAGATTTATATGTGATAGCCTAATGGTTTTGTTATGAAAAGAAAAGAACGCTTGGTTCACAGGTTAAAATGGTCATCGTATGGTCTGAAATAGTCACCCAGGATGTGGTACCAAAAGTTTGATGCCTTTACATTGAAGTTGGGTTTTTTTAGGAGGGAGGAGGATCATTGTGTTTATATTTTAAGATTATTGATGATCAGATATTGATTATTGTCTTATATGTTGATGACATGTTGTTTATGGGTAACAGTAAGGTGATGATTAGAGAGCTCTAGACTCAATGTTCTGGCATATTTGATATTAAGGACTTGGCGGATTCTAAATATATTCTTGGGATGGAGACCAATAGGGATTAGGTACATAGAAAGCTTTGTTTAAGTTGGAGTAAGTATGTTGATACCATTTTGTGAAGATTTAATATGCAGAATTGTAAGCCAGTGAGTATTTAATTTATGGTTGGTACTAAGCTTAGTTTAGACATGTGTCCTAATTTTGATGATGATTTTGAAGAAATGTCTAAGGTTCTATATGCTAGTGTCGTTGGTAGTTTGATATATGCAATGGTTTACACTAGACCAGATATTGCCCAAGAAGTGGGCGTTTTGAGCAGGTTTATGTCTAATCCTGGTAGAGAGCATTGGACTTTTGTTAAAATGGTGTTTAGATATTTATGAGGAACCTCTAATTACTATTTGTTTTATCATGGTACTAATGATGTGGTGAAGTCATTGGACATACATGGTTTTATTGATGCAAATTGATCAAGTGACTTGGATAGTCGAAGATCCACTAGTTGCTATGTTTTCTCTATGTTTATAGGTGCAGTGAGTTGGATGAGTAAAAGACAGCCTACGGTTGCTTTCTCCACCGTAGAAGCAAAGTATATGGCTGCTACACATGCCTCTAAGGAGGTGGTATGGTTACAGAGACTTGGTACAAGTACTGGTTTTGATTGCAAGATTGTGAGGATCAGGTGTGATAGTCAGAGTGTCATATATGTTTGGCCAAAAATCTTATGTATCATGCTCGTACTAAGCATGTTGATGTTCAGTATCACTTTGTGCAAGAAATGGTTGAGAATGGTAAGGTTTTGTTAAACAAAGTTAACACTTTGGATAATGTTGTAAATTCTCTCACGAAGTCAATATCCACAGATAAGTTCTCTTGGTGAAGGAAGGCTATGGGCCTCAATCACTATACTTGATAATTATTTTATGTTTCCTTATGGATGTAATTGCAATGTATAATGTCAAGTGGGAGAATGTTAGGAAAAGGTACCATTAACCTTGCAATCCTAAGTCATTTTCATGTGTCTCCGTGATCCTTGGAGTGTGTACTTGGATGCCTAGGGTCATGAGAGATAAAAATATTTAATATTTATTTACCTGTGACAAATTGTAATTCCATTCAAAGAAGTGGACACTATCATTGGTGATGGTTACAAAGCATATTGGCATAATATTCCTTCTAGGCATCCACTTTGGAGGTGGAGACCACTTGGACTTGCATGTCGGTGCATTTTGTGCATGTTAGTCATTGGAGTTGTCGAAGGGTAATGGAGCACTCAGTGTTGACCAATTCTCATTGGCTGTGGGTTAGGCACCCATGTGATGATTTGTTGTAAACTACTATGTTTACAGGTTGTCCACTAAGGGGGTGTATGGTTTTTGCATGTGATTTTGCCACTTGTTTTGAAATATTGCAATGGTATTCTCACATCCAGCTCTTATATAAATTGGTGCTTGGGGCTAGTGGTATGTATGATTATTTTTACAGGTTGGAGGAGTAACAAAGTGCTACCAAAATTCAAAGAGAAATGTTGTGTTGATGTAAACTTCTTTGAAGGATTAATACCAGCATTGGATCTCTTTGGGTGTGAAGTTTTTTTTCAAAAGGGTTTATCCACATAAATAATGTGTCGCTTGTGTGTTTATTCCTTCATACTATTATTGTTGAATGTGCTAATCACATAAACATCATTGTGGGTGATCTTGGATCTATTTTCATAATTGCATACACTTTGAACGTTAAAGTTAATATTGAAATAGTTTCACCTTAATTTCCAACAATAACCTCCCCTCTTATAGTGGAGAGGTGGATGTTGTACTATTGACATGTCTTTTAAATGTTATAATATCAATCTTATATATGGTCTCTTTAGCCATTTTTCTTTAGATATTAGTAAGCTCAACAATAAATGGAATTTTCCACCTTTTGTTAGAATTTGGCTCAAGCCTCTTACTAGAATATAGAAATCTACTATACAAGATAAGAAGGCTCACTATCTTTGATATTTTATCTACCAAAGGTTGTCATTAAAAGAATTTCATCATATTAGCATTGTCAATCTTATATGTGCTTCTTTTCACAAACCAAAGCTTCTCAAATGACTCTTTTAGATGTGACAAAGAGCCTAAGATGCTTGGCTATAGATACACAACCTTTTATCCCCCTTTCACCTTAATTTTGTTTCCACAAGGATTACTCTTTCTGGAGTCTTGCTCATTGATCTTAATATATGGCTACATTTAAGAACATTTTAAACGCATATATTATATGTTAGTTATGAAAAGGAAAAATATAATTTTATTTAGCCATCAACCTATTAAAAAGATTGGTTCATTGTAGTAAAAAATTAAGGTCATGTATGTTATGCTGCTACAAATCTAAGCTCAAGCTAAAACGATGGTCTCACATTTCCATCATTTGTAAGTGTTGGCAAGGTGAAAGTTTAGTAATGTGTCACACTTTTATAAAGAAAATAAACAACATCAATCTAGCTTTTAACTTGAAATAGTTGAAACTTACATATATGTTTTGATTTTTAAAATTGTGTAAACTAATGAAATATAGAATTTTTAGTGTAGTTTATGTTTGTATTTTTTATTTTTTTATAAAATTGATTATTATTTAATTATTGAAAAAGCTTAGAATTAAGGTAACCTAAATGCCACTTTTTTATAGCAATTTTTTTTTTGGTGACTTTTTTCCATATTATGAACTTGAAATTTTTATAAATGCATTAGAAAATTCAATTGAGTGTGCTAAAAAATAACACTTTCAACAAATGTCACACTTTTTAAGACTATTTATCAAAAGAAGAAAAAATTATATCATTACAACAAGAATGATCTCCTCTAGTGAGCCATGTTTTAAAATTTTAGTAGATTTTATTGAATAAAACACAACTTGTATTTTTGTGGTGGTGACCTACTTGTTGGGAAGAAAAATTAAAAATGATAATTAATAATCAAATATAATAAAATTCATTTTTTCAAAATTTGTACTTTAAGATCTACAAAAGGACATTTTTGGATTTTTTTTAAAAATAATATAAGCATGTTAATGGAGAGCAAAAGCAACAAGGATTTGGGCGAATTAACAAAATGTTTAAATTTGGCACAAAAAAAAATCTAGGTGCCAACAAACATGTCAAACTAAAAAGAATTCAGTCGAACCCCCTTTGGCCACACATCTCACAAACCTTTCTCAAAAAATAATTAAACTCTTTTCTCATATTTATGCACTTGACAACTAAAGAATAAATTTACAAATTATTAATTAATACATTATCTCAAATTATAGACACAATCCGAGGCTTGGGAACACTCCCAAGATGATGTTTATGGCATCATGCTTTCTAATTTGGTTGTGCAATTTTGTATCTAAGTATGAATTTTGTCTTTGAAGTGTATTGTAGAGATGTGGTGTTTATTTTTAATTTATTTATTGTATTGTGCTAATATTTTTTGTGTTATATAATTTGTCTTCCCTTTAACCCCTTTATAGTGTACCAAACACAACATTCAACAGGAGTAAGCTCTAATACCCTAGGAAGTGATGCCCCTAAGGTATATTTGAGAGGTACATAGGTTGGAAAGATGAGACTATAGATGTTTTTCCCTACAATTATCTTCTTTGTATATTATTCTCTCTCTTCTTCTCTACTTTCTATTTTTGGTGAACTATATTTTATAGTTGTTAAATTCCCATAAAGGTCTAGTTAAGTGAAGAGTGCTCAACTCCAATACCTAGGCCTCAAATAGACTCAAGACCTTCCACATACCACTCTACTTCCTTGTACCACTCTCTCACATGTACCATTATGCTTTCACATACCACTTTCTCCCACGGACCTTTCTATTTTTTCTTACACACTAGTATATTGGAAGGTTTTATATATATATATATACAAGGTGGTTTTGGCATATTGATGTTGGGATTAGGTGTCCAACACCTTACAAATTCCAATATTCAAATTATTTAAATTATATTAATTACGTACCCATGTGGAAAAGGGCATCCCACTTGATGTGGCGTTGTTTGCCACATGTGAAAATGTAAAATATAATATTTATTAGATAAATTGTAAGTAGTACTTAGTGTCAAGGAAGTTACTAGAAGCAACTATGACATTTGTAAGGTGTAAAAGCATTACTTTGGGAAAAAGCATGAAAAGAGGGAGTTAAGTGTGGCCTAGGAAATCAAGGAGGATTTTTAGCTAATGCATGAGAGCATCTTTCTAAAGGGTGGATAGATATAACAGAGTAATGCTTAGTAGAGCATTGGATTTTGTGCCTTGATTTGAGTTATGGATTTACCTATGGTTTCAACACATGGTTTTGGGAAACTATCCTTGGTTTCTAGTTTTGGACTTGCTTGCATATTAGATGCATGTGTTGGTGGTAATGAGATGTGGTACTTCAATTTTCCTAGGGTTATGTTGTTGGGTGGACTCCATGTGTAATGTAGGAAACTTGAATCCTTCATAAGAAAGACAATGTTATATAACTAGAATTAATTTCCA
The DNA here is from genome assembly GCA_027924645.1 of Cunninghamia lanceolata. Taxonomy (NCBI): domain Eukaryota; kingdom Viridiplantae; phylum Streptophyta; class Pinopsida; order Cupressales; family Cupressaceae; genus Cunninghamia; species Cunninghamia lanceolata. Next base: position 710,165 of record BSBN01000010.1, read on the forward strand.
AACAATTACATTAGGATTTAACTAGCTTAAAGGAAGTGTATTCTATTACTATCTAACTAGGAAGAATAAAATAGCTCCAACTAAACCCTATTTTTTATTTACACTTAGAAATCAACTAATTTTGATAAGTAAAAGCATTAAGGTACAACAATGAAACTCTAAAATCTGAGAATCTAAATGCTAGATTACAAAAATGAATACAAAATAGAGAATAAGAGTTACAGAGGCACCTGGCATCGAAAGGGGAGAGTCTCAGCCTAGGACTCCAATGCATAGAGTGGACGTATGTGTATCACAATGGCATTCATATGGCAACAAAACCTAGAAAATCTTTATTGTATGTTGTTGTACAAGTTCACACAATTATGCAATCTGCACACAAGAACTAGAATGAGGACCCAAGAATGTAATAAATCACATAATCAATAGATAAACACATTGAACGAACCAAAGAAGAGGAATTGAAAGATAAAATGAAATAAGGAAAGGAAGAAGAGGAAGAGATTATCAAACCCTCATGTGATTGAATCTCTTCTAAAACCTACAATAGCAAAGGCCAAGAAAATTTGCCAGGGTTGTTTGGGAGCTTGCCTTTAGGTCAAGCCCCTATGTTGGTCTTTTGACCTCCACGAACAACCAATATGGAAAAATATAAACAAAACATGTGTGCTCCTATTTTTTAAGTGTGTCTTAGTGACAAATAAATAAAACTATGAATGTCAACCCTAGTCTATGAGGAAGAATACCCTAGTGTGCATAGGAAAAATACAGTGGTTGTCTACACCACAAGTTTTCCAATGTATAGACAAAGCAATGTATAATAAAACCAACAAATAACACTATTCCTTGAAAATAAAACAATGTTACTAGGTTGTAAAGCAATGCAGGAGGTTGCAAACTCCTTGAGGACCCAAGTTGTGTGTAAACAACTCTAAATCCTTGGAAGAGAGCCTCCACAATGCATAATCTGCAAGTAAAGACCCCACAAAGTTGAAGGTGTTGGGTGAATATTTTGTTGTCAACTCACCGAAGACAAAATGACTATATCAACCTCAGTGTGATGAGATTATATCTCTCCTCTCAGCAAGGGGAGGCTCTCTTTGATTGCTAGTTATTACAAACTAATAACTAATAAAACTTATTTACACTAAGAACTATATTTGGGGTGATTACATTCCATCATATTCTCTTTTTTCAGAATATATGTTTACACTTTAAGATAATGTTTTCAACAAAACCGATACTATGCAAAGAACTATGAATTACCACAAAACCCACGGAAACACAAAGTCTTTTGTTGCTTCGTTCACCAACTGAAAATAAAATGATTTGGTGTAGAATGTAGCCCAAAGTCTTCACTATACGCCAAGATGAGATAAATAGATTAAAGATAACAACTTGCAGCACAAAGTCTTCAAGCTATTTCTCATTCATGAACACAACACAATTCTCACAAATGATTTTATAGCTCAAAGTCTATTAAAATTAGATTTAGAATACTCCTTAATCACTTGAAATAAACTCTCACACTTCAATTACTTATCAAAGATAATATGATAGCAAAGACGTAAGAACAATTCTATCATAAAACAAATCACTCCAAGACAAAGATTGGAATTTAACTTGCTCTCTTGTATTGATAAATACTTGAAAATTGATTTACACAAATAAGCACAAAGTCTCAACTTGCTTCTCAATTCGATAGAGTTTTGTTACAATAGATAAAAGACAGATAATTACAAAAGAGCTCTCTCATATTTATAGGTGAGAGCCAAGAGCTAATCTAGGAAAAAGTCTAACTACTTTGACTTATTCAACAAAAGAATCCTTATTGATTTAGGACTTCCTTTGCTCACACATGTAATTACATTTTTGAAAAGTACCTGTGGACATGTCCAAAACTAAATACAAAGTGCATGTGAAAATATATGAAAAATTGGCTAAGGCATGAACATCTTGATTAACTTTAACCATCATCTTTCTTGAGAAAATCCTGATACATTGTGAAAACAGTTTTCATCTCAAGACTATCTAGAGTAGCAATGTTCTTAGAAATGACACGGGCTCTGGTTATTGCATCTTTAACTGTAGTAGCTGAATTCTCATGACTTATCAATTTGATCTTAAGATTTTCCAGAGTCAATTGATTATCCAGTAAATTATCCATAGAAGCAACTAAAAAAGCTTCTTCTTTAAAATCTCTCTAAATCATTTTACTGAATTCCTGGATCATTTCAACAGCGGAAAGAAATTAATAATCATCACCTGTCAATTTGAATGGAAGTTCCTCCAACTTATGAAGAAGATCAACATCACTATCCTCACTGAGCTCCCAGGCACTCTACAAATCCTTGATCAAATCTTTCAAAACATTACTATGATGAATCAATGATTCCTTGGTTTCCACATATGATTCACGGTTTGAAATGATTCCAATTGATACCAAGGTTTTCAATTTCATCTTCTTCATGTTGGTCCATTTTTTAAGACTTGCATACAAATACTCAATATCTAGAGACAAAGCATCAAGCAAGTCATCTAATTCAGCTCTTACCTTCTCCATTTTATTCTTTCTTTCAACCATAGTTGTCAGAAGAAGTTTCCCTTGTGCAAACATTCTCTCAAAATATTCTCTAACTATCTTTCCTCTAGCATGAACATTTTCAACTTTTTGGATGGCAGGATCCTCCATAGTGATAGCCTCAGGTTCTACTGACTCAGAAGACAAAGTGATTTTCCATATTACTGCAGTCAAATGTTCCACCCTAGTTTTATACTGGTCCTTCATCTCTTTCTCATGATCAAATTTTACAATCAGAGAATTCAGAGTTGATTGAACATCAGCTTTTGCACTCTCATGAGTGATCTTTCGTAGCTCAATCCTTGAGATTGAATAATCATTCATATTGAAATCCTCAATGGTTGCATCAGGCAGAGGTTGAGTTATCTCTACATACTTATGACCCTTATCTTCAAGTAGCCTGGAGAGAGTCTTAGGCTTCTTCTTGGTCTTCACCTTGACAGGTGTTAGCTTCTCGAAGTCAAATTCATATGGAGAGATGGTTTGCTTCTTTCTCTTTGGAGTATATGATGAGAGCCACGGAGGAAGAACTGATAAACTAGCACTTGGATTAGAATCCATTACTAGTACAAAAGGAGTTGCACTCACACTGGTTGTAGTAACAATTGGAGAAGTGTTTGTAAAGATGGCACCTGGCACATTGACATTGGTAGCTTGCTCAGTACTTGAAACAAATTGATCCAAAATTGTTTGATCACCAATATCCTAAGAAGGAGAAGACAAACTTGGAAAAGATCCTAAAGAACCAAAAATAATGTCAAAGGCAGCCTTGGGACTATAAAAAATTGTCCTAGAAGAAGATGGTGAAGAAACAGAATATTGAACAACAATTGGAGACATGGGGTGTTTGAGACAATAGGCATAGAATCTAAAACAGGTAAGGTAGGCAAAGGAGAAGAAGCTTGATGTTCTTGTGTCATGTCTTTTTGAGGAGACATGGTTGGTTCCTCTAGCTATTCCTGTTCATCCTCCTTTTCCTCTGAAGACTTCTCTTCAATATCCATTTCCTCAGCAGCAGGCTCCTCAATTGCATGTTCTTCTATTTCTATTTCTCCTCCACTTGGTTCTTCCTCAGTCACTTTAGCTTTACCACCTTTTGATACAAATTTTATTTTAGGCTTAGGAGCCTTGGAAGAACTCGATGCATCACTCTTATTTTTTGTTCTTATCTCTGCCTTTTTACCTATTTGCTCAAGAGTTTCCTCCTCAGAGACAGTGATAAAATCTTTCAATTGAATCCCTTTGCCTTTTAGCCATACATTTGTGTTCACCAAGATGGGCTCAAATCTCTTTCTTATTGAAGTTAATTATTTCTTTGACCATAGAACAACAAGCAAAGAAGAACCCTCAATGTTCTCATTAACATATTTGGGATTCAAAATATTTTCATCATCCATCATACCTTCTGGAATGTCAGCCAATTCTAAGTCTTCAATTTGACTTAGTGTTAATCTACAATAGTCTAGTTTCCTGATCTCGTCTCGATTTCTGAAGTTAGCCCATACATCTTCCACCATAGGGATATGTGATAGAGACTTTCTCTTTATCTTGTCCTTTACCCTTCTGAAGTCAAAGTTACTTCTCTTTTTGAAATGCTTCATAGTTACCAATTACATCTTAGTTTCAATAGCCTTGGCCTTAGCAGAAGTAGCAATGAAGTACCTGCCAATCTTAATGGGAAATTTGAAGCCAGGTTTCTTCAAATCCATTTGCTTGTTATGTACAACAATCATTTTCTGGCATAATTCCATCAAAACAATTCTATCACTAGGAAATTTGGGCAACATAAAGGGATAGCCTTGAAAATAACCAACCCTCAGATAAATGAAAGTTGGGAATTGGAGATACAAACAACCAAAACTGTTCACAACTTCCCATGCTTCATCTGAAACTCTCTTAGATGCTCTAGTTGAGGATAAAAAAGGCACATAAAAATTGCAAAGAAAGCATCATTTACTCTTCAGAAGTGATGGATTGATCCCTTTAGAGTCAACTGGGGGTAGTATTGATATACAGGTACAACTCTTCGGTCCCCTTCACATGTCAATCCTAGGAAACTTCTCATTGAAGCATTTGCATAGACCATATAGGATGTCATGTAGAATTTGGAGGTTGTAGATACTTTGGTCAATTGCTCATGAAGAGCATTGCTTATCTGATCAGCCTAGAAGATCCATTGTTTTCCTTGGAGGATGAGTTTAATATAAGGGTACATCCACTCATGAAAAGTGGAGGAAGAAGAAAGCCCCCTAACTTTGCTGAGAAGAGTTATTAGGTCACTGACCTCTTCGACAAAATCACTTCTTGGAAAACTTTTAGGCCATTTGGAAAGATTAGCCCTTGTAGATTTTAGCCATTTGGTATTTATGACCCTCTTTGCTTTCTCGGGATTGTTATCATACTCCTTCTAAGCAATACTGAAGTCAATCTCTACACAATCCTCTAAACCAGGACACATTAAGACTTTGTCCATGAATTCTGCATCTAACCTCATAATCACATTACCTTGAGCATCTGCAACTGTTCTATTATTCCTGTTGTAGAAATGAGCCACTTGAAGAACAAACTCAGGATTGTGTGTTGCTACAAGAAAAGAAGCAACCAAATGAATATTTCTCTCCACAATCCTCTTCATGTAATGACTTAGAGATTGTTGCTTTGTCCTCTCCACGAACTCGGCCATATCCACATGACCAATTTCTATATCTCAAATTTCATCCACATTGGATGTTACTGAGGTCACGGGAAACACTCCCTGGTATTTATACTTCATGACTTTAGATTTCTTCGGTGAAGCATCAATCATCTGAAACACAGACTCCCTTGGTTAGAAAATAGATCTTGGCAATCTTGCAGAAGAAACTGTAACATAAAAGGCATGATTTTGTAGTGTTAGGGAAAATTTGGCAAATGGGGAACTGCAATGTTGAAAATCATGGTCAATAGCATGATCTTGGTGGGGCTAGAGAGCAATAAAAGCGAGAAACTAAGTGAAAGCAGGCTAAAGTTAACAAATGTAAAAATTCTCGAGAGTTAGAGAATTTTGGGAAGGTGATGCAAGGGTGGCAAAAATTGTTGCCTCTGCATGCATGTTGTCGATTAGGATTGCACTCGTGATGTAAAGTTGTGATACTCGACAATCCTTCGAAACATGGGATCAAACTCAGGCTGTGGGTGACCTATTTCAAATTTGAACCTCTAGATTATGGGTTGGTTCCCTTAAAATATTCAATTGGATCTATGACTTTGATTTGGAAAAAGGTTAAAAGGATCTCTCTAAAAGTAATGAAAATTGTAAAAGGTATGGTGATGCACCTAAAAATGATGAAAACTTGGCAATCTAACTCACAATAGATCTCAAAAAATCTATCCACACAAAGCACTTTCAGCAAATTGATCACAAAAATGTTTCTAAGGGAGGCTGGAAAATATTTCTGTTTGAAGGAAAAGGGGTTTTCACAACATAAAAGAAAGATTATCCAATTGCATAGCCTAAGACCTATGATTTTTAATGTTATCTAACACAAATAGGTACAAATGAGACAATGATTTTAAAGGTTCTGATGTTAAACACAATAAAATCTCATCAAAACACTTCATACAAGTTGCATTAATGGAATGTAGATACTTGATCAAGCTAAAAAATAAAGGAAATAATTGCATAAAAACAAAGTATAGAACCTTTAACTTACTGTAATCTCTATAAATCTACAAATAAGTGAGTTACAAAACCTTTCTCTCTCAAAGTGTAAAGAACAAAAAGGCAAGAACTAGAAAAACCTAAGTTTTTCTTGCAATATATAGTTTTCTTTCTCCAAGAGGCATAAAAAAATCAATTGCAGTCAACTGCCTCTAAAAATAAGCTCTCCAATTTGATCCATAAGCAAACAATGAAATCCCTAAAAATAAGGGTCAAAACTACCTCAAAATGAGCAAAAATAGCTCAAAACTACTTGTCTTCATGTGTTTGACCTAAGAGTTGACCAAAGTCTATCCAATTTGTCCTCCAAGTCATACAAAAAGACCTCAAAGTCTTCAGTTAACTCAACTGCTTTATTTTGTATGATTTTGCATGTGTAGATAATGTGGACAAGAATGTAGGGGGAATCACTTTTTTGTACAAGAGCGGCAAAAATTGCTGTCTCTGCATGTAGAGGATTAAACTTGCAAAATGTATGAGTGGTAAAAATTACCGACAGTGCATCTTCATACTTAGGAAATTCGTTTAATGCATTTTGATGTAAGGGCAACCAAAATTGTCACCCCTGCATTTTGGTAGAACTCAATGTATTATGTATGGGCGGCAATTTTTTGCCGCCCCTACATATGGGGAAAAACACAAGTTTTAAACATGGGCGGTGAATTTTTCCACTCATGTACATTATGGAAAATGTAATGTCTATGTATGGGCGGCAAAATTCGCTGCCCCTACATCTGGCAAAAACTTTTGTAAACACTAACGACAAAAACTGTCGCTTAAACATGATACAAGAAACCTTGAGTTTGATGTTAGGTTGGTGAAAAATGCCGCAATTACATTGAGCACGAGGTTTCAAAGGAAAATGAAAAGTTGACAAAAATGCCAATTATACAATGGAAAAACACAAAGATCCAAACTCTAAAGGAAAATACAAAACTACTTAAAAGTGGAAAATACTGATTCCAAAATAAAAGAGATAAAAGCTAGCATAGGAAACGATTAGGGTTACAAGGACATACACATGGAATTGAATCCTAATAATTAAAAAGAATGAAAAAAATAAATTCAACAACAAACCCTAAAACGATAATCGAAGAAAATTGAGAATAGAAAAAAAAAAACCCACCTAGAAAACCCTAGCTCAAAACGACAGTTAGATCCGCTCAAACATGTGCCAAAGAGGTTTGAGGGTTCACTGAAAGCTCAGGGGGATCACAAAGGCAGAGAAACAAAAATAAAAATGAAAAATAAAACATTTTAAACCCATAAAAAGCTTTTACAAAACTCAACTCGAAGTGCATTTATTACACTTGAGATGAACTAAAAGATGCTCAGGCGGTGAAATTTGCCGCTCGAACATATAATGGGGGTCAACATGTATGGGAGACAAATTTTGCCACTAGTGCATTTGACAAAGATATTAACATGTATCGACGACAAAATTTGTCGCCCGTGCATATAACAAGAAACTAACATGTAGTGGCAGGGAAATTTACCGCCCCTGCATGTAACTTAAAACAATCTAACTCCCAAAAACATCAAACTCAATTGTTTGATTCATTTGCATTTTGACTTTATTATGTAAACTTCGAGACACCGAAATGAGGGGGGACTCGAATAGATTTTCTGGAGCTAGGGAACCATGCACGAGGGCAAATGGACTCACCTCATTTTATGTTCTTAGAGTTGTAGGTTACGAAATAGACAAGTTTCATAGGGGTCATCCTACAAAATGAGCACAACTAATTTTGAGGATAACAGCCAGCTCTAACTAGGGAGCTTCCTTCGATCATTCTTTGAAATGATCAAAGGGAGAAGAACTCTAGTCTCTAAGTGCCTTCATCCATCCATTGGGCTATAGAGTTAGGTGACACAACAAAAGACACAAAAAGACTTAAAGAAAAAGACTCAAAACTGTACAAATATTCACAAACTTATCTGTCGCTTTATTGTGAGAAAAGATTCAGATGTTGCCCACTGTGTGGCAGCAAGAAAGGTGTCCCATCTTGATACTTCAGAATGAAACTATTTTCACCACAAATTTGATGAATGACAAAGGGGCCTCTCCATAGGGAATCAAACTTCCCATGCATTCTTTTCGACTCTCTTCTCTTGTCCCATAACAAGACTTGATCCCTGATTTGAAAATTCCTGGATTTGGCCTTCTTGTCGAATAGCTTCTTCACTTGACTTTGGTGTTCCACAATGCAATCCACCACCTTGACATGTTGTTCCTCAAGCTCAGAAAGGAACATCATGCGCTTGTCAATTGAGCTCTCAAAAGTTTCATCTTCAATTGCTTTTGCCAACTCCAAAGCAGGTAGCTCTAATGTAATCGATATCTCATAATTCAATCCATACAACAATTGAAAAGGTGACATACCAATTGCTCTTTTAGGGGTAATGTGGTCTGCCCACAACGCATCAAAGAACACCTTGTGCCAAGTCCTTTAATTTTCATCCACTAACTTCCTGATAATGGTAACCAAATGCTTATTGCTTGACTCATCTTGACCATTCCCTTGGGGGTAATAGTCAGATGAGTGAGAAAGAATGATGTCGTATTCGAAGTAGAAACTAGTAATTTCTTGTGAGGAAAAACAAGTAGCATTATCTGCTACTATCTTGTTTGGAACACCAAACCTTGATATTATGTTTTCTTTTAGAAACCTGCAAACTACCTCAGAAGTAGCATGCTTTACATGAATAGCCTGTTGGAACTATCTGTCGTTGCACCAAAAGATCGAGTTGTCAACACTTGCTACAAACGCTAGACTTAACCCAGATCCATGGGAGGCGCACTGCCATGTCATGAATCCTGAGGTCAACGTTGAACGCCTCACTAACAAGGGGGCAACTCACTGCCAATAATCCCCCCCTCAACGCAACCCGAGGGATTCAAACCCGTGACCCATGGCTCTGATACCAATTGTTGGAATCGTTTGTCGTTGCACCAAAAGCTTGAGCTGTCAACACTCACTACAACTGCCAGACTTAACCTAGATCCACACGAGGCTCACTGCCATGTCATGAATCTTGAGGTCAGCATTGAACGCCTCACTAACAAGGGGGTAGCTCACTGCCAACATAGCCTCCACCCACTTTATGAAGTAGTTAATTGTTGTGAGAACATAACTATGTCCTACACTTGATTGTGAGTTTACCACACTAATGAAGTCAATACCCCATTGTTGAACTGGTTCCTCAATAATGACTATTTTGAGTGGTAATGCAACCAACTTGGGTTTCTCCACAAATTGTTGACAAAGCTCACACTTATGCACCTAGTCATATGCATCTTGAAACAGTGTGGGACAGTAATATCTAGTTCGCAAAATCTTATGAGCTATTACTGGCGCTGAGAAATGCCTGCCACATGCCAAACTATGAAAAAATTCCAATAGTTTACTTTGTTGTGCCTTATCAACACAACAGAGGAAAATTCCATCAATGCTTCTCTTATACAAACCATTGTCGGGCCATAGGACGAAATTTGCAACTTTGAGCTTGATAGTCCTTTTCTCTTTATAAGACAAATGTTCAAGACATTCACCATAAGTGAGAAAGAAAGCAATATTTGAATACCATTCGTATGTTGTGCTCACAAAAAGAATGGTGGGAACATCTTCGTTTTCTGCTTCTTCGTCACTTGTTTCCTTAAGTACATTATCAGCAATAAGCTGACATAATCCTTTCCCATGCACAAGCTTGGTGGGCTTAATGGTAAGATCATACTCTTGGATCTTAGCAATCCAGTTGCCTCTCTTGCTCCCAAACTCTTGTTGGGTTAGAATAGACTTGACTGTTGAATCTAGAACCGACGCAACAGTATGAGAATTTAGAATGTAGAACCTGAAATGCTTAACAACTTTTACCATGCCATATGCATGTTTCTCCATAGCTAAATATTTGAGTTCATGAGTTTTCAAAGGGCCTCATGAATGCAATAGGAGATTCAATACCCTCCTTGTTCTGTTGAACTAGGTTAGCCGACAGCGTATGCTTAGAAGCATAACTATACATAATGAAATCTTTGGTATAATCAGGACAAACCAAAACTGGAGCATGGGCAATGGCTCTTTTGATGTCCTCAAAAGCTTCCTTACCTTTCATGCTCCAATGGAAAGTGGACTTACCTTTCATCATATTTACAATATGACAAGTTTTCTCTACAAATTCAGGAACAAACCTCCATAGAAAGTTCACCATTCCAAAGAAAGAATGAATGGTTGTTTTACTTGAAGGCAAAGTAAGACCTTGAATTGATTTGACTCTTTTTGAGTTAATTATTGTATCTTCCTTAGACACTATGTGCCCAAGAAGATTGCCTTCTGTTACCCCAAAAATAGACTTTTTGGGATTGAGAGAAATTCCATGTTGATGGCACCTTTCTAGAACTTGTCGCAAGTGATATGCATGATCTTGACACTTTTTTGAAAAAAAAAATTAAGTCATCAAGATAAACAACAATTAACTTACCAATTTCATCTCTGAAAGCCAAGTCCATTGCTCTCTGAAAGGTCGCACCAGCATTGATCAATCCAAATGGCATTCTACGATAAGTAAAAGTACCCCAAGGAGTTGTGAAGGTAGTTTTATGCCGGTCTACTTCACCAACTTCCACTTGGTTGTAGCCTGAGAAGCTGTCCAACATAGACAACATTTTTGAACCAGTCACCGTTTGAAGTACTTGATCCATTATCGAAAGTGGGTAATTATCTTTTAGAGAAGACTGATTCAAATTCAGGAAATCCACACAGATGCGGATTTCACCATTTTTTTTCCTTACTGACACTATATTTGCAATCCACGTAGAATGATGAATTGGGAAAATTGTTCTTGCATTCAACATCTTCTGAATTTCAGCTAAGATAGTACCTAAAATTTTTGGATTGTATTGCCTCTGTTTTTGCTTATGAGGCAAGGATCCCATCTTAAGTGGAATCTCATGTTGGACTTCCTTAGGCTAGAAAGACTTCAAGTCCTCATGGGAATATGCCAACACATCAATATAGTAATGTAAAAGCGTCACAAACTTGAATCTTTCATCTGTCATACAATATTTCCTAATGTTGACCATTTTGGGATCAACTTTTGTACCTAGATTCACCTGTTCAACTTCTGTCGATGAACCTGTTCCAATCTGTTGTTGTTGCTTGATATAACTGTCGTGCTTATCAAATAGTTTCTCAAGAGAAACCAAGCCTTTGGGAATTTTGTTCCCCTTTAACTATAGAAACTCTTCACCAGTCTCTGAATCCACTTCAGAAACAAATTCTTGAGGAGGAGAATCACTTCCTTCAAAGTAGAGTTCATTAAAACTATTAGCTTTCTCTAGAAATGCAATAATTTGATCATCGCCATTGAAAACTTGCCAATAATCAGAATTATCTGGAACACTTGGTTAGAAGACCAACTCAATAATGTACTTGTTACCCTTAAAATCCTTATGAGGAACCATAAGGGTAGCTGAGACAACCAATGAATCCGCCCTGTCATTGAACTCTCTTAGTACTGCTGAAATATTAAACGCATCAAGGTCCTTAATGAAATCCCAAACATGTTGTGATAATGCCTTAACCTTTCATTTTTAGTTTGGTACAAATTCCTCACCCGACAAATGACAAGTTCTACATCTTGCTGTGCATGGAGATTCTTGACTCCTTTGGTGTGAGCAACTTCCATTTCTAGTAGCAAAGATTCATACTCAACAGTATTATTAGTATTATCAAATTGTAGCTTATAAGAGAAAGGAAAAATATCTCCCTAAGGAGATATGAGGAATATTCCAGCCCCAGATCCTATTGAAGAACAACTACCATCAAACTCTAAAGTCCAAACACCATTTGAACTCTCTGATTTGGCATTCTCATGATTAGGAGACTCTTCACTTGAAGAAGAATAATCTTCTATTATCACATTTTCATTTGAACTACCATCTGACATATCAGAAAAAATATTCAGTAGTCAGAAATTAGCTCCCCATACCTGAAGATTCAAAAAGAATTTGCGCCTTTGGATCCTTAGAATTGGTTATAGTATATTTTGTTTCCCTTTTAGGAAGCAGGTTTTACATGACATCCTTAACAGGTATCCTTGCTTCAGACCAGTCCATGTTGATTTCCCCACCAACATCTTTATAGAAATTTCGCCCCAATAAAATTCCATATGAGGTTGGAACATCGGCCATGAAGGTGGTCATTTTAATCCTTTTCTTTAGAAAGACAGTGAATGCAAATTGCGCATCCTTGATTTGCCCTATAAGGGGCACTTGTTTGGTTTCCATAGAAAAGCATCTACCAAAAGTCTTTGTTAGAGTTAATCCCAGGGTGTCTGTCACCTTAGCAAGCATGACATTATCAGAGGCTCCTGAGTCTATGATGCAGTTACTAAGTTTATGACCATTTACCAACAAAGAAACATAGAATGGCTTGATTTTCCTTGTGGTAGTGGAAGGGGTAGCAACTAGATTGTTCTGAGAGGGTCTTGTCTTAGAGACGACAAGAATTTTTTGGAAGAATCTTGCCCTATAGGGGCAGCCTTATTTTTTTACAAATTTAGCTAACAGTTCAAACTGATCCAGATTAGCTTGTAAATACTCGACCTCAGACATTTGAATTTTTGTCTTTCTAGCATGATCTATTATATCAAACAGTTGATATGAAGTATACACGGAAGAAGGAATACTTTCATTTTGAGGTCTTGAATTGGAAGTACTGGTCTGAGGAACGAAAGAAGAAGAAGGAATATTAGATGTACTTGATGGTGACAAGTTGTCATTGATGTCAAAAGTGTGTTCATGCTTCATCTAAAGGTCACTAATCAAGAGGTGCAGGAGTACATCATCTTGCAAGAGTACATCATCTTATGTGTTCTTTCCATCACAGCGTGTTCAGTATGGTTGATACAGATGATATGATATGCAGTGAAACACAGTAGTCTTCATCATGATTTGATATCTAGATTTATGATTGCATTTTTGAGGTGTTTGTTGTTTGGCATTCTTTGCAATAAGGTTGGATCAAGGATTGGTTTCATCATGGAAGAGGTGATTTTAGGAGTTAGAAGATCAATAGAGATCAAGTCTCTACCACAGAGCAATGATATGTGTTTAAGGGTTTCTTATGTGAAGCAATGTTTTTAGGATTTGTGGTTCTTTATCCTAAGCTTTTTGTCTAAAAATCCTAAATGGCTTAAATGGCCTTAAACCATTATTCTACCTATCTTATGTTGTTAGTTGACCTTTTATTGCAAGTCAATTCACTTAGTGTTACCTGTTGATGGGTATTTAGTGTCATGTTTGATCGGTCTCTTTATTCTTTCCACCGGTTGCTCAAGTCTTTACATGGGCGTGGGGTGTCATATTCCTTGTCAAAGTCTTTATAAAGTTGAATGGGCACGATTTGTTCATCCTTAGAACATGTTTTAAGTTTCAAAAGATACTTTGATTAATTTTTTTTTAAGGATTCAAAATGTTTTGAGTATAGAGGGAGCCCGATTTCCATGAAGGTCGCTTAAGTTGCTTCTAATAGCTTTGTTCTTTTTAGGATCTTTTTCATCGGCCTTTGTTTCCTCTAAAAGCCATAAGCCACATGCAAATATCTTTGGAGATTTCGTTCAAATTTCATTGAAGTCTCTTTCTAATTATTAAACTTCTTTTATTGGCCTATATCCATATTTTATAGACTTTTAAAATGGTAAGTCTTATTTCAAAAGGCTTTTTAATAGCTTTGTGGTGATAAACATTTCTTAAATTAGAAATTATTTTTTCTAATTTAACAATTCCAAGAAATGATTTTTGAGGAAATTTTTTTATGCAAAGGCAATATGATCTGGAGAGATTTTTTTTTGGGGGTTAATGGAATAAATGAAGATGATTTTTAATGAGGGAGTTTCCTAAGGCAGATTAAGATTTCATTTAAGAAGTTAAAAAGTTTTTTTTTATGCAGAGAATTTTGAAGAGGATTGAAGTTTGTTTTTTCCAGAGAAGATCAAGGTTTTTGGAAATGTGTTTTTCAGAGAACATGAAGTGTTTTCAAATGGGATTTGATATTGTATGTTTTTGTTTGAAGATTTTTTTTGATTAGGCACAGAAGAGAATATAAAAAGATTTTTTTTAAGAACACAGAACATGAAGAGTTGGAAGAAAATTCGTTGGATTTTTGTTGAAGAAATTCAACTTAATGAAGATGAAATATTTATGAAAGGGAAATTGAATAAGAATGTGAATGGTTTTGGGGATTAGATATATGTTTTTATTTTTGCAGGTGACTTGATAAGATGCATTGTTTTTGAAGACATGAAAGGAGAAGATGAAGGGACAAAATGATCTTCAATGAGAGCAAATGAAGATGACTGTGCAGAATGTGAAAGGTCATCTAATATTAAATGACATCACAGGCTCTGTGATGAAAGTTTTTTTTGTATGCAGATCAATGATGAAATAATACAGTTGAAATAGATGTGAATCCAAATGAAAATTTTAAGACAATTTGAATGACACTAACGGGATCAAATACAGATACAGAGATTGATAAGATCATCAGAAAGATAATATGCAATTGATTGCATCAAGTGAATTCTTATGCAGAAATAATCAGGTGTATTGATAATCAGGTGAATTGTTTATCAGGGGAATTAATTGTGTATCAGGAGAATTGATTGTGCAGAGATCATGAGATTAATATGCAGATCAGATTGAGTGTAATTGAATAGAGATATGAAAAGGGAAGACAAGTAATATAATGGTGCAAATCAGATTGAGCAGCAATCACTTCTTGCACATGAGATTTTTAGTTCTGATTGATTGAGAAATGCTAGTGAGGCACAACAGTATGCCAGTGAGGCTTGTAGGTCGGTAAGACCATTTGTCAGTGAGACACTTACATTAGCCAGTGAGGCTTGTAAAGATATTTTCAAGGTTAAGCCAGTGAGGCAGTTTTGGAGTGGTTTTTATACCCTAGGAGGGTTTTCCACTCGTGCACATTTGTGTTATGTGTCATATTGTTTTCATCTGTATGTGTGGTTTTGTTCTCCTTCTTCATTCTTAGTTTTGTGCATATGTGTTTGATAAATCAATGATATCCTTCTCTCCTTGTGCTTTGAAAGTTAAAGTTTGAAAAAGATTTGAAAATTTACACAACACTGATTCACCCCCCCCTCTCAGTGTTGTCCTGGACTCCTACAGTACTTACTTGTTTTTCACTGGTTGAATCCCTGGGTTGGAAAGGTAGAGGTGTCCCTCTCTTAGCAATGGTGATTGCAGGATGAGGATCCTCCTTAGACTTCCCTTTGTTAGGTGCTTGTTGATTTAGCTGATTCTGTGACCGCATGAAAACAACATATGATTCACCATATGCATCTTCTCCTTGTTCTGCTTCATCCTGAAAATTTAGGAAACTAATGTTTGAGTTACTAGCCAACTCTTCTTCTCCTTCCATGAAGAGGTTGGCTATATTATCCTGATCAAAATCTAGTTGGAGGGAATTTTCTTGTTCTGCTTCATAATAGCCAACTGATGCATTAACCATTGGTGCTTCTACAGCAAGTCTCCCTTGTGTTGAGGGAAGCCTGTTTTATCCTTGGTTCCTCACAGCATTGCCTTGATATGGAGCATTAGGAAAAGTTCTCCTTGGTATGCCCTTGTAGGAAGGAAAGGAGATACTTGTTTCTTCAAGGCTAACAATTCATTAGCCAACTTTTGCACCATGGGATCTACGGTGCTTGTGGAAGGTGCACTTGTAGAAGGCTACCCTTTAGCCCTGTTTGTATCCTTCCTTATTTTCTGGTGAGGATCAAGTCGTCCTCAATTTTAGTAACCAGGGTCTAAGCTGCTGCCAAATTAGTTGGATTTGCACGTTGCAGAAGAAAACTTACTTCTGGCAGTTAAGTGTTTATGAAGAAACACTTTTGATTTTCAGCTATAGGCTGAGTAGTTGCAAGAATTCTGTTGGTCAGCTTGTTAAAATTTGCAATGAACTCATGCATGGGTTCTTGCAGTTCCTTCTTCATTTGAGTGAGCTGAGCCAAAAGGGCGTGTGCATCCTTGGCAGGCGTGAACCTAGCCTCGAACTTAGTTTGTAGAATATTCCATCCAGTGATGGTTTGATCTGGAAGATGATAAAACCAATCTGCAGCAACACCCTGAAGTGTCTCAACAGAGAGTCTTACAGATACATCTTCATATTGTACCCCTATAACACCACATGCAATGTAGAAAGTTGCAATGTGTTCGTCAGGGTGAACTTTTCCATCACCATAAAACTTTGGAAAGTTCTTCCTTGAGCTACGAGGAAGATCATGTAATGGTAGAGCAATATTCAAAGGCCCGAAAGCATTTCCCCATGGACCTGGAGGAGGAGGAAGAGCCATTGTGTGCCGGTTAAATGGAGGAATCACAAACCTTTGAACTCATACAACAGGTGGAGTTCTGTGAACACTTGACGCTTCACTTGGTATGGAAGATCTCGCGTTGGTAGGTGAAAAACTCCATGTACGCTGAAGAGATCTCTTTGGCAGAAGATTGAAATTATTTTGTTGCATTAACTCAAAAATAAGATCTATAATTCCCTGTGCTCTTCTTCTTCTGGTATACCTCGGTTCTGCCAGAATACAATTCAACTAATAAAGATTAAAAACACACAAAAAACCTATTACAAGCAATGGGGCCCGGTATACTTCAACCAAAAGAGTGAGGCTCTTAGTTGCGTGTTCGTTCCCCAACAGAGTCGCCAAAAACTGTTGGGTGAATATTTTTTCATCAACTCACTGAAGACAAAATGTTATATCAACCTCAGTGTGATGAGATTATATCTCTCCTCTCAGCAAGGGGAGACTCCCTCTTATTGCTAGCTATTACAAACTAATAACTGATAAAACTTATTTACACTAAGAACTATATTTGAGGTGATTACATTCCATCATATTCTCTCTTTTTTTTTCAGAATATATGTTTACACTTTAGGATAATGATTTCAACAAAATTGATACTATGCAAAGAACTGTGAATTACCACAAAACCCATGGAAACACAAAGTCTTATGTTGCTTCATTCACCAATTGGAAAAAAAATGATTTGGAGTAGAGTGCAGCCCAAAGTCTTCACTATACGCCAAGATGAGATAAATAGATTAAAGATAACAACTTGCAACACAAAGTCTTCAAGCTATTTCTCATTCACGAACACAACAAAATTCTCACAAATGATTTTATAGCTCAAAGTCTATTAAAATCAGATTTAGAATACTCCTTAATCACTTGAAATAAACTCTCACACTTCAATTACTTATCAAAGATAATATGATAGCAAAGACGTAAGAACAATTCTATCATAAACAAATCACTCCAAGACAAAGATTGGAATTTAACTTGCTCTCTTGTATTGATAAATACTTGAAAATTGATTTACACAAATAAGCACAAAGTCTCAACTTGCTTCTCAATTCAGTAGAGTTTTGTTACAATAGATAAAAGATAGATAATTACAAAAGAGCTCTCTCATATTTATAGGTGAGAGCCAAGAGCTAATCTAGGAAAAAGTCTAACTACTTTGACTTATTCAACAAAAGAGTCCTTATTGATTTAGGACTTCCTTTGTTCACACATGTAATTACATTTTTGAAAAGTACATGTGGACATGTCCAAAACTAAATTCAAAGTGCATGTGAAAATATATGAAAAATTGGCTAAGGCATGAACATCTTGATTATCTTTCACCGCCATCTTTCTTAAGAAAATCCTCATACATTTTGAACACAGTTTACATCTCAAGACCGTCTGGAGCAGCAGTGTTCTTAGAAATGACACAGGCTCTGGTTATTGCATCTTTAACTGTAGTAGCTGCTTTCTCATGACTTATCAATTTGACCTCTAGATTTTCTAGAGTCAATTGATTATCTAGTAACTTATCCATAGAAGTGACTGAAAAATATTCTTCTTCAAAATCTCTCTAAATCATTTTACTAAATTCCTGGATTATTTCATCAGCGGAAAGAAATTGATGATCATCACCTGTCAATTTGCATGGAAGTTCCTCCAACTTACGAAGAAGATCAACATCACTATCCTCACTGAGCTCCCAGGCACTCTACAAATCCTTGATCAAATCTTTCAAAACATTACTACGATGAATCAATGATTCCTTGGTTTCCACATATGATTCATGGTTTGAAATGATTCCAATTGATACCAAGGTTTCAATTTCATCTTCTTCATGTTGGTCCATTTTTCAAGACTTGCACCCAAATACTCAATATCTAGAGACAAAGCATCAACCAAGTCATCTAATTTAGCTCTTACCTTCTCCATTTTATTCTTTCTTTCAGCCTTAGTTGTCAAAAGAAGTTTCCCTTGTGCAAACATTCTCTCAAAATATCCTCCAACTACCTTTTCTCTAGCATGAACCTTTTCAGCTTTTTGGATGACAGGATCCTCCATAGTGATAGCCTCAGGTTCTACTGATTCAGGAGACAAAGTGATTTTCTGTACTACTGCAATCAAATGTTCTTCCCTGGCTTTATACTGGTCCTTCATCTCTTTCTCATGATCAAATTTTAAAATAAGAGAATTTAGAGTTGATTGAACATCAACTTTTGCACTCTCATGAGTGATCTTTCATAGCTCAATCCTTGAGATTGAATAATCATTCATATTGAAATCCTCAATGGTTGCATCACGCAGAGGTTGAGCTATCTCTAAATACTTATGACCCTTATCTTCAAGCAGCCTGGAGAGAATCTTAGGCTTCTTCTTGGTCTTCACCTTGACAGGTGTCAGCTTCTCAAAGTCAAAGTCATCTGGAGAGATGGTTTGCTTCTTTCCCTTTGGAGTATATGACGAGAGCCATGGATGAAGCATTGATAAACTAGAACTTGGATTAGAATCCATTACTGGTATAAAAGGAGTTGCACTCACACTGGTTGTAGTAACAATTAGAGAAGTGTTTGTAAAGATGGCACCTAGCACGTTGACATTGGTAGCCTACTTAGTACTTGAAACAAATTGATCCAAAATTTTTTGATCACCAATATCATAAGAAGGAGAAGACAAACTTGGGAAAGATCCTGAAGAACCAAAAACAATGTCAAAGGTAGCCTTAGGACTATCAAAAATTGTCCTAGAAGAAGATGGTGGAGAACCAGAAGATTGAACAACAATTGGAGACAATGGGGTGTTTGAGACAACAGGCATAGAATCTGAAATAGGTAAGGTAGGCAAAGGAGAAGAAGCTCTATGTTCTTGTGTCATGTATTTTTGAGGAGACATGGTTGGTTCCTCTAGCTATTCCTATTCATCCTCCTTTTCCTTTGAAGACTTCTCTTCAGTATCCATTTCCTCAGCAGCAGGCTCCTGAGTTGCCTATTCTTTTGTTTCCATTTCTCCTCCACTTGGTTCTTCCTCAGTAACTTTAGCTTTACCACCTTTTGATATAAATTTTATTTTAGGCTTAGGAGCCTTGGAAGAACTCGGTGCATCACTCTTATTTTTTGTTCTTATCTCTGCCTTTTTACCTATTTGCTCAAGAGTTTCCACCTCAGAGACAACGATAAAATCTTTCAACTGAATACCTTTGCCTTTTAGCCTTACATTTGTGTTCGCCAAGATGGGCTCAATTCTTTTTCTTATTGAAGTTAATTATTTCTTTGACCATAAAACAACAAGCAAAGAAGAACCCTCAATATTCTCATTAACATATTTGGTATTCAGAATATTTTCATCATCCATCATACCTTCTAGAATGTCAGACAATTCTAAGTCTTCAATTTGACCTAGTGTTAATCTGCAATAGTCCAGTTTCCTGATCTCCTCTTGAGTTCTGAAGTCAGCCCATACATCTTCCACCATAGGGATATATGTGATAGAGAGTTTCTCTTTATCTTGTCGTTTACCCTTCTGATGTCAAAGTTATTTCTCTTTTTGAAATGCTTCATAGTTACCAATTGCATCTCAGTTTCAATAGCCTTGGCCTTAGCAGAAGTAGCAATGGAGTACCTACCAATCTCAATGGGAAATTTGAAGCCAAGTTTCTTCAACTCCATTTGCTTGTTATGTACAACAATCATTTGCTAGCATAATTCCATCAAAACAATTCTACCACTAGGAAATTTGGGCAACATATATGGATAGCCTAGAAAATAACCAACCCTCAAATAAGTGAAAGTTGGGAATTGGAGGTAGAAACAATGAAAACTATTCACAATTTCCCATGCTTCATCTAAAACTCTCTTCTGCTCTAGTTGAGTATCAAAAAGACACATAAAAACTACAAAGAAAGCATCATTTACTCTTCAAAAGTGATGGATTAATCACTTTAGAGTCAACTAGGGATAGTATTGATATACAGGTACAACTCTTCAGTCCCCTTCACATGTTAATCCTGGGAAACTTCTCATTGAAACAACTGCATAGACTAGATAGGATGTTATGTAGAATTTGGAGGTTGTAGATACTTTGGTCAATTGCTCATGAAGAGCTTTGCTTATCTGTTCAACCTAGAAGATCCTTTGTTTTCCTTGGAGGATGAGTTTAATATAAGGGTACATCCACTCATGAAAAGTGGAGGAAGAATAAAGCCCCCTAACTCTGCTAAGAAGAGTTATTAGGTCATTGACCTCTTCGACAAAATCACTTCTTGGGAAACTTTAGGCCATCTGGAAAGATTAGCCCTTGCAGATTTTAGGTATTTGGTATTTATGACCCTCTTTGCTTTCTCAAGATCATACTCCTAATCAATACTGAAGTCAATCTCTACACAATCCTCTGAACCATGACACATAAAGACTTTGTCCATGAATTCTGAATCTAACTTCATAATCACATTACCTTGAGCATCTACAACTGTTCTATTATTCCTGTTGTAGAAATGAGCCACCTGGAGAACAAACTCAGGATTGTGTGGTGCTACAGGAAAAGAAGCAACCAAATTAATATTGCTCTCCATAATCCTCTTCATGTAATGACTTGGAGATTGTTGCTTTGTCCTCTCCACGAACTCAGCCATATCCACATGATCAATTTCTGTATCCCATATTTCATCCACATTGGATATTACCGAGGTCACAAGAAACACTCCTTGGTATTTATACTTCATGGTTTTAGCTTTCTTCGGCGAAGGATCAATCATCTAAATCAAAGACTTCCTTGGTTAGAAAATAGATCTCGACAATCTTACAGAAGAAACTGCAACATAAATGGCATGATTTTGCAGTGTTAGAGAAAATTTGGCAAATGGGGAACTACAATGTTGAAAATCATGGTCAATAGCATGAGCTTGGCGGGGCTAGAGAGTAATAAAAGTGACAAACTAAGTGAAAGCGAGCTAAAGTTAACAAATGTAAAAATTCTTGAGAGTTAGAGAATTTTGGGAAGGTGATGCAAGGGCGGCAAAAAATTGCCGCCTCTGCATGCAGGGGGAATCACTTTTTTGTCCAAGAGCGGCAAAAATTATCGTCTCTGCACATGGAGGATTAAACTTGCAAAATGTATGAGTGGTAAAAATTACCGACAGTGCATCTTCATACTTAGGAAATTTGTTTAATGCATTTTGATATAAGGGCAGCCAAAATTGCCACCCCTGCATTTTGGTAGAACCCAATGTATTATGTATGGGTGGCAATTTTTGTTGTCCCTACATATGGGGAAAAACACAAGTTTTAAACATGGGCGGCAAAATTTGCCGCCCCTACACCTGGGAAAAACTTTTGTAAACACTAACGACAAAGAATTGCCACTTAAACTTGATACAAGAAACCTTGAGTTTGATGTTAGGTCAGTGAAAAATGCTGCAATTACATTGAGGATGAGGTTTCAAAGAAAAATGAAAAGTCAACAAAAATGCTGATTATATAGTGGAAAAACACATAGATCCAAACTCTAAAGGAAAATACAAAGCTACTTAAAAGTGAAAAATACTGATTCCAAAATAAAAGAGATAAAAGCTAACATAGGAAACGATTAGGGTTACAAGGACATACACATGGGCTCAAATCCTAATCATTAAAAAGAATGAAACAAATGAATTCAACAACAAACCCTAAAATGATAATTGAAGAAAATCTAGAATAGGAAAAAAAAAGAAACCCACATGGAAAACCCTAGCTCAAAACAACGGTAAGATTTGCTCAAACGCGTGCCAAAGAGGTCCAAGGGTTCACTGAAAGCTCAGGGGGATCACGAAGGCAGAGAAACAAAAAACAAAAAATGAAAAATAAAATGTTTTAAACCCATAAAAAGATTTTACAAAACTCAACTTGAAGTGCATTTATTACACTTGGATGAACTAAAAGATGCTTGGGTAGTGAAATTTGCCGCCAGAACATACAATGGGGGTCAACATGCATGGGCAACAAATTTTACCACTAGTGCATTTGAAAAAGATATTAACATGCATCGGCGGCAAAATTTGCTGCCCGTGCATATAACAAGAAACTAACATGTAGTGGCGGGGAAAATTACCGCCCCTACATGTAACTTAAAACACTCTAACTCCCAAAAACATCAAACTTAATTGTTTGATTCATTTGAATTTTGTCTTTATTATGCAAACTTCGAGACACTGAAACAAGGGGGACTCAAATAGATTTTCTGGAGCCAGGGAACTATCCATGAGGGCAAATGGACTCACCTCGTTTTGCATGCTAAGAGTTGTAGGTTACTAAACGGACAAGTTTCGTAGGGGTCATCCTATAAAATGAGCATAACTAATTTTGAGGATAACATAAGGAGAAGGCACTACAATTTAGAAGAGCACCAAATCACCAATAGCTTCTGTTGTGAGAGCCGAGAGAGTTTTCTTCAAATTTTGTAATATATTTTTCAAAACTGAGAGAGAGAGAGAGAGAGAGCTTTTTTTCCAAAATCTTTCTTTTGCATGAAGAATCAAGAATCCCAAAAGGGTCGGGGACACTTATAGAGGTCGTTTCATTATCGCATGAGCATTGCCACATATGTAATTAAGTGACAAGGTGGGAGAATCAACCATTTGAATTTTGGAATCTTTAGGGTGCCAGCTTATCACACGGACGTCTGTGTGTCGCGCTTGCACCCTCAAAAAATTTAACTAATATTCAGTATATGTTCTCAAAAGATTAGGAGAAATAAATGTATGATACAATTTTGACAAACCTTGGTGAGGGGTGAAATATGCCAAGGTTAGGCTAAAGTGGCCCTAGAAACATATTATGGGAATGGACACTAAAGCGAGTCAAAACACAATGTGAAATTGTGAGGGTACGCAATTTTCTATGTTACACCATGAAGCAAATGGTTAGAAATCCTCTCTTTCTCCTAATAAAGCACTGGAACTCTAATATTTTATTGTAATCTTTTTAATTGCTTAATAATACACCGAGTGTGCTTTGGAGGCTAGATTTTTCTCAAAAAGATTTTCTAGGATATATCTTGTACATAATGTGTTTTCTCTATTGTTAGTGTTTAGATTTGTAACTTATTGCATTTCTTCTCTCATAGGATTAATATAGTGATCGTTTAGATTTCTTTTGTGGGCTTAGTTTCCTTTTATTTGGTAGTAGAGCCAAGTTTTTGTTGTAGGAGGGTTTCCTTCTTTGTTATATTAATCCTTGTCTAGGTGGAATCTCTGCATAAGTGATCTTGTTTTTTGGTTCAGAGAATGGAAACACAACAAGAAGGAGATTGTAATTCAACAATACTATATTTTAAGTTGTTGAGGCTCAAAATAAATAATTTGGTTACATGTATAATCAGTGTGGTTATCTCTAGTTATATGCATGATCTATGGGTTGCATGCTAGTGCATGTTGTGGATTTATATTATACTAGACTTGCATGGTGGATACATGAGTGCATATTATGGAGTTGGTCTTTTGGTGACCTAGAAGCTACTGCAACAACCCCTAATTTTTTGCATAATTATTGTAGATTTATTCATGTGGTGACCTAGAAGCTCCTATAATAGCCCTTAGTGTATGTTGTGGATTCGTCTTCATTTGGGTCTACATGGACATTTGATTTACAAATTTTTTATAATATTCCATTTGAAACATGTATTCTTTTTCTGGGTGTTTTATATGTGTCAACGGATTCAGATTTACAAGTATGGTTTTTAGTAGATTTTATGTTTAATTAAAATCTATGAGTTAAGGATTTGTGGAAGACTATTTTCTAGATTGTAATTCCTAAGGGTTTTCTAGATGAAGATAGTTTCACATTTGCATGAAGAGGAAGTTAGTTGCATCTTTCTCTGTGTAGGTGTGTTGGTATGTGATTAGTCACTCAACATCTCTATTGTGGTTTATTGTTGGGTTCTTGAATGAGAAAAAGTTTGACGTTGTATATTTTTTAGCATATTATATTTGAGGATTCTTAGATCTATTGTTTGTGTCATGGGAAGAATTTGCATGATGCCTTGTTTCTAATATTTCTATGGAAAGTTGAATCTACGTGTTTTTGGGTCTACATTGTTCTAGTGGATCTAGGTTGCACTGTTTCAAGATCTGTGAGCTTTGTAGCTATTTTCTTTGGTTTTAGTATGAGCAGTAGCCATGCTCTCTATTACCTTTAGAGTTTGCATGTGTACTTTTTTTTTTGTCTGTGGGTGTTGTGTTTGTATCTATATGTTGCACTAAAAACATAAAGCTAATTTTTTGAAGTGTTGTTTGTTGATTCTAGTCAGTTGGCCTTTTGGCCATTTTTGGTTCATTGGTTCTTACATAGTAGAGAGGTAAGGGAAATATTTTCAAGGCGATACCTTTGGGTAGGGTGTTTTTCTCAAGGGATATCTCAAGTTAATGCTATAGTGATATCTTGGAAAGCATGGAATCTTGGATTTTTCTCTTGCAAAGCAAGAAGTCTAGAAGTTGTCCTAGGAAGGACTCAAGAAATCACTCCTATAATTCTCTGAGCAAGGAGAAGAATTTTTTCTTGGAGGATGTCTCAAACCATCACCCTTATGATACCGTAGAGGGTGGAGAGTAAAAGTTGGTGTCAAAGTTTAGCCCCAACTTATCACTAACACAACACCTTAGAGTCTCAATTATACAAACAAAGGAGAGGACCTATCACTATGTCTAGACCTCTTAGAGTATTTTGGATTCCTCTTAGAAAATTATGTAATTTAAAAAAAAATGGCACTTGATTTAAAGTTTATATGTGAAAGTTATGGCTCCTAGAAGTTTTAATGTGAGATGATTGAGTCAACTTCACCTGGGTGACACTTTCAAGGATGGGGATACCCCTAAGTGACTCTTGGATTCCTGGGGAGACCCTAGACCATTTCCATAATTATGTCTCATGGTTTTGGGAAGAGGAGATGGCAAGTTGTCACTCCAATGTCACCTAGAGTGACTTGGAGGAGAATTTTTGAAGGTATTGCCACATTGATACCTCATGTTGCTTGGAAGAAATGTTTTGAGATTTCATCATTACGAGACCTTGGTGAATGTTCTATGGGGGACAAGGGACATGAACCTTTCTTTCCATGGAAGTTCTAGATCACTTGAATGTGAATCTATCAATAAGAGAGATTATTTTCAAGGTTTATTTAGCACATGGACTATGCTAACATGAGAGGCCCTAGATCATGGTTCAATGGGAGATTTGTTCAAGAATATAGTCAAAGGTGATGATAATATTCATAGTTTTAGAGATGGTGGTTTTACTTTTTCTTTTAAGAGCTCCTGGTGTTGCAGTTGAGTTATTTGATTGTACTAAGGCCGTAGTTGATCTTCAATTTTTTTGGAGATGTATGTTTCATCGTGATGCCATGAGAAGATTTTGTGTGCATAGTTAGAGTTTTGGCATGACATGGTTGTGTTTTAGAATTTGTCACATGTCATGGGTGGCTCTAGTACACTTTCAGTGGGAGCTTTTGTAGTGATGTTGTATTGTACTATAGGAATCTCTGGAACACTTTTAGAGAGACTATTGGCATAATGTGGGTGATTTTGAGCAAATATGTCATTTTGAGATAGATGATCTTTTGTTGTGAAGATGTGAATCACAAATTCATGAGAATCTCTTAGATTATACAATGATTGTGTAGAGAGAGTTTTGGTAGTGATTTGAGTTTTGGGTGAGGCTAGAGATATCTTAGTTTTTTGGAGATTGATTGTTTAAATGTAGAGTCTCTTGATGAGGTTTCAATAGAATGATTCAGAAGCCTACACTTGGAGCTA
Organism: Cunninghamia lanceolata; assembly: GCA_027924645.1. Classification (NCBI taxonomy): domain Eukaryota; kingdom Viridiplantae; phylum Streptophyta; class Pinopsida; order Cupressales; family Cupressaceae; genus Cunninghamia; species Cunninghamia lanceolata. Next base: position 736,595 of record BSBN01000010.1, read on the forward strand.
AATGTGATTTCAATATGGACTTGATGAGAAGATTGTTTTGAAAGAGAGTTGGAATGATCTAGAGCTAAAAATGAGGAATGATCTCATACCCCCAATCTCGAGGAGGTCCACTCGATGAAGAATGATTTGATAGGTATTGCCCACCTAGTTTTCATATCCATTCTAGTTATGATTTATCTTATTATGTGAATGAGTCTTGAACTATGAAGCTGCCAACTCTAAGGATGGTTTTGTCTAGAGCTATGGAGTCAGTTCTAAGGACTACTTTGAGGAATGCATAGAATGGTTAGTGGCTTTGAGACTGTTCCCTAGGTATGGGAATGGATGTTAGTTTGATCTTCCTTTTAGTTTGAGAAGCATACATCTCCTCAGATTCTTTGAGTTGTTATTGCTATTGTGTTTGACCTTGGGGTTGAATGGTTGGATGTTGAGATGGTTTTTCAATACAGGGATTTGGAAGGAGATCTACTTGTCACAATTAGAGAACTTGTTGGTGCTGACAAAAGGACATGGTATGGTTTGCAAGGTATCTCTCTTTGGTCGAAGGTTTTACTCTGGGAGGTTTGATTAGTATGTTATTAGATTTAGGATTTATGTAGAGATAATAAAATCACTATGTTTGTGTCAAACATGTTGGTGATCATTTACTATTATTATACTTCATTATTTTTTAGTAATAGTATGAACAATTGGGGCTCTTTACTCTCAATTTTAAATGTCATGTTCAAAGAACTTGGAGAGCTAAGTTTTCTTGGGGTGGAGATCATGGAAGAGAGAGTAAGTAGAAAACTTTCGAGGAATTATGTTTTTTTGCAATGGTTTGGTTGTAGGTTTGCAAATTAGTGAATGTTCTTTGACACAAGATGAGATAAAGGATGTGACCCATGTCCTTTATGTGAGTGGTTGGTAGTTGGTGGAATTTTATATGCTATGGTCAACACCAAACTAGACATTACCCAAGAAGTGGGAGTCCTAAGGAGGTATACATGCCATTAAATTGTGGTACACAAGTCTTCAATTTTTGCATGCCTATGTGCTTGCTACCAAGGAAGACAAACTTGTTCAAGTGAATGGATATATAGGGACCTGTGGTTGTATATTGGGCTAGACATGTAGATAGATAATGCTTTACTTATGGGTGTGTTTTCCCTATTTTGTCACGTGGTTAGTTAGATGTGTGGGCAATTTTATGTGGTTGTTGTTCTAGCTATAGAGGTAGAGTACGTAGTAATTACTTGGAACTATTTTGGAGGAGTTCTAGCTTTAGTTTCTGTGTCCAAATATTGGATTTAAGTAGGATGCAATGATGATTCTATGTGACAGTTAGTATATCATCACCTCGATTGGGGATCTTATATTTCATGTGTTGATAAAGTTGTTTTACTTTATTCATGACATAATGAGGATGAGAAGATTTTGGGCAAGATCGTGGTCACCTTGGAGGTTGTTACAAATGCTTTAACCAAGATAGTGAGCATAGAGAAGTTTAGTTGATACAACGTGTCTATGGGCTTCTCAACCCTTAGCAATTAGTTTAATTTTGTTGGTTTTCCATTTTTCTCTTGCAAGAGATATGGCAAGTGGGAGAATGTTGGGATTAGGTGTCCTACACCTTGCTATTTCCCAATATTTGAATTATTTAATTTGTATAAATTATGTGCCCACACGGAAAAAGATACCCCACTTGATGTGGCATTATTCACCACATGTGAAAATGTAAAAAAAGTAAAATGTATTATTTATAGCACTTAGTGTCGTGGAAGTCATTAAAAGCAACTACATGACACTTGTAAGGTGTGAAAGTGCTAGCTTGGGAAAAACCATGAAAAGAGGGAGTTAATTTTATGGATAAAAAAATCAAGGAGGATTTTCAGTTAATGCATGTGATAGTCTTTCTAAAAGGTGAATAAGTCTAAAATAGTAACACCTATGTTTAGTGAGCATTGAATTTTATGCCTTGATTTAGGCAGTGAATTTACCTATGGTTTTAACATATGGTTTTGGGAAACTATCCTTGATTTCTAGTTTTGGACTTGCCTAAATATTAGATTCATGTATTGGTGGTGATGAGATGTGATACTTTAGTTTTTTGGGGGTTATACTACTGGATTGACTCCATGAAGCTAGCAATTGGACATATCCTCTTTCTCTTTATAGAGAACTAAAACTCTAATATTATATTGTAATATTTTCAATTGCTTAATAATATATCAAGTGTGCTTTGTAGGCCATTTTTTTCCCAAAAGAATTTCCTAGGATATACCTTGTGTAATGTGTTTTCTCTATTATTATTGTTTAGATCTATAACTTATTACATTTCTTCTCTTATAGGATTGATGTAGGATCTGTTTAGTTTTCTTTTGTGAGCTTAGTTTTCTTTCAATTGAAAGGTTTAGTATATAGGGTGGTTTTGATATATTAGAAGGTTTAGTATATAGAACGATGGGATTGGTAAGGTTTAGAGTGATAATAGCTTCTTTAGGGAGACATAAGAATAAAATAGTTTGTGTTATGTGCCAAATGAGTTTTAAGTTTAAGTTTTAGGATATAGGGTTTAGGGTTTTAAGGGTTTGGGGTTTATAGGGTTTAGAGTTTAGTATCGAGGATGTAGGGTTTAGGGTTTACAAACTATGGTTTATAGTTCATGGTTTAGTGTTAAGGTGATCCTAGTGCAATTTTGTGCATCACTCATTTTTGTGCATCAATTGAATAATACACCATTTCAGGTTATGGAATTCTCTTGTGCACTTGTTCAACACCAAGACACATCATAGATAGATATAGATCTAACAATACAACTTCACACATATCTATGTAAGAATTAAATTCTACAATTCCACACCACTCAATGTAAGAAACTCACACACACACTTCATAGTTGCATCATGCATTATCATGGCCACGTGTTATCTAAAGAGTTTACACACTAACTTTGCCAACTCCTCTAGCAAACATATGTTCTTTATGCATGACCTTACACATAACCACACATGCATTTGCATAAATATGATCAGTTTAGCACCATACATATTTGACACATGACTGTGCCTATGACACATGATCATGCTATCTAACTAGCACCATACGTGTCTGACACGTGGCACACTCTTGTCCACATGGGAAGTGCACCATATGTGCACAACACTTATTAGCACATCACCTAGCTAATAACTAATTATATAGTTACAACACACTATACATTCTATAGACTAGTTAGACTAGCTGGATTAGTATAATTACACTTCAAAGTCTCCCTAACAAAATTAGGTGAATGCCACTATGTGTTTCTAGATAAAATTTTCTCCATGAAAATTGCACCATAGCATTTTTCAGCTTGTAAGTGTGTCCTTCATCTCCCACAAAGAATTAAATTGTTAGTATTAGAGTTATGAGTTGGTTCCCATGTCATTTATCACTAGCCACACCTACCTAGGTTCTTGACATTTTAACACTTTTATTTTCTTCATGCCTAGCCAGGGAGGAAGAAAATGCAAAGCCAAAAATTCCCAAGGTAAACGTTTGTCAACCTCTCTAGATGAAAAAGACTCTTCATCAACCTCTCTAGATGATAACATTCACCTATGCAACGGGATACTTCTTTGATGCCATCGATATCAATTGCTACCACATGCTCTTGAGTCATGAAATGCAGGCTTCATCCTCATCCTTAAATAGCTCATATATCACATAGCACATAGCCACTAGTTCACTAGTTCTTGTCTTAAGTGGTCTCATTGTTACTAAGGGAAAAAATAATTGGTGCACACATAAGCTTTGACAAGTTATCTACACAAAATAGGAAGAACTAGTACAACTCCATGTTGAGTTCCTATGGTTCCCCACTCTCATTTCAATAGTAGTAAGCAAAGTATATGTGGATAAGGTTCTAAAATCTTCTCTCCTCAAATGTGCTCTAATATAATGGTAGTGTCAATAATGGTGCAACACACATACTTTTCAACTATAGACTCCATAGCTCATTGAAAAGTATGCATCACATCTAGAGATTTGCCTAGATCACCAAGGCATCACATCTTCACCTAGATCATTGGCATCATAAGGCTAACCTAGCAACAATCACAACTCTAACTTTTGTAGCCATTGGTAGCACATAAGTTAGATAATTGAAGAGGCCATGACTATTCGGTCTCGTGCAACACATTGTACAACCTTTAAGTTACACACCCTCTTTCATCTCTCATGCCCCAGATTCTACATCTACACAACACAAAGTAATAAAGAAACTACATTCTCTATAGCATTATTCTTATAGAAGGATACATCAACTTAGACATCAATAACCTTGATAGGTCTAAGCCTCTAAAGTAGCACTATTAGTTGGTTGGAGGAAAATATTGATCACAATCATCTCAACATGTTGACTTGCACCAACCACGATGTTTGTATCACCTTGTGTAAGAATATTGATTATTTTGATGCACTTTCTCCTTTTTTAGTAATGATTCAAATACACACTTTTGTAAATGCTTTGGCACTGAAATGACACATGCTCACCTATATAGCTTCACACCCAAAACAAGTCACATCTACATTCACATCAAAAGATTATAGTTCTCCTTGAGACTACAAGCACATGGAACCACCGTAGCTATAGTCCAATATGGTCAAGTTCTTGGTTCAACAACAATAGACCCATGTTGCTTTGGACAATCACACATCCATCAATAAATAGGACACTACACAATCCTACACAATACATTTCAATATTTTCTGTGACTAATCCACTGCATCACTAGAAACATTCTTTTGGATCATATGTGCTCCATAATTATGTACTACTTTGTGTTCCAACTCTTGTGTATGGGGACATGCATCCCTTCACAAAATACAAAAAAAATTATTCAACACCCTCTCCTTTTAGTGTTAGAGTACAGGGATTGACTTCCATTAGTTTCTACAAGTATTCATAGTCAAGATCATGAATTAGACAACAATCACTGATTCCTAGGAAGGAGTATGACTACTTTGAATCTTTACTAATTCTTGAGTAGAAGTAAAATCTCTTAGGTAATTCACATCTACAATTCATTAGCACATATGTGCATCATCAAGCTACACATCACACACATCTTAGGTCAACCCACATTTGACCATGCCTATTTTTGTGCTAGTACCTTTGGGTATTTTCTAGTATAACAAGGACCCCGATCTTCAATAAAAGGTGAAATTATTTGAGCACAACCTTGTAATGGTTTGACAACCATTGGTTCTTTAAGTGACCATCAACATAGCTTCTTTATCATGCCCCAAAACATAATGGAGACTGTAAACACCTAAAATTAACCGCACTTCCCAACTTGATTATTCTTTTCATTAATTAAATGATTCTTAATTATTTAATTAATTTCAATCATTCAACCTTTTTCTTCTACATTAATTAAATAATTATTAATTATTTAATTAATCCTTTCATTTTTCTAAAGAATTAAAGAATTTATTATTTAATTAATTAAATCATAATCCAACATTAATTAAATAAATCAAATATTTATTTAATTAATAAAATCCAAATCACATCTTCTTCTTGATATCTTTCCTTTTTTAACTCATGTGTATCTAATTAATTAATTTAATTAGATAATCCTATCAATTAATTTAATTAGATAATCCTATCAATTATCCCCTAATCTCTCATCTTATCTTTTCTTGATTTATTTCTTTTTTATTTCTTCTTATCTTATCTCATCTACTTGTTTTATTTCCTATTTTGTCAAATAAAGCAAAAATCAAATCCTTATCTCTCCATCGTAAAAAATCTATAAATCTAGCCTCAACCAAGCCATTATCATCACACAAGAAGGTAGTGTTATATTGCAGAAATTACAAGCAATCAACATCTCATTCTATCCATCAAAGATCACTAGAGAACAAAGCTAGTAGATTAGGATGCATCTACTCCATTCTATCAAGTGTGGAAGACTTGGTTTGAAGGAGAAGGTAACATGTTATATTGCGTTTATCTTCTTTTATTTCCTTTGATCATTTTCCTGCATACATTTTGGCACGCCCGTTGGTCTAACCCCACTTGTTGCATGTTTATGCACTTGCATTTTTGGATCTAACATTTTTTGTATCAAGATTGGATAATAAAGTTTTGTAGATCATCTCCTATGCTGAATCCAACATCACGGTTAAGTTCGAGAGGCCTCGCAGGTGATTTTTGACATATCATACCCTATACATTGCTCCCTAAAAAATTTGAATTTTTTTTACATGTAGATCCATACAATATAGATATGTACCGTATAGGCCCACTCTGTACAACCCTTTTACCATTGCTACAAACCCCAGTCATCACCCACTAACTGCCTAGTTTCTCCACCCCTACAAATCTCTGTCACCTCCTGAAGTCCTCCCACCACTCTTGTTGTAGTCCCTAGAATCCCTGTCGCCACTATCTAACAACTCCTCCATCCCCCAAATCCCTGTTAGCACCCCTTGTAACCACTACCACCCTCGTCTCTATTGGATTTCCACTCCACCACCTCCCCGCTTTGTCTTCCCACTCTATCTCCCCGCTTCGCCTACCCACTGCTCCTCGCCACTTGATCCCTTGGTCGCCACCCTCCAAAATCCCTGTCGACACCCCCTTCGTAGCCGTCGCCTACTCTAAGCCCTGTCGCCGCCACCTCACAACCCTCCTTCCACCTGGTCACCACCCCTACAAACCCTGGCACTCGTGCCCCTGGCCCCTTAGTTTGCAGTCACCTGCGTGACCAGGGGACCAACGCCCCCGCTCCCTCTCTTTTTTCTTTTATTTTAGCCCCTGGTCAGGTGACCAGGGGTTTGGTTGAACTATTAGCTACCTCCCCTCTAATTATCGGTTCTAACTGTCACTTGTGCCTAGTTTAATGCTAACCATTAGCGGTCAGTGTAACCAACTGGGCTTGCCTCTTTGCCTTTTAGAGCCCTAACATGGCTATTTTTTCTTTTTCGCATAACTTGGGCATAACAATTCATATTTTCATGAAATTGGTGGAATTGGAAAGTTGATTTTCCCAACTTCACTGTGACATAGGTCACATTAGTCCATTTTATTAGATTTGTTAGGTATATTCAGTCAAACACACCCTTTCCTTGCAATCTTTAAATTGCTATAACTTTTGCATTTCTTAACGAAATATAACGATTTTTTTTAAACTATATAGAATCTCGCATAGAATCTGATCATAACATACAATCTGTTGTACTTGCTCATCATTTTCATAATTTTTTCCAGATTTATCCTTTTTCACTCTAATAACTAGGTTTGCAAGTTGTTTGTTTTCTTTTTTGTTTGGTGGAATAGGGGAAGAATTAAGGCGCTACATCAACATCAGATCTAAAGGCAAACATTCCAGGTGCACACAATCTAACTTTTTCATTTTCAATTGATCAAATAACTTGTTTGCAACATCACACTTCAATTTGATCTTAAAAAGAACACTTGTTTGGATCATCATATTTGATTTTGGGCATAACACGAAGATGTGTTTGTATCATCACATTTGGACTTGGACATAAAAAAACTTGTGCTTTCTTTTCTTGGTGGATTTGAGTGCGATTTAGGATGTGTATGCTCTTCCCTTGCACTTAGTGTGATCTTGGGAATCAAAAACATCCTTTAATCCATTCATCTTCACACACACATTTTAGTTTCTAAGGGTCAATCAACATTGTGAGTGCGAGTCAAGTGTGTGAGTATGCTCTCTCCTCGCACCACAAGGTGATCTTGGAGATCAAAAACACCACTTGATTTGCTTTTGTCACCCTTTTAGGAGGCCTACTTGGAGACACACCAATCCAAGGGATGACCTTAGCTCTAGTGAGGAGTGAATTGAAAGACACACCTCTTGGAAGTTGGAATCTTGTCATTTAGGCTAAGCCCCCAAGAACTTTATACCTTGGGGAAGTGAAGGTGAAGGGTGGGTTACCCTCTTCTCCCAGCTGCGTGGCATTATTTCACTTTCATTTCACGAAATTCAACCCCCTGTACCTTGTGTATATTGGGGACATCCTTAGACAACCTATTCATCCTAGCTTAAGACCTATTGGCCACACCCATTTGACTAATATTAGGCTTGTTGATGTGTCTTCAAGTGTCTTCATAATCACAACAATCAATTTTCAAATTCAAACTTGCTATTGTGTCTTGTGTGTGTGATTTATGCATGTACATGTGAAATATTTTGTTTGGAGATTACCTAAGTCAAGCTATCAACAAATACATTCCACATCATCCTAATTTTCCTTGTCATCACTTTCATCCGAATCCAAGTCACCTTCATCATAATCAAAACCCTAATCATCCCTAATTATCCCAATCATTCCAAATCATCCAATCCTATCATCTCTAATTATCCAAGTCATCCTCACCCATCCTCATCATCTCAAGCATCCAATCACTCTATTCTAATCATCCTAATCACCCCTCTTATCCACCTCATCCCTAATCATTCTAAGCCTTCATCGTAATCTAATCAATCCCAACCTATCCATAACCCAATCAATTTCATCTATCTCAAGTCCTAATCATATCCCAATCACTCCACATCATCATTCTAATTCTAGCCTAATCATATCTTCCACCTTTTATCCTAATCATAATCTATTATTCATAATCCCATATCATCCCACATCATTGTCTTAATCCAAATTCATCCACATAATCTCATCACACTCTATTCTTCATCATCCTAATCATAATCCTATTCTTAAGCCCCATCTAATCCATCCTTTCTCAAAATGGTTATGACACTAGAAAACAAGAACCTAGAGCAAAATCGTTACGGTGTTCAAAAAATGCTTGATGAACTTAGGATGCTATATAAAAAGGAACAAGTCACTACCCCACCACAACATCAACACATGCAACAACAATAACAAACCATAGACCAACAATTCCAACAAATCCTAGACCAACAAATCATACAACAATAACAATCCCAAATACAACTACAAGCTCTTTTACAACAACAACAATTCCAATCACAAAAACAACAAGTCCAAACACAACCACACCCTCAACAAATTACACCTTGATCCCACGTGTTACCTCCAATGTCATACCAACCTAGCCTACTTACATATCACGTCAATTCCACATAAACCTATCCTATGTATACCCAACAACATCCAACTCTTTATTCCTGTTGGTAACATAGTTAAAGACATTGCTGATTGGGTAATGTTATCATTAATGGTAACAAGGCATTCAGAGCATGATGGAGCTAAGGGTGATTGGGAACTCAACTTGGAACAGTTTGCATACAAGGTTTTGGTCCGGAAACAAAAGACTAAGGCAGAATGGCTAAGTACTGACAACACAGAGTCAGTAGGAGAGACTCAAGTGGTATTCCTCCATAGTGGATGGTCAAGGTATGTGGTTTAGGTATGTTATTCAAAATTGTTCAAAGGTGCTATGTTCAAGATTGAAAGTCCTGACAACTTTCGGAAGATAAACTGTTATTGGTCTAAGTCTGGGTAAATAGAGTAAAAGTAGGAACAGTGCACAGTACCAGAGTAAAAGGGTCCGCATTCCTTCACTGTTGCATATTTCATCCTACGGTTCTGAAGGTATAATAAGAAGTCCAGAATGAATGTTGGTTATGAATATTTGAGTCTCATATAGTCCGCAAAGTGAGTTTTGATGTGACAGATGAATTGGTTAAGTATGTTCTTAAGAGACAAGCCGATAGGCATGTTAGATCTTTATGCGGAGAAGATATATTATTTGTATAATAAATCTAAGTGGTTGTATGATTGGTGCTGACATATATGAAGACAATTATATGTTTGGTTAGGTCCGCATTACAGTTTATATACATGATCAAGCCGACAAGGTAAAATACATTGCATACACGCTTCATGTCTGGCTTGCCGACCTAATTATGAGATGAATCTTGTTGCGGATATAAATAATCAATGGATTATGATGTTGAAAGATATAGAAGTGGTGATATGTGTGCGAATTCAAAGTGTGAAGGATTATGAGAAGAGTGTAGAGCAGAAAAAGAAAACAAGGGTAGAAAATAGAGTACATGTAGTTGAGTTGAGAAGTAGGGCAGAATAAATGAAGACCTTTGAATATGTATATTGAGCCTTCAATGGAACTGTTATCCATCATATGGCAGATGCATTTACAATAGTTCATAACTGGCAATGAGCCAATCCTTCTTCTATCTTCTTTTTCTCATGGCAGTGAGCCTTTGTGCAGTGAGCACTTCTTCATAGGGCAGTGAGCCTTCTTGTAATTCAATATTGTATTATCATAATATATTATGAGCTAACACTCATCATGGTTTTTCCCTTTTTGGGTTTTCCACGTAAAAATCTTGGTGTCTATGTGTTATGTCTTTGTGGCTGTTGTTCTTATGTTTTTTCTACTTTCATATTATTGAGTTTGGAAATTGGATTAATCAAGTAAAGAAGTGGATTTTAGGAATACTGATTCACCCCCCTCTCAGTATTCAACAATTCCAATATTTCAACTCAAATCTATTTACAAGACTATCAAGTTCCTTCACAACAAGAACATGCAAGTCCAAGTTACCTTTTGCACCAAGATCACGTGTCCTTAAGTCCTCATGTTACCTTTGATAAGGGGAAAAACACTCTAGCTTATGGATCCTATGGGTATCCTCCATCATCATCTAATCAAATGCCTATCCAAGAGCCTCCTGGTCTTATCCCAACACCACCATGCAATCCATTTGCCAATCCATCAACCCCTTCAATCCCTTCATTACTATCTTCCTCCAAATTTCTTTATCCTAATCCATTAACCCACATTCCTCCTAGTCATAATCCCTTCATTCATCTACCACATAATCCTTCTCCCAATATACCATATCATCCTTCATCCAATCTACAATATCCTCCTTCACCAGATATATCATATATGATCCACCACCTAGTCCATTAAACCCTTTTATCCGTCCACCATGGGATCTATCCACTCCTAATCCTAATCCATAGAATCCCATTATCCCTCCACCTTATCCCAATCCTAATCCATCCACCCCTATTATCCATCTACCTAATCCTAATCCTAATCCTACACCATATACTCTTATTATCCATCCATTATATTGTCCATCCACCCATATACTTATGAAGGATGTGATCTAATGGCTATTAGCAAGGAATCAACCATCTCCATGTCATCAAATGCCCATCCTTGAACCTATCCAAGAACCTTCAATCAATATGCCTATTCCTCTAATCCCATCATGTAGCCCACAACCCATCAAGCCTATTGAAGAGTCTCCTACCATGAGCCCAAGCCAAGATCCATTATATACTCATGTTGTTGATCATCTAGAACCCATCAAGCCCATCCAAGAGTCTTCTACTCCCATCCAAGAAAATAAAGAGCTATGTTAAAAGTCTCTCCTAATGCATGTGGAAACATCAACCCCTCATCCAAATCAAGATCAAAACACCTCATTCAACCTATCCATAACCTATATCTTCTCTATGATCAAGATATTATCTATGATGAAGAGCCTATTCATGAGCAAATTCATCCCATCCATAGCACACTTAATCTTATTTATGATCAAGCTCCCATCTATGATCAAGATCCTATCTATGATCAAGAAAACCATGATGATCCTCTTAGCCAAATTTATGCATTCCATGATCAAGAGATTATCACTCCGCCTATCCATAATCCCATAACTATCCATGAGCATGATATCCAAACTACTCCTATCCATTCTCCACCTAGCCCTATCCATGATCCAACAACATCCACTTCCCGTGATGAGACACTTGGCTTCCAAGTAAACATAGATGATCAAACAAATAGCTTGGATCTTAATGAGCATGATTAAAACCAAGATCTTATTGATCCTTCATCAAATCCTATTGACCACCTTTCAAATCGATCATCCTATCCCCTTGGTCCTGCTACCTTCATCCATGGTGGTTCTCTCATAGGATAGGAACAACTTCTATCCACCACCCTACCTCCCCCATCTAATAATGGACTTGCATCTTGTTTCCAAAGCAACAAACATCCCATTGCACATTGCATGATCCAAAACATGAACTATCAAGGCAAAGGTTTAGGCCTTCTTGAACATGGTATCTTGGAGCCCATCCATGTCCAAATCCATCCACAATCACATGGCCTTGACTATATATCCCAAGGACAACAATCCAACCATGTTGGTACCACTCACACACCTCATAAGTCATCTCCTTCCACTCCCAAGATAACTGCACCTCATCACACCTCCAAATCATATGTCACCATCTCTCCTTCATTGTCATACAAATCCCAAAAGCATGTGACCATACATCTCCCTCCATCCACTCTACCTCCACTCCTCCGAACTCCTAATATCCCTATCATTAAATCCCCTAACCCATCTATCCACACATCCCATTCCCTTAAATCCCCTAACATTCCTAATCAAGACCAACCAATGCACACATCGACTAAACATGAAGCTATCAAAAATTGATGGGATCCCAAAATTATCATTTGGATGCTTCCTCACATAAAGTAAAAAATGTACAAAAGCCTCAAAATTATCATGCTGAAGGGCATTGATACACAAAGCAAAATCAAAAATCCAAAAGGCTACAAACACCCACACCCCCAAAAGCAAAAACAAAAATGGTGTGGGTCCTTAAGCAAAACATATAAGTCCAAATGAAGCATCTAGATCCCATTATATCAAAAATCCTAAATCCCAAAAATCCCACAAATCTTGCTCCCCATCTAAAGCTTCTAGAAATCCTAAGTCCATTCGAGTCCCTAAGTACTCAAATTAGAAAAATAAAAAAACCCCATTACTCCCCGCACTCTCTCCACATCACAAGCTTCAAAATCCATTATGGTGTGTGTAACCTTGGTCTTGGTTCCCCTCTACCCCATGATATTTCCACTTAACTTCATCCCCCCATCTCATATCCCCTATCCCACACATCTCCCCTATCACACTTATATGGTCCATGCTTTCTCATAAATCCACATCATAATCCACTATCCTCCCTCCATCCATAATCCACACCATAATCCACTAGATTATCCATTCATATCATAATCCACATCATAATCCTCCATCTCAACCTCATCCACTCACCTACCAACATCCATGCACATAATGACACTCAACATGGTCCATATGCGACATACATCCAAAAATGGGACACTATCACATCCTCTTGGAAATAGATGGTTAAGTCCCCATCCTCCATCCAAATCTCTCTTTCCCCCCATCCACCCATCCTATCCAAATATTCCAAAAAAATAAAATAAATAATAGTAAAGAGAAATCATTCGTCCAATGGTGAAAACTTGGCAAAAGGCTCCTTGGATAAGTACCATGATGAAAACCTAGCAAATAGGCATCATGAGTAGATCGATTGTCTATGTACCTTACACTTGGGGGCATGTTGTCTCATCTAACCATCCTATCATTCCTTCTACCTATCCTTCCTATCATATCTTCCTTATCTATTATATCTGCATAATTATCCCCTTCATCCAATCCATCCTTCTTTCCTCTTTTTTGATCTTGATAAAGATAGGGGAAAAATGTTGAAACATGCTTTGGATATCTCTTGATATACCTCATCCTTTCCAACCAATCCAATCAATCCTATTGTCATAAGCTTTGTTATGTAAAATCCTAAACATTATACCTAAAATGGGACATGCTATTCCTATGCAACATAGTCTTTGGAGATCACATCCTAAACACCTCATCCATTCCATCCACTATTGCCTATACTTTAATCCATCCATCTATCATGCGTCTTCCATCCCATTTATTATCTCCCATCCTTTTATCATTTCATCTAATCCCATCTTCATCCTCTTTGCATCTAGACTTGGTTTTCTCTTGTCATTGGTATCTAGCATCTAGGCTATCCAAATTATAATCCAATGCCATCCCAAAACAATTCAAAATCCAAAAATATCATAACATTACCAAAATCCAAAAATATATATATATATATATATCCAAAAAATCCAAAAAAAAACAAAACATCCAAACAAAAATCCCAAAAAATCAAAACATCCAAAAAATCTAAAAAAATTACAACATTCCAAAAATCCAAGAAATAAATCTGAATGCATGCCATATTTAATCCATACCAATCCATCGAGTCATCTAGTCAATCATCCAAAAGCATACTTTGGTTTTGTTTCAACCTTGTTGTCAAACCTATCAATCGATCATTTATCCAATCATCATCAACGAGATATATCGTTCCCACATTCTTGTGTTGTTCTAGGGATATATCGTTCCCCACAATGACAACATTATCTTCAATCAGTCAAATCAATCCTTGATTAATTAATCCTTAGTTAATCAATCCTTGATTAATTAATCCTTAGTTTTCAGCTTGATAGGGGTAATCATCTTGTTTGTTTTTGAATCATTTGTGCATGCATGGTTGCTTGCTTGTGTGTGTTATCTTTTTTTATCTTGCATTTGTATTAGTCTTGGTAGGATATTGTCACCACGACATCATGGCCTTCCATATCATGGTGCCCAATGACATATGTTTGCTTGTGACCTTTTATATTTTATGCATAGGACACATCGTCACCTTGGTCTTTATACCTTGGTGCATAATGTCTAGTGTTATATCAAACTATATGATTGCTCGCTGAATGTAGCATAACGTATCATTCATCCATTTCCTTAACTAATCTATTTCATCCATTTTGAGAGCATACTTGTGTTCTTCTAACCTATCTATCCTCTCGAGGGGACATACCATCCCTACATCATCTTTCCTTGTTACTTTTGCTTCAAGTGACTGGGGCATCATCATCCCTAATCCTACCATCTTCTTCTATCCAACCAAGCACTATATTTTATCTTTCTTTTAAATGATGTTGCTTCAAAACACCATCTCAAAGAGGGGAAAAATGTAGACACCTAAAATTAACCTCACTTCTCGACTTGATTATTCTTTTCATTAATTAAATGATTATTAATTATTTAATTAATTTCAATCATTCAACCTTATTCGTCTACATTAATTAAATAATTATTAATTATTTAATTAATCCTTTCAATTTTCTAAAGTTAATTAAATAATTTATTATTTAATTAATTAAATCATAATCCAACATTAATTAAATAAATCAAATATATTTAATTAAAAAAATCCAAATCATATCTTCTTCTTGATTTCTTTCCTTTTTTTTAACTCATGCGTATCTAATTAATTAATTTAATTAGATAATCCTATCAATTATCCCCTCATCTCTCATCTTATCTTTTTCTCTATTTATTTCTTTTTATTTCTTCTTATCTTATCTCATCTACTTGTTTTATTTTCTCTTTTGTCAAATAAAGTAAAAATCAAATGCTTATCTCTCCATCATAAAAAAATCTATAAATCTAGCCTCAACCAAGTCATCATCACACAAGAAGGTAGTGTTATGCTGTAGAAATCACGAGCAATCAACATCTCATTCGATCCATCAAAGATCATTGAGAACAAAGCTAGTAGATTAGGGTGCATCTACTTCATTCTATCATGTGTGGATGACTTGGTTTGAAGGAGAAGGTATCAAGTTATATTGCATTTATCTTCTTTTGTTTCCTTTGATCATTTTCCTGCATACAGAGACCATTAATCTTCAAGAAAGGGTGAGTGATCCAATCATAATCTCTCACATCACATATTCATATGCATTTGCTCAATAATACACCATTTTATGCCATGGCATTCCCTTACATGCTTTTACAATGCCAATACACATCACATATAGATAGATAGCTGGTAGTATGTCTTAAACACATCTATGCAAATATTATCTTCTACAATTCTATGCTACCCAATGCAAGAAAGTTGTGCCTGCACTTCATGACTATGTCATGCAAATTATCATGGCCACATGCTATCCAAAGAGTTCACTATGCTAGTTTCCACAATAACTTCGCCAACTAATTTAGCATACATCTCTACTTTATGTGCGACCTTACATAGATCACACATGTATCTACAATTATATGATCAACTCAACAATATACATGCCTAAGATGTGATGACACTCGTGCCACATGATCATGCCAGTGCCATACAGGTCTGCCACCTAGCACACTTATATCCACATGGGAAGCATATTATACACACCATTTGTTAGCATATTGGTAAAGGTTTATCTAACATCCAATTGTCTAAGTACATCACACTATATACATTTTATAGACTAGTTTGCTTAGTATGGTTGCACTTTAGTCTCCTTAGCAAAATTGGGTAGATGTTATTCCGTACCTAAATACAAGAACTTGTTTTCCCTACCATATTCTTTGTAATATGTATCATACACCATTGATGACTAAAGAATATCTTTTATCACACTCTTAGCATGGCTCGTGTACTTCTAGCCATGTCTTCACTATAAAGTTTTTACAACATAGGAATGTTTCTAAACATAAACCTGTCTCCATGAACATTGTTCCATAACCTTGCCATAACTTGCAAGGTTGTCCTGTGGTTCCCACCAAGAATCAAATCATTATGGTTTGGGATGAAGGTTTTAGGGTTTAGGATGTAAGGTTTACCTAGTTTAGGGTTTAAAGGACACATAATGTACTAGGTTTAGAGTTTAGGATGTAAGGTTTGGGGTTTAAGATGTAGAGTTTAATGTTTTTAGTTTGGTTTGTAGGGTTTAAGATGTAAGATTTATTTAGTTTTGGGTTCATGATACATGGTGTTTAGAGTTTATGGTTTATCTAGTTTAGGATGTAGAGTTTACCTGGTTTAGTGTTTGGAATTTAGGGTTTAAGATACATAGGGTTTAGGGTTTATGATGTAGGATTTGCCTAGTTTTAAAGTTTGGGTTTAGGAGTTATAATTTAGGGTTTGAGATTTGAAGTTTAGGATGCAGGGTTTGAAATTTGGGGTTTAAGTTGTAGGGCATGTAGTATTTAGGGTTTATGGTGTAGGTATTAGGGTTTAGTGGAAATAGGGATTAGGTTTTAAGGTGTAGGATGTAGGTTTGGGGTTGGGGTTTAATGTTTAGAGTTTACATGATTTAGGGTTTGTGATTTATAAAATCACTTTCCAATCTCCAAGACCACACAAATCTCCTAGATAACATTCAATAGAAAATCCAACTTTAAATTATGTACCTAATTAAAACAAATAAACTTCAAAGTATTTAACTTATGACAACGAAGAAGAGCTAGAGGCTCCAACACAATAATCAATCAATCATCTTTAGCATCGACACTCATTATTACATTCAATGGATTTATAAAGCCTTTCAACTTAGTAACTACTTAAATTACCCAATAACTAACTAACACCTAATAAATTTATTATTTAGTACATCACATATAAATATTAATCTAGATGTCATGCACTAATAAATTCCTAACACCCCTCTTTAGTGCCGACATAGGAACTTTATTCTAGCATTGTATTGAAGTATTGACATTGGCTTTGGTCAGTTGTCACCTATGTCTTTTGAGTTGTAGTTGAGATTCACCTCCTATTTCATAATTTCCTAGTAATAAATCCAACAATGGCCTAAATATTCTAGAAAATGTGCTTAATCATCCCAAGGAAGCTTCTTGGAATAAAGAATTCTGCCACAATAATCAAATAAGCCACCCAACTTTGGACACCAATTAGGATATGAAAAGGATCACAACATAGTTGTTTCATACATAAAGACCTTGAACATCCATATGGATCTTGTTGAAATTGCTCTCTTACCAACGCCTCACCTTTTGATCTTGCAACTATAGATGATGGTGATGCAGGAGTTCCGACATAGAAAATTTGGAAAACTAGAAATCTTAATACTGACTAATGAATGTATGCAAAATGCTTCTACTTGAAATCATAGCTCACAATCGTTATATTGAGGATAAGTTCCTACAAGTTCCCAAAAATGATAATATATGTTACGAATTTTCACCCAATGCTTTCTAGCAATCATGGAATAAATAAATCACTAGAGTTTCCATTTCAATCCTTTCAAAATCTCCCCAACCCCAAATATAAGCTACTAGCCTAGTATCTTAATATGTTGTGGCATGCCAAAAAGAAATATGGAAATGTGATTGGTTGTAAGGAAAAACAAGTTGCCAAAGAGTCCTCAAGAAGAGAAACAAATAAGATGAAGAGGGAAGGCCATCTTAGTAATGGTTAGAGGGAATAATTTCATTCTCCTCTAGCAGTTTTGAGTGCTATCATGTCGGTTGTATCTTTTGTCAGCAAATATCATCATTCCATAATATACTTTTGATTGAATTACATGGCCAACAGATCATGTTGTTTGTCTCATAGCATCAAATGTGACAAAATCTCCTTTAATTTTAAATATCTCCCTTAAATAATCCAATCTAGCACACAAAATCCTACTTAAAGAATACTGGAAAGGAACCCCAAACATAAAGATGAAAAACTTCTCAATTGCCTCAAATCACCCTAACTGCCTGCTATTTCTGCAACATCTTCAATAATAATATTTCCAACAACATAGAGAAATATATGAATGTTATTCCTAACATAAAACCAATATAGAAACATTGTGGGGGATTTTGAAACAACAAACTCAACCATAAAACTAAATTATTATTATAATTTTAATTTTTCTGATTTTGGATATGAAAATAAACATAATGAAGGGAAAACAATGAAGGGATTGAACAAGATGGAAAGAGAAAAGAAACCAAATGCAGATGGATGATGAAAGTTAACAAATTTGTATTTGGTCTGCACTACAAAATTGTTGGCAAAACACAAGAATGGTGGATGTACAACAATAACTTTTGCGTGTGGTCTTCACTACATCATCATTGTGAGCACCACTTTGAAATAAGGGCAATCAAATGGAGGGTGAATAGAGAGGTCCATGACACCTACTCTAATACCATATTGAACTTACGACAATGAAGAAAAGCCAGAGGCTCCAACAAAATAATCAGTCAATCATCTTCAACTTTGACACTCATTATTACATTCAATGGATTTATAAATCCCTTCAACTTAGTAGCTACCTAAACTACCCAATGACTAACTAACCCCTGATAAATTTATTATTTATTACATCATATATAAATATTAATCTATGCCATGCACTAATAAATTATTAACACAAAGGATACTAGATGTATAAAACTAATGCCATGGTGAAAAACCATCACTCCAATGGTTGCATGATTATCCCTCTATAAACACAATACCATGCGTATTGTGGACATTGACACCTAGTGAGTCTAAAAATGTTAATTTTGGATCCATATAATTTATTAATATAGATTAGTTATTGGAGGACTATGACAATGCTAAAGCCTATAAACCCCATTTTGAATACACTAGATTTTAAAATGTTTCACAAAGATTCTTAGAGTCACACATATGACACTATAAATTTCCATTCATTTAGGTAGTTTCAAGCTTCCTTGGACCTTATAATAAATATATTTGGTTGCAATCTACCAACTTGAATTGTGTAGGCATGCAAGTGAACAAATAAAGTGAAGATTTCAAGTTAAGTGTTTTTGAATTTTCCTAATTTGTGATGGGGAATAAAAGAAATAGATTGAGGATTCATGATCAAACAAGATCTCATGATAATTACAATTTAAAGGGTCACCCCACAATAATGGGTTACACTTTTGGCCAAACTTGACATTGAAATCAACATTTTGAACTAAATCTTCACTTTCTGACACCTATAGCCGCTAAACCGTTAGGAATTTGAAGATGATGCGAACTAGTGATTTGTGAGATTTTGTTTGTAGACTCTAAATATATATATTTAAAAAAATTTGGAGTTAAATTATAAATTTTTTTGCGTCTCCTTTGATAACTAGTTTTTAATAGTAAACAACATTTTTTTAAAGTGATGTGTATTCTGTAGCACATAACATTTTTGCTACAAAGGATAAAATTATGATTCTTTTGAATTTAGATTGGTAACACCGATATATAGGGCATGCATTTGGTTTCATAATGTTTTGTTGATTTTTTTTATTTAATTAAGTTTTGAAGTCACATCAATTATAATTTAGACATAGGCGTATTCCATAAAACATAACTTTTTTGTATGTATCAAAATTCAATTTTTTTTTGTTGAAACAAGGACATCAATACCTAGGGCATATATATTTTTTTGAATTTTTTTCACTAATTTACTAATTTTCCATGTGCGTAGAACAGAGAACTTGATGTTCAGTGAAAAACCTACATTCACCAGAAATAAAAAATAAATATAATAATCAAATTAAATATATTTAAATTATACTTTTTGGGAAGCTTATAATAAGGACTGCATACTTACAAAACATAAATTTTAAAGGAATTCATTTGATCCCCCAAAAGGTAAATCAAAAGTGGTTTTTTATCAGCATTTTGATAGGTGTAGAGGAGACTCCATTATATGTATGGTTTAAAATTAGCAGGGTTCTATCCAAAGGGGTTTGAATCTAAGGAGGTTTGATCAAACCCTCTTCAATTAAAATCCTTTAAATGGAACCTTTCAAGGCTTAAATCATTATATTTTCTAAAAATATGTGATTTCAACAAAAATCAGGATGTCCCAGAAAGTGTAACCCATTATTGTGGCAGCACCCTAAAAAGAAGGACCAATATATTGGAGAAAGAAATAGTTGAATCCTCTCAAGTTGTATCATTTGAAGATGACTGAGAAGAGGTTGAAGAATAAGTTAAAGAAGAAATTGAAGATGAACACGAGGATGTTGAAAAAGAAAACGATGCTAGGAAATTATTTCCTAATATATGAGAAACCTCATGGATATGAATGAGAACAATCTTTTTAAATAAGATTTCATAGGTGAGGATGTGGTGCATGGTGGTATAATAAATTTGTATTGTAAAATAATTTGGGATGAATTCTTTGAAGGGAAATAACTAAAATTGGAAAAGCACAATTATGTGTCAAATTGTTTAGGTAAGATAAATGGCCCTTGTTCTAGAGTTGTTAAGGGTTGATAACAAGAAGAAAAAGAGGATGCTAAAAGACAATAATTAATAACTTGCAATAGGCTTATGAATCTATTGGAAACACAAGTCAAACTAAGGACTTAAGTGGTGCATGCAAGGCATTGATGACTATAATATCAAGTAAATGTGCAACATATAATAGACACGTGAAAGTAATTATAGAACTTATGTGTGTATCAAGGGGAACAATTAAAAGATACATTATAAAGAGGAACCTTCTTGATGAAAGCATTGAAAACAACTGGATAAGTATTTGTAGGGTTCTTGAAGAGACCTAATAAAAGATGATGTCAAGAGTGAAATAATTGAATATTGGATCGCTCACACTCATGTCAAGATTCCAATAGGAGGAACAATGTACAAATTTTGGGTAAAGATGGCATTAGGGTTCCACATTTGAAATATTTGTAGATACAACTCAAAGTAAGTTTTTTGAAACATTCAAACAATATTGTTCACATATCAAGATTTCTCAAAGCCTTCAAGAAATTCAAGCCATCTTTTGCATGAATAAATATAATTGATGAGGCATTTTGTTATTAGAACCACATTGAATTTGATCTTCATCTTCAAACATATAGGTAATTCACGTGAAAATATATATGCTAGATATAGGAATCCTTGCAAGCACAAGTCAAATTGTGAAGTTCTTTCTATGTGAAAAATTAGGTGTAAATGTGTTCAATATTGACTATATTAAAGGCACATGCACAAATTGTAGGGATTTCATAAACTTCAAGCAATTAAGGAGATTAAAGGTTCATTAGAATTTATTTAGAAAAGGTTTGAATATGAGACATACAAGTCTAAGTCACATATGAAATAAAAATTATCCTTAAAGAAATTCCTTTGTTTTCTAATAAGTTTATGACTAAATTCAGTAATCTTTTATATCCACATATTAAACATTATCATGGTGTAAGATGGTATACAAATTAATTTCACGATTCAAAGAATTGCTTTCCACATGGTTATATTCTCAATTTATGTTAGACTTTGCTAAGAACTATACATTTAGTCCTTGTAGTGAGATCTAAAGTCAATACTACCATCTAGATCAAGTAGCATCATGGTGCCTGTGTATTACAAACATGTAGGATTTGATGTGGATAGATTACAAAGTAGTATAGTAGAATCAACATTCATGAAGGAGGTCCACTTCTACATCTACAGTGACACAAGCCATGACATAAGCTACATAGATCATTGTTTTGCTATATTTTGTAAAGACTTGCATTGATGTAACATCAACACTTTAGAATATTGGATTTGGTTAGATGGTTGTAATAAATTTAGTTCACGTGAATTTAACTTTTTCAATTCCTATAATTTAGTTTTAGATAATTTAATATTGTTTTTGGTCCAATGGTTGTGCCTTTATAGGACTATTCAAGTCTACAAAAGTATTCAACTAGTTAACCCAAGAATATATGAAAATGAGTGATCCCACAATATTGAGCCCCAAACTCGGGACATCCTGATTTTTGTCTAAAATCACATATTTTTTTCGAAAAATTAATGGTTTAAGCCTTGAGGAGTTCCATATAAAGGGGTTTAATTGAATGGGGTTAGATAAACCCCCTTAGATCAAACCCCTATGGAAAGAACCCCCTAGTCTTAAATCAAAACCTCAATGGAGTTGCCTACCCACCTATCAAAATGCTGACAAAAAACCAATTTTGCTTCACCTTTTGGGGGATCAAATGAAGTCATTTAGAAATTCTATTTTTTAAGCATGTAGCCCTTAGTATAAGATTTCCAAAAAGTATGATTTTGAATATATTTATTTGATTATTATATTTATTTTCTATTTTCTAGTGAACATATTTTTTTCACCGAACATCAAGGTCTTTATTCCACACATGCAGAAAAATTAAAAAATATCTCGAAAAAAATTCTGAAAAATATTTGCACACTAGGTATTGATGCCCTTGTTTCAATAAAATAAATAATTTAATTTGGATACATACAAAAAAAGTTATGTTGTATGGTATAAACCTATGTCTGAATTATCATTAATCTCACTTCAAAAATTAATAAAAAATATACGCAACAAAAAATAATGAAAAAATATCTACACACTAGATATTGGTGTTACAAATCTATGTTTAAAATTTTATAATTTGATCCTTTCTATAAAATTTTGTATGATGTATGGTATAAACGTCACTTTGAAAAAATATTGTTAACTATAAAAAATAAGTTATTAAAAGTAACGTAAAAAAATTCACAAATTATTTCTTAAAATTAAAAAAAAAACATTTAGAATCTACACACAAAACCTCAAAAATCACTAGTTCATATCATCTTCAAATTCTTAATGGTTTAGTTGCTAAATGTGTCAGAAAGTGAAAATTTGGTTAAAAATGCCGATTTCAATGCCCTACTTTGGCCAAAAAGTGGGACACAGTATTGTGGGATCACCCAAATGTAATGTAAATATTTGTGGACTGTTTTGAGTGGGCATGGATAAGGAGAGCATTATGGAGTGGTCAAGTGTGCACTTTGGAAATATGAGTTTGCAAGGAACCCCATACATAGTGCTAGTGATATTATCACATGGTGTAAGACTTATTTTGTTGCTTGAAGAAAAGAGAGGTCTAATGCTTACTAGGCAATTCTTTTGGTAAATGAAAGCTAAATGCCTGCTTGTTTAGAAGTGAAAGGTAAAAACATAAATGTGTGCGTTCAAGGATGTTTAACAATATTAAGTTATTTGTTTGTAGACATTTATCATTCTAATTCCCACAATTGTGGGAGCATTCTTGGCATTGGTAAATTCCATTGTTGATGATTTTAGCAACTCAAAGTAAACAATTCACCATTTTAGTGAGGGACAAATCAATTTTTTGTGGATCTTGCATGGAGAATAATAGAAATGCTTAATAATACCAACATATTATTGATGGATATGTTACATAGTGGGACATGAAGTAAATCATTTTTTTAGGTCCTTATAGAGGATGATAACATAGATATTATGAATCCTATGAGCATTTATCTGATATAGTTGTTGTAGGTATTTTAATTATTATTTTAACTAAACTTTTATCAAAATCTAATTCTAGACCTACATATATGAAATTTTAGGTGCTAACTTGACATGTGACTTGATCTTGATTTGGGCATGTTTATAAGAAATATTTTTGTTGTAATTGTCAGTCCTAATAATGTAAAAGGTGTTGACTATTAACTATTGAGACAGACACAATCAAAATAGAAGTTGACTCAACCTATGATAGTTGATGATGCGAAAGGTTATTTGATTGGTTCAATCATTATTGAAGGCATGTATTACTAGCAAATCATTGTTGTGTTTACGTTGAACTGTAGATTTTTGTAGGAACTTTCTAGCACTAGCCTGCATTTATTGTGGCATGCTTTACATCGCTAAGCCTATAGGCATTTTTTCACCCACTTTATATGGCCTCAACCTTTCATTCATCCGTAGCTACTACTATTAGAGTTGAAGGTTTGATGGTGACTTCTATAGACACATGAAAATGACTCAGTCGCCACCACCATTTTCGGTGTCTCCCTAACCTCATTTCGACACTAGAATCTCACTCTAACACTATATTTTTGTCCATTTAAATTAATTAAATAAATTATTTAATTTAATTAACTTATCTAATTCCCATTATCCTCTATCCTGGATTAATTAAATAAATTTTAATTAATCCTCTTGTCCATCATCCTTAATTAATTAAATAAAACCTATTTTATTTAATTAATTATCCCCTTCTTCCATTAGCCTTAATTAATTAAATAAATTCCATTTATTTAATTAATATAACATTTACCATTGGCAACATTTGTTAATTAAATAAGTTTTATTTATTTAATTAACTATCTCATTCCCACCAAAATCCCATAGCCATGATTAATTGAATTAAACATATTTAATGAACTTAACTTCCCCTTTTAATCTCTCCACAACTAATTAAATAAAACCCATTATTTAATTAGTTGTCCATGACACATGTCTTCATCCTCTCAATCCTCACAAATACAATCAAATTTTAAATTCCCCCAATCCAAAAGTTAACTCTCTAATCAATCCCAGCCATCCATTTGACAGATGCCCTAGCATGCAATCATAGCCGTTGATCTCACCTCTTTATTTCATTGGACCTTCAAACCTCTCCTTCCCATTTGCTCACACCACCTTTAAACCACAACCCTTGATCTTTATCTTGCAACCATAGCCATTGATCTTACCTTCTCCCAACTCTCATATGATATAGCCTTATGCTGCTAAAATCCATGTGCACTCACCTCCACTATCCATTACCTTATTTATGCTGGTTCTGAATTTGAGCAATCCACATTAGCAACTTAGTTGCACCATCACCCTTTTGAGTATAGCTAGGACTAGTTTTTGGGTGTAGCAGTCCTCCACTCTATCTAGGAGGGTGGAATAACAAGGTAATTGAAGGTATTATGCTCTAATGTACTTTATATTTGTGTTTGTTTACCCTTGTTGTTTCCACTGTCTTCAACTTCCAATGGTACCCCCGCTCAAATGCCCTAAAAAATTTGTCCCCAATGTGTTACATGAGGTACATCTCCTGAAAAACCACCATATGTTGTTCACATTCCTGAGTTCGACAATTCCTGCAAATGGCTAGAAAATTTTACATTAATTAGTTATTTTTTGGGTGGAGTCCCTCGTGAAAGCATGCTTAGAGACTGGATTGGTAGGGCCTAGACCCCACATGGGGATCCACCTTGAGGTCATGAAAAACCTCACTAAAGGGTTTTTCCTTTTCCATTTTGCTAAGGCCAACCATGCTGAGGCTATCCTCAGTTAGGACTATGGCTGGTATGCTCCTCCTCACTCATTTTTATTGGAATTAAGGTGCCATCAACCTTGTAAATTCCATGTTTATTTATTCCTATTATTGTTTGTAATTCACCCATAAGGGATGTAGAGTTTCACCAATAATGGTTAAAACATATTTATTGGTACAGTAAATAATTATTACTAGCAACAATAATTAATTATGTTATCGAGAGTTTGTTACAGAGTTACATTTACTAGTTGGCATCATGGTAAATGGTAAAAGGTTAATTGGGATAATCTAGGTGCTACCTTTTGGAATGAGCTATTTTTGGTATTTATGACAACTGTAAGTTTTTATAAGATTCTATGACGGTTATGACAACAATAATTAAGCCGTAAGATGTTATTTTTGACCCTAGACGTCCATGCTTGCAAGATGCTCCATGACAAGTGTAAGAGGTCATTAATTGTTAGCATACATGCAAGATTCTAATGAGGGCATTGAGAATCCCAAGTTGGATGTCATTTTCATGATTTTTCATCTTCTATATATTATGATGCATTGTAAGTGTTGTTCAGAGAGAGAGACTTGTATATGGGTACTGTCGGAATGCTGTCAGATTGAAGATTGAAGTAGAGATTGGTGTTGATGTATTGTAATCTCATATTTGTAGATAATACAAGCTTGTACCTCTCTTCTTAGTGGAGTTTTTTTACCCGAAAGGATTTTCTCCACATACATACTATGTTATGTGTCCATTTCTTTGATTTGTTGTTTCTGGGTGTTATAGTTTTGTTTCTATTGCAAGCTCCATTCGATTGTATGTACATGCATGCATACATATTGTTGAGATCAGATTTATACAATTTGTAGTTATTTACCTTCATTTCTAACATTTGGTATCAGATACTGGGCAGTTCTGCCTCTTGGGTGGGAGTGTGAAGGTTTTTTGAGCTATAGTGGGAGTTCTAGTCACATTTCTTTTGTAGATTTTGTGTTGAAATCATGGCTGCAATAACAACCCGTTTGGACATATAGAAGTTCAATGGTATGGGCTATGAGTTGTGGAAGCTAAAAATGGAGGATTTACTTAAAGAAAGCAACCAATGGTTGGCTATTACAAAAGAAAAGAAACCTAATGATGTCAGTCAAGATGAGTGGGATAGATTGGACAAAAAGGCACGGGGTACAATCCATTTGTGTCTTGTAGATTCTATCCTACTGAACATCTTTGAGGAGAAAACCGCATTTGCATTATGGAAGTGGTTGGGTGAAATCTACCAAACCAAAAGTCTTGTGAACAAACTCTACTTGAAGCATAAGTTATTTTCTCTGAAAAGTAAGGAAGGTGAATCTATTGCGAAGCATTTGAATTCTTTTAATTTGATTGTGAGTCAACTATCGTCTGTACGTGTTAAAGTTGAGGAAGAGGATAAATGCATTATGCTTCTTTGTTATTTACTTGAGTGTTGGGAGAATCTTATTCTTGCTATCACTGCTAACCTTGAAGATCCAAAGTTGGATGCTCTTGTTGGAACTTTGTTGTCACAGGAATTAAGGAAGAAAATTATTGATAGTTCAGGTGATGCTCTCAATATCAAGGGAAGGTCTAAAGAAATAGGACCAAAAGGTGATCAAAAGGGCTCTAAAGACAGATCTAAAGGTAGATCTAAGACTTCTAGAAAGAAGAATAGAGTTAATTGTTGGAATTGTGGTAAAAGAGGGCATGTTAAGAAGGAATGTAGAAACAAAAAGAAATAGTGGGATTCCTCTATAGAAAAGTCCTCGGATGTAGGTGATGAAGTTTTAATTTCTGCATGTAATATTATTTCTCATGATCATTGGTTGGTTGACTTAGAATGCTCATATCACATGACTCCACATAAAGAATGGTTTTACACATATGAGGAGTATGATTGAGGTAATGTCTACCTTGGTGACAACACTACATATCTAGTTTTTGGAAGAGGAAAGGTAATGTTGTGTTTTAGTGATGGGAGAATTAAAACCCTCCCTAGTGTTTTACTGTTGGAATATTCACTATCACTGAGAGGGGGGGTGAATCAGTGATAGACAAAAACCTTATTCAATAGTCTTTAAAAACTTTTCAAAGGAAAGAATATAAGTGCACATCAAGCTAAACATTCACACATGACATCAGTATTTACATGGAAACCCTATAAGGGAAAAAAAACCATTGAGAGTTGCTTGAGTCTACTACTCAAATCCAACCTCAAAAGAAATAATATTACAATTGTTTTAGAAGCACCCACTTCAAGGTACAACCACACCCAATACACTATTTTTAGGACACCAACCCCAAGGTACAATACACACCTGATCAGTACAAACTTTTCTTGAAGCACCAACTCCAATGAGGCACCTACCTTAAATACCAAAAACACCAAGACACCAAACTCCTAAAAATGTGACAAAAACATGTGCAAGATATGATTCTTATACAATCTTATTTGCACCAGTTTAAACATACAAACCCCCTGTAATTATTTTTCTTGCATACATTCAGTCATATATACTTGTGTCACCAAATCAATCCACTCAAGAACTATATAAAGATAATCATAAAACAAGCCATACCATTATTCTGTCGCAATCATTGCATTCTCCTGTCAAATATCTCTACCACTATCCTTTGTTCAACATATTTCAATCCTTTGCATCTTTTGTTTCTGTTATCTGGTTCAAGTAGCTTCACATACTCTGCCCTTGTGATTATGTTCTTCCTTTCTCCTTATGACATAGAATGTCTTCTAGGCTACCTACACATGTCACTCACTAAAAAAGTGTGTCCCTTTTTGTAAAAACACTACTCATGAACATTCCATTCTCTTCTCTGTTTTGCTTTGACAAAGAACCACTCTCTCTCACTTCAAAAGTAAAACTTCAAAACCTTCATACAAAGTCTTTTGTTCAGACTGTATACCCTCGTAATAAATTCATTCTCTATACAAAACACAGTGATGAGTTTGTTCTACAAAAAACTATACATACAGACTCACTTCACAACTAAAAGAGTCACACTAAAACCTCTCTCTCACATCATAAACATTTCACTCAAACTTCATCGAACATCTCTCTCTTCTTTTACTTTGCACATTTCATGAAAGATTCTACACAAAAAGAATTACACTACATACACTATAAACTTCTGTACATAACTCTTATTCATCTTCTATAGTTATTTCTCTGCCAGTATCAAACTTTTAGTTCAGTAAAAAGCCATAAAAAACATAAATATCTTGCTATCATTTTCCTCTGCTAACTCATCATTTTTGGAAAAAACTAACTCCACTATAGTTTGAAACCCCTACTAACCTCTGGTGTAGAGAGTAGTTACAAAACCTAACAAGAACTATCACAATGAACCATACGGTTGTAAGCCTGTCAAAAGACATTCATGGTGGATGGCCGTTGGAGATTTAAATGAAGTTTAAATTTGCACCTTTGATGATACTTGTCGTGCCAATGGTAAGCTAAACTTACACCGTAGATGATAACTTTGGCGCTCGAACACAAGTGCTCTATCGGGCCAACCGATCACCACTAGGCTGAGGGACTAGTTGCCTCAGGAGTTTAAACCCTTAAGACATCACTTAAGTGATGTGTTCACATCTTATAGCAAGTCACCAGTAAAATATAAATAAAGAGCAACCTGTCAGTATTGCATTTAGGTCTTTTAGGGTTTTAGATAGAGTCTAGGCTTTTAGAACTTAGAAACCCTTAGGGTTTTTAAGAATTTAGATCCTCAAACCATTTTCATACTGCAATATTGACAAACCCTAATCAGCAGGTAAGATGCTTATCCTCTGTAAATCCACCTTTGCAAAGACTACCATAATATCAAAGAAATGTTGCTAGGGTTTAGGAGTTATTAGAAATTAGGTCTCCATAACTGTGACAAAAACCTAATATGCATTACAAAACCCTGACTTGACCTGCCTCTGTTAAATGATAAATACTTTTGATGCATCTTAGGACATTGTTAAGATTTGATGAGTTGCCTTAGGGCAATCAAAACTTTGCCCATCTCCTGATCTTCTTGACACATGATCTCCTCTAATGACTACAGAGGAAAATTGCTAACACATGGAGCAAGTTAGAGCAAAAACATGCAAGTATGTGCCACTTGCCACTTGGAAGAACATGCACAATTACGTATCACTTGACCATTTTCAATACCCTTCATGATCAATGATAACCAACAAATGAACAACAAATACAAATGCTACAAGCTTCCAACTCATTATCATTGGATCATTGACATGACATGTTTGCTAATGTAAAATAGATCAATCAACTGTGCAATCAATGTGAGTGCCTTCATCATTGAGATATATCATCATTTGAAAGAAAGAACTTCCAAGACAAACCAACAAGAGAGAGCAAATGATGACATGATTGAACACTGTCCCTTTAATTGATGCTGACATGATTGAACACTGTCCTATTCAAAGACATATAACAAACCTGATGTAATGCCTCATTGCCTCTCAAACAACCTCCAACCTCTTATCTTCACTCTACTACTGACCAATACCATGAAAGGATGAAAGGAATGAATCAATCACCAAATAACCATGCAACCATGGAATGTGAACACAAGTAGCATTAACATCAATGACAAAAAACACACTCCATTGACCAACTCCATCAAAAGGTTTGACATCAATGACAAACATCAACATTTACATATTCCTAGATTGGCTAGAAATATGATTTCTGTTTTGAAGTTGAATGATTCAGGAATGCATGTAACATTTAACAAGCATGGTTGCAGATTGGTTAGAGGAATCTTGGTGGTAGCGAGAGGAATAAAGATGGGAACACTCTTTAGGCTTGATGCCATTACTATATGTAACTCCACGAATGTAACTGAGACTACTAAAAATGCATGTATGTTGTGGCATCGTAGATTGGGCCACACAAGTGAAAATGTTTTGAAAACTATTATGACTAAAAAGTTGTTGAACTATTTTTCTTATTTTGATGAGCACTTTGGTTTTTGTGAGCATTGTGTGTTTGGGAAGTAGAACATAACATCATTTCTTTTAGGAAGCAATAGAGCAAAAGAGAAATTAGAAATTATTCATACAGATGTGTTTGGACCTATGGATAGTGATTCTATTGGTAAATCTTGTTATTTTTTTACCTTCATTGATGATGTCTCTAGATTTACATGGATTTATTTTCTGAAGCACAAATATGAAGTTTTCACTAAGTTTAAAGATTTTAAAGTCTTTGTAGAAAACCAATCAGGACATAAGATAAAAATATTAAGATTTGATAATGGAGGTAATTATTTCTCTAAGGAATTTGATGAGTTCTGTAAGCATGCAAGTATCATTAGACAAAAGACAACTCCTCATACACCACAACAAAATGGTGTTGCAGAAAGGATGAACTGAATGATTATGGAAAGAGCTAGAAGTATGTTGAGTGATGCACAGTTGGGCAACTATTTTTAGTCAGAAGATGTGTGTACCGCTTGTTACTTGATTAATAGATCTCCTTGTAAGGCTCTTGATTCGATACCTTATGAAGTGTGGATAGGTAAGAAACCTTTTGTTTCACATTTAAGGGTTTTTGGCTATGAGGCTTTTGTTCATGTGCCTAAAGAAAAGTGATCTAAGTT
The DNA here is from genome assembly GCA_027924645.1 of Cunninghamia lanceolata. NCBI lineage: Eukaryota > Viridiplantae > Streptophyta > Pinopsida > Cupressales > Cupressaceae > Cunninghamia > Cunninghamia lanceolata. The sequence continues at coordinate 767,999 of BSBN01000010.1, forward strand.
GGATCCAAAAGCACAAAAATGTATCTTTATTGGATATGGTGAGAATGTAAAAGGTTATGAGCTTTGGGATCCTCTAACTAGAAAAGTTGTCTTTTCTAGAGATGTAATTTTTGGGGAACTTAGAGCTATTTTTGATCCTGTACAACCAGAAGAAAAAGAAAAGGAGAAGAGAGTGCATTTTGATTTACAACAAGAAAATGCAGCTTAAGAATAATAGAATGATGGCTTAGGGGATGGGGGAGAAGAAGAAGATTTGAGTGAAAGTTCATATGAGGAAGAATTTGTTGTAAAAAAAGAAGTTGAGCATACATAAGAACATGAAGAATCTCTTACTCCACCTTTGAGAAGATCCACAAGACAACAAAATTCAGTTGACAGGTATAGCCCACTAGATTTCCATTATGTATTTGCTTTATTAGGTACTAATGATGAACCTAGATCCTACAGGGAATCTATTCATGTAGATGATAGTGAGTCTTGGTAGCTAGCCATTCAGGAGGAGATGATGGATTTAGACTCTTGTGAAACCTGGGATCTTGTATGTTTGCCCAAAAGAAGAAAGGCCATAGGTTGTAAGTGGGTCTTCAAGAAGAATTTTGGAGCAGATAGTTCATTATAGAAGTACAAGGCTAGATTGGTAGCCAAAAGCTACTCTCAGAGAGAGGGAGTTGATTTTGGTGAAATATTCTCTCTTGCTAAATTATCTTCTATTAGATTTCTTTTATCCATTAATGTTCCAACTTATGATTTAGAAATTGTGAAAATGGATGTTAAGACTACTTTTTTTGCATGGAGATCTTGAGGAAGAAATTTACATGCAACAACCTACAGGTTTTGAGATCAAGGAAAAAAATATTGGGTATTTAAGTTGAAAAGATCTCTTTATGGTCTAAAATAGTCTCCCAAAATGTGGTACCAAAAGTTTGATTCATTTGTTTTTAAATTGGGCTTTGTTAGAAGTGAGGAAGATCACTGTGTTTACATTCAATGTATTGATGATGCTATTAGATGATTATTGCCTTGTATGTGGATGCTATGTTATTTTTTAGCAATACTAAGGGTATGATTAGTGAGTTAAAAGCTCAACTTTCAGGTGCATTCAATATGAAGGATCTTGGAGTAGCCAGGTATATTCTTGGGATGGAGATCAAAAGGGATAGAGGTAACATAAATCTTTGATTATCACAAAGTAAGTATGTGAATACTATTTTGCAGAGATTTAGCATGCAAGACTGCAATCGAGTTAGAATTCCTTTACCTGTTGGTACTGTTGGTGTTTTTCCCAGACTAGATGCTTGTTCCCAGTCACCCCTACAAAGTAGCCATCAATGATCGACAGGATTCCTGGGCCAGGGGCCAACAATATAGGAGATAGACTCTATAAACATCTCCTCTTCTTCTTTAGGCTCTGCAGAACCAAGGGGGGTATTCCCTACTCAACATCTATGAAATGCATCCATGGACTAGCTAGGATGTTGATACAAAGCAGATGAATCCTCTCTTATGTAGACCAAAACTGTGAGATAAGAGTAAAGGGGCTAGCTTTGGGCCTATATTCAGTTGTAGACAGAGGATTTTGGATCCTAAAACTACTTATAAAGTCCTAAAGGTTTGTATATGAAGTTTGAGTTTTATTTATATATGGATGCAAAACTAGGATTTTGGGTTACAACAGAGATACCAGACTAGATCGGTGCCTATCCAGGACTCGGAGTCAGTAGACATATATATGTGAATGTTTACCATAGACCTAAGACAATAATCAAATTTCAAGGGGTTTCTAAAATGTCTGCCTTACAGACAATACCCAGGAGAGAGTATTTAGTTATTTCTGCTTACAAACATCCCTACTACAATGTATTCTTCTTAACACTTAATCCAAAACATTCAATCTACTCCTTGAGCAGAAGTAAGAGACTAAGTATTCAATATAGAAAACCTATATTCTAGAATCTATAACACCCCTTAGATATTCAGAGTTAGAAGAAAAATACATTCAGTCTGGAGACAAATAACAAAACACATGCAATGAAACATTACTCATTTAAATCAACATGAAATTGATAATTCTGTGCATAATACATACAACATACAACTCATAAACTCGTAAAGACACCTAAAATAGAGTCACCAGAAAGTTGTATTCCTATTGTAGCACCAAAATTTCTCTAGTTTTTCAACAACACAAATGAGTAACACAACCTGCTTAATACAACCAGAAAGTGTACTCGGCAAATTAATTACATAGCACATCAGAAATTCTGTTAGACCGTACACCACAAAAATGGCGTTCAAAATACTGCAGGCAATAGACAGAAGGAATGGCGAGGAGGAATAAAACTCGAGCCTCGTACCGCCGCTTGGGGACATTCCTCATAAAACTGGTAGTTGGCCCATCACTCAATCCATCGCATGTCTCTGCATGACTGCCATTAAAACCTCAACTACCTGCGGGATGCAACAACAGATGCATCTGGAGACTTTCCCACTCAAAAATGGCCGCAGACACAAGGAAAAAACCATCGCTAAAGGTTCAAAACCCAACTGTCGATCCAAAACTCATCGCCGAAATCAACGGTCCCAAAAGATGCATGAAGAGTCGCCAACCAATAATGTCATGCCACATAGGCACCTTGACCTTCTATCGCTGACCTTTTCTCCTTTCATTTTGCCTTTATCACTTTTGTATATGCAAATCCAAATGCATATACAACATACAAGGCAGACGTCAAAAGTTATAGAACAAACTGGAATACAGTTCGGGTCTGGCATGTATCTCCATCCTGCATCCATTGCTTTGTATATTGCACACATACAAGCGCAAAAAATATACAAGGCGGACTTCATTGCATCTATCCATTAGATTTGAAAAACCTTCAAGTCCGGGCCGTGTATACTCATGAATTTGCATATCGGCACATATACAAATGCAAATATACAAGTGGTGGGCCCGACCCATTTTCTCTTTCCTTTGCACTTTTCCTTACACATTGCATATACAAATGTAATGTACAAGCCGCGGATACCATACTGCTTTTAGAACAAAATGAAAATGACTTCAGGTCCGCCTTGCATCTTTGGAATGCACTTTCATTGTATGTTCGAACATACAATCACTTTAAACAAATGGCAGGCCCCATCAAATGCATATTTTGCCTTTGTATGTTGTGGAACATACAAGGCCCCTTGTATATTTTGCTTGTATCTTCAATTGTATATCACCGAATATGCATGTGCCCATATGCATGCAAACAGGGAATCTTTCCTGGAATATGTGAAATACATTCTCTTTTGTATGTTGAACACGTACAAACCCATTTGTATATCCACCACACTGTTCACTTTGCATGTCGCTGGCCCTTGTATATTTTTCAATGTACAGTCCTTTGCACATACAAGCAAGGAATCTCCTCCAGAATATTCCTGCAATGTATCTTTTCTTTTGTATGTTTCGCTTGCATATTATATATACAAGCCCGATATACAAGCAGGGCCGATATACAAATGGTGAATATTCCTGAAATCTTTTAGAAGATTCCCCCAATGTATATGCAACCCGATATACATTTAGGAATGCATATAACTCAAAATTTTCACCATTTTTGGAAGCCAATTGGGATTTCACAAGATTGTCAATAGATTTGATCAATTGCACATACAAACTTAACATTTTTCATGAGTGCAATAGGAAAGGGCGGTAAAACATTACATGGGGGCTAGTCAACCTATGAACACTAAAGCACGAGGATAAAACTGAACAACCAGGAACCCACCACAGAAAACCATCACTAGAACAGGCAGAACAATGCAAGACCCCACGACTTAGAAAATTCAAGATTTGAACGAGAAAATCAGCAAATGTTCAAACTTAAAATCCTAAACATAAATGAGTACTAACAGAGGCTCCGATTGGGGACGTGCAGGCGCAAGACTGCAGCGAGGACCAGACTACTCTGGGGCAGACCAGACAAAACCCAAAACTCAAAACACGACTGACTATACAAGGCATGTACAAAATACTTACAACTAGTTTACAGTGTGCACAATAGGTACTCATTTATGAGAAAAAAGCCTTAATGAATTTACCGTGCACATGTAATTCCAGTAATTTACCATTGAGGGCCTAGAGAAATTAAGAATCACCTCCATGAATAGTGCCAATTTGGGATGGGCCAGTCCATAAGGGCTCAAATTTGTTGTGTTTGCCCTTATCCTGGCTCTTTGCATTCCACATAAGGACCAGATCACCTATCTAAAACCTTCTCTCTGTAGCCCTTCTATCAAACAGATATTTCACCTTTTGTTATGTCTTGATGTTTGTTTTCTGTGCTTCCCTTCTTATCTCATCTAGTGCGACCAACTGATTTATTCTTTTAGTCATTGGGTCTCCAATCTCCTCATCATTGCCTTGGATGAACTTATAAACTGGTAGGAAGTTGTTCACAGGTAATCTAGCTACTGCACCATATACCAATTCAAAAGGAGATCTTCCAGTTGCTCTTTTCACTGTCACCCTGTCAGCCCATAATGCCAACTTTAGCTTTGAATCCCAAGATCTCTCGTTTTTATCTATCACCCTTCTAATGATTTTCATAAGACTTTTGTTGCTTGACTCTGCTTGACCATTCCCTTGTGGATGATATGGTGATATATGAGACAAATCAATTCCATAATTATTGCAAAAATCAATAAATTCACCAGACCTGAAGCACATAGCATTATCTGCGACCAATTTGGCTGGTACTCCAAATCTTATAATAATATTTTCTAGGATAAAATTCATCACCACTTTGCTTGTATCCTTTTTAGTTGGAATGGCCTCAATCCATTTAGTGAAATAATCAGTAGCAACCAGAATCCAACTGTGCCCTCCACTTGACTTTTCTGAGATTTCCCCTATAAAATTAATCCCCCATTGCTGAAATGGAGCTTCTACAGTCATAGTCCTAAGGGGTAATACACCTTGATATCTTATCTTTCCTGAGAACTTTTGGCAAGACTCACATTTTCTTACCATTTTGTGTGTATCTGAGAAGAGAGTTGGCCACCAATAGCCTGCTCTGAGAATTTTATGGGCTGTTGTTTGGCCAGCATAATGTCCACCACATACTCCATTGTGCATGTCACTGAGAATATCCTTGGTCTGATTTTCATCAATACACTTGAGTAATACACCATCATGATTTTTCCAATATAGCTTTCCCTGAACAATGATGTATTTAATAGCCTTCAGCTTCAAAGTTCTCTTCTGGACATCATTGAGGTGGGAAGGACAGTTTAAATTCTGCAAGTATTATACAATGTCCTTATACCACTCAGATTCTGACATATTTACAACTTCATTATGCACTACATTCACTTGGCATGCCTCTAGATTTGACTGTGTCATTAGTTTTGCTAAACCTTGTCCTCTTACCAACTTAGTGATCTGTATTTCAATGTTGAATTCCTGCAATTTGTTTATCCATCTGCATCTCCTTCCAGTTACCTCTTGCTAAGTGAAGATGTCCTTGACTACTGCATGAGGCACATATGCAATTACTTGAGAGCCGACCAAATAGGGCCTGAAACTCTTGACTGCTCTAACCAGTGCATATGCCTATTTCTCCATGATGTCATAATTTAATTCAGCAGCCTGCAATGACTTACTAAAGAAAGCTATAGGTTGTTCAAAACCTTCCTCATTTTTTTGCAATAGGCATGCAACAATAGTGTGGAAAGAAGAAAATGAAAATAATTGAAATGGCTTAGAAAAATCAGGAGATTTTAAAACATGAGCCATTTTTATAGCTTCTTTTATGTTCTGAAATGATTTGGTTGCTTCATTTTCCCATTTGACAGTTGCATTCTTCTTCAGCATTTTAGAGATATCTTTGGTGGTCTCTGCAAAGTTAGGCACAAATCTTCTAACAAAATTAATTTGCCCAAAGAAGGATTGAACACCTTGTTGGTATTTTTCCCAGACTGGATGCTTATTCCCAGTTATCCCTACAAGGTAGCCATCATCGATCAACAGGATTCCCGGGCCAGGGGCCAATAGTATAGGAGATAGACTCTATAAATATCTCCTCTTCTTCTTTAGGATCTACAGAACCAAGGGGGGTATTCCCTATTCAACACCTATAAAATGCATCTATGTATTTGCTGGGATGTTGACACAAAGCAGATAAATCCTCTCTTATGTAGACCAAAATTGTGAAATAAGAGCAAAGTGGCTAGCTTTCGGCCTATATTTAGTTGTAGACATAGGATTTTGGATCCTAAAACTACTTCTAAAGTCCTAAAGGTTTGTATATGAAGTTTGAGTTTGATTTATATATGGATGCAAAACTAGGACCTTGGTTGTGACCTCAATACAAGACTGGATCGGTGCCTGTTTCAAGGCTCGGAGTCAATAGACATACACATGTGAATGTACACATAAACCCATATTAATGACTGAGTTTCAAGGGGATTGTTTAGTATCTACCTTACATATACCTCCCATAATTGAGTATTCAGTTACCTCTGCTTAGAAGATCCTCACTGCAATATATTCTTCTTAACACTTTAACCTAGAACATTTAATCTACTCCTTGAGTAGAAGTAAAAGACCAAGCATTCAACATAGCAAATCTATATTCAAGAATCTTAGACACCCCTTAGCTGTTTAGATTCAAAAGAAGAATACATTCAATTTGGAGACAAGTAACAGAACACATGCAATGAAGCATTACTCATTTAAATCAACATGAAACCAATAAGTTTATACATTAAACAGACAACATGAGATTCATAAACTCACAAAAACATCTAAAATAGGGCCACCAATGAAGTTGTATCTTATCACAGCACCAAAAATTTGTCTAGTTTTCAACAACCCCCTAATGAGTAACACAGTCTGGCTTTTTATACCAAAACTGTGTACTCAGCAAAATTAATTACATGACAATGTCAAAATTTCCACCAGATACACTGCATTAGGAATGGCACTCAGAAAATTCAATGCAGCTGAGGGACAAGGAGGAGGGAGCAGGTATGTTCGGGAAAAGCGCCGCCGCATGGAGATCCTCTTCCTAAATTAGGTGGTTGAACTTGTCAACTCAACCCATACTTCTCTGCACAATTGCCATCAATACTTTAGCTACCCGTGGGATGCAACAACAGATGCATCTGGAGATTTTCCTGCTCAAAAAATGGCCGCACACACTTAGGAAAAGCCATCGCTGCAGGTTCAAAACAAGGCCATTGATCCACTCCCATCGCTGAGATCCACGACCCAAAATTGTATTGACTAGTCGTCAGCCAGTGAAAATGCACCACGTAGGCACCTCACGTTTCTATTGATGGCTTTTCCATTTATTATTTTGTCATTTTCACCCATTGTATATGCATGTTTGAATGCATATACAATCGCTACTGTTCACCCTTCAAAAATATCTTGTATATGCAAAATGCATATACATCTGTTCATTATACAAGGCGGACCCCAAACCATTATAGAGCAAATTGAAAATCAAATCGGGTCCGGTTTGCATCTCCATCCTTTGTATAATATACAACACATACATACATATAGGCCGCGGACTTCAAATCACTATGCATCAGAACGTATCCCCTTTTGAAGTCCGGCTTGTATGTCTTTCATTGCACATTGGCTTGTACATCGACATATACAAGCGCTATATACAACCCATGGACCTGAAATATTTATACAGCAGCCTAAAATCTTCATCAGGTCCGGAAAGTATCTCCTTAATGTATATTTTGTTTGTATGCAGAATATGCAAACACAAACATACAAGCAGGGAATCTTTTTAGAATATGCCTACAATGTATATTTCCATTGTATGCCAAACATGTACAAACCCACTTGTATATTCGCTGCACTGTTCACTTTGCATGTCACGGGCCTTTGTATATTTTCCAATGTACATTCCCTCGCACATACAAGCAAGGAATCTTCTCCAGAATATTCCTGCAATGTATCTAACTATTGTATGTGTGCTTGAATGTATATTGCATATACATTCGACCCTGTATATCCACGGGCCCCACCACATGCATCTCTGCCTTGCCATTGTAACAAATGTATATTTGCACCTCCTTGTATATTTTACTTTATATATGACTTGATATACAAAGCAGGAATATTCCCAGGAATCTACAAAAGATTCCCCTTTTGTATATGCACCTTTTAGAACCCGATATACATTCAGAAATGCATCTAACTCAAATTTTCCACCATTTTTGGAAGCCGATTGGGATTTCACAAGCAACCCAACAAATATTTGCATTTGCACATACAAAAACTTAACATTTTCTCACGTGCGATAGGAGAACGGGGTAAAACATTGCACGGGGCCAAGGAAAATTCACAACTAAGGCACCAAGGGTTTGAAGGAACTAAAATACAAATCTGTAGAAATAATTCAAAACCCTAATCCTAGGTGAACACCGCCACACCTTTCACTGTTTTAGGGATCTAAATTTTGTCAATTGCAGCCACCCTTTCAAGATCAATCCTAACTCTATCCTTGGAAACAATGTGTCAAAGCAATTTTCCTTCCACAACCCCAAAAGTACACTTCTTTGGGTTGAGTGAGATGCCATACTCTAATGCTCTAATAAAAATCTGCTCCAAATGCGTATAGTGCTACTCCTCCTTTTTTGAATAAGCAGTCAAGTCATCTTGATATACAACCAAGATTGAATCAATCAACCCTGCAAAAGCAACATCCATTGCCCTCTGAAATGTGGCACCTGCATTTGTCAGTCCAAATGGCATCCTCACATATACATACGTTCCCCATGGAGTAGTGAAAGCAGTCTTGAATTGCTCTGATTCCTTTACTTTCACCTGATTGTACCCTAAAAATCCATCCATCATGGATAGAAGTTCACAGCCAGTCACCTTCTGCAACATGGCTTCCATGTTTGGCAATGGATAATTGTCCTTCAAAGAAGACTTATTCAGATTTCTGAAGTCCACACAAAGCCTTATGTCACCATTCTTTTTTCTGACTAGGACGAGGTTGGACACCCAAGTTGAGTGTCTGATAGACATAATTATTCTAGCCTCCCTAAGTTTCATAAGTTCTTGCATTTTTGGAGCTAAGGTTGGGTTGATAGGCCTCTATTTTTGTTTAAATGGTTTAGCTCCAGGCTTCAAAGGGCTTTCATGCTAGAATAAATCCCCTCTATAAGCTTTGAGGTCCTCATAAGACCAAGCAAAGACATGCTTATATCTTCTTAGTAATGCGATCAGCATAGTTCTGATATGTGGCTTGAGCTGTTTGCCAATGTACACCTTCTTGGGGGCCTGAGATGTCCCTAAGTTTATCTCCTCTAAATCATTCTTGTTTGTTGGAGATGATTTTGTAACAAATTGGTCCCTATTGTCAAAAGCTCTCTCTAAAGCAACTAGCCCTCTAGGGATCTTATTTGTCTTAAGTTGAATTATTTATTTCCCTAAGAGAGTTTCTTTTCTATTTACAACCTCCACAAAGTTCTGAAAATCCATTTCTTGGCTCTCATACTCATCAATGCAATGTAGAAATCTCAGCAAATCCTTATCATTATCAAACACTTGCCAGCTGCATACGTTGTCTGGCACTGCAGGTCTAAACTTGACCTCAACATGTGCAACATCTGATAGAGTTATATCATCTGGCCTTATGACTATATTAGCTAGGAAGTCTGCCCTGACATTTTTTGATCTCTCTATCTTGTTTATTGAAAAAGCATCAAACAACTCAATTGTATCCCAAACAACATGCTTATACTATTTTAATCTCTTATTTTTTGATGCATACTTATCTCTAACTTGGGAAACAATAAGCTCTAAATCACCAAACACTTTGAGCATCTTAATTTCATGCTTTAAGGCCATATTCAATCCTAATAACAGAGCCTCATACTCTGCAATATTGTTTGTACAGGTAAGCTTCAACAAGAAAGAGAATTTTAGAAGTTTACCAGCTAGAGACAAAAACACCACTCCAGCACCAGAGCCTTCCTTCGAACAAGCTCCATCAAAATACATGGTCCATAGACCCTGTTGATCCAATTCTTGAATGCAAATATTTCCCTCTTTATCTCCTTCATCATCTGAGACAACTCTGAAATTATCACAGTCAGTATCCACAAAACATATATGCTCCTCTGATTCTTGATCCTCCACTATCTGTGATGACCTTTCTTCTCTAATTAGTTTGACATCCTTGCCATTCATAGGGATCATAGCATATGACAAATCTAATTGCATACTCCCACCAATCAATGCTGCCCATCTTCTTAACAACAACATGCCATACTGTGGCTTGATATCAACAACTGTTATGTTCATTTTGTAGGTCTTCTCAAGATAAGCCGCTAGTCTGAAATCAACATCCTTCATGATTCCAATGACAGGTACCTCCCTAGCATCCATTGCATAGCACTTTCCGCATGCCTTATCTATTTTTAACCCAGCTTGCTGCATGATGGCCAAAGGCATGATATTTGTTAATGCTTCTGAATCAAGCATACAGTTCTTAATTATTTTTCCATTTATGACAAGGGAGACATAAAATGGTTCCACTTGTGAAGGGCCAAGTGGAACCATTTTGTCGTGGTCATCCCTAGATACACGTCAGGAATTTCATCCTCATCAATGCACAGGGCCTGTTTCTTACCCTGAGGTTCATCACTCAACTTGGCTTGACAGGGTACTCCTGAAATTAAGGATACTGCTTTATTTTTGAATTCTTCCACTTTCATCAGTTCCATCAGTGGAACAGAGACTTTTATCTGCGATAAGACTTGAGTCATGTCAAATGGAGCATAATTTTGTATAACAGTTGTAGCCTGCTCCACGGTTTTACCTTTATCCTGGGATGATCCAACCTTAGTTTTTATGGCTCCTTGACCGTCATTCTTGCCCTGAGAATTTTTATTCTGATTCTCAACCTGGGGAACAGTATTTTCTGTTCTTTGAGGATCACAACCTGTTTTTTGCTTAAAACCTTGCTTATTATTGTTCCATTGTTTCTTATATGTTTCAGTCCCCTTATAACTTTGCATTTTTCAGCTCACAAAAGTGTTTTCTAGTTGGTGTGAGTTACTTACCTGAGCTTTACCCCTTAGGTTGTAATTGCTTTTAACTTGAGCTACTACTGCAGCTATGAAGGCTCTGATTTCGTCATTAAAAGGTCTCCTCAAATTATTCAGAAAATTATGTGAATCTTAAGCATAAGCGTAGATATCTTCCTCATCTTCATCATAGGGAAATTGCTGCTAGACCTAAATCTCATCATTTGCACTTGCATCAGCATCGTGAGAGGAGTATTCTCTATTTGTAGACAGCATATTGACATTCTCATCTTCCATGCAATGTCTCTCATTGCACTCATCACTGGCAACAACATTATTGTATAAAGATTGAGCTATCATGCATTGTGACTGTGAATGAGGCATTTGACATATGATACACCATGGGGTGTCATTAAAAATATTCACAGCCTTCTTCAAAGGGTCAGGTGTTTCCTTTGCATTCTGAGCTCTTTGATTTGTACTGCTGTTTGGAAGAATAGGCTTACCATTATGCCAATTGGTGTTATATGGCATGTCATGTAATGATGGTCTTCTTTCTTGCCTTTGGTAAACTGGTCTGTCAGGACCTATCCCCTTTTCATTTTTAGCCATTCTATAACCTAAGTCCTTGACAATAGTTGTCAACTTGTCTAATTTATCCTCAGAAGTAGATGCACTGCCTTGAATAGTTTGAGCTTTAGTATTTGGATTTTGCAGAATTTTCACATCATCTCTCGTATTTGTCTTACTAGATGCTTTTCTGTTATTTTCAATATTTGTTGCAATCTTGAACGCATCTCTGAGGCTAGTAGGGCTCTTGTCTCTCAATCCATAAGTTGTTTTGGCATCAAAATCATTTATGTACAACACTATGCACATAGGTTCATTAGGCCTCAAGTCCTATGGCAATTTGTTTAATACCTTAGTGAATCTAGCATTGAAATCAACAACCTGTTCATTTGACCCTTTGGTAATGCCAGTAAATTCATTAATGAAGAAACTAGGATTAGTTTTGTCACCATATTATTCTTTGAATATCCTCTTGAAATCCTCCCATGATGAAATACTTCTGTCAGGTAAACCTTTATACCACTCCTTGGCTTCATCAACTAAGGATTGCATAAATGATTTCATGAAAATATCATCATGCTCATCCTCAAAGTTGTCCCTGATATTCTGAAAAGATTTTAAATGGTCTTCACCTGATATAGTATAATTTCTTAAAAATTTAGGCACTTACAGCCTCACATGTTTGTCAATAGGATTGGGGTAACCAGGAATGCCATCAAAAACTTACTGCCTGAATCTGTCTAGTTGCATAGGCTGTCTACCAAATTGATTAGCATTGGCATTTCTGTTTACATTCTGATTTCTTACATTATTTAATGGTATTCTAGCATTATTTGCATTCTGATTTTGATCATTTTGCTGATCCTATACTTCATTCCTATGCAGATTTCTTTGCATATTTGCATTTTCAAGGGTAGGAACTAAATCATTTTGAGCAACTCTCAAGGCTTGCACTTTCTATCTCATGTCATCTCTGATCTTTACTGCTTGCATATATTCTAATTCTTCCCTTAAGCTCTTAATTTCATTAGCTAGTTCCTCCTCTCTAGGCATAGAAGAGGATGGCTTTGTTACATTCTGATTATCATTATCATCATCCCTTGGAGATTCAGCTTCTTCAAATCTGTCAGGGGAATCAACAAAAGGGCATTCCTGAAACACCTTTGACCTCATTCTCAGAGCACCATCCTGTTGTTTCTCATATACATTTTAGATTTCAGCTTATGTGTTTGAAAAATAAGGCATTGTTTGCTCTGAAGATCTTGGATTGTCCTGAATAAAATCATTTTTCCTGGGGCTAGGAGAATCATCTTGACTGGCTCGAACAATCCCTTTTTTCCTATACATCATTTTTATGGGTAACTCTTCAAACAAAGGGTTACATTGGGATCTTCTCCCTTGCATTCAAATTTTTACTTTACCGGTTGGGAGATTAGTTCAGAGTCGCCACCTATTACTAGGAATTGTTTTCTTTTAAAATCAAGGTTCTTTCACAAAGCACTCCCCAGTAGAGTTGCCAATTTCTGTTGGTGTTTTTCCCAGACTAGACACTTGTTCCCAGTCACCCCTACAAAGTAGCCATCAATGATTGACAAGATTCACAGGCTAGGGGCCAACAATATAGGAGATAGACTCTATAAACATCTCCTCTTCTTCTTTAGGCTTTGCAGAACCAAGGGGGGTATTCCCTACTCAACATCTATGAAATGCATCCATGGACTAGCTAGGATGTTGATACAAAGCAGATGAATCCTCTCTTATGTAGACCAAAACTGTGAGATAAGAGCAAAGGAGCTAGCTTTGGGCCTATATTTAGTTGTAGACATAGGATTTTGGATCCTAAAACTACTTATAAAGTCCTAAAGGTTTGTATATGAAGTTTGAGTTTGATTTATAAATGGATGCAAAACTAGGATTTTGGGTTGCAACAGAGATACCAGACCAGATCGGTGCCTATCCAGGGCTCAGAGTTAGTAGACATATATATATATGTGAATGTTTACCACAGACCTAAGACAGTAATCATATTTCAAGGGGTTTCTAAAATGTCTGCCTTACAAACAATACCCAAGAGAGAGTATTTAGTTATTTCTGCTTACAAACATCCCTACTACAATGTGTTCTTCTCAACACTTAATCCAAAACATTCAATCTACTCCTTGAGCAGAAGTAAGAGACTAAGTATTCAATATAGAAAACCTTTATTCTAGAATCTATAACACCCCTTAGATGTTCAGAGTCAGAAGAAAAACACATTCAGTCTGGAGACAAATAAAAAAACACACGCAATGAAGCATTACTCATTTAAATCAACATGAAATTGATAATTCTGTGCATAATATATACAACATACAACTCATAAACTTGCAAAGACACCTGAAATAGAGTCACCAGAAAGTTGTATTCCTATTGCAGCACCAAAATTTATCCAGTTTTTCAACAACACAAATGAGTAACACAACCTGCTTAATACAACCAGAAAGTGTACTCGGCAGATTAATTACATAGCACATCAAAAATTCCATCAGACCATGCACCACAAAAATGGCGCTCAAAATACTGCAAGCAACAGGCATAAGGAATGGCGAGGAGGAACAAAACTCGAGCCCCGTGCCGCCACTTAGGGACATTCCTCATAAAACTGGTAGTTGTCCCGTCACTCAATCCATCGCATGTCTCTGCACGACCGCCATTAAAACCTCAACTACCTACGGGATGCAACAGCAGATGCATCTGGAGACTTTCCAGCTCAAAAATGGCCGCAGACACAAGGAAAAAACCATCGCTGAAGGTTGAAAACCCGACCATCGATCCAAAACTCATCGCGGAAATCAACGGTCCCAAAACATGCATGAAGAGTCGCCAACCAATAATGTCGTGCCACGTAGGCACCTTGACCTTCTATTGCTGACCTTTTCTCCTTTCATTTTGCCTTTATCGCTTTTGTATATGCAAATCCAAATGCATATACAACATACAAGGCAGACGTCAAAAGTTATAGAACAAACTGGAATACAGTTTGGGTCTGGCTTGTATCTCCATCCTGCATCCATTGCTTTGTATATTACACACATACAAGCACAAAACATATACAAGGCGGACTTCATTGCATCTATCCATCAGATTTGAAAAACCTTCAAGTCCGGGCCGTGTATACTCATGAGATTGCATATCGGCACATATACAAGTGCAAATATACAAGTGGTGGGCCCGACCCATTTTCTCTTTCCTTTGCACTTTTCCTTACACATTGCATATACAAATGCAATGTACAAGCCGCGGACGCCATACTGCTTTTAGAACAAAATGAAAACGACTTCGGGTCCACCTTGCATCTTTGGAATGCACTTTCATTGTATGTTCGAACATACAATCACTTTAAACAAATGGCGGGCCCCATCAAATGCATATTCTGCCTTTGTATGTTGTGGAACATACAAGGCCCCTTGTATATTTTGCTTGTATCTTCAATTGTATATCACCGAATATGCATGTGCCCATATGCATGCAAACAGGGAATCTTTCCTGGAATATGCGAAATACATTCTCTTTTGTATGTTGAACACGTACAAACCCATTTGTATATCCACGACACTGTCACTTTGCATGTCGCTGGCCCTTGTATATTTTTCAATGTACAGCCCCTTGCACATACAAGCAAGGAATCTCCTCCAGAATATTCCTGCAATGTATCTTTTCCTTTGTATGTTTCACTTGCATATTATACATACAAGCCAGATATACAAGCAGGGCCGATATACAAATGGTGAATATTCCCAAAATCTTTTAAAAGATTCCCCCAATGTATATGTAACCCGATATACATTTAGGAATGCATATAACTAAAATTTTCACCATTTTTGGAAGCCGATTGGGATTTCACAAGCTTGTCAACAGATTTGATCAATTGAACATACAAACTTAACATTTTTCATGAGTGCGATAGGAAAGGGCGGTAAAACATTACATGGGGGCTGGTCAACCTATGAACACTAAAGCACGAGGATAAAATCGAACAACCAGGAACCCACCACAGAAAACCATCACCAGAACAGGTAGAACAATGCAAGACCCCACGACTTAGAAAATTCAAGATTTGAACAAGAAAGTCAGCAAATGTTCAAACTTAAAACCCTAAACATAAATGAGTACTAACAGGTACTAAGCTTTCATTAGATATGTTTCCTAAGAATGAGGATGGTTTAGAGGATATGTCTAATGTGCCATATCATACTAATGTTGTAGGAAGTTTGATGTATGCAATGGCGTGCACTAGACCAAATATTGCCCAAGCAGTGGGAGTTTTGAGCAGGTTTATCTCTAATGTTGGTAGACAACATTGGAATTATTCAAAAAGGGTGTTTAGATATTTGTGAGGTACCTCTAATTACTATTTGGTTTATTCTGGTATTGACAATGTTGATAAGACCTTGGACATACAAGGATTTGTTGATGCAGATTGGGAAGGTGACTTGGCTAGTCGAAGGTCCACTAATGGCTATGTGTTTACTTTATTTGGAGGAGCTATGAATTGGATGAGCAAGAGGCAGCCCACAGTTGCTTTGTACACCACTAAAGTAGAGTAAATGTCTGCTACACATGTCTCTATGGATGTGGTTTGGTTATGAAGATTGTGTGCAGGTATTGGTTTTGATTGCAGGATCATTTAGATTGGTTGTGATAGCCAGAGTGCTATATGTTTGGCTAAGAATCCTATGTATCATGCTTGGACAAAACATGTTGATGTTTAGTATCACTTTGTTTGAGAAATGGTTGCAAATGAATAGATTAAGATGAAGAAAGTTGACACTCAGGAGAATGTTGTAGATTCTCTTACTAAACCTGTGAACACATAAAAGTTTACGTGGTGCAGGGAGGCCTTGGGCCTTACTCCTAGTGATTAGTTGTTTCATTTTTTTTCTATGGGTGTATTTATAATGTATGATGTCAAGTGGGAGAATCTTGAAATTAAGGTGCCATCAACCTTGTAAATTCTATGTTTATTTATTCCTATTATTGTTTGTAATTCACCCATAAGGGATGTAGTGTTTCATCGACAACGGTTAAAACATATTTACTGGTACGGTAAATAATTATTACTGGTACGGTAAATAATTATTACTAGAAACAATAATTAATTATGTTACTGAGAGTTTGTTATGGAGTTACATTTACTAGTTGGAATCATGGTAAATGGTAAAAGTTTAATTGGGAGAATCTAGGTGCCACCTTTTGGAAAAATTTATGACAACTGTCATAAATTGTAAGAGCATCTATGATAACTGTAAGTTGTCATAAGATTCTAGGATGGTTATGACAATAATAATTAAGTTGTAAGATGTTATTTTTGACCCTAGACACCTATGAATGCAAGATGCTCTATGACAGGTGTAAGAGGTCTGTAAGAGGTCATTAATTGTTGGCATACATGCAAGATTCCAAGGAGGGCATTGAGAATCCCAAGTTGGACACCATTTTCATGGTTTTTCATCTTCTATATATTATGATGCATTGTAAGTATTGTTCAGAGAGTAAGGGACTTGTATATAGGTACTGTCGGAATGCTATCGGATTGAAGACTAAAGTAGAGATTGGTGTTAATGTATTATAATGTCATAGTTGCAGATAATACAAGCTTGTGCCTCTCTTCTTGGTGGAGTTGTTTACTTGAAAGCGTTTTCTCCACGTACATACGATGTTATGTGTTCAGTTCTTTGATCTGTTATTTCTAGGTGTTATAGTTTTGTTTCTATTGAAATCTCCATTCGATTGTACACATGGATGCATACATATTGTTGAGATCAGATTTCTACTTGTAGTTGTTTACCTTCATTTCTAATAGTTTTAAAACCCTGGACTTGCGACTTTGTCATCTCTGATGAAAAATCCTTTCAAGTCCTCATATGGGTTGAATTTCCTAGTTTACCCTTGCCATGCTAGAATTTTCTAATCTAGATAGCCTCTTCCTTAGGTTCTATGATTTGCATAGAGCCTGAGAATTTCTATTTGACTTATCCTCAACAACGGGTCTATGTGGAGGTGGACCTCTCCAAAGATCTCAAAGATTCAGTGGACATCCAAGTTGGCCAAACCTACTATACTCAATGTTTCTAGTATATCAATTTTCCCAACACTTGTTATTAGTGCTAGTCATCCAAACATAAGATTCAAGATTGCCCTTTGGCATCCTTGTGAACCAATCCCTCTACTTAGCCCTCGTTGGGCCTACCACCTCCTACAAAAGAAGAGGAAGGTTGGTCTACAATGGTTTCTCGCAAAGCCAAGAACACTAGCACCTCCAAGCCCAACCCAAACCTACTAGTCCAGGGGCTTCAACTTTGAAGATTATTTCAAAACCCTCTGACTGAGGAACATCAAATGTGGTGATAGTTTCCAAATATCTGTTAGTGGCCTCAATTATTTCTCAAACTCTAGATGTCACTACTTGACATGCTTCCCCTTTTCCTACTAGGCAGAGGCAGTCCTAAAGCCCACCTAGTTGATTGGAGGATGACGAATATGTGCCAAAGAAATGATAGCTTGTACAACTCAACTTTTAGATTGGGAGCTTTGAGGCAAATGATGCATTGTTAAATAATAATTATTCTTCTCTTAAAGAGATGGATAACAAGGGGATGACTCTCGACACTTGTTAAATGAACTGTATTTTCTAGAATGTTTAGGGTCTTACAAACCTCCCATGAAAATACTCCATTTCTAATGCTCAACTTCAATTTCTAGATTTAGACATTCTCTACCTCTAGGAGGTCAAAGTGTCTGGTTTTTTCCTTTTTGCATCTTGCTGTGGTATTTGGCCTTCCAACCACTTTCTCTATAGTCACCATGAAGCTGGTTAGGGGGGTTGTCACCTTTCTGTCTCCCATGTGGCATCAACTTTTGGTTGATCATGGATGTGACCCCACCAACCATGTACTATGGGCTCTTTTCAATGTTAATAATCATTCCTTTGGGATTATTAATGTTTATGCTCCCAATGATGTCATGGAGTGATCTTCCCTTTGGATATGGATTACAAATTCAATGCCTACTGCCACTTGGGTCTTGTGCGGGGATTTTAGTATGATCAAGATGGCTTATGATAAATGTGGAGCCTTGCCTATGCGCTAAACAATTGGTGAAAGGGAGGCTTGGTTTGTTATGCGTAATAAGTTGGGTCTTTTTGACCCCAATGTTGGTTGGCACTAAGATCATACGACTTGGTACACATGGAGTAATTTCAGAGTCGACCCTAATAGGGTCTTTAAGTGTCTTGATGAGGCTATGATGTCAGCATAGTCATTCTTCACCTTTGCCAACTATTATGCCTTTCTAGTTGAGCTGTTTCTAGACCTTGTCCTATCTAACCATTTCTTGATATGATTTTGTACCGAGTGACAGGTTTCCAAGCCTAAAAATATGAAGAGTCAGTTTTTCTAAACATGTTTCTCCTCAATCACAAAGCCATGTCAGCCCACATTCAATGTGTTTGGAATTTGGAGCCATGTCCTATGCATAGGGTCAGTTGGATAGCTTGGTGGAATGATGCCATAACCTGTACTTCATGATTCCTCCATATTTATAGATTAATTGTGATGCAAACTGGAAGAAAAGCTTTTTTGAGTGAGAAACTCAAGTTTTTGCATTGATGAAATTGTGATTGCGTCGCCCAGGGGGTGACCCAAGGTCACCTGGGTGGAGTTCTAGATTTGGTAGGGTCGCCCAAGGGCGACCCTGAAACAGGTTTTCTGAATTGGTCATAGAACTTTCGAGACCTCGTTCAGGCACATACAGACTCCTTTTTGGGTGCCATTTTTTTGAAAGTGCATGATTTTTCAAGGGCTATGTAATGGTGCTATTAATTTTTCTTGAAATGTCACGAAGTTGCACTTTTAGACCATTTTTCTTAGGGTATCTTATCAGTCTCTCAAGCCCTAAAAAGTTCGGTAACCAATTAGAAGGTGAGTTGGATGAGTGAGGAAGAAAGAATGGATGGGAAAGGTCAATTACAACAAATAGATGAATACAGGGCTTAGGGACTAAGTCACAAGCACAGAAAACAAGAATCGACAAGTGTTGAAAAGGTGTTGAAAAGCGAAGGGAGAGAGAAAATGACAAAGGGGAAACAACACAAGATGAAAGAAAAGACACGTCGCCAAGAGGTTTGCTACTTAGAGGACATTATTTCATGCTTACATGTACATGACAAGGATTAAAAATCATCATAGGGGTCCTCATGGAGGTTGTGCATGATTTTTGTGCTTACATATTTGCCCCCTCGGGGACGGTAGTCTACATAAAAGGTAGGTACTGTTCCTGAACTAGGCCTTACTTGTTGTCAATTTTCTTGCAATAACTAGTATTAGTCTGGCATATGAATATATCAAAATGAATAATGAAAACTGAAATGATAAACATACCATAGATTGTTTGACCTTGACTAGTTGTTTGCCTTTGTCGATGAAACCTGTAAGAATGCATGCATGCAAAATGAATGCACGAGAGATGCATAAAAGAAATAGAACACATGCTAAGCTAGAGAGGAGGAGAATAGATTCTCCTTTTATTGCATATTTTGAAGAATGTATTTGATTTTTAAGGATTTTTGACATTTTACAATTTTTTTAAGGTTTTTTTCAATTTTTCTAATTTTTATTTTTTTTGTGAAGATTTTGCAAAGGTTTGACTTGACACTCCTTGAGGTCTTTGAGAGACCTAAATTTAAGAGATTTCTACACTTTTCCCCCTTGCATGGGGAGACTTGTGTACTTGATTACACAGTATTGTTCTTTTGACTTGTTGGAGGAGTGACTTGTGCTTAGACATTGTTTTACACTTATTGTTATAAGACCTGATTTGATGAGATCCATACATAGCTTTAGTCAACATCTTGTACTTCACTTTCCCTCTTGTACATATGGTTGGCTAGAGATTTTATTTTGCTTACGCATACCTAAGATGATCAAATATGGATGATGCAATTTGTTTTTGTCTTTTTTAGAATATATATGAAAGCGGGTGACGATATGCAGATGCAAGAACACAAGCGATGTTGAAATGAAACTTTTACTTCTATGGAATGCCATGAGTTATGACATTGACTTTATTGCTTTGGAACTCTTTTTTTGACTTTGTATGAATGCATTGTGGAACAAACAATATGAATGCTCTTTAATATGATTTTCAATCCAGGGGATTGTAAGTTGTCCTGATATAAGAGACCTAATCCAAGTTGTGAGATAGGAATTTATAACTCAAGTGGGGAGCAGTAATGAAATGGAGTGCTTATGAATTTGGGCTTTGCTAAAGGCTAAACACTGATCCTTATCTAGATAAGACAATCTGACAAGCTTTCAACTTAGACAAGTAACAAATTTTATTGTTGTTCGTCAGACTTAGATCATAGATGGCAAGCAAGATAAACCTAGGGTAAAGGATAAATGGGAAAGAACTAGAGTCCCTGGATAGAAAATGACCCTAGAGATTACTAGACTCTTGGCTTTTCTCAGCTAGTGCATGTGTGTGCTTTGTACCTTTATTTTTTGTTTCCTCTATTAGAATGTCACCCTTGAGGCTTTGAGCTTAGACTAATCTCCACCCAAGAGTATGAACATTCAATATTCTTCTCTCTTTCACTCTCTTTTTTGATATCTCCTTTTTTACTTTTTTTTGTATTTTCTAGAATGCCTCACTTGATTTTCTCATTTTTTTTGTGGATTTTGACTTTTACGAAAATGAACGCTTTTGGAACTTTTGATATGCAAGCTTGATCTCTCAATTCTCACTTTCCTTGATCACTCTTATTTTGATCACTCATTTTTAATTCACTCAGATTTTAGATTGCTTCCTTCAGAGTTTTGATCCTCTTGACGTTTTTGGCGAGGAAAGATAAGGGGTTGAGCACCACCTAAAGTTTTTGTAATCTAGTCAAACTTCTCTTCTACTAGGGAAGAGTTGGGAAGGTCTACTTGCAAGCTTCCTTTGAACATTGTAGGTTTGAATACTGACTTTGTTTAGACCTAACACCTTGGCTCATTAAGACTGGGATCAGTGTAAAGCTAAGAGCTAGGATTTGATTAGAATCACTGGGAATGAAGGGGGATAATTGCTATTGTGAAAATGGAGAATCTCTAGGTCCTGAAAGGATCACGTATACCTAGGGAACCTTAGACTCCTTACTGAAATGAAAATAATATAAGAGAAAGTCAATGACTGTAATGCAAGAAGAAACAAAATGATACTAAAATTCAAGAAACAAATTCTTTTTGGCATTTTTTATTTTTATGATTTTTTTTGTATTTTTAGAATATATATATCTTGTGTTTTTATGTTTTATGATGTTTTGAGATGCTAAAATCTTCTTCTTCTGTACATTTTTTATTTTTATGATTTTTTTTGTATTTTTAGAATATATATATCTTGTGTTTTTATGTTTTATGATGTTTTGAGATGCTAAAATCTTCTTCTTCTGTACAAGAGGTAGCATCATTTTTGACATCTTCCTTAACTATGTGTGGACTTATCCAATTTGGTCTAAACTTTACTTGAAAGTCTTTGCAAGGACACTCGAAGACTTAGTGTGAAAATGTCTTTGTATTTAGTGAGGAATTTTGTGTACTCACATGTTTCGTCATTTGATGATTTTCCGCCTAGCTTTACCATTTTCTGCTCTTGTTGAGTTCCCATGTTTGTTTTGAACTTTTGAGGGGCAAATGATGTTAGTGCTAAGTCTTCTAGTTTCTATGTGGATTTTGGCTCTTCTTCTTTAGTCATGATTTCAATCATAGGAATGTTTATGTTTGGTTTGATTAGAATGGCCATTAAGTTGAATGGAGCATAAGACTTTGTTGAGTGGGGATTGAAGGGGAATTCTCTTATGGCCCCATTTCCTATACATTTTAAGGTCTTGTTTATGTTTGCAATTTGTTTTGATGTCTCTCCTTTTTCAAAAGTGTTGATTCTTGGGTCACTAGTGGTTTCCATGAACTTTCCCTTCTTTTTGACTTGTTCAACTCTATAAAGGCTGAAAGGATTAGGATGTCCTTTGATGACGTGGGTTTGTCCCATGCACGAGAAGTGTATTTCTTGAAATAATGTGGAGGGAATGGCCCTCATCCTATGGATCCAAGGCCTTCTTAGGATCATGTTGTAAGTGGTGTCTTCATTGATGACGTAAAATTTAGTTGCGAGGGTTTTGGGACCCAATGTGATTTGAAGATTGACCTTACCCATGGTTTGATTGTTTGGGTTATCATGAATTCTAAGGATGGAAGTTTGTTTTGTGATTTGTGTTTCGTCATAACCCATTCTTTGAAGAAGCAACAAGGAGACTATGTTGATTGTAGACCCATCATTGATCATTATACGTTTAATGGAATAGTCTTGAACTTGGACTATTAGATGGAGGGGGAGGTCTCCTTATTTAGATATGTCATTGTATGAGGGAACACTTTTCACTTGGAGTGTTTTGAACAAGATAGCCTAGATCTAAGGCTTTGAGGAGAGCGTTCTTGTGTGTAGGAGAACTCTTGATAAGCTCTAGCATGTGAGAAAAAATTGAATTATTTCTGTCATCTGGTTGTTCTGGTCCTGGGGTGACATAAATTTCTTGATATTTATCCAATTCCACAAGGCCTAAGGTGTTTTGATCAAAGGTGTTTTGTTGGATTTTGGGACTAAGTTCTTCATCTTGTGAGAATGTGTCCATGAATGCTTTTTGTTGATGTTTTGGGAGCTTTGATATGAAGCGATGGTACCCCCGACATGAATTGATCTCATGCCCCCTTCTCTTGTAAAATGAGCAATATTTATCATGAGTGTGATCTTGAGGTTTATGACAATTGTTGTATGAATGCTAGTTGATTTTTGGGGGATAGTTGTTGACATTTTGGTTCCCCAAATTTGTATGACTATCATAGTCACAATTATTGTTGTTTCTAGATGGTGGAGTATTTGTTGATCCATCTATGTCTTGATCGTTTGTCTAGGATTTGTTATTTGTATCACGGTTTATCAACCTTCCATTAGAATCATACTCCCTTCTTTCACTATCAATAGCGGCTTGGTCAATTCTAAGGGCACTTTCAAGTGCTTCTTCGTATGATTTGTAAGGGCATTTTTGGACTTGTTCTCGTATGTCATTATTGAGAGCATGTAAGAAGAGATCACAAAGTTCTCTATGATCCATTTTTGGTGCGCTAGTTGAAGAATAGAGAACTTTCCTCCATCGTGTGATAAAATATGCAACCAACTCATTGACTTCTTGTTTGATTGTTAAAAATTCTCGTATTCCTATCTTGACGAATTTGTTTATGTCAAAGGCAACCATAAATTGATCAATGAGTTGCCTAAAATAGTGGATAGATGCTTCTGGAAGTCGATAGTACCAATCTAGAGTGATACCCTCTAAAGGTTTTGGAAAAATCTTTGCTACCACCCCATCCCAAGGAAGGAGTTCTTGCACTACCATGATGTAAGCTTTGCTATGAGAGTTGGGATCACCCTCTCCTTTAAATTTTGGAAGCTCAGGGAGAGGCCATGGTAGTATAACCCGAGGAATGTTGTAGTCCAGAGGCTCCTTTAAATACTCAAGGTATGTTTCTAGGAGGGAGTTATGTATAGAGGATTTTGTTCCTCCAAACATTAGCCCTTCAGTTATATCTTATTGTGTTTGTTGTAAGGGTATGCTAGATTGTTGATATTCTAAAAAAGTTGGATGACTAGATGGCATCATGTTTATGTTTTGAAGATTGGGTGGGATCATTTTTGGTTGATCTTGCGTCGTAGGAATCCCACCTATTTGATTGAGACTTGCTGTGTTGGATTGTGAGGGCAAGGGAGGCATGAATGCTTTGTTATGTGTTTCATACAAATGGGATTTTAGATGAGGGGTATTTTGTGTTGCCCCCTAGTTTGATTTGATTTCATCAATGAAATGATTTCCCTATCCCTTAGGTTTTTCTGTAATGTTGTCTTGACGAGATTGTTCAACACTCCTAGCCTTAAGGGTCTCGATCCGTTGGACCGAACTTTCTATAAGGTCTGTGATTGAGGCTTCCTTCATTTTTTGAGTTTTACAACCTTGAGATGGATTGCTATGCATTGGGGTTTGAGTGACCCTATTTGTTCTTTTTGATGATATTTCACATGTTGTGAACTTTTTATCTTGATGTACCATGTGGAGTGATTTTTGTATCTCCCGAGCTTCTTGTAAGTTATTTTCTTCACAACATACTTCTTTGTCCATTTTAGTGGCCATTTTTTTATGGCTTGTTATGGGTTGATCATCTTTATGGATCTGAGATTGATTGTTCACTTGTTGTGTTTTGATTTGGTCAATGTTGTCAAGATCTCTTTGGATCTATTTTGAATTTGTAATTTCGCTCAAGGGGACATTCCCTTAGAATTTTTGCATGAAACATTGTGAAACATGAAAAAATGTGAAAGAATCCATCCCAAAAGGATTCTTTAAATGAAAGTGGGATCTTGTAATAAAACACAAAAAGCTTACTCAAAAGGTTTTTGCTCTTCACGTTGGGTTCACCAAAATATGTGGCGAAGCTGATGACGTATGTGATGTTTATAATGGAATCCAAGCAATGGGAATGCAAACAACATAAGCAAAAGGATTTGTAGTTCACGTCAGGTTCACCAAAATATGTACGCACAAAATCGTGACCTCGGTTAACTAGGGCTGTCAGGTTGGATTTTGGCATGCACACGGACCCTTTCCTCCTTGCCACGGGGTGATCCGCCATGTCACTCTCACTCTCATGGAAGTAGCCAGTTAAGAGGAGGCAAGACATGGGGGGTCTGGATCGTCGGAGAGCTAGACTTTGTGGGGAGGGGTCGGCACGTCATGGGGCCTTTATTGTTGTGTTCTAATGTAAATGTTTCGTTTGATGACTGTTGTTGTAGAGATAACCCTATGACCTGAAGGGTCACTAGTTACTCTTCGTCTATTAGGGTTTCTACTATTCCACCTCTATGTGGGTAAGCTATTACTTTCATTGATGGCTTCTTATCTTTCAATTTGTTGAATGATTGCATGTTGTATTTGATGTTGTCTATGTTCTTCTATTAATAGGAGGACAAATGGATCTTGTTGTGGCAAGGTAAATGTCTCCTGTTGTGGTTGTAGATGGTTTTCCTCAAACTCACCGAGGACTATCCTCACCAACTGACCTCTTAATCCTAGGCACATTCGTGAGCCAAGACAAGGGATAGGTGTATGTGGACTAACCTTGACTAGACTTTCAGGTTTGACCTAGGGTTTAGTTGTGTGTTGACTTTTGTTGACCTTGCGATGGTATCAAGGGTTTGACTTTTGTTGACTATAGTTGACCTTGTGATGATATCAATGGTTTGCAATGTATCTAAATACCTAATGTTTTTGTTATTTTCTATATTTTTATGAATGCAACTATATGACATGCAAAACTTGTTTTTGTCCTTTTTTTGATATTTATGGAAATAAAGATGGGTTTTAATCTAAGAAGGGAAATATGAATGCAACTAGAATGAATTTAACCTAATGCAATTATTCTATGTTTTTGGGGTTTTCGAATGTATTAAAACAATTAATCTAGAAAAGGAAATTGCAAGTAATTGAATTAAACTATGAATGTAAATTACTTCTAAGATGCTAGATCTAACCTTTCTATCAAGGAAACAATAATAAATTACTAATCCCAAGAGCAATTTTGATTTTATAATTACTATAAATTGACAAAAAGCATAGAGGAACCTAAAATAGAGAAGATTTGTGTGACTCTACTACCCTCAGAAATCCTTGATGGGAACCTCGTATCCTCTTGAAGCAGCGAGAAGACCTCTTGATGACAAGACAACACAAAGAAGCAAAAGAAGCTTCGTAGAAGCTTGAGAGAGCTCAATGAGAGATTTTAATGAGCATAATGGCATTGATTGAAGCAGTGTAACAATGCTTGAAGAGATTTATGTGAAAGCTTGATGAACAATACACAAATAAAAGGCACCTTTGTCTTGTGTGAGCATGAGAATCCTGATTGGAGAGCAAAAACTTAGCAAGAGCTATGTGCACAATGAATTTGCCTCCGTGGAAGAGATTTGAAGCTATGTAACAATGAAATATTTGAAGCTTTGAAGAACTAAAGAAATAAATGAAGAAGAAGGCCCAAAGGCCTGTGAAGAAGCTTGAAAAAGCTTGTGAAGATGAGAAGAGTATTCTCCAACTTGCTCAACTTGGAAAATAATGAAGATGTGAGGGGTATTTATAGGTTATAGGAAGGGATAAGAGGTGGAATTGATTGAGAATTTAACTCCATTTATTGAAGAGTTAACAAGGATTGATTGGGGAGTGAACTGGATTAATTACCTAGTAAACTCAGTTAATTAGGGAGTGATAATGCAATAATAGCTTATCACTGAAGAAGAACTGGAGTTAGAAGAATGCATGAGAGAGAATGAGTTGTTAATTTTAGATCAAATGGAGATAATTATGCATTTGTGGGTGCATGAAATGGTCAAATCCTTTTGGGGATCAAAAAATGCAAACTGGAAGAAAAACGGGCAAAAATAGAGCTTTTTTGAGTGAGAAACTCAAGTTTTTGCGTGGATGAAATCGTGATTGGGTTGCCCCTTTTGCCAGTAGGGTCACTTGGGGGACAACCCTAGGTTTCCCGGGGGGAGTTCCAAATTTGGTAGGGTTGCTTAGGGGGCGACCTTGAAATAGGTTTTATGAATTGTTCATAGAATTTCTAGGAGCTCGTTTGGGCACATACAGACTCCTTTTTAGGTTTCATTTTTTTTTAAAGTACATGATTTTTCAATGGCTACACAATGGTGCTATTATTGTTTCTTGAAAATTTCATGAATTTATACTTTCAGACCATTTTTCTCAGGGTATCTTTTCGATCTCTCAAGCCCTAAAAAGTTTGGTAACCAATTGGAAGGTGAGTTGGATGGGTAAGGAAGAAAGAATGGATGGGAAAGGTAAATTACAACAAATATATGAATACAAGTCTTAGGGACTAAGTCACAAGCATATGAAACAAGAATCAACAAGTGTCGAAAAGGTGTTGACAAGTGAAGGGAGAGAGAAAATGACAAAGAGGAAACAACACAAGATGAAAGAAAAGACACGTCACCAAGAGGTTTGCTGCTTAGAGGACATTATTTCATGCTTACGTGTATGCAAAAAGGATTAAAAATCATCATAGGGGTCATCATGGAGCCTGTGTGTGATTTTTGTGCTTACAGGTTCACTAGGTAATCTTATCAACAAAGGTAATATTAAATTCATACCTAAGATTGGTAACCTCAAAGACATCAATAATTGGTGACCGATGATGCTACAGAATGTCTCCTACAAAATCATTGATAAGGATCTGTCTCTCAAGCTCCGATGCTTGCTCCCTTGACTTGTTTGACCAGAATAAACTAGTTTCATTAAATCAAGATTTATTGTAGACAACATCATAGCCATTTGGGAAGGAATAGAATGGGCTCAGTTTTCTCAACAATCTATTATTTTCATCAAGGTTGACTTTGCTAAGGCTTACAATTGTATTGAATGGTTGTTCATCTTAGCCATGTTGCAGGAACTTGGTTTTGGCCGCTAATTCATTCATCTGGTCTAGATGTTGTATGTGAATGCCTCTACGTTCATTACCATAGTCAACAAACAATCTAACTCCTTTGGAACCTTTAGGTCCATTCATGAAGGCTACCCTCTTGCCTTGGCTCTGTATGTTTTGGATACTGAAGGTTTCAAATATTTGTTGGCACAAGCAGTCTTCGAATCTTGTGTTAAGGGGATTTCTCTTCCCAATTCTTCCCAACAACTAGTTAATGGTCATTTTGTCAATGATCCCTTCCTCATTCTCATTGAAGAGGAGAATAATGTCAAACAAGTGCTTCACTTCCTAGACATTTTTTGTCAGGCCTCAAGTTCAAGCATCCAATGGAAAAGGACCCTACATTACAGGCTGTGTTTCCTTCCTAAACCAGGTTAGATTGTCTCTTTTGGGTGGAAATGGATTGACCATGGAGAAGTCTTTAGATTCCTAGGAATCCATTTTGCTTTCCAAGCCTCTCCCTCCGCGCTATGGTAGATAGTGATTTTAATAGAATTGAAAAAAACCTTCAATATTGGATAATCAAGCCCCTTTCATTGCTTGGTAAATTTAAGATCTACTCTAAAATTTTGGTTGCCACTCATGTCTTTTACTCTTCTTGTTGGCCTCCCTCCGAGGCTTCCTACTTGAAGATTGAGAATCTCCTCAGCGATTTTCTTTGGGCTTCTAGTAATGGGCATCAAGGCTTCCATCATATTGTCTGGGAGTTCTATTGCCTCCCTTGTGAAGCTAGAAGGCTTAGTTTGATCTCTATTCACACACAAGGCATCACGTTGTGTGCTAAATGGATCATCAAGGCTCTCCAAGGCAATGAAGCCTGGAAAATTCTTGTTTGACATGTATTGGTTCTGGTACCCCTTTAGGGCATCCAACATGGAAAGCCTTGGATTTAGGTACCCTTCTCACTATGAGGGAACTTGTTACCATTTAGGGTACATTTGTCGTTAAAAGTATTTAGAAATCTTGGAAGCCATTAAGCCCTAGCTTCAAGGGGTAGGAGATGATTTTCATAATGGATTATCCATAAACAGCAATCTATTTGGTCGTCTCCTATTCTTAGCTCCCAAGACAGGCCCCTAGCTAAATTGCCTTGGATTCATGCTTTGAAGTTTTATAAACTAGGAGTGTTAATTTTGCCCAACCTCATTCATTGGGCCACAAAGAATTTTCTATCATGGCTCAACTTCAAGCTTAAGTTTAATCTTTCTAATCATGACCATGAGACTTTTCAAGCTATTATTGATGTTATTCCTCCTCAGATGCTTCATAAGATAGGGGTGCAGTCTCTCAAGCCTTGGTGGGAAGATTAGAAATGGTATCTAGATACCCCCTTTCAGAATTACAAGCCCTATAAAGGCTATCTATGGTTATCTCCACATCTCTATATGGTGGATCGGCTTAATCACCGCTGGTAGCTCCAATCCTCTCATGGAACTTCGCATAGACAGTTCCAATGCATATGTTCAGCATTGCTAGAGCCCAAGTTGGCTCACTTCACTTGGTGCATTTTGTACTAAGGCCTTTTGATGGGAGCCTGTCTTGCACATATGGGAATTCCCAACCATCATTGTCCTTTCTGTGGACAAATTGAGACCCTTAAGCATCTCTTTTAGTTTTTTCCATAGGCTCATGAAGCTTAGAATTAGATCCATGATTTCTTTATACCTTTTTAGCCTACCCCCTTTTCTTGGCACATGGTTTTGCTTGGAGATTGGCCTTGTCTCTTGCTCAAATATACCTAGATCTGGCATGCTTTTAGGGTGGAAATTATTTTCAACATATGGAAAGATATAGAAATACAACTTTATTTTCTCAGTGTATTATTGATGCTCAGTTTTCTCTCTACACTAACTTAGATATCATATGTTCTAATGTTCTTATGTAGATCTAGGTATAAGATAGTAAAGTTGTACTAGAGGTTTCTCATCTCTAGGAGTTACTGGACCACTGGGAAAATGCCCTCTACACTATTGTCAGGGTTCCACCCAACTCTACCTCCCCAAGAGATCGTCAGCATGGTCACAACCATCTTGCTAGACACGGCTGTGGATCTCACTCCCGTGGTCCCTAGCCTCAGAATTCTAAGGACTCTGCTACTATTGGAGGATGGTTCAAGCCTTCTAGTCCACCCTCTGCTTCCTGTCCTAGGCATGGAGGGGCTAGCTAGCCTATCATAGGCAAGTTTCCTCATTTACAACTTGTTGTTTCTCCAGTTCATGCTCAGAATCCCACAGAGGAGAATCCTGAAGAAGAAGAAGGTGCTCTCACTGGCTGGGAGTTCATTGATGATGCTACCCCTAGAGATGTGTGGGGAAAACTTGATGATCAAGATCCACCCTCTACTAGGCATTACATTAGTTTCTTAATACTCTGTGGGCTTGTCCCTTTTAATTGTTCGTCTATGTTTTGGAACTTGTCCTGTTAGACTTTGTGTGTGTGCCTTTTTACCACCCTACCTATTTTTTGAATATTGTACTATTTTTATATACTTAATATAAAGTTTAATAGTGAATATTTATAAAAAAAAGTGGTATTACATTTTCTTAATATATGCCTAGACAAAAGGTTTTACTTTATAGCCACTTGGTTGTAGTGATGTGAATTAATTTGGAAATCGTATGAAGGATTAACTTGTGACTAACAAAAATGTAAGTTGAAATTTGAAGAGCAAGAAAAAATTTGGAGATTATATAAGATAAAGAGAATCTTGAAAGTGTGTATCAAGATATTTAAGTGTATTTATTGTTTGAGTGTTATTTAATGTATCGCATGACTTGTTAGAATGTATAATTTGAAAGTTTGTACAATTTGTTTGCTTTCATATTCTATGTATTTAGTAATAATGGCAAATTAATATTTATTTATTTTTGATCAGTAATGTGTGGGAAGAGGGACCACTCCCATATAGCATAGAGACCAAAAAAAGAAGAAAGCTTCAGACCCAAAATCGGGGAGCAAAAAACACAGAGAGAGGAGGAAAGTCAAAGAGGAATAACAAAAAATGCTAACTAAACCATGCAAAATATCATCTCCATCACTCTTAACAACTCCAAAGATCAACCTTTCTTTTGCTTCCACTTGCTCCTAGTGAGGAGCGCTTCCATTGTCCATTGAGGACCATCATTTATCGAATCCAAAGCTTTTGTCCTCAATTTTTCTCCTTCAGTTTTCCTACCCCTACGAATGCTGCCCCTGGAGACAAGAGGTTTTACACACTTGCTTGCAGTGTGGGATAAGGTGCCATAATTAGAAAAATCCAATGCATCAGACTGATCCAGAAGATAATCATGATCTCCAGCAAGAGTCGTCCCGAGCTTCCTGTCTTCTGAGGTCAAAAGGCCTTGCTGATTTGTGACAATATGATCATGTTGATCGAAAGATTTAGCATGCACAAACTCAACACTGGGAGGGACTCTGCCCACAAAGCCTTGTCCATCAACCCTGCAATCTAGAGAGGTTGGAGAGTGATGTTGCAAGAAGACCCCATGGTTTCTCCAAATGAAATCAACATCAGGACTTCCTTCCTTGCAGACCCATCTCTTAAGATTAAGAGCATGAAGGCCATTTATAGATTTACCGTGATAGCTAGCAATCTTATGTCCAAGTTGGTTGCATCTGAAGCAGTGCTCTGGGAAACCCTCATATTTTAAATATTGCATCCACAAGCCCAAAGAAGAATTAATGTGAACCATGTGAGGTAATGGCCTAGAAATATCAACCATAGCACAAACTCTGATAAAACGTCTCAGGGCCAAAGGGCCAGCTTTCTCCACCTTAACAAAAGTGCCTACTAGGTTAGTCAGAGATTCTATAAGCCCAGCATTACGCATAACCAGAGGTAGGTTGTAGAGCCGTAGCCAAACTGGAATGGAAGTGATACACACACTTGCAAGATTAAAAAAAGGAGACCACAGGGTCACAAAAAAACTAGATCTACCATAAAACTAAGGCCCAATATCCAGAACAAACCTACAGTCCTCAGAACTAAGAAAAATATCAAGGAAAAAACCATGGTCCAGTAGCTCCACAGTAGGAGCAGCCAAACTATCCCATACAATCTTGCTCCAAGCTAAAAACTCATCCATTGAAGGCCTCTTCCCCATTGCTCTGAAAACCAAAGCCCGTGATCCAATCTTAGAAGAAACTTCCGCTAAGCATTCATTCGAAATGTGAAAATCCACTGGCTCAGAAGCTAGATCCACCTTAGTGTCTCCCAAAAACAAAGGGGGAGAAGTCTGAGAAAGATCTGGAGGGGCTGGGGGATCATGGGCAAGGGAAATGGATTCCCCAATTTCTACAGGAGAAATCCCCCCTTGAGCAACCAACCCTAAATCAGCCGCATGATTGGCCTTCAAGATCCGCTCTTTGTAAAAATCACTGCATGCATGGAATGGATTGGAGGCATTTTTCTACAATTTGTAATTATTGTTGGATTGCTCCACCAATGCCAAGGAGGGCGAGCCAGAAGAACAACGACCCACATTAGAGAGCCCTCCATTTCCAACCTTGTTTGGTGCGAGGGGATCAAACCCTCGAAACTCTGTCCCCTCTCAAGATGCGCCACTAAGGGACTTATCCTTGCTTTTCCCACCCTATGTATGCCTTCAGACGCTAATCAGAGCCCTCTTATCATTGCTCTTGCTAGACCCACTTCCCTTACTTCGCTCCTACTCTCCTTTTGACCTCTCCTTCACTCCATGCTTTGCTTATGCCTATAATGCGTTTCTTAAGAATTCAAGCTTTTTGCGAATAATTGTGATGTCATTGTTGGACATTCCCTGAAACCTGTGAAGAGCCCTGAGGCCCCCACTACCTCAGCTTGGTGGACCTGCTGCTAGCCACGGCTGACCCTGCTGCTGGCTTTCTCTGACCTCCCGTGCACCCTGCTCGCCATCCTCCCGTGCGAAGTTGTCGATGGCAAATTAATATTTATTATATCATGGTGAATTGTAATATATTAATTTATTAAGATTATCAATATATTGCATAAAAAATTTAAACAAATTTGTATGGTGTATTATAATTTATTAACATTCTCATTATTAGGGTTTGCTAATTTGAAAATTATAGTTTTTAAATTTTAATTTTTTATAATAAAGTTTAAATACTTTTAGTATTAACTAAAATCGGTAAGTTTGGATTTACTAATAGAAAATTGATATATTTTAAAAATTGATCTAAAATTTAACTTTGAAACTTGAAACAAATTGATAAGTTTAAAAATTGATGTACAAAATTGGCAAGTCTGAATTTATTGATAGAAAATCGACACTTGATAATTGATCCAAAATCTTATACTTGAATAAATTGATATAAAATAGATGCTTGAAATTTGATACAAAATTAATAAATTTGAAAATTGATGTACAAAATTGATCCAGAATTAGTGTTAGATAATTGAAGACTTCTACACAATTGATACATAAAATTTGACACAAAATTGATAAGTTTAAAATTGCTACTAAATTGGAAGTTTAAAAATTGGTATCAATTTGATACACTTTAAAATTTATCCAAAATTTAGACTTGAAAATTGATCAAAAGAATTTGGATGCTCTTGAGGAAATGTGTAGATTAAAAGAGGCAAATGTAAAACAAGATGAGAGACTCAACAATGTGGAGAAGTTTTCGAATATTAAAGGTGGTGAATGTGAGTAGGTCTACCATTCAAAATTGTGAAACAAGTATTAAAATGCTACAGGGTGGTCTCAAATCTCAGGCTCCTTCATAATAGGTGGGACCTAGCTCCAAGATGTGTAGTCAAAGATTGGAAGAAAAGAGATCCCTTGTAGACCAAGAAGCGGAGTTTGTGGAAGGCACCTGGATTTTCTTAAGGATGAGTTGGAGGCTACTATTGCCTTGAGTACTTATGATTTTGTTGGTCGAGTCTCTTGTTTTGTTGTTGTCTTGTTGCAACATTATGTTTGGGCTTGGTTGTTCTTGTGGTTTCCCTCTCTCCTCTAGGAAATTTATTCGCTAGTTTGTTGTACTCTCACTATTGGGTTGTAAAAGGTTTGGGGCCCCTTTCAAAACCTCTTTTTACCCTTAATACAAAAATTAGATCTACAAAATTGATACTTGAAATTTAATAGAAAATGATAAGTTTGAAATTTAATACAATATTGATAGGTTCGAAAATTGACAGAAAATTGAATCTACTTGAGAATTGATCCAAAATTTATACTTGAAAATTGAATCTACAAATTTGATACTTAAAAATTTATAAGTTTGAAAATTGATAGAAAATTTATCCTAAATGAATGGTTGAAATTTGATACAAAATTAATACTTGAAATTTGATAAAAAAAATATTAATTTGTTAAAAAAATAATAATTGAAATTTGATACAAAATTAATATAAAATTGAATCTACATGAAAATTGATCCAAATTTTAAACACTAGAAAATTAAATCTACAAAATTGATACTCAAAATTTAATACAAAATTGATAAGTTTAAAAATTGATACTTAAATATTGATTCAAAATAATGCTTGAAAATTGATACAAAATTGATCTATACTTGAAATTTGATACAAATCGATATTATATTTTATCAATAAGTGAGGGAAGTGGGTCCCTCTCCCTGTACATTACTTTAAAAATGCACATAGTTTTGAAAAGCCTACAACATATCTATCATAAGACTTTATAATTAGCTACCTAACTACTAGTAACATACATATGTGCTAGTAAACTATTAACATCAATCCCAAAAAAACAAACTAGGGGGCAAAAAACAAAACAAAGATCTTAGTAATATTCAATACCCACAAATGTCACCCCATATTAACCACTAGGAACTCCACGTGGATCGTCAACTTGCAAGGAAGGAAGAACCAAGGTTGAGATAGCTAAAAACATTAATTCCCTTAAAACCT
Organism: Cunninghamia lanceolata; assembly: GCA_027924645.1. Lineage (NCBI taxonomy): Eukaryota > Viridiplantae > Streptophyta > Pinopsida > Cupressales > Cupressaceae > Cunninghamia > Cunninghamia lanceolata. Next base: position 803,114 of record BSBN01000010.1, read on the forward strand.
TGTGTGAGTGAGAAAGAGTGTTTCACTTTATGACTGAATTTAAAGTAATGATATTAAAGAGGTCATAAGCCATAGACAAGATCCTTACACACTCAGAAAAATAAGAAATTGAGTCACCACAACTTACTCAATAGGGGCTGATAAATATTAGCTAAAATATAACTAATATTTCATACGTAGCATGAATGATTCAAATTTTTTAGAAAAACAACTTCATTGACTAAAGATTTGTTGAAATACACTGGACAACTAAGAGGGGGGGGTGAATCAGTTGTCACAAAACTTAACTTCAAACCATCAACTACTTAATTACTGATAATCAGATTTAACCATGAAAGCATGAAACAATATCTACTTAATCACAATTTCACATCCAACACAATAGACACCAGATTTTTACGTGGAAAACCCTAAAAGGGAAAAACCACGATGGATGTTAGCCCACAGAAATATATGAGTTATAACAATACCCAAAAAAAGAGGCTCACTGCCCAAATTGCTCACTACAAAGAACAACTTGCCAAAGGGTGGCTCACTGCCAAGGGGTGACTCACTACCAAAATGGTGAACTGATTAAGTAGCATCTACTCCATGCCTGGGTTCAGTTCCATTGAAGAACAATATAACTTCTCTATTCTGCTCTTTTACACCTTCACACTTATCTCTCCATCTTCGCTCAAGACACACTTTTTTGCAACTCTCTTACATGATTTTATACAATTCATCAACCTTTGAATGTACATCAAGATCGACATTACATTCACCAACCATTGGAACATTCTCCAAGGTTGGCATTACAATAATACAAAGAAATAGGTCTGGACCTAAACAAGATTTGCTAAGGTAAAGATGTATGCGGATCACGTTACGCCTTAGCTGGGACTCAAACGTAATTCTCCATGCCACGACATGCTTCCACATTCTTCAAGGCATCTCCTCAATTAGTGAAACCAACCAAGTTGGCCAAGACTGGTGAGAACACTATGTCTTCAAGGAACAGACTTCATCCATGATCCAAATTACTCTTTGTGAACCAGTCCAAAGGTAGGAACATGATCAGGAGACATCCACAAGCACATTGTAATCACCAAGAACAACCACATGATCTCTAACCACTCGGTCAAGAAGATTCTTCAAACCGGAGCACAAGAACAACACTATCAACTACTATCATTAGAAAAAGATCGCTTGCAGACCACCAAATCATGAACCATTGGAGTTGAAGGCACATAACATCATCTTCAGACTTAACTCTAGAACCACAGATCAAAATACTTCAATGCGAAGGAATGTGGAGCATAATACTTTCTCCCTGTCACCACTAAACATACAGGAAAAGTAGTTTTCACTTTGGTGAACATAACTCACTCAAATCTTCATACCAGAGGCTCAAACTTGGAATATAACATCTTCTGACAGACTTCTAAATAAATTCCAATCCGCAGACAAAGATATTCATCCTACAAGAAATGCAGAGCAATCTCTTGGATTGTTCTTCGGTATGCAATACACTATTTCCACTGCAACCCACTGTTTCTACCAGAGGAGCTAATTTTCTCAATATCAAGATCACTTACATAGGTAAATACAAAGCATCTTACTCATTACAAGCAAGCAACAAAACAAGAGCATAGTTGACACCAATGACAACACAGATATGTTGACATCAATGACAACACCGATTAGGCACATACTTGCAACAATATTATGATATTAATTTTGAATGGAAATATAAGATCTATGGTCTAAAGACATGGTAACAAAGGCCCCTTAAGTTATGAATGTAAGGGGTGATAATTTTTTATGCATCAAGCCAAAAGTTGGCTTAGTTACAAGTAAAATCACAATCTTTTTCCTCCTATGACTACATCTTTTATATCGAGGAGAAGGATGTGACTCACTGCATTCTTACACAAAATATCTACCCATAAATTCTAAAAAATGTTAATAAACATGCACACAATCTTTGAAGATCTTTTTTTGTCTTCAATTTTTTGTGAGAATGACCCTTTTATAGATTTGGGGTGCCATAAGAACTTTTAATCATTTTGAATTAATGGTCATGATCTCTAGTAGGTAAGATAATCAATTGATTGGATTTAACATTCAATCATTAGCATCAATAGGTACTCATGATGCAATTGATAGTATGAAAAACCTTTTTTATTTATTCATCTCTCTCTTATCCAGAAGTGGAACTAATGCTTTCTTCTTTGTACCTGGCTTTTTGAACTGTTGGATGCGATAGGTGAGTTGGTAGATTGGATGTCACGATGGAGCCAATTCCCAACTCTTCTTTGGGAATTCTTGTGATGATGACACATAGCTCTTGCCTTTTCTTGTTATATTTTTATGGCCCCGTTTGGAGATTCTCTCTTCTTCAGTTCTAATCTCGATCATTCTATTTTTGAGTTGTACCAATAGCATGATCTCAACACTCTTTTTCCATCTTTTAGATACTTCGAACCCCGTGAGCCATAGGATGAGATAGGTGAATTGGTAGATCAGACTGTGTAGGAAATATGATGGGTCCGAAGCTAACAACTTAGGCACCACATTGCAAAAGGAGGAAATCATTGCCAAATGGGTAAGGAACTTACAACATATGTAAAATAGGGAACATAGGAAAATTTAGCATAATTAAACTACTAGATGCTTATAACATAGTCCTCAAAATAAGGAAAGGTAGATATACATAAATCAACTTCCTATAGTGGAAAAATCCACTATAATTCCATAATAGGTGGTCATTGTATATTTAGATTAATAAACATAGGTTTTGCTCCGAATGTTTTGCAAGGTGATAGTTACCCTAAGGAATCTAAAAAAATGTTCTTGATTATGGATGAGATATAAAGCATAAAGGATTCCAACTCAGGTATCCTATCATCTAACTACTTAGAGGTCAAAATAATCCCCAATTTAGGGAATTCATCCTTGATTTCATCAAGTCCTCTCCCCATGAGGATGATAAAATCTATAATAAATATGACCACTTTTCAAGATCAAACCTTAGAAGAGGTGCCTATAATACATCAAGCCCCAAGGTTACCTATTACATGACCATCTTCCTCCTTAACAACTAGTAAACCAAGCACCAACAACAAATATCTAATGGATTTTATACCAAAATAATCTAGCACAAGTAATAGAGCCCATGCCTTTCAAGACCATATCAATACCAATAGGAGAAGTTTCTTAATTAACCCTTATCCTTCAACTCCTTGCTTTTCAGAATAGTAGATCTTAGCAAAAACCCTCAAGTGATTAACATTATAGCAAGGTAAGTGAATCTAAAACCAACATTAACTCCTAAGGATTACTGCTTGAGGAATAAAAAGAAATCAAAATTAGGCCAATGAGAAAAAAATCTCATATAATCAAAGAAAACCTTCCCAAAAGAAATGATGAGAAAAGGGTAGAATATGAAATACAAATAGAAACTAGAACAAAAAATAGTAAGCTATGATCTATATAGGTGGCCAACAATAGATACATTTATGATACTTAACACCAACAAAAAGCATTGATGAAGTTATAAAGCTAGGCTACATATGCAATTATGTAGGCACTAGACAAATTTAAAAGATCAAAGAAGCTGGTTAGCACAATGGAATGTGCCTATATAGGAAAACATAGATTATATAACATGGGACACACTAGGCACATAAGGAAATATGGAGGAGATAAAGGTAAAGGTGAGTGATAATGCCCAAGGTACAAAGGTATTGAGAATCCAATAATTACATACTCTATCTCAAATATAGCAAGTTGATCAAAATAAAATGATGATGGAGGAAACAATTAATAATCTACAAGATCATCAAGTACAATTTAATGAAACTTTAGAATCTATGAAAATGATTGAAAAACTATAATATTATAATTAAGTGATAAAAAAACCTTAATCTATACTATAGCTTTAAAATTAGAAAAGGTCAAAGCTTTGGTTAGGAAAATGATGGCCATGTTAGTAATAATTTATGTTTGGGGTTTCAGGTCAGGTCTCTTCCCTAAAAATCCAAAAAAGTTCTAATATTTTGGCCTCTGCAGATGTGAAAATGCAAGAAATCAAATTGGTGCAGGTCAAAATATGCAGTGGCAGGTCAGGAATCTCCATCGGCCCCTAAAAAATGTTTCGGGTCACAGTTTTCTGTGTCTAAATGTTTCTAGCAGTGGCTGAGAGGGTCTTATGTTTCAAATGCCGTGGGATCCACCAAGTTTCAACACAGTTTCTAAGTGTTTTTGAGAGTGGCACGGAAGGCACCACATGGAGGCATCTGTGAGACACAAAGAAAGTAACTAAGGCCCCGCGGACGATGCCACGTGTTGGTTTCTGCTAGTGTTTCTAAAAGTTTCATAGGTCTCCGCCAAAAGCTTCGAAGACCCTTAATGTTTCTCAAAGCCTCGCGGACGATGCCAAGTGTCGCTGTCCGTTGAAGTTTCTACATGTTTCAATGTTTGGTGCAGACAGGGTGGGTCCCAGTTAAGTGTCTCAAGTGACGCGGATGATGACATGTGTCAGCTTCCGCATAAGTTTTAGAGTGGGGCCTTAAAGTTTCTGAGGAGTGCGGAGCCTGACAAGTGTTAGCCTCCGCTGATGTTTCTTTAAGTTTCTGTGCAGGGGCAGATGGCGCTGTGTGTCCCTAGTGGTGGCTGCGGAGCCCGACAAGTGTCGGCCCCCGCGTAGTGTTTCATTTCCTTTTTGATGCTAAGTGTTGATGTGGTGGTGGGTCCCAGTAAGGTTTCTAGGCTGCAGCGGATCTTGCTAGGTGTCATTCTCCGCGGGAGTCCCAGAATGTTTCAATTGTTCCTCACAGGCCCGCGGAAGGTGCCACGTGTCGCTCCCCATTAAAGTTTCTAAAAAGTTTCCGAGCAGGGGCAGAGCGTGCCACGTGTCTTTTGTAGTTGCTGCGGAGGCCGACACGTGTCAGACTCCGCGTTGTTTCTGCATGTATCAAAGTGTGGCGAAGTGGAGGTGGGACCTAGTTTTAAGATACAAGTCTGTGAAAGGCGCCACGTGGCGGCTTCCGCGGGAGTTTCAAAAAGTTTCTAAGTGTTTCAAGTGGAGTGCGGAAGGCACCAAGTGTTGCAGTCCGTGAGGTTTCTATAAAGTTTCTATGAGGTTTCAAACGGTCGCGAAACCTGCCAGGTGTCGATCTCCGCAAGAGTCTCAAGTGTTTCGAGTGTTTCTCAAGTGTAGCGCGGAAAGTGATACATGTCAGCTTCCATTGGAGTTTCTTAAGAGAGTCCCTAATGTTTCAGGGGTGTTGCGGCAGCCACCACGTGGTGGCTCCCACATAAGGTTCTGGCAATAAGCTCTCGGCGGGGAAGGTAAGTGAAACGAATCAGCGATAGAAACTACAAGTGCCTACGTGGCACGATTTGGTTGGTGGGTGACTTTTCAACATTTTTTAGGGCCATGGATCTCAGTGACTAGGAAATCATAGACGGCCAGGTTTTAAAGTTGCATTGTGGATTTTTTCTCGAGTATCTGCGACTGTTTTTGGCGGGAGAAACTTGCTGTGGCCGCTTTCCTGAGGCTGCGGGTAGATGAAACTTTAATGGCGATAGTTGCAGAGGTATGGGTCGAGTTGGTAGCTCAATCACTTGAATTGATGATGCATGTCCCTAAGCCCAGATCCTGATTCCCACCTACTCTGTCCTCTATTTCTTGCTGCAGCATTTACTCTTTTGAGCACCATTTTCAGTGCATTGTATCTGGCAGATTTTTGGTCTGGCCATGTAATTAATTTGCTGGGTCCATCTTCCTGCTATTTAAGGTAGACTGGGTCACTCATTTGAGGTTGTTGAAGGCCTGGGCATTTTTGTGTAAATAATGAAGAACAGGGCATGAGTTTGGCTGTTTTATCCCATTTTGGAGTTTATGTGTTGTAGCATGTATGTATTTTGCACATATGTTCAGTTTCAGTGTTGATTTATATGAGAAATGCTTATTGCATGTGTCTATCTACCTGTCTCCATCTGCTACATGTTTTCCTTCTTTTGAATCTGGTTGCTAAGGGTTTCTCAGGTTCTAGGGTATGGTTTTCTGTATCACATGCATTATCTCTAACTTCCATTCAAGGAGTGGATTAAACTGTTTTAGGTCAATGTATGGAGAAGGTTATATGTCTGCAGGGATATCTGTAAGTAGAGGCAGTTAGATACCCTTTCTTGGGTGATGTTTGTAAGGCAAGCATCAACTCAAACCCCCTGAAACTTGAGTGAAAGTTGCAAACCATCTGCTGCATACGTCTAGTTGACTCCTTGCCCAATGGATAGGCACCAGTCTGCTCCTGGGTCAATAGTTATGAGCCAAAACCCCTTGTCTTGCATCCAGGACATTATGTCCACCCATTTCATCACTTCCACCTGTTAGTTGTAGGAGTAGGATTAGGAACCCCCTGCATGCTCTCATACCCAACCAGACAAATATGTCCAAGAATGTTGCCAACCTTGTGATCTATCATGCAGATCTTGGTCCATACATGAGAGTATTCTGCCTGTTGCTGTCAAGCTAAATCTTTCTGTCATTGAGCTAGTCAATGTCACATCTTTTGTCATAGGGATACCCCCCTTGGTGCAGCAGAACCAGAAGTGAAGGGGAGGCAGCTCACGCAACCTCCCGTAATCTGTTGGCCAAATCTGCCTGTGCATTGGAGCTGGCAAACCCTCTGCAGATTTGGAAACCAACAGGCCAGACAGGCAAAACAAGGTAGCTTTGATAACTCCATCAATCCATTTTATAATAGTTAAACCTAAAGAATGAGTTGTAAGATATTCTAATAGGATAAATCAAAATGCTCTAGACATGGACCTATTTGAAGATTTCAAAATTAACACTATAGTAGAATAAAAAACAAACTTGTTAAAACAAACAGGCATAATTGGTGAACTAAAAGAACTAGTCTATGTTGAAAAGGAAAATTTAAACATGAAGAAGAAGAAGAATTCTAAATGAATCTCAATTACAATATGAGGATGCAAGTGAAAATGGGCAAGAAAATTGGGAAATGCTTTTAATATCATTTCTAACATAGAAACTAGTGAATCATGGGTACAAATATGGGAGATATAGTTAGATGAGATTCTAGAACCAATGAAATTCAGATCTACCACTAGTTATATCTACGTAATTAACATATTTAATATTTTTGAACCTTATGATACCACCATGATATTGTTTGATAGTTTTTAACACTTCCTTTATTCTACATGGTCTTGAACAAATGTACAAAAGATTAATTATGCTAGTAGATCATTTTTTGGTAATTTGAGATATAGATGGGAAAGACTTCTAGATAGAGGTCCTAGAAATAGTGATAGATCTATTGATGATGATGCTTTGGGAAGATAAAATATATATGAATTAGGAATTGATCAACTAAAATTGAAAATTATTTCTCAATTCTATATCAATAGAGAAGATAAAGGAAGAGAAGCCAATGCAATATTATATACCATGAAATTATGTAATCTTTTAAGATTTAAGAATATTGTTTAACAAACAAAAGGATACCTATAGATTAGGTGATTGGAACCAACAAACTCTAAAAGGGTACTTCATAATATCTTTTCCATTTAGATTAGTAGAATGGGTATAAGATTTCATTAAAACCCATGAAACTAAGAGATTACAAACTACACCATATTTTCAAGCTAAAAGGTATGATTCATGAAAATCTAAAAAACCATGTTTACAAGGTATCATTAAGAGAAATATGGATCTTTATAACCCTTCTTGTAATTTCTATGGTTTCTACAAAACCACTCTAGCTCATAATAATTGGGTTAATCTAACTCCACGTCATGCTCATGAAAATAATCTAACCAATCAAAGTTCCTTATTCATAGAATACATTCAAAGAATTACCATAAAGAAGACCAAAGTTTAAGATGGTATGGCCAACCATCATATTCCCATAGACATAAAGCCACCTCTATAAAATAGAGCTAATTGAAAACACACAATTACAAGTCTCTGTATGTTTTGTGTAAACACCAAACTCCCAACATGATGCCTCCTCATGTTGATTGTTGCATCTGAAAAAGCCCACATTATGCTACTAATTTCCTAAGGAAGAATCATAATTTTAATATTGAAGCTTCCTCCACATGCACCACCTTCCTCCAACAACACTGCTTCTTCCTCCTCTTTCCCCTCGTGGACTCATGTCCATCGAAGCCTGACCTCCTCCACCAAATTCTTTCCTCACTACTCTCCTCCTTCGTGGGTTCAAACCCACCTTTAACCGTCCACCTCCACCAATATCCTGTAACATCCTTAACCATCTCTACACATAATCACACAACATTCTCTTGTCCTCTATTCATCTTATTTTCTACTACCACATCTGAAAACAAAATAACATCACATAACTGATTTACCTCATTCACATTCACAGCTGCAACATCGAACTTCACTGTGATGTCTTCCACATTCTCGTCAACTGCAACTACATCCTCTACTGCTACAATCACTTCTTCATTTTCTTTCACCTTCATTTCTCGTACCTCTTCTTCCACTGCCAAAATTTGCAACATCAAATCATCTTTCTCCTCATCCTTTGCTGTAACCTCTTCACGTTCTATCGCTGCACCTTTAATCTCTTCATCCTCACTGTCCACCACTTCATCTTCAACTGCTGCAACTTCTTCTACTGCAATGTGTTTCTTTTCTCCATCTTTTTCTTCATCTTTGTCCTCATTTCTTGCACACACAAATCCACCTGCATACAAAACATCATTAGAAGAAACACGGGACTCCTCCTCACCCATTTTCTTTTCCATCATCTCTGTTATAGTTTCTCTCACAATATGTCGTGTCTCTTATCGTAAATCCTGTAGTTGATTATCAAACTTTGCCATCAATATTCTGTCTCTCCTCACAAAGAATGAAATTCCCAAAGGTCTTCTCAAGACCAACCTCATACTTTTCCTCTTCGACATTCTGTCAATTACCTACTACTCTCTACCCAAGAAGACTTCTGGAAGATGCTTCCTCACCCACTCTCTCTCTCTCAGTGGTGGAACTTGACACCTTCTACCCAGCTTTAGTCTTTATTAGAGAATAGCCCACCTCGATCCTAGTGCATACTCTACACTCTCAGGATCACCTCGCTCTAATACCATTTGACGCAGAGAAAACTCACACCTCTCTGCAAACCCACTAACACAAACTTAATTTACAAACTGAGACTCTCTGAAATTCAGATTGCAACAAAACAATTTTTCAACTCACAATTTATTAACTTCTTTATAAAAGAAAACAATAATACAAAATCTGTAACTCTATACAGATCCACAGTGATCTCTCTTTGTCACACTTCCTGTGCCTTTCTTCCTTTCCTCTCTCTTACTGGGCGCTGCCCTCCAAAAAGTTTTTTACCAGTTTTATTGTGAGCCTCAAGTGAAGTAGTTCAACTTCTAACTTCCACATGATTAGCGCCACTCCATTTCAATAATACCAATCATTTTTTCTGCCTTAGATGAGGCGCCTCATCTCCCCATGCGCTGCCCAATAAAATGATTCAAAATATGCCTCAATGGAGGCATTAGAAAACTCCACACTGGTTTTCTTTTTTATTTATTTAAAAAAATTCCCATTTAGCTTCTAAAGAGCCGCCTTAGCCTGCACCATCCCCTCTTTTCCACGCTGCCAAAAAAATATATAAAAAGATGTTTAAATATGCCTCAATGAGGCGTTTTCCTCCTTCCTGTGTTGGATTTGTCTCCCTTTTTTGCCATGTTTGGTGTGGTTTCATAATCCCTTTGCCACATCTTAGGTGCCATCATGCCAAAACATGGTCTATGTTCCATTTAAATTGATAATCTGAATTTTAATTCACTAAAATCCACCGTCGATCTGCTATGTTTCTTCATGTAGATGAATGTGACGTCTCAATTCCCTATTTGCCTCCTCTTTTCTTTTCCTGTGGTATTTCATTCTTATGGAATGCCCAAAACAAGGTGTTGCTTCATTGAGGAAAGCAATTAAAATGATTTTTAAATGAATTTCAATTTGAGATAGTAATTCATTGAAGTTTTAGTTTGGTCTCTCAAACCAAATAGAAAGGTAACCACCCTGATGATGACTTGTCCCATCAGCCTCATTAACTCCATATTTGAATGCCACATCATTGTGGCTTTTAAAATTTCAAGATCTGATTAACAACAAAATAGAAAGTGTTTCCCCCTTTCATTCATCATTTGATTGAAATTCTAGTAAACTCCACATGAAGGTACCATCCCACACCAAATTCATTGGATGGCTGTTTGGAAATAATGACGACTCCCTGCATGTGAAGTGAAAATGCGACAAAGGACCACGACTCTGCCAAGATTGTCATGTCAGTCAAAAGCGAATTGCAATCAACAAAACTGAATTAACAAATCCATGACAAAAACCAAATAAAACTAAAAATTGTTTTTTTGGTTGATGCAGGATAACTGGTTCACCCGGGATGCTCCTTCATCAGGGTAGCTCATGGAAACAGTGGTTATAGTGGTGTGTGTTAAGACTTCACTTCACAAGTCCTACCATGTATTGATTCCTAGAACCAAAGTGAACAATTAAAAAAGTTATATTTCTCAAATATATATATTTAAATTTTATTTAAGTGTATTTTAAATACCATCATCTTCATATAAATATCTTTTAATAAATTTTAGAAAGTATAAATTTTTTATTAAAAATAATTTAAAATAAAATTTGAAAAAAAAATTATTTTTTAATATCTAAATATTATATAATAAAAATTATTAAATCCTTAAAACCATTGTATTATTTTTAATAAATATTTATAATATTTAATTTTAAAATGAATTAATTTATTGATATATAAATATGAATTGAAGCTATTTAAAAGTAAGAAAATTATATTGAACTATTATTCTAAATTAGAAAATAAAGTCAAAGTATTGTAAACCTTATTTTACATAAATATATTATTATATTTAAAGATATTAGATTTCCACAATCCATAATATTGTTCAGTAGCGTTTCTGGATTTAACTATGGATAAGTTTGTTATCATCAATGTTTCAGATCACACTCTGTGATCCATCATCAAATTGTAGAGAGCTATAGGAAAAATTTAGAAACAAGACTGAACAATATTACTACCTTATCACATTTATAAGATCAATGGTTTTATTGAATTTGTATTGTGCCATCACAGAAGAAACATATAAACTCCATAAATATATATTACTATTTTATCACATTTATAAGACCAATGGTTCTATTGGATCTGTATTCTCCCATCACAGAAGAAACATATTAACTCCACTGGAATAAATATTCATTGGGATGGCTACATCTTTGTAGTGTTACTCTAACAGGGATTGTAGCATACGCAACGGAAAAGAGGATCGCATCTTCCAAGAGCAGCAAGATCTTCATCTTTGCAAGTTGTGTTGCAGTTACCACTATAAATAACACATGGCCCATGGAATGCACCGGTCAAAGTTTCGCAATAATCATCGGACCCTTGCAAATATGAATATATTAGAAATCAGTGAGTATTTCAGAAATTATTTTAAAATTTTCAACGACAAAATGATATATTTTTATTCGTATCAACAAATAAAACCCATCTATCAAGATATCAAGTGGATATGCGACCCCTTCTATAACTTAACCTAGATCAGTCTCACAATTTGATTTAAATAAGATGGTCATCCTTGACTTCCATTCAAGATTGGGTATCTTATGGAGATTCACTTTAGTAGATCAACAAGTGGAGATTCACCCAACATATCAATGTTCTAGATTGTCCTTGCAGTTTACCAAGGGGTTTAGTAGACATGAGGCCCCTTATATAGCTTAACCTAGATCACTCTCACATTTGATTTAGACAAGATCATTGTCCCAGACTTCCATCAAAGAACAAGTATCCCATGTAGGTTTACTCTAGTAGATCAATCAATGGAGATTCACCCAACATATCAATGTTCTAGATTATCCTTGAGATAAAGATTACAAACATAAACAATTATGACTTGCATGGTCATGTGTACACATTTTAAATAAAATCATCACCATCACTTCTCAAGGGATTAAGGGTCACACATGATATGTATGTTTCTTAACACATCATATCTTTCATTATCATTGTTTGGTCATCACTCAAATCTCTACCCAAAACATTGGTAATAGAACTAATTAACTCTAGTTGTTTCAAAACATAAAAATAAGAAAGGGAGAAATTAAATATTTATGTCAATAAAAGTTAGTTTTCTCATTTTCTATTTAAACAAAAATACATGTTTATGGTTTGTTATATGTGGGTGACAACATGATAGTGTACCTAATGACTACAACCTTTTGTCTTTGTAAGTATGAAAAATATGCATAGGCCTACATGGTAGCCTGAAGATGAGCTATAGTCCTAATCACATATGTGTAAGTTTGAAATATATACATACCTCTCAGTAATACTCCTCCTAATGACATGTATTCATTTTCTTTTCACTTTGTGCTTTTCTAAGCTCTAAGTCAACCTTCTAAGGTCATGCACACCTTCTTGCTAGCCATCTGACCAATATTTGATGGATCTTTCCTGGTGCAGTCATGGTAGGAGGGTTCACAGAATGAACTGTCCAGACTGTGCAGCAAGAGTAAACACAACGGAAACAACTCAAAGAAATAAAGAAAATATAGATTTAGTCATTCAATATATCATAGAATTCAAATAAAAATTGGTCGGCAACATGCGGGCATACAATTAGGGCTCACAGGCCTGGTTACATACATGCACAAGATAAAGCTTTGAAGCTCCATCTCACAAAATCTGAACTAAGAATTATGAATCAATTGCTAATTGCTTTCCTAAGGATCTATTACATCATTATATATCTAATTAGGACCAATAGATTCCTCCACGTCAGCCAAGGAAGATCACAAATTCCAAAGAAGAGATGTAACGTGTACACACAGATAGGTCAGACCTAAATGCATAGAACACTTTCGGTAATTGAATGGAATGAAGTGCGAATCTCCAAGGAAGGTCGGCCATGAACCAAAGATCATTGATGGATGTGTCATTAGGCTACAAAGATCAGGAAAAGGTTCCACAAGTTTCTCCTTCAGCTGATTTCCAGTGAATATCAAGATGCTATGCTCTGAGAAACAACAATCTTCTAATAGTGATATACTTCTGGTATTAACATGCGGACCTATGAATTTAGGATATGATGTTCATGAATGAATGTAGATGCTAAATCCAGCTCCATAGGATTTGAAATGCTAATGGACTATAAATACAAAATCTGCTCTAACTGAACTACCTAAATTGAACTGAACTGGAAAATAAAAGAAACAAACTAAACTGCAAACAAACTGAAATCAAATGCAAATGCTTTTTTTGGTTGATGCAAGATTGCTCTTAAACTAGGGATGCTCCTAGATCAGACATCTGGGGTTATTGAAAAAGTGAGTCCCTCACTTTGCTGGGGCTAGGGGAGAACCAAGATGGTCCACCTCAGCCTGAGAAATCTAAGATGAATCTTCTTCCGGTTTGCCTTTCCACTTCACAAGATATTCTTTGTATTGTCTTCCTCTAGTGCTGCGTCTAACTCTGCTATCCAGAATGTCTTCAATCCACTCCGGTGCTTGTTGTGGTAACTGCTTCTTTAAGTCTTCTTCCATGTTGTCACTGAACTCTACTTCATGATACTGATAAAGATCTGTAATGTTGAAAATAGGTGATATACCCAATGTTTCCGGTAACTCAACTTCATATGCATTTCTTGAATCAAATTTTCTGAGTATCCTACAAGGTCCAAACTTCTTCATCTTCAACTTGTTATATGTTCCAACTAGAAATCTTTATTTTCTTAAGTACACCATCACTTCATCTCCAACTTCAAATTCCTTATGTCTTCTCTTCTCATCAGCCTTCTCTTTATATTTATCATTCATGTTCTCCAAATGTCTCTTAACCTGATCATGCACTGTCTTCATGTGATCTGCAAATTCTTTTGCTTCTACACTTCTCTTTTCCTCCATATTGATATCTCTCAACTCTGCAATTCCCTTAGGGTTTACTTCGGTAACAATCTCAAAAGGTGTTCTTCTGGTACTCCTATTTACTGAATTGTTGTATGCAAACTCGGCTTGTGAAAGAATCAAATCCCAACTTCTGGCTTTCTCTCCAACCAAACATCTCAACAAATTTCCCAAACTCCTATTCACTACCTCTGTTTGTCCATTGGTCTATTGATGAAAAGTAGAACTAATACTTAAATTTGTCTTCATCTTCTTCCAAAGTGTCCTCCAAAAATATTCAACAAATTTTGTGTCTCTGTCTGAAACTATACTCTTAGGTAATCCATGCAATCTCACAATCTCTTTGAAAAATAGGTCAGCTACATGCACTGCATCAGTTGTCTTCTTACAAGGTATGAAATGAGCCATCTTTGAAAATCTGTCAACCACTACAAATATTGAATCATGTCCTCTCTGTGTCTTAGGTAATCCCATCTTAAAATCCATGCTTATGTCTTCCCAAGGTCTCTCTAGTACTGTTAAAGGTTTATACAATCTAGTATTCTGACTACTCCCATTTGCAACTTGACAAACTCTAAAACTCTGTACAAATATATGAACATCCTTATGTATCTGAGGCCAAAAGTAATTCTCACTCACCAAGGCCACTATCTTATCAATGCCAAAATGTCCTGCCAATCAACCACTATGCTTCTCATTGATCAGATTATCTCTCATTGAACTTCTAGGTATGCACAACTGACTTCCTTTGAACAACATATCTTCTTGAATGAAATAGTCTAACCACTTCTATCTGTCACAATAGGTTCTTTACATGCTTTCCAAGGTTCTGCAAAATCAATGTCTGTCTCATACATGTTCTTTAATTCATCAAAACCCAACACTTCAACTCTCATCTCTGTCAACAAGTTTCCTCTTCTACTCAAGGCATCAACAACTTTGTTTGATTTTCCACTCCTATGCTTCAACACAACAGTATAACTCTGCATGAACTCTACCCATCTCATATGTCTCTGATTCAACTTACCTTGACTTTTCAAATATTGCAAAGCTTGATGATCTGTATACAACACAAACTCCTTAGGCAACAAGTAATGTCTCCACTTCTTCAAGGCTTGAATTATGGCATAAAACTCTTGATCATAAACTAAATATCTTCTCCTTGCATCATTCAACTTCTCACTGAAATAAGCTATAGGTCTACCTTCTTGACTTAACACTGCTCCAATTGCATTTCCACTCACATCACAATCAACTTGAAATATCTTATTGAAATCTGGTAATGCCAAAACAGGTTGCTTTGTCACCTTCTGCTTCAACAACTCAAAACTTTTATCTGCTCTAGATGTCCACTTAAAATATTTTATGTCACCTCTCATAGTCTTTGTCATAGGGTTACAAACTGAACTAAAATTTCTAATGAACTTCCGGTAGAAACTAGCCAATCCATGAAATGATCTAACTTCTCCAATGTTCTCCGGTGTAGGCCATTCAACAATTGCTCTCACTTTCTTAGGGTCCATCATCAATCCTTCCACAGAAATCACAAAACCCAAATATACTAGTTCTTCTTTCATGAAACTACACTTCTTGATGTTTATCAGTAATTTCTCTTCTCTTAGTCTTTGCAAAACTTATCTAATATGCCACAAATGTTCTTCTTTTGTCTTACTGAAAGTTAGAATATCATCCAAGTATACAATAAAAAACTTACCCAAGAATTTCTTCAAGACTTCATTCATCAATCTCATGAAAGTACTTGGTGCATTTGTCAATCCAAAAGGCATCACTAACCACTCATACAGTCCTTCATTTGTCTTAAAAGCAGTCTTCCATTCATCACCTTCTCTGATTCTGATCTAATGGTATCCACTCTTCAAGTCTATCCTTGTGAAATATCTTGCTCCACTCAAACAATCCATGATACCATCCATCCTAGGTAAAGGAATTCTATACTTAACTATGATCTTGTTTATTGCTTTGGAATCAGTACACATTCTCCATTCTCCATCTTTCTTAGGTGCTAGCACTGCAGGTACTACACAAGGACTCAAGCTTTCTTTGATCAAACCTTTTCTCAACAAATCTTGTATCTGTCTATTCAGTTCTTCATTCTCTGCTGGTGTCATTTGGTGTGCTACTTTGTTAGGCAAACTTGCTCCTGGTATAAGGTCCATATGATGACTGATACTCTTTATAGGTGGCAATCAATCAAGCACATTATTTGATATGATGTCTTCATACTCTGTCAAAAACTCTCTTATCTCATCCGGTTCAGTCTATTTCTTCAAAGTTTCAGGCTTTTTAGGAATCAAGGCATAACACATACTTTCTTGTTTCAAACCATCCAAAAATTTCCTTCCATCTACCAAACAGATTCTAGCATTTCCACATACGACATCTTTAGGATCATCTTCCAAAGGAATCAAAGTAATTCTCTTTCCATTTTCTGTTATAGTGTATGTATTCTTTCTCCCATCATGTATAGCTTTTCTATCATACTGCCAAGGTCTACCCAACAAGATATGACAAACATACATAGGCATAATATCACACAAGACTTCATCCTGATAAGATCCAATATGAAATTTGACCAAACATTGTTCACTCACCAGTACCTTATGATCATCCTAAATCCATGCTATCTGATAGGGCTTAGGGTGTTTCAATCTTTCAAACTTTATCTTAGTCACCATCTCCTCTAAAACTAGGTTATCTAAACTACTTCTATCAATCACAACTTTACAACACTTACCTCCAGATTTGTATCTTGTTCTAGACAAACTATTTCTCTGCGGTGGTTCCTCATTTGTCTCTTCTTGAAATGGTGCTCTCCTCTTGACCAATGATTCTCCTTTCTTTAGTTTACCAACAGAACTAGGTGATTCAACAAATTCTTCTTCAACATAGGCTACTCTTCCACTATTTTCTGTCCTCTTACTTGTACTACCCTGATTACACCCAAATACTCTATGTCCTTCACCTCCACACCTGAAACAAGTACCTCTAAATGTCTTCTTGTCAAATCCTCTTCCTTCTCTTCTGTATCCTTCATTCTGGTATGCACTAGGGTTTCCTCTTTGGTAAAAATTTCTACCATCTCTCCGGTAGGCATTGTTATCTCTGTCATCTTTCTTCAATGGGCTGTCAAACTTGTTCTGCTCTGTAAATGATCTGTCTCCTTCGGAATAAGTTCTACCTCTCTAAAATTTACCTCCTCTTCCTCTCTGTCTCTGATCATGTCTTTTACTCAGCTTCTCTTCAAATTTTAGGGCAAACTAATATGCTTCCTCCAAAGATATCATCGTTACCAAACTTAGTTCCTCTTGAATGTTCAATCTCAGTCCATTGATGTATCTAGCCACTGTCTCTTTGCTTGCTTCACTATGTCCTATCCTTATGATCATTTTATGAAATTCTTCAGTGTACTCCTTCACAGATTTCTCCTTCTGCCTCAGGTTTTGCAATCTTTTCAACAGTTCCTACTCATAATCAACATGTATAAATTGAATCTTTAGTTTTGTCACCATCCTATCTCATTTTGTAATCTTTTCCTTTCCTCTTCTATTTCTTTCCAACTGAACTTCTTTCCACCATATAGCAACATGTCCTTTCAGTTTTGTCTTTGCAAATTTCACCTTCTCTGGATCTTCAATCTCCTCATATTCAAAGTATTCTTCCATATCATTTATCTAGTCAATCAATTCTTCAGGGTTCAAATTACCAGTGTAGTTCAGCACATCAACTCTAGGTCTCTTTCCAATCTTTGAAATAGATCACAACATCTCTACTTGATCTGATTCTTCTTCTTCATCACCTCCTAGGGTTTCGCAGTGTGTTCAACATATTGAAATTCTTCTTCATCATCACTTTCAACATTAGGTCTCAGTGTCAATCCTCTTCGCCTATCTTCCTCGATGGCATCCAAATGAATTCACATTGTTCTCATCAATTCCATCATTTCATCCATTCTATTAGCCATTGTACTAACAAGAAGAACTCTCCACGGTGACATCTTCCTAGGATCAAGGGCAAACTGCCTCAAATTCGGTGACTGGGCTACAAGAGACAACTACCTCTCAATTGATGATCTGCTTACAATAAGATCTTACATAATCTCTTTTGTCAATTTCACTTAATTTGCTCAATTTGCTCCCAAAGATTCAAACTTTCGCTCTAATACCACTTGGTGCAGTCATGGTAGGAGGGTTCACAGAATGAACTGTCCGGACCATGCAGCAAGAGTAAACACAATGAAAACAACTCAAAGAAATAAAGCAAATGCAGATTCAGTCATTCAATATATCATAGAATTCAAATAGAGATCGGTCGGCCACATGCGGGCATACAATTAGAGCTCACAGGCCTAGTTATATACATGCACAAGATAAAGCTTTGAAGCTCCGTCACACAAAATATGACTAAGAATTATGAATCAATTACTAATTACTTTCCTAAGGATCTATTACATCATTATATATCTAATCTGGACCAATAGATTCCTCTGTGTCAGCCAAGGAAGATCACAAATTCCAAAGAAGAGATGTACTGTGTACACACAGATAGGTCAGACCTAAATACATAGAACACTTCTGGTAATTGAATGGAATGAAGTATGGATCTCCAAGGAAGGTCGACCATGAACCAAAAATCATTGACTGGTGTGTCATTAGGCTCCAAAGATCAGAAAAAAGCTTCCGTAAGTTTCTCCTTCAACTGAGTTCGAGTGAATATCAGGATGCTCTACTCTGAGAAACAACAATCTTTTGATAGCGATATACTTCTGTTATTAACATGCAGACCTCTAAATTTAGGATATGATGTTCATGAATGAATGTAGATGCTAAATCTAGCTCCACAGGATCTGAAATGCTACTAGACTAGAAATACAGAATCTACTCCAACTGAACTAGAAAATGAAAGAAACAAACTGAACTGCAAACAAACTGAAATCAAATGCAAATGTTTTTTTTGGTTGATGCAAGATTGCTCTTGAACCAGGGATGCTCCTGCATCATTTCCTGTCACTTTCTAGCCTTGATAACCTCATTAACTCACTTCAAAAGAGAGGAAATTCATGTTCTCTAGGGACTTCTGCATCATCTCATCTTGAACTTCAATCATCCAATTGACCTCACCATCCCTTATGTAACCTCAAGTTGTCTTTCTAACCTTTTCTTTTTGGGTCACCCCTTGTGACTCTAGGATCTCCTTGGGTAAGCTTGCAGTTGTCAAAAAATGATCTCCAAGGATGAATTTCCCTACTAAAAGGGGAAACCCACCTTATAGAGTTCCTATGATTAGTTTCAAGGTCCTAAAACAATCTTGAGCCCTTCTAGATCATTCTCCATCCCTAAAACCACCTACGCAAATCCTCCTTTGTGAGTCACTGGGTTGACCCAACATGTTAAGTAGGATCACTAAGGGTGAATTACCCTACTAAAAGGGGTGACCCACATCCCAAAAGGCCTAACCCTATCATCTTTTGACATGCATGTTTTCTTCAAGTTCTTACCCAAATTTGCTCCAAATTGACTCCTGATTGCATAATTCTTCTTTTCTAATTAATTGTCAACTCCCCCTAACTATTTCAACACTCTCAATCGGCCCAATCTCATCTCTCAATCAATCCTTGTTATCTTCCAATCAGTCATGTCTTAACTTCATTTCTTCTTATGTGATCTCCTCTACAACTAGTGTTCACTTCAAACAAGAGTCAGATCACCCTCCAATCTATTTTTTTTCTCCCCAATCACCACCACCTTTGTTGTTAATTTTCAACTTATAAATATTGCCTCCTCTATGCATTTGGGGACGGAAATTTAGTATTGCATCTCTGCTCTTGCTTTTCTTTGCATATAGTTGTCTTCGTAGCATTTTCATGCACATGTAGGACCACATGTGCCTTTTGATCTTGTCATAGCTTCAATAGCTCAAGCCATTGTGCTTCATTAGCATTCTTATGCTGCATTACTTTAATCATAACTTCAATACCTCAATCCATAGTGCTTCATTAGCATTCTTATGCTCCATTACTTCTATAAAAGCTTCAAATCTTCATTTGATTTCATTTGCTCCCATCTTCATTCTTGTCACCAAGAGGAGGACTCCACTCCTACTGAGGAAGAGAGAGTTGTCACAAGGACTTCTAAGGGCTCAAGCTAGGCACCGACATCTTCTTCATACTGGGTTATTTATGCTTTAAAGTAGTGATTAGATCACATCTAACTCTTGGAAAAGTAAATCATTACTTTGCTTTTTCTTGATAGGTTGTTTATTTGCTTTCCTAGAGTAGCATTGCATTTGATTAGATTAGATTAGCTTTTTTTTCATTCACTAGATTAGATTTACTTTCATAGTTACTTACAATTTCATTTCTTAGACTACTATTCCAAAATCAATCTACAAAAACACCAAAAACATATATTAGCTTGCATTTGGAAAAATCATATAGATTGCATCCATTTTTCAATTCCTAGATAATTAGATAACACTTCAAATTGGGAAAAAAGAATCAATTTTTTTCTACATTTCATATAACTTGCATTCATAAAAACTCAAAAAGAAAAAAATTAAGAAAACTTAGAACAAAACAAGAGAACAAACCCTCGATTTCATTGCAAGGTCAACGAATTGAACATAGTCAAAACCAAACATTTAAAACAAGGAGAAACCCTTAGTTCCATCATGAATTAAAATCAACTCAATTCAACATAATGTTGCATGATATATGTTGTCATTGTTGTCAATAGTGGTATGGAGTGCTAATAAGAGATGATTAGTAATGTCAACAAAGATGCCAAAGGACAAAGATGCCAAAGCGAGATTGTTGCAGAATGGTGATCATTGAAGACAATAGAATAAGTGATCAAAAGTATTGTGAGGTAGAAAGTGAAGTGATGTGTATATGCTATGGTGATTAAAGGAGCAAACATAGAAGTTTTGATCAGAAGAGTTGTGAAGTGAAGGAGATGGATCAGTATTATCTATACACAATTGTACCTTATATACTGAAGTTCATTGACAGATAAAAGATGACTTGAAGAGTATGTTGATATGAAGGTGTGATTTATTGTTTGTGTTGCAAAGAGATATGATTGTTGTTGTAAATGTTGTATTCGTTATCTCTTGATGAAAAGCATTGCTTAGGATTTGAAAGAAAGTGTAAAAGGGTTCAGACAGTCCAAGGCACTGAAAGTTGCACTGAAGAAGCTCGATAGAATGCTTTGCATTCCTCTGCAATTGAAGGTATAGCCTTGCTGTTTGGAAGGTAGATAGAGACAAGTGTGAAGCATGTTTTTTCCTAATTTCAAAGCACAAAAGTTACTGCAGAAGATTCTAGAGCTAGCAGAGTGAAGACAATGGTTCAAAGTTGTTGTAGTTAGGATGAGTCAAAGAAATGCTCTGCATTTCTCTGCATTTGAAGATTGGGTTGTGTGGATTGGAAGTTAGGAAGATGCAAATGAGAGGTATGATATATTCAAGTTTTAGTTGATAAGTTGTACCGCAAAGGTTCCTCAGAGTTAACAGAGTAAAGACATATCATATTGTTGATTAGAGTTGTCAGGAGGAGAAAGTAAAAGCTATCACATTTCATCACATTACATTATTTGGCTTTGATGTTTGAAGATTGAGTTCAGAGGGTCTGTATGTTTGTTCATTCCAAGGTTCAAGTGTTGAAGTGTACCGCAAGTCTGGTTTTCAATGTTCTATCTCATGACTATGTATTCAGAGTTTGCAAGAGATGATGTGTTATGTGTTTGTTTGTTTGCGCCAGAAAGAAGATGCATTTTTTAGAGAAAGGAATAGATGGAAATGTTTTTACAAGTCATGTAATGTTTTTGAAGTGATCCACATGAAGTTAATTGATGAAGGATAAATGTTTTATGGGCCGACTTGATATGTTTTGATGATTACACCAGATGTTTGGAAGGGTGTGCCAGTGTGGAGATGTGTGCTAAGGAAGAATGAGACCTGATTATAATCTTGGTTTGAACTATATTGGATTTCTACATGTTTTTGGGTGTCGACTTGTTGTGGTCATTGCATGTTACATGCTACACATTTCATCTTGGTCGATGAAGGAGAAATATTTTGAAGCTTGCGAAGGATATAAATGAAAGGTCTTGCTTGGTGTGAGTGGGATGAGGGTGTGAGAGTGTGCAAGGATGTATGTGTGAGTGTGGATCTATGAGTGTGTGTGTGTGGAAGAGTGTTGAAGGTAGTAAAGGTTGTTGAGTAGAGGAGTTGAAGTGTGAAGGGTGTTGATGCTGCGGAGGTGTTTGATCAAGTGGAAATTGTCAAGTGTTCTGTACAGAGGTTGTAACCTCTTTTTGTAGCACTGTATTTCAAGGAGTTGTAGCTTCGTTTGGGTTGTAGCTCATAAAACCTATTATAAACCTATTTTTATTATTTGTGAGGTTGGATTTGGACAGTAGATCCAATCAGCTTGCTCACCGTGATTTTTCCCTTCTAGTGTTTTCCACGTAAATATGGTGTTATGGTTGTGTGCTTATGTGTTGTGCTTTGAATTGATTAATTTGCTTTATCATCTATTTAAGGAAGTAAAAAGATTTGATTGATAAAGTTAATTTGAATTAAGTTTTGGCATATACTGATTCATCCCCTCTCAGTATATCAGTGTGTTCTAACACATAACCATAAAATAAAACACTTCCCCCTCTTTCCAAACATTCAAAGCACCCAGACATTAGGAAAGATTTGTTAGAACATAATTTTATAAGTGGTCATACCCTTATAACATTTATATATTGTTCTAATATAAGGTTATAAGACCTTATGTTTATTATATGCTTTATAAAGCATATACCATTTAATAATTAATAATCTAAAAGCTATTAGATTATTTATATTTACAAATGGTTGCTTTGAAATGGTGTGACTAATACCACTTCAGGTATTTTGCCACCCCTTCTCTTATATTTAAAGAGGTTCTCTCTTATTTGAGAGGTAATAGAATTTGGAAACTTATAGTAAATTCTATCACTATGCACATGAGGTGTTATTGGCCATGTGGAAGTAAGGAGAAGTGTATCCCTAGGTTCAGTCTATTTTTAAAATAGACTACTTTCGTAAATGTTTTAATAAAATGATGCTTTATGGAGTTTTTTACCTAAAAGGGTTTTCCCCATGTATATCTTGTGTAATGTGTTAAATCTATGCTTGTATAATTTTCATTTTATTTATTTTACATTTTAATTATAATGATTAGAATCCTAAGATCCTAATTTATAACATGGTATTAAAGTAGGTTAGACTATACTAATCTTTTTTATAGGTTATACGTGAAGACTATTATAAATATTGAACAAGATGTAAAACCAGGAACTTTATGAGAGAGATTCTAAGCTACATAAACTGGAAAATGTAAAACAAAAGAAAACCAATGATTCTGAGAGATATGCAAATGTCGATGTGACATAATTGCATTAAGAGCTCAAATCTTCATACAAAGAATGGTGGAGTAACTAGACAGTGCATTCAAGATGATCAAAATACAAGCTAGGTAGTGAGTTTATATAGACCAGGGAGAGGGGAGAGGTGGCAAAACTGACCAATACAGAGAGGCCACCATACGGGGTAAAGATAACAAGAACATCTTCCCAAGATAATAAATGCAACCTCCCTTGTAGTATGATGACACCTCAAATCACCCACTCACTAATTAAACTCACTTTATTTAACCTAAACAAGATTAATAAAGTGTAGGAAAAACCTAAGAAATAGGGAAAATAACTAACCCACTAGGAAAATAAAAACCTACACTAACACCCCCTTAAGCATAGCTTAGGTGGGTGAAAAGATGGTTCTTGAAAAATCAAGCTTGATGAGGTACCCATCTACAAAGAATTCCCCCTCCAAAGAAAATAAGCCCCCCCAAAATAAAGTAGAGAGAACACCCCCTCAAAATAGAGAGAGAACAAAGGACTAAAAAATCCCCCTGAAGTGGACACCAACCGCACCCCTAGAAAAGCTCACAAATGAAAGAACTTTCTCTCAGTGAAGGGTTTGGTGAAGATATCCGCGATCTGCTCTAATGTCAGACAATACCTGAGATCAATAATCTACTCATGAATCAGCTCCCGAATGTAGTGAATGTGAATCTCAATGTGTTTGGTCCTCTAATGATGGACTAGATTGTGAGAGATCTGTATCGCACTCTAGTTGTCACAAAAGATGATTGTATGCTTCCAGAAAGGAATACCAAACTCAGTGAGAATGTTCTGAAGCCAAATGGACTTGGTAGTGGCATTACCTGCTCCTCGATACTCAACTTCTATAGATGAAAGAGCAATTAAAGACTGCTTCTTTCTCAACCAAGAAACTGGACCAGAACCAAGTGAGAAGGAATACCCTGAAGTAGACTTGTGATCTTGAGAATCACCCGCGCAATTTGAATCTGTGTGTCCCACCAAGTCAATATCCACGCCTATTGTATAGTGAATCCCATAACTTTGAGTGCCCTGTACATAGTGAAGAATCTGCTTAGCTGCTTTCCAATGCAACTCATGTGGCTCTTGCATGAACCTAGAGACTAGGCCCACAACATATGAAAGATCAGGTCTCGTGTGAGTCAAGTATATGAGACTCCCAAATAATTGGTGATATAAGGTAACATCCACCAATGGTGATGAACAATGAGGCTCAAGTTTGACCCCAGATAGAAATGGAGTCAGCGTATGCTTATAGTCAGCCATGCGAAAGTGGGAGAGAATATCAAGTGCATACTTGGGATGTGCAAGGAAGATACCAGATGAAGACTGAGTGATCTCAATCCCCGAGAAGTAGTGCATAAGGCCCAAGTCTAACATAAAGAAATGATCACGAAGGGTAGTTTTCACTGCCTTGACGGTGGATGAGGAACTCCTTGTAATCAACAAGTCATCAACATAGAGAACAAGGAACATGAGAGTATCATCTTGCTGTAGGATGTACACATTCAGATCAGATTAGATTTCAAATAATATGCTTTAGACTTAGTATAATTAAGGTATATTTACACTTTGTATGACAAGGATACCGTATATATGGTTATTTATTATCATTACTGTATGAAACCAATTTGTGGTAAAAGTTCAAGTTCTGAACTATGAAGTCTCTGCGCTATGCGTACGTAGGCAAGGCCACCATGGATGAGCCCCCAAGACTTTAGGTCGGCCCTTAGGGCCTTAGGATTGTCATTTTATGCAATTGATATTTGTTTTGTGTATTTAGCGACTATGCAAAACTAATTATTACATTTAGTGTACAGATTCATATCTGATCATTGTGCAGGATACTGGAGCTGAGAAAGTATTGTTCCACCTTGCGAAAGGATGATCTTAAGACATTTATTAAAAATGTGTATAATTGTATATGAAGCAGTTGTACTTTGAAATTTATTTACAAAGAATTTTGAATGTTAATTATGTCAAAATTATTAAATTTTTTTCTATAATCATATTATATTTTCAATATTTCAGAATTATTTATTTAATTATTGTTAGTAATTGTTAATTTCTTGAGTGGGCATTACATAGGTAGCAGATCTAGGTTGCAACACTTGGGAGCTTTGGGGTAAAAGTATAGGTAATATTAAACCTATTTTATTGATGTGAAACATGGAGGATTTATGTTTGAATTTCGTAAAAGAATATGATTGAAGACTAATGAAAGGAATAAGATGGTTTCGGCTATAAGATATTACAAAAGCATTAATGTTTTATTAAGATGTATTGCAGGAAGAGTGGCTCAATTATTTGTTTTATGAAAAGAAATGCAAAGAGTTTTAATAAAAAAGGAAAAGTGAGTTATTTTTCGTAAAAGAAAGAGTTGTCATTTTCTCTAACTGAATCATTCTGGAGTTGAGGCTGCTGCGAGTTTACTGGGTTGTTTGAAGAGTAGAAGGCTGAAAAGGTAATGAGATGACCAGGCATGAACAATCAAGGTATGATAATACTTCTGTTATAACATGATCATTTATGAAAGATTTGTTGTATAAATGGGTAATAATTTGATTGAGGAAATGAATTGTGTTAGTCGTTTTGGTTACTTGAACATATTTTAGTGATAATATTGCGAATGATGATGATGGTCATATAGATGAATGGTGTGGGAGAATTAGGGGATTGATATTATGAATTTTGGGAATTACTGGAGTTTTTTCTTTCAAGGGAGTTGCTGATATGATATTGGAGTATATGTAAGGGAGTTACATAAATCTTAAACCCCATGAGAGAATCTCTTTCCCTTATTTTCTTACTGGAAGATTGTGAAATAAAATGTTTGTTTAATGATTGTAAATTGTTTATTGTTATTGAACAAGAAAATATTTTATCTCTATATTTGACAAGGATACTATATGTTGTAGAAAAAAAAAACATATCAAACACATTTATATAATGTTTCTATCCAAGTCAAAGTACCATGGTAAAAATGACTCAAAGAATGGACACTAAGAGAACAATCCTATAACACAAAATCAACTTTGGTTATACCCTTATCAAACACCCTCAAGGTTGCCCCAACAATAAAGTTGACCATCTCATTATCACTCAAGTTCGAAATCTAGTTATGACTGAGTACATCCTTACTAGGTTTGTGAAGGTAGAATTCATTCATCAAGTGGTTTAACAATAAGATAATAAATGAATAAATGAATGAAGTCCAAGTTGATTACATCTCAAAACTTAATTCTCTTAATTCCATAAGATTTCCTCAGAGACAACCCAAAACGTAAATCTTAGATGACTAATAGCTATTCTACAAAATACCTTAGAGACATAACAACATGTAAGATACATTACTTGTAGCCTATACGTGGATTATCAAGGAAGTTTATGAAACATTCCAATATATGCAACTATGATAATACAGGTATACAACATTAAATTTAACATGTTGATTTACATAATAATGCATTGCAAAAGTATGGATGAGGAAAATACGTGCAAAGAGGAAAAATGAGTCTAAAGGACAACTCATACCTTGACAAACAAAGAAGATCCATAATAGGAAATGGTACTCGCCATAAGAGTTTTAGAATACTATAATCAAGTAAATACCAGAAAATAATTTCTACTATTGCAAAAATATAAGAATGGTAACTTGAGAATAATCTCGGTTCCTTAGAAAATAAGATAATAAATGAACCAAATATTGGTTCCTAAGCATGGAAGATATCAACAATAAAAACATAGTCACAAAGTAGTCTTGGCACATCGAAAGAAAATAGATAGAAGCCTCAAATTAGATTTTAAATAAAAATCCTGAGGTTTTTAAATTGGTGATGGACTTGATTGTAACTAAGACTAACAAGGATAAACAAATTAAAGATCAAAGTGAAGGGAAAAGTAAATAAAAAGGGGACAAATCAGGGATTTTGGCACAAGCTTTGTCTTAATGCAGATAATAGGAAAGATGTTGTGATTTCTTACATTTAAAGGTGGAGGATCATTCAAGTTACAACATGACATTCAGAAGAGCAGAGCTAAAGTTAATTTTTATTGGATAAAGTAATAATTTTACTAGAAAAAGGAGAGAGTAGAAAGGTTAATATGGAATAGTTACGTTGATGCATAGACCCTATACCAATGCCAAACCGCTATCCACCCTGTGCATCATTTCTACACATTGAGAGTCATTGACAAACTCACCTGGAACATTGCCAAATTCACCTCTAGTCTCTGGGTCATGCTATGTTAGATATTTGAAATCCATGATGGAAGTTCTGGGTTGAAATTAGAAGGTAATAAATATAGAAACTTGCAGCTTGCTAATAACACAATCATTTACATAAGAAAGTTGTCTCCTAAAAGAATATTCACCACGGGGATCCTTCAACATTTTAGAACTTTGAATTATTGCAAAGTGAAGAGACAATATGTAGAGCCCACAAGCTATTTGACAGAATGATTCAAAGAGATTTCTTCATGAAACACAATCATACTATAGAACTTAACATAAGACTAGATTATCTCATGTATTCATATGATAAAGTGAAGGAAAAGTGGGGATTCAAGAGAAGATCTTACCAAGCACTTGAAAAACCTTTGGACAATAGCTTAACAACTTAACAACAGCGTGAGAGTTGAAACTATGATTTCATATGATGCATGAAGTATCCCATGGAAGTTGTCGAGGATCTCCTTCTCTATGAGTAGAATCCCTCTTTCTGCCCTTATTCCTCAAACAATCCTTCCAAACTATCTAATCATCCTCCCCAACTTACGTCTTCTTGATCTTTTTAAAACTGAATTGATGACTCTTTGTCTTCCAAGAAAGAGAGAGCTCTTCAACTCCTGACACCCGTTTTTCATATCCTCTTGAAACTACAAATAGAATCTTTATAAAGCATGATTAAATTTTCTAAATAATTATTTCAAAGAAATATAACTGACTAATTATTTTAAATAAAATATCTTAATTAATAAATAGATATGCCTTACACCTTGTTATTGGATGCTCGTGAAATTGGGCCAATGAAGTCTAGCGCCCATTTGTCAAATGGTGCTAGTGCCATATGTGGCTGCAAAGGCATCTCATCTGTCCTTGTTGGTCTACCCATTCTCTGACATCTGTCAAAACTCCTTGTATACTTTATTGAATCCTTATGGAGGGTTGGCCAATAATAACTTGTTGTTAAGATATTAAATGTTGTCCTTTTGGTTGCAAAGTGACCCCTACATGGCTCATCATGGTAAGCTTTTAGGATGTCGAAGACCTTATCTTCTCGTATACATCACTTCATAATATGATTTGGACCAGTGTAGAATAGATAACCAGCAACCCAAGAGTATGGAAAGCTTTTATGCACCTACTGTCTTTTTTCTCTAGGAGAGAAATGTGATGGTATCTGCCCTGCCACTAAGTAATTTACAATATTAGCAAACCATGGTGTGTGTGTATTGAGAGCAAACAAATACTCATATGGAAAAGAATCATCTACAACACCTTCTTCAAGTTGTGTGGGCAATCTAGACAGAAAATCTACCACCACATTAGCTTTCCCAGGCTTATCCACTATTGTTATATCAAACTCCTATAGTAAGAGCAACCATCTGACTAGTCTACCTCCAACCACATGTTTGTTTATTATGTACCTGATTGCAGTATGATCTGTGTGGATAAAGACTTGATAGCCAGTGATGTAATGCCTAAACTTGTTAATGGCATAGCCAACCGCTAAGATCTCTTTCTTTGTGACAGTGTAGTTAAGTTTTGCTCCTTGTAAGTTCTTGCTGACGTAATAGATAACATACTCCTTATTACCTTCCTTTTGTCCCAATATAACTTCTATAGTAAAATCAGAAGCATCGGTGTGTATGTGGAAAGGTAATGTCCAATTTGGTCCTCTCAAGACATGTGCTCTTGTCAAGGCTGTCTTAAGTGTCTCAAAAGAGTGCTGACATTTTGTGGTCTAGTCAAACTCTGTCTTTTATGAGTAGAGTGAACAAGGGTGTTGCAATTTTACTGAAGTCCTAAATGAATCTCCTATAATAGCCTGCATGGCCGAGAAAGCTCTTAACATCTTTTTGTTTCTATGGCACATGAAGTGTAGAGATGATCTCAATTTTATGGGGATCCACTTGAATTCCTTCACTTGATATAAAATGTCCTAGAACAATCCCTTGAGTCATTATCATAAAACATTTCTCATGACTCAATGATAGATTGTGTTCTTGACATCTTTTTAGAACTTTCTCTAGATTACTGAGTGCCTTTTCATATGTTTCTCTAGGTGGCAAAATCATCCATATAGATCTCCATGGAATCATGAACATAATCTGAGAAGATACTTAGCACTGCCCTCTAGAAAGTGGTTGGGGCATTATATAATCCAAAGGGGAGAATAGAGTAAGCATATGTACCCCAAGGACATGTAAATTTGGTTTTATCTTGGTCCTCTGGAGCTACCTTTATCAGGTTATAGCCACTAAATCCATCTAAGAAGGAGTACTTTTTACCGGCTAGGGAATCAAGTACTTGGTCAATGAAAGGTAGTGGAAAGTGATCCTTTCTAGTGGATGTTTTTATCTCCCTATAGTTCACACATACCATCCATTTGCCTCCTTTCTCAGGGACAATAACTAAAGGTGACACGTGGTGGTGTTCACCTAGGATTAGGGTTTTGAATTTGAGTTTGCAAGCTTCTGTGTTTATTCCTTCAAACCCTTAGTGCCTTAGTTTGAATTGTTCCTCGACCTACATGCGGTGTTTTACTACTTTTTCCTGTCACACTTGAGAAGAATGCTAAATTCTGTATATGCAAAGGTGAATTGTATGTTGGCAAGCTTGCAAAATCTCTATCGGCCTCCAAAAAATGGTAAAAAATTGAATTATATGCATTTTTGAATGCATATCGGGCTCAAGAAGGTGCATATACAAGGGGGAATCTTTCGTAGATTCTCGAGAATATTTGCCGCTTGTATATCGGGCTTGTATGTCTAAACATACATCGAGCGCATGCAATGAAAAATATACAAGGGTGGAATATTCTGGAAAGGATTCCTTGTTGGTATGTTCGCAGTTGTATGTGCTATATACAAAGGGTATATACAAGGAGGTGAACATACAATCTGGATGCGATGAGGAATGTGTTTTGGCAAATTTTAGGTTGAAGTCCGCGGGTTGCATGTTGTATGTTGTATGTGTGATATACAACGAAAAGATACAATGAGATAGGTACAATGCAGATTCCAAGATATGTTCCAATCTAGCAGATAAAGTGTTGAGATCCAGCTTGCATGTATATGGCATTGTATATGCCTATATACAAACAAAGGGAGATACAAAGCCCAGATTTAAAAGTTTTTCAAATCTGATGGATAAATTGGCTGGGGTCCGTTGTATGTATATCACATTTGTATGATGCGATATGCAGGGAATATACAAGCCAATGTGCAATTAGAAAGATACGAGTTGGACCCGAATGAAATCTCAATTTGTTCTATAAGTATTTGGCATCCACAGCTTGCATATATGTATGCTTGTATATGTGCCGATATACAAAGGTAATGAGTTACAAGCCGGATCTCAAAGTGATTTCAATTTGTTCTATAAAATTTGAGATCCGACTTGTATATAAGGTGATTGTATATGCTTTTGCACATACAAGGGCAAAATGGATGGCGGAAAAGTCAGCGATGGATGTATAAGGTGCTAACATGGCATGATATCATTGGTGGGCGATTTTTCAGCATATTTTGACCCTGTTCATCTTAGCAATGGAGTCATGATCGACGGCCGTGTTTTGAACCTTCGGTGTGAGTTTTTCCTGTGCGTGTGCAACATTTTTTGAGTGGGAAAACTTTAAATGTGTTCATTGCTACATCCTGAGGGTAGTTGAGTCATTAATGGCGAAATGCAGAGGCATCGATGGATGAAATGACAGATGAACTACCGGGTTTGTGAAAGAAGATCTTTAGGTGGCGGTGCAGATCCTGAACTTACCTGCTCCTTCCTCTTTGTCCCTCTATTGCATTGATTATTTTAAGCGCCAATCTGAATAATGCATTATATCTGGTGGGATTTTTGACTTGTCATGTAATTAATTTGTTGAGTACACAGTCTTGGTATAAAAGCCCAAACTGTGTTACTCATTTGGGTTGTTGAAAACTAGACAAAATTTTTGGTGTTGTAATAAGATACGACTTCATTGGTGGCTCTGTCTTGGCTATCTTGTGAGTTTATGAGTCTCATGTTGTATGTTTTTCTGCATAAATCTACTGATATCATGCTGATTTAAATGAGTAATGCTATATTGCATGTGTTCTGTTATCTGTCTCCAAATTGATTGTGTTCTTCTTATGAATCTAAGCATTTAAGGGGTGTTTATGATTCTAGAATATAGGTTTGCTGTGTTGAATGCTTGATTTCTTACTTTTGCTCAAGGAGTAGATTAAACGTTTCAGATCAAGTGTTGGGAAGAAGACATTGCAATAGGGATATCAGTAAGTAGAGATAACATGATACTCTATTTTGGGAAGTATCTATAAGGCAGATACTAAAAATCCCCTTGATATCCAGTCTTTGGTATATGTTGCTGGCCATTCACATGTGTATGTCTATTAACTCTGAGCCCTGGATAGGCACCGATCCAGTCTTGTATTGAGGTTGCAACCCAAAGTCTCAGTTTTGCATCCAAACATAAAATCAAACTTAAAATTTAAATCAAACCATTAGGACTTTAGAAGTAGTTTTAGGACGAAAATCCTCTGTCTCACAACTGAATATAGGCCCAAAGCTAGCCCCTTTGCACTTATTCCACAGTTTTGGTCTGCATAAAAGAGGATTTATCTGTTTTGTATCAACATCCAAGTAAGTTCATGTGCATATGTCATAGATGTTGAGTAGGGAATACCCCCCTTGGTTCTGCAGAGCCTAAAGAAGAAGAGGAGATATTTATAGAGTCTATCTCCTGTACTATTGGCCCCTGGCCCAGGAATCCTGTTGATCAATGATGGCTACTTTGTAGGGATAACTGGGAACAAGCATCCAGTCTGGGAAAATAATCAACAGATTTGGTGACTCTGCTGGGGAACTTTGTGAAAGAACCCTAATTTTTAAAAGAAAATAATTCCTAGTTATAGGTGGTGACTCCGAACAAATCTCCCAACCGGTAAAGTAAAAATTTGTATGCAAGGGAGAAGATCCCTGCATAATCCTCTGTTTGAAGAGTTATCCATAAAAATGATGTACAGAAGAAAAGGGATTGTTCAAGCCAGTCGAGAGGGTTCTCCCAGAAGTAATGATAATATGCAGGACAATCTAGGATCTTCAGAGCGAACAATACCTTATTTTTCAAACACTGAGGTTGAAATCCAGAATGTATATGAAAGACAACAGGGTAGTGAATTGAGAATGAGGTCGGAAGTGTTTCAAGAGTGCCCTTTCCTTGATTCCCCTGATAGATTCGAAGAAACTGAATCCCCAAGGGATGATAATGATGATCAGAATGTAATGAAACCATCCTCTTCTATGCCTAGAGAGGAGGAATTAGCTGAAGAAATCAAAAGTCTGAGAGCAGAATTTGAATATTTGCAAGTAGTAAAAATTAGAGATGACATGAGACAGAAAGTGTAGGCTCTTAGAGTTGCTCAGAATGATTCAGTTCCCACCCTTGAGAATACAAATGTGCTAAGAAACCATCGCAGAAATGAAGTTCAGGATCAACATAATGATCAGAGACAGAATGCAAATAATGCTTGGATACCATTGAATAATGTAAGAAATCAGAATGCAAATAGAAATGTAAATGTAAATCAGTTTGACAGACAACCTATGCAGTTGGACAGATTCAGACAACTAGTTTTTGATGGCATTCCTGGTTACCCAAATCCTATTGACAAACATGTGAGGCCATAAGTGCCAAAGTTTTCAGGAAATAATATTTTGTTAGGAGAAGACCACTTAAAAGCTTTTCAGAATATCATGGACAACTTTGAGGTTGAGCATGAGGATGTTTTTATGAAATTATTTATGCAATCCTTAGTTGATGAGGCATGAGAATGGTACAAGGGTCTGCCTGACAGGAGTATTCCATCATGGGAGGACTTCAAGAGAATATTCAAAGAACAATATGTTGACAAAACTGATCCAAGTTTTTTCATTAATGAATTTACTGGCATTACCAAAGGATTAAATGAACAGGGTGCTGATTTCAATGCTAGATTCACTAAGGTGTTGAACAAATTGCCACATCACCTGAGGCCTAATGAACCTATGTGCATAGTGTTATACATAAATGCTTTTGATGCTAAAACAACTTATGGATTAAGAGATAAGGGTCCTCATAGCCTCAAAGATGCTTTCAAAATAGCAACAAATATTGAAAATAATAGAAAAGCGTTTGGTAAAACAAACATAAGAGATGATGTAAAATTTTTGCAAAATCCAAATACTAAATCTCAAAGCGTTCAAGGCAGTGCATCTACTTCTGAGGATAAATTAGATAAATTGACAACTATTGTCAAGGACCTGAGCTATAGAATGGCTAAAAATGAAAAAGGAGTAGGTCCTGACAGACAGGTTTACCAAAGGCAAGAAAGAAGACCATCATTACATGATATGCCATATAATACTAATTGGCATAATGGTAAACCCATTCTTCCAAACAGTAACACAAATCCAAGGAATCAAAATGTTAAGGAAACACCTGACCCTTTGAAGAAGGCTGTTAATATTGTTTATGACACCCCAAGGTGCATAATATGTCAGATGCCTCACTCACAATCACAATGTATGATTGCTCAGTCTCTATATAACAATGTTGTGGCCTATGATGAGTGCAATGAACCACATTGCAAGAAAGATGACAATGTCAATATGCTATCTACAAACAGGGAGTATCCTTCTCAAGATGTTGATACAAACACAAATAATGAGATTCAGGTCTGCCAGCAGTTTCCCTGTGATGAAGATGACGAGGATAATTATGCTTATGCTTAGGACTCACAAATTTTTGAATAACTTGAGGAGACTATCTGATGAAGAAATTAGAGCCTTCACAGCTGCAGCAGTGGCTCAAGTCAAAAGCAATTACAATCTCAGGGGTAAAACTCAGGTAAGTAACTCGCACCAACTAGAGAATACTTTTGTGAACCAACCAATGCACAGTTATAAAGGGACTAAACCACAAAATAAACAATGGAGCAACAATAAGCAAAATTTTAAGCAAAAAATAGGTCACGATTCTCAAGGACCAAAAAATAGAATTCCCCAGCTTGAGGATTTGAACAAAGATTTTCAGATCAAAGATGACAGTCAGGGAGCCACGAAAATTAAAGATGGATCATACCAAGATAAAAGTAAAACTGTAGATCAGGCTACAACTGTTATACAAAATTATGCTCTGTTTGACATAACTCAAGTCTTGTCCCAGGTAAAGGTTTCTTCCATTGATGGAGCTGATAAATGTTGAAGAGTTCAGAAATAAAACATTGTCCCTGATTTCAGGAATACCCTGTCAAGCTAATCAAAATATTGAGACTCAGGGTAGGAAACAAATTATGTGTATTAATGAGGATGAGACCCCTGATGTTTATTTGGGGATGACCATAACAAAATGCCCTTCACAGGTTGAGCCATTCTATGTCTCCCTTGTCATAAATAGAAAATTGATTAAGAATTGTATGCTTGACTTAGGAGCATCAACGAATATCATGCCTTTGGCCATTATGCAGCAAGATGGGTTAAAGATAGATAAGGCATGTGGGAAATGCTATGCCATGGATGCTAGAGAAGTGCCTGTCATTGGAATTGTGAAAGATGTGGACTTCAGACTGGCAGCATACCCTGAAAAAATTTACAAAATGAACATAACAGTTGTTGATATCAAGCCACAATATGGCATGTTGTTGTCAAGAAGATGGGCAGCGTTGATTGGTGGAAGTATGCAATTAGATTTATCATATGCCATGATCCCGATGAATGGCAAGGATGTCAAACTGGTCAGAGAAGAAAGATCATCAGATACAGTCGAGGATCAAGAGTCAGAGGAGCATATATGTTTTGTGGACGCTGATTACGACAATTTCAGGGTTGTCTCAGATGATAAAGGGGATAAAGGGAGAGATATATGCATTCAAGAGCTTGACCAATAGGGTCTGTGGACCATACATTTTGATGGAGCTTGTTCAAAGGAAGGCTTTGGTGCTGGAATTGTATTTTTGTCTCCGGCTGGTAAGCTTCTAAAATTCTCTTTCTTGCTGAAGTTTTCTTGTACAAATAATATTGCAGAGTATGAAGCTCTGTTATTAGGATTGAATGTTGCTTTGAAGCATGGGATCAAGATGTTCAAAGTATTTGGGGATTCAGAGTTAGTTGTCTCCCAAGTCAGAGACAAGTATGCATAAAAAAATAAGAGATTAAAATAGTATAAGCATGCTGTATGGGATACAATTGAATTGTTTGATGCTTTTTCAATAAGCTGGATAGAGAGATTAAAAAATGTCAAGGCAAAATTTTTAGCTAATGTAGCCATAAGGCCAGATGATGTTACTCTGATAGATGTTACAAATATTGAGGTTAAACTTAGACCTGCAGTGCTAGATAATATATGCAGCTGGCAAGTGTTTGATAATGATAAGGATTTACTGAGATTTCTACATTGCATTGATGAATATGAGAACCAAGAATTGGATTTTTAGAACTTTGTAGAGGTTGTAGATGGAAAAGAAACTCTCTTAGGGAATGAGGTAATTCAACTCAAGACAAATAAAATCCCTAGAGGGTTGATCGCTTTAGAGAGAGCATTTGACAATAGGGACCAATTTGTTACAAAGGCATCCCCAACAAGAAAGAATGATTTAGAAGAGATAAACTTGGGAACATCTTAGGCCCCCAAGAAGGTATACATTGGCAAACGGCTCAAGCCACACATCAGGACTATGCTGATTGCACTACTGAAAAAATATAAGCATGTTTTTGCTTGGTCATATGAGGACCTGAAAGCTTATAGAGAGGATTTATTTCAACATGAAATCATTTTGAAGCCTGAAGCTAAACCATTTAGACAAAAACAAAGACCTATCAACCCAACTCTAGCTCCAAAAATGCAAGAAGAGCTTATGAAGCTTAGGGAGGCTAGAGTAATTATGCCCATCAGACACTCAACTTGGGTGTCCAACCTTGTTCCAGTTAGAAAGAAGAATGGTGACATCAGACTTTGTGTGGACTTTAGAAATCTGAATGTATCTTCTTT
This sequence comes from Cunninghamia lanceolata, assembly GCA_027924645.1. Taxonomy (NCBI): domain Eukaryota; kingdom Viridiplantae; phylum Streptophyta; class Pinopsida; order Cupressales; family Cupressaceae; genus Cunninghamia; species Cunninghamia lanceolata. The sequence goes on from BSBN01000010.1 coordinate 839,830, forward strand.
GAAAGATAATTATCCATTGCCAAACATGGAAGCCATGTTGCAAAAGGTGACTAGTTGTGAACTTTTATCCATGATGGATGGATTTTCGGGATACAATCAAGTGAAAGTAAAAAAATCAGAATAGTTCAAAACTGCCTTCACCACCCCATGGGGAACCTATGCATATGTGAGAATGCCATTTGGACTGACAAATGTAGGTGCTACATTTCAGAGGGTTATGGATGTTGCTTTTGCAGGATTGATTGACTCAATCTTGGCTGTATATCAGGATGATTTAATAGCCTATTCAAAAAAGGAAGAGCAACATTGCATGCACTTAGAACAGATCTTTATTAGAACATTGGAATATGGCATCTCACTTAACCTAAAGAAATGTGCTTTTGGGGTAGTGGAAGGAAAATTGCTTGGTCATATTGTTTCCAAGGATGGAGTTAGGATTGACCCTGAAAGGGTTGCTGCAATTGACAAAATTCAGATCCCTAGAACAGTGAAAGGTGTTCAGTCCTTCTTTGGACAGATTAATTTTGTTAGAAGATTTGTTCCTAACTTTGCAGAGACTACAAGGAACATTTCTAAAATGCTGAAGAAGGGTGAGATTATCAAGTGGGAAGATGAAGCAACTAAATCATTTCAGAACATAAAAGAGGCTATAAAGATGGCTCCTGTGCTAAAATCTCTTGATTTTTCTAAACCATTTCAGCTGTTCTCATTTGCTTCTTTCCATACTATTGCTGCAATGTTTACTGTAGAAAAATGCAGAAGGTTTGAACAACCTATAGTTTTCTTTAGTAGGTCATTGCAGGCTGCTGAATTGAAGTATGACATCATGGAGAAACAAGCATATGCACTAGTTAGAGTAGTTAAGAGCTTCAGGCCATATTTGGTAGGTTCTCAGATAGTTGCATATGTGCCTCATGCAACAGTCAAGGATATCTTCACACAACAGGAGGTAACTGGAAGAAGATGCAGATGGATAAATAAATTGCAAGAGTTCAACATTGAAATACAGATCACAAGATTGGTATGAGGGCAAGGTTTGGCAAAGTTGATGACACAGTCAAATCTAGAGGCATGCTAAGTGAATGTAGTGCATAATGAAATTATAAATATGTCAGAATCTAAATGGTATAAGGACATAGTACATTATTTGCAGAATCTGAATTGTCCTTCTCATCTCAGTGATAATCAGAAGAGGACCTTGAAGTTGCATGCTATTAAATATATCATTGTTCAAGGAGAGCTATATTGAAAAAATCCTTATGGTGTATTACTCAGATGTGTGAATGAGGACCTGGCTAAGGATATTCTAAGTGACATGCACAAGGGAGTGTGTGGTGGACACTATGTTGCCCAGACTACAGCCCACAAAATTCTTAGAGCAGGCTACTGGTGGCCAACTCTTTTCTCAGATGCACAAAGAATGATAAGAAAATGTGACCCTTGTCAAAGGTTCTTAGGGAAGCTGAAATATGAAGGTGCATTGCCCCTTAGGACTATAACTGTAGAAGCTCCATTTCAGCAATGGGGACTTGATTTTATAGGGGAAATCTCAGAAAAATCAAGTGGAGGACATAGTTGGATTTTGGTTGCTACTGATTACTTCACTAAATGGATTGAGGCCATCCCAACTAAAAAAGCTACAAGCAAAGTGGTGATGGATTTTATTCTAGAAAATATTATTACCAGATTTGGAGTACCAGCCAAAGTGGTCACAGATAATGCAATGTGCTTCAGGTCTGGTGAATTTATTGATTTTTGCAGCAACTATGGAATAAATTTTTTACATGCATCATCGTATCATCCACATGGCAATGGTCAAGCAAAGTCAAGCAACAAAAGCCTCATGAAAATTGTCAAAAGGATGGTAGGCAGAAACAAAAGGGGTTGGGATTCAAAGCTGAAAATGGCATTATGGGCTGATAGAGTAACAGTGAAGAAAGCAACTGGAAGATCACCTTTTGAATTAGTGTATGGTGCAACAACTAAATTCCCTGTGAACAACCTCCTACTACTTTATAAATTCATACAAGAAAATGAAGAGAAGATTGAGGACTCAATGACTGAAAGGATAAATCAGCTGGTTGCACTAGATGAAATGAGAAGGGAGGCACATAAGACAAACATCAAAAGATAGCAAAAGTTAAAATATCTGTTTGATAAAAAGGCTACAGAAAGAAAGTTTCAAGTAGGTGATTTGGTCCTTGTATGGAATGCAAGGAACCAGGATAAGGGCAAACACGGTAAATTTGAGCCCTTATGGGTAGGCCCGTACCAAATTCGCGACACTCATGGAGAAGATTTCTATTTTCTCCAGGCCCTAAGTGGTGAATTATTGGAATTACCTGTGCATGGTCAGTTCCTAAAGCCCTACTTCTCATAAAGGCTTATCTTGTGTTCACAATGTAAATTAGATGTAAATATTCTATACATGCCTTGTATAGTCCATCGTGTTTTGAGTTTTGTGTTTTATCTGGTCTGCCCTGGAGTAGCTTGGTTCTCGCTGCAGTCTTGCGTCTGCACGTCCCTAGTCGGAGCCACTTGTGGTGTTCACCTAGGATTAGGGTTTTGAATTTGAGTTTGCAGGGTTCTGTGTTTATTCCTTCAAATCCTTAGTGCCTTAGTTTGAATTGGTCCTCGACCTACATGTGGTGTTTTACTACTTTTTCCTGTCGCACTTGAGAAGAATGCTAAATTTTGTATATGCAAAGGTGAATTGTATGTTGGCAAGCTTGCAAATTCTCTAACGGCCTCCAAAAAATGGTAAAAAATTGAATTATATGCATTTTTGAATGCATATCGGGCTCAAGAAGGTGCATATACAAGGGGGAATCTTTCACAGATTCCTGTGAATATTCACCACTTGTATATCGGGCTTGTATGTCTAAACATACATCAAGCACATGCAATGAAAAATATACAAGGGTGGAATATTCTGGAAAGGATTCCTTGTTGGTATGTTCACGGTTGTATGTGCTATATACAAAGGGTATATACAAGGAGGTGAACATACAATCCGGATGCGATGAGGAATGTGTTTTGACAGATTTTAGGTTGAAGTCCGCGGGTTGCATGTTGTATGTTGTATGTGTGATATACAACGAAAAGATACAATGAGATAGGTACAATGCGGACTCCAAGAAATGTTCCAATCTAGTAGATAAAGTGTTGATATCCAACTTGCATGTATATGGCATTGCATATGCCTATATACAAATAAAGGGAGATACAAAGCCCGGATTTAAAAGTTTTTCAAATCTGATGGATAAATTGGCTGGGGTCCGTTGTATGTATATCACATTTGTATGATGCGATATGTAGGGAATATACAAGCCAATGTGCAATGAGAAAGATACGAGTTGGACCCGAATGAAATCTCAATTTGTTCTATAAGTATTTGGCGTCCGTAGCTTGCATATATGTATGCTTGTATATGTGCCGATATACAAAGGTAATGAGTTACAAGCCGGATCTCAAAGCGATTTCAATTTGTTCTATAAAATTTGAGATCCGACTTGTATATAAGGTGATTGTATATGCTTTTGCACATACAAGGGCAAAATGGATGGCGGAAAAGTCAGCGATGGATGTATAAGGTGCTGACGTGGCACGATATCATTGGTGGGCAATTTTTTAGCGTATTTTGACGTCGTTCATCTCAGTGATGGAGTCGTGATTGACGGCCGTGTTTTGAACGTTCGGTGTGAGTTTTTCCTGTGCGTGTGCAGCCGTTTTTGAGAGAGAAAACTTCAAATGTGTTCGTTGCTGCATCCCGAGGGTAGCTGAGTCATTAATGGCGAAATGCAGAGGCATCGATGGATGAAATGACAGATGAACTACCAAGTTTGTGAAAGAAGATCTTTAGGCGGCGGTGCAGATCCCAAACTTACTTGCTCCTTCCTCTTTGTCCCTCTATTGCATTGATTATTTTAAGTGCCAATCTGAATAATGCATTGTATCTAGCAGGATTTTTGACTTGTCATGTAATTAATTTGTTGAGCACACAGTCTTGGTATAAAAGCCCAAACTGTGTTACTCATTTGGGTTGTTGAAAATTGGACAAAATTTTTGGTGCTGTAATAAGATACAACTTCATTGGTGGCTCTGTCTTGGCTATCTTATGAGTTTATGAGTCTCATGTTGTATGTTTTTCTGCATAAATCTACTGATATCATGCTGATTTAAATGAGTAATGCTATATTGCATGTGTTCTGTTATCTGTCTCCAAATTGAGTGTTCTCTTCTTATGAATCTAAACATTTAAGGGGTGTTTATGATTCTAGAATATAGGTTTGCTGTGTTGAATGCTTGATTTCTTACTTCTGCTCAAGGAGTAGATTAAACGTTTCAGATCAAGTGTTGGGAAGAAGACATTGCAATAGGGATATCAGTAAGTAGAGATAACAGGATACTCTGTTTTGGGAAGTATCTGTAAAGTAGATACTAAAAATCCCCTTGATATCCAGTCTTTGGTATATGTTCATACTGGCCATTCACATGTGTATGTCTATTAACTCTGAGCCCTGTATAGGCACTGATCCAGTCTTGTATTGAGGTTGCAACCCAAAGTCTCAGTTTTGCATCCAAACATAAAATCAAACTTAAACTTTAAATCAAACCATTAGGACTTTAGAAGTAGTTTTAGGATGAAAATCCTCTATCTCACAACTGAATATAGGCCCAAAGCTAGCCCCTTTGCACTTATTCCATAGTTTTGGTTTGCATAAAAGAGGATTTATCTGCTTTATATCAACATCCAAGTAAGTTCATGTGCATATGTCATAGGTGTTGAGTAGGGAATACCCCCCTTGGTTCTGCAGAGCCTAAAGAAGAAGAGGAGATATTTATAGAGTCTATCTCCTGTACTGTTGGCCCCTGGCCCAGGAATCCTATTGATCAATGATGGCTACTTTGTAGGGATAACTGGGAACAAGCATCTAGTCTGGGAAAATAACCAACAACACCCATTGACTGTCAGAAATAGGGTAAATGAAGCTTGCATTAAGTAAGTTTTGTAGCTTAGTTTTAACTATTTCTCATAAGGCAGGGTTCATTCTCCTTTAAGGCTGTCTAATTGGCTTGAAACCATCATTTATGTAGATCCTATGTATGCATAGGTCTAATCAATTCCCTTCATGTCATTAAAGTCTCATGCAAAGGTTGATGCATGTGCCTGCAACACAATGTTCAGAGATTTCTGTTGTTCTTCAGTAGGAGCATTGTTAACATTCAACATTTTACCTAGCATGATTTTAAATGTTTTGGAAGATGATTGCACAGATTGAAAGGTCATATCCACTAATGTTGGGAACACATTCCTATGGTAGTAAAAAGTGGAAAATTTGGGATATTTCTTCTGAGGAATTTGCAGGTATAATTTTCTACAGTGGATCTTGAAGACATTACAGACAATCTTGTTGCTACGGGTCCCTACCATAGTTATTCTATATGATGTGGTCAATTAAGTCATCCTCATCTTGGTTTTCCAATAGGGGCTACGTTCAATGGTCATGAGAGTTTGCAGGGAATAGTAGTCTTCTTTTTCCAAGGTAGGCCATATAAATTGCTCTAGATTTTCATGAGTTTGGGCTGGAGGATAGAGGACCAATTTCTTGGTTATAGTTCCATTTGAGATTATCATGTTCCCAGAACTACTACCTATGAATGCATCAACTGTTGCTAACCATGGTCTGTCTAAGATAAGTGGATATCCTACAAGGTTGACCTTGTTGGCAAGAGACACTGTGTGGCTTTATGAGTGTTGTCATTGATGGCAACAAAGTCTATCCCACACATCCTCAACACATAGTATGCCTATACTGGAAGTCATATTGAAGAATGTTTTGGTCCGGTGAACAAGAACAGAGCATGCAACAAGGTCCGACAATCAGGTCCAGATCTCTAAGATGGTGTAACTCAACAAGTTGCGGACTTGGACAAGTCAAGAGGAGTATCATGACTACTATATTCTAGAGATTGAGCCTCCAGTGAGAAAACATGGAAAAGATATGAGCATCTGAGTGTTGGGTTCCAGACAGGCAGAGCAGACTGAGGAAGAACTGACCGGCAGAGTATCAGACTTCAATCCGGATGACCAATTGATGTTGATTAAGCTATTTGAGGGATCATACATGGTTGGCTGACATGATTGATGAATTCTATGTCTATGTTTTTGATACACATCACATATTAAGCATGGATTCAGTCGACAAGATCAATATTTTGTAAATATCTTGAGTATTTCGGTTACTGACTAGAAGATTGTTGAAATCCTTGATGCGGATATAAATACCAGATGAATTCCAATATGTTAAGGTATGTGTGTGTAGATATGATGAAATAAGGTGCAAATAAAGGTAGAGATAAGTGTGGAAGCAGCAATACAAGTCTGGTATGTGACAAAGCAACAACACTAGAGCAGAGGAAAAATGAAGTGCATTAGATCAGTATATTGAGCCTACTAGAATTGAACTTCAGCATTTGTGGATGCCTCTCATTAGTTCAAAACACCTGGTTACCTTCTATAAACTTTGTAGACAGTGAGTCTCTTGTAGGCAGTGTGCCTCTTGTGAGCAGTGTGCTTGGGCAGTGAGCTCTAATTGGCAAGTGCCATTTTGTACTTCTTATTCTTTTAACAGAGAATACAATCTTGGGTTAGTCACCTCGTAGTTTTTTCCTTAACATGGTTTTCCACGTTAAAATCCTTGTGTTATGTGTGTTGATTTCATTTCTGCTCTCATGATTATACATGCTTATATGTTTTAATGTTGCACAAATTATAAAAGGAAAAAGAAAGTAAAGATATTAGAGATAACTGATTCACCCCCCTCTCAGTTATCTACCTTGTTTCCAACAATTGGTATCAGAGCTAAGTTCCTCTAAAAAGAGCTTAACAACTTAAGGAAGATCTGGGAATCTCAATAGATATGTATGGTATGAAGGAACAACTTCAGTCTGCCCTAGACGATCTTGAGCAATCTCACTCTGAAGTCAATAACTTGAGAGAAAAACTCAAACAAGTTGATGATTTCATAAATGAGCTAAGAAAAACTGAGTATCTCTGTGAAAATGAGAAAGGAACTACTTCAAAAATTAGCAAGTCAAAGTGGAGCCAATGATACTAATGAAGATCTGAATGAGAAAAACAAGCTATGTGAGAAGCTATCAAAAGAGGTCATTATGGTAAGGCATGAGATGGAATCAGGGGTTATGAGACTCACCCAAGAAATTGAAGACAAAAGGAAAATTGAAGATAATCTAAAACAATCTCTCAAGGAGAAGACAGAGGATTGCCACAACATGGAAAGAATAATCAGGCATCTTGAATCTAATCTTGAAGAAGCTAGAGATAATGAAGAACAACTTGAGAATCAGATAGACACTCTTAAACAAGATCTTCAAACAACAAATGAATACAAAGAGAAATTCAAGATAAGCTCAGCTCAACTTGAAGTTCTTCTTGAAAGCCAAAAGAGGGTAGATGACAAGCGTGGCTTGGGATATGAGAAAGGTGAAAGCTCTGGATCCGATCAGAAGAACTGTGGATTAGGAAATCAAAGAAATGGGCCTAGAAGACCTCCGGTAAGGCAACCAAATGCTCAAAGATATCCATCCTTCAATGGATACTGCTACAATTGCAACAACTTCGGTCATAAAGCAACTCAGTGCAGAAGAAGAATGAATCAGACCAATCCATCCTTCTCCAGATAGTGTTTCAATTGCAAAAGGTATGGTCACAAATCTCATGAATGCAAAAATAGGCAAATAAACAATTCATTCAATGGTAGATGCTTTGCATGCAATAGAATGGGACATATGGCTAATCAATGCAGATCAAGAGGATATCAGTCAAATATGCAAAGAAATGTTGTTTGCTACAATTGCAATAGATCCGGTCATATTGCCAAATTCTACAGAAGTAAGAATCAGGATAAAAAGGGTCCGGTGCATCATAATCAAAATCAAGACAAGGGAAAAGGCAAAGTGAATGCGGATGAAGTTCAAAGGGAGATGAGCAAGATTTGGGTGAAGAAGATTATAGGAAATGATGGGGATGGATCCGCACCAGAATTTGGTGCTGATATTCCTTCTGAAAACTGAACAGATGAGCTCTGGCTCAGGGGGAGTCACAAAGAAAAATAAATTCTCCCAGCCAGTCAATTGGTGCCTAAATTTAGCACATGGAATGTTGCGGATTAAAGGGTTCTTAGAAAATGATCTAAATAACCCTCGGTGAAATTATGAAAGATCTACATGAAGTTTTGCAAGAGTTTAATCATCCAAGATTGATCTAGTTTGACAGCCATCTGGTAAAGCAGGATTTTCACAGACAGATCCGGTATGATTCAAAATTGAGATATCTTGATTTGCGGATCCATGGTATGATTGGAGGAAATAAGATACATTGTCAATTATCACTGAAATGATTCTAAGCACAACATAGTGATTCAAAAAGATCTCTCTCAGAACAGGGCAACTAGATAACTTAAGTTGTGTATTTATTGCAAAAGGAAATTAAGGTTTGCGAAAGAATAAAAGGGTTCTTTCACTCATCATTTGCACATTTGCATTCGAGAAGAAGAAAAGAAGAGTTCTGCATCAAGTTTCTACAACTCTCTCAAAGATCAACTGCAAAATCCAATTCAACCATCGATTTGTTCTGGCTCTTATTTTGAACCCTAAAAGTGCAAAAAGGTACTTCCATTCTAAATATCTCTCTCTGAATCTTTTGCAAAAATGGCTACTCCAATGGTTGTTAAGATCACTGGTAGGCCATGCCCAAAATTCAAGAAACACCCCTACAAATCCCTAGAAGTTGATCCCTTAGGCACTTTTTCTAGCATTCCGCATGGGGTACTACACATAGAAGATGTTAGGGTTTACATCCACGCCAATATTAAGGAATTTGGAGACTCCAAGTTGATGGACATCTATCATAAACAGTTAATAGATGAAAGTTTTGAACTCAAACCTCAATACAAGGCCCTCTGGGATAAGTACTTTGGACATTGCATCCAATTTCCCTATTTTGTAGAAGATGAATGGGTCCGGTATGTTCTTAGCAGAATACATGACAATTTCATGTGGTTGATGAAGGCCTTCAAGATAACAAAAGATGCCATTAGGGAAGTAACTGGATTGCACTCATTCGATGGGTTACCTGCACTCAAATCTGTCAAGAACTAGACAGTAAGTGAAGCTACCGGATCTAAGTTTGACAAGAGAGCAATGACCATAGAAGACATCACAGATTTGGATATCAAATTTGCCTCTATGATAATTGGTTATAAAATCTATCATTCCAGCAGGGAGAATTATGTGTCCAGGACTGCAATATATACAACATATTAGATGTTAAGGGAAAATGCTGATTATGACCTATGTGATCTTCTTCTAAACCAATTGTTAGAAAAATTGTAGAAGATCAAAAAGGATAAGAAGAACTCATTCAAGTATGGTTGTTTAATATTGTGTCTATTCTTTTACTATATGAATGAGCTACCCGGATCAAGTGGTTGGGTATGGCAAAATGATAGACCGGTTGCCATACAAATCAGAGACTATATGTATGGACTTGGTGATGCTAAGGCTCAAAGCACAACACTCTAGGGATACTTTAAAAACTTCCAAAGTATGATGAAGGCTAGAGAAAGAATTCCTCAAAATATAGTTGAAAAATACAAGGATACAATGTGCTTCATGGTTGACATTGATCAATGCCTAATGGAGGCAGTTGAGCATAGAACAGTGTGGGTAATGCTAATGGGCTATGAAGTAGATGAGAAAATCTTGGAGCTACACGTTCAACACCTGTTGATCCAGCCAAAGGACCCTGAGGCAGAAAGGTTGGGAACCTTTCAAGAATTAAGTGTAAAGATACATGTTGAGTTGAGACAACCAGAGATAAAAAGGAAAGTTAGAAGGGAAGTAGAGGAAATTGCCAAAAGATATGACATATCAAAAGAGGCAGTTGATGCAAACAAAGAGAAAATAGAAAGAGCTAAGAAAGAAAACAAGAAGTAGAAAAAGAAACTGTTCCGGTACAAGCCTCCTCCCGGACTAGATCCTCAAAGAGCTCTACACCTGCCATCTCTAAGAGCTCAAGAGCCTCCAAACCAGAAGCCAAGACATCCGGAAAGGGAGAAACGAGAACAAAAAAAAAGCCACAAGGTCTTACATAAGTTAAAAAGATGATGAAGAAACAGAGTTTGATGAGGAAGTTAAGAAAATGAAGAAGAAGAAGAAAACATCTGGCGAATCCTCTACCGGTAAAAACAAAGAAGAGGCAAAAGAATTTGTTGAAAGGCCCACTCTTTCTATTGATGATATCATCAAGGTAGTCACTGTGGATGGGAACCTGCAACTAGTCACAGAATTTTATGATGAATACAGTGATATTGACAAACAAATTTTGGAAGAAGCTATAGTCAAGTACCAGAATATTTATAATAAAGTATTCATTGAAATCATTTCATTAATTCCCAAAAGTCTAGAGAAGGTACTTGAACTTCGAAAAGAAAATTCAAAGGCAAAAGACTTAGAGATCTGAGAACAGATAGCAATTCAGCTCTATCCCTCTATTACTCCAAAGCAGATGAACATGATCTTTAAGGACTGCAAAGATGAATTCTGGAGTAAAGCAAGAATGAACTAATGCTCGGAGAGACTGATCAAGTAGCAAGAGAAACAAAAGACATCCTCTGGAATGCCTTCAAAAGATTCAATCTTCCTATTATAGAGGAAATAAATGAAGAACCTTCTACCATGGATGTCAAAGGATTAAATGTATCAACAGAAGAATCTACTGAGAAAAATGTAGAAGGGTCAAAAGAGATAGATGAGGAGAAGTCTAAGGACTTGGATTCCTCTTTTCTGGAAGAGGAAGTTCATGAAGAAGTTAACACCTCTCCTCTGGATCCCACTGCAGATTCAGGAAATGAAGAAGAAGGAAGAAAAGAGGAGAAAGTGAGTCAAGAAGAGGAGGTGAAGGGAAGAGAAGAAGAACAAACAGAGAAGATCTCTGATGACAGTTCAAAGATTCCAAAAGAGAAGAAGACTCAGTCTCCAGCAAGAGACACTGCAGAGGTAGTGAAAAATTTCTTGAACAAAGAGCTGATGGAGATAGATGAACTGGAACTATTCCAAGGACCTCTAAATTTTGATTCTCTCTCTCCAGTCCAGATAATGAAAATAGCATCTTTTGCCCAAGCTAAGGCCAAAGAAAAGCTTCTAAAGTCTCACATGGAAGACTCCAATCTGTTAGAGATTGCATCTGATATGTTGGAGAAGATCATGCCATCTTTTCAAAAGGATCCTTCGGCCTCTCCATTTGGTAACTTGAAATCTCTAGTAAACTCTGTTAGTACTCATTTTGATTCTTTAGAGAAATTGGCAGAAGAAAAGGTCTGGAAAGAGTTTTTGGCAAAAAGGTTCACTGAAGTATAGGGACTCATTACTAATGATAGGAGGACCTTAGATATTGGGATAAAGAGCCTTGAAAATGCTCTTAAAGATGGTGGGGACATGTACAAATTTTGTCTATCTTGGTCTAAAGTGACAAAGGATATTGAAAAGAAGGTGAAAGAACAAGAAGGTAAGCTATCAAGTTTATCTCAGAATTTTGATCCCCTCACTAATCAATAATGAATCAAGAATGTCAGGCTATTGCCATTATAAATGAAATAAAGAGGCTGGACAAAGAGATGAAGAATATGATAAGCAGGATGAGTGAATTCAGAGAGATAATCATCCCTAAGTTAGAGGCAATGCATGAGGCCTTATCAGATGCTCAGACCACAGCCCGGACCAGTGATCCGGTAGATTTAAGAAGGGAAGAAGCATATGCATTTTTGTTAAGTAGTCACATCTCCATTTTGGACAAGATGAAGTAGAACTAGGCAACATAATTTGTACAGTTGAAGACCACTTCTGCAGATATACTTAAGTATATGTAAGTATAACATGTATATATACTTATGCAGCTATGTATAGGTTGATTTTTGTAATTTTTAGTGTCCGAATTCCACCCTTTTCCATTGATGTCAAAGGGGGAGTGAGGAGTAGTGAAAAATGTGGAATCCAACTAAGGGGGAGCTTTGGTAAAATAGTGCATAAGATAGAGCATCAGCTAAGGGGGAGTTTGCTGTGACACTTAGTCATTTTTCACTAAGTGTTGCCATCAATGCTAAAGGGGGAGATTGTTGGCAAGAGACACTGTGTGGCTTTAGGAGTGTTGTCATTGATGGCAACAAAGTCTATCCCACACATCTGCAACACATAGTATGCCTATACCAGAAGTTAGATTGAAGAGTGTTTTGGTCTGGTGAACAAGAATAGAGCATGCAGCAAGTTCTGACAATCAGGTCTGGATCTCTCAGATGGTGTAACTCAACAAGTTGTGGACTTGGACAAGTCAAGAGGAGTATCATGACTACTATATTCCAGAGATTGAGCCTCTGATGAGAAAACATGGAAAAGATACGAGCATCTGAGTGTTGGGTTCCAGACAGGTAGAGCAGACTAAGGAAGAACTGACTGACAGAGTATCAAACTTCAATCCGAATGATAAATTGATGTTGAACAAGCTATTTGAGGCATCATACATGGTTTGCCGACATGATTGATGACTTCTATGTCTATGTTTTTGATACGCATCGCATATTAAGCATGGATTCAGTCGACAAGATCAATATTTTGTAAATATCTTGAGTATTCCAGTTGCTGACTAGAAAATTGTTGAAATCCTTGATGCGGATATAAATACCAGATAAATTCCAGTATGTTAAGGTGTGTGTGTGTAGATATGATGAAATAAGGTGTGAAGATAGGTAGAGATAAGTGTGGAAGCATCAATACAAGTCTGGTATGTGACAAAGCAGCAACACTAGAGCAGAGGAAGAATGAAGTACATTAGATCAGTATATTGAGCCTAACCGGAACTGAACTTCAGCATTTGTGGATGCCTCTCATCAGTTCAAAACACCTGGTTACCTTCTATAAACTTTGTAGACAGTGAGTCTCTTGTAGGTAGTGTGCTCGGGTAGTAAGCCCTAATTGGCAAGTGCCATTTTATACTTCTTATTCTTTTAATAGAGAATACAATCTTGGGTTAGTCACCCTGTAATTTTTTCCTTAATAAGGTTTTCCACATTAAAATCCTTGTGTTATGTGTGTTGATTTCATTTCTTCTCTCATGATTATACATGCTTATATGTTTTAATGCTACACAAATTATAAAAGGAAAAAGAAAGTAAAGATATTAGAGATAACTGATTCACCCCCTGTCAGTTATCTACCTTGTTTCCAACAGACCTTTGGCTGCAAGACTATGAAATTTGTAGGATACTCCCAGGAATCTAATGCTATGACTATGTACTCAATGATCCCTTCAGGTTTTACTGTTGACCTATCTGCCAACTGTAAAATAGTTGGTGTAGGCCTAAGGTTAGGTAGCTGAGGTAATTGTATTGTTTCCTTAGTCATGAGATTAATGGCTGCCCCTAAGTCATTCAAGGTATTTTTGATAAGGGTCCCATTTATCTTAACATCCACTATTGGACTGCTAGGGTCTGTGTATTTAGGGACAATTACATTCCCTAGCATGATATCAACAAGGTTCCCTAGGACATGTACTGTCTGAGGATCCTTCCTTTTTCTCCTTGGATTTTTAAGACAAAGGTCTCTTACTATCTTGGTATAGATTGGGATATCCTTGATGGCTTGAATGAGGGGGATTTTGATACTGACATTCTTAAGTTGACCCAATAGGTTTGTCTCAGCTTGGGTATGATGTTTTGCAATGGCTAAACGCTCAGGGAAAGGAGGCTCTAGACTTGAGATAGTTTGATTTACCTAATTTGACTTAGGCTCCAGAGGTGGATTGTCTAAAGCTTCAACTGTGGATTCCTCATCTACGATCTCAGTGATTTGAGGAGATGAAGGCCCAACTAGGGTTTTCCCTGACCTAAGGTGGAGATCACCTCATTAGTGTATGCCTATTGGACATGCTTGTTCTTTGGATTGGGTGCAGGTTGGGCAGGTAATTGTGGTGCTCTTGGTGGCTGAGATGTTGGGCTTGATGAATTGGGCATAATAGTCTGTCATTGTGGTTGAGAAGGAAGCAAAGGTCGTGGGTAATTCATATTTTGGTTCTGCCACTACTATTCCTTTTTCCATTATGGCTGCCACTGATTTTGTTGTACTGGCCATTGAGGATTGTAATTGGTACCTTAGAAATTTTGCTATGGCCATACATTTGGTTGCTGTTGGTTCTAGTTTTGCTGAGGGTTTTGCCATTATTGAGGGTTTTTCCATTGGTTTTGGGTATTTGGCCAAGGTTGGGGGTTCCAACTAGAGAAATTATGATTACCAACTGGAAATGATATATTGAAACTTAGAGGATCTTGTGGCATACCTTGTCTTGGTTGCCATATCCTTCTTTGTGCAACATACAACAGTTGCCCATCTTCACTTTCAAATGGTTGGAAATGTGGTTTCTCTGATTTATCTTCTATAATACTGGCCACCCTTTTACACTTGCAGTTGGCTTTCCTTTGTCTGCAATTGGGACAGTATTCAATAAGTATTGCTTCAACCTCCTCCCGCTTCTTCTTCAAATGCAGAGTGTCCAATTGAGTAGCTAGGTGACTTTAATATCTTCTTTCACATTGGTTAGCAGGTTGCTTAACTCTACCCTTGAAACCACATTAGATGTCTTGCCAATGGTAGATGTTCTTTCCCCCCTTATCTTTTTGGTAAAGGATATTAAGTAGTTCCTGTAGACTTTGTAGATATCATCAAAGGGTAATTGAGAAACATCCCCTACCCCGATAGAATTAAGGGCATCCATGCAATCATCATTGACTCCTCTAAAAAATACAAGCTTCAGGGATTCATCTGAGAGTCGATTTTGTGGGTTTTTCTTTAGGCATAATTAGAACATTTCTACAAAATCTTCCAATGGTTCATCCTCTTTTTGAGTCATTCTGAAAATGTCATCTCTTCTCCTATCAATTTCTCTACAATAAACTAGGTATTTTTCCAAGAATTTTGTTTTCATTGTGTCCCAATCCGGAATAGCATCTTTGCCCAATCCCATAAACCATCTCATAGCAGCATCCTTCAAAGTTGTAGGAAATAGATTGAGTCTATGAGCATCAGTTGTGTAGTCATAGCTTCTACATAGGACATCAAAATTGAACAAGAATGTATTTGGATCCTCAGTCACCAAACCATAGAAGACTGGCAATGCTGAAGGAGGTATATTTTTCACGGCAACAACCCTCTCTTGGTTGGTAATTGGAAATTCAAAAGTCACATATCCTGGTAGATCATCCACTGCATCAGCCATTGTTTGTAAGGTTCTCTCCATGTTATCAATAGATGTTGGTGAAAGGGAAAATTCTTCTTCAGTAGTACCCTCACTCTGATCACTGTAGTCACCAATATTGGCTCTAGCTTGTTGGTTTGAAGGGAGAAACCTTCCCAAAGTGTCTCTCTACCTCCACATACAATAGGTATGACTTTGTATAGCAACGACTCCTGCACAATGTTAGTAATATGTTCCGGTATTTGGAGGGATGAAACCTAAGGTATCCTAATTCTGAAAGCAAAATGTTTAAACTAGGAAAGATTGAAAATAATAGGAATTGATCTCTGAAAGTAGCACCATCCCCGACAATGACGCTAAAAATGTAGCGTCCTTACTATGTTTAGTAAACTTGGTGACAATCACACAATTCAAAGGAAAAACCTAACTGAACAGTCCACTTGAACCTTTGGAAAGACCTTCATCAACAAGGGCTAGTAAGCTTGTGATGGTACTGACACTGTATGTGCTTTCAAAGATTTAAAACTACCCAACTCATCTTGATACAATATTATACTTGCTGGAAAATCTCAAAACTACATAGCGATAAAGAAAGTAATGCTCGCGCTATTGCTACGGGTATAGACAATATAAGTCTACAACTAATTACTATCAAGAAATGAATGCTAAGGTTTAACTTGATACTGATAATCTAAACATACACTCTACACTCTGGAGTACAACAAGGTGAAGCAAACTATCAAAGGATCTAATGCATTTATGAAAATGACTGTTACAACAAAAGTATCCGTACAGGAAATGAAGTGAGGGACAATTACCTTGAGTGACCCTTGCTCAAGTGACTGTCTCCACTGATCTAACTCAAATCTAACTTCTTAGATTGACACAATCATAATAATTCAAAAATCATTCCTTGCTAAATCTTCACAATATCACCTAAGATTTTGCTAAAAAATCTTATTCATGAATTCAACATTTGAACAATAAACATTGTTTGTAGAAATAACTAAAAGATCTGGTAACTATATCTGCAACTTGAACAAACTACAACTTTTCCAACTAACTCTATCTCAACCACTGAGCCATATATATGCATGGGGGAAGTTTTATTAAAACAAGGTCTCTCAACTAAAATCATAAATCACCACTCCCTAGATATCAGAGTGTGATAAATACCAAGCAATCAATAACTGAAAAAGAAAGAAGAGTCCAAATGAAATTGAGACTCTTGATGTAATAGAACTGGAACATGGATTGTTTGAATCAGTCACGTTAGATTCCTGACTGCAACAAAGTTCTTCTCCTTCAATCATATTTATTTATTATCATCATGATGCACAATCATCTTCATTAAGTGCCTCAATGTTGTAGTTGCTATGCTCAGTTTATTCTAGAACCTCCCCTGTTCTGCTGTCTGGGAGCTCCTTTGGCTGCAAGTTGCACCTTGCAATTGTTGCGTGCTACAACCTATCTCCTCCAGCTGCAAGATTTAGTTCACAAAACATACAACAATACTAACAACCATAGCTAAGCACAAATATCCCTCACAATTCATACATTCCCACACATAATCATGCAATATTCATCATATCATAACCATATTTCCATATACTTTAAATCAGGTGTAGGATTGCATAATAAACATAAAAGATAGCATGGTGTAGGAATATGTATAAATAATGTCTTGAGAATGTCTACAAACTTGCATAAAAACATAAGAAAACTAGCTAATAATTGGACTCATCACTTATATGCTTTCATTAAAGAATTATTAGTAGTGCATTAAGATCTTACTTGTTTCACAATCAACTCTGAATCTCCATAGATTTGCAATAGTCTAACTCCTTTGTTTTGAGTGCATATATAAGACCATGAGTTAGGGCTTCATATTCTGCAACATTATTAGTACAACTGACAATCTTACTGATATTTGTCTTGTTGAGGTGAAATTAACTAAATACCAATACTATCCCCAATTCTATGGTTGACACCATCAAAATATAATTTCCATGTCCTATTTGCATCAATGTTTCCTTGATTATTTGTAAAATGGAGAAAACTTGGTCATTGATCACACATGTGCCCATACCAGTTTGTTTAAATAATTGGCAACCATTTAACACAAGATCCTAGTCCATCCATAAACTATCATGATCTTTATCCGAGATTCTCTCAACAGAGCAAATTTCCTCTTTAGTTTCTGGGGAATAGGATTCATTTTCAATTACATAAGCCTAGTTGAAATGATCATGGGTCAATGGTTTATTTTCTATATGATACATACTCGAAGGTTCAAAATGTATCTTCATTCTGGTTCAATACCTAGTTTTCAAGAACATATGGCTACAATCTAATGATAGGTACCTCTTATTTTTGTAGTAAAATATCTAGATAGGTAGATACCAAATGTAGTAATTAACTCAATGATAGATATGTCTTGAAGGATCTCAACATTGGGACAAGCATAGAGAGGCAATGAAAATTTTTTAATTACTTCTATTACATTAATAGAAGTCTCATCAAGTTGGATCACCTTCTTATCTATTGGCTCACAACTGATTGCTAGAGCATTAACAATCCTCTTAGGCATTACAAAGGTGCTAGGTCTTGAATCTACCATACAATTATGAATTAACTTAGCCTTATATGTGAAGGTTAGATAAAAGGGATTAGGTTTTATTGTGTTTACCTAATCTCCCACTATTTGCAACACAATAAGATACTTTGGAATTACATCTGGTTGTTCTATAATCTAATGTTTATATTTTCTTGACTATATTTGTTTCTTCAATGCTTCCTCTAGTTTCTTCATCTATTATGGGATAGAGGAGAACATCCCATAGAGGTACACTAACTATAGACCTTTTGGGTTGTTCCACAATGTTGAACAAGCTAACAGGTTCTACAGGTTGTTTTATTTTTGGTGCCCAACTAATTCTAGGTCTCTCCATGAGTGGATAGTAGGTATTACCCTATTTTGTAGGGTTGTTAAACTATCTTGTTGTACCTAGTTCTTTTATCTTATCCACCCTTGCAAGAATAATAGTAGGAGAGGATGCAATAATTGGTGCCCCCAAAAGAGGAGTTGTTTCTTCCCTCCGATTGTCATGTCTTGATTACTTTACTTGTTCATGCCTTTGATTTTGTTGTTCCCTCACTTTCTTTTTGGACCTTGTAAGATAGTCATATTAAACTTGAGGTGTAATTTATGTTACATTGACTAGTTGATCATGCAAACTCTTGGCTCTTCCCAAGTAACCAAGTTTTGTTATTGTGTAAATGGTGTTTGATTGAAAGGCATTTTTGGTATTTGTCCATCTTGACTAGTATTGTGATTTTGGTTGGGGAACATATTTTGGCTTTATTCAACATTAAGATTTGAAGTAGAAGCATAGGGATTTGGTCATGGATAACCCCAAGTAGGTTCATCTGCATAACTTTATTTTGTACTACAACCAACTCTTTGGTAGAGTTATAAGTAATTTGTTGAAGGGACATTTCTACATGTACAATCTAGGTTTATAGGGGACAAGGAAACCTTTTAGGCTGATACATTAGTTTTGGTTGGTATCTTTGATTGTCTTGATGAGGCCTATTATTTTGTCTTGATTGAAAGTTACCATTACATTGTCGGGCATGAGGTTGTTGGTTGTTCACAATTACAGGTTTTTGATAGTCTTATTGCCTTTTGAGCATGATTACATCATTAGACATATTTCTCAATAATGCTCTCATTTCATCAAGCTCAGTTGTGACAATTAGTTCAACAAAATGATATTTATGGATAGGTCTTTGAGTTGGCATGAGATAGTCAAGGAGTTTGTTGATGAACATCAAGCGAAGGGGAATAAGTTGTTTGCATAGTTGTAAATAATGGCATCAGGGATCTAGGTTCTAACATTCCTATTTGGATTAAATTATTTTCTATGGTAATAGAAAATTCCATATGCATATGGTAGAGTATTCCCTCCCTTAGACTTAACCATCATTGTTATTTCAAAATCTATTGCTTTTACATAAAAAGATATAAGCCATACCTAATGGGGTGTATTTCCAGAGGGATTCTTTGTCAACTCTTCTCAAATCTATTGGTGCAATCATTTAGCATCTCCATTGGGGCTCTCTTCATGGTTATAAGTTGTTCCAATAGTGATGTGGCATCTCCCTTTTTTTGAATCTATCAATTAGCACATGATCAAGCCGATCCCAATCTCCTATTGAGTGTGTAACTAAAGAGCGATACCAGTCTAGAGCTTTTCCCTTGAATGATGCAACCAATAATCTCAGCACAATATTCTCTTTAGTGATATTATGCACACTACAGTAATTCACCATATCATGGAGGTTTTCATTAGGGTTTGTGACATTTTCCCTAGTAAACTGTAGTAATGGGCATAAGGTTGCATTTGGAATAGCCCCCTAATGTATATGGGATTTTAATGGTAGATCTGAGATATTTTTTTAGGCAAAGGTTGTCTTTTCCTTGGAGCAAAAGTGGGGTGGAACTAAGAATTATGAATCAGATTTGATAGTTGATCTAGTAGAAGCTATAAAAGACATATGTTCTCAAGTATTCTAGAAGAGTTGCTATGTGGTTATGATACTAATAATGACCAAGAGACAACCCACTCAACCAAAAACAAGATGAGTTTCTAACTTCTAATTAGGCAATTGTGGGTTTGACTCCCACCAGACATGCCAAAAACTATTGATGGTTTTTTTAGTTTTTGGGATGTTCACACAACAAGTATGTTACTTAGAACTATAAACAATGGAAAGATGAGTAGGCCTAGGGTAGGACCAACTAATCGATCTCTGGGTTGTGGGTTGGCTCCCTTCCTATCTAGCTTATAAAAATTTTATAAGGAAAAGAGAGATTACTTAAATCAAAACTACCGAATTAAAAAGGCCATAAGCCAAAGGAGATTTATTCACACATATAGATAAGAATCAATGACTTTCTATAAAATAATCAATAATGACATAACTAAAATCTCCACAACAACCACAATATTTTATGCATAACAACGATGAGTCAATTTTTTTTGAACAGCCTCATAAATTGATGATTATGATATTGTTGTTTAAAATCACAATAAAAAAGAATAGTTCATCAAGAGAAACAATTATAGAGGTTGTCCAATGCTAAACATGAAAAGAGAGAAGCTAATATGTCAAGCCAATAGGCTCAGCTGCAAAAAATCTCTATTTTAAAAAAGGTATCAATTAGAAATATATATGATATCAGTGCTAACTCATCACCCACCCACAAAGATCTTACTTGAGGACATTAAGGCTAGTTATGATGATGCACACCATCCTTGATGAAGATTGCAACCTCTTTAATTCCTTTGTTGTGAATGATCTCCTGGTAGATTTGAGACACCACAATAATATTTCACCTCATCTGTGAATTATGGTAGCAATCCTTGGTGGGTATCTCATGTATCACATCAACAGGATTCACCATTACTTAGCTCTACTTAGGGGTTTTGATGTTCATTCATCATCTGCAAACATAGGATTTCATGAGCCATTGAATGAGATTCATAAGTTGGCAAATTAGACGGTGGGAAGGAAGCATGATGCCGACGTCCCTTGATACTTTATGAACCCCCGTGGTGACGCCACATGGTTTAGTACTGTTAGAACAAAATGTTATTAGGGGTCGTACCCTTATAATATTTATATATTGCTCTAATATAAGGTTATAAAACCTTATGTTATAAATCATAGACCATTTAATAATTAATAATCTATTAACTATTAAATAATTAATGATTTACAAATGGTTGCTTTGAACAGGTGTGATTAATATCCCTTCAGGTATTTAGCCACCCCTTCTCCTATATTTAAGGAGGTTATCTCTCATTTGAGCGGGAAGGGGAATTTGGAGATTTATAGTGAATTATATCACTATGCACAGAAGGTATTATTGGCCATGTGGAAGTATGAGGAGAAGTGCAACCCCCTGTTCAGTCTATTTTTTAGTAGGCTATTTTCTGTAAGTGTTTTAATAAAATGATGCTTTATGGGGTTTTTTACCCGAAAGGGTTTTCCCCATGTATATCTTGTGCAATGTGTTAAATCCATGCTTGTATAATTCTCATTTATATTTATTTTATATTTTGTTCATAATGATTAGTATCATAAGATCCTAATTTCTAACAAGTACACTATCCATCTTTGCATTCAGGATCTCGTGAGTCCCACTTGAAACTCAAGATGGCTTTGAATCTTCATGTTGAATTTTTTGCTGATGAGTTGGACCAATGGCAAGGGTTCTAAACTTTTCTGATTGACTCTTTTGTTGTATGACTTGCGAATTGTTGGATGAAATTTATGAATTGGAAGACTAGATCGTATGCAGGGAAGCCAAAACCCCAACCTTATAATCTAAATGCCACCCATAAAACAAAGTACATTATTTTGTTTGGAGAAGAAAAGATTATAAGTATGTAAATGATCATATGTACGGGAACAACACATACATAAAAGTAACATTGAAATAACTATTAGCCACTTGTAGTGGAAAATCTACTACAATCATCACTAGGAAGGTCTTACCCTTGCCAAGTTATTCAATTAGACTTTATATACATAAGGATTCTACTTCTACCTCCTAAGATTCATCACATACCAAAGTACAATTTTAACAATCTCTTACTACAATATATATCACAATATCCCAATGCCTATGGTTTTTGGGATTACAAAATGGAACATTCAATATGGCCATAGTCCAACCACAAGACTAATTTAAGCTAAGTTGCTAAGAAGTTTACGATTTCACCTTTTTAATAACACAAAGGTACTCATTACAAATTACCCTAATCTTTATTACACTCATTCACTAGTTAACAACCAAGTTTAATCTCAAATGATAGATAAATATGAATTAATAACAAAACAAATATATGAACTTAGAATACACAATTTTATAGTATTGACTATCATAAATGCTTCAATATTGGATTGAAATAAGAATAATATTTTTCCAAGATTCAAATAATTATCCTAATTATCACATTGAATAATACTATTATACAATTTAATGTCTATGCCCAAGTTTTCTATAGGTCTATATCTCATCAAGTATAAATTTTAATAAAAATATAACCAAATCAAACTAGATTTTAGAATGCTAACTAGTGTTTCATCAAGTGAAACAATCTATATCCATTTAACCTTTCCAAATACATTCTATGGAAATATATCAATACATAATGGAATTGAAGGGCAAAGTGAGCATCATTCAAATGTTTTTCAATCAACCACAAAGCTAATCAAGCTTCCCACACATTATCCATGAAATAGAAATAACCCAAGTCTCTTCACGGGCACCTTCAACTAGGTAAAACATGGGGGAGATATATATTAAGGGATATGATGTGAGTGCAATACAATAATACAAACATAAATATTCAAGAACCACATTGTCAACCTACCAACTCAAAACACCAATCTTTGACCAAAGTATTATATATGCTAATGTTATACAAGGTAAGATGACATCTTTGAATGTCTATTTTGTAAATCACATAGTATAACTAGTGTTAAATAGTCACTCCATTAGGTTCATGTTTCCATCTTTATCCATCTCCATTAGACCCTTAAGTTTTATATCTTCTTGACATCTTGATTAGAAATAGAGATTCATAAGCACAATCATAGTTTTCTTGTAAATAAATATAGATTAGGGTATTATGGTGAAATGGTTTTGATCCATAATTTTTTATTGTACTTAATTTTCAAATCACAATTACTCCTTTGATAGATTATTCCTAAAAAATAGTCAAAACCCATTATAAATTCTCAAGTAAGTATCTCTCAAAAACACATACACAACTTCTTACTAGCTCCTATTTGCTTCTCCACACCCAAATCATAATCTATATGCCAATCTAATGGGGATTCAAAGTACAAGGTTCAAGTTACAATATGGTACAACCATAAATTTATGGTTTTGTAGTATCTCCTTCCCTACAATCCATCATATTATCTTATCAATTATATAATCCATTGCTTTGAGTCATAAACTTTGTGCTCTCAAGAAAACCAAAAACCATGACTTCAATATCTTAAAACAAGAACATAAAAGAATTATGTAATTGATACATACAAAGCCATCATGACATCAATAACTCAAAACGTGAAGACTAAATAATTATACGATTGATGCATACAATCAATTACACAATTAATATTATATCAAAACAATAGATATAAAACCTAATCATAACAACTTAAGTTTATAACGGCTTCTAACAACTTAAGAATTTTCACAGTCGCTAATCCTCCAAGGGGATCCTCTATATGGAACTTCATTGTTAAAAGCCGTGATGTAATCCTCCCAAAGCTCTCGTGGACCATTAACAATGGCAAAAAGGCTTCTTTCTGGGATGATTCTTGAAATGGATGGCCAAGAATTTCATCTCAAGGAAATTTTAAGGAAGCGGAGACTTATCTCAAAAGATTCTGGGGTTTAAAGGTGTGTAACTACTTCACAGTAGATACAAGGGCTATACCGTCCAAAATACTGTGGAGGAGCTTTGATAACTGCAACTTCCCTCAAAAACAAAAAATGTCTCTCAAAAAGCTCTTGGATGAGTAGATTCTATTCTTTTCCTCAAGGAATGATGAGCTAATTTGGACAGGTGATGGATCGGGCAACTATAAAGTTTGATTTGGTTACAAATTTCTTTCTTCAAAACTCAAGGTGGATTGGCCCACTTATCTCTGCTGGGCAGACCCTATCCTGCCTAAAGCAGGCATTTTCACTTGGCTCGTGCTCCAGAACATGATTCTTACAGGGGATAGAATTGAGAAGTTGAATTTGGGAACTTGCTTTGATTGTGTTCTCTGCCAGGAAGAAAAAGAAATAATTGATCACCTGCTTCTATGCTACAAATTTAGTCAAGATTGTTGGAAACGTCTAATGGGCCAACTTAATTGGTGTTCACCAATCCTAACATCCTTGGTTCATTGGTTGAAGAGCTGGCCACTGCTTCACAAAGAAGCCTATTTTCATGTGTTGTGGACTGTTAGCCCTTCCATTATCCTATGGATGATATGGAAAGAGAGGAATTTTATGCTTTTTCGCAATATTGCTAAGGATTTAGAGGTTTTATGGAGAGAGACAGAAGCCCTTATTATTGAAACAGTGAATGCTAAGATAAGAAGGATGCCTATCAAAGACTCCAAATGGACCAGCTGGGATTATTTTTCATTGAGACAGTGGAAAGGTTTTGAAATGATCCCTCAAGATGGCAGCGTCCAATCAAAGCAGCCAAAAATAGATAGATCCACCGTTAAATGGAGGCCACCCAGTGACCCCTTTGTAAAGGTGAATTTCGATGGAGCCAGTAGAAGGAACCTGGGGCCCTTAGGTCTGGGATGCGTCATCAGAAGCAGCAAAGGCAAACTTCTAGCCGTGAAAGCCATGAAGCTTCCTGAAGGTATGAATAATACAACTGAAGCTCTTGCCTTGTTACATGCTCTCCAACTAGCTCAGGATAAAGGTTTTAAAAACATTTGGATTGAAGGGGATTCACAAATCATAATCTCATCTCTGCGAAACCGTAAAGCGGAAAGCTGGTCCCTACAATACATTCTTGAATAGGTGTGGACATGTCTCCAGTTTTTCCAATCCTTCAAAATCTCTCATTGCTATAGGGAAGGGAATAAAGTGGCGGATTGGCTAGCAATTTTTGCTATAGACCAAAAGGATCAAGAGAAGTTTTT
The DNA here is from genome assembly GCA_027924645.1 of Cunninghamia lanceolata. NCBI lineage: Eukaryota > Viridiplantae > Streptophyta > Pinopsida > Cupressales > Cupressaceae > Cunninghamia > Cunninghamia lanceolata. The sequence continues at coordinate 864,899 of BSBN01000010.1, forward strand.
TGATCATTTTTCAAGTGATTGGCCGCCCAAGCTTTGGGATATGGTTTTAGGAGATATTCAACTTCAAGTCTCATGATTGGTTTTTAATTTTTAGGACACTGAAGGAGTTTCTATTTAGGGTCCCTTCTTTTCCAATACAGAGGAGGGACGAGGTAGGTTGGGGGCCCAAGTCTGTTCAACGGCTACATCCCTCTCCAACGACCATAAGCTCAAGCAGATCTACAGAAGGATAACTTTTATTCCTGTTTAGAGCTTTGCCTTGGGGATGTCAAATACACTTCTTCAAATTTGGAAGTTCTTAAATGGGATTCATCTCCCATTAATGACAGACATCTCACTCTTTTTTACTCATGGCTTATTTAAAAGGAAAGTTAATAAGAGCTTTTGTTTTTCACTCCATTTGGCCTCTCACACGCAGTATCAGGTGTCCTTTGGGTGGCTACATTATTTCTGTGTCAGATACCGACTTTCTATCCGACCAAAATGAAGTTCATGTACATACAGCTTGGAGCTTCGTAGTACAACACAATTTAGATTTTGTAACAATTGGGCCATCCGTTGTCTTCACAGCTCCAAGAGGTAGAAACGAGCTGGCTCGATGGTCATTGGGCTTTCTTAATTTATGTTTAATGTTTTCTTATAAGTGTAGGTTTCTGTGGGGGCTGTCATGTTTTGTGGCTCTGGTATGTTTGGGTTTTAATGTTTTAGCTGTGAAGTCAAAGCCGTGGTCTCTTTCGGCTCTTGATTTTTCGTTAATCTTTGCAGGGGATTTGAATATTTCCCCATTTTATTTATTATACTCTTATATATTAATTCATTTCTGAGGCTCGTCCTCTTTCTGCTGGACAAAAAAAAAAAAAAAAAAAAAAAAAAATGGAAGGGATTGGAAGAGAAACAAAACCCTGTTTATTGTAGTTGAACTAACTCTTAACCTACATTAACATTAAGTGGCTATGATCAATGGGGAATTAGGATTGTAAAAACAAAAGACTATTTTTCTCATTTTAAAACTCTACTTATCCAATCAAAAAATAACTTAGATAAAATAATGAAAAAAAAGACTCCAAGTAGCTTGACCCAAATGCATAATTAGACTCAACCAATCCACCTCTTTATTCCTTCTTATCTACATATTTCTCATATGCAATAGCTAATATTTAAAGGGTACACACTCTGTGATCCATCATCAAGATGTGGAGAGCAAAATAATGATAGATTACAAACCAATCCAATTAAAGGATAGGAAATGTTGACTATCCTTTAATTATCTTGGTTTGAAATGTATCCTTATTTTTCTCTCCTCATGTTGATGATGGATCATGGAGTGTGATCTGAAATGTTGATACAAAATAATCTTACATAGTTTTAATCCAAAAGCCTTCAATTTCACTAAACAGATTATGAAAACATAATCTCTAATAGAGCTACGCAACCATATTCTAGAGAGACTAACACCAAGCATAATTAACAAATAAAACTCTCACAAATAAATATTATAACCCACACAATTGGTGAATTTGGTCTCAAAAATCAAACACATAAATTGACTCAATCACCTAGTCAAGTCATATCAGAAATTTAATAACATAAATAAACTTGATAATAAACAAATGTGGTGTGTCCATTATTTCACATCATTCCCCTCAATTCTTTCTTCTTGGCTTGCTTTATCCTCCTAAATAGACCCCTCCCACATAATACTCTCTTTCTCATTGCCTAGTGTATTCCTATCACACATGCCGCAAAAAAGGAAAGTTAGTCCATTGAAAAAATTAATAATCACACATATGTATTAAATTAAATAAGATTATACAACATTTAAATCAATGACACATTCTTTCACAATGTTATTCAATAGTACTAATATTAAAATTAAATATTTTTTTCAACATTAATTAAAATCAATCTAAATTCCTGTTAAATTATTGTTTTGGAGGGGCATAACACTCGATCTCCTTTCAAACAAAATTAGTTAGGCTGAATTATACAACTAAATCTTAGATAGTAAAAAAATCTAGATAACTACTTAACACAAATATAACTCATACTAGATCCTTTAAAAGCAACCTTAAACACAAGAAACAAGATTAGTGCGTACTAATTAAAAACATTAACATAACATAAGAGCCTAGATATGATGGAAACATTCAACAAGGAAGAATCTAAGGACAATTAGGATGTCAACCTTGACAGAGGCAACCACGTGATTTATCACCCCACGTATATAGGAGAAAACCCTAAAGAACCAAGCATTTTGCATGGATAACTTGGTGCCATGAAGCATAACATACACCCCTCTTTGTAGCAATATTTACAAATAACTTTATAAAGCCAATTATATATCGGCACTGTTAGTTGAAACAAATGTCTAGGCGCCCTACAGTGGTAGGAAAGAGTTGAATCCAGTAAACAAATAAATATGTAAATATTATTCAAAAATTCTAAAAAATTAAAATGCTAGTGTAGTGGGTGCCCAAAAGGAAAACAAAATGAAATGGTTGAAAAATCTAAATATGAAAAATCTAAATAAGAATGAAACTACAATGCAGCGTTGTGGCACATGTATTTTCCAATTTTAAGAGGCGTTTCATAAAATTTGATTTTCTCTTCATATTTTTAGAAATTAGGAGGGAGCAAAAGTAAGATTTATTTTAAGGGAAATCACTGCTGCAAAAGTTGAACCTTGAATCGAAAATTTATTTATTTTTATTTATTTAGAATCTAAAAACAATTGTAGAGAATTAATGATATTTCCCCTTTTTTCTGAAAGGAAACCCTAGCTCTTCCAATCCTTTGCTCCTTCTAGCTCTAGAAATCCTGCATGCATAAGGTTATATGCTTGAAAAATAAAAAAAAACTTATTTTAAAACTCATCTGCAACATAAAAAAATTAAATAAATAAATATATTTTAAGTTAGATAAATAAATATATTTTAAGATAGTACTTAGAAGATGGGAGAGAATGACATACTCATATATTCTTTAGCATCTCTTCATAGCTTCTTCCCTCAAACCTACAAAACCTGCAATAGAGAATATAGAAAAGGCAAAAAGAAAAAACAAATGAAATGATATAATTTAACGAATAAATTTATTTTAGTAAGTTCTAGAAAATTATTTATTTCTAATGCATAAATCTACTCCTTAAAAGTAGCTAACAATTTCCCATTTGGTGGATTGATTTATTATAACATTCTTTTTTATATTAATTTAAAAGTCAGTGATAACACTTAAATTTATATTTGAAAATGATTTAAAAAAAAATCTCAATCATATCCCTAAATTTTAGTTACTATAACATGCATTTTTAAATTAATTTAAGAGATAGTGATAACATTTAAATTTATATTTAAAAATGATTTAAAAAAAAATCAATATGCCATCATATCCCTAGTTTATGGATTGCTTAATTAGAGGATGAATTATTATGATGTGGTTTTTTAAATAATTTTAAATAATTTTTATTTAATGAAACACTATGAGAACAAATGAAATGAGTGTTGGTTGATGTAATAAATTTATTGTTATTCATTTTTAATTAAAATTAGTAGTTATTTAATATAACAAAAATATATTCTTGGATGATATTTAATTTAATTTTTGTTTTTCTATGCAATTGATTTTATTATGTTATTATTACCAAATGAGATAAAGAGGTATTTAAATAATTATTAATTAAATTAAAGCTAGATGCTTAGTTAAAACTTATAATAAATTTGAGTTTAATTTTTTTCCTAATCACTCCAAGGTGTCATGAGTTACCATTTTCACTAAGGAATATGAGTAATTTAACTTTTAGTATCATAGTATTTTAAAAAATAGTTACATTGTGTTTATGCCCAATGTGCATGTGTGTATGGGTGGGCATTACATAGGTGCACTACAGGATGAAGGATTTGATTTTAGAGTTATGGGGGATGATATTTTGAATTGATTTTTTTATTTTGGAGTGGTTGAAGACGTCTTTAATGATGGGTGTTGATATTATTATGATGGAATTATAATTTTTATTAAAATTATAATTAGGGTTAGGGTTACAAATTGGGTTAGAATTACAATTAGGGTTATGGTTATACTTAAAATTAAGGTTGAATTAGCATATATTTGTATAAAGATAAATATGCTAACCTTAACACTAATTTAAATCCTTACTATAACCCTAACCAGAAGATCTAATCCTATTTTTTTACTATAACCCTAATCAGAAGATCTAATCCTAATTATAATTATTATATAATATAATATATAATTAGAATTATTATATAATATAATATATAATTTTAATTATTATATATATAGTTTAGTATTAAGGTTAGGGATAGGATTTCAATTATATAATAATGATCAGGGTTATAATAAGGGTTAGTGCTATGTTTAGGGTTAGGGTTAGAGGCATGCTAGGATCAACGTTAAGGTTAAAATTAGAGCTATGTTTAGGTGCCTTTAATTATTATATATATTATATTTAATTATTATAATATATCTAATCTATATTATAATATTATTATATAATTATATAATTCATATAATTATATAATATAGTTAGAATTAGGCTTTCTGCTTCAAATGCTACTAGTATACCTATATTTTAAAAAATATATTTAAAGTATGCCGAGAGATATCCTTCTCGAGGCGCCTATTTTTTAAATCAATTTCCACACAGGTGGAATAGGTGAATAGGCGCCTCGAGAAGGATATCTCTCGGTGCACTTTAGATATATTTTTTAAAATATAGGTATACTAGTGTATAACTCAACTATATGTGCTACCACAACTGTAGGATACACTTTGGGAAAAATCAGTTCCAAACCACTTTACATTTCAATAGTGTTACAATACTAGAACACTTAAAAACTAGCCAAAACCTAGACTAGAAATTACATTCATTGGTAGCTAATGTTCATAATTTAAATTCCTTAGCCAAAGGAGTCGAAGAAAACAACTAAAACTCAAATCGTTTACCCAAAGGAGTCGAAGAAAACAACTAAAACTCAAATCGTGCCAATCCAAACTCAAATGAATAATAATCCATAATAAGTCCCCCTACGTTAATGGGGTAATCACTATTATCGCTAATAAGTGATGATTTTTAGGTCCCTCCTAAAGAAGACTATTTCAAAATAAATTTTGATGGAATTGTTAAAAGTTTTTGGGCTTAAAGAAAAATAATGAAGCACAATCTTTAGTTATTTTAGGTCTTAAGATTATTCTCAAATTTTAACCATTTGGAAGTAGTTCAGAAAACTCCTTTTTGTGATAACTGAAAGGAAGCTAGGTGTGCAGAAATCTCTTTTTACACTAATCTAATGAGAAGAGGGCTATGCAAATTCAATTTAATCCTTCCAATTATAGCAACATTAAACATCTAACAGAGATATTGTAGCAATACACATAGAACCAAAAAGAAGACAGAAGAAGAGAGACAAAGACATAACGTGGGGAAAACCCTTATCAGGTGAAAAACCCCACACTTAGAAACCTACACAATGTATTATCAAAACTGAATATGGTTTACAATACACTTGCAATGCAAGCTTTTATAGTCTTCGACACTCGTGTCTGGAGTCAATTCAGTAGCATAACAGTACCTGTCAATCACATAGTACATCTCCTCCAAGCACCTGTTTATATATAATATACAAGGCAAAATTGGCTCTATCTTGGAATGGGTGTCCAACTTGGCCTCATGGCCCAAAACCCACACCTGTGGACACTTGGTCAACATTGTAGAATGTGTCTGACACTTGTCCATAACTCCCATCCCAAAGAGGTCACCTATTTCCAAAATGGGCTATGACAGATGCTCTTATGACTCTTACGACCATCATAGACTCTGTCATAGCAGTTACAACTTACAGCTGTAAGAGAATCTATCATACACAGGCTATAAACTAGCATATTTTATTACAACATGTCATAGTCCACTTTGGGGTGCCCAAAGATGCCTTTTTCAAAGATGCTTCATGACACATGTCTTCACCTATCTTACAATCTTCTATTTTTGACTCTTAAATGTCATAACTTCGTCATAGGAATCCGTCATAACTATTTTGGTCAAACATTCCCTTACACAACATCCAAGATACTGACACATGGAAAAATAATCCTACCACAAAGTGGTATGCCTATCTCCTCATGTGAGGACAAAATTACAAGTTATCTTCCATGTAGGATGACACATCACCGTGCCACATCCCACAAAATGACAATATGGAATTTACAATTAATTTACATCATAGGCAATGAATAAATAAATACAAACATAAATAATGCAAGGAATTACCAAGGTTGAGACACCTTAATTCCCAACATTCTCCTACTTGTCAAACACCTTGTAAGAGCCAATAGAATAACATGATTTAACTGCTATAGGCCGAGAGGCCCATAGACTGCGAACACCATATGAACTTCTCTGTGCCCACTGGCTTCGTCAATGCATCTGCAATATTCTTCAAAGTATCTACCTTCTCCAAATTTACCTTCCCATCCTCTACCATGTCTTGCATGAAGTGAAACTGAATATCACTATGCTTTGTTTTGGCATGGAAAGTTAGGTTCTTTGCAAGGCAAATTGCACTATGACTGTCACAACTGATCGTAATCTAACCTACATCAACACCAATATCTGAACACAATCTCTTAAGACAAATGGCTTCCTTACAAGCATGAGTTGCTACCATATACTCAACTTCTATCGTGGACAAAGCAACCACATGTTGTCACTACTCATCCAACTAATAGCACCACCAAACAGTGTAAACACATAAGCACTGGTGGATCTCCTGCTGTCAATGTCACCTACCCAATTTGAATCCACAAATCCACGAATATCAACAGAATGTGGAGGTCCTGTAGCATTACCATGATAGCATATGGAATACTTGAAAGTACCCCTCAAATATATGAACACTCGCTTAACTACATCCCAATGAATCCGTCTAGGATTAGCCATAAATCGACTAAAGACTCCCACTACTTGGGCAATGTTTGGTCTTGTGTAGACCATAGCATACATCAAACTGCCAACAACACTAGCATAAGGTACTTTGCTCATGTCATCCACCTCACTAGGAGATTTTGGACAATCCTCAATAGACAACTTTGTCCCCAAAGAAACAGGAACACACAATGGTCTACAATCTGCCATGTTGAACCTATCCAACACGGTCTTCACATACTTACTCTGGCTTAACCAAAGTTTTCTGTTAGTTCCGTCTCTTTTAATTTCCATTCCTAGAATGTACCTGGCTGCCCCTAAATCTTTCATTTCAAACTATGCTGACAACTAAGACTTGAAATAAGAAATCATATTCTTACCCTTCCCAATGAGCAACATATCATCAACATATAATGCAACAATGAGAATACGATCACCATCAAACTTATAATACACATAGTGATCCGATTTCGATCTCACAAATCCAATAGACAACACAAAGGCATAAAACTTCAAGTACCACCTCCTAGGAGACTGCTTCAAACCATACAAACACTTCTTTAATTTGCAAAGCAAATTTTCTTTACCTTTCACCATGTAATGCTCTGGCTGTGACATGTAGATTTCTTCCTCCAAGTCACCATGAAGGAAAGTTGTCTTCACCTCCATTTGTTCTACTTCTAAGTCAGAAGTTGCTGCAAGAGATAACAGAAATTGAATGGATGTCATCTTTGCAACGGGAGAGAAGATCTCACCATAATCTATACCCTCCACTTGTGAATAGCCCTTGGTAATCAATCTGGCCTTATACTTCTCAACACTGCCATCTGCACCAAATTTCTTCTTGAACAACCATTTGCATCCAACAGGTTTCCATCCAGAAGGCAAAGGCACCAAGTCCCAAGTTTGATTCTTTTCCAATGAAGCCATTTCATCCTCCATGGCCTCCTTTTAGGAACCTACATCTTTCATGTCTATAGCCTCTGATATAGTTCTAGGTTCATCACTATTAGTAAGCAAAGCAAAAGCACAACTAGAATCAAGCAATGTAAAACCAAACCTTTCAGGTTGCTTTCTTATTTGTGTAGACCTCCTCAAGAGCTGAGGTTGAGGTTCAACTTCTTCATCTGAGCATTCAGAGTTGCAAGAGCTCTCCTCATCATCAGGTCCAACATTGTCTTTCTGTTCAGTCTTCTCAGGGGCAGCAAGAAACTGAACAACATCCTCTTTCTTTTCTTTTTCTTCTGCTGTAAAATAGTGGAAGAAGATGTAAGCTCTCTGAAGATGAAGATACACTTAACATCCTTGTTCTCCAATTTTGACCGCTTCTCCTTAGGCACATATGCATATGCCTCACAACCAAAAACATGAAGATGCCTTATTGAAGGCTTTCTACCAGACCACACCTCCATGGGTGTCTTTCCAACAAGAGCTGATGTAGGAGATCTATTTACAAGATAGCAAGCAGTGGCAACAACTTCAGTCCAAAACTTTTGTTCTAGACCAGCTTCACTAAGCATACTCCTAGCCTTCTCCATGAGTGTCCTGTTCATCCTCTCTGCAACTCCATTCTACTGCGGGGTGTATGGAGTTGTCTTATGTCTTTCAATCCCAAGTTCCTTGCATTATTTATCAAATTCTGTAGAACAGAACTCACCACCATTGTTAGTTCTCAAACACTTAATCTTTTTACCAATCTAATTTTTAGCAAAGGCCTTAAACTCCTTAAACTTACTATAGACTTCAAATTTGCTTCTGAGAAAATAAATCCATGTCCTTCTACTGTAGTCATTTATGAAAGATACAAAATATATCGATTTTGATAACAAAGGAACATTAACAAGACCAAATACATTAGAATGAACAAGGTCCAACACACCAGAAGACTTATGAGAACTCAAATAAAACTAAACACTGTTTTGTTTGCCATATATGCAATGTTCGCAAAAGTCAAAATCAAGATTACAATCATCTAACCCCTCAATGAGGTTTTTATTTTTAGGGTACGCAGACCCTTCTCAGTAATGTGTCCAAATCTCTTATGCCATAACATTATCTTTTCAGCAGGAAGTTTAACTTCTAAGGCATGAATACAACCATTAGGATTAGATACAACAGATTTCTTCACTGCTTGTGCAGATGGGAGGGATGAAGTGACTACTGCCCTCTTCCTTGAGTTAGAAGAACTATTGCATTGTGAAATGCATGCCTCCAGCTGAAACAAAGTACCTCTCCTAATACCCTTAGCAAGCACCATAGCTCCTTTAGTCATCTTGCATCCTTCTTTCGAAAAGACAACCTGCACACCTACATCATTCAACATACTTACAGAAAGTAGGTTCCGTGCTAAGCCTGGGATGTGCATAACCCCAGAGATCCCCTTCACTTGTCCATCAAGGAATCGAATAGAGACTCTTCCACGACCAACAATCTTCAGATGAGAGTTGTCACCCAGGTACACTTTTCCACCATCAAAATCCTCATACTTAGTGAACCAATCTCGATACGAGGTCATGTGGAATGATGCACCAGGATCAATCAGCCACACATCATTAGATGCATGGGTTTCATGGGCTATGATGAAGGCATCACCATCATCTTGTGACTTGTCAGAATCTGAATCTGGGTTCTTCTTCTTCTTTTTCTTTTCCTCTTTGCATTCCTTTCAGAAATTCCCAGATTTGCCACAGTTCCAACATATAGTGTTGATAGGTGGCGACTGATCAGGAAAGTATTGTGGGCGGTAGCCCCTAATTTTTTTAAGAGCCGACATAAAAAACCCTATTTTTATAACCGACATAAGGCTTGATAAAAGCAGCTAAGGGTTAGGGTTTTGGACATATTGTATTGTAGCATTTGCAACGGTATTGAGTTGCAGGGATTGCTGGTTGTAATCGGTTTGATTTACTGGATAATAATATTGGACTCTCTGTTGGTGGATGTAGCCTGAGTTTGGGTGAACCACGTTAAAACTTGTCTCTCGCTGTTATTATTTCTGTGTATTTCCATTCCTCTGTTTAATCTTTATTTGCATTTAATTGATATTTTCTGTCAGCTAACCCTAACAAGTGGTATCAGAGCGGGTTGTGTTCAATTATCATCTGCAGGAAGGTCTCACAGTTGAGTGGGAATCTCATAGTTGAGTGGGAGCAATGGCGGACGAGGGTAAATTGAAGGTCAATAAATTCAATGGGCAGAACTATCAGTTATGGAAGATGCAGATGGAAGATTACATCTATCAAAAGGATTTATGGATGCCATTGGAAGGAATAGCCAAGAAACTGGCAACAATGTCTGATGAGGATTGGAATCTTCTTGACATAAAGACATTGGGAACCATTCGGTTGTGCCTGACACCATCGGTGGCATTCAATATAATGGAAGCGAAGACAACAGATGGTCTGATGAAAGCTTTGGCAAAATTGTATGAAAAACCCTCAGCCTCAAATAAGGTATTTCTCATGAAGCGTTTGTTTAATCTAAAAATGGTTGAAGGTGGATCTATGATAGATCATTTAAATGAATTTAATATGATTGTCAGTCAATTGACTTCTGTAAATGTAAACTTTAATGAAGAAGTTAGAGCTCTCTTGATATTGTGTTCATTGCCTGAAAGCTGGAATAGTTTGGTAATGGCGGTTAGTAACTTTGTTTTTGGTTCAAATACCCTGAAATTTGATGATGTTGTTGGTGTTATTCTAAGTGAGGAAATTCGTAGGAAAAGATCAGGTGGATCCACATCAGGCAGTGTTTTGAATGCATAAAGCAGGGACAGATCAAAGGAGAGAGGTAAAGGTTCTGGAGGTCATGGGAAGTCACGAGGAAAATCAAAGGATAAGAGATCCCAAACCAGAGGACGGAAAGATTGCTGGTACTATGGGAAACCAGGTCATCTGAAGAAAGATTGCTGGTCTCAGAAGAATAAAGGAGACAAACAAGAAGGCAATAAGGAGGTAAATGTGGTAAGTAATAAATTTGAAGATGATGCTTTGATTCTTTCCCTAGATAATGTTGATGATTCATGGGTTTTGGATTTAGGGGCCTCATTTCATGCTACGCCCCATATAAGTTATTTTCTTGATTATGTCCAAAGGGATTTTGGGCTGGTTTATTTGGGAGATAACGAACCCTGTAAGATTGTTGGAAAGGGAAGAATCAAGATTAAGTTGCAGAATTGGAATCATTGGCTACTACAAGAGGTGAGGCACATTCCAAGGCTCAGTAGGAATTTAATTTCAGCAGGGCAACTAGCTGAAGAAGGTTGCATTGTTACATTTATTGATAAAAATTGGAAGGTTTCAAAAGGCGCCTTAATAGTAGCAAAAGGTGTGAAAGTAGGTACCTTATATCTTTGTACAGGTCATATTGCTCCTTCTACTTTAGCTGTTGCAGAGAAAAAACAAACAAGTTCAGGAACAGTTGCTACAGGTTTGCAGGAAGAGACTGAAACAATTGCTACAAGTTCTAAGACAACACTGTGGCATAACAGACTTGGGCATATGAGTGAAAAAGGTATGAAGGTACTTCATTCTAAGAAAATTTTACCAGGTCTGAAATGTATTAATATGGATTTCTGTGAAAGTTGTGTGTATGGCAAACAAAAGAGAGTCAGTTTTCTCAAGGATGGGAAGTAAAAGAAAAATGAAAAGTTGAAGCTTGTGCATATAGATGTATGGGGACTAGCTCAGGTATCTTCTCTCGATGGCTCTCGGTATTATGTTACATTCATATATGAACTAGGAAGGTATGAATTTATTTCCTTAGGTAGAAATCTGATGTATTTGAAACATTTAAGAAATTGAGAAGCTTGGTTGGGAATGAGACAGGTAAAAGATTAAAATGTCTCAGATCTGATAACGATGGTGAGTATTGCAACAAAGAATTTGAGGATTATTGTTCCTTTAATGGAATTCATAGACAGAAAATAGTTCTAGGGACTCCATAGGAAAATGGAGTGGTTGAACGCATGAATAGGATGATAATGGAGCGTGCAAGGACCATGAGATTGCATGCTGGGATACCTTTAAACATGTGGGTAGAGGCTATCAACACTGCTGTATATTTAATTAATAGAGGTCCTTCAGTTCCTTTGGGCTGTGGTATTCCAGAGGAAGCATGGACAGGTAAGAGGGTGAGTTATTCTTTTCTCAAAACCTTCAGATGTGAAGCATTTGCACATGTAGATTCTGAAAATAGAACCAAGATGGATGCAAAATCAAAAAAGTGTACCTTCATTGGATATGGCATTGATGAATTTGGTTATAGGCTTTGGGATTTTAAAAATCAGAAAATGGTGAGAAGCAGGGATGTTATATTCAATAAGAAGGTGTTGTACAAAGATCAGTTGCAACAGCATGAGAAGAAAGAAAAGGATTATGTGGTGCTGGATGATACTCCAAATAGCAATGTTCCAGTGGTTCCTCATGCTCCGCAACAACAACTAGAAATACCACAAACTCCAGTGAATGTTAGACGGTCAACAAGGCTAAGTAGACCTCCTGAAAAGTTTTCTCCCTCTTTGTATTCTATTTTGTTAACAGATGCTGGTGAACCAGAAGGGTATGATGAAGCTATGCAGGTGGCTACACAAGTTCAGTGGGAGCTTGCAATGAACGGAGAAATGGACTCCTTGCTGAAAAATTAGACTTGAGAATTATGTAAGTTGCCTGTAGGTAAAAAGGCTTTACCAAACAAATGGGTTTATTGGCTGAAAGAGGAAGATGGAGGTAAGAAAAGATTTAAGGCCAGGTTAGTTGTAAAAGGATTTGCATAGAAAAAGGGCATTGATTTTGATGAGATATTTTCTCTAGTCGTCAAGATGACTTCTATTCGTACTATTTTAAGTATTGTAGCTGCTGAAGATTTGCATTTGGAACAACTAGATGTGAAAACTACCTTTCTCCATGGTGATTTGGAGGAGGAGATATATATGGAACAACCCCAAGGATTTGAGGTCAAAGGTAAGGAGAAACAGGTGCGCAGATTGAAGAAGAGTTTATATGGCTTGAAACAAGCACCTCAGCAATGGTATTTGAAATTTGATAGTTTTATGGCTGAGCAAGGCTATAGCCGGTGTAATTCTGACCATTGTGTTTATTTTAAGAGGTTGGATAATGACAGCTACATTATTTTATGTTTATATGTTGATGACATGCTTATAGCTGGGTCTAACATGGATCACATAAGAGAGTTAAAACAACAGTTAGCACATTCATTTGCTATGAAGGATTTGAGGGTAGCAAAATAAATCCTTGGTATGAAAATTTGTAGAGATAGAAAGAATAGAAAATTGACTCTATCTCAAGCTGATTATGTTGAAAAGGTGTTGCAGGGATTCCATATGGAGAATGCAAAAGCTGTCAGCACACCTTTGCCTAGTCATTTGAAATTGACTAAGGAGATGTGTCCTAAGACACAAGAGGATGAAGAGAAAATGTCCAAGGTACCATATGCTTCAGCTGTAGGAAGTTTAATGTATGCCATGGTATGCACGAGACCGGATATTGCACATGCTGCAGGAGTCGTTAGTAGGTATATGAGTCATCCTGGATTGGAGCATTGGAGTGTGGTAAAATAGATTCTCAGATATTTGAGAGTTACATCCAATAAACACTTATATTTTCAGGGCTCTAATACTAATTTAGCAGGTTATGTAGACTAAGATTTGGCAGGGGATATTGATACCAGGCAGAGTACTACAGGTTATATCTTTACTATAGGTGAGACAACAGTGAGTTGGATCTCACGGTTGCAAAAGGTGGTTGCTTTATCCACCACAGAGGTAGAGTATGTAGCTACAACAAAGTATGTATCTACAACAGAGTATGTAGCAACAAACAATAGGCTAATAGTTCTTTGTATACAGATAGTTAGAGTGCCATACATCTTGCAAAGAATTATGCCTTGCATTCAAAGACCAAACACATACAGTTGAGGTATCACTTTATTCGGTCAGTGTTGGATAATAGACAGTTAAGGCTGGAAAAGATACATATAGATAGAAATCTAGCGGATATGTTTACAAAGGCCGTGACAAGGGAGAAGCTGAGCTCCTCTTTAGCTTCGGTTGGTCTTCAAGACTGAAACAATAAAATTAGAACAACAAAGTCCAGGGTGCTTATTTCCAGTTGGAGTTGCATGCGCAGCGGTGTCGTCTAAGATCAGTCTCCAAGTGGGAGATTGTTTGGTGTGGAGCCTGATCAGTCTCCAAGTGGGAGATTGTTGATAGGTGGCGACTGATCAGGAAAGTACTGTACACTAGCCATGTATCCTTGCGCAACCCCCAAAAATTTTTTTAGAGCTGACATAAAAAACCCTATTTTTGTAACTGACATAAGGCTTGATAAAAGCGGCTAAGGGTTAGGGTTTTGGACATATTGTATTGTAGCATTTACAATGGTATTGAGTTGCAGGGATTGCTGGTTGTAATCGGTTTGATTTACTAGATAATAATATTAGACTCTCTGTTGGTGGATGTAGCCCGAGTTTAGGTGAACCACGTTAAAACTTGTATCTGGCTGTTATTATTTCTATGTATTTCCATTCCTCTATTTAATCTTTATTTGCATTTAATTGATATCTTCTGTTGGCTAACCCTAACAGATAGCCTTGGACTTTCCAGGAGAGTTGCAGGGATTGTTGGTTGTAATTGGTTTGATTTACTGGATAATAATATTGGACTCTCTGTTGGTGGATGTAGCCCGAGTTTGGGTGAACCACGTTAAAACTTGTCTTTGGCTGTTATTATTTTTATGTATTTCCATTCCTCTGTTTAATCTTTATTTGCATTTAATTGATATCTTTTGCTGGCTAACCCTAACAGATAGCCTTGGACTTTCCAGGAGATTTGGATCTACCCTTCTTAGCTTTCTTGTCCTTCTTTTTCCCTTTCTCCTTGGGTCTTCCACGAACTGCAAGAGACTCTTTGACTGCCTCAGAAGACTTTCTCTGCATCTCTTTGGACAATAGTGAAGAAACCACTTCATCCATTTTGAATGTGGATGTGGTGCTTCCAATAGCCATGACAAGGTGATCCCACAAGTCCGGCAAAGAACAAAGCAAGGTCATACAATGATCCTCCTCTTCCATCTTTACACCAATGGATGTTAATTGTGCAACCAACATGTTAAAAGCATTCATATGTTCTGCAACAGATCCTTCATCCTCCATTCAAAAGGAATACAACTTCTTTCTTAGAAAAAGTTTGTTAACCAGGGATTTGGCTTGATACACATCTCCCAACTTCTTCCAAAGCAAGTTTGCAGTAGTCTCCTCATGGACATTTAACATGACATAATCAACAAGACTAAGTCTTATGAGACCCTTAGCCTTCCAATCCTTGAGATCCCAATCAGCTTGTGACATTGTAGTTGGTTTAGTTCCATTGATAGTTTCCCAAAAGTCTCGATCAACAAGCATGTCTTCCATCTTGAGCTTCCATAGCTCAAAATTAGTGCCATTAAATTTCTCCACCTCTATCCTTCCAGATGTGCTTGCTATCTCCTTGCTGCAATAAGATTCAAAATACTCTACACAGACTCCCACTCAACTTAAGATCAGCTCAAAAAACCCCTACCCAACAGCTAAGACCAAAATTGGCCAGGCTCTGATACCAACTGAAAGGAAGCTAGGTGTGCAGAAATCGCTTCCCACACTAATCTAATGAGGAGAGGGCTATACAAATTTAATTTAATCCTTCCAATTACAGCAACATTAAACATCTAACAGAGATATTGAACCAATACACATAGAACCAGAAAGAAGACAGAAGAAGAGAGACAAAGATATAACGTGGGGAAAACCCTTATCAGGTGAAAAACCCCACACTCAGAAACTTGCACAATGTATTATCGAAACTGAATATGGTTTACAATACACTTGCAATGCAAGCTTCAATAGTCTTCGACACTCATGTCTGGAGTCAGTCCAGCAGCATAACAGTACCTGTCAATCACATACTACATCTCCTCCTCCAAGCACCTGTTTATATAGACTATATAAGGTAAAATTGGCTCTATCTTGGAATGGGCGTCCAACTTGGCCTTATGGCCCAAAACCCACGCTTATGGACACTTGGTCAAAATTGTAGAATGTGTCTGACACTTGTCCACACCTCCCATCCCAAAGAGGTCACCTATTTCCAAAATGGGCTATGACAGATGCTCTTACGACTCTTATGACCGTCATAGAATCTGTCATAGTAGTTACAACTTACAACTGTAAGAAAATCTATCATACATAGGCTATAAATAACATATTCTCTTACAACATGTCATAGTCCACCTTAGGGCGCCCAAAGATGTTTTTTTCAAAGATGCTTCATGACACATGTCTTCACCTATCTCACAAGCTTCTATTTTTGACTCTTACATGTCATAACTTCGTCATAGGAATCCGTCATAACCGTTTCGGTCAAACATTCCCTTACACAACATCCAAGATGCCGACACATGCAAAAATACTCCTACCACAAAGTGGGACGCCTATCTCCTCATGTGAGGACAAAATTACAAGTTGTTATCTTCCATGTAGGATGACACATCACTGTGCCACATCCCACAAAATGACAATATGGAATTTACAATTAATTTACATCATAGGCAATGAATAAATAAATACAAACATAAATAATGCAAGGAATTACCAAGGTTGAGACACCTTAATTTCCAATAATAATTAAGTTGTATAATATATTTTTTAAAAGACATTAGGATGAATGATATTATTGAGGAATCCTTCCAATTAAATCACCACTTTGACAAGATTTTTCAGTGATTAATCATCAATTTAGGGAAAACAATATGGTTATTGACTATCGTGCTAATGCTAGGGTTGATCAATTTCCTTTTTCCATTAAACTCAATGATCTTTCAGATGAATGGGATTTGTCAACTTTGCTTTTGAAGGATTTTCTCCTATTAAAATAAATATCAACCCATCGTTGAGACCTTCTCCTCTTTAATTTGGCAAAAGGATTTTAATTACTATTTCTGGGTAGTAGATTCGATAGATCTAATATTATGATGATAATAATTTGATGGCATGATTTTTAATTCCTTAGCACATTTACCACCAACAACCCTTGTGTCATGTCATTTTTTTCATGTTTAGCTCTTTTCCTCCCAACATTTGCTTTTTTTCAATAGTAGGTCTTTTGGGCAAGCCTTTTCATGATTTTGGTTGTAGGTTTTCATTCATAACTAGGAAGATATTTCTCAAAGTTATGACTATGAAGTAGGGTTATTCTATTAAAAAAAAATCTGACAATGGAAAGATTTCATATCATTACTTAAGAAAAATGTCTACATTCTTGACATCCCAACTCTACACTTTGTTAAAGAAGTTTTGGGCAAAGATGGATTGAGTAATTCTAGTGCAATTCAAACTAGGGAATCAATTTCATAAGATTTCATTCAAAAGATGGGCACTTAGATTCTTGATGTTGTTATTAGAGAATGCATTCTTGGAAGAATCCTTCTAGTGATGATATAATTTTGTTGGGTGAAAACTTAGATGATGTCTTGCTGGATTGTGTGGCTTTTGGAGTTAACCTCTAGTAGTTGGAGTTAGAACAACTTCAACGTCTTTCACACTCCCTTTCTAAGAAACACATTCATGTGGCATTGCATTGTCAATATTATACATTATATATGGATAATTTGTCAATTATTATTCGAGAGGGATGTCAAGAAATTTTTAGTGCATATCATTGACCTACCATTTTGAAGTCAATTTTCTTGGACTACACATAGATACTCCTTAGATTCTAGTGTATAGGTGTTGATTAAGAAGGACTCTATCTTAGGACCCTCTTACTGAATTAAATTATGGGGTAGGGTTTTGTTTAGTTGTAATTTTGGTTGTGATGAGACCATGGTTTGTCTTGTTTTTATTGCTTTAATTACCTATTTCCCAAAGACATTTCTAGACTCATATCTATTAATTATGTCTATAGTTATCCTTAAAGACGTGAAGGATGAAGATGGTATATCCAATATGTTGTTAATTAATGATGTGTGGGTGATTGATTGTTCATGTAATATGTTAGTATTTTATGTTGATTTTAGTGAAAGTGATGCATAAATACTATGTGGTGTACTAACTCCTCATGCAGTAAAAGTGTGGCTTCATATCATGAAGAACACTAGACAACCTGCAACCGAAGGAGATGCTGATATCCACAGAAGATGATACACGTACTTGCAACCAAAGGAAGAAGATCTTGAATTGACTGGGATGAGTCATGCATGACTCCATAATGGTTATCCTTCAATGAATGATGCAATCCTAAATGATGAAGGAATCTGGATCATGTTCTCTGTTCTATTTCTAAGTCATTGATTATTCTTCATGGATAATGGAGAGATAGAGTTGTAGTAGGACTGTATTATCTATGCTGCCTTCATGTTAGTTAGTTTCCTATTTCTAGTTTCTCTATAATAAAGTCCTTTTCCTACGATGTGGGATAATGGACAGCAGTGGAATTTATTGTTCAGTAGATTTATTTATATAAACAATGCGGATCTCGGTTAGCTAGATGAGATGAGATTAGATTTTTCTTCATACAGATTGAACAGAGATATAGTATCAGATTTTGTTGTATCATTGTTACTTTTGCATTCAATAAAGGAATATGTGTTTTGAGTTCTGTTAATGACTGCAAAGATTTAGTAGAGATTTAGCTAGATCTTGTGGGATCATAGTCACTCAAGCTAGCCACTTGAGGTACTGTGTTTCTCCACCTTGTTCATATGTTCAGTTTATAAATTGTATGTTTATGTAAATCTGTGATTGATGTATGTTGTTATGAGTAATGTGAAGTAGTTTAACTTTGGTAATTTATGTTATTAAGTCCATTGACTCAAGGTGATCACCAATTGAACCAATTGTTAGTTACTATCTTACATAGAAGTTAAAAAGAATCATTTGATTACTGCTGTGTTATATAAGCTTAGTTATTTTCCATTATTCATGTTTACTTGGAGTATTGTATTTACTTTATTTAGTTCCCTTACACAACCTCTAGAATAAAACTCAGGAATCCTCAACTGTACATGCATCATCCAAGAAGAATACGATTCCCTGGTTTGACAATGTAAATGTAGCACGTTATATAACCAATAGGTTTCTTGATATAGGATCTGTTGGTCCATTAAGTAGAGTGCATGCCCTTTCTACATCAATGTATTGGTCAATAACATAGTTCGACAGGTTGCTTTTCTAGGACCAAATTGGTTGGCTTAGATTTTGTCATAATGTTTGTTTTAACCTCTTTAGCTCTTTCCAAATTTTCTAGTCTATAATGTATAAGCTCTTTTATATTGTGAGAGAGGGCCCTATAGAACCCTTGCTTAACCTATTAAAAAGTTCACTGGTAAATATATTTACTCAAAACAAATAAACAAATATTCTAATATAATATTAAAATCTAATGTATACTACATTACTTTAGGTGGGATAATCTCTAATGATTAAGATTTAAATTAAGAGTTAATTCAAACTAAGAAAGTTGAAGAATTGAGATGAAAATGTGATTAAATAACTGAGATAGATTAGGGCTTACATGGAAATCAGTGTGATGTTGGCTTTGCCTATTGAGACGTGATAAAGAGTTGAAAAACAAAATCTAGAATTGGATAAATTATTAGAGGCTTGAGATGAACATAACCTAAAATTTTGATGGCCTAGGACTAAATCACACCCATGATCTAGTCCACATAATGCAATTGAATTTGACTCATGCAATTATATCCACACCACCTATTAATAAAAAGATCTCATTAGTTACTAAGTGTACATATGTCTAAGAAAGTGTGTTGCTAAAAGCATCATTCATAACCTATTATGTATAGAAGGAACAACATTCAATTTCCTTGATGAAAGTCAAGTCTTGAGGTTGATTTAACAAGATCAAGACAAAGAAATAAAGAATGTTGGATGCTAATATGGTGCATAAATTGCATCTAATACAAATTGAGATTGATGCCAATTGCTTTCATGACATGTGTGATCAATAACTAATGTTTTAGAGTCATATACGATAATTAAAGTGTTCTAAGATGATATCCTTAAATACACAACCCTAGAAATGCCAGTTGAAACTTTTGGCATGCATGTTAACATGTAATGGTCATATCTCAACATTGTCGACTTTAGAATTTGGAATTTGAAATTCGAAAACTTTGTGACTAGATCATGTTTGCGATCTATTACAAGGGATGAGATTATAGGTGCACTCTAGTGTAGGAAGTAGAAAGAACTAGAAGTTGGGTTAGTGAGGTTTTGAGAAGAAAGGATATAGCATGAAAGAATGTCAAATTCAATTTTAGGGTCTATGAGTGTGCTAAAAGAGAAAAATTAGATGCTAGAATCATGCATTAATAAAATTTATGGAAAGTGGTATCAAACATAGAGGTAAAAGGGTGAAGTATGCACTTTTCTATTCCACAAGATTAGTTCATAGACTTTATTATAAAAGCAAACAAATTTTCTATGAACTTTAACAAAGTTTGTTGTATTAAGATAAGTATAAATTAAGACGGTCCAACTACTCCAGTGGTATCTATTTTCAAATATGAGAGAATACATAATAGTTTGGGGTCTAATACTTGAAAATAAAAGGAGCTTTTTTAAAAACATGTTATTATATGTAAATGTAAGGGGTTTTATATTTTTTTAGACCAGTTTGCATGGGTTTCCTAAGTACTTTTCCCTAACACATGATGTTACCTGATTTGGCACTCCTGTTGATCTTAGACTTAGATTAACCATTAGAAACATCAAATTACCATTTCCATTATCAAGCTCAAAACTATAGCTATAGTTCTAACCCATGTTAGAATAATTCATGTGAGATTGTGATGCTTGTTCAAAATTTAAACTTTATCTTGGTCCCAAGACAACTAACCTCCAACTAGTCATTATTCATTGTTTCTTGTGCCAAAACTTTCAAATTGTGCACCTAGGACAAGTATAAAATGACACTACACCTAGTTCATTTGAATTATTGATGCATAGCAGGGGTAAGGATTAACTAGACACAACCAAACTACCATCCATCAAAACCCTAGGTCTATATCCATTGGGTCTTCCTTCATAAATGGCCTCTTTCCCTCTTAGCCTTTTAAAAAGGCTTTTGTGGACATAACTTGTGTTCTAGAGTTGACCTTCAAAAAGTATGACCTATTTGAGATACCCTTTTGGGATTTACAACACATACCAAGAAATGGGGTGGGTTGTTTTGTATGGTGGCCCAAATTTTGACCGTTCCTTGTGCAATTAGGCCTAATTAGGCCTCCTAGGTTTGATCCACTCTTGTTCACTATGACACCAAGACAAAAATGGAGGTTATGGAATTCAAAACAAGGTTAAAGACATTCGTGGTCCTCCATCCAGTACACTTTGAAGGATTTTTTGTACTTGTTCAAAGTAGAAGACTTCAACTTGGACTATACTCAGTCTTGCCTAACACTGTCCAAACCCTGCCAAGATAAGACAGTCTGCAAAAAGGACTCAAACCTTTAACAATTCTTCAAACTATGACTTGGTAAGTTATCTCAAGAATCTTTACAACTTTTCCAAGTATCTCTAACCATGAAGGGGTCTGAAACCAACATCAAAATACCAAATTTCTCTCTTTATTCAGTCTGTTAGCCTGATACATGAAATATCAAACCTTCATGCCTCCATTGCACGTGCCAAGTTTCCCCTCTACTCTTGCAAGTCTGAAGAATCAAAGTTTATTCTATTACAAGCCATTCCAAAAGGTTTCAGCATGATCCACCTATGGAAGGCCTCTGTTATGCATTTTATTTGTTCATTGTTTACCCTAGTTAGGGTTTTTGACAATTTTGAATAGTTTTAAGAAAAAATCCTATAACTTTCTTATCCTTTAGTGAAATTGAATGCAACAAAAAGATGAAATGCAGTAGACACCAAGTACTTTCATGCCTAGTTAGTTTCAAGACAGGACACATCCATACATAGCATGAGAACAATAGAAACAACGTTGGAAATTACAGAAAACAAAATTTTTATTGCTGCAAACTTCTTGATTTCAACAACCAATCCTGCCTTTGACCACACAAGGCCTTTTGAAACACCCACCAACCATATTCCAATGATGCATAACCAATTTTGCCAAATTACAATGGTTTCATATTTAGTTTTCACTCTTACAACATTGTGCAACATTGACCCCTTTAAGGCATTTAGACTCCAACTTACTCCTAAAGACTCAAACCAGACTCCAACATAAATGAAATGGTCTTAGAAGACCTTATTACGTGAAAAACACCAAAATAGAGCCAAAAGTTAACTTATGACCCCTTGAAAGCATGAAGACTTGTGGGTGCCCCTGCACCATACTCCCTGGGAAAAGAAAGCTCATGTTCCACTTGAGGACAGACCTGCAATTGTACAGCCATGTTTGATAATATCATCCTCAGTCATCCAAGTTGCATCCTCCATGGGAAGACCTTTCCATTTGACCAAATATTGATAGTAGACCTTTCTCCTTGTCTTCTTAAGCTCCTTCATGTCCAAGATGCATTCCAACCCCAAGGGTTGGATTGGTGGAAGATCCCCGATCCAATCTTCATCTGAAATCACTGATGATCTTGCATTATCACCTATAACAACATCCCCTTTATAAGGGTAAATATCAGAAACATTAAAAATAGGAGAAATGGCAACTCCAGGAGGAAGTTTAATTTCATATGCATTCTCTCCAAACTTGTGCAGCACTTTGCAAGGCCCTATCTTCTTCATTTACAGTTTAGAGTACTACCCCTTAGGAAATCTATTCTTCCTCAAATGAGCCAAAACCAAGTCTCCAACCTTGTAGTGAACCTCTCTCCTTTTTAGATCAACATTGTGCTTGTACATATCAACATTCTTCTGAAGAGTCTCCTTAACCTGTTGGTGGATTTATTGCATTGCCACAACAAATTGTTCACCTTCAGCACTCCTCTTGTCCATTCCACTAACATCTCTCAATTCAAACACACCCCTGGGCTTCATACCATAAACAATTTCAAAAGGACTTTTGCCAACACTTCTATTCACTGAATCATTGTATGCAAACTCAGCTTGAGGCTGAACTAGATCCCATTGTGTTGAATG
This sequence comes from Cunninghamia lanceolata, assembly GCA_027924645.1. Classification (NCBI taxonomy): domain Eukaryota; kingdom Viridiplantae; phylum Streptophyta; class Pinopsida; order Cupressales; family Cupressaceae; genus Cunninghamia; species Cunninghamia lanceolata. The sequence goes on from BSBN01000010.1 coordinate 887,958, forward strand.
CTCCTTTGTTAGACACCTTAGGAGGTTTCCAAGGCTCCTATTCACCACTTTAGTCTGCCCATCAGTTTGAGGGTGATAGGCAAAACTGAAACTCAAATTTGTGCCAAGTTTCTTCCATAGGGTTCTCCAAAAGTGACCCACAAACTTGCTATCCCTATCTGATACAATACTAAGGGGTAAACCATGGATTTTTACCACCTCTTTGAAGAAGAGTCCTGCATTATATGAAGCATCATTAGTGCTCTTACAAGGTATAAAGTGTGCCATCTTAGAAAACATGTCCACAACAACATACACCGAATCACAAAATCCATGCTAAGTGATTCCCAAGGCCTATTGGGAATGGGAAGAGGTTGATATAACCCTGCATTAGTACTAGATCCTTTGGCCCTTTGACAAATAGCACACTTATCCACAAAGTTCCTCACATTAGTTTGCATTTTTGGCCAATAGTAGTGCCTCTTCAACTGCTCCAAGGTCTCATCAAGACCAAAATGACCTGTAAGGCTGCCACTCTGCTTTTGTTTGATTAAGTTATCTCTCATTGAACATTTAGGAATGCATAATTGTGCCCCTTTGAATAGTAAACCCTCTTGAATTAGAAAATGAGAACTAAACTCATTGAAAGCACCATTAGATGAGTTATAAGATTCATAAATCTCCTTGAAATCAACATCATCATTGTGCATACCTTTTAATGCTTCAATCCCAACACTATGTAATTGGATTTCTTGAACCATAAGTGACCTTCTACTTAGTGCATCAGCCACTTTGTTTGACTATCCTTTCTTATGCTTGATTGTAAAAGTGTAACTTTGTAAGTATTCTACCCATTTGGCATGTCTATGATTGACTTTATTTTGACTATAAATGTATTGGAGGGCATGATTATCAGTAAACACTACAAACTCCTTGGGAACAAGGTAATGCCTCTACTTCTTCAAGGCTTGTACCATAGCATACATTTCAAGGTCATAAGATGAGTACCTTTTCTTGGCTTCATTGAGTTTCTCACTGAAAAAGGCAACCGGTCTGCTATCTTGGCTTAGGACAACACCTATGACATAGCCACTTGCATCACACTGTATAGTGAACACTTTGTTGAAGTTAGGTAAAGAAAGAATGGGCTGCTCTGCAATCTTCTTCTTCATATACTGAAAATTTTGATCAGCCCAATTAGTCCAAACAAATCTCTTCTTTTTATCACCCTTTATAGTTTCTATGATTGGAGCACATACATGACTGAAACCCCTTATGAATTTCCTATTAAAAATTGCTAAGCCATAAAACTTCTCACCTCAAAAATTGATTTTGGAGTGGGCCAATTTAGAATGGATTCAACTTTGCTAGGATCCATTTTGAGTGTTCCTTTGGAGATCACAAAACCAAGGTATACCAAATCTATTTTCAAGAACTCACATTTCTTCAAGTTGATCATTAGTTTCTCCTCATGTAATCTTTTCAAAACCAAATTCAAATGGTGTAGATGCTCTTCCTTAGTTTTACTAAAAACAAGAATATCATCAAGATAGACTACAACAAACTTACCAATGAAAGGTTTGAGCACTTCATTCATCTACCGCATAAAGCTACTAGGTGCATTTGATAAACCAAAGGGAATAACAAGCCATTCATACAACCCTTCATTAGTCTTAAAAGTTATTTTCCACTCATCACCTGGTCTAATCCTTATTTGATGGTAACCACTCTTAGATCAATCTTAGAAAAATAACATGTGTTAGTGTATGTTTTTATTTCCTAGTGGGTTATTTATTTTTCCCTATATTCTTAGGTTTTTCCTACACTTCTATTAATCTCTCTTAGGTTAATAAAGCATGCTTAATTAGGTGAGAGGATTATGAGGTGTCACCTTCCTACATGTGAGCATCCATTAGCTATCTTTAGTCCGATAGATGGTTGCTCCTCATTGGTCAGTATTGCCACCTCTTCCCTCTTCCTGGTCTATATAAGCATGCTACCTAGCTTGTATTTTGTATCTTTTGCTTTTGCATCGTCTTAATGCTATTTTGCTTCTAGCATTTGCATTACTCTCTTGGAGACTAACTCTGTGTTGCTATTTTGATTTCATATCATTTGCATTCATAGTTTAGATATCTATTCGTTTGCATTAGTTTTCTAGGTTAATAATCTTTTTAGATTCTAACATGGTATTAGAGTTATTCTATGTGCAAGTGTAGATTTTAGTTTCCATATTTGAGAGATTCGGGGGGGGGGGGGGGGGGGCTAATAAATTTTATTACAGTTTTTCAAGAAACCCAGTATGCTCTTCTCTTGCATCTTCGGATGATCTGGAGAATCAGAAAAGTTTGACGGAAACATTTTAATCTTTGGGGTTTGCACACTTGTTTTATAAAATTTGGGTGATTGAAGAATTTTTAGTAATATTGGCGGCATTTCTAGTTGTTCCAACGTGTCCAAGAGGCTTGAGAAAGTCAGATTTGGCTTTCGTTTTATCGAAATCGGAGATCGTTATACACAGTTGCGGAACTGGGGTTTCAAGCTCAAATTTGACAACCAACTTGCATATTTGGTGTTTTCAATTAATATTGTAGGTTCCATCATGCCACTGCTTGCTTTATGTAGCTGATTCAACCTTTGCATGCCATTTTTTGGTTGCTAGGGTCATTTTTTGTTGCTAAAGGCATTATGTTTACATTGGATCAACATCTTCTATACATCAACAAGAAAAATGCCTTCTGGGTTTTGTTCGCAGCACAGAAAAACCATCTAGGTATGTTTTAGTTTTTTCATTCAGTCTATATATTTTGTAGAAACACACTTAGAAAGCTATAGCAGGACCCCTCTCCGTTGGCAGTTGCAGTTTTGAAGGCAGTTTTCAAATGCTTCGTTCTTGCTCATATGGACTCCATTTTCCACGATTTTTTTTGGCTATTTTTCATGCTCTATGCACTGGTACAGATGTTTTTTGATTTTGATGCAGATATTTTTCAGAAATTACAGATTTTCAGTCATGACACTGCACAGTTCTCATTTTGGGAACTTCGGAAGATCATAACTTTCACATACGACCTCGTATCGAGGCGATTCTTTTTTTGAAAGTGCATGATTTTTTAAGTAGCTCACAGTGGTGCTGTTTATTTCTCTGGGTATTATGCCAAAGTTATATTTTCAGCATATGCTCTTCGTGAGGGTTTTGTAATGCATTGAAATCAAGACTACTTAGTATTTCTTGCTAGTGGTAGTTCTAAATGCACTAATATAAAGTGTCAAATCATATTTTCTTGGGGGGGTTCTTTGATTGAGTGAAAAGTGGGGTTGTCTTGGTTGTGTTCTCTTCTTTTTGACATTTCTTCTCTACATTTCTTCATCATGGATCAAACAAATGTGCCCATCCCAACTCCATACAATTACTTTGAGTGGAAATCACGCATGACAATTCACTTAAGGAAAGTTGGATTACATAGGATAACTATGGGACTTGAAACTGAACTTGCTAAAGACGAAGACAAGCCTAAGTGGTTTAACAAATGTGATGAGGCATATGGAACATTGTGTTTGTTTGTTTCTCCTGATTTGCCCTTTCACATTGAGTCTTTGAATTCACCAAATAAAATCTGAACAAAGCTAGAAACACTATTTGGCACACAAGATTCAATGAGGGGTCATAAGTTGGAAAATGAACTAATTAGTTTAAGTCCAGGAAATTTCAACACAATCCAGGATTTCTTCACTAAATTGAAATCACTAAGGGTGCAATTAAAACAATGTGGAATTGAAAAGAAAGATGAACAACTGATTCTTAGTATTCTCTCTAAGCTAAGTTCAGAATATTTTGTGTTTGTTTCTACCTTCTATGCTACTAAGGGTGCACTTGGTACTCAATTCACCATGCCATCTTTAGATGATTTTGCTGTCAATCTCACTCGGGAATAGGACAAGCTAATCTAGATGGGCAGTCTTAAGTCCTCTAAGTCACATGCCTTGGCTGCCAACCAAGTCACAAAAGAACAAAAAGGACAAGGTAGTAACAACAATAGTAAGGATAAGAAATAGAAGAATAGCAAGGAGAAGAATGATCAGATACCAGTTGCTTCAAAAGAAAATAATGAGACCCAATCTTCCAAGGGCGACAAGCCTAAGAAAGAGAGGGTCCAATGTGCCTAATGTAAAAGACCTGGTCATGATGAACATAAGTGCTTGAAGAAACAAGTTGATCACTTGACACACATTCTTGAGAAGAAAAATATCAGTGTTCCTGAGTCTATCAAATAGAGTTCTAATGAGGGGTCTAACAAGGCACAAGAAAATAACAAGGGGAAAGGAAAGGGCAAGGCCCTTGTAGCAGTTTCTTCTTCACCATCCACTTGGGTTCTTGATTTGGGTGCTTTGCACCACATGGCTTCATCTAAGGAAGAACTTGCATCTTTGGAGCCGTGTACTATGCCTCCTATTTTGATGGGTGATGACACTTATGTTGAGGTGTGTGGGAGAGGGTCTGTTGATGTGGGGGATGGCACATTCCATGATGTTCTTTATGTTCCCTCATTATCAACTAATCTCCTATCGGTATACCAGATCACTCGCATAGATTCAGGCAAGTGGGTTGAGTTCACTCTTGATTCAGTGGAGATTCGTGAGTTACATAGTGGTTCTATAGTTGTAGTTGGGAGAGAAGATCATCAGTCATGACTCTATCTATTTTCTCTCTTTGTTCTCGATCTTCCTTCGACTATTTTGCTCACTCATTCTGATGATGTGAGTAGATTATGGCATGAGCGGTTTGGCCATCTTAACTTCTGCTACTTGCAGTAGCTAAACCAACAGAGCATGGTCACAGGGTTGCCTTCAGTTTAGTTTTTGGGTGGTGTTTGCCAAGGTTGCATTCTTGGTAAGCATCCTAAGGAAAAGTTTGACAAAGGTAAGGCATGGAGAGCTTCACAGATACTAGAGTTAGTTTACAGTGATTTGGCTGGTCCATTTCAGCATCCTTCTTTCATCAGGGCTAGATATGTCCTCACATTCATTGATGACTTTTCTCGATATACTTGGGTGTACTTTCTCAAATAGAAGTCTGAGGTATTTGATCACTTTCAGGACTTCAAGACTTTTGTAGAGAAGCAATTCGGGAAAGCCATCAAAGTTTTGCCAACTGACAATGGTGGTGAGTATGTCAACCATTGGTTTGAGAGGTTTTGCACTTTAGAGGGGATTGATTTGCAACATTCAGTTTCATACAATTCTCAGCAGAATGGTGTTGTAGAATGAAAGAATAGGTCCTTGAAGGAAATGGTGAACTGCATGATTCACTCCAGATCTCTTGCACCACAATATTGGGTAGAGGCCATTAACTGTGCTTGTTATATCTAGAACCGTGTTCCTCACCGAGCCTTGAAGGGAGTCACTCCTTTTGAAGCTTGGAGTGGTCAGAAACCATCAGTTAACCACTTTCAAGTTTTTGGTTCTCCTGCATGGGCCCACATTCTTGCAGAGAAATGCAAGGCCTTGGATTCGCAGAGTAGACCCTGCATATTTGTAGGTTATCCTGATGGTGTGAAGGGTTATAAGTTGCTCCACCCTACTACACATGAATTGTTCATTGAGAGGAGTGTTCAGTTTGAGGAGGGCTCTTCGAGCTCACTTTCTATCACTCCTCTAGCTCCTACCTTGACATTGAAGTCACTTGGGATACATGACAGATCTTCTGATGAGTCAGATTCACATAAGCAGTCTTCTACTTCCACTTCTGATGCAGAAAGTGATTCATAGGACTCACCTCCTTCCTATCCTAGTCATCATTCAGAGGTTGATGATTCTCCTCTAGATTCTCCATCTTTCGGTCCACTTTGGGCTAGACAAACCTTGCAGTCTGCAGGTGATTGGGTTGGGGATCCATTAGACACCAGCAAACTCATTCACAGTTCCAAGATGCTCCACATGTCTTCATTGCTAGTACCTCAGATCCATAGTTTAAAATTTATTTCTTATTGTCTTCCATCTTTATCAGAATCATTAAATTGATTAGTGAGGCTTGACTAAGGTAAAAGGAGGGGAGCAAGTTGCCTCTTGTGCTTAGCATAGAAAGTTCTAATGGTGTTTGTAAACACCATCAAGTCTTTTATCGTGAGTTACAAGCATATGTTGTTATGAGTAATGTGAAGTAGTTTAACTTTGGTAATTTATGTTATTAAGTCCATTGACTCAAGGTGATCACCAACTGAACCAATTGTTAGTTACTCTCTTACATAGAAGTTACAAAGAATCATTTGATTACTGTTGTGTTAGATAAGCTTAGTTATTTTCCATTATTCATGTTTACTTGGAGTATTGTATTTACTTTATTTAGTTCCCTTACACAACCTCTAGAATAAAACTCAGGAATCCTCAACTATACACACAGTACATGCATCATCCAAGAAGAATACAATTCCCTAGTTTGACAAAGTAAATGTAGCACGTTATATAACCAGTAGGTTTCTTGATATAGGATCTGTTGGTCCGTTGAGTAGAGTGCATGCCCTTTCTACATCAATGTATTGGTTAATAACATAGTTCAACATGTTGCTTTTCTAGGACCAAATTGGTTGGTTTAGATTTTGTGTCATAATGTTTGTTTTAACCTCTTTAGCTCTTTCCAAATTTTCTAGTCTATAATGTATAAGCTCTTTTATATTGTGAGAGAGGGCCCTATAGAACCCTTGCTTAACCTATTAAAAAGGTCACTAGTAAATTTTTTTTACTTAAAATAAATAAACAAATATTCTAATATAATATAAAATCTAATGTATACTACATTACTTTAGGTGGGATAATATCTAATGATTAAGATTTAAATTAAGAGTTAATTCAAACTAAGAAAGTTGAATAATTGAGATGAAAATGTGATTAAATAATTGAGATAGATTAGGGCTTACATGGAAATCAGTGTGATGTTGGCTTTGACTATTGAGACGTTGTGACAAAGAGTTAAAAAACAAAATCTAGAATTGGGTAAATTATTAGAGGCCTGAGATGAAGATAACCTAAAATTTTGATGGCCTAGGACTAAATCACACCCATGATCTAGTCCACATAATGCAATTGAATTTGACTCATGCAATTATATCCACACCACCTATTAATAAAAAGATCTCATTAGTTACTAAGTGTACATATGTCTAAGAAAGTGTGTTGCTAAAAGCATCATTCATAACCTATTATGTATAGAGGAACAACATTCAATTTCCTTGATGAAAGTCAAGTCTTGAGGTTGATTTAACAAGATCAAGACAAAGAAACAAAGAATGTTGGATGCTAATATGGTGCATAAATTGCATCTAATACAAATTGAGATTGATGCCAATTGCTTTCATGACATGTGTGATCAATAACTAATGTTTTAAAGTCATATATGATAATTAAAGTGTTCTAAGATGATATCCTTAAATACACAACCTTAGAAATGCAAGTTGAAGCTTTTGGCATGCATGTTGACATGTAATGGTCATATCTCAACATTGTCAACCTTGGAATTTGAAATTTGAAAACTTGGGGACTAGATCGTGTTTGTGATCTATTACAAGGGATGAGATTATAGGTGCACTCTATTCTAGGAAGTAGAAAGAACTAGAAGTTGGGTTAGTGAGGTTTTGAGAAGAAAGTATATATAATGAAAGAATGTCAAATTCAATTTTAGGGTCTATGAGTGTGCTAAAAGAGAAAAATTAGATGCTCGAATCATGCATTAATGAAAATTTATGGAAAGTGGTATCAAACATAGAGGTAAAAGGGTGAAGTATGCACTTTTCTATTCCACAAGAGTAGTTCATAGACTTTATTTCAAAAGCAAACAAATTTTCTTTGAACTTTAACAAAGTTTATTATATTAAGAATAGTATAAATTAAGATGGTCCAACTACTCCAGTGGTATCTATTTTCAAATATGAGAGAATACATAATAGTTTGGGGTCTAATACTTGAAAATAAAAGGAGTTTTTTAAAAACATGTTATTATATGTAAATGTAAGGGGTTTTATATATTTTTAGACCAGTTTGCATGGGTTTCCTAAGTACTTTTCCCTAACACATGATGTTTCCTGATTTGGCACTCTTGTTGATCGTAGACTTAGATTAACCATTAGAAACATCAAATTACCATTTCCATTATCAAGCTCAAAACTATAGCTATAGTTCTAACCCATGTTAGAATCATTCATGTGAGATTGTGATGCTTGTTCAAAATTTAAACTTTATCTTGGTCCCAAGACAACTAACCTCCAACTAGTCATTATTAATTGTTTCTTGTGCCAAAACTTTCAAATTGTGCACCTAGGACAAGTATAAAATGACACTACACCTAGTTCATTTGAATTATCCTCAAGCATATTAGAGATCCATCATTAGGACAACCCCTTTGCACACATATCAAAAGGATTACTCATAAACCACTAGTTATCTTTCCACTTTGGCCCTTGCATCAATACATGGAAAATTCTAGCTCTTGCACTAGGTCATTCCAACATTCCTTGCATCACATATCATTTTATCCAAGTCTATAAGTTTCAACATCCTTGTAGCCACAACATTTAAAATTTATTTCTTATTGTCTTCCATCTTTATCAGAATCATTAAATTGATTAGTGAGGCTTGACTAAGGTAAAAGGAGGGGAGCAAGTTGCCTCTCGTGCTTAGCATAGAAAGTTCTAATGGTGTTTGTAAACACCATCAAGTCTTTTATTGTGAGTTACAAGCATATGTGAAACTTGTTTTAAAGTACAAAAGATCTAAAGATAAGAGGGTCAGATCCACAAAAAAATATTAGAATCACACCATTTGGGCCAAAACTATATATGTAGGGATCAATTCTATAGGTATGAGATTGACCTAGGTTCACACACAGTCAAAATTTTTATAGAGGATAAACATCTCAATCTATTAATCTTAGATCTAGTTTCAAAATTTGGGTAGTTGTCACAATCTTGTTCATCTCCACATCCAAGGTACACATTTATTTTAATCATTTTATTTGTATTTCAACTCTAGATCTAGGTACAATTTTTTGACCCACTCAATTATCTAGGGTAATTTAATTATTATTTCTTATTACATTTATTTACCCTAAATATTTATGTAGGGACATTTTATTTCCTTACATAAAATGGTGAACCCAACATTCAAAGCCCTATAAGGTTTTGCCCTAGGGTTCTGGCATTCTTGTTTTATTTTTATCTAAAATTTTCTAATTTCTTGCATCTTTCATTTCAAATTTTGATTATTATTGATAGGGTTTGGATCCACTCTCACTTCTACTTCATTGATTCATATTGATTATGGTTTGGACCTTTCATTGTTTACTATCTCTCTGATCCCTTCCCACCCTCCATACTTTTAATTATGCTCCATTGTTAGTGTTGGTGTGAATGGGGTATATTACCTAACTAGGTCCACATTAGGTCTTATTCACACTTGTCTAGTTAAGTTTACTTAGGGCATACTTAGGGAACACTTAGGATAATTATCCTTTTGTGTCTCAAGTCATAAGATTAAGATACTTGTCATAATCTTATGTTGTCCTATCTTACACCTTGGCCTATATAACCAAGGTCTTCTCATTGTAATATTCATGTATATATATTGCATATTTTCATCCTTTAATAGAATAGAATTATTCTTTCATGTTGTTTCTCTCTTGTGCTTTCATTGAAGCTCCTAGATCTTGGGTGGCTACCTTCATAGCCAAATCTTGCATGGTATAGAGGATTATATACCAACTCTTATAGTTAGACCTTCATTATGGATGTCTTTTCCATCCTCTTAGATACATTTGTTTCTTATCTCATTATGCTATATAATATCATGCTATATTAATTTGATACATCTAGGGATATTGATTACTATGATGTTGTTATACCTAGCAAATATATTATTTCTAAATCCCATGATAGCTGTCCTCTATGTGACTCCCTTGATTCATCCTTTCTTGAGGAACCTAGTGTTGTGTGTTTGATAGATTTACACATTTCACCTTTGCTTACAATTGATGATGACACACCTTCTCACATGCTTAGTGATGTATTTGTTGATTTTAGATTACCTATCTATGTTGATTATCCTAGTGATGAGCTTTATGATGATTGAACTCATTCTATCTAGTCTATATCCTAGGTGGTTCAAGGGACAAAACTCTAGGTAAGGGTCTTTATCTGTTGTATGTGTGTAGAAGTAATATCGATACAAAGCATTAGACAAAGAAGAATACTAGAACTTGAACAAACCATAGACATAATTATTGGTAATGTTGGGCGGCATGATCCTTAATGTAGCAAAATTGGCACATGACATAATGGGTTGTGTATGAGATAAGGAGTGGCTTTTGAGTTAAATGACACAGTTCTTGACATTGTGTGCATGGTCCATGATTAAAGGAGTTGCATGTGGGATTGTACACTGTAGTGTTGATGTCTTATTGTGCATGCACTTGAGTGGTAGCACATAGATCACCATCACTAGTCATGTGCCTCTACATGATACTCCTTGTTTATGTTCACCTTCACATGAGGTTGTCACACACCATGTAGGTCATGATATTCCTTCTATATATTTTGTATCATGGTCTATTTCGATGATATATTTAGTGAGGAACATAGTGTTAGTTCTTTATCTTCTCATGATGAGGTTGATGACTCCTTGATCCACGATGATTTAGTTTATTATGCACATCCATTTAGAGCACTAATGAGAGAATTATTTAGTGGAAATGAAGATGCAATATTATAGATTAGATCATTTATATCTCCGTATTATGCTTATATACATGATTTATACATTGATGCATGCATTTAGTAATACATTGATTGATAACGCAAAATAATGGTTTGATTCATGTCATGGTTATTATATATCATCCCATGCTTGATTATGTGCTTTTTAGATTACTTTACCCATAGATCTAGAATATGTTTTTCTTATAATTCTCATATTTCACATTCTAGTGACCCTTCCTTGTGGAACATGTTGGATTGCACCCAAATTCTTGATTAAATCTAGTGCTTGTCTTTGCGGCATGTTTTATCAGTCCAAATGCATACTCCATGTCAAGTTGTGTTGTGACCTCTCACCACAAGTTCCTCTAGTATGTTCCCTTTCTTTCATTTTACAGTGAAGCTTGATGAGTTGTTTTTCCCCCACTCTTCCATTTGTGTTGCGATACCCTGTTATTGCTCATGTCACTTATCTTGTTCATAAGTTGTATTGCATGCTCTTTTCATTCTATTATTATCATTGCAAGGACTAATATTCTATTATTATCATTGTTCTCTTTGTAGTGGTTGATCCTTCATGTGGTAAGTTCAGATTGGTTTGTGGTGGATGCTTATTTTGTTGTGTGCACATTCTATGGACCCATGGTGAGTTGTGCCCCTCTTGGCAGTTGTTTCACTTTTGGTTGCCTTGGTTCACCTTATGGTGGTGCTCATTCATCTTTGTGATGCATCCCTTGCTCATTGTGGTCCATTTTTAGTTGATGGTGATCTTGTAAGGAAGTGGTGGTCAGCATGGTTTGTGGTTTCTAATGTTTTGGATGTAGTTATTATCTAAGTGATTTGTGCCTTTGAAATGGGTTCACTATTTTCTCATGGAAACATATCAATAGTAGCTTCAAAGTACTTCAAGGTTCCACTTGCATGATCCCATTGCCCTATTACTATAATGTGTTTGTAAGCCTCATAAAGGTCAATCATAGTGGAACATGCATTTCTACTATTGTCGCATCCATGTGTGAAGTGAGATAATGTACCAAAAAATTTTAGGGGTTAAGAAGAATACATTCTAGTCTCCACATGTTTTCTACATTTTCTTATAGAGGTGTTTCATCCTTGGTTTAGGGTAAACCAACACATTGGTTCTTAGTGATGATCCAATGTGAGTTTCATATGTTTCAAATATAGTCTATCTCAAGGTCAATTTCATCATTGTTTGTTCGTAGTTATTTCAATAAATACCCCCCTTGGTCTTGCAAAACCTAAAGAAGAAGAATGATATATCTATCCTTATAAATTGGTCATCACATGCCATTATCTATTCATGAGCCCTACCTTCTACCTTTGATGACATAACCCTTGCCTTAGGTGTTGGTGCAAGTCTCTAGGATAAGTGGAGTTACATGTTTGGTCACCAACAAAGCCCTCAGATTTTTTTTATGCATCATGATGATATACCATTTTTTGATATCTATGGGAATTATCCTTTGGATCCTTTCATACTTTTCTATGATATATCTTTATGTAATTATGGAGCACCCTTTTCTACATCTTATATTGAAAACATACATATGACTTAGGCATGCATGAAGATGAAAAACACATGGGGATTTCTTAAAATATTTACTTGGATTATGTGAGGATAATGTGAAAGTATTTAATTATTCATTTCTTACATCATCTTGTAATAGATTATAGATGATCTTCATCCACATCAATATATTAGGCATATTAAGCATGATATTTCACATTACTAAAGCCCATCATGAGCAAATTTGACCGTTTAGAAAGTTGTATTGATAATTTTAAGCAACAATGTAAAAAGAGGGATTACCCTAGTGAGATATTACATAATCCTTTGGCATATGACATGGTATTTTGGTTTATTCTTCACCAAATAGATTTTTGGCACTTTGTTTCACAAAGTATGATGGTAAAGGTGATCTTCATTGCTAAAACTACATTTTTAGCCTATTTTCATGAGGACAAGTTACTTGTTATATTGCTTCCCAGGAGATTAAATGGTTATGCATATACATAGTTTTATTCTTTGCCTCATGCTTCTATCACTTATTTTGTGGTTTTACCACATGCTCTTGTGGAACAATTTGAATACAACATTAATTTGAAGACAACTATTGCTCAAACCATACAACGTAAGAAAAGGAGAACATGAGACAATCAATGATTATGTGTTCAGATTACAAGCTATGGTTACTAATATGCATTTACATTACTAGATAATGAGCTTAATTTTTTTATCAATGGCTTTCTTTCACTAACTAAAGAACAAACATTTTACAAGTCTTACCATTCATTTTTATATTTATATGTGCTAGATTACATAAATATGCAAGCTTGCTTTATTGGAACATAATCATTTAGGTATCACACTATTTCTAACACTTGTTCTTCTTCCCATGAGTCATCAAGGTCACATTTGAAAAATGGGGGCAATAAGGATGAATATAATATCAATCATAGTGATGATCACCATGAAAACATCAAACCAAAGAGATTTAGAGACTTCACTAGATTGGAGGATCTTCTACCTACTATATTGGAACAACTTTTGTAAAACAAGCTTATCACTTTGCCTTGTGTTAAGCCAATTGATACATCTAGACCTACACCACACAAGGAAAAATCTTTTTGTACTTATCATTGTATAAATAGGCATTCTATAGATAGATATATTATATTCAAATATAAAATTTAAAATATTATAGACAAAGGAACAATACAAGTTAAGGCTAACCATATGGAATTGAATGATGATGATTCTACTACCATTAGTAACAAAGAGTATATTAAGATTTTTATGATTATCATTTTATAAAATGAATATTTTATAGATATATGCATTACACTCAAATATTAAATCTAAGATCTTATAAACATGAACAATACGAGTTGGAGCTAATCATATGGACTTAAACAATGAGGATTCTATTACCGTCAGTTATAATGAGGATATTAGTTTTGATGAGCATAGAACACCATATGTTGAGGTAACACATGAGGCTATCAAACTACATGAATATAAAATAAATGGACAATTGCATGATATGGCATCTTTGTATAACACTCTTATTGATAGAAAAATACTTTATGATCAAACATCACCCTCTATACAACATGGCATGGGTAATCCCATGGGTGGCATGGATTTTAGGGATGCATCTCTTGAACACATTGAGATAGATACACTTGATGGTGTAAATTTTATTGGTCAAATATTCTACCTATCTCTCTTAGTACATACTAGTACATACTAGTACATATTATACTTTTATGTTGTTCATTTATATGATTTGCACTTGATCTTGTCACTTGAGGGAAAGGTTGTTTGTTTTTGTAGGGTAATGCATCCATGATTGTTCAAATTGGGGAGAAAATCAAGGACATATTTCATCTTTCATATCACAATCACATGGTTCACATGGAGGTAATTATCTTAGCTATGCATCTCATTTTTTTAATTATATCTTAGAATTTTTAAACTTAATCATTCTTATGCCTATGCACACCCTCCACACACTTGTGTTGATAACTGAGAGGGGGGGGGGTGAATCAGTTATCCTAATTATTTCCCTTATTGAACTTTCTTATTAATTGATGCAGCATTGAATCAAACACTAAAACATTAACATGAAATAAGAAACACATAACACAGTATTTTTGACGTGGAAACCCTGTTAAGGGAGAAAACCACGGGGTGATTAACCCAAAATTATTCTCTGTTAGAAGAATAGGAGATTAAAAAAAATGGCACTTGCCAATTAGGGCTCACTGCCCGAGCACACTGCTCACAAGAGGCCCACTGCCTACAAGAAGACACACTGTCTACAAAGTGATAAGAATCACAGTCTTGAACTGATTGGAAGCATCTGCATATGCTGGAGTTCAGTTCCGGTTAGGCTCAGTACACTGAGCTGCTGCACTTCATCTTTCCTCTGTTCTTTATTCTGCTATCTTTCACATACCGGATCCTTTTTGCTACCTCTGCTCTATTCTGGACTTATTCGCATATCACTTCATACCATCACACACTTCACAACTAAATCCATCCTCTATATATATCCGCACAAGTAATTTCATCACCTTTCTAGTCGGCATCCGGAACAGTCTAGTTTCTTACAAACTTTTGTTCTGTCGGCTGAATCCTTCCTCACCAAGCAATGCGGATCAAGCATATACTTGTAGATATCATTAATCATGTCGGCCAAACATGATTCATGCCTTCACAACCTCTGTCATCAATAGTAACACATCCGGAAAGCAGTCTGATACTCTGTCAGTCAGTTCTTCCTCTGTTTTCACTGTCTCTCAGGAATCCGGTACTCAACCATTCATATCTTTTTCCTTGTCCATCACCGGAGGCTAAATCCTTGGAATATACCACTCAAGGTAGTCCTCTTGACTTCCCCAAATCCGCACTGCACCAAGACACTTCCTCTGAGAGATCCGGACCAATCTGTCGGACCTTGCCACATGCTCTGTTCTTCTTCACCGGACCACAACATTCTTTATTCTGACTTCCGGTAGAGACACATTATGACTTGCGGATATGTGGGATGACCTTTGTTGCCATCAATGACAACAAACATGGATCCATATAGTGTCTCTTGCCAACAACTTGATGGTGTAGACTTTATTGGTTAAATCTCCTACCTATCTATCTTAGTACATACTACATCTTATACTTTTATGTTGTTTAATTATATGATTTGCACTTGACCTTGTCACTTGAGGGCAATGTTGTTTGTTTTTGTAGGGTAATGCATCCTTGATTGTTCAAATTCGGGGTTAAAATCAGGGACATATTTCATCTTTCATCTCACAATCACATGGTTGACACAAAGGTAATTATCTTAGGTATGCATCTCTCTCTCTCTCTCTCTATGGAACACACAAATCAAAGGGGACATGTCATTACTAATTACTTTTGAGTTTATGTGTTGTTCACAAGTTGACTCCAAATCATTACTCCAATTATTTTTCTTCCAAATGTGTTTGTATTTTAATTTTACTTTGGTGTACTTTCTCATGTAAATTCGCATGCACACCTAATGTTTAGGACAAATTTCTTGACCATGAATCTCCCTGTCTCTATTTTTGATGTGCTTGTCATTTTTTGTTTTTCCTACTGCAAGATTTCCTTATGCACAAGCTCCCACTCAATCTAAGGTTAGTATGAGAAACCCCATCCCTATCACCTAGAATTCAAGGTGATCAAGATCCGATACCAAATGAAAGGAAGTAATAGTACATAAATGCTTCCTACACCAACCTTTAAGAGGAGGTATATGCAAAAATAAAAGATCTTTTAGTTACAAAAAAGAATACACAAAAAAAATTATACCATGACAAGATGATTTACATGGGGAAAACCCTCTTGAGATAAAAACTCCACATTCCAAGGAAAACCAATTGTATTATTTAGAAACTAAGAGGTTCCAAAACTAATCTCAGGCTATGCGTTTACAAGAGTATTGTAATGTCTTGCCTGTGACATTAAAAAGAAAAGATTTAAAATTAAACTTAAATTCTCTAAGTGGCCAACCTCCCTAGTGGCTGACCTCATTACACATATTATCGTCATTTTGGAGTTTCATTTCATTATAAACAAAATGGTTTATGAAGGCCAATGACCATCAATGTGAAGCGCCTCATATACTATCTTTTGTCTTATTCAAAATATGTGAAAAGAGGATGCACTTAAGAATATAGAAGGGTGAGATGAATGAAGGAATGTGTTAAGAAGAGTTGTGATCATGTTTAGAGGAGCTGCGATTACATTGGAGAATGGTTATTAAGAATTAACAAAGAGTTGTGTCTCTTGAGGAGCAATCTTCAAGTTGGGACAACATTGTTTGAATGTGTCTTTTCAATCTTTGAAGAGGATATATATTTAGATTATAATGAAGTTGAAAGGGGGGAATATGGAATGTGAAGAAGTGTGAATAAGTATGTAGTGATATAAAGATATATCAGTCACCTACAAATCTGCATACTAGAAGAGGAATTAATGCATATATAAAAGAGAGGTTAATGTAAATCTTTATGAGGAATGTGTGCAGATAGATATGAGAATATATATATGCAGATATATGAAGGGCATCATGGATACAATTCCTTCTGAATATTCAAACAGATCCAAGCAAAAAATAATAGAATTAATATAATAACTTCCTTAAGGTTCTCATCCAAGTGGTTAGTCCATTTTGGAGCGGAGATAGTACATATAAGGAATGCAAGTAGCTAGGGAGTCTATTCCAGTAAGGACACCCCGAGTGGGACTGGGAGGTTGAATGGTGGGTGTCATTCGGTGCTCCTGGGTTGGATGGAACAGCTCGAGGCGCCTTGTATGATCTCCCAAGTGGTGCTCCACAATGACGATAGGTTGTTTTGATAGAACCTAAAAGGGAATCCCATATATTAAGATAATGCTCCTAACCCTAGTATGAAAGATCTATTTTATGGATTATGCTTTCAATGATTATCTAACATGATTGCAGGTTCTCAACTAGGATCTATCTTGTTCAACAATTTAAATTGGTAAATCATATCACTAACTCTATATCATTTCTTGCTTTGCTTGGAATTATGGTTTTAGGACAAAAACTAGGGAATATACAAAAGGGGACATTACAATTGGTATCAGAGCATCCTTCTTGCCATACTGTGAATGATAGTTGATGCAACGTATATTCATGTGTATACTTCATGCCTTACGTACATTCATGTATATGCTTCGTGACTTACATGTATTCAAGTGTATACTTCATGATTTATGTGTATTCAAGTGTATACTTCATGACTTACGTGTATTCATGTGTATACTTCATGACTTACATATATTCATGTGTATGCTTCGTGACTTACGTGTATTCAAGTGTATACTTCATGAATTACGTGTATTCAGGTGTATACTTTATGATTTATGTGTATTTAAGTGTATACTTCATGACTTACATGTATTCATGTGTATACTTCATGACTTACGTATATTCATGTGCATGCTTCGTGACTTACATGTATTCATGTGCATACTTAGTGTATTACATGTATTTACGTGTATGCTTCATGCATCATGCCTTATGTATATTTATGTATATACTTCATGCTTCACACTTCGTGACTTATGTGTATACTTCGTGTATCACGTGTATTATGTATGCTTCATGCTTCACATGTATTTATGTGTATACTTCATCTATTACGGGTATCTATGTGTATGCTTCATGCTTTGTGTCTTATGTGTATACTTCGTGTATTGCATGTATTTATGTGTATGCTTCATAACTATGCATTTGCTTCATGTCTAATATTTTTTTACAAGTTTACTCCATTACTTTATGCTTAAAAAAATTATGAAAATGCGAAATCTATCAAAGCCTTATTTTCCAACACTCCTTGGGTTGAGAAGAACTAACAAACTAACTTGTGCAATAATGAAGAGTTGTAAATAGTGAAGTGAAAAAGTGGACTCCCTCAAACTTGAGATATAAAAGGGGAGAACATTTCAATTGAGAAAGACATCCAAAACATCATTGAGGAATTCAATTGAGAATAGAACCCTAAGTGATTTTATAAGTAAATTAAATTAGGTTCTCAAGAATAATAATGATGTGAGAAAGGACGAAACCCCAAATACGAAAAGTGTGACCCTTCAAATGTAGGAATTCCTTAACAATAAATATAAAAGGGGAGTCATTTCCTTGTGAAGAAACCATCAATAGGAAATAAATCTAACAATCAACTCAAAGGTAAAGTATTATTCTTAGCCAAGAAGAGTAGTGACTCCTTCAAGAAATAGATATAAAGGATAATTCAATTCATCAGGAAACCAAGCAATCAAAATATCAAAAGTTTCCTAAGGAAGGAACAATCAATCATAACCACTCAACATAGTTGAATCTAACGACATAATTTGACTTCCAATTCTCAAATGAAAATCTAGTTGTCATGGAAACTTAGGCATAACTAAAGATATAGAGATGGATTAAGGTTATCTTTCAAACTTCGAGATTTAGGTACATTGTGGTATCATCTTGACCTAAGATGGTCAATCTCTTAAAAACCAAAACAACAATTTTGAGAATGTACTGAAGACAATTCAATTCTTCAGGGACCTACAAATTTGGAGAAATGTTGGAAATTTATCGTAAGATATATTCATCAAGCTTCATAGAAGAGGAACATCATTGAAAATAAATTGTTCTATTCCTTTGGAACAAGATCAAATGTACAATCATATGATCTATCGCATACTCATAGAAACAATGGCAATACATGGATCAAACTTGTAACCTACAAAATTGATCTAGTAAACTTAATTCACTTCTCTATTAGCTCATTTCTTCTAGGAGTCTCCTCACAAATTATTTTCTTGATCAAAGTAACTCCACATTCAAAAAAGATCAAGGACATTAGTATTAGGCATGTAGGTACCTTAGATAAATTTGATAAAATCAAGTTACAACAAAATTGTTTTGATTAATATAAGCGGCAAGACTAAGGTGCCGAACCCATTACAGAATAGCCCATCGGGCACACATAAAAGTTAATAGAGAATAGACTAGCAACACAACACCAACAAAAAAATAGTAACATCAAACTGACAATAGACTAACAGCGGACAACACACCAAAAAATAGTAGAGGAAAAAACACCAAGGGCTGATCTAATAACTGGCCCCAATCTTTAGTGAGGAATTGATATAGCTCCTCATTATCCTTCATTTTCTTATTTTCAATGCCATGTTTCTTGAGTTTTGGGTCTTGGAGGACCACTAGCATTGTAGTAGATCTGTGCATAACTTTCGATGTGAACCTGGCAAGAATTTTGAAATTCTTCTCCAATTTAGTAACCCTGTTGTTCAAGTCCTCAATAGCAAGTCCCTTCATGGTCTTCCTGTCATCTTTTTTGATTTTCTGGGTGTCCTCTTTCAGCTTAGAGGAGTTCTCCATCTCAGAACCAAGGACACTCAATTCTGGGAAATGGCTAGGGCCATCATCCTCCATCTCCACACCCACGATCTCATCCATCTTCCCAGCATTAACCTCATTGTCACTGTTCTCATCCTTGTCCTCTGAATCATTAGACACTACCTACTCTTTCCGAGAAGGGGTAGGTTTTGTAGCCAACCTGCTAGACCTCGTAGTTGAAGGCACTCTGATTTTTCCATGTGGCATGATTTTCCCCTCATCTTGAGTATCCTCACTATCTTCCTCCTCACCTCCAGAGATCTCCACCTCCTTACCCTTATCCAAATTGTGACCCTCCTTCCTGAGACTATCCCCGACGTTGACAAACTTACACCCCTCTTCCTTCCCCTCCTTGGCTTTCTTCTGTGGAATGCCACCCTTACTGTCAGTGACAACAAGTTTCCTTTTGATGGGTTTGGAGCCAGCTTTAGGATTGCCAACCACATTGGTATCAACCTGGCCAGTGGGGTGTTTTGCCATGATGTGGGTCACAAGACTATTTTTGGGCTGGGTTTCTTTCTAGAAGTAGAAACCCTAGTATCTCTGGGGGTCTCCAACTTTTCAGGGTAAGCTCGGTAATAACCACACCATGGCTCTGGTCAATGATATGTTTTGAAGCAGAAGGGGGGCTGTCAACACAGGTGGCCTTGATTTGTTCAGGAGGGCATAAGGCTGGGTGGAACTTATAAAGATGGTAGATAAGGCCTTAGTGTAGGGGTATCACGGGTTTGTCAGGGTTAATGGCATGTTGTTTGGTCACTGCCAAGATCGAGGTCTCCAGTGAGGAAAGAAGGTAGAAAGGAAAGCTGATAAATTGACTCCTAAAGTGATTTAAAAGCACAAAGTGATAGTGGTAAAAGTGACAAAACCTACCTTCAAAGGTGAAGTATTTCATCAACATGTATCAGACATCATCCCACGGCTTGGGCAATCTTTCCCACTCAAACCCCCCTTGGAGATTATGCATAACCTCACCCTTCTTCAGAAACAACGTCATGCCCTCTAGGTCTGACACCTTGCTTTGGTGTTTTTGCTTGACATCATCAATGGTCATGCCAGTAGCCAAACCAATGACTTGGACCCTTCTATTATCCCACGATACCACACACTGCTTAGACAAATTTTTTTTGTAACCTTGAAGATATTCAAGGTAAGAGGCCACCCCACCCTCATAGCAAATGTGCAAGAGGGTTTCATTTCTCCTAAACTCATCACAGGATAATCATTTTGTTCGAGTTCTCTCCCCCCATCTTCGCAGAGCTGATGAAATTAGCACTACTCAAAATGAAAGTGGTTTGAATGTGAACTCTGTAATCCTGTAAAAGTTTGATCTTGATATCTATGAGTGACCAACTAGGCATGTCTCAGACTTTGAGGCCGTTTCTGTCACCCTGCCATTTAATGATTTCATCATTCCATAAATTTGCCTTATGCGAATTAGATGCCATGTACTCAAAATGATGTTTGAGATCGAAATAATCATTAAAGTGAGCCTTCCACCAAGTTAAATATCTAAGCCTAGTCATCCTCCCAATCACATAACTAGCCATGTGTCTGAACAGATGGGTAGTCCTAGTCATCATGTTGATCTGTCCTTGAGTCATCCCTTGATGATTATTCCTAATCATCCTAGTGATATGTCTTTTAATCATATCACTATAATTGCTTACCCCATGGTGCCTAAAGCGCACACTAATGGGGTAGGAATTCAAATTAGCTTGTTTCTAACCCATTACAAAGTAAAGGAACATTATTCTTCTCCTTTAGGAGGAGGGTTTGAATCTATTTGGGAAGGTTGTCTATCCTCCTCCAACACCTCTAGCTATTGAGGTTTTGTCCAAGGTTGGCCATGCTATCGGCCACCTTGTTACCTTCTCTGTAGGTGTGCCCTATCTCTTTGTCAGTGAAACCCAATAGTAAGCCAGTTATGTCCTTGAGCTTCCAACCAGTGTGACCCTACCAAAAACTGCATCCACAATAATTTTTGAATCCCCTTCAATTTGAATTTTGTCAATACCCAAGGAAAGAGCAAATTTAAGGCCCCACAAAAAGGCAAGACCCTTAGCCATATTAGTGGATTGTATGCCTAACCCCCTAGCATAAGCAACAATCAAATTGTTACATAAGCCTATGCTAAGTTATATTATGGGCCCATAACCCACAAATCCTAGGATCGAAAATGAAATAAAATATTATGAGGACAAACCATGATACTCCATTAGAGGGCCATCAATAAACATATAAACAAGTAGACAAAAAAGATATAAGATCATTGCAATTGAGGTCATAGATGGGTGTCGTGCTCCTAATTCCCATCTTAATATATAGAAAGCTCACCTTCCTATGTAAACTCAAAAGGGATATCCATGTGCGAAGGTTGAGCCAACTTAATTGGTTCTTTGAAGATGTAGTTGATACCAAAAAAAGAAATGTCTATTGGTTTTCTTCTCCCTGAGATGAGAGAAAACTTGTCAAGTTAGGTACCTTACTAGTTACCAACTCTTGGTTTTGTTGTTGAGAGATATTGGGAAATACAAGTATATGCACCAAAAGAATATTGGACAATAAATTGTCTTCATACCTTTAAGGATGGAGGGAGCATCTTAGTATGTAATTGCTTGAGGACAAGCAATCTTAGGCAGGGCAGATTGTAATGTCCCACCTGTGACATAAAAAAGAAAAGATTTAAAATTAAATTTAAATTCT
Organism: Cunninghamia lanceolata; assembly: GCA_027924645.1. Taxonomy (NCBI): domain Eukaryota; kingdom Viridiplantae; phylum Streptophyta; class Pinopsida; order Cupressales; family Cupressaceae; genus Cunninghamia; species Cunninghamia lanceolata. The sequence goes on from BSBN01000010.1 coordinate 910,372, forward strand.
CTAAGTGGCCGACCTCCCTAGTGGCTGACCTCATTACACATATTGGCATCGTTTTGGAGTTTCATTTCAATATAAACAAAATGGTTTATGAAGGTCGACGACCCTTAATGTGAAGCGCCTCATATACTATCTTTTGTCGTATTCAAAATATGTGAAAAGGGGATGTGTTTAAGAATATAGAAGGGTGTGATGCATGAAGGAATGCATTAAGAAGAGTTGCGATCATGTTTAGAGGAGCTATGATTACATTGGAGAATGGTTATTAAGAATTAACAAAGATATGTGTCTCTTGAGGAGTGATCTTCAAGTTGGGACAACATTGTTTGAATGTGTCTTTTCAATCTTTGAAGAGGATATATATTCAGATTATAATGAGGTTGAAAGGGGGGGAATATGGAATGTGAAGAAGTGTGAATATGTATGTAGTGATATAAAGATATATCAAACACCTACAAATCTGCATATTAGAAGAGGAATTAATGCAGATATAAAAGAGAGGTTAATGTAAATCTTTATGAGGAATGTGTGTAGATAGATATGAAAATATATATGCAGATATAAAGCAAATATAGGCAAATATATGAAGGGCATCATGGAAACAATACCTTCTGAATATTCAAACTGATCCAAGCAATAAACAATAGAATCAATATAATAACTTCCTTAAGGTTCTCACCCAAGTGGTCAGTCCATTTTGGAGCAGAGATAGTACATATAAGGAATGCAAGTAGCTAGGGAGTCCATTCCGGTAAGGATGCCCCAAGTGGGGCTGGGAGGCCGAATGGTGGGTGTCGTTCCGTGCTCCTGGGCTAGATGGAATGGCTTAAGGCGCCTTGTATGATATCCCAAGTGGTGCTCCACAATGACAATGGGCTATTTGGATAGAACCTAAAGGGGAATCCCATATGATTAAGATAATGTTCCTAACCCTAGTATGAAAGATCTATTTTATGGATTATGCTTTCAATGATTATCTAACATGATTGTAGGTTCTTAACCAGGATCTATCTTGTTCAACAATTTAAAATGGTAAATGATATCGCTAACTCTATTTCATTTCTTGCTTTGCTTGGAATTGCGATTTTAGGACAAAAACTAGGGCATATACAAAAGGGGACATTACAAGTATCACCAACATTCAAATTCTAGAGCAATTTTGGGAGCTATTTAAATTGGTCTTGATACTGCATGCTTGCAAAAACCAAGGGAAGTTGGTCCTTGTACTCTAGCACTTAAAGGAGAGGGTGTTGAAGAAATCGTTATACCTTGTTGAGCAATGTATGTCCCTATATGTAAGAGCTAGAACATGGAGTACATAGTTACAAAGCATAGACAATCCAAAATAATGTTGCTAGTTAAAAAGTGGCTTAATGGTGCATAATGTTGAAGTGTGTTGTGTAGGGTTGCTCAATGCATTGTTGATTAACACTAATGGATGTGAGTGGTTGTTGCCCAACATGATACAAGTTTGGTTTTGTTGAATTGAGATCTTAGACATATCAAAGTGAAGTTGTAGTGGCTCTATGTGCTTATAGGCTTGGGGAAAATTGTAAGCCTCTGATGTGAATGTGAATGTGGCCTTCTATAACTATGAAGTTATAGAGGTGAGCCTATGTCATTCTAGTGTTAGAGGTTGGTGGGCATGTGTGTTTATCTAAAACATTACTAACAAAGGAGAATGTGTGGATCATAATAGTTAGATGTTCTTGTGTGTGGTGGTGCAAACATCATGGTTGGTGTTGGTCACCATGTTGAGATGATTGTGATCAAGATTTTCCTCTAGTTGGCTAGTACTATTTCTTTAGAGGATCAATACTATCAATGCTATTGATGTGTTTTCTAAGGTGTTTTGTTGTAGAAGTGGTTTCATAAGAAATGAAGTTGCTCCATCACTTCACATTACATAGATGTAAAATTGATGCATAAGAGACAATAGAGGGTGTACATCTAAAAGGTTACATAATGTATTGGGAGAGTTCAACCTATTTAGGCTTGTTCAATTGTTTGACTATTGTGCTACCGATGGTTGTACAAGTTGGAGTTGTAGCCATATTATGAGGTCATCTTTATGATGTAAATGATCCAAATGAAGATTTGGATGTGGTACATATCTTTCAATACATTGTGGAGTTCATGGTTAAAAAGTATGTGTTGCACCATTATTGACATCACCATTGCACTAGAGTGAATTTGATGAGAGAATATTTTAGAGCCTTCTCCACCTACTCCAATGTGGAGATGTGTGAGTGAGAAGTTGACAAAGTTGTTGAATCTAGTGTAACAAACTTTGGGATGTCATGTGGCCATGAAATTGTATGACACAACTAAGAAGTATGCACACATGGTTGATTTGCATTAAGTGGAGTTGTTGTATTTGATACTTGCATAGATATATGCAAATCCATATTGCTAGAAGATTCATTTATACATGATACATCTTGGCATTCTACAAGTATACAAGGAAATGTTGAGACATAAGATGTTGTATTACTAAGTTGATGCACATGAATGCATGATGTGCAAGTTTACACTTGGACCACTTGGGATGTGAAGTCAATTCTCTTCCATCAACTTATCTTGTTTCTCCTCTCTTTCTTGGTCAAATGACACCTAGTCTTTTGGACCCTTTGATTGATAGGATTCATAGAAAATTAATTGGTTGGAAGGGCTACCTCTTCATCCAAGTTGGTAAAATACAATTACTTAAAGGCATATTTCAATCCATTCCAGTTTATCTAATGTCAACCTTCAAAATTCCTAAGAAGATCTGTAAGGTTTTTGGCTCCATCTAAAAATCTTTCTTTGGAATGGTGTTGAATAAAAAAGGAGGATCTCTTTCTTAGGTGGAGGAAGGTTTGTCTATCTAAGAAAGTAGGAGGTGTGGGCCTAAGGAAGAATATTTTGATGAATTTGGCCCTTGGGGCCAAGCTAGGATTGAGAATCTTTAAAGACAGTAATAGGTCGTCGGCTAAAATTTTGAGGCTTAAATATTTGAGTTCAATCTTATGGAATCATATTGTGGATAACAAAGAAGCTCTTTGGAAAGGAATAATAATTTACGTGCTACCATGCAAGCACATGTGCCAACCTCAAACACCTACCTAGCAGTGAATAACACCACACACAACTCCTTGCACCATATTCCATGCACGTAGCACTTGGAACCATGCCACACAACTGAGATTCACTCCCCAACATGTACAACTCTTTGCATCATGTGCCATTCATGCATCATTAAGAATCATGCTACAAAATTTTGGCAATAATTTGTCTATGTTTTGCACCACCCTTACATCCCTACCCGTTAGTGTACATAGGGCACACAATTCATAACTCAATGCAGAGCATTGTACAATATCTAAGATCATTGTGAAATAATCCAATGTACCTTCTAGAGTTGTTTCATGTCACACCACTTGTTAGCATAATGCACAACTAGATCCTAACCATTAGGAGATGAAGTGTCACAATGGAAGTTCAACCGATTCAACTTCCATAATGACCTTTGTCTTCATGTTCATGCAATCTATAATTGTACATCTATAATGTAAGTAAATACTTAGAGAGCAAAATAAGATAGAAATGAGTAAATACAAAAGCATACATCTCCCTTGAGAGTACGGCATGTAAAAAGTACACAAATTAATAAAATGATATGTTCTAGTTCTTGTATTCTTCTCAATCTAATCCTTTGTCTAGATTGTAACTACTTTTGTATGCATGTAACACATCTAGGTCCTCATCTAGAGCATTGTCCCCCCAAACCTCCTGGTATTTGGATCGCATTAGATGGAGAATTGGAGATGGTAAGAAGGTTGTTTTCTTGGAAGATGCTTGCATTGAACAACAACACTAGCTAACAACCCTAATTAAAATTTGATAATGGAGGAGGGAGAATTTGGAAGAGATTAGAATGACAGAATTAGAATGGTAATCAAATAAACATAGTGTTTTCTTTGATGAACTTACTCATTTTTTCCATATTCCAAAATAACAGAAGGATGATATGTGAAATTGGGGGAGTTTTAAAGATGGGGACTATACAATGAAGTTAGACTATGATTTATTGTGTGAAAAAAGAGAACAAAATTTCCTTAGAATAAATTTTGGAACAACCCAAAAATAAACACTTTTATATGGCTAGTTATTCATGATAGAATTTTGACTATTCCAAATTTGTAAAAGAGAGGTTTCCAAGGTCCAAATAGATGAACTCTTTGATTTAATAAGGAAGGCAATTTAGATCACTTCTTCATTCAATGTACCTATTCTTAGGATATTTGGTATACACTACTTAAAGATCTAAATGTAGATTGGGTAATGTTACACAATGCAAGAGGTTGAATCTATCAATGGATAACGCCATTCCATAATGAGAGATTTAAGTGTATTTGGAATACAATTCCATCATATTTTGCATGAGGAGCTTGGTTGGAAAGGAATATAAGGATTTTTAGAGATGAAAGTAGAATATTAGAGAGGGTCTATTACCAAATCAAGACTACAATTATTGAGACAATTAAAAACAAACACATTAGCACTCCTAAGGAGTCTTTATCAAAAAGTAAGATAGCAACGATATGGGATTTTCCAAGTGCTCTCCAACTTCTATGTCTAATACTAGTAAAATCAATAGAATAAATGGCAAGTGACATCCTCTAGTGGAACATTGGATTAAATTGAATTTTGATGGTGCTTGAAAGAGGAACCCAAGATCTAATAGAGAGGGATGTATATTTTAAGAGATTGGAAATAATTTCAAGCATAGGCACTTTTGCTAAACCATATGATCAATTGACAAATAACTTAGCTAAGGTAGGGGCCACATTTTCAGGAGAGCAAGAGACTTAGGAATTCAAAATCTGATTATAGGAGACTCTATGAATATTATTAAAGGTTTAAAGCACAAATCCAAAATGTGGTGGATAATTCATGACACTATAAAGACACAAGACAAATGTATAAAGTTTTCAATCAAGTTCAAATTTAGCATACATATAGGGAGGCTAATGTTGTTGATTATTTGGCTAATGTAGGCACTTGGAAGAATATCTTTAATTGGAAAATAGTGATGATTTCCTTTATGCTCCTAAAGAACTATATTTAAAAAACCAAGAAATAAATAGTATTTAAGGATGGTTGAAAGGATAATTGTGGGTTAATGTAGGATCAATATTCTAGTTGTTAGATTGGGCTTTGGCCTTAGTAGATTGGATTTTTTGTTAGAAGTGTGGGTGTTTGGTTTTCAGTGCAAGAAGTATGAATTGTAGTCATTTTTTGCAGGAGGCTCTGTAGCGTGTGAAAATTACTTCTCAATCTACTATCTTAGATTGAGTGAACTCTCTACTACAACTACACTTGGGTTCTGATGTTCGAGGTGTCAAATATCAAGTGAATCTATCCTAGGTCACTACAGAACCACTATGAGTCCCTACCAAAGCAATATGACCTAAATAGGTGATTGACAATGGAGGGAAAAACTAGAAAAATGTAAAAATGAAACTACAGTAACATAAATGATAGAAATTGAAAGCAAAATTGAAAAGAGGCTAGAAAGAGGAACCTGTAGCCGCAAGGACAAGGTCTCAGCCTTGGACAACAGCATGCCGCAAGGATATCTATGTTGGGCGCTAGAGTTTGAAATGCAAGCAAAATAAAAACTGTTAAATCCAAATAAACCTACAGCACCTGCACAACACAAGTTTCAACAAGAACTATACCCAGTGATATCTAGTTAAAACAGGAATGAAGAGGAAACCAAATGAATTAAGGAAAATAGAGAGAGACAAGCACAAAAGGAAGTAATACAAAACCTTTGTGCGGCTGTATGATCTTCACTCCAAAGAACCTACAAAAAGAGAGAGGAAAATGGTGGGGTTGCTTGGGGACTTGCCTTAGTCAAGTCTCAGTGTTGGTATTTCTACCATCACGAGTAGTAATAGAAGATATAGCATAGAAATCGAAAGGAAATGTGTGTTCTTAACCTAAGTGTGTCTAGGAAGGTAAGAACAACTAATAAACAAACAAAACAATAGAAGTTTCTTCCCTGCTCTACGGGGAGAGAAACCCACAATGTGCATCCTATGCAATACAGATAAATAGGTGGTTTACACCCAACAAAGTGTAACAATGATCTACAATAAGCAAGAAAAAAAATAATAATGGTGGTCTACACCATATAGATTTGTAAAGAAACTATTCTAAATGCAATAACAAAACAAACTCACCAATGTAATTCTCCAAGAAGAGGCAACAAACTCCCTAAGAGATCAAAGAACAAGTGTAGCTTCAAACCCCAACAAAGAGAGAGCCTCCTCAAAGAACACCAAAGAGAGAGAAACCTCCATGAACCAACAAAAGTGATCTTGCAATGCTCAAGAGCACTAAAAATCACCAAAAATGGCTATTGTAGAAGCCTAGATTACAAGAAAATAACAAAGAGTATCAAACGCCCAAATGTTCAAAGTTGAGAGAGGAAGTGAGAATGAATGTGTTCAATACATTCAAAATTCTTCCAATCTTCTTCAAAGGGGAAAGAATCTCGAAATGCCATGCCAGGAGTCGTTCTGCAACTCTAGGAGACGTTACACGGAATCCTCATGATCATCCAAGATGTGTTGTAACGATCAGAATGGATACTTGTCAGCAAACAAATGCAAGATGCTAGCGCAACGCGTCAACATTTGCGTGAAGCGCTCAGGTCCAGGTAAAACCAACTCCTGGTTGTACAAGGTACCTTAGGACCATGTCAACATTAAAGCACTATAATGAATTTTTAATAAAAGAAGAAGAAATAGACCAAAATCACACAAACCTACCCTATCATGCAGAGAGGAGGTGCGAAACACTAAAATGGTTACTAAACATAGCGTGAAAATGCAAGGGTATGCAATTTTCTACGTTACAAGGTGAAATTGCTGAGAATAAATTTTCCTTCTGGATGAAGGCCCTTTACTTTGTAATCTTCATTTAGTTATGGCATGTTGTAAGCTTTGGAGGCAAACCAAATGTGATGTTGGGCTTCAACCTTGGATTTGTTTTAGAAATAGGTTCTTCCCCTATATAAGTTCAAGGCTTATTATGCAACTTTCAAGAGGATTAAAGATAGTTTGGGTGGGTAATTGTGTTCAAGCAGCTGACTGATAGGGTTTCTCTACTATTGATATGACTTAACAACTTATGGAGCTATAAATGTTGATGTATGGTCACAAAGTTACTCACTTTTCTAGAGGAATGTGGTGGTTTTAATTGTCTCTTGTTTGATCTGTTTTGTCCAATGTGGATTCTTTTGGGGATTCCTAGAAAATGTTAGGATGATGATGGTGACCCTACTTTTATTAAATTATATCTTTGAAGCTTTTGTAAATAGGATAGGGTCCCATTCAAAACCCTATTTTACTTCAACAAATAAAAATAGTCAAAAAAAATTAATTAGTTGCCTTTATTTCAAATGAGAAACATATTGATATAAAGTGGGAAAAAAATGTCAAGTAGCCCTTGGTTTATTGGTGAAGTTGGATGGCTCACAAAGAAAATACATAGGCTTGACACCAAACAAAAAGATGAAGCCAAAATCGTACTTGAAATGAATTTGACACCATAAAAACACTTCAAACCTTAACTCTTAGCCAAAAAAATCTATTATCTACACACTCAATGCCACCCGCCCCCTCCCCCGTCTCCCCCCAGCCCCCCTATGCCCCCCGTCCTTCTACCCCTCCCCTGGGCCTAAATTTGATGGTCGACCAAACCTATCAAACAAATTTTTATGATGATTATCCATTCGAAAGTGCCTTTAAAATACTAAGACATATCTTAGTATAAATAAAATTATATATAAACTATATATATAGTTGCATAATCCTATATAAATTTTGACTGCTGTTTGAAGTCTCTCCTTTCATGTGATACAATCTTTTTAAAGTTTTAATAGTATTTTATAACAAAAATGCCCAAATACAACCATGCAACCATCAAATTTAGGCCCTATTCCCAATCCGCCCCCTCCCAAAGAAAAACAAAACAGAGGAAGGAAGAACACATTGTCCTTAAAGCTAGCACTTGCACCCATAGGAGGTTCAAGGAATACGCCGATAGGAAGAACCGACGAGTTCAAAAAATTTTCCGACGTATTTTTTTTTTACGGGGTGAGACAATTTTCCGAGCACTATAATGCTCATTTTACGGCGTGAGACAATTCCGAGCACTATAATGCTCACATATAAAAGCCTATCGGCTAAATATTTGGGATTAACAAATTTGATTTAACACGTTATTATATACTCATTCTTAACTGAGCAACCTTCTTTGTTTCTTGAAGGAAAGTATTTATGCTCAATCAGACGATGCCAGTTCTTTCCAGCAAGGATCTATTCTAAAAATGACATCCATAATTATCCATTCCTAAAGTATTTCATGCATTTGGAGTCTCAATCGTTTCTTTCGGATGAAAGCTCTGTTACTTTCCGTATTATAATTAGCGGAAACTTCTTTCTTGGCTTCAAAGTAATGGACACAGTGGAATTTATTGAACGGTGAAATAGTTCAAATTTGAAATTTCGCCATAAAATAAGGTGCAATATTTTTTGGGGATTAAAGTTTTGAACTGCTGCTAACAGTTGGGGTTACAAACTGACATTGTTGCAGAGATATAACAAAAGGCTTTTATGTTATTTGGTAAAATTTAAGTGAATACTTTTTTTATAGAAACAAATTGGATAATACTTATCTTTTTTAAGTGGATTATAATAAGTAAGTATATACTTAAACTAGAAGTTGTTTTTAGGTTAAACAGTTACAAATATGAGGAATCAGTCTGTTAAAATCAGGCAAGACTCAAATGTAGCCCAATCACATCTGCAAGAGATTTGAAGATTGGACAGTTTCAATACCGATCAGAAGAAGATTTTGAACACAGCATTAAATTTTTTAAAAGATTATTTATATATATCTTTAAAAATATATTTTAAATGAATAAATGTCACCAAAAATTTCTTTGACAGGCACAGGCGACCGTCAAATTCAATGAACCTGGGACACCATGGTCGGCTGTTCTCAAATATAAAATAAAGCCCGTAATAACAGGCTACTGTAGCTTGGATACTTTGGTGCGAAGTTCGAATCCCAATAAGTTAAGACAAATCTTCTTGAAATTCTATATTCTATACCAACCTTCAACTGCCTTATTCTGATTTCCAAATATCTCAAAGGTGTCTGAGAGAGCGCGGAAAAAAAAAAGACGAAATCATTTGGGAGGTAGGACAAGTTTTTTCTCGCCATTAGAACAGATAAAGGCTCTTAAAACAACAATAGAAGCAATTAACTAAATATTTAAAAAAATAAAACAAATCAGATCAATATCTGTCTTGGCAATCTTTATCATATATTTCCATTTCATCTTAATGGTGGATACAGAGTGTGATCGGAAAATTCGATGGAAAAAATTATACAATCGATATTCATGGACTGAAGAATTTATGAACTTAACAAATCAATATCTTCCGGTCATTAAATTATTAAAAGATCTGAAAGAATAAAAGAAGAATTCCTCCGCGAAATTCCATAATCTTACAACGAACAGTCCACCGGATCGTGTAGAAAAGGACTAACAGAAAAAGGAAATAAATACAAATTGCAGGGTCCAGTCCATCCTTGATCGCGTAGAATAGACCTAAAACCCCTAACTTCAACTACTCGCAACGATTAGTTTAAGTGATCAAAAGCATGTACAGCGTAATCAGAAAACTTACAAAATTGAAACCTGCCGTCAGCCGCCACGGCAAAATACCCTGCCATTCTCCAATTTATTGAATCTCAAATTCCAGAACGGAAAGGAAAACCTAATCCTGTTATCATGTATTACACAAATCATGTTTCCCAAGCGGAAGAGGTGTTTTCCAGAGCGGCAGAAGATATGGCTTTGGAAAACTCGGCAAAACTGATCTGGCCATCACCGTCAGTATCGGCCTCCCTTATCATTCCCGTCAATTCCTTGACGGTAAGAGCATGGCCAAGCCTAGCCATGGAGTGCGCCAGTTCCGCTGCCGTGATGAATCCATTGCCGTCTCTGTCAAATAACCGGAAAATTGCGCGCAATTGTTCTTCTGTATACGGCGCAACGCTCTTCTCAATCTCCGCTTCAGATTCCGCCTCTTTCTCGGGGGCTACAAGAGCCACGAATTCAGAAAACTCAATGAGTCCATTATTATTTGTATCGGCCTTCTGAATTAGGGCTTCCAGCTGCTCTGGACTAGGCTTCAACCCCACAGATCGCAAAAGCGATCCCAATTCCAGCTCCGTTATGCTGCCGTCGTGGTTTCTGTCGAATGACATGAAAATTTCCCGCAACTGCGCGATTTCATCATTGTCCAGAGAAGGGCTCTCACTTTGGCTCATTTTGGGCGGCTAGTTTGCAGATTTCTTAAAACTCAGACAAGAGATTATCGTGCTGGGCCAGCGCAAGCGTGATCATGGAGATCGGTTTGTGCTCCTGTGATTGAGGATCCAAATAATAAACTAAAAACCATATTCTCTTCGATCTTTCAACCCCAAATTCTTAGTTTTGGTCAAAATTATCCGCAACGATCGGGTCTAGAGTCTAGAGAGTCTATCGATTGCCCGGTCAGGGGTTCGAAACTTTGTAAGGAAGTGTTAATACGCGTTGTCTTTTAAATTCCAAATTTATCGACTAAGTTAAAATTTGTTTTCCTGTAATTGCGCGTGGCCAAATGAATTCATTTCGGTTTTCCTACGCCACCCGGAGATGGTGGGTTACAACTAATCCGTCGCTGCCACGCGTCCATCGGAACCAGGTGGGACCTACGGGCTTAATTATATACCTAGGTGGGGCCTACGGGCTCAACCGACCAACGACAAATCGTGGACTTATATCTCTACGTGTCTATTGCATGTGATCCCATTGAAACCTTTTTTTAGAGTGAAGAGTCATTTGATCTCGGTAATTTTAAAACGGTTGGCCCCACCACCATATGACTATTATTTGAAGTAATCATTTATTTATCTAGCTTTATGATTGGAGAAATTTGTTCCTAGATCATGATATTAATGTTTACAAAAGGTGAAAATTGGCAACTTTAAATTTAAAAGAGAATAAAAACAAAAGGTTATATTTTAGGCAAATAAATCTTGTCTTTCTATATTTCATAGATCTCGTCATATGTATAATCTTGTCATGAGATCACTTCCTACTCAATTTTAAAGGAGAAACATGGTGAGTGAAAGAAGGAATCCTTCATCACAATAGAATAAAAAAATAGGGTAAGTGTAACTCTAATAAATTTAACAAGAATTAAAAAAAGGTCATACATTAAAGAGAAAGTATGTGAAAATAAATCTTATCCTTATATATATGTGTGTGTGTGTTTACAAAAGGTTAAAATTGGCAACTTTAGTAAATTTAAAAGAGAATAAAACCAAAAGGTTATACTTAAAGAGAAAGTGTATGCAAATAAATCTTATCCTTCTATATTCATAGATCTCATCATATGTATAATCTTGTCATGAGATCACTTCCTACTCAATTTTAAAGGAGAAACATGGTGAGTGAAAGAAGGAATATATATATAATCTTGTCATGAGATCACTTCCTACTCAATTTTAAAGAAAAAACATGGTGAGTGAAAGAAGGAATCCTTCATCACAGTAGAACAAAAAAATAGGGTAAGTGCAACTCTAGTAAATTTAACAGAGAATTAAAAAAGGCCATACATTAAAGAGAAAGTGTATGCAAATTAATCTATTGTGCTATGTTTCACATATCTCATCATATGTATAACCTTGTCATGATATCACTTCCTATTCAATTTCAAAGAAGAGACAAGGTGAATGAAAGAAGCAATCCCTCATAAAAGTATAATAAAAAAAATTAGTATAGGTGCACCCCTAGTAAATTTAAAAGAGAAAAAATAAAGGGTCTAATATTAAAGAGAGTATATAAAAATAAATCTTATCCTTCTATGCCTCATAGATTTCATCATATCTATAACCCTACCATGAGATTGCTTCCTACTCAATTCTAAACAAGAAACAAGGTGAGTGAAAGAAGGAATCTTCAAAGTGTAGAGCATTATGGAAGCGAAGTCTTTGACCATATGTTAGCAAAGATCAAACATCTCTCAAAAGACAAGAGCCAAACATATGTGATCCTTGTATGCCATGAATGTTTAGAGAGGGTTATACAAGGTTTTGAAGATGTGAGATAGGGAAGATATAATTAAGCACTTATAATGTCAAAAATTGAACATATTTAATAGAACTTCAAGGGTGATAAATTGTGAGGTTGAAACAATTATATGTGAAACAACAATCCATAGAATTACTGTTGAAAGTTGTTTGTCATTAATGTCAAAAGTGTGATTGTGGCAGTCTTTGGTTCAGTGGTTGTCATTTGTTTATAGATAATGGTGTTGGTCATTAATGTATGTTTGAGTTAATGTTGTTGATTCACATCAGGGCCTTGGTGTGATGTCCTTGACAAAGAGACATGATGGCTTGAAAATTAGACCATGCTTCAGGATCATGAATCATGACCTATGTCAGTGGTTGAGGATATGTTTGCATTGTGAAGTGTAAAGCTATTGATCCAAACAGTCAACTCTGTGAAGTGTAAAGCTATGATCTAAACAGACAGTCAACTCTGCTCTTCATAGTGATGATCTTATAAGGGAGTTCATGAGATGTGCTTGTAAGAAGAATGGAAGTCTTTATGGTATGGTTGATGTTTTTGGTGCACTCCACTCTTTATTCAAGTTTTCCTTCCTGCCTTTGCATATTATCAGGAGTTCTCTACATATTATCAAGAGTTTAAAACTAGATATCATCCCTTGAGCTCACTTTAGGGTATATCATGTGATTGTGTCTATGATCCTCAGGTGTTAAAGTCACATTTGTTCATGCTTTACATGTTTCTTAACTCTGTATACAATGGTCTGGAGTTAGTAGCGTTTGTTGAACTCTTGAGGACCTTATCATTCATGCAAATCTTGTCCTAAGAGTTGGAGAATGTTCTTAAAAACCTTAAGTCTGAGTGATAATTTTGTAAGATCTCCTTGTGTGATTCTCAGTCCAAATACAATCTCTGAAAGGATCCTAATTGTGTCTGTGATCACACCATGTCATGTGCTCTTATTGATCTAAGTTTTTTTGTATGTCCTAAAGTCTTAAGAAACCTAAAAATTGTTGTTATATGGAGCCTAATCAGATTCGGATGTTAAATTTACCCCTTTTATCGACGTGGTTTCCCCCTAAATTCCTACAGGGTCAAGGGGTAGCGCCTCTTGCGGGGGTTTGGGGGCAGCGCCCCCAATATGGGGTCAAGGGGCAGTGCCCCTTGTGGGGTCCAGGGGCAACGCCCCCGAAACCTCACGTAGTTTTTATTATTTTATAAAGGCATTGGGAGTTATTTTTTATTGCCCGACATAAAAAAAAACCCTATTTTGTAACTGACATAAGTCTTGATAAAAAAGGCTAAGGGTTAGGGTTTTCATTGATATTGCATTGTAGCATTTTTGCAACAGTATTGAGTTGCAGGGATTGCTGGTTGTAATCGGTTTGATTTACTGGATAATAATATTGGACTCTCTGTTGGTGGATGTAGCCCGAGTTTGGGTGAACCATGTTAAAATTGTCTCTCACTGTTATTATTTCTGTGTATTTTTATTCCTTTGTTTAATCTTTATTTGCATTTAATTAATATCTTCTACCGTCTAACCCTAACAAAAACCCTAAATGTTTTAAGTCTGACCTAAGACCTAAGTGTTTACTCATGTGCCCGTCACCATTTTATATCACTTTTGTTCTTTTTGGTTGGTGACTTGCTATTGTAAGTCACTCATAACTTAAGTTATGAACTCAAGGGGTCACTAACATTAAGTGACTGGCCCCCTCTCCTAGGGAGCTTGGTCATCTCGGTTAAGAGTTTTTAAATGAGTGGTAAAAAGTTATCAATGGCCAGTGTTCAATCTGAGGAGCCCGTGACTTCAAAGATCAATGACTATTATTTAAACCTAATTTAAAACCCTAACAGTTCTCAACGCTATTTAAATTTGATGGCTTCGTTGGAAATCTTTGTGTGTCTAAGCATTTTAAGGTAGTTTAATAACTGTTTCTTTTGATCTGAGTGAAAAAGGACAAAAACCCTAGTTTTGGTATTGGTTCGGTGTGAAGGCGAGCTGTATGGTGTAATGCTTCTCTTTCAGTATGGTTTTTGATGCGTGTATTTTTTTTGTAGGGGAGACAATAGAGAGTATGAAAAATATATACACAGTTATATATCATTTTTGATGCAGCATGATGTTTTTGAACAGATGCAGAGATATACATTGTATATATGCAAAAATGTACAAAGAGTTTTGATGAATGAAGACTATGTTATTGCCAATGAAAAAGTGCAGAGGTCCTCATGAGTCTGAGTATGGATAACCAGATAATAAGAAGACAGTGCAAATGTGTGAAGAGGTTTGGCAGAGTTGATTATACAAAGTCGATTCTCTCAATTAATGGCAGAGTATTTTGTTGGTAAGCAAAGACAAGTTGTTAAAGTCTTCATGATTGAGGAGAAGGTCTGAGAACACAAAAAGATAATGTTTTTATGCAGAGATCATGATACAAAGATGAAGATATTTTTCTAATCTTAGGTGTAAGTGAAGTTGGTTTATTGAAGGTTGTTTTGCAGAGGGTATTAGTTGTTGTTCATTGGTGCAAATCATATTGTCTTAGACTTATTACTTGCACAAAATCTTTGTCACTTTTTAAGGATTTTTTGGTGTTTCAGGTGTTTGAGGTTGGTACCTCATTGTGGTTGATGTCTTCAGGAGTTATTGTTTTGACCAAGTGAAATTAGAGTGTTGTAAATAGTGCATAGGTGTCTTTTGTACCTTGGAGTTGGAGCTTCAAAAACAATTGTAGTCATCTTTCTTTTGAGGTTGGATTTGAGCAGTAGACTCAAGCAACTCTTAGTGATTTTTTCCCTCATTGGGTTTCCACGTAAATCTTGGTGTTATGTGTGGATGTTTTATTTGATGTGCTCTTATATTCCTCCTTGTGAAAAGTTTTTAATATTATTGAATTAGGTTTTTGTATATCACTGATTCACCCTACTCTCGGTGATAGTGAGTATTCCAACAATTACAAGCCAATACCATGAAGTGTTATTAGGTAAATAAGGTGTATGGAGGATGAGTGTTGCATCTCAACTGGCATACACATAACCAAGTCATATTCAAAATATGACAATATAAAACAAGGATGCATACTCCTAGTTTACATTATATTAGGACATGGGCAATATTGTATAGTCCTCCTTGTCACCCTACATACTACATTTATCATTGTCTTCTTCTCTTGTTCTAAGAAAGATCCTTTCCCTTCTTATGATGAGCGATCATCTTCCTTCTCTTCTCTACCTCTCTTATCCAATGGAATGAAGTGCTCAAATTTTTAATAGTTTCAAAGTCTAACAATCCTTATATACCTAACTTTAATGTAATGTGTACATTATCAATTAGAATGATGCTCCAATTGGGTTTATCCAAAAATCTAAACATTTATGAATAAAAAGATGGAAGAGAGATCCTTGATGTTATTAGACAAAAAAGGATAGAGTTAGGGAAAAATAGAAGAAGCAGTGGAAAAGTTTGTGTACGATGAATCTTCCAACCATTGTCAAACTCATTGTGATGAGAAAGTGCATAGTTGATAGGTTCAACTACAAACAAACACATCTCATATTGGACAAATTGGTACAATTGAAGGGATATCTAATTACTTGAAATGGTTATCCTTCTTTCTTGATTTGTGGAAGGCACCACTTTTCTTCTTTGTAGAGACCATTTTAAGCATAAATACACCCATTCAGGTATGTGCTAGTATCTTTTTTTCCTTTTTGGAACTTCTTCCTTTTTTGGAAGGGAAGGAAGCAAGTAGGAGAAAGAGAGTTCAAAATGAGAGTGGTGTTTTAGTCATGCAAAGTAGGAAGAGAGTAATAGAGAGAGTTTAAAATGAGAAAGATGTTTTAGTCATGCAAAGTCTAAAGTCATTTTTGGCAATTAAAAGTAGAAATCCATTGTCACGTTTCTTGAGAGAGAGTGAATACATGTAAGCCATGCAAAAGTTATTGCTTTGGAAGACAAGGAAGAATTCTCTTGAGAGAGTTACATTTCAATCATGTTGGGTCTTTGGATTATGTTAGGAAAGTTGTTGTACTCCTTGTGTAAATTATTTAATTTTGTAAAGTTGTCGTTCACTTAGAGTGGGATGCAACACTTTGGGTAAAGGAATATTTTCCTAAGTAGTTGTTGTAGGTCACATTGGAAAGACATTTAATTTTGGAGGTCACATAAAATGCATTTTATTGCAAAGTCACATGAAGATAAGTCATTTTGAGCACTTGGATTGGGAGAGCATTTGGGTTTGCCTTGGAGATTATATTGAATCTTGGGTGTAAAGTCAAGCTTGGACACCTACTTTGAGCAATGACACTTCGGTGCAATTATCAGAAAACTTAATAATTTTTTTGTTGTTTTTTTCCTACATATAGAGTGCTTGAGATGTGATCCAAAATTGGTTGAGTAGTTCAAATTAAGATAGTTCATGTTCACTTGTAGATCACTTGTAGTAGTGCTACAACTATTGTGTTCAAATTAAGATGGCTACCTGTTCACTTGTAGATCACTTGTAGTAGTGCTACAACTATTGTGTAGGTTGCTACAAGCATCGTTTGGGCTACTATAGGTGTTGTGTATGTTGTTATAGGTGTTTCTTGGGCTATTATTGGTATTATGTAGGCTTCTACATGCATCATATAGGTTGTTATAGGTGTTGTTCAAGTTGCTATAAGTATTGTGTAGGCTGCTATAGGTGATAACATGTTACTACATGTGTTATATCTTGCACCCTAAAAGACATGAGGTAATTTGAGGAGTGTTTCATAATCTCATACAAGTTATGGTGTCATTATTCTTCTATTGGGATCATCATTGGGATGACAATCATTACTTTCAGTAATATGGTTCATGCTAGAATGAATATGTAGTGGGTGTATGAGTGAAGAAATGTTTCTACAAGTATTTGGTGATTGTCTAAAACATTGTTGGGAGATTTGTGGTGACAAGTATCCATATTTTCACTCGTTTTAGAATGATTCTAGTTGTTATTATTGTTGGAAGCTATTATAGGGTAGAAGAGCATGAAATTCTTGTTTGACAATCATTTGTCTTAAAAAAAGGTTGTGTTTGTTCATTACCTATGTTGGGTAGCATTAGGGTGGAAAATATTGTTTTAGCAAGATGTTATTCCTTCACAACCGCATCTATTTACATTAAACCTTGGAGTTGTGGTGGCTTATATCAACTTCATGGGTATTGTAGACACCTAAAATTGCCATGTCTTACAACATTGCCTTTCGACATCCCCTTGCATCCTCTTGCGACACTTAGCAACACCTTGTCCTAGGTCCCCTTTCATGACCCCTTCCAATTAGTTAAACAAATTATATTTATTTAACTAATTTATCCCCTCTAGTCAAATTAAATAAATTCTATTTATTTAATTCCCATATTCCTCCAACTAATTTAAATAAATAAAATATTTATTTAAACTAGCTCTCACATGCCACTTGTCTCTCATAATTTAAATAATTTTATTATTTAAATTATTTATCCCACTCACATCCCTATTTTTAAACTAATTAATTGTGCATCATAAGCACTTCCTCTCCAAAATCAATTAAAAATCCTATTTATTCCCACTCCCATCCTTATTTTAGTCACCTGTCATCCTCATTTATGGTGCGTCATGAGCACTAAAATTGGCTTTCAATCCTAGTCATCCACCTCATCCCTCACCCTTCTAATCTTGGCCATCCATTTTATTCCCTCTCCTATAAATTAAACTTTCATTTTCATTTCAAACCCTCACATTCTCTCACCAAAATTTCCATATGCGCGCATATCTCTCATTTCTCATTTATCTCATATCAATTTCTGGTTATGATGGTTGTGTGAGCAGCCCACAATACATGCACATGACAACTCAATGGAGCTTGGGTACACTCCATTTTGTTCTATCAGAAGTCCAATTTTGTGCAAGGTTTATTTGCATTGTTTATGTTTTATTTCAATATCTTGGGTAATTTTTAGGTTTTCATTTTGGTATTAGATTTTCACAAAATTGGTGGCGTTGGAAAGCTAACTCACCCAACTTCACTGTGACACAGGTCCCAATAGAAAATTCAATCCAGATGCTCAGGTTCCTTCAAAGTCAACCCTATCTTGAAAACTTCATTTCATCATAACTTGTGCAAAACATGTCCAAATTTGACGATTTTTTTTAAAAGTGCTTAGAATTTCATATAGAATCTTCTGATTTGATTTTTTTTTGTATTAGCCCATAATTTCCATATTTTATCATATTTATTTCTTTTAGCATAACACTTGTTTTGTAGATTTCACATGCCAAAGACCAAAACCATTGAAACAACTCACAAATTGTTGTAGATTCGCTTGCCAAAGAAGAAATGGTTGAAACTATTAACACATTGTGTGCAACACCGCTTGTGAAAGATCAATTTTTCTCACTAATATAGGCACTTAGTTTAATCTAAGGGGATAGTAATTGAACATTGTTTGCTTTGTATTTAGATTTTGAAAAGGGTGTATTCTCTCTCCTTGCACCTTTTGGTGTTCTTGGAGATCAAAAACCCCTTCATTATCCATCTATTTATTTGTTCAATCCCAGGGGCATTATGTCATGTATGCTCTCCCCTTGTGCTTCGTGTGAGCTTGGGGATCAAAAGTGAATAATGTTCCTTCCCTTTAGGAGGCCTGCTAGGGTATTTCATCACTCCTAGGGATGACCTCAACCATGTGTTCTGACGGGGTATATCAAAGGGGGGAGAGCAAAAGTTGTTTCTCAATCTAGCTACGTAGTCATTGGGACAACCTTGGGGACTTGGGTGATTCTGGACATAAGGTGAAGTGGTGTTTGCTTAATCGCTTATGCCACATCCCTTAAACGGGCTAGTGTTCAGAGGGCCTCATTGTACCTTGTGTATTTGAGAGGACTCCCCTAGAATCTTGTAAAGCCTAGATAAGACCTTTCAACCATCATATCCTATAGTGCATCACTACAGCAGGGGAGAAGAGCTCACACTATTACCTTCGTTGTTTGAGATGGAATAAACTTTGGGAAAGACTTTAGTCTCCAAGGTAAGGGGTGTAAGGTGGTACATGACCTTGCATTCCCTATCTATCCAAGTAATGGTAAATGTTATCAAGGGGATGAAAATTGCCATTATCTAATAGTGGAGTTTGAAGTCGCACCTGAGTGAGTCCATGGGATATGACACTCCTACTTGAATAATTATAGGTTTGTTCATATGCTTGGCCTATTTTCCTTGTGCAATACTAGTAAAAGCCATTTTAGGGGCAAGTGCACAAAGATGGGGGTCTTAAGATGCCAATTTTTTTTTCTTCTGAAAATCAGGAAAGACTGATGTTGGATGAGAAATTAAAGATAGTTACACTCAAAATTTGGAAATACAAAAAAAACAAGAGTCGTAGTGCTTTGAATCTAGTTTCTAAACTACTATTTATTTTTAAAAATGGTTGAGATTAAGGGGTTCAAAAAGGTGGAGAAAACAAATTGGTCCTATTTTTTCAAAAAAACATAACATAGTGTCTGGTGTGCTCCCCCTAAAATGTTGACTTTTTTTAAGTATTTCAAAAATCGCTCCAATGAGAAATTAGCTAACACCATGTAGTTTATCCCTAATTTTTTTGATAATTTTTTCATGAATAATTATTTTTTTACTAATTTTCAAAGTGGACACATCCTAAAAAACAAAAAATTGAGTGTGCTCCCCCCTAAATTTTTTGAAAACTAATCGAAAATCAATTTTTTTAATACGTGTAGAATGGAGTCTAGTTTCTAAAAATGTAATTTATTTGAAGTTTCAATGAACGGTTAAAAACAAAAGTCAAAAATACTAGACACTAGTTTTTGACAAAAATGGATACACTAACAAGAGAAATTAAAGATGAAATCCTTAACATACTCAAAATGTGAAAAAAATCATATGGTTAGAAAGCTAACAGAGAGCTTAAGATTATGGTGGTATTTTTTTGACTTGCCATTGAAATAAGTGCAAACCTGATGGGGAGCATGCTCTAGATTATGTGATTTTTGTTACAATCTAGAAAAACATGTCTTTGGACATCCTAAACACAGTCCAAGCCTTTGGGTTGGAAGCCCAAGGAAAATCCAAGCCAAAGGCTTGGAAATTACCAAGGCAAAGCATAACGTGAGCACGTTATAATGCACTCATGTTATGGTGAACTAAAACATCTCTCTATCTCCCTCTCCCTCTCCCTTTCCCTCTCCCTCTCCCCCCCCTCCCCCCCCCTCTCTCTCTCTGACCTATCTACGTCCTAGTTTTCCTTTTCCTTTCCAATTTCCCTTTAGATCCCACCAATTTTTCCCTATTTTACTATTTTCCACCTCTACTCTCATCATTCTTCCCATCCAATGAACTTTAGTTTTATCTTGTTTCCATTTCATACTCCCAATTTATATCCTCATCGCTCTTTGCATGTCCTAGGTTTCTTGTTTCCATTTGCTTTGTCGACAAGGGATAGTGAGAGGGAGGAAGAGGGAGAGTGGGTGGAGATGGAGGGGAGAGAGAGGGGAGAGAGAGGATGAGAGAGAGAGAAAGCCCTAGTTTCCTTGTTTTCATTTCCTTCATCAATAAGGGAGAGGGAGAGATAGAGGGGAGACATAGGGAGATAGAGGAATGATAGGGGAGAGAGAGGCAAGAGATAGGGAGAAAGGGATAGGTTAATAGGTAGAGAGAGGAGATAGATATGGAGAGATAGAGGAGACAAAGGGGAGAGATAGGGAGATAGAGAGTGAGCGAGATGTCCAGAGAGATTGAGAGGTAGACAGATGATAGAGATAGGGAGATAGATGTTTAGGGTTGCTTGGGTTTAGGGTTTAGGGGTTTTGAGAGAGAGAGAGAGAGAGAGAGAGAGAGAGAGAGAGAGAGAGAGAGAGAGAGAGGGGTTTAGGGGAATTATTTAGGGTTTAGGGTTGCTCGGGTTTAGGGGTTAGTGGTTAGGGGTATAGGGTTTAGGGGTTAGTGGTTAGGGGTTAGGGGTTTAGGGTTTAGGGTTTAGAGAGAGATAGAGAGGGGACTAATAGAGATTGGGAGAGATAGAAGAGACAAAGGGGAGAGATAGGGAGATAGAGAGTGAGGGACATGTCCAGAGATATAGGGAGAGAGATTAAGAGGTAGAGGGATGATAGAGATAGGGAGATAGGGGAGAGATAGGGAGATAGAGATTTAGGGTTGCTTGGGTTTAGGGTTTAGGGGTTTGGGGTTTAAGGTTGCTCAGGTTTATAGTTTAGGGGTTAGGGGCTAGGGTTTTGGGACATTATTTAGGGTCTAGGGTTTAGGGTTTTGGGGTTAGGGGTTAAGGTTTAGAGGTTTACAGTTTAGGGTTTAGAGAGAGATAGTGGACCAAGAGGGATATATAGAGGAGACTGAGGGGAAAGATAGGGAGATAGAGAGCGAGGGACATGGCTAGAGACATAGGGAGTGAGATTGAGAGGTAGAGGGATGACGGTGATAGGGAGATAGGGGAGAGAGAGGGAGATAGAGGTTTAGGGTTGCTTGGGTTTAGGGTTTAGGGGTTAAGGTTTAGAGGTTTAGGGTTTAGGGTTTAGAGAGAGAGGACCGATAGGGAGATATAGAGGAGATTGAGGCGAGAGATAGGGATATAAAGAGTAAGGGACATGGCTAGAGACATACGAAGAGAGATTGAGAGGTAAAGGGATGATAGAGATAAGGAGATAGAGGTTTAGGGTTTCTTAGGTTTAGTATTTAGGGTTTATGGGTTTGGGGTTTAGGGTTTAGGGGTTTAGGGTTTAGGGGTTAGGGGTTAGGGGTTATGGTTTAGGGGCATTATTTAGGGTTTAGAGGTTTGGGGTTGCTTAGGTTTAGTGTTTAGGGTTTAGGGGTTTAGGGTTTAGGGTTAGGGCTTAGGGGAATTATTTAAGGTCTATGGTTTAGGGGTTAGGGGTTAGGGTTTAGGGGCATTATTTAAGGTTTATAGGTTTAGGGTTTCTTGGGTTTAGTGTTTAGGGTTTAGGGGTTGGGGTTTAGGGTTTAGGGGTTTATGATTTAGGGGTTAGGGTTTAGGGGCATTATTTAGGGTTTAGGGGTTTAGGGGTTTAGGGTTGCATGTCAAAAGCACACACACACACTCTCTCTCTCTCTCTCTCAAAAACCCTAAACCCTAAATAATGCCCCTAATCCCTAACTCCTAAACCCTAAACCTGAGCAATCCTAAACCTCTATCTCCCTATCTCTCCTTTATGTCCCTCTCTCTATCATCCCTCTACCTATCAATCTCTCTCCCTATCTCTCTGGGCATCTCACTCACTCTCTATCTCCCTATTTCTCCCCTCTGTCTCCTCTATCTCTCCCTATTTGTCTCCTCTCTCTCTACCTATCTATCTCTCCCTATCTCTTGCCTCTTTCTCCCCTATCATTCCTCTATCTACCTATCTCTCCCCTCTATCTCTCCCTCTCCCTTATCGATGAAGGAAATGGAAACAAGAAAACTAGGACTCTCTCTCTCTCTCTCTATCTCTCCCCTATCTCTCCCCTATCTCCCTCTTCCTCCCTCTCCCTCTCCCTTATCGACAAAGAAAATGGAAACAAGAAAACTAGGACATGCAAAGAGGGATGTGGATATAAATTGGGAGGATGAAATGGAAACAAGATAAAATGAAAGTTTATTGGATGGGAAGAATGATGAGAGGAGAGGTGGAAAATAATAAAATAGGGAAAAATTGATGGGACTAAAGGGAAATTGGAAAGGAAAAGGAAAAATAGCAGGTAGATAGGTGAGAGAGAGAGAGGGTAGGAGGTAAAGAGGGGAGGGAGAGGGAGATATAGAGGTGAGAGAGAGAGGGTAGGAGGTAGAGAGAGGGAGAGAGATTTGAGTTTTGATTTTGCAAAACACGAGCACGTTATAATGTGCTCACGTTATGGCTCGGTATAGGCTCAGTAATACCGAGCCATAACGTTATGACTTGTATGTGATGCAGAGCATCAAGGACAGCAGGACAACAATATACAAAACTTCAGTGGAAGGCCTTGACACCACAACCTTCTCATGTTCATGATATAAAAGGAGGGTAAACTTCAAGACAATCACCTCAGGATACCTAACACCAACTAATATTCCACCATCTCCATTATGCAGACTCTACAGGACAACAACATCTACCATATCCCTCAATCATAATCTCATAGCTCCAAGAGCAGGACAATCACACTATCCATCTTAGGGTGGTCTCTATCAACACAAGTTCAAATTCATTGTAGCATACCAACTCAATAACCTACCAAACTCTTAATGCCTTCAATGACCAAACAACAACATGATGAATAAAACTCACTACATTCTTGGTATGACTGCTGTCCTCTCCTAACACATGGTTCTGCAGAGATTTCTCACAAGCCCACACTCATCTACACCATTCCCCTACCTCCACATTCCTCAAAAGGTCTTGCCCTCATTAACATACAACTCATTCCTCTGACCAGGGCAAGAAGGATCAAAGGAATGAGGATAAACTCATCAAGTTACTCAGAAGAAACTCTAGATCAAATTTTAGGACAGTTTGTAGACAAACCTTGATTACTCTCTTCTAGAGCAGTTTTAAAAGCCCAAATAAAGTTCAAATGATAGGTGATTCAACAACCTATCCAACCATCACAAACACCCTTCACCCACAGGCCGTACAAGTATGGATTTCGCAGGGAAACAACAAATTTAAGGAAGTGAACAGCAATTCTGAAAAAAAAATAGTTTTTGGGAAATCACTGATATCTCCCACCTAGATCATCATAAAGATCCCAAAATAGTCTCAAATCAAAGGTAATTCAAAGTGCTTTCCATCCATCACAAGTTTGGGCAATAACAAGTCTGTACAATCGCGGGTACGGCTGCAAAAATAGTGAAAAAAATACAAAAAAGCAGAAAAGAATAGTTTTTGGTAAAACAGAGATTCCTCCCTTCAAATTCAATATTAAGACCTCCAATAAGCTTTGAATCAAAGATAATTCAGTCTCCTTTCATCCCATTCCAGATTCATGCCAAGGCTCTTCCGTATAGGTATGGATTTCTGAGAAACAGTGAAGGAAAAAATAGAAAAAAATAGTAAAACAGCAAAAAATAGTCTTCTTTTTATCATTTATCCTCATCCTCCGAATGGAAACAATACAATGAGTTATATTTGGCTTCAAACAGCCTTCCACCAAGATTGGGGTCATTTGGGATTCCAAAAAAACTCCTCAACCATCGAATCCTTTCTTGTTTTATAACTGTAGCTTTTAAAAACTGTTTTAGAAACTTGTCTATTTTGGACTGCCTTTTCAGTTTTTGAGGTTTAAATGCCTTTAAACACTTGGATTAATCTTTGGTATGGTTATATCACACTTACTAACCTAAGACATGCCTTTTAAAGGCTTACAACATTTAAATGATTCCCTAAACAAACATTTAAACTTAAATGACTATTGCACTACCTATGACAACAAGACTGTCCGAACTAGGACTACAACAAAAAAATTCATTTAGACATTTGGACTAAGTCCACTACAAGAATGGCATTAAGCCTTATTATAACATGTAAATGGTCTCCAAGACCTCATTAAACAAAACAAAACATCTTGAACTTTAACCACAATTTAGACATCTAGGTGCTCCTGCACCATACTCCCCGGCATGATGAAAACTCTTGTCCCAAGAGTTAGGGGATCTGCTCTGAATGTTCTTCAACTGTGTTGGAATGTTACTCAAACTAGGAAACATGAACTCTCCCAGAGTTATCTTTCTCCGTCTCCAACCTGCATGGCTCCTGTAAACAGTGTTAGAACTATAAAACTTGTTTTGGTGTCCTTGCCTAGGACCTTGCTGCTGCAATGCTTCAGCTCTTCTCAACTGGAGGTTCTGATTCATTCCTCCTTGGACTCTCTGCTATTTGTTTTCCTTCTTCTGGCTCCTTATAGGACACTCAATGTCCCCTACCTTAACATAAGTCAAGTCCCAAGCCTGCTGCTCTCTAGGACTGTCATCCACCTTACTCTGTTGCAACTGTTGCTGTTGTATGCAATCACCCTGAACCTGGACATTCAGCTTCAATTTCTCCCCAAAACAAATATTAACCTGTTCCTTCTTCTCCTTACAAGGCAAAGGAATCAATTTGAACTTCTTACCATCTTTGTGCACTACATAGGTATTAGTATACCCATCATGAATTGTCCTTCTCGAATACTGTCATGGTCTACCCAAGATTACATGCCCACATGTCATAGGAATAACATCACATAAAATAGAGTCTTGATATGGACCAATTGTGAAGTCAACATGAGCCTTCTTAGTGACCATTACCTGCTGTTTGTGACTCACCCAAGTGACATGGTAAGGACTAGGATGATCAAAAGTCTTCAACCCCAACTTATTCACCATTTCCCAAGAAACTAAGTTATCATGAGAACCTGAATCTACAATCAACTTGCATATCTTGCCATGGCTCAAGCAATTAGTTCTAAAAATAGATACCTGTGGTGGTTGCTGCATGTTACCTCTTTCCACCATGAGCATCTCTCCATCCATCATTGGAGAGGCTGGCGACATCTCTGGTTCTTCTGGCTTCTCCTCCTCTTGTGCCAAGTGAACTCTTGTATCCTTTCTCTTATCAATAACATCCTTCTTAGGACTGTTGAAAGATGTGTGTCCCACCTCATTGCAGTGGTAACATCTACCTGTGAACACTCCTCTTCCTGATCCAAATCTACCTCCACCTCTATATCCACCTCTCTGTTCTGTAGACAACTCCTTACCCTTCTCATTGCTGTTCTGAACTTCATTAGTAGGTTTTCCCCTACCTCTGTTTCCTCTTCCATAACCTCCTGGCCTTTCTTGCTTCCTCTTCACTCTCTCTTCAGCCCTGATGGCTAACTGAAAACACTCTCCAAGTGTTTTTGGTACTGCTAACCCAATCTCATCCTGCAAGTTATACCTAAGCCCGTTAAGGTACCTTGCCACTTTCTCTTCTTCATCTTCCAGCCCACCTCTAATACTAAGCTTATGAAATTGCTCAGTATAGGACAGAACATCCATGTCCTTCTGTTTCAGATTCTACCTCATCCTCTTTGTCTGAATGGAGTAATCAGATGGAAGAAACTGATCCTTCATCATGTCCTTCATCCTACTCCAAGAAGTGATTTTTGATGCACCTCTAGCCATTCTTTCTATCTGTACACTACTCCACCAGGTAAGTGATGTTCCTCTCAGTTTTGTCTTTGCAAACTTAATCTTTTTCTCATCACTCATCTCCTCATACTCAATTTTTTTCCAGGGCATCTATCCACCCTAAGACTTCTTCACTATCCATCTTCCCCTGATAGATAGGTAGCTCTATGTTTGCCTTAGTTCCACTTCCTTGGACTGCCTTCAGCAATCTTACAAAATTCTTTTCTTCAGCATCTAACTTATCCTCAGGAGGATTCTCATTTGCATCTTCATCTTCTTCTAACTCATTTTGTTCATCTTTCTTGGATTCTTCTCTAATGCTTCCAATCTGGCTAAGATTGTTGCATTTTCTCTTCTCACTTGCCTCAGCTCTCTATCTCTGGCAGCATCCTGTTGTCTTCTATCCCTCAGCTCTTTCTCTCTTGCCTCTAAGGCTTCTCTTAGTTTAGCATTCTCTCTTGCCATCTGGTTCTTCGGAGGCATCTTTACAAACTCTCACAAACCTTATCTTCTTCACAAGATCCACAACACCTTCAAGGATCTACTAGCTAGCTCTGATACCAAAAATGATGCAGAGCATCAAGGACAACAGGATAGCAGTATACAAAACTTCAGTGGAAGGCCTTGACACCACAACCTTCTCATGTTCATGATATAAAAGGAGGGTAAACTTCAAGACAATCACCTCAGGATACCTAACACCAACTAATATTCCACCATCTCCATTATGTAGACTCTGCAGGACAGCAACATCTACCATATCCCTCAGTCATAATCTCATAGCTCCAAGAGCAGGACAATCACACTATCCATCTTAGGGTGGTCTCTATCAACACAAGTTCAACTTCATTGTAGCATACTAACTCAATAACCTACCAAACTCTTAATGCCTTCAATGACCAAACAACAACATGATGAATAAAACTCACTACATTCTTGGTATGACTACTGTCCTCTCCTAACACATGGTTCTGCAGAGATTTCTCACAAGCTCACACTCATCTACACCATTCCCCTGCCTCTACATTCCTCACAAGGCCTTGCCCTCATTAACATACAACTCATTCCTCTGACCAGGGCAAGAAGGATCAAAGGAATGAGGATAAACTCATCAAGTTACTCAGAAGAAACTCTAGATCAAATTTTAGGACAGTTTGTAGACAAACCTTGATTACTCTCTTCTAGAGCAGTGTCAAAAGCCCAAATAAAGTTCAAATGATAGGTGATTCAACAACCTATCCAACCATCACAAACACCCTTCACCCACAGGCCGTACAAGTACAGATTTCGTAGGGAAACAACAAATTTAAGGAAGTGAACAACAATTCTGAAAAAAAATAGTTTTTGGGAAATCACCGATATCTCCCACCTAGATCATCATAAAGATCCCAAACTAGTCTCAAATCAAAGGTACTTCAAAGTACTTTCCATCCATCACAAGTTTGGGCAATAACAAGTCTGTACAATCGGGGGTATGGCTGCAAAAACAGTGAAAAAAATAGAAAAAAGCAAAAAAAAATAGTTTTTGGTAAAACAGAGGTTCCTCCCTTCAGATTCAATATTAAGACCTCCAATAAGCTTTGAATCAAAGATACTTCATTCTCCTTTCATCCCATTCCAGATTCATGCCAAGGCTCTTTCGTACAGGTATGGATTTCTGAGAAACAGTGAAGGAAAAAATGGAAAAAATAGTAAAACAACAAAAAATAGTCTTCTTTTTATCATTTCTCATCCTCCGAATGGAAACAGTACAATGAGTTATATTTGGCTTCAAACAGCCTTCCTCCAAGCTTGGGGTCATTTGGGATTCCAAAAAAACTCCTCAACCATCGAATCCTTTCTTGTTTTATAACTGCAACTTTTAAAAACTGTTTTAGAAACTTGTCTATTTTGGACTGCCTTTTCAATTTTTGAGGTTTAAATGCCTTTAAACACTTGGATTAACCTTTGGTATGGCTATATCACACTTACTAACCTAAGACATGCCTTTTAAAGGCTTACAACATTTAAATGACTCCCTAAACAAACATTTAAACTTAAATGACTATTGCACTACCTATGACAACAAGACTGTCCAAACTAGGACTACAACAAAAAAAACTAGATTCATTTAGACATTTGGACTAAGTCCACTACAAGAATTGCATTAAGCCTTATTATAACATGTAAATGGTCTCCAAGACCTCATTAAACAAAACAAAACATCTTGAACTTTAACCACAATTTAGACATCTAGGTGCTCCTGCACCGGTATGGGACCAAAAGGTCATGTGATCGGTATAGGCTCAGTAATACCGAGCCATAATGCGAGCACGTTATAACATGCTCGCGTTATGACTTGTATGGGACAAAAAAGTCATGTGGCGACTTTTTGGTCCCTCATCTTTTTGCATATACCCTTAGCCATGAAGAAATTCACACTAATTTCCTTGTTAAGTCAAGTCAACCATTGTATTTTTTGTGTTTGTTTTCTTGCCAAAAATTCTCAAAATCCAAAAAAAACACAAACTCTCAAAATCCAAAAAAACCAAAAAATCTCAAAATTCAAAAAAATTAGGGTAAAATAGTGATCTCAAACAATCCCATATCATTGATTTTGGACTTGTGAGTTCCTCTCCATCTCTTAGCCAATTGACCCACCTTTGGACCTCAACTTTGTCAACCTAATTAGTCATCAATTTGCAAACCTTCCAATTTGTCGCCCGAGTCATCCTTTGATCCATCAATCAATTTGTCAACCAAGTCATCCTTTGAATCATCAATCCAAATCCAAAACTTTCCTAAGCCTATCCTAGACCCTTTTATCATTCTTTTTATCTTATCTTACCTTGTCTACTCCAAGTGGAAAGGTCATCATTATCCCTCTTCTTGCTTAGGCATATATCAACCCTAAGTAGTGAAGAGAATCCCATCTTTGTCCATAACAAAAGGTCTAGGTGAGTCTTGAGCTCTTTTTTTTTTATCCTATCCTATCATTATATCTTGGTGCAATCCACGTCATCCTTATATCCTTGGTGTCATCCTTGTTGTTATCTTGGTTGTCACCCTCATATCCTAGTTATCTCCATATCTTGGTATCATCTTGGTTGTCATTTTATCCATATCCTAGAGTCATCATCTTGATATGTTTTGGTCCAAAATATTGTCATAACCAAGTCCAATATCCATATCTTTCATCTTAAGGTCATCCTATTCATGCCCACTACAAGGTCACAAACTAAGAAAAACATGGAATCTCATCAAGAATCCCAACAAGAGTTCCCTCAAGTTCAAGAAGAGCCTCATGAACAAACCCATCATGAAATCCTTCAAGAATCCCAACAAGCCCCTGCTCAACAACCACATCAAGAGTCTTCACAACAATCTCATCAAGAGTCTACTTCCTATGGTAGAGGGGCTATACCATCCAACATTACCCCCAGATTTTGTCCTACATTTGGAATTCCCACCAACATGTTCATAGTCAAACCTTATAAGGGCATAGTCAAACCATCATCAAACCCTCTATATACACATGAACTTGAGAATCCTACGCAAGAAACCAAAAGTCCAACTAACTCTGACCATGAGTCTTAAGACTATGATGGGAGAGTTCATGAATGGATGGAAGATCTCAAACATCACACAACAGTAAATCATGTCATTAAGTCCAATCCCAATGAATACCTTAAACATATACTTCACCTAGGGTATCAAAAACCTTCATTCTTGATATAACCCCCTTTCTTCCTCCCAATTATAATTATATTCCTAATCTATTAAGAGGATCTTCCCAACCACATGTTGATGAAACCCTAAATGTCATGACACACCTCAACATTAACACATCCACGAATCAACCTACTTCTTCTATAGGTGTGTCACAACCTCAAAAAATGACCATTGTCATACTCCCATCAAGTGGTCAAAATATACCTATGACATCAACTATTCCTACATCATCCATTCCTATGGGCTCATACATCCCTACAACATCTATGCTAACTTCTAGAGTTAATGTCATCATCCCATCTACTAGTGGCATAACTATTCCTCCACGTCATGTCCATACTCAAGCTAATGTGTCCATGCATCAAACCTCACAAGTCTAAACTCAATCTTCATCATCCCATGTCCAAACTCCCACCACCTCACAACTTAAACAACAACTCATCCAACAACAAGTCATTCTACAACAAATCCTAAACAATCAACAATCCCAAACACAAGTACCACAACAACCTCAAACACCACAACATCAACAACAATTGTCATCTATCCCATTTACCACATTCCCTAATGATACAACTGACATGCAAACACTCATGAAACAAATATTTGATGACGTGCAAAAAGGGAAACAAAAGAAAAAATACACCTTGAAAAAATTTGTCCATACCCATATGACAAATCT
This sequence comes from Cunninghamia lanceolata, assembly GCA_027924645.1. Lineage (NCBI taxonomy): Eukaryota > Viridiplantae > Streptophyta > Pinopsida > Cupressales > Cupressaceae > Cunninghamia > Cunninghamia lanceolata. The sequence continues at coordinate 941,107 of BSBN01000010.1, forward strand.
ATAGTCATGACCCCTTTTCCTCCAAACTATGAAATTCCAAAATTTGATAAATACAAAGGGTGGTCCTAGAGACCATCTAGGAGACTTCTCCATAGCATGCATGGGCATATCATATGAGAATACTTACTTGATGAGACTTTTCCCTCATAGTCTCAGAGGTCAAGCCACTGAATGGTTCTCCCATCTCCTTCATGGTATCAAAACTCTCAAAGAGCTTGCCAACAATTTCCTTGATCATTTTCATACAACATTGAACATGATATATCCATGACTGAACTTTGTAATACCAAACAAATAAATGAGGAAACACTCGCAACCTTCCTACAACATTGGAGAAATCTTGCTAGCAAAGTACCTTGGAACATTCCTGAGAAACAACTTGTTAATCTCTTCATTCAAAACTTAAACCAGGAAATAGCCTTTCACTTACAAGTCCAATGTGCTGACTCTTTTGAGGAAATCATTGATAAAGGTACAATTATAGAAAAAGCCTTAATAGAAAAAGGAATTGTTAAAATCTTCAAAGAAAATAAAGACTCCAATAATAATCAATCCAATGAAAAACCATGATTTTGGGCTAAGAATAAAAATATTGTCAATGATGGTGTCATGAATTCTAAGCTTGTTCAAAATATCCAAAACCCTCCATTTGCCTTCAATCATCATCATCAAACAAAAATGTTACTCTCCCCAAGAATAATCCTATACAAGGATTAAGACCTAGATGTAAATTCACAAACTTGGGAGAACCTACAGAATCCATGTTTTGAAAACTCTTCAGTCATGACCTTATTAAACTTCCTGAGACTAAACCTTATGACGTTAAACCCCATTGGTACAATGATAAGGTTAAGGGCCATCGAACAAATAATTGCATGAGGATTAAGAACTATATCCAAGATCTTATAGATCGAGGAGATGTCACCATAGATGAACCTACTCCAAAGTCATCTAATGAAAAATTGAGAGCATATTAAGATTCATTCCCACAACATAGTCAAGGTAGTTTCTCTTCTAACAACAACCATACCAACACGGTCAATTCATCCCCTTCATATGATTCTATTGCGGGTCGTATTGAAGCTCGCTCTTCACAAGTAGCTACCATCACCATAAGAGCTCGCAACCCTGATTGTGTCGTTACTACCCATCGTGGCTGCATCACTATTCAAGGAGCCCCATCCTCATCCATGTCATCATCATCAATAACTCCCCCTATGTATAACATCCTTGACCATCTAGGGAAGACCCCCCACAAATCTCAATATTTGAGCCCCTTTGTACATCCTCCATACATAGAGAGGTATTAGATAAAGCCTTGACAAAATCTCATGTCCCTAATGATATTAATGTTGGTGCAGGAGCACCTAGAAAATCATGTTTTCTTTTGTAATAAGGTCTATTTGACCAATGCATTTTTATTTCAGTTTGTCTCTAGGTCTTTCAGGACCTATAACCCATTTTGTAAGTCCAAAATGACTTAAAAAACACTTTTGTCATATTGTAATCACATAGTGTCAAAACAGGGCAGTAGGGCAGTTTGAAGCAGTTTTGGATCGGTTGGTCTCCCAATTGTTTGCATCGGTTGGTTTTCCAACTACTGGCAGGTTGAGTTGATAAAAACACCAAAGGAAGGAACTACCGAAGGAGAGGAGAAGAAGAAGTGTGAATGTATTTGTGCATTGTTCTGAGAAGAAATAAAACTGTTCTGTTCTATCAATTTGGTTTCCGTTCCCTGTAACTACAATTTGTATAACTATAGATTTCTATTCTTTCTGTGCTTTCCATTGTTGCAGTATGCCGATGTGAAGCATTCCACTGGTACAATTTCTATCAAAATCAGTGGAATGGCTTCGTTGTACAAGTATTTGTTTTCGTTTCTTGTTTTGTTTTTGTGTTTGACGGTGTAGAGGATCCAGGCAGAGTGTTTTACACAGTAGGTCACCTAGCATCTCCATGTGCTAGGGTTTGGTTGAAGAGTAGATGAATTGTAGTGTTGCAAAGATGCTGAAGTCATTATCAGTCAGACCGAGGCCATCAGAAAAGTATTTCACTCTCGGATCGATAAGAATAGTCTGGCTGAGCATGGGAAGTCTATCGGTGTATTGACCTAGAGAAACTGAGGCTCGCCAAAGAGAGGCTCATACCGATGAAAGGAATCCATGGTCAGAATCATTCTATCAACAGGTTGGCCAGACAGGAGTATAAGTCCCGTCGATGTTAGGCATATCGGTGTATCGGCAACTTTGGAATAAGTCCCGTCGAAAGTTGAAGTCATGCCGAGAGTGGGTTGGTCCATCGGCATACGTTTGATCATGGGGAGACTTAAGAAAGTCATTTCGACCGATGGTTGTCTAACTGATCGAGGTGTATCGGTGGCCAGTAAGTGGAGTCTTGCTGACAGAAAGCAAATTTGATTTTGTCTGCGTTACCACTATGCACTCCCCATCATATTGGTATCAGAGTGAGTTTTGAAGATCACTTGGTTGGTGTGGTCTTGGTGTATGTTAGACAAGGAAAGTGAAGCAGAGGCTGACATGATGCCTCCTAAAAGCATGTCACAGGATGTAGTGAAGAAATTGATCGAAGAGATGTTTGAGTCCAAGCTTGAGGAGTTGAAAAGAACCAAGGGTAAGGATAGGGAAGATGAAAGTGACAGCAATGAAGGAGATACATAAATTGAGGAAACCAATAAGAGGATAGAGGAGATACCAGCAGACTAGAGGGCATTTGTAGATGCTTTGAAGTCAGTCAAAAGGGACACCATAGATGGGCTACCTATGTATAGTGGAAGTATAGAAGCTGAAGAGGTGATTGATTGGATTGAGGCATTGAACAATCATTTTGAGTACAAAGAAGTCCCTGATGATAGGAGGGTTAAGTTGGCAAAGGCAAGGTTGAAGGGGTCTGCTCTTGCATGGTGGAATTATGAGCAAGGAGAGAGAGTCAAGGAGGGGAAGAATATGATAACCTCCTGGGAAAGGATGAAGATCAAAATCAAGGCACAATTCTTACCCCTGGACTATAACGTGCAGATGTATAAGAAATTGCAGAACCTCAGACAGAGAGACCTTGATGTGAATGCATACACACAAGAGTTTCATAAACTCAGTCTATGATCAAAGAGACAAGAAGAAGAGTCAGAGAAGGTGGCAAGGTATCTGAATGGCCTAAGGATGAACATCCAAGATGAGATTAACATCTTAGCACCAGAAACAGTGAACAAGTGTTTCCAAATGGCCTTAAGGGATGAAGAGAAGATAAAGAGAAAGAGTAAGCATAATAATAGAGGTAGAGGAGGAAGAAGTTTCAGAGGCAGAGGTAGTTTTAGAGGAAGAAGTCCTAACCAGAGGCCTAGTGGTGAGTCTAGCCAAGAAGAGCAAGTTGGAGACTCAAGTAGCAGAGGAGGCTACTAAGGAAGAAGGCCTAATGGAAGGGGTGGGACAAATGGATCAGGTAGAGGATCCGAGTTCTCCAATATGAGATGTTATAACTGCAATCAGATAGGGCACCCGACATACAAGTGTCCAGAGAAGGCCTCAACTTCTCATGGTGGTGAGAAGAGAACCACTTTGATTCAAGAAGATGCAAGGAGTGTGACATCTCCTGAAGTGAATCTGACATCATAAATGGGAGAAAATTTGATGATCAAAAGGATGCTGCTCAAGGAACCAGTGCAGACTGAACCGTCTCAAAGAAGGGCTTTATTTAGAATCAAATGCAAGATCCAAGGTAAGGTTTGTAAATTTATTATTGACTCTGGTTCTACTGATAATATTATATCTTTGGAAGCAGTGAATAAGTTGAATCTAGAAAAGATACCCCATAGTAGCCCATATAAAGTTAGTTGGTTGAATAAGGGGTAGCACATACTTATCAATGAACAAGCATGGGTAGAATTCAGTATTGGGGGGTATAGAGACAAGATTTTGTGTGACATCCTTCCAATGGATGCTTGCCATCTTTTTTTAGGCAGACCATGGCAGTTTGACAGAAAGGCTCATCATGATGGAGAAAAGAATGCTTACTCATTCCAAAAGGATGGTGTGACTTATAGGATATAGTCATTGGTAGAAGAGGATCCACAGCATGTAGGGTCTAGTGTAATGATTGTAGGAGAAAAAGAATTCATGGACACATTAAAGGAAGGTGATGGAGTAGGTTTTGCTTTGATTATGAATCCTAAGGGGGAAAGGAAGGAAAGTGTGAGGGAAGTAGGACCTAAGGAGGTTAGAGATCTGCTTGAAAGTTACAAAGGAGTGATTGCAATAGACTTACCTGATTCCCTGCCACCTGTCAGAGATATTAGCCACCAGATAGACCTCATACCAGGAGTAGTACTTCCTAATAAGGCAGCATATAAAATGACCCCTCAGCAGAATGAAGAGATAGCAAATCAGGTTCAAGAACTCCTAAACAAAGGGCTGATAAGGAAGAGCCTTAGCCCATGTGCAGTACCTACTATTTTAGCCCCAAAGAAGGATGGGAAATGGAGGCTTTGTACCGATTCTAGGGCCATAAATAGGATAACCATCAGGTATAGGCTCCCTATTCCTAGAATAGAAGATCTAATGGATTGTTTGGGAGGGGCTACTTATTTCTCCAAGATGGACATAAAGAGTGGGTATCACCAAATACGAATAAGAGAGGGGGATGAGTGGAAGACAGCATTCAAAACCAATGAAGGGTTGTATGAGTGGCTTGTGATGCCTTTTGGTCTTTCAAACACCCCTAGCACCTTTATGAGACTAATGAATGAGGTGTTGCAGGAGTTCATAGGGAAATTTGTGGTAGTCTACCTTGATGATATCTTGGTGTTTAGTAAGAGCAAGGAAGAACACTTGAAACATTTGGAGATAGTCTTAAAGAGGCTACAAGATCAGAAGTTAATGATAAACTTGGAAAAGTGTGACTTCATGAAACAAGAATTGGTGTACCTAGGTTTTCTCATCTCTAAGGGTGATTTGAAAATGGATCCTTCCAAGGTAGAGTCTATTTTGAATTGGCCTACACCTAGGACAGCAGGAGAGGTTAGAAGTTTTCATGGTTTGGCCACATTTTATAGAAAATTCATTAGGAACTACAGTGATATTTGTGCACCTATGTTAGAGACCATCAAGGGTGGAGGTAAGGTGAAGTTTGTGTGGACAAAAGAGGCAAATCAAAGTTTTGAAAGTCTGAAGCAGAAAGTTGCCAAGTATCCTGTCTTAGTACCTCCCAATTTCAATAAAGTCTTCACCATTGAATGTGATGCAAGTGGACTGGCCATAGGGGCAGTGTTGAGCCAAGAAGATAGACCAGTAGCCTTTTTCAGCAAAAAATTGAATGAAGCTAAGAGGAAGTACTCCTCTTATGATTTAGAGTTGTATGCCATGGTACAAGCTTTGAAAAAATGAAGGCACTACTTGCTTCCTAAAGAATTTATTGTATACACTGACAATCATGCTCTCAGTTTTTTGAATGGACAGGAAAAGCTCAGTCATAGACACATGAAGTGGGTGGAGAGTCTTCAAGCATACACCTTCATCATCAAACATAAGAAAGGGATAACCAATAGGGTTGCTGATGCCTTAAGCAGAAGGGTGTTGGCAGTGCAAGAAGTGCAGCTGCAAAGCATGGGTGTTGAGGCACTCAAAGGATTGTATAAAGAGGACCAAGATTTCAAGGAGATTTACAAGGTATGCAGTGAGTTTGCCAATGCTTTCCGTAGTGAATTTTCAGATTATACATTGCAGGATGGACTTTTGTTTAAAGGGAGTCAACTATGTATCCCTAAGTGTTCAATGAGGGATAATATAGTGAAGGAGAAACATAGTGGTGGTTTAGGAGGACATTTTGGGCTCAATAAGACCTTAGATCTTGTAAGAAGATTTTACTTTTGGCCAATGATGCAATTTGATATCAGAAGGTTTGTTGAGAGTTGTATGATTTGCCAGAGAGCAAAGGGGGTCTCAACCAATGTAGGACTGTACCAACCTCTGCCCATACCAAACAGGCCTTGGGAAAGTTTGAGTATGGATTTTGTGATGGGGTTACCAAAGACAAGGACAGGTTATGATAGTGTGTTTGTTGTGGTAGACAGGTTCAACAAGATGGCTCACTTTATTCCTTGTAAAACCACCAATGATGCTAGTTACATTGCAGGCTTGTTCTTTAAAGAAATTGTCAAGATTCATGGATTGCCTTTGAGTATTGTATCTGACAAAGACAACAAATTTGTGGGATATTTTTGGAGAACCTTGTGGAAAATATTGGGTATAAATTTGTCTTTAGTTCAGCCTATCATCCTCAGATTGATGGCCAAACAGAGATTGTGAATAGGTCATTAGGCAATCTAATGAGGTGTTTGACAAGAGAACATGGAGGTAGTTGGGATGTGGTACTCCCACAAGTAGAATATGCCTATAATGATTCTACAAACAGAAGTATAGGTCTAAGTCCTTTTGAAGTTGTCTATGGTAGTCATCCTAGAGGAATTTTTGAATTGAGAGATGTTCAAGGGTTGTAAAAAAGGAGTGGACATGCTGATACATTTGCAGAGGCTATGAAAGAGCCCCATCAACAAGTCAGAGATACTCTACACAAGAATAGTCAGAAGATCAAGGCTAGATTGGATCAAAGGAGAAGGGATGTGCAGTACCAAATAGGAGATATGGTCATGGTTCATCTCAACAAGAACAGACTACCCAAGGGAAACCACAACAAGTTGATGATGAGAAAAATTAGACCTTGTAAGATTTTAGAGAAATATGGTCCTAATGCTTAGAAAATTGAACTCCCTGATGATATTGCTATTTCACCTATATTCAATGTTGCTGATCTAACATTATATAGGAGTCCTGATATAGGAGAAGGTACAACAGATTCTATCCAAGACAATGCAGAGTGGGTGGAGCATTTACCACCTAAGGAACCACCTAAGATGGAGTGTATCTTGGATAGCAGGACAGCCAAGAAGACAAGAAATTAGACCTATTTTGAGCACTTAGTCAAATGGCAAGGACTTCCAGACTCAGAAGCCACATGGATGCTGGAAGAAGACATCAAAAAGTAGGGTGGTGATTTGTAGCAGTTAGTCTCTAAGAGGACTTGAGTCAACTTTCACCCAAGAAGTATGGTGCAGGAACACCTAGAAAATCCTGTTTTCTTTTGTAATAAGGTCTATTTAACCAATGCATTTTTATTTCAGTTTGTCTCTAGGTCTTTTAGGACCTAGAACCCATTTTGTAAGTCCAAAATGACTTAAAACACACTTTTGTCATATTGTAATCACATAGTGCCAAAACAGGGCAGTAGGACAGTTTGAAGCAATTTTGGATCGATTGGTCTCCCAACTGTTTGCATCGGTTGGTTTTCCAACTACTGGTAGGTTGAGTTGATAAAAACACCAAAGGAAGGAACTACCGAAGGAGAGGAGAAGAAGAAGTGTGAATGTATTTGTGCATTGTTCTGAGAAGAAATAAAACCATTTTGTTCTGTCAATTTGGTTTCCGTTCCCTGTAACTAGAATTTGTATAACTGTAGATTTCTATTCTTTCTGTGCTTTCCATTGTTGCAGTATGTTGATGTGAAGCATTCCACTGGTACGATTTCTATCAAAATCAGTGGAATGGCTTCGTTGTACAAGTATTTGTTTTTGTTTCCTTTTTTGTTTTTGTGTTTGATGGTGCAGAGGATCCAGGCAGAGTGTTTTGCACAGTAGGTCACCTAGCATCTTCATGTGCTAGGGTTCGGTTGAAGAGTAGACAAATCGTAGTGTTGCAGAGCTGCTGAAGTCATTATCGGTGAGACCGAGGCCGTCGGAAAAGTATTTCACTCTCGGATCGATAAGATAAGTTTGGCCAAGCGCAGGAAGTCTATTGGTGTATCGGCCTAGCAAAATTGAGGCTCACCGAAGAGAGGCTCATCCCGATGAAAGGAAGCTGTGGTTAGAATCATTCCGTCAATGGGTCGGCCGGACAGGAGTATAAGTCCCGCCGATGTTAGGCATATTGGTGTATCAGTAACTTTGGAATAAGTCCCACTGAAAGTTGAACTCACGTCGAGAGTGGGTTGGTCCATCAGCGTAAGTTTGATCATGGAGAGACTTAAGAAAGTCATTTTGACTGACAGTTGTTTGATCGATCGAGGTGTATCGGTGGCCAGTAAGTGGAGTCTTGCTAACAAAAAACAAATTTGATTTTGTTTGCGTTACCACTGCGCACTCCCCATCAAATGTGGAACAATCTCAAGCCATGGTAGGACACCTCACATCCACTCATTGCCTAGATTTCAATGAAAACTTGACATGCCTACCGTCAATTTATTTCATAATGAACCTCTTCATTTAGAAGTAGTCATCCACAAACACAAGGTCAAAAGGGTCCTAGTAGATGGTGGACCAGGCTTAAACTTGTGTACCTTTAGATTAATAAGAAAACTGGGATACTCCACCGAGGTTATTTATCAAAATAATTCTATCACAATCAAGGCCTATGATGAAGTTGGGAGAAAATCAGAAGGGACAGTTAAGCTACATGTTCAACTACGTCCTGCACTCATGGAAATTACTTGTCAAGTCTTAGACCTTGATCTCCCATATAACATCCTCTTAGGACACCCATGGATTCATGCCATGAAGGCCATTCCTTCCACATACCACCAATGCACCAAATTTCCCTACAATAATCAAGAAGTCACCATATACATTGATCCACACCCCTTTGAGTATTGTCGCCTATTGGAAGGCCCATACCGCAAAGCCAATTATTTCCTAGCCAATGATGTTGTTAAATCATCTTCATCATATATCAATCCATCCACACTTGCCTCTTCATCCACTACCTGCCCTGAGATCAAGGCTAAGATTATTGACAAAGGATTAGGAGAATACACTCTATAAGGAACCTTTTGTGTGGGGCAGCTCCCACTTTTTCCTAAGAGCTTTAGGTGACCTCGTCTTGAGAGACCTATTTCAACTATTACAATCAACTATAAGCCAACTCATTTTTCTAGATGGTGTGTACTAGACAAAGAAATCATTGATGCAGATATTTCAGAATGGCTTTATAAGGAAGAGGATGAACAAGATAATCTCCCTCTTGAAGAATATCCTAAAGGTTTTCACATGGCACAAAATATGGGTTACCAAGGAAAAGGTGGTCTTGGCTTGCACAAACAAGGAACTATTGAACCCATTATAGCTACTCGTTGACCTAAACACTTGGGACTAGGGTTTGGAACACAAGAGCCAGCATCACCAGAGCTCAAATTTATCTTAGGTGAGGTAGCTAAAGCATTTCCCATAGTTGAGAGCACTAATGAGGATACCTATGATGACTCCCTTGAGTCTATTGCTGAGCTATACAATTCATCCATCCTCACCCTTACTATGTCTTTGCCTTCATCACAATCACAGAACCTCTGACTCATTTACCCCGAACTCATTGATTGGGACCAACAAGGGCATCCTATTCTAGATGCCTTCCAAAATGATGAGGCTATCACTGAATTCTTGGGATTAAGATCAAGAATACCACTTGGAGATCACAAGATTGGATACACTATAGAGCTCAACACTAATGCCTACTTTGGAGAGACGATCAAATTCCTTAGTCATAAAAGTGAAAATATAAAAATCACGTCCCCTAGTGAAAACCACTTTGTGGCATTGGAACATGGGCATGAGGGGTGATTTGCAGCTGCAATGCCCTGTTTTGGGTGATTTCCCTTTGATTTTCTCCACGAGAAAAGGCTTTTGTAGAGTGGTTGTATGGATATTGTGAATGGATGCCATGCAAGATCGGTCTCCCTTGATTGAGATCGTCGCCAAAGGTGTAACATCCAAGTTCTAAAACAAGTCTAAACATAGATATTTACCAAGAGATAAAACATACAAGGTAAAAATGATAGTAATTTTTTTTATTTAATTTCAAGGTACAACAATTGCATAATTTTCAATCCGAAATAAACAACATGATACAAATATGACATATTGTCTTTTACAAGTACAAATATCTGCATTAGACAATCATTTGCATAGCCTTATAAAACACAAGTCACAAAGATATACTGCATCTAGAAATTTGACATCTTTATCGCAAGCCTCGACATGTTTTCTGCTAGAGAGAGAGAGAGCATCTTCACATGCTTTTCCTCCAACCACAGACCGGCGGTCTCCCACACATCTTCCACATAGGTAGTGACCCTACTCTTCATGAAGAGTATAGACCAAAGATGACCAATGGTAATTTGCCATTTGAGTACATAGTGTTGTATCCTACATAACTCTATCGATCATACAACCCTAGATACCCTCTAGCTAAGTATGATCATTCCAAATAGGTTATGTAATCTAGATACGGTGAACCGACAATGCACGCAGAGAAGTATGCATTACTTTGGCCAAAGATTTAATATGAATAGACGTTCGCAATGAACGTAGTCATAATGTTCACCCACCCCAACTCGACTTGGATACTATCATATTCCTACAGTTTGACTTGGTCAACTATGTTTAACTATATAGTCCTGACAACTTCAATATTTTAGTCTTCTCAACTTAGACAAGTTTACAAACACTGTCAATGTTCCATAGGTCTTATGGATTAACTCTTTATACGAGGATACTCATTGCATTTTTGCAAAACCTGAGATCCTAAAACTTATTGACACATAAAGAACTTTAAGTTGATTGATAAACAATCTAATAGGTTATCAAACCAATGATAAATGTTATTGATAAGGACACATCATCCTTTCGACAAGTAAATAAAATGAACATTATTATTTGGGTACTCGACCTTCTTTGTTGACCCATATAGAAATAGCTAAAACAAGTTGTAACCTAAAAAAGTACATTTAATGACTTAACCCTACAGGGTCAATCTAGGGTTTGCTTTTCCTTTTCCATGATAATGGAATATCAAACAATCAATTCTAGAAAGAATAGTGTTTAAGTAAATGATTTTCCTTTAGTCTTCTAAAAAAAAAAATCCAATAACGTCATTGAGCAATGTTATCCAATTCTTCTTGAGCCTCTAGAAGGCTATAGTGAAGTTCTACAAGCTTGATATCTTTAATTCTCAATATGATTACGTTAAGCGATGTGATAACTATATCACAACACGAGTATATTAATCTCGCGGTTCAACAAGAACATAAAAAAAATACAGTATCATAGTACCCTATGATTTACTAACCTTAGATTGTCTTGCTTGCTTTGACCCAGACTGGTTCTTATGACATACAAGATAATAGAGATATGAATATAAATAGTTTATAAAGAAACATCTAGACTTAACTACCCCGTCTCTCAAGATTATAAGACTAGCTTAATAATATATATATCGACCTTATAAAGAAAGAATAATCATTTAGCTTTCTTTCTTTAAAGATGTTGGTCTTAACATGCACTTAAAAAGTTAATTTTATAAAGTTCAGACACAGACTTAGAGGTTTTGCTCGAAGAAAGATTGTAAACTTCAAAAGGAAGATGTACTAATCCCAATTATTATCTAATCGGATTCCAAGTCTAGGTTCTCTCTTATGACACCAATAAGCTTATGATGAAGCTAAACATAGTAGTGTTATCATTAAAACTTTGATGTAGAGGAATACTTCCTACCCGATATACCCTTAGAAGCAAATTATACTTTAAAGATATTGCACATTATCTAGACATAAGGTGGTGTTCTCGACAAAAGGGATACTAATACCATAGTAATCCAATACAAGCTAATTTTGGCTTCGACATCTATGTAATGTTTAATATAGAAACATATGGTTTAAAGGAGGCATATAGACATGCAGAGAAAAGTTTACACAGTCAATTTTACGACTGTTTCATATCGAAAACTTTGACATAAAATAGAATGAAGACATAAGTATCCGGTTAAGACATTATCAAACATAATACATTCTATATGTGCAAAAGTTTAAATAACTAATCTATCTATCAATGAGTCATGGTCTACATTACCATATAGTCAGAAATAGATCTACTATCCGAGTTCTCTACTCGAAAGTTACTGAGTTTTTGACTCAAAAATCATTTCAAGGAAAGAATAGACTTCGTGCAATTCATATAATCTAAACAACTTCATAAAAAGTAAGAACCTGAATAGATACTTCGAAGGTTTATGATCATCCTTGCAGAGCTCTATTCTTTCCTCTGTAGCACACAATCACTTCTCCGGCAACTAACTTTCTTCTCCTTCTAATCACTCTAGGCTTAGACAAAAGATCTTTTTCCAGCGTTCTCTCTCTGCACTCTACAAATAACTGGTCCCAAAACTCCCTCAATCCCACATGGTTGTGACAACTAAAAACCTCCCTCCCCTCTAAACAACAAAAAACATCCTCTTAAAACTAGAAGACTCCTTTCTCCCAAAGTGACCACTCACAATTATCATAAAGACTCACTAAAATAGAAAGACGACCCCTGCGACATTCCCTACATGTGCCATCTTAAGCTCCTATTTCACACTCTCCATGACTCTTTTAGTGAGTCATCTTTGCCCACGACTAACAATCAAAAACATTCCACAGAAAAACAACTGCAAAGAGATCTCTATAAAGTTGATGTAACTCCACTTAATATGCACCATAAGGCTCGAGCATGTAGATGTGAGGGAAATACATGGTATATCATACCACCTTCCTTATAGAGTCTGACACCATAAAGAACACATCTCGGGGTTTCATTAAACCATAACCAAGTGTTTGTTAAAAACAACTTCATTTATAACGTGAGGACTCCATTTGCATGATCCTCAAATCTCTCGATTCACCATCTCTAAGACAACCATTCGTTATCATTAAAGCTCCATAAAATATGATTTTACTCCAAGAAATGATGTTCTTCCTTCATACTAGCCGCATGAATACTCCACTCCCATACTCTCGAATCAAAACTACATTCCCACCAAGAATTGGTTAATTCCTCTAATTGCCCATGCCTCTATCATTAAGGCTCCACTTATCTAGTCGATGGTAGGTTCTCTACTACTAAGAGTTTCTCCTATTAATAAGCCTCTAAACACTCAAGCATCAATGAGAGGTCTACGTGGATAATAAAGTATCTCTACTCATGATATGACTCTCTATAGGCATCGTAATGCCCATGAGTTGATTAAATGGTTTAAACAACTACGTCCACATCGTGGATTTCTCCTATGGATAGACATGAATGATTAAGAGGACATTGAGGTAGTAATTGCCTCATAAGAATTTAAAGATTCCCTCTACAATACATCTAAAGAATAGATAAACATAATAATAGAGAAGGTGGTGAATATTACTTTGTTGACCATCTCAAATGATCACTAAAGTTTTACATGAAATAATGATCAAAGTACAATGATAATACCTATTAATAGCATTAATAAAGATGTTTTTACGTAACTTACACATGTAACGTGCTTGGGTTGAGCTAGTCTCCCTCGCACGATCACACACTAAATCAAGTCATTTTTGACTTGTCAAGAATATACACTTGATGTTTAAATGACAACAATTTAACCATCTATGTTTTGACCTCACAAACATAATTATTTGCAACGAGATTGGTGAAAGGTTGCGTTAGTTACAGACGACTAATGTCTGTATACGCCTAAAAATGACATGACTTTGTCCAAATAAATATTCTTAATATTTATTTCATTCTATTTCCTCTATCAATAAATAAATCAATTTATTTATTCGATTCATATTCCTCTAAGTTAATTAAATATCAAATTATTTAATTACCTCTTCTAAAGTCAAAATTAAATAAAATCCTTTATTTAATTAAATTCTTCCAAACAATTAAATAATTCTACATTATTTAATTAAGTTAGTTCTTCTTCCAAATTTAAATAAATAAATCAAATTTATTTAAATTCTCTCAATCTCTAAAAATAAAATACAATCAAATATTTTATTTATTCTTCTAATCTTGCACACACAATTAAATAAATTTATTTATTTAATTTGCTTTCTTATCTTCTAATTCTTCTAATATCTTCGAAATCTTCTACAAATAAGTCTTCTTCTTCATGCACACAAATTAAATAATTTATATTTAATTTCTCTCAAATCATGCAAAAGAAAATCACAAGTTGAGTTAACTGAGTCAATCAACCTTGTTTTTATCAAAAACTCTTAAATTAGAAAAAACATTCTAATTTATGAAAGCAAATCTTATCTTCATAAAAGAAAGCAGTTAACTCAAACAAAACAACTTTTGTGTCACATGTCTTCTTTCTATTCATGCACATTCTCTCAAGGTTTCTATACCGTTGATCTTCTTATTCTTTCTATACCATTGATCTTCTCACTCACAAGTCTATAAATTGAACCCTCTTCTTCCATTTCATTAATCCAAGCTTTTAGTAATGTTACTATGCAGGAATTACAGCATGCCTTTGGCACCCAAGTCATTCCATTTGCTTGCGATCAACTTGTTACCATACTATTATCATTATTGTGAAGCTCATCTTCATTGCAATAAACTATCACAGCCGTTCTCTGTTGACATCTTGAAGAAATAGTAAGGAAGTGCACCTTCTGAGGGCCATATTCATACGCAAGATCAATTGAGATAGGCAACCAATGGAAGCTATGAAGTATTGAGGTTTGCAAGGTTTTGCCTTTGTTTGTTTGATCTTGATTATTTCCTTTTTCATTGAGTTATTGGGTTTATTTGATATAATTGATAATCATTCCAATTTTCCCTTAGCATTTTTGGCACCACCATGGGGCCTTGCCCTGATTTAACTCAAAAACTGAGTTTTTTGTGCTAAGGTTTCATACACATGAGGATTCAGCACATCTGATCAATTTTGACATGCATCTGAGCTCTGTTTCGGTGCATTTGACCTTTCGACGCATTTACACCATAAAGCTGCGTATCTGTGTTTTGATATGACACATTTACTGAAACTGCGCATATACTCTCTGTTTCTACACTTTTGACCTTTGTCTTAGCGCTTTTGTAATACTGCGCATATGATCTATGTTCCTGCGCATATGATCTTTGTAGCTGTGCATATGATTCTGACAGTGACTTTTTGAGTTTTCTTGTGATTTTGCTAACGTTGACACTTCTCGCAAGATTTTTCTCTTATCTACTTGCAGGTTAGGGGCTGGTTTAGACATTCTAGCTGCATTGTTAACACACACCATAAATTTAATTAGCAAGGATAGTAATCAAATTATTCATGCAAAATCACACCTAGATCTAACTAGGAGGGGAGTAACTCGATCTTGTTGCATTAACAACTTGAATTTAGTCCCAATGCTAGGAGGATAAAATTGAACCATTGCTATCTTGTTCTCTTTAAAGTTAACAACTTGCATGTGTGCCCAAGTAGCTAACTCATTTAGTCATTTTCATTTTAATTAGGGGAAAAGAACCACTATCTTTCATGTTTTTGGAATGATACTAGGCCTATGCTCTCCCCTATCTTGGGTGACCAAAATGCTAGACATATCATTTCGCATGTGTTAAACCTTTAGAGAGGCCTACCCTTGGATATCCTTCCGTCCAAGTGGTAACGACCTTAAGTGGTAACAAGCTAAAGCCAAGCTCTGCCAAGCCACTATAAATAAATTGTGTTTGGAGCGAAAGCTTCAAGCAACAAGTGTTGTTTTGTTATATTGACAACCAACCTCCCCCAAAACCCTCCAAGGCATAACCCTTGAAGGCTAGGAGACTCCATAATAGAGAGTAGCGCTACCGCACGTATAACCACTCAAACGGTTGCCCTTACTAATCATCCTTTATTTTAGTAGCCAAAAACCCCTATAAGCCGGTGCAGGGAAGGGCGATTATCACCTCCTAAAGATGCCTCATCTAGAAATAGTGAGAATTTAGTTTATATTGTCCCAGCCAGCCTAGGATTTGTACTTGCTTTTTAGTCAAAAAGAGTCCAAAAATACAAAAAAAAAGGATAAAAAAATCATGAAAAATTATTTGTGTTTGCTATGTCTTACATGCCATAATTGAAGAAATCAGATCAAAAAGACCAACTTGTAACCAAGAAACCAAAAACACTAAAAAACGTGCCAGGAAAATTGCAAAAATAGTAAAAAAAAGCTAGAGTTTCTCATTTATCCCACAGAGCTGCGCATCTGTGTCGACCTGCTGTGCAATTACATCGACTTCCTGCACATTTGTGATCTGTTATTGTGCTTTTAAACATTTACCAGAGCTGCGCATATACTTTGACCTACAATGCATATACCTTCTATTTCAGCGCATTTGTTGCTACACATCCGCAACAGTGAGCATTTCCCAGTCTTTTGAGAGAAAATTTTCAACCTTTCTGAGTACCCAATTCGGTCTTGTGTCAATTTCTAAGGATATGACAAGCCAATTAGAAGCACTTGCTCAAGAAATCCAAGCCCTAGAAGAGCAATTGGCATGCTTACAAACTAGATCTTTCACAAATCAACAACATGAGCATGCCAGTACTAGCTACGCCTCGCACCAAGGTCATTCATTCTTTGCCTGTCTTAATGATACTCTTGACAAGGGAAGCACTACCTCAAGTTGGAAATCATATACCAATCCATCTACTAGTCCTCCTTCACCATCCCCTAGACGGCATAGCACAAAGCATATCAACCCTACACCAACACCGCCATCAAGTTCCCCAATCTCTAAATTGACAACCAAAGAATCCTCGAATGATGTTTTCCAAAGCCTTTTTCCAAATTTATGCAGCAAAAGAAAAGCCATGGAGAAAGCCAAACCCACCTATCCATTACCTCATTCATCTACCCCTGCACCTACGAAGAATGTGATCCAAGAGCTACTAGCTAAGAGTCAACCATGTCCCCAAATTCTGGTCCTTGACCTTACCAAAGATTCGTCCAATAACATGTCCTATCCTCCAACCCCATCATATAATCCACAACCCCTCGAGCTTATTGAAAAACTCCCTACCATAGACCAAAGTCAAGGTCCATCGTACCTTCATGTTGTTATCCAAGAGTCTTCTACCTCCACTTCCATTCAAGAAAATTAGGAGTTATGTCAAGAGTACACTCTAGAGCATGTGGAAGCATCACCCCTTTATCCAAGATCAAAACATCTCCGTCCAACCCACCCATAATCTATACCTTTTCTATGATCAAGATAATATCCATGATCAAGTTCCTGACCATGAGTAAGTGAGCATAGTTCCACCCGTCCATAACATTTACCTCTTCCATGATCAAGACATTACCTATGAAGAAGCTATCTATGAGCAACTTGATCCTATACCCATACATGAGAAAGAAATCCCAATCCAACCCCTCCATAACCTATATCTGTTCTATGATCAAGATATTATCATTGATGAAGAACCTATACATGAGCACATTGATCCCATCTCGCTTAATCCTATCTACGATCAAGATCCTATATATGATCAAGAGCCTATCTATGATCAAACAGACCATGATGATCCTCTTAGCCAACTTTATGCATTCCATGGTCACGAGATTATCACCCTTATCCCTCCTCCTTCTAGTCCTATCTATGATCCAACAACTTCCACTTCCCTTGATGAGACACTTGCCTCCCAAGTGCACATAGATGATCAAACCAATAACTTGGATCTTAATGAGCATAATGACAATCAAGATCCTGATGATCCTCCTCCCTCCATTATCGACCATGTTTCAAATTCTTTATCCTATCCCCTTGGTCTCACTACCTTCATGCATGAATATTCTTCATTAGGAGAAAAACAACCGTTGTCTACCACTTCACCTTCCCCGCCCAATAAGGAGATCACTGCTAGTGTCCACAACACACATAATCCCATTGTCCACCACATACTCCAAAATATGAACTATCAAGGTAAAGGCTTAGGCCTTCATGAACAAGGTACTTTGGAGCCTATCCATGTCAAAATCCCTCTACGATCATATGGCCTTGGATACACACCCCAAGGTGAACAATCTCAAGATGTTGGTACTTCCTCCATGCCTCCTAAATCCACCACTTTCCACCGCAAACCCTATCATATCCCCAAAACATATATCTCCATTCCTCCTCCCTTATCATACACATCCCAAAATCATGTGACCATACACCTTCCACCATCCAATCTACCTCCGCTACTTCCAACTCCTAACATCCCTCCATGCATTTTACCACCACTTCTTCCAACACCTTACCCATCCATCCATGGATCCTCTAAAAATCTGAATCATGGCCAGCAAATGCACATGTCTAAACAAAGAGCTTTCACCTACCCTACTTCCACCATCCCACGGGAATTCAACAGCAAATATTTGGATGCCTCTACCTATGAAGTCAAAAATCCTAAAGGTCCTCATGCCTTCGGATACAAATTCTAAGAATCAAAGAAACACCCATCTCAAAAGCTGCATACACCCACACACCTTAATGCAAAAATGAAAAAGGTGTGGGTTCCCAAGCAACAAGCAATTACCTCAGAAGATGCACAAAAGCTACATATACCCAATCCCCTACCTTCACAAGAGAAGTCTAAAAGCAAAATGGTTTGGGTACCAAAGCAAAAAGCCATCAAGCCAAATGAGGCATCCACCTCTCACAAATTCCAACCATCCACTTTCTCCTTTTCCATCCAAAAGTATCAAATCCTCCCATCCCACATGACAAGCAAAAATCAAAAGTATACTAAGTCTATGTGGGTCTCTAAATCCCTACATCATTCATCTACCAAGAAAAACTCTTCATTACTTCCCACACCACTTTCCCATCATATGCTTCAATGTTTATCACGGTATGTAAAACCGTTGGTCATCATTCTCTTCCATCCCACGACACTTCCACATACCTCCATCTCCCCTTCCTTCCACTTTTATCCTACATATCTTCCTCATCCTATCCCTATGTCCATGCTTTTGTGTAAGCCTTCCATCCATCCTTGCATAAGTCCTACATAATCCACATCATAATCCACTATCGCACCTTCCATAATCCACTATCTACCTACTCCATCTTCCTTTCATGTAATCTCCTACCAACATCTATGAGAATACTTGACATGGCCCATTTGTGATGACATCCGTCTAGCGAGACTTTCACCTTTCATGGAGCTAGGCACTTGAATCTCCCTCCCATCCATATTCCACCTATCCCATCCAAATATCCAAAAAAAAAAGAAAAAAAAAATCAAAAGAGTAAAAAAAAATCCCTTCGTCCAACGGTGAAAATCTGGCAAACAGGCGCCCTAGATAAGTACCATGATGAAAACCTAGAAAACAAGCATCATGTGTAAAGTTGATCTCCTATGTCACCTACACTTGGGGGCACCTTGTCTCATCAGCATATCACTTTTCTCCTATCATTTCCTCCATACCATTTCCTATCCTATCTTGCTATCTTTATCCATTACATACCTATCCTGTCGAATCCATTCATCCTAATCTTCCCTTACTCTATTTTTGATCTTGATTAAGATTGGGGCAACAATGTTGACAAATTATTTTAGATGTCTCTTGACATACCTTATCCCTCCAAACCCACACAAAGAAGAATCCTAAGTATTTTACCTACAATGGGGCATGTTATTCCTATGTGACTTAGTCCTTAGCAATCACATCCTTGTCCATCCTCATACCTACTCATTCCATACCCTATCACCCATCCATCTACCTATCCGTGAGGTTCCCTTGTCATCAGTATCTATCATTTAGGCTATCCAAAGCATACCAAGAGTGTCAAAATCGCCTGCCTCCATCGTCAGTATCCTATTCATCCCGAACTACATTGCCTCTGCGTTCACGTAGGCAAGGCTATTATCAATGCGCCCCCGAGGCTCTCATTCCATTGTCCATCCGTTCCACATCTTGTCATCCGTTCTTCTATCTATTCGCGTCCGTACCCTTTCACTAGGAAAAGCAAGTGCAAGCAAAGCTCACTTTCAAAAAGCAAAAATTTTGACGCAAGACACGAACCTATCCAACGCAAAGGAAACAAGTACCAAAACACTCAAAATGATCTCTATCTAAATTATGGCAAGAAAACACATCTAATGCAAGAATGTTTTTGTGTTTGTGATCAGGTTAAGTTACAGCGTCTTGATTTTTGTTATCATGTCTTTCTATGCTACTCGAGGATGCTAAAAACT
Source organism: Cunninghamia lanceolata (assembly GCA_027924645.1). Taxonomy (NCBI): domain Eukaryota; kingdom Viridiplantae; phylum Streptophyta; class Pinopsida; order Cupressales; family Cupressaceae; genus Cunninghamia; species Cunninghamia lanceolata. The sequence continues at coordinate 961,182 of BSBN01000010.1, forward strand.
AGAGATGCTATGATGGGGGTAGGATTATTTTCTTTGTTTACTACCTGTGGATTTATCTTTAGTAATGTGAAACCTTGTCTAAAGACATGATCAGGAAAAGATCGAGGACATCAGGGGTCTAAACATGAAAAGGGGCAATCCTTGTCTGTTGAAACGCAAGAAATACTCAGGTCATCTAGATTCAATTTTGCCTAGATGCTTGTATCAACTTGCTATATCAAAATCCATGTAAGGGATACTTAGGTCATCCTGGTTCAATTATACTTAGATACTTGTATTAACTTACAACATTTTAAAAAGCCTAATGATGAAATAAACACTTCAAAATACTTGCAATATCAAGATGACAAATATCCATATCCATATTCATAACGTATCCAATTGCATTCCATATTAGCATCCATATCTGTATCCATATCCAATTGCATTTCATAGTTGTATCCATATCCATTTGCATTCCATATTACCATCCATCAATAAAAATTATGTGCAGAGTACTAGTGTTTACAATTAAAAGCTTGTGATTCCTTCATTCACATTTCTTCTATCCATCAAATTTCTATCTATCTTTATATCTTTAATCTTGTCCAATCAATCCGAGCAATGATCCAAATGCAAGTCTATCCTCAATCCATACCAATCAAGTCAAGTCAATCTTGTCAAATTATCCAATTGCAATCAGCGGTCTTGATCCTAATCTTGTCGTAAACCATATCAATCAATCATAACTATCAGTGGGATATATCTTTCCCACGCCTACCATGTTGATCTAGGGATATATCATTCCCCGCCATGACAACACTATCGTCAATCCATATCAATTTAATCTGTGGTTTACCGCTTGATAGGGGCAATACCTTATTTGTTCTCATACATTTGTGCATACTTGCTTGCTTGCTTGTGTGTGTTATCATTTTATCTTGCATCGCGTATCATTCAGCTCTTTCTTCAACCACATTCTTCATCCCCAACCTATTCTTCAACCTTCTTCATCATGAGATTGTCCATCTCACGTCCTTCTGCCTTATTCCTGTCCAATCTCCCGAGGGGGCATCCTACTGTCGTTAAACCTGTACCAGAGGCAAACTGGGGCATGTATCATTATCAGAAATCTATTCTTTGAAGCAACGTGATAAAACACATTGCATCAAAAAGGGACAAAATGTATACGCCTAAAAATGACACGACTCTATCTAAATAAATATTCTTAATATTTATTTCATTCTATTTCCTCTATCAATATATAAATCAATTTATTTATTCGATTCATATTCCTCTAAGTTAATTAAATATCAAATTATTTAATTACCTCTTCTAAAGTCAAAATTAAATAAAATCTTTTATTTAATTAAATTCTTCCAAACAATTAAATAATTCTACATTATTTAATTAAGTCAGTTCTTCTTCCAAATTTAAATAAATAAATCAAATTTATTTAAATTCTCTCAATCTCTAAAAATAAAATACAATCAAATATTTTATTTATTCTTCTAATCTTGCACACATAATTAAATAAATTTATTTATTTAATTTGCTTGCTTATCTTCTAATTCTTCTAATATCTTCTAAATCTTATAAAAATAAGTCTTCTTCTTCATGCACACAAAATTAAATAATTTATTATTTAATTTCTCTCAAATCATGCAAAAGCAAATCACAAGTTGAGTTAACTGAGTCAATCAACCTTGTTTTTATCAAAAACTCTTAAATTAGAAAAAAAACATTCTAATTTATGAAAGCAAATCTTATCTTTATAAAAGAAAGCAGTTAACTCAAACAAAATAGCTTTTGTGTGACACATGTCTTCTTTCTATTCGCGCACATTCTCTCAAGGTTTCTATACCGTTGATCTTCTCTCTCACAAGTCTATATATTGAACCCTCTTCTTCCATTTCATTAATCCAAGCTTTTAGTATTGTTACTCTGCAAGAATTACAGTGTGCCTTTGGCACCCAAGTCATTCCATTTGCTTGCGATCAACTTGTTACCATACTATTATCATTGTTGTGAAGCTCATCTTCATTGCAATAAACTATCACAGTCGTTCTCTGTTGACATCTTGAAGAAATAGCAAGGAAGTGCACCTTCTGAGCGCCATATTCATACACAAGATCGATTGAGATAGGCAACCAATGGAAGCTATGAAGTATTGAGGTTTGCAAGGTTTTGTCTTTGTTTGTTTGATCTTGATAGTTTCGTTTTTCATTGAGTTATTGGGTTTATTTGATATAATTGATAATCATTCCAATTTTCCCTTAACAACGTCCTCTTTTGACAATGTCATTTTCCACAAAAAGACAAGATCGACGCAAAACTAACTTAAAAAGAAATATAAAAGACATCGACAACCTGTTGAGTCGATCCAAGAATTAACCAATAAAACACGACTTACCTCAATCGACTAGAGTTATTTAACTGTCTAAACACTATACTCATTTGGCAAATGACCATTGTAACCCAAGGTCTATTCTCCTGTCCTCAGAAAATACTCTCTCTCTCTCCCTCTTTCTTGGAGAGTCATCAAGAACCTCTTATCCTGCATATTACTTGCAATTCACCATATCATGATCAGTGCATCATTAGTCCATTCATAAACCTTATGATCAATAAATTAAATTCTCATAACATAAATTACTAAATTATTACATCATATGCATTACATTTAATCACATAACTAATATTCCATAAAATCAATATTTTCCAATAACATTTAACCCAACGTCAAAATATTTATCCAATTGATTCACTTCTATCCAAGTAAAAGTAAAAAGTAAAACAAGCCAAAAATTAGGGATGTAACAAAAGGTTAGCCTCTGATGCTAGATAGGGGCCGAATGTATGCAAAAAGGCACCTGCCTAATGTATGCAAAAAGGCATTGGCCTAGTTAGTCCCTACCTCCAACTCAACAATAAAAAAGCCTCATATCGACCTCTTCTCCCAGCATATCGGCCTTAGCATTCGAACCAAAAAACACAAACCCTCGTCCCAAATGAGATTCACACCTCCAAGACGAACTAGCAAAACAACTTAGATCAGCTCTAATACCACGAAGAAATAGCAAGGAAGTGCACCTTCTGAGCGCCATATTCATACACAAGATCGATTGAGATAGGCAACCAATGGAAGCTATGAAGTATTGAGGTTTGCAAGGTTTTGTCTTTGTTTGTTTGATCTTGATAGTTTCCTTTTTCATTGAGTTATTGGGTTTATTTGATATAATTGATAATCATTCCAATTTTCCCTTAACAACGTCCTCTTTTGACAATGTCATTTTCCACAAAAAGACAAGATCGACGCAAAACTAACTTAAAAAGAAATATAAAAGACATCGACAACCTGTTGAGTCGATCTAAGAATTAACCAATAAAACACGACTTACCTCAATCGACTAGAGTTATTTAACTGTCTGAACACTATACTCATTTGGCAAATGACCATTGTAACCCAAGGTCTATTCTCCTCTCCTCAGAAAATACTCTCTCTCTCTCTCTCTCCCTCTTTCTTGGAGAGTCATCAAGAACCTCTTATCCTGCATATTACTTGCAATTCACCATATCATGATCAGTGCATCATTAGTCCATTCATAAACCTTATGATCAATAAATTAAATTCTCATAACATAAATTACTAAATTATTACATCATATGCATTACATTTAATCACATAACTAATATTCCATAAAATCAATATTTTCCAATAACATTTAACCCAACGTCAAAATATTTATCCAATTGATTCACTTCTATCCAAGTAAAAGTAAAAAGTAAAACAAGCCAAAAATTAGGGATGTAACAAAAGGTTAGCCTCTGATGCTAGATAGGGGCCGAATGTATGCAAAAAGGCATTGGCCTGGTTAGTCCCTACCTGCAACTCAACAATAAAAAAGCCTCATATCGACCTCTTCTCCCAGCATATCGGCCTCAGCATTCGAACCAAAAAACACAAACCCTCGTCCCAGATGAGATTCACGCCTCCAAGACGAACTAGCAGAACAACTTAGATCAGCTCTAATACCACGAAAGAACCAAGATCAACTAAGAATGAGTTGATTACAAATCTGGAGTGAAAGCAATAAGAATTGCAATAGATAAACTATGCACAATAGCAAGTACATATAGATGAGAGAGGTTGAGTCGACTCAGAAGTCGACTTCAACACTCAACTAGAGGTGGAAGAAGGTTTCCACCAAGTGGCATAAGAGTGGCAACACATATCTTGGAGAGTTGTGTCAAACTCTCCAAGTCACCACACAACCCACCTAAGTAGGCTTACGACACATGTATTTTACCCATGTGAGGTAAAATAATACATAGGTAAAATATACACTAACATATACTTCTATCAGTGTTTTGTATATGATCTAGACTATCTCAAATTACATATCTATCTACTTTTGTTATCTTAATACAAAGGGAAAAGGCCCTAACCCTCACTTTAATTATCAAAAAGAAAATATTGTAATCTTTTTTGTACATGTAATTGAGTAGAAAAATATTATATTTTAAAAAGTAAAGTTTATAATATTTGATAGTGGATTCTCTAACATTATGGACTGTGGAAATTTAATGTCTTCAATAATATTTGAGTCAATCATACCTGTATTTTAATATCTTCAATAATATTTGAGTCAATTAAACCCATATTGTAATGTCTTCAATAATATTTGAATCAATTATACCTATATTTTAATGTCTTCAATAATATTTGAGTCACAAAATCAAATAAGAAAAAATCAACAATAGAGAAAACTAAAATTATTATATTCTCGAAGTTCAAACGTACGGTTTAAATTTCTCTTAAATTTTATTTTTCTTGGGCCCAGAACGGCAATTTGTCTCTTATGATTGAATGATTGTGGAGGACAAAATATGTTCCTCGCATAGGAATGTCACAGCGCGTAAACCGTGCGTGTACAATGCAGAGTACACGTCAAATTTGTTCAAAACAGCTGATTCTTAATAATACTAATATTTTGCTTTCTTGTTGGATCTTGTCAAATTTGTTTGTTTTTTGGTCTGGGAAACAACTATTTGTAATTATAATATTATTTTGCTTTACTATTGTATGTGCAGGCACTACATTTTACTAGATTCATGTTTTTGTCTCAATGCTATTTGATCGATGCCATAATTTGATCGGAAGTTTGTATCTTATTGTCCTCTTGATAACAATGGGAGATGAGATAATCCCCAAGGGAGTCAAAAAGTATTAATGCTCTTTTTAAAATATTTTGAATTTTCCAATTTAAAGAATGCCGCTTTTGTAGACAATGGACAATTGCTAGCGAGTCACTTTTATGATTACTTTGTTCAAAGGGCATGATTTGAGCAGTTGTAAACCACGGAGTAGAGCTTCCGCCTCTACAATGTTGTTTATTCCTGAAGCAAGCTTCTTTGAGACAACTTTGATTAAAATACCATGCAAGTCTCAAATGAGACATCTTCTATGTGAGGATTTTGGATTTCCTCAAGATGCATCATCAAAATTTATTTTCTACAAAGGGACCCAATTGATCATTAATATATCCGTAGAATTAAGTGTCAATATGGGCAACCCATGAATGGGCCACTCTACTTAAATATCATCTACTTCAATGGTCAAACACTCAATAACAATTTTACACCTCATTCATAACAAAAAGTGGTAAATATTTGTCTTGTTTTTATTGGCCAAAATTAACCATTGACTACTAAAATGGATGATATTTAAGAATAGCCCCGAACCTGCTTACCATTTTTTTCAATCTATAAAGTTTGTGACCATGCGCACTGATTATGACTCTAATTGTAGTTATTAGCTTGTCTTTTAAAAAAAAAAGCTTACATTTTTATTACCAAAGAGCACTACAAATTACAGTTACCTCTGCATCTGTATCTGTATTAAACCTTTATTAGCTTGCCTGTAACTGCTTGTTGACTTCAATCCATAAAAATTAAAAACAATACCTATAGGTAGTTGAGAATTTGGATTCTAGAATGAAGTGTCTTGTCTGCAGCCTGTAGCCATTTGATTAAAATAAGTCAATCCAGCCAAGGTTTGACGTGTTAAACAAGGATATAATTGTTTTTATCTTATTGTTACTTGTAGCATTACTTTATAATGGAGTGCTTGACTTATAGGAGGAAGAAATGAGCACAGCTTCATAGTGGAGTCCATGATTACCCACTCTGAAAAGGTAAACATTGAAAGAGCAGGACTATTAGCTTTAAACAATGAGAGAAAAAAGAAAATAAGATCACCTAGACCTGATCCTAGTTTGAATGCTTTCTTGTCTTGTTGCAGATGTGTAAAATGGGCCAGCATGCAAACGAAAAAGCCCTACTTTGAGGTCATAAAGACTATGAGAATACAGTGCAACTCATTAAAAGTGGTTTCAATTTCAATGCAAGACTTTGTCTTTTTATTATTACACACAGGTGAAAGTTGGATGTGGGTCACCCCTGTCCACATTTTCCTTCCATTTATCTGTACATTCAGATGCAAAGGACAGATTCATGTATAGTTCTTCTACTGTAAAGTTACTTTTAAAGCAGATTAAACAATAACACTACTAGTGTTCGAATTTGTTATTTTGAGGTTTACATAAAATTGAACAGTATGTAAAAGTTTTTTTCTTTTCTTTATAAAATGAAACAATTTATTAGTTTATATATTGGATAAGAGATTTTGTGCTTTTTATGATTACAAATAAATAATTTTTTTATAATATAAATGTATATATATATTTTAGTTAAATTATAGATGTTAGAAAGTGTATACACATACGCATTGAATTGAAGATTTCCATCACATACAAGACAAGACTTCATAAATCAAAGTACCTAAATAATTATTTGTAAAGATACAAGCACCTCCATTTAACAACAATCACAATAATAGGCTTGCAATTATTGATAATCTATTTTCAATAAGTGAAATCACTTGCACAAAATGATATGAGCTAATAATGTAAATGACAAAATCAACACTCACAAAGAGAGCTTTAACAATAAACTTTTGCATAAAATTTTATTGCATAAAGTATAACAAAATTTATCATTAGGTTTCTCAAATACAACACTTGTATATATAGGGCCTCAAATTTCACTTTGCACCATTGCATTTCTAAATATAAAACAACTTTTAAAATAAAAGTTGCATGACAATTAAATGTAGTTTTGAAAAGAAGCCCATCCATTGGATAAAACTTATCCTCTAAAAATAAGTTCAGCTAATTTTTTTTAAAAATGGTCTTTTAAAAATATTAAAAAATAACTTTGTTCTAAACAAAGTATATTCTATTTGTATAAATTGCCATCCAATGAGGGAAGGGTTTACACATAGGTGACCTCCAAGGTGCCTTTGGCATGAGTCACTAGAATATATATATATATATATATATATATATATATATATATATATATATATATATATATATATATATATATATATATATATATATATATATATATATTTTATGAAAATGCAAGTTATCTATTAAAATAAAATAACACTTCACAAAAAAATAATGGGTGGTTAAAAGGCACACCCTGAGAGTCATATGGGCTAAGCCCAGAAAGATCTAGAACAAAGTATCAAAGGGTACAGAACCCATATAAAAACATATGGAAAAAATAGAATTAAGCTGCCAATGCCATTCCTACAGATGGCGGATCCTTGTCATCCAGTTTCTCCCAAATATCCGCGGGGTCCGGGTTGACATCAGGTATAGCCCAGCCAACTTCATTTTCTTGTTCTTCATTCTGAACATTTGGCTCCTCGTGCTAAGGTGAGATAGCCAAATTTAACCGAGGGAAAACTTTAGTATTATCCCACCTTGTATTTGGTGAATGAGAAGAACCAGGAGCATTCGAACTTGCATTGTCCATTGCAGGCCAAGCAGCATTACCTGCATTATCCATAATGGGCCACCCCGCGTTATCCCTAGCTGCACTAGCAACACGGCCAGAGGTCCATCCACGTGGACGTGGAGAGGCCGAGCGCCTGCGTCGGTGAGCATCGCAATGCAGAGCAGTCTGGGAGCAAGGTTGAGAATCTCTGGCAAAACCACTTCTGCGTCTGTTTGGAGAGGGAGCTCTAACAGAGGACGGTGTGGGAGGAACATGAGCCACAGTGCAGGGAGCATTCCCCCAATGATCCAACAACTCTTGTAAGTGAGCCACTTCCAAGGCAACTTTGTTAGCTTGCACTTGAATCTACAGAAGAACATTAGAACAGATAATAGTTTTAATGTACAGAGAAACAAAAGTTCCAATTTTGCTTTCTAAAAATATACAAGAATTACGATCTTTCCATAATGCAAATAAAATCTCCACCTTGAAAATATGCTAGATTTGAGTAAATTTTTCAAGAAACCTGGGTGAATCACCTAACAGGATGATTTGCCAGGTTAATGGCTCAGGTCTGAAAGGGCGAAAAAAATCATGAATCCATAGCCAGAATTGCTGATCTCTGGTGCAATACCAGAAGAGATGCTGAATCGTTTTAGCCTGTCCACAAAAAGGACAACGGGGATCCTGGATCCCAAGGTGAAACAACCTAGTACCAATGGTAAGCCTTGAAAGAGAATGCACCAGGCAAAATGAGCAAGTTTTGGCTCAAGAATGGCAGACCAAACAGTTTTAAACCTGGAATGCCAAAGACTTAAAGAGCTATGAATAAGCCAGTGCTTATTAAGAGTGGCAGCCATGGGTAAATGCGCTGAAAGCCACCTGTAAGCCATCTGTAGCTTGAAATGATGCAAAGGTGTTTCTAGATACCATTTCCAGTCCTTCCACCATGGCTTGTTGGACTGAATTCCAACCTTGTGCAACATTTCAGGTGGAATAGCCATGATGACTCTGTCATAAGTAGGCTTATCAACTTTTGAAAGAGAAAATTTTCAACGAAATGCTTCCCAAGCCAAAAGGCTCATAGTGGGCCTGTGAAACATATCCTGAAGGGTCTGAACACCTTTTTTGTGAAATTTGAGAGCCTTTAAACCTTGCAATTTAGCCAAAGTTTGAATTGCAGAAGCTAGGAGAGGTGACCACCAAATATTAAGGTGATTGAATGAAAGACTAGCACGAAAACCATCACCAGACCAGCATAACCACTAGGTTTAACTTTTTCCCAGGCTTTCCAAATGCTCTTAACCACAAACATGCCCGAGATTTCAATTGGTTCTCTCATGACAAGGAGAGTTGAAAAACTAATTCCTTTCCAAGCCGGTTTGTGCATAGGATGTCCCATTTCAATGCTATGCCAGAGTAAAACTTTTCATGCCTCACAACTAGTGAGCGCACGAACAATCCATTTGACAGCCAAGGCAGTTCCTTGGCGGTGGGTAGAAAGACTACCAAGTCCTCCAGAATCTCTGAGAAGGCAGCAAAATTCCCATGCAACATGGTGAAAACCATGGCAAGTATCAGAAGAGGTCCATAGGAAATCCCACAAGAGTTTTTCTAGTTTAGCATAAGAGCTTTTTGAAGGAGCCCAACAAGAAGATAATAAACATGGGTTGCAGCCAAGATCTTAGAACAAACCTAGAATTTACCAGCCAGAGAAAGAGGCTTAGTAATCCAGACTGCAAGTTTTTGTTCCACACAGGTAAGAACAACTTGCCATAGGGTGGCAGAAGTGCCCTGGAACGCAAAAGGAATACCCAAGAATCTAAAAATTTCACCATGGCCAACCCAGCGCCAGCCATATTGCTGAAGCCAATGAGGAGTGGGAAGTATAGACTATCTGTAGCATAACATCTTGTGCCACTGAATGGAAGAACCTGAGGCTAAACAAAAGTTCTCCAAACAACCAAGAGCATTTTTAATAGAATTTTCTTCTTCCAGTAAAGTTAAAAAAGAGTCATCAGCAAAATGACCATTAACCAGTTGGCCGGATGAATTTGGTAAAGAAATACCATGAACAAGCCAATTGGAAACTGAATGAGCAAGAAGATAACCAAAAACTTTTGCTACAAGAATGTACAGGTTGGGGGCAAGAGGGCATCCTTGGCAGATTGATCTGAAAAGGCCAAAAGTATGAGACTGGTGGCCATTGATAGTGATACAAGAAGAAGCATCTGAAAAGAGCATTTTGACATATTGCATAAAAGAGGGTCCAAACCCTAATGTTGCAAGCATTGCAAGGATAAAGTGCCATTCAATGCGATCATAAGCCTTAGCAAAATCAATTTTTTAAAAAATTGCTTTTTGGTTTGATTTTTGGGCCCATTCCATTCCCTCCCAAATTGCAATGATATTATCTAATATATATCTGAACTTAATGAAGCCTGTTTGTTCAGGGCAGACAATCAAAGGAAGCAAGTTGCAGAGTTTGAGTGAAAGGGCTTTAGCAATGATTTGGTAAGAGACATTGAGGAGGGTAATGGGCCTCCAGTTGCAAATATCCTCCGGATCGCCAGCTTAAGTATGAACTTAATGTTTCCTTGATTTATAATATTTCCTAAAGAATTGGAATGAAAAGCTTCAAGGTAAACATTGTGTAAATCTTTTCCTAAACAATCCCAAAGGGCTTTGTAGAATTCACAACGAAAGCCATCAATTCTAGGTGCTTTCCCATCAGCCATAGAACAGACAGCTTCTTTAAGATCTTCAATGGTCAAAAGTTGATCACAGAAGTGAGTCTGGGCTGAGGACAGCCTTTTTGGAACAACAGCAAGATAATCCTGCAAAGCAATTTGTCACTCAGGAGTGTAATCTTGAGCAGTGAAATTTTTTTCATAATGTCTTACAAAAGCTTGGAGAATGTCTGGCAGATTTGTATGAACATCATTGTCCTCTTTGATTTGTTTAATACCGTGTGAGGAATGTCTAGCTCAAAGAGTAAGAAAAAACTCCTTAGAAACACGGTCCCCAATTTTTAGCCAGTACATTATGGCTTTAAGTTGCACTCCTCTGGCAACATGGTAGTCAACCATTTGTTTTTGATGCTGTAAATTGGCAACAAGGACTTGCTTAGAAGGAGAAAACAACTCAACAACTAAGGCTTCAGAAGCAAATTTCAAAGCAGTGACAGTAGCTTCATAAGCCCTTCTCCTGAAATTGGCTAGCTGATGGCCATAGATGTGAAGAAACCTCGTTGTGCGGGTAATAGCATCATTCCACCACTTAATCCAGCTAGTAGCATGCAACAACCGGCATTCGAAATTCCAAATAGTTGAAATGTGTGCCAAGGTGGGTTGATGAGCAAGCAAGGAAGTGTTTAGAAAAAAACTAAGATTTCATGGCGCATGGCTGAGTGAGCTGCCACTCAATGGCAAACTAAATTGGAAAGTGATCTGACAACGTCACATCCACTATCGGCTGCACAGGAAGGGTGGATGACGTGGAGAAGTTAAAAAAAGATTGTGCAAAAATCATAGCACGATCAAGGCGTTTAAAGACCCTATCATTTCTAGCTCAAAAATTGCACCAAGTATGCCATAAAGGACTGGAGTGACGGCGACCAACATTGAGATAAAAAAATTTCAATTTATTGCGCATATGGAACCAGGCCTCTCTTTCACTAGCTGGCCAACGAAAAGGCAGAACACCATCCTTATCAGTAGCCATTTCAACCATATTAAAATCTCCATATTAAAATCTCCACAAATAAGCCACATGGCCACGGGCATTGAATCCGCAATCCACCGCCACAAAGCAGATCTTTCTGACGCATCATTTGAAGCATAGATATTAATAATCCCAAAAGAGTGATTATTAATATTAAGAAGTGTCTAGACTAACCGGTTGGTGGGATCCACCCCATGATCCACCACTAAATCATGCCACCGAGGGGACAAAAGAGTAGTTACACCACCTTTGCTAGCCTCATGGGCGGTGGAGAAACATTTACTGGTTGGCCAAATACAATGGCAAGTTGAAGACAAAAGAAAGCCTGTAACTTTAACTTCTTGCATGCACAAAACATCAAGAGAAACATAATGATGGAGAGAATCATGAACAGAGTACTTCCTAGAGAGGTCAGTGAGACCTCAAACATTCCAAGAGAGAAAATTCATTTAAAATCCTCCATCATCTCCCCAGAATCCAGGCTTCCAAATGAAGCAAAACTATTCTGAAGAAAGTCAGTGGGGTTTGACACAAATTGAAGAGGAGGGATTTGATGTTTTTTAAGCTCCTAACAGTTTCTCCCTCCTCAGGAAGATCACGACTACGAGAGCGCCTGCGAGGCGACACAGAAGGATTGACACGGGCTCTTGCCCTTGGCGGTGATGCTCACTGTGAAGGTAGCACAAGAGGGCTCTTATTGATGTCCTTCCCGCCATTCGCAAAAAGCTTTGAAACCTCTTTAACTGCTTCGGCGGGTTTGAGAACATCTGCAAAGGGTTTCACTCCATGTTTGCGATTGGTAACAGTAGCCCAAGTGTCCATTGGTTTAGAAACCACCTCCTTGGGCATAGTTGTTACATGGTTTGCTACAGGGTGTGCATGTACAGTCTCCCTAGGAGGAACCAAGGTTCGAGGCACAACAAGCGGACAATCCCTAATTTTATGCTCTACTGACTGACAGTGATGGCAAGTATTGGGCAGATTGAAGTATGTGACTTTCTGGGTGTACCGAAGGGGATCAATTTGAATGTCAATAAATTCCTTCAGGTCTTTCAAAAGATCCACCTCAACATAGACACACTTTTGAGGTCATGCTTGAAAGAACCTATCAGGTTCAACACAAATAACTCTTCCTAAAGAAGAGGCAATGTCATGCAGGAAATGCAGACAAGGCAAAGGCAAACCAGGGAATTCAATCCACACATGAACTTTGTGTTTGGTATCATCAGAGGCCACAAAATCTCGTGTCCACTATTGGAAGACCAACAGGGAAGACCGAACATACCAAGGGCCATGGTTCCAAATTACTTGAACATGGCTAACTTCCACAAAACGGAAAAGGAAAAAGCCTTTGGTCAGATTTTGGACCATATCAAGGTGGACCCCATGAGGGACCCAAGCCTTTTGGACCCATTCTTTGAGCATAGATTCAGGGGGAGTTCTCCTGACAAAATAACCAATGACAGTATGCTACTCTAACCATAAACAAGTAGTATCAAATTCTTGTGATGGTAAGATCACATCAGTAGGAGAGTCTGAGGGCTTACCTCGTGGAACACCTTTTGAACAAACTTTCGGGGACGCTTGGTCGGTGGAGGAGCCATTGTTCAGAGCCGAAGAACTGCCAACACCAGCAACAAATGTTGGGTTAGAAACGGTAAGAGGCATTTAAATGGCCAAGAAGCCGCAATAAATGTGGGCGTACAGAAAAAAAAAAGCTATACTTTCTGCACCTAGAGCGCGGTATGAACCTAGAGAGACAATGGTGGCCAATTTCAAAAATATGCAGAGCAAAAAAAACTCATATACTAGAATATTTTTAACCATTGTTCACAAAACAACACAAAAGGCCCAAATATACTCAAACTTTTGAGAAATTGATAAAGCGTCCTTAATCAGGGTGTTTAATTCATTCTTGGATATTCACTTCATTACATGAAAGTAAGCTAATAGAAAAAACACTTTCTATGCTAATCACTAAGGAGAGAAATGCATGCAAAATATGAACTAGTAGTTTTTTAAAAAATTACACAATCAAACAATACCACAATGACACAATGTTTTCCTAGGAAAATCGTTTCAGAAAAAACCTAGCCTCCAAATCTTGAACCAATGTATTCACAATACCAATCTTATTACAATACATCGATAGGATCAAGCCTTCACAAGAGAACAACCAATACAAGTTTGGAGAAATTTTGGTAGAATAACCCCCTATAAAATTACATCATACTACATCTCCATCTTAGGCACCAATATATAGAAGATACAAAATAAAAAACTAAAAATGGTAAAACCATAAACCATGGGAGAATATCACCCCAAAAATGGAACCCAAATCCCCATGAGGAATTTCAATGTCCAACTCCCATGATGAGTCAGCATGCTAATATTAGAAGATCCTTTTATGCTATCATAATCCATCATAACCAACTCACCAACTTGGGCACTCCATTATCCCCATTCAAAGATGCATTATGACACATAATAATATTTGGCAAGATTCCAATATAACTCCCCTATAATCATGATTTTATGTGTCATGCAATTTGTCATAAGTAATTTCCATCTTATAATGTCATAAGATGCTCTTACACATCATGATGACATTAGATGCTCTTACAACTTCCTACACACACTACAAAATATAATGCCACCTTAAGGTGGGACACCCTCTTTCCCATATGAGAACAAAATAATACATAAATATAACTAATTAATAATTACAAAATATTGGAATGCAAGGTTGAGACAACTTTCTTGGAACATTCTCACTTATCAAATACCTTGCAAAAGAGTAAAGGGGAACTCCAACACTAAAATCTAACTAATCACTTGAACTTCTTTATGCTTACAAGCATTGTTAATGCATCTGCAATATTCACTAACGTGCCAACCTTTTCAAGAATCACCCTTTCATCATCTACCACACATCATGAACAAAATGATACTAAACATCACTATTCTTTGTTCATGCGTGAAAAGTTAGGTTCTTTTCCAAGCCAATGGAATTTTGACTATCACATCCAATTTGAACTACTCTCTAACTTAGGCCAACATTTGAACACAATATCTAAAGATAGCTTGCATCCTTATATGCATGCATAGCTACAATATACTCTACCTTTTTCATGGATAAAGTGACCATATATTATCACTTGCTCAACCAACTAATTGTATCGCCAAATAGTTTAAAAACATAACCACTAGTAGATCTTCTATTGTCCACATTTACCCAATTTGATTCAACAAATTCTTGGATCTCCAAGTGATGTTGCAAGTACCACAAATTTTGTTTTTTTACAAATAAGCTTCACTCTGTTACAAGTGACCACCATGATGCTACAAGTGCAAGCAACCACCATGATGCTGCAAGTGACCCTCACTATGTTGCAAGTGACCCTCACTATGTTGCAAGTGACCCTAGTAGCAAATAGAATATTTGATAATGTCCCACAACTACTCAAAGACTCTCTTCACTACTACCTAATGTTCTATGGCAAGATTAGCCATAAACCATCTCAAGGATCCCATTGCTTTGGCAATGTCAAGTTCGGTGTAGTTCATAGCATACATCAAACTACCAACTAAACAAACATAAGGAACATGAGACATATCCTTCACCTTTGTAGGTGAAGATAGACACTGATCATTTAATAACTTAGTCCCCACCAAAATAGAAACACTCATTGGTTTGTTGTTTGTCATTCTAAAATTCTATAACATATACTCAACATACTTACTCTGTCCAAGGGGATAGCTTAATTGGTCAAAATATTGGGTTCTCATTATGGAGACCCAAGTTCAAATCCCCATAGGGACATCTAATGTTGAATTCTAAGTTGTGACTCTTGGTCTTCCATAGTTGGATTCTAATGTAGATGTGGTATCTAAATAATGTGGATTGCTAAGTAGTGACTCTTGGTCTTCCATAGATGATTTCCAGGACTTTATATCCCTTATCATTCCCTTACTATTACTAAATATCAATACATCATCCACACACAAAGTGATAACAAGGAAATGATCACCATCTTTCTTAAAATATACACAGTGATTTAATTTGGAACTTACAAATCCTAACTTCAAAACATATGAATCAAACTTTTGGTACCACATTCTAGGCACTTGATTGTTTGAGACAAAACGAAGATTTCTTCAATCTACAAACTAATGACTCATTTCCTTTTACCATGTAGTACTTAGACTGTATCACGTAGATTTCTTCCTCCAAGTCACCATGTAGGAAAGTTGTCTTCACATTTGTTTGCTCAATCTCAAGATCAAAAGTTGTTGCAATAGATAATAAGAACCAAATAGATGTGAGGTTAGAATCTGGAGAAAAATCTCACCAAAATTAGTTCCCTCAACCTAGGAATATCCTTTTGTAACTAGTCTCAACTTGTACTTTTTAACACTACCATTTGAATCAAATTTCTTCTTGAAGATCCATTTACAACCAATAGGCTTCCTCCCCTTTGGTAATTGAACCAAGTCCCATGTGTCATTCTTTTTAAAGTATCCATTTCATCATCCATGGTAACTTTCATAGCTCACTATCATCCATCTCCACTGCCTTAGTCACAATTTGAGGCTCATTAGTGTTTGTAATCAAGGCAAAATTACATCAAAAATTAGGTGGGATATACCTCTTTGGTTACTTCCTCTATCAAGTGGACCTCCTTACACACTAAGGTGGAGGTTCTTCCTTTGAACTATCTAAGCTCTTTATACCATCCTCCTCATCAAGTCCATCTTGAACCTCTAGTTCAACCTCAAGTGCAGTTGTCTCAGTCTTTTGCTATAATTGCATTGTAGACTTCACACTCCCATCTAGTTGCTCAATTGAAGGAGAATGTTTGCTCTCCCTGAAGACTTCATTTCAACCATACAATGCCTTGTTTGTCATAGGATCTTAAATCTCATATCCTTTCACACCACTGTTGTAGCTAATATGAAGATAAACATGATTACCGTATAATCTAACTTTGATCACCTATCCTTAGAGACATGAGCATATGCCAAACAACCAAAAACTCACAAATGTTGTTGAAGTGTGGGATTTTTTCCCATCCAAACCTCTATAGGGGTTGTCTCAACAAGTGTTGATATAGGATACCTATTAATTAGGTAACATGTAGTGCTAACCATCTTTACCAAGAAATTTTGTTCCAAACTAGCCTCACCAGGTATACTTCTACCCCTCTCCATCAACAACCTATTCGTTCTTTTTGCAACTCCATTTTTTTGAGAATGTATAGAGTTGTCTTATACCATGAAACACTATTCTATTTGCAAAATCTATCAAGCTAAACAATATTCTCCACCATTATTTTCTCTAAACACCTTGATCTTTCTGCTTGTCTTATTCTCCACAAGGGCCTTATGATCCTTGAATTGACTACAAACCTTAAATTTATTCTTGATAAAGTAGATCCAAATTCCTCCTAGAGAAATCATCAATAAAAGAAACATAATACATGGATTTTCCGATGAAGGCACATCTATAAGACCAAACACATCACTATGAATAAGATCAAGGAAAATTGAATGTGATTCTATTTACCATAAATACAATGTTAACAAATTCAAAGTCAAGAGAACAATCAACCAACCCATCGATAAGATTTTTATTTTTCAAGGTCCTAAGACCCTTCTTAGCTATGTGGCCCATTTGCTCATGCCACAACATAGACTTCTCAATTGGTAAGTTACTATCTAAGGTGAGAACATGCTTAAAAACTGACACTACATTTTCAATTGTTACAAGTCCCCTTATTACAAGTGACCTTGTTGCAAGTATTGATGCTATAGGTCCCTTTGAGATAAATACCAATCATATAGGTGTAGATGTTGTAGGTACCAAAGTTGCAGACTTCGATGTTGTAAGTCCCTTTGCTACAGGTATTATCAAATTGTTACACTAAATGTAGGTGCTAGAATCAAGGTAAAAAAATTCCCACTTGAACTCCCTATGCCAACACCACAACTCCATGAACAATCTTACACTCATATTGTTCATTTTACTAATAGATAATAGGTTTCATGCCAAAAACAAGATATGTATAACTCCTAAAATACCTTTGATCCTCCCATTGGAAAATCTGATCTTGACTTGAAGCCATTGTCCAACAATACTTAGAAAAAAGTTGTCACCAAGGTGGACCTTTCCACCATCACATTTCTCATAGTCATAAAACCACTCCCTATGGGGGGTTATGTGGAAAGAGGCACCATAGTCGATTATCCATGTATCCTCACATGCATGCATGGAAAGTGTGACAATAGATGCATCTAATTAATCTTGAGAAGCTTGATAATATGAATCATCATTTGATTCATTTTTTCTTTCTTCTTCTTACAATCTTTCTTGATATGGCCTTTCTTACCATGGTTCCAACATTATACCTTAGATTTACAAAAGATTTTGATCTCCTTTGAGACTTAGATTTGCTCTTGTCCTTTTTCTTACCTTTTTCCTTCAACGCCAATGAACAACTAGTGCTTCCTTGGGAGCTTTGAAATCCTTCTACCTCATCTACTCTTAGAGAAAAGAAGGCATTATCTCATCAAGCACAAGCTTTTAAGTAGTACTTCCAGTGGTCATCACCAGATTGTTCCATGAGTTTGAAAAATATAAAAGGTCATGAAATGATCTTCTTCTTCCATCTTCACACTAATAGACTATAACTAGCTCATAATGGTGTTAAATGCATTAAGGTGCTCAACAACTAATTCCCCATCACCCATCCTCAAAGTATACAATTTTTTTCGTAGACAAATCTTGTTCACCAAGGATTTATCCTAGTACAACTTTCCAAACTTTTCCTGTTACATGATCCTCAACTTGTGATTTAGCTTAATCTTACTTTTCCATGGTAATCAGGATGATTAGTTAAGAGTTGAATGATTAGATGTTTGTGGAAAATGTCAGATTAATCATTGATTATGAGAATACTGACTAAAGATAGTTAGTTATGAATTATTTGTCCATATGAATATTTAATTAGATGATGATGCACTGATCATGGTTTTATGATGTTGAGTGTGAACAGGGAATGAATTGTCCTTCGAAGACGGAAGGAGAGTATCATCCGGGAGGAAGAGATAGATGTTGGGAAATGGGGTCAATTGCCATCTAAGTGTCAGACTTTATGTCATTATGAACCTTGTAAGTTGGCATAAGTTACGTCTTCCTTTGATAGTTGATTTTCCTTTTGCGTCGTCATGTCGACGGAGTCATTTTGACAACAATTGCATCAACCTGACCAAATGATGTTCTTAAGAATGTCATAGTGAGTCGAGAGTTGGCCTTGCCATATGGTGGGAAACCATCTTGTTTCCTCCATCTAGTCCCAAACCAAGATTTTAAACCTATTATTCTTGATATACTATGTTTTGGGTTTTAGCGAAGAAGGGGGAACGGTGCTAGTTGAGTGCCGACATGGCTCTATTGATAGTAATAATAAGAAAGCACTGAGACTCATGGGATGAGTCAATAGCACTTGTGGTGCATGTTAAACCATTGTATAGAGTTTATGATCATAGGCTCGACTTGCATGTCGCTGATGCCCTAGCCATGAACTGTTGTTATAATCTTTCTGTACCTTAACTATAGATTGTGCCAATAGGACTTAATCACATTCTTGGAAACTTTCATACATTGAATTTGATTTCTATTAAAAGGTTATTATGATAACCAAAGGCAGTATTTGTTTTCTACCCTCGATAGAGGAAGAGGGACTACAATATAATGATTATTGTCTTAATCCATGGCAGCTTGCATGCATGTCGATACATTACAAAGATTACTCTTCTTGTTGTGGCAATCATTAAGAGTAAAGAAGCATATATAGCTTAAGCCTTACTTGTATATGATAATGTGAATCAAACCCTATTGATTACTTATGATCGAACTCCATGAGGAGAGTGTTTATCATTAAAACCCACATGGGTATTGGGTATGGTCTAATATTAAAACCCTCTTTAATAGTTAAGGCAATGTATGTTGATAACTGAGAGGGGGGGGGTGAATCAGTTATCCTAATTATTTCCTTTGTTGAACTTTCTTTTTAATTGATGCAGCATTGAATCAAACACAAAAACATTATCATGAAATAAGAAACACATGACACAGTATTTTTGACGTGGAAACCCTGTTAAGGGAAAAAACCACGGGGTGATTAACCCAAAATTATTCTCTGTTAGAAGAATAGGAAATTACAAAATGGCACTTGCCAATTAGGGCTCACTGCCCGAGCACACTGCTCACAAAAGGCCCACTGCCTACAATAAGACACACTGTCTACAAAGTGATAAAAATCACAGTCTTGAACTGATTGGAAGCATCTGCATATGCTGGAGTTCAGTTCCGGTTAGGCTTAGTACACTGATCTGCTGCACTTCATCTTTTCTCTGTTCTTTATTCTGCTATCCTTTCACATTCCGGATCTGTCTTGGTACTTCTGCTCTGTTCTACACTTCTTCGCATATATCATAACATCCTCCATACTTCACAACTAAATCCATCCTCTATATATATATCCGCACAAGTAATTTCATCATCTTTCTAGTCGGCATCCGGAACAGTCTAGTTTCTTACAAACTCTGTTCTGTCGGCTGAATCCTTCCTCACCAAGCAATGCGGATCAAGCATATACTTGTAGATATCATTAATCATGTCGGCCAAACATGATTCATGCCTTCACAACCTTTATCATCAATAGTAACACATCCGAAAAAGTAGTCTGATACTCTGTCAGTCAGTTCTTCCTCTGTTTTCACTATCTCTTAGGAATTCGAAACTCAACTATTCATATCTTTTTCCTTGTCCATCACCGGAGGCTAAATACTTGGAATATACCACTCAAGGTAGTCCTCTTGACTTCCCCAAATCCACACTGTACCAAGACACTTCCTCTGAGAGATCCGGACCAATCTGTCGGACCTTGCCACATGCTCTGTTCTTGTTCACCGGACCACAACAATCTTTATTCTGACTTCCGGTAGAGACACATCATGACTTGCGGATATGTGGGATGACCTTTGTTGCCATCAATGACAACAACCATGAATCCATATAGTGTCTCTTGCCAACAATCTCCCCCTTTGGCATTGATGGCAACACTTAGTGAAAAATGACTAAGTGTTTACACTATGCTCCCCCTTTGCTGATGCTCTGTCTTTATATACAATTTCCGGAACTCCCCCTTAATTGGATTCCTCATTTTTCACTGCTCCTCACTCCCCCTTTGACATCAATGGCAAAGGGTAGGGTCCGCACATCAAAATTTTCAAAAATTTTCTATACACAGCCGCATATTTACATACTCACATATACTGAAGAATGTCTACAAAGGATGTCTGCAATTGGATCATTTCTGTAGCCCAACTTTGCTTCATTCTATCCAAAATTGAAATGTGACCACTCAACAAAAATGCAAAAGCTTCTGCCCGCTTGAGATCTGTCGGATCATTTGTTTGGGCGGTGGTCTGAGCATCACTGATGGCCTCATGCATAGTTTCCAACTTAGGGATTATAATCCGTCTAAGTTCTCCCATCCGGTTAGTGATGTTCTTCCTTTCCTTCTCAAGATTCTTTATTTCATTCAAGACTGCAATAGTCTGACATTCTTGATTTATTATGGAGTAAGAGAGAGGATCAAAACTTTGAGATAAGCTTTGTAGCTTGTCCTGTTCCTCTTTTATTTTCTTATCAATTGCTGCTGTTGCCTTTGACCAGGATATACAAAATTTGTAAATGTCACCGCCATCCTTAAGAGCATTCTCTAAGCTCTTTATTCCAATACTCACAATCTTCTTATCTTTAGAGATTAATTCTAATACTTCTGAAAATCTTTTATCCATAATTCCTTCCGGACCTTTTCTTCAGCAGATTTTTCTAGAGATTCAAAATGTGTACTAACACTGCTGACTAAGGTTTTGAGATTACCGGAAGAGGAGGCTGTGGGATCCTTTTGAAAGGATGGCATGATATTTTCTAGCACTCCAGATGCTACCTCCATAAGCTCACAGTCTTCCATGTGAGATTTCAGCAGCTTCTCTTTGACTTTCTCATTTGCAAATGAGGCTATTTTCATTGTTTGCACCGGTGACAAAGAGTCAAAATCTAAGGGTCCTTTTAGCAGGTCCGGTTCATCAATTTCTATAGTGGCTTTGCTCAAAAATTGTTGAACAGTTTGTGCAGTGTCTCTTGCCGGAGACAGATGTTTCTTTTCTTCTGCAGTCTTGGAACTGTCAACCTCTTTGTCTTCCACCCCTGCTTCCTTCTCCTGTAATTTCTCTTCTTCTTTGGATCCGGAGACTGTAGGGGAAACCGGAGGAGAGATGCTTGTCTGTTCAGGGCCCACTTCTTCTGGAACAGATGATTCCAAATCCGCAGCTGTTTCTGCACCTAAGTCCTCTACAACAGGAAGATTGAACCTTTTGAAGGCCTTCTGGAGGATCTCTTCTGTCTCTTGGGCCACTTTGTCAGTCTCACCAAGCATGAGTTGATTCATCCTGGCTTTACTTCTGAACTCATCTTTGCAGTCCTTGAAGATTATGTTCATTGTCTTGGGATCAATTTGAGGATATAGCTGAATAGCTATCTGCTCCCGGATCTCAAGATCTTTTGCATGAGCATTGTTCTTTTATACTTCTAATTCCTTTTCTAGGCTTTTAGGAATAAGAGATATGATCTCAATGAAAGCCTTATTGTATATGTTCAGATATTTGACTGTGGCTTCCTGCAGAGTCTTTTGGTCAGCCTCACTGAAGTCATCATAAGATTCAGTCATTGGTTGAAGGTTTCCATCCACCGTGACTGACTTGATTACATTCTCTAGAGACAGAGTGGGCTTTTCAACAGATACCTCTGCCATTTCATCCTTGTCTTGTCCTGTGGAGGGTTTACCGGATCCTTTCTTCTTCTGCTTCTTTATTTCTTTTACTCCCTCATCTGACTCTGTTTCCTCTTCATCCTTTTGGCTTTCATAAGCCCTTGTGGCTTTTGTCTTGGATCTTTTACCGGATGCTTGGACTTCCGGTTTTGAACTTTTGGTTGAGGGAGGTGCAGATCTTTTTGATGATCTGGTCCAGGTGGGAGTTTCAACCGGAACACTTTCTTTACTCTTCTCTTCTTCCTCAGCCTTCCTCCTCTTTTCCCGGCTGGCATCAAGTGCCTCTTTTGAGATGCCTAGGCCTTGAGCAATATGCTCAACTTCTTTTCTTACCTTCCTCTTTATCTCCGGTTCCCTGAGTTCTACATGTATCTTTACACTCAGTTCCTCAAAGGTTCCAAACCTTTCTGCCTTAGGATCTTTGGGCTGGCTTAGCATGTGTTGAACATGCAGCTCTACTATCTGTTCATCCACTTCATACCCCATGGGCATGATCCAAACAGTCCTTGGCTCCACTGCCTCCATTAGACACTGATCTGTTTCTACCATGAAGCATACTGTGTCTTTGTACTTTTCAACAAGGGATTGGGGTATTCTTTCTCTTGCATGCATCATGCTTTGGAAGTTCTTGAAGTATCCCCATAGAGCTGTATTTCTTGCTTTGGCATCCCCAAGTCCATGCAAATAGTCTCTGATTTGGATGGCAACCGGTCTGTCATTCTGCCATACCCATCCACTGGATCCGGGAAGCTCATTCATGTAGTAAAAGAAGAGACAAAGGATCAGATTGCCATACTTGAAGGAGTTTTTCTTGTCCTTCTTGATCTTCTGCAGATTTTCAAAGAGTTGGTTCACAAGAAGCTCACACAAGTCATAGTCTGCATTCTCCTTTAACATTTGATAAGCTGTGTAGATTGCAGTTCCCGGTACTGAATTTTCCCTACTGGAATGATAGATTTTGTAACCAATTATCATAGCTGCAAATTTGACATCCGGTTCAGTGATGTCATCAACTATCATAGCTCTCTTGTCAAACTTGGATCCGGTTGCATCACTAACTGTCTGATTTTTGACAGACTTGAGAACAGGTAATCCACCGGATGAGTGCAGACCGGTTACAGCCCTAATTGCATCTTTGGTGATCTTGAAGGGCTGGTTCAACCATAGGAAATTGTCATGTACTCTACTTAGTACATACCGGACCCATTCATCTTCTTCAAAACAGGGGAAATGAATGCACTGTGCAAAGTGTTTGTCCCGGATGGCTTTGTACTGAGGTTTGATCTCAAAGGAGTCATCTTATGCGCCTTCGGTTTGCACGGAGTGGTGGGATTGATTTCTTTATGCAATGACTTCGGCAGGAGATCTTTGGTGTGCTTGATGAATTTTGTTGCAGAGCTCCACTTTTTGCTTCTTCTTGAGTGCAGAATGAGCAAATGATTTTTGAGAAATCCCTTATATTGCTCCGTAAACCCTAATATCTGTTTGCAATAAATGCTTCACCTATATTATTCCGGTTTGCCTTGTCCGGATAGCTTGGAGTATCCCGGATCAGTCCTGATCTGTGAACATCATCCGGATCTTTTAATCATGAATAAATTGAGGTGACACATTACAAGAACATTCCAAACACTCTGTCCAATCCGCAGAATAAGATAGTGCACTTCCGGATCTCTCCGGACCTGTTTGTAATCCTCTGTCATACCGGAGCATCTCCCGGAACAGGTCTTACTTGATCGATTACAGCTTCTTCATAACTCCATGCGGACCTCTGAAAACTTATCTGGATCATCTCAGGACTTATATATTTAAACCCTTTACTCCGCATCTTGTGCCACATCCGGCACCACTTGATTTGCTGGGGGAACATGATTTTCTTTGAGTCTCCCCCTGAGCCAGAGCTCACTTTTTAATTTCTGGAAGAAATATCAGCACCAGAGTCTGGTGCGGATCCAACCTCTACATTCTCTGAACTTTTCTTCACCCAAATCTTGCTCATCTGATTCCTAACTTCATCCGCATTCATCTTTTGTTTACCCTTATCTTGATTCTGATTATACACCGGACCTCTTTTGTCCTGATTCTTGCTTCTGCAGACTTTAGCATTATGACCGGACCTATTACAGATTTGGCAAATAACATTTCTTTGCATATTTGACTGATATCCTCTTGATTTGCATTGATTAGCCATATGACCTACTCTATTGCATGTAAAGCATCTACCTTTGAATGATTTGTTTACTTGCATATTTCTGCATTCATGGGATTTGTGTCCATACCTTTTGCAGTTGAAGCACTGTCCGGAGAAGGATGAATTAATCTGATTAATTCTCTTTCTGCACTGATTAGCTTTGTGACCAAAATGGTTGCAGCTGTGGCAGTATCCATTGAAAGATGGATATCTTTGGGCATTGGGCTGTCTTATCGAAGGTCTTCTAGGCCTGCTCCTTGGATTTTCTGATCCAAAGTTCTTTTGACTGGATCCGGAGCTTTCTCCTTTCTCATATCCCAAACCATACCTGTCATCTGTCCTCTTTTGACTTCCAAGAAGAACTTCAAGTTGAGCAGAACTTATCTTGAATTTCTCTTTATATTCATTTGCTGTTTGAAGGTCTCTTTTGAGAGAGGCAATTTGATCCTTAAGTTTTTCTTCATTATCTTTGGCATCTTCAAGATCAGATTCAAGATGTCTGATAATCCTGTCCATCTGGTGGCATTCTTCTGATTTTTCTTTGAGAGATTGTCTTAGATTGTCTTCAGCCTTTCTTTTTTCTTCAATCTCTTGAGTAAACTTTATAGTTCCTGATTCCATTTCATGTCTTAACATAATGACTTCTTTTGATAACTTTTCACATAACTTGGTTTGCTCAGTCAATTCTTCATTTGTATTGCTTTCATCACTTTGTCTTGCCAATTGTTGGAGCAGCTCCTTTCTCTTTTTCATAGAGAGACTTAATTTGTCTTTTAATTCTCTCATGAATTCATCAGCCTGTTTGAGTCTTTCCTTTAATTCATTGACTTCAGAATTTGACTGTTCAAGATCCTCAAGGGCAGTCTTGAGTTGCTCTCTTAAACCATATGCATCCATTTGAACTCCCAGATCTTCCTCAAGCTGTTAGGCTCTATTAGGAGGAACTTAGCTCTGATACCAATTGTTGATAACTGAGAGGGGGGGGGTGAATCAGTTATCCTAATTATTTCCTTTGTTGAACTTTCTTTTTAATTGATGCAACATTGAATCAAACACAAAAACATTATCATGAAATAAGAAACACATGACACAGTATTTTTGACGTGGAAACCCTGTTAAGGGAAAAAACCACGGGGTGATTAACCCAAAATTATTCTCTGTTAGAAGAATAGGAAATTACAAAATGGCACTTGCCAATTAGGGCTCACTGCCCGAGCACACTGCTCACAAGAGGCCCACTGCCTACAATAAGACACACTGTCTACAAAGTGATAAAAATCACAGTCTTGAACTGATTGGAAGCATCTGCATATGCTGGAGTTTAGTTCCGGTTAGGCTTAGTACACTGATCTGCTGCACTTCATCTTTTCTCTGTTCTTTATTCTGCTATCCTTTCACATTCCGGATCTGTCTTGGTACTTCTGCTCTGTTCTACACTTCTTCGCATATATCATAACATCCTCCATACTTCACAACTAAATCCATTCTCTATATATATATCCGCACAAGTAATTTCATCATCTTTCTAGTCGGCATCCGGAACAGTCTAGTTTCTTACAAACTCTGTTCTGTCGGCTGAATCCTTCCTCACCAAGCAATGCGGATCAAGCATATACTTGTAGATATCATTAATCATGTCGGCCAAACATGATTCATGCCTTCACAACCTTTATCATCAACAGTAACACATCCAGAAAAGTAGTCTGATACTCTGTCAGTCAGTTCTTCCTCTGTTTTCACTGTCTCTCAGGAATCCGAAACTCAACTATTCATATCTTTTTCCTTGTCCATCACCGGAGGCTAAATCCTTGGAATATACCACTCAAGGTAGTCCTCTTGACTTCCCCAAATCCACACTGTACCAAGACACTTCCTCTGAGAGATCCGGACCAATCTGTCGGACCTTGCCACATGCTCTGTTCTTGTTCACTGGACCACAACAATCTTTATTCTGACTTCCGGTAGAGACACATCATGACTTGCGGATATGTGGGATGACCTTTGTTGCCATCAATGACAACAACCATGAATCCATATAGTGTCTCTTGCCAACAATGTATGCCTAGGGTATCATAATCGTGATTCTAACCTATATGGCAGATCACAATAATGCTATAAACCACAAAAAAACCTAGATTGGAAAACTTGGTTTGACTTTTATTTTTTACTGGAAAATGGAACAGAGTGACAAGGAGTCACAAATTCCTGGTTAAGAAAGCAATCCATTATTTTTGGTATACTCCTAAATTAGGAGTCGATTGTCCTACTATTGGACTATGAACCGAAGTAAATCCACTTGGACCTAGAGTGAAAGGTCGAATTAAGCATATTGTAGGATGAGACAACTTCTAAGTTAAGTTAGGGTGGTGGACATACGACGACGTTCATTGCGTAATGTACATGTATGTAAATCTTTGGCCAAAGTAATGCATCCGTCTCTACATGCATTATCAGTCCATAGTGTTCCAGATGGTATAATGTCTCCAGTAGTGTCATGCATAGTTAAAGTGGATCTATAGTTGCATGACCGAGAGACATTATCAAGGACACAAAACCAGATACTCAGATGGCAAACCTAATGGTTCCTAATATCTATACCTTCCGTGAAGGGTAGGGTCGCTTCTAGGAAGGAATTTGTGTAGGGGACCACTGGTCTATGGTTGGAGGAAAAGCACTCGGATGATGCTCTCCTTCCCAAGCATGAGACAAGCCAAGGCTTATAAAGACAAATGTCAAGAGATCCAAATGCGGTACTTTTCATTTTATGACTTGATGGTCAATTGTTATGTATAATTTGATATTTGATGCCTTGAGCATAGTTTGTATTGTTGGCAAGAGACACTGTGTGGCTTCATAAGTGTTGTCATTGATGGAAACAAAGTCTATCCCACACATCCGCAGTACATATTATGCCTATACTGGAAGTCAGATTGAAGATTATCTTGGTTCGGTGAACAAGAACAGAGTATGTAACAAGGTCCGACAATCAAGTCCGGATCTCTCAGATGGTGTAACTCATTAAGTTGCGGACTTGGACAAGTCAAGAGGGCTATCATGACTACTGTAATCCAAAGATTTAGCCTCTAGTGATAAAGAAAGAAAAAGATATGAGGCTCTGAGTGTTGGGTTCCAATCAGGCAGAGCAAATAGAGGAAGAACTGACCGGTAGAGTATCAGACTTCAATCCGAATGTGTAAAAGGTCCTGATCAAGCAATCTATGATATTATACATTGTTAGCTGACATGATTTATGACTTCTATGCCTATATTTTTGATACGCATAACTAATCAAGCATGGATTCAACCGACAAATCGATAACTTACAAATATCTCAAGTGTTCTTGTTGCCGACTAAGAAGTTGTTGGAAATCCTTGATGTGGATATATATACCTGATGGATTCAAGCCTGTAAGTGTGTTAAGCAAATAGTATGTATGGTTAAGTGTGAAGATAAGAAAAGATAAGTGCGAAGGCAGTAATTCAAGCCCGGAATGTAACAGGAAAGTTATATTGAGTAGAGGAAGAATGAAATGTGCCAGATCAGTTTATTGTGCCTAACCGGAACTGAAATCCTGCATGCATAGATGTTGTTCATCAGTTCAAACACCTTTGTATCTTCTATAAGCATTTGTAGACTGTAAGTCTCTTGTAGGCAGTGAGCCAGTTCTAAATTTGTACTCCTTATTCTTTTAACAGAGAATACAATCTTGGGTTAGTCACCCCATAGTTTTTCCCTTAATAGGGTTTCCACCTAAAAATCCTTGTGTCATGTGTTAATTTCTTTTCATCTCTTATGATTGTCTTGTTTTGACATAACATTAAATGATAAGTTAAGAAAAAGTAAGAAAATAGAAAGATATAAGATAACTGAGTCACCCCCCTCTCAATTATCTGCATTGTTTCCAACAATTGGTATCAGAGCTAAGTTCCTCTGAATAAAGCCTAATAGCTTGAGGAAGATTTGGGAATCTCAATGGATGCATATGGTATGAAGGAATAACTTCAGTCTGCCCTAGATGATCTTGAACAATCCCACTCTAAAGTCAATAATTTGAGAGAAAGACTCAAACAAGCTAATGATTTCATAAATGAGCTAAAAGAAAAACTTAGTATTTTTGTGAAAAAGAGAAAGGAACTACTCCAAAAATTAGCCAATCAGAGTGAAGTTAGTAATTTTGATGAAGATCTGAACGAGAAAAATAAGCTATGTGAGACGCTGAAAAAAAAGTCATTATGGTAAGGCATGAAATGGAATCAGGGGTTATGAGATTCACCCAAGAAATTGAAGAAAAGAGAAAGATTGAAGATAATCTAAAACAATCCCTCAAGGAGAAAACAGAGGATTGCCTCAAAATGGATAGAATAATCAGGCATCTTGAATCTGATCTTGAAGAAGCTAGAGACAATGAAGAACAACTTGAGAATCAGATAGACACTCTTAAACAAGATCTTCAAATTGTAAATGAATACAAAGAAAAATTCAAGATAAGCTCAGCCCAACTTGAAGTTCTTCTTGAAAGCCAAAAGAGGGTAGATGATAAGCGTGGCTTGGGATATGAGAAAGGTGAAAGCTCTGGATCCGGTCAGAAGAACTCTGGATCAGGAAATCAAAGAAACAGGCCTAGAAGACCTCCGATAAGGCAACCTAACACTCAAAGATATCCATCCTTCAATGGATACTGCTTCAATTGCAACAAATTCAGTCACAAAGCAATCCAATGTAGAAATAGAATGAATCAATTCAATTCATCCTTCTCCGGTCAATGTTTTAGTTGCAAGAGGTATGGTCACAAATCTCATGAATGCAGAAATACGCAAATGAACAATTCTTTCAATGGTAAATGCTTTGCATGCAATAGGATTGGACATATGGCTAATGAGTGCAGATCAAGAGGATATCATTCAAATAAGCAAAGAAATGTTGTGTGTTACAATTGAAATAGATCCGGTCATATTGCCAAATTCTGCAGAAGTAGAAATCAGGATAGAAAAGGTCTAGTGGAACATGATTAGAAACAAGATAAAGGCAAAAGTAAAGTAAATACGGATGAAGTTCAAAAGGCGATGAGCAAGATTTGGGTAAAAAGGAATACAATGAATATTGGGGATGGATCCGCACTGGAATCTGGTGCTGATATTCCTTATGGAAACTAAAAAGGTGAGTTCTGGCTCAGGGGGAGTCACAGAGAAAAACAATTTCCCCCAGCCAGTCAGCTAGTGCCTAAATTCGGCACATTGGGTAAACATATGATGCTGTGGATTAAAGGGTTCTAAAAAAAATCTCCAAATAACCTTCAGTTAATATGTGAAAGGTTTGCATGGAGTTTTGCAAGATTTATAACCGCTCAGGTTAATCTGGTTCTGACAGCTATCTAGTAAAGAAGAATTTCACAGACAAATCCGATATGATTCAAAATTGAAATGCTTTGATCTACAGACCCATGGCATGATTGAAGAAAAGAAGATATGTTGTCAATCCTCACAAACCATGATTCTAAGTTCCGCACAGTGATTCAAGAAAATCTCTCTCAAAACAGGGCCACTGGATAACTTAAGTTGTGCATTTATCACAAAAGAGAATTAGGGTTTGTGCAAGGATAGAAGGGTTCTTTCACTCATTATTTACACACTTGCACTCATGAAGAAGAAAAGAAGAGATCTGTGAAGAAGATTCTACAATTCACTCAAGTTCAACTAAAAATTAAATTTAACCAGAGATTCATTCCGGCTCCTGCTTCAAACCCTAAAGCGTGAAAAGGTACTTCTATTCTAAAAATCTCTCTGAATCTCTTGTAAAATGGCTACTCCAATGGTTGTCAATATTTCTGATAGGCTGAGACCTAAATTCAAGAAACACCCTTACAAATCTCTAGAAGTTGATCCCTTGGGCGCGTTTTCTAGCATTCTGCATGGAGTGTTGCATGTAGAAGATGTTAGGGTTTATATCCATGCAAACATTAAAGAATTTGGAGACTCAAAATTGATGGACATTTATCACAAACAGCTAATAGATGAGAATTTTGAACTCAAACCTGAATTCAAGGCCCTCTGAGACAAACACTTTAGACATTGCATACATTTTTTATGTTTTGCAGAAGATGATTGGGTCTGGTATGTTCTAAGTAGGATGCATGACAATTTTATGTGGCTAATGACCCCATTCAAGATAACTAAAGATGCCATCAGGGCAATGATCGGACTGCATTCAGCCAGTGGGTTACCCACACTCAAATATGTGAAGAACCAAACAGTAACTGAAGCCACCAGATCAAAATTTGACAAAAGAGAAATGCCCATAGATGACATCACAGATCCGGATGTCAAGTTTGCCTCAATGATAATCGGCTATAAAATCTATCATTTGAGTAGGGAAAATTCTATGTTTGGAACAACAATCTATGCTGCATATCAAATGTTGAGGGAAGATGCAGATTATGATCTATGTGAGCTTCTTCTAAATCAGCTGTTGGAGAACTTGTAGAAGATTAAAAAGGATAAGAAAAATTCCTTTAAATATGGTAGTCTAATATTGTGTCTATTTTTCTATTATATGAATGAGCTACTTGGATCAAATGGTTGGGTCTGGCAAAATGATAAACTCGTTGTAATTCAGATAAGAGATTACATGTATGGACTTGGTGATGCTCAAGCCCAAAACACAGCCCTCTGGGGTTACTTTAAGAATTTCCAAAGCATAACGCAAGCCAGAGAAAGAATACCACAAACAATAGTTGACAAATACAAAGATACAGTCTACTTCATGGTTGACACTGATCAATGCCTAATGGAGGCAGTTGAGCCAAGAACTGTATGGATAATGCCTATGGGATATGAGGTTGATGAAAAAATCTTGGAGCTACATATTCAACACCTACTGAGCCAGCCTAAGGACACTGAAGCAGAAGGGTTTGGCACCTTTGAAGAGCTAAGTATAAAAATACATGTTGAGTTAAGACAGCCGAAGATGAAGAGGAAAGTAAGAAAGGAAGTTGAGGAAATTGCCAAAAGATTTGGCATATCAAAGGAGGTTGTAGATGCTAATAGAGAGAAAATAGAGAGGGCAAAGAAAGAAAGACAAGAAGCAAAGAAAGAAAGTGCTCCTGTACAAACCTCCTCTTGGACTAGATCCTCCAAAAGCTCTGCTCCTGTCGCTTCTAAAAGCTCAAAGTCTACCAAACCAGAAGTCAAGACATCTAGAAAAGGAGAAAAGAGGATGAAGACCAAAGCCACAAGGATATATACAAGCCATAAAGATGATGAAGAAACAAAATCTAATGAGGAAATCAAGAAAATGAAGAAGAAGAAAACATCCAGGAAGTTCTCTGCTAGCAGAAATGAGGAAGAGAAGGCAGAGGAATTTGTTGAAAAGCCCACTCTTTCCATTGATGACATCATCAAGGCAGTTACTGTGGATGGGAACCTGCAGCTGGTGACTGAGTCCTATGATGCATACAGTGATGCTGACAAGAGAATTCTAGAAGAGGCTACTGTCAGGTACTTGAACATTTACAATAAATCTTTCATTGAAATCATATCATTAATTCCTAAGAGCCTAGAAAAGGTCTTGAGCTAAGAAAAGAGAATGCAAAGGTTAAAGACTTAGAAATCTGGGAGCAAATAATGATACAACTTTACCCTTCTATCACTCCAAAACAAATGGACATGATTTTCAAGGATTGTAAGGATGAGTTCCAGAGTACGGCGAGAATGAATAAACTCATGCTTGGAGAAACAAACCAAGTAGCAAGTGAAACAAAAGATATCCTCTGGAATGCCTTGAAGAGATTCAATCTTCCTATTGTAGAGGAAACAGATGAAGAACCTTCTACCATGGATGTTGAAGGATTAAATGTAATCAATGAAGAATTTTCTGACAAGGATGTCGAAGGATTAAAGAAAATAGATGAAGAGAAGTCTGAGGACTTAGATTCCTCTGTTCCGGTAGAGGAAGTTTACAAAGCAACAAACACTGGCAATATCACTCCTCCGGATCCCACAGCTACCAAGACAAACATTCCAGACACTGTAGCTAAAGGGGAAAGAAAAAGAGAAGAGAAGGAGATGCAAGAAAAAGAGGATAAAGCTAAAGAAAAAGAACATGCAGAAAAGGTTTGTGATGACACATCCAAACCGGGCAGTCCTGATAATTCTAAAGGGAAGAAGTTCGAATCTCCAAGAGACACTGCAAAGACAGTATAGAATTTCCTGAACAAAGAGGTGGTGGAGTTAGATGAACTAGAGTTGTTTTAAGGGGCCCTAAATCTGGACACTCTCTCTCCAGTACAGATGATGAAGATAGCATCATTTGTCGAAGTCAAGGCTAGAGAGAAACTTTTGAAATCACATATGGAGGATTGTGAGCTATTGGAGAGTGCATCTGGGATATTGGAAAAGATTATGCCAACCTATCAAAAGGATCCTTTGGCCTCGTCATCCGGCAATCTAAAAAACTTAGTCAATTCTGTTGACACTTATTTTGAATCTTTAGAGAAATCAACAGAAATAAAGGTCCGGAAAGAGTTTTTGGGAAAAAGATTCACTGAGGTGCAATGACTTATTGTAAATGATAGGAGGACTCTAGATATTGGAATAAAGAGCCTTGAAAATGCTCTCAAAGATGGTGGGGACCTATTCAAATTCTGTCTGACTTGGCCTAAAGTGACAAAAGACATTAAGGAGAAAGTAAAAGAATAAGAAGAAAAATTGTCAAGCCTAGTTCAAAATTTTGACCCTCTTTCCTCCTCTTTAATGAATCAAGAATGCTAGGCTATTGTTATAATAAACGAAATAAAGAGACTGGGCAAAGAAAAGAAGAACAGAATGAACAGAATCAGTGAACTTAGAGGGATAATTATCCCTAAGTTAGAGACAATGCATGAGGCCTTAACAGAACCTCAGACCACGGCCCGGACCAGTGATCCAGTAGACTTAAGAAGGGCAGAAGCTTATGTATTTTTGTTGAGTGGTCACATCTCCATTTTAGATAGGATGAAGAGGAGTTGGGCCACAGAGTTTGTACAGCTGAAGACTACTTTTGCAGACATACTCAAGTATATCTAAGTTTATCATATGAATTATATGTACATATGCGGCCTTATGTGGAAACTTTTTGTACAATTTTGGTATGCAGATCCTGCCCTTTGCCATTGATGTCAAAGGGGGAGTGAAGAGTAGTGAAAAATGAGGAATCCAGCAAAGGGGGAGCTCCGATAAAATAGTGCAAGAGACAGAGCACAAGCAAAGGGGGAGTTACTATGACACTTAGCCATTTTTCACTAAGTGTTGCCATCAATGCCAAAGGGGGAGATTGTTGGCAAGAGACACTATGTGGCTTCATAAGTGTTGCCATTGATGGCAACAAAGTCTATCCCACACATCCTCAGTACATAATATGCCTATACCGGAAGTCATATTGAAGATTATCTTGGTCCAATGAACAAGAACAGAGTATGTAACAAGGTCTGACAATCAGGTCCGGATCTCTCAGATGGTGTAACTCAGTAAGTTGTGGAATTGAACAAGTCAAGAGGGGTATCATGACTACTGTAATCCAAAGATTTAGCCTCCGGTGATAAAGAAAGAAAAAGATATGAGGATCTGAGTGTTGGGTTCCAATTAGGCAGAGCAAACAGAGGAAGAACTGACCGACATAGTATCAGACTTCAATCCGGAGGTGTAAAAGGTCCTGATCAAGCAATCTGTGATATTATACATTGTTAGCTAACATGATTTATGACTTCTATGCCTATATTTTTGATACGCATCACTAATCAAGCATGGATTCAGCCGACAAATCAATAACTTACAAATATCTCAAGTGTTCTTATTGTAGACAAAGAAGTTGTTGGAAATCCTTGATGCAGATATATATACCTAATGGATTCAAGCCTATAAGTGTGTTAAGCAAATAGTATGTATGGTTAAGTGCAAAGATAAGAAGAGACAAGTACAAAGGCAGTAATTCAAGCCCAGAATGTAACAGGAAAGTTATATTAAGCA
This sequence comes from Cunninghamia lanceolata, assembly GCA_027924645.1. Classification (NCBI taxonomy): domain Eukaryota; kingdom Viridiplantae; phylum Streptophyta; class Pinopsida; order Cupressales; family Cupressaceae; genus Cunninghamia; species Cunninghamia lanceolata. The sequence goes on from BSBN01000010.1 coordinate 995,826, forward strand.
GAGGAAGAATGAAATGTGCCAGATCAGTTTATTGTGCCTAACCAGAACTGAAATCCTGCATGCATAGATGATGTTCATCAGTTCAAACACCTTGGTGTCTTCTGTAAGCATTTGTAGACTGTAAGTCTCTTGTAGGCAGTGAGCCTTTTGTGAGCAGTGTGCTCGGGTAGTGAGCCCTAATTGGCAAGTGCCAAATTTGTACTCCTTATTCTTTTAATAGAGAATACAATTTTGGGTTAGTCACCCTGTGGTTTTTCCCTTAACAGGGTTTCCACGTAAAAATCCTTGTGTCATGTGTTAATTTCTTTTCAGCGCTTATGATTGTCTTGTTTTGACATAACATTAAATGATAAGTTAAGAAAAAGTAAGAAAATAGAAAGATATAAGATAACTGATTCACCCCCCCTCTCAGTTATCTGCATTGTTTCCAACATGTACATGCTTAGCGAAAGTTATTCACTAGCGACATGTAATTGGATATTGTAATTGTAAGCTTTGTTATATTCTGATTTAGAATAACATGCTTATTTATCATATTATAATGATTCATTCATGTTTACTCTGATTTAGATAAATCACGATGTAATCTAATTCTTGATTAAGATGAATATTTATGTTAATCATTGAGCATTATAGAATGTAATGTTACATATGGTATCAGAGCTACCGGGTTCAATACATGGACCTATTAGCTCACTACTTGATGATTAATTCTACCCAACATTAAGTATGCTAATGTTTGGATGTTCTATGCCAGAATGGTAAGAATTAGAACAACACCCCGAAAGAAGTAACAGAACATGGACGTTACCTATGTCAACAAAAGGTCTTGAGGGAATGAGCCTCAAGGATGAGAATACTTGAATAGTCTAGATGCTTAGTAGGAGCATGGTTAATTGATGAGGAAACCTTCGTTGATGCCGTGAAACGCATCAAGCAAGAGTTAAGAAAAGCAAAAAGGATAGCTACTCCTAACTCTACTGATGCATCAGTAGAACCCTCTGCACCTAAAGCACTAGCTATGGAAAATAATCCTAGGGATTATGATGTACCCAAGGAGATTGTGAAGGAGTACCTGTGTGTACCCTCACCTCCTAAAACTGAAATGATAAATCTCAAGGTTGAGAAATAAATATGGAAGTTATCCCAAACTATAAATGACTTGCAGTAGCAAGGTGTAAACAAAATTTTGTAATTTTGGTGGATTATACGTAATCCAATCAAAACTACAATGCAATTACAAAATTCTAACAATCTTTCCTTTCTTGTTAAAGATTACAATTTCATAACTCATGAAATCATTGATTTATCTTGACATTTCCCTAAACGTCAAATCATTAATCCATAAAAATTTAACCACTAATTACATGCAAGTAAGTGAAGCATAGTCAAAGTTTGGGGATGTGACAAATGTAAAAAGAGACACAATCATGTTTGTCAAGAGGTGTCTAAAATGCCAAATGTATGCCCATGTTCAACACACCCCAACCTATGACCATCAATCCATCATCACACCATGGTCATTCTTCATGTGGGGATTGGACCTTTTAGGGAAGATCTCACCACCATCAACAAATGGTTATACTTTCATAATAACTACCATGGGACATTCCACAAAATGGGTGGAGTAAGTGCCTCTAAGTAATGTCTCAGGGCTAGTAATCACAAAGTTTTTTTAAACCAAATCATATGTAGGTTCAAAATTATGGAAGTCATAGTAACAAGCAATGCCTCATCCTTCAAAAACCCTTAAATGTGGGAATTATGTGAATGGTTCCACATTAATAACAACTCTTTGTGTGTCTATTATCCTCAAGGGAATGGATAGGTGGAATCCATTAATAAAACTTTAAAAATCTATGTTAGTCAAAATTATCAGAGACTCAAAATAGGATTGGCATTTGTAACTATATCCTACTCTTTTGGCCTATTGAACACGTATTCAAATACCCATGGGAGAAACCTTGTATGCACTCACTTTTGGATCAGAAGTTATCCCCCCCTTGAGGTAGAAATACCTAGCTTACAAGGGTCCCTCCAAGGACTCCTTGATGAGTGTTGGGCTATTAGATTAGTACACTTGACATTCTTGATGAAAATAATTAAGAGCTATAAAAAATGAGGCATACCTAGCCCATATGAGTAAGTAGTACAATAAGAAAGTCATCCCTAGACCATTAGAATTTAGAAATGTTGTATTTAAAATAGACAAGCTTATAGATAAAAAAATATAGTGAAGGCTAAAAGTTTAGACCAAATTGGGTTGATCCCTATCTAGTGAAGGAGGATATCGATAATGGAGTCTACCTTCTATGCCCCATAGAAGGAAGAGTTTGACAAGACCATTAACACTTTTCACCTTAATAAATGGTTCATATAAAAACAAAAAAAACATATATACATATGTACATATGCATACACACAAAAAATGAAACAAAACATGCACTTCATTTTGTTTTCTCCATCCTATCACATACCAATGGTTTTCTCTTCTCTATTTTTTTCTTAGTAGGATCCTTGATTTGCTAATATAGGCCACTTTTACTAAGTCATGAATTCCTAAAAATCATCCATACCATTCATCCCTTACATTCCAAACAATTTGAAATGATTCTACTTAAAGCTTTAAACTTATCCTAGTCTTAACTATCATCAATTTTAGCTCAAAAATGTATCAAGTATTTCAAGTCTCCCTAATTTTCCTTAGTAAGGGGGAAGTATTATAAGCCACTTGTACATTATTGGTTGCATCTAGTCTCTTACTTACCTTACCTAAACTTTGATGATGAGCCCTTACTTTTTCCTAGTAGCATGAGGTTAGGTCAAGGGAGTCCAAAACTCCACCTCTACAAAGAAAAAACAAAAGCAAAAGAAACCAAAGAAAATATTGAACAATGTCAATACTCTCAAGTGGAGACCAAATCAAATATATGACATTCATAAGAAAAGGAATCAATAAATAAAGTGTACACATGTGCAAACTAGGTGAAATAACCAAGAGTTTAGCTTACCTTTGAAAGTCCATCCTTATTGAGGAAACTTTTCTTTACCCTAGGCTTGACCTATTGGCCATCATTGATCTTAGTCTAGAGGGTACTCATACAACTAATTTCTAAACTATTGTAGAGTGCTAGTCTAAGTGGTACGTCTAGATTAGGATTAGTCTTTAGCCTTGTTGGGTGAATATTTTGTTATCAACTAACTGATAACAAAATGGTTATATCAACCACAGTGTGATGAGATATAATCTCTCCTCTTAGAAAGGGGAGGCTCCCTTCTTATTTCCCTTTACAATCAACAAGTACTTAACTATGTTTATTTACACTAAAGCTAGCATGTGATGTTGTCATATCATCTATTTCTCTTATTTCAGAAAAGATGTTCACTTACAAACTCTCAATAACAAAATCTTGATTCTTACAAAGTGTGATAAACTAAAATCTACTTGTTGGAACAATAATAACCAATATCCAAATTGAATAAATGTAAGAATAATCAAAGTGATACCAGAATGTGTTAATACCAAGAAACCCACAAAAGCACAAAGTCTTTTGTTGATTCTTATGTGAACATGAAGTTGAAAAAGTATAGAATAAGGTGCTGCCCAAAGTCTTCACTGTATGCTATGATGAAATCAAACGAACATAAAAGATATCCAGTAGCTCAAAGTCTTTCAAGTATCTTATCAATCACGAACATAAACACAATTCCAAAGACAATATTGCAGCCCAAAGTCTACAAAATCAGATTTGGAGCACCTTCTAAACACTTGATTCCACGCTACAATTCAACCACGTACTCAATATAATATAATAGAATAGACGTAAGAACAATTCTAAAACATCACAGACTTGATTCAAGACAAAGATTGGATGCCAACTTGCTTTCTTTGTATTGATTGAAAAATGATTTACAATATGAACTCAAAGTTTCACTTTGCTCTTCAAAATGGTAGCGCTTCGCTTCAATAGATAAAAGATCCTAATTACATAGGACCCTCTATTTACAGGGAGAGGCTATGAGGATAAATAGGGAGTTTACAACTATATTGACTTATTCAAAATTAGAGTTCTAATTGATTTGGGACTTTGTCTCACAACTTCATGTAATCTGATTTTACAAAAAGACATGGAGTTTTTCATCTACAAATTACAAAATACATAACTAAAGCATGGAAAATAAACTAAGTGTCCTTAGACACTTCTTCATCATCTTTATCCTTCTCCAAAAAATCTTCGTATCTCTTCATTGTGGCTTGGACTTCATTGTTGTTAGGCCCTGGTGTATGTTTGGAGATGGTAAGCACTCAAGTGATGGAATCCGTGAGGGTGTCAAGCACGCTCTTGTGCTTATTCAATATCTTCTACAGTCTATTCAGAGTTATCTACAATTCTGCTAACTTGTCAATTGAAGCCTTGATGTGAAATCTTTTATTTCTACCTCTATTTGTATTAAGGTGGTAAACTCTTGAATAACTGCATCTTCAGGGAGTGTCTGTTGGTTATCATCTAGCATGTGGTAAGGAAGCTCAGCTAGCTCATCTCAAATATCTAAGCCTTTATTTTCTGCTCTTTTCAAATCTCCATTCAAATCTTGAATCAGGCCTTCAATGATTTCTTTCTTAAGTATCATGGCCTCCCTTTATTCCACATATTTCTTTCTGTGAGGGGGAGAATGAGAGTTAGTTTCAAATGAATAAAAACACAACAAAAACCCAAACATCAATAGAATGTGAAGATAAAGAGGAATCAAACCAAAGAAGTAGAAATACTTACAAAACCCATTTACCTGTCATTTTCCATTGTTGCCTATCTTGCTTTGATCTTGATTGAAGCCCTCAGAAGCTCTTTTTAGCTTGCTTGCTTGTTTGAAGATGCCAAAGGAAGAATGGCTATTGATACTTTATGTGATTGAAGATGAGCTTCAATACACAATAATGGAGGATACTTGGAAAGTGGAATGAGAGAATTTTGAGTATAGATTTGATGCAATAATGAATCCCTCTAATGGCTTAGAAGAGGGTTCTATTTATAGAATTTCTGAAAATATAATGGAGGGTGAGGATCAACAGATGAGATCAATGGCTAGGAATAAAAGTGAATCTTTAATTCATAATGGGTGAATTAAAATTTTTTTATTTGAAAATAGTGGATTATGACAATTGAATTAAATATTCAATTGTTGGGAAGAGTGGGGAACATTTGAATTAAAAATTCAATTGTTGGGAAGAGTGGAGGATAATGGGGAACATTTGAATTAAAAATTCAATTGTTGGGAAGAGTGGAGAATAATGGGGAGCATTTGAATTAAAAATTCAATTGTTTGGGGAGAGTGGGGAACATTTGAATTAAATATTCCATTTGTGAAGGCTAGTGGGGAACATTGAATTAAATATTCCATTTGTGAAGGAAAATTGATTTAATGATTTATTTTGGAAAATGGAGGAAATTAGCTAATTAAATATTAGGAATATTTAATTATATGTGCAACATGGTGAGGTGAAAGTGATAAGGTGGATTTGATGAAATAGATTTTTAGGGGATTTTAATTGATGTGAGATATAAGAAGAATTTAGGGAATTTAATTAAATAAACTGACTTTATTTAATTATGGGATAATGAGCCAATTAACTAAATGTATAACATTTATTTAACTGCCAGAAGAAAATAAGAATTAAGATAAATATTAAATATTTACTTAATTTGACCCGAGCTAATTTTAGGTGTATAAATTTTGCCCCTCTTTGAAGCAATGTGTTTTATCACGTTGTTTCAAAAAATAAGAATTTTTGACAGTGATACATGCCCCAGTTTTTGCCCCTGGTACAAGTTTAACGACAGGATGCCCCCTCGGGAGATTGGGAGGGGAGAAGGCGGCAGGCGTGAGATGGACAATCTCATGATGAGATAGGTTGATAGGAGATGAAATAGTTGGATGCAGAAGAAAGGGATGAATGATATGGAATGCAAGATAACAAGATGATAACACACACAAGCAAGTAAGCAAGTATGCACAAATGATACAGGAACAAATAAGGTATTGCCCCTGTTGAGCGGTAAACCAATGATATAGGTCGATGATGTCTGGTTTCAGGAATGAGATATGTCATATAAGACTCCGGGTCTGGTTTCAACAATGTGACATCCTGTCTAAGACATATGATAACGATATACGACAGTGTTGTCATGGCAGGGAGTGATGTATCCCTAGAGCAACATGAAGGATAGTTATGACTGATTGATATGGTTTACGACCGGACAAGGATCAAGACCACTGATTGTGATGGGATCATTTGACAAGATTGATTTGACTTGATTGGCATGGATTAAGGATAGACTTGCAATTGGATACGGTATGGATATGGATATGGATACAGATATGAGACGCAATTTGATACGGTATAGATATGGATATGAATATTTGTCATCTTTGCAAGTCTTTTGCTTTCATCATCGAGCACTTTTTGGTATTTTTCACTTTTTTGAAATGTTGTAAGAGAATACAAGCATCTTGGTATAATTAGACCGAGATGACCTAAGTATGTCTTACATGGATTTTGATATAGCAAGTTGATACAAGCATCTAGTCAAACTTGAATCTAGATGACCTGAGTACTTCTTGCATTTCACCAGACAAGGATTGCCCTTTTTCATGTTTAGACCTCGGAGTCCTCGATGATCTTTTGCCAATCATGTCGTTAGACAAAAGTCGTCACATTACTAAAGTTTAATCCACAAGCAGCAGACAAAGAAAATGATCATGCCCCCATCATAGCATCTCTAGCTTTTGGCATCCTCGAGTAGCATAGGAAGACATAATGGACGAAAATTCAAGACATTGTAAGTTAACCTGTTCATAAAACATTCTTGCATTAGGTGTGTCTTTTGCCATAATTGATATAGAACCATTTTGAGTGTTTTGATATGGTGCTCTGCTTTGTGTTTGTTTTGGACAGGTTGATGTTATGTGTCGAGAACTTTGTCCTAGGTGTCTAGTGAAAGTATCGCAATCCTTTATTGGTATCTCCTTTCAGAACGATGGCATTCAAGAACCCAAATCCGCAACTAAGTCAAGGAGTTGCCCCCAGTTTAGACCAGGATCGACTTATTATGGGTGAGATGATGACAGATGTGGAGAGACAGGCCCTAAGGGACTGACCTAGTGCCTCGGGGGATCATTGCTAAATGGCCTTGCCTACGTGACGACGCAGAGACAACGTAGTTCGGGGTGAACCCTGATGGACCTAAGACCTAGGTGATGGTGGATCTATAGAAGTGGTATGGACTTGGATAGAAAGACCAGATATGGGACTGACGGGACAGTGGAGCCTTGGGGGCACATGGATAATGGCCTTGCCTACATGATAGCTCAGAGGCGACGCAGTTCAGGAATTGGTTCAAAGGACTAGTTCAAGAGGAGTGATATGAAGGACACAAGAGATATGAAGTTGGAATAGATGGAGGAAGTGGTTTGTCGCAGATAGCACCTATTTACCAGGTTTTCACCACTTACTTTTTATTTGCACGAGAAGCTAATAAGTACACATGACGCCTATTTGCTAGGTTTTTACCATGGTACCTATCCTAGGCGCCTGTTTGCCAGGTTTTCACCATAGGATGATTTTTTTTATTATTTTCTCAATTTTTTGATATTTTTGTTCTATTTTTTATCACTTTTTCAATTTTTTTTTTTCAGGACTCCCTTACATTGGGGTTTTTAGGTATAGAACTTGCGAAGGTGCATGCTGTCGATAGGATCATCGAACAGTTCACCTTCAGATGTAGCCAATTAATATGCCCCCGATCCATAAGCTGTGATGACTACATAGGGACCCAGCCAGTTTGGTTCAAATTTTCCTTTCTTTTCATGATCTTGCTGATTTCTTGGATTTTCTCTTAGGACTAGGTCGCCAACCTGGAAGACTTGGGGCTTTACTTTGTGATTGTACCTTCTGGCCATGCGTTGCTGGTATGCTTTCAGGTGATTAAAGGCCTGTTGCCTTCGTTCTTCAAGCAGCTCTAACTCTTGGAGTTTGGTTACTCTGTACTCTTCATCTGATATGAGGCCTTTTAATGAGACTCGCAATGATGGGATCTCGACTTCAATGGGCAAGATAGCTTCAGATCCATAGACTAGGGAGTATGGGGTTGTACCTGTGGGTGTGCGGATGCTTGTTCGGTAGGCCCACAACACAGGATTCAGTTGGACATGCCAGTCACAACCAGCATCATTGACAGTCTTTTTTAAGATTTTCAGAATGGTTTTATTTGATGCCTCAGCTTGGCCGTTACCTTGTGGGTAGTAAGGAGTGGAGAAGCGGTGCTGGATATGGAATTTGTCGTATAGTTCCCTGACATCTTGGTCCTTGAAGGGTTGTCCATTATCCGTGATAATTGACGAAGGGACACCATAACGACAAATGATGTAGTTCAGGATGAACGAGGCAATCTGTTTGCCTGTGATGTTGGCTAGAGGCATGGCTTCAATCCACTTCGTGAAATACTCCGTGGCAGTGATAATGAATTTATGGCCGCTTGAGGAGGGAGGGTGGATCTTGCCCACTAAGCTGAGTCCCCACTGACAGAAAGGCCAAGGAGTCGTCAACGGCTGTAGCTCTTGCGCTAGCGCATGTATCAGGTTCCCATGGATTTGACACTTTGTGCATTTCTTTACAAACTGATGGGAGTCTTGTTCCATTGTTGGCCAATAGTATCCCACGCGTATGAGTTTTTTGGCTAAGGTAGGGCCACCAGAGTGAGCTCCGCATATTCCATCATGTATTTCGCTTAGAGCAATTTGATATTCCTCTCTATCTAGACACCTAAGGACATGCAAAAATTAAAATCCGTACAATAGAAAAGCAGGACATAGATGTGCAACACTGCCGCCTGAATGCGCAGAAACAGGGAGTGTATGCATCTTTTAAATAAATGCGCAAAGACAGAGAATGAATGCGCAATACTCAGAGGCACATGCGCACTAAAAGCATATGCACAAATCTGTGAGGTATATGCGCAACTGTGGGAATCAAATGCGCAAGACTGGCATATGCACAAATCTGTGAGGTATATGCGCAATTCTGGGAATCAAATGCACAAGACTGGCATATGCACAAATCTGTGAGGTATATGCACAATTCTGGGAATCAAATGCACAAGACTGGCATATGCACAAATCTGTGAGGTATATGCGCAATTCTGGGAATCAAATGCACAAGATTGGCATATGCATGAATCTGTGAGGTATATGCGCAATTCTGGGAATCAAATGCACAAGACTGGCATATGCACAAATCTGTGAGGTATATGCGCAACTCTGGGAATCAAATGCGCAAGACTGGCATATGCACGAATTTGTGAGGTACATGCACAATTCTGGGAATCAAATGCACAAGATTGACATATGCACAAATCTGTGAGGTATATGCGCAACTCTGGGAATCAAATGCACAAGATTGGCATATGCACGAATCTATGAGGTATATGCGCAAATCTGGGAATCAAATGCACAAGACTGGCATATGCACAAATCTGTGAGGTATATGCGCAACTCTGGGAATCAAATGCGCAAGACTGCTGTCGGCAATTTGTTCTTCATCTGTTCTTCACCTACACGGACCTGCAACTAAAAACACTCGCTTTTTTTTATTAGTAAAGGGGCAAGAGCCCCACGGTGGGAGCCAAAATGTGAGGGGGAGAATGAGAGTTAGTTTCAAATGAATAAAAATACAACAAAACCCAAACATCAATAGAATGTGAAGATAAAGAGGAATCAAACCAAAGAAGTAGAAATACTTACAAAACCCATTTACCTGTCATTTTCCATTGTTGCCTATCTTGCTTTGATCTTGATTGAAGCCCTCAGAAGCTCTTTTTAGCTTGCTTGCTTGTTTGAAGATGCCAAAGGAAGAATGGCTATTGATACTTTATGTGATTGAAGATGAGCTTCAATACACAATAATGGAGGATACTTGGAAAGTGGAATGAGAGAATTTTGAGTATAGATTTGATGCAATAATGAATCCCTCTAATGGCTTAGAAGAGGGTTCTATTTATAGAATTTCTGAAAATAGAATGGAGGGTGAGTATCAGCAGATGAGATCAATGGCTAGGAATAAAAGTGAATCTTTAATTCATAATGGGTGAATTAAAAATCTTTTATTTGAAAATAGTGGATTATGACAATTGAATTAAATATTCAATTGTTGGGAAGAGTGGGGAACATTTGAATTAAAAATTCAATTGTTGGGAAGAGTGGAGAATAATGGGGAACATTTGAATTAAAAATTTAATTGTTTGGGGAGAGTGGGGAACATTTGAATTAAATATTCCATTTGTGAAGGCTAGTGGGGAACATTGAATTAAATATTCCATTTGTGAAGGAAAATTGATTTAATGATTTATTTTGGAAAATGGAGGAAATTAGCTAATTAAATATTAGGAATATTTAATTATATGTGCAACATGGTGAGGTGGAAGTGATGAGGTGGATTGATGAGGTGGATTTGATGAAGTGGATTTTTAGGGGATTTTAATTGATGTGAGATATAAGAAGAATTTAGGGAATTTAATTAAATAAACTGACTTTATTTAATTATGGGATAATGAGCCAATTAACTAAATGTATAACATTTATTTAACTGCCAGAAGAAAATAAGAATTAAGATAAATATTAAATATTTACTTAATTCAACCCGAGCCAATTTTAGGTGTATACACTTTCTATTAGGGATCACCCCATGTTCAACCAACACTTCAATTTTAAAGACCCGCAGCTTATTCCAGGAGTCAATGTCATGTTCAATGAGTTGCATATCTTGAGAAAGAACCTCAAGTGTCTGGTTGATCTCTTTACATACTTTGCTGAGGTCATTATAAAGTTCAATTGATGACTTTATTAGTTGTGAACCTTGGGCAAGTACTCTTTCAATCTAGGCATCAACTGCCTGACCTTTAGCACCAATCCTCTCAGTGTTTTGAATGGCTTCATTTTTTGTACTGGTCTCAACAGGTTCTACCTATTCTGATGATTGTGCTATCTTCAGAAGTACCGATTTCAACTGATCCACTTGTACCTTGAGTTGATCCTTGATTAATTTGTCTCTATCATATCTATTAAGCAATGTAGACAATTGTGCTAGCAAATCTTCCTTTGCACTCTCATGTGTTTGCTTGTCAAGTTCAACTCTTGATATAGTGTAATCTGAAGCCTAAACTTCTGTGATATTCCTGTTAGGTGGAGGCACAACTACCTTAGCATATTTGTTGCCTGACTTATCAATAAGCACCCTGGATAGGGTCTTGGCTTTCTTGGTTGCTTTTGACTTTACTAGAAACAACTGACCAAAGTCAAAATCTTCAGGGGACACAGCCTGCTTGTTTATTTTTGACTTCTGTGTCATAAGCCATGGGGGAAGAACAAAAGAATCATCTCCAGTTTCTGTTACCAGAGCTTGGGATGATGTGGGAGGAATTGCAGGTTCTTGTGACACTAGTGGGATAGATGAATCTTTTACTGATGTAGACACATGTGAATTAATAGTAACAATAGGTGGCATTTTTGTTTGTACAACAGCAGGATTAACATCAAATGACACTTTGGAAGAGGATGAAGACAAAAACTTCTCAAACTGAGATTGTGTAATTGAATCAATCAATGATGTAGGTACATCTGATAAACTTGGAAAGGAGGAAAGGGTACCAAACATGTCTTCCATGTTACCTTGGGGAATCTCAAACAATGGTTCATTGACATGTGTAGAGGGGGATGAATGAACAAAATGTATTGACACATTGGGTGACTCAGGATTGACAGAAACAAATGGAAATTGTTGTGCACTTGAAGATACAGGAGGCACATGATTTTGAACACTTGAATCTAAAGGAGAAGAATGAGGAGGTGTTACCTATGCAGATTCAACTTGAGAGTTAATAGGAAGTTCTTATTCCTCCTCATTAGGCATTTCCTCATGTTCAACATCTGGCTGAGTAGATGTTCCTTCTTTTACCTATCTCTTACCTTTATCTCCTGTTCTAAAGATATACTTAGGCTTTTTCCCATTGGCAAGAGTGTCCTCTTTATTCTTTATCCTTAGCTCCTCTCTCTTCCCTGCAGGTCCCTTTGTCTGCTCTTCCTCTGATCATGTTTTAAAGGGATTCAATTTTATCCCTTTCTTATGTAGCCAGACATTGGTGTTAGCAAGAATGGGTTGAAACCTTTCTCTTATTGAGTTCATCTCCTTTTGTGACCATTGAATTGCAGGAAGAGGAGTATTGACAATCTTGTTGCCCATATAGACAACTTCAACTATATTGCCTTCATCTTGCATATCCTCTAGGATATTAGCCAATTGAAAATTCCTAACTTGATCCAATGAAAGTTGACTATAGTCCATCATCCTTACATCTTCCTCAGTTTGGCATTCGACCCAAACATCTTTAGCCTTGTGGACATGAGTGTAATTACTTTTCAGCTTGTCCTTCATCCCTCGGTAATCAAAATCAAGTCTCTTCCTGTATCTCTTCAAGGTAATCCATTGCAATTTTGTTTCCATTGCTTTTGCCTTAGGAGTCATGGAAATACTGTATCTACCAATTTGAAATTAAAACTTGAAAGCACCTCTGTGAGACCCCGCTTGCTTAATATGCATATCCATAACTTGTCTACACAATTCCATCAAAATTAACCTGTCACCTAGATACCTTGGAATCATGTATGGTTGTCCACTAAAACACCCAACTCTGATGTAGGTGAAGGTGGGGAATTGTAAAAATATGCATCCAAGATTTTTCACTTGTTCCCAAGTCTCATTTGAGACTCTCTTCTTCTCAAGATCCTTCTCTAGCATATGGACGTAATTGTAGAAAAATGCATCATTCACCCTCCTAAAGTGTTTGATGCTCTCTTTCAGAGTGAGCTGAAGGTGGTACTCATATACAAGAAATATTCCTTTAGTCCCCTTCTGAAGAAAGTCCTAGAAATGCTTCATGGAAGCAACAACATACACCAAGTATGAATTCATGTAGAACTTCAATGTCGTAGACACCTTAGACAGTTGTTCACAAATGGAGTCACTAATTTGTTGCCCCCACCATATCTTTTGATTCCCCTTTTTTATGACATGAATGTACTGATACATCCATTCCTGAAAAGTGTTAGATGTGGAAAGACCTTTTACCCTACTGAGGAGGGTTATGAGATCACCAACCTCATCGATAAACTCACTCCTGAAGATGTTCTTAGGCCATCTTGAAATTGTAGGACTAGGAGTTTTGAGCCACCGAGTTTTGATGATTCTCTTGCACTTTTCTATATGAGTTTCATAATGCTTTTGTGCATCTTCAATCTTAAGATTGACATAATCATCAATATCTGGACACATGAAGACTGTGCCAAAGAAATCAGCATCCAACTTTATGATAACTTTACCATCTACATCTGATATGTACTTCTGGTGTCTTTGTCAAATTTCCCCACCATTGCCAATATAAAATCAGAAATCTATCTAGACACCGGGAAAGTGGAGACCAAATGGATGTCACTACTCAGGATGCATTGCATGTGTGCCGACACTGATTACTAATTTATCCTTTCCAAGAATTTAGACATGTCCACATGTCTAATCTCTATATCTTTGATGTCATCAATGCTAGACTCTACAGAGGTCACTGGGGTGACACCTTGATATTTGTACTTCATCTTCTTCTTTGGGGAAGTTTCAGACATTTGGCAATCAACTGCAAAAATTTAACTTTTAGAAATTTTCCCAGAGTTAGAAAAATTTCATGCATTCATACTTGTGCAATTGCAAAAATAAAAATCTACACTCTTGCACATATAAAATCATGTGTAATGCGGGAGAAAATCTCCCCTTAGGCATTTTATGTCAATTCCTTGGATGTAAATCAGAGAAAAATCTCCGCATTGCAAGTGTTTGGAAGTTCAAACAAATTAGGAGATGCACTTTGGAGAAAATTCTCTGAAATGCATCCCTTTATAAAAATCTAAGTGACTTTACTTAGCATTTTATAGGGGTGGTCTAGCATGTTGTGTGGACTTTAAACTCCACATAACATATTCATAACAGTGTTGTGCAGAGTTTAAAGTTTGCACAACATGTTATGTTGTGTTAAAGCTAAAATAAGTATGATGTGTTGTGCAGGCTTTAAACTCCGCGTGACATCTAACATTAGGTGTCGTGCAGAGGTTAAAGTTTGCACAACATCCTTAGTAAAGGGTATCAACAATAGTTAGGGATTGTTGTGTGAAGTTTAAACTCCTCACAATAAATCAACAATGAGTGTTGTGCGGAGTTTAAACTCCACGCAACATCTCATAAATGTTGGAGGTAATACAAAAGGCAGTTGGTAGATTTAAGGATGTTGTGTGGGTTTTGAACTCCACACAACATCTAACACTGGATGTTGTGTGGAGTTCAAAACCTGTACAACACCTTGCATATAGGTAAAGCAGTCATATGTTGTTCAAAGTTTAATCTTCGAACAACATATGATCCCAATGAACTCCACACAACATCTAACACTGGATGTTGTGTGGAGTTCAAAACCCATACAACACCTTGCATATAGGTAAAGCAGTCATATGTTGTTCGAAGTTTAATCTTCAAACAACATATGATCCCAAGATCATGTTGTTCGGAGATTCAACTTCGAACAACCTGATCGAAATAAGAAAGATACAGTAAGCAAAGAAATCAATAAATAAAACTAAACCTAGGGTTCAACAAACAAAGAAACAGGAAAAATGACAGGGGGTGGATTATGTCAACGCCACAGAGGAACACAAACTTACTTTAAAGATTTACAAAGCTAGGGTTTTGCAAAAATGAACATCACATTACGAAGAAACAACAATGAAAGAACAGAGAAATCGAAGAAGAAAAACATACCCGCAATCAAGTCAAAAGAAATCTAGAGATGAGGCTCATGATTTTGAAGAATATGATTTGCTCAGGGCACGAAGGAAAGATGGAGAGGCAGCACAGAGGCAGGATGGAGAAAATAAAACAAAAATCAAAACAAATAGGAAGAAAAAGATTTTCAATGACCCTCCATTAATGACCATTAAAGGTCATGCGTGCGCCAAGAGAAGTGTAGATGCGGAATTTTTTTTTGCAACTATATGGAGTGTGTAATTGTGGAGAAAATCTCTGCAATTACATATCTCATGTAGTTGCTCAAATTTTTAGCACATTTACACAAAACTCCAAAAAATGACTGACATTTGAAATGCAAACACTTGCAAATAACTAAAAATGAACAACGACATGAATCGGAGAGATTCTTCGAGGGATTGAACCATGCTCGAGATGACCTAGAATCATCTCGATTTGCGTGCTTAGAGGACGTGGGCTACAAAACAGACAAGTTTCATAGGGGTTATCCCACAAATTGAGCAAGCTAGACTTCGAGGATAACAAGCCTTCTATAAAGTATAGAATAAAATTATTCCCATCATCTTTCATGTTCCCACTTGATCCTCTAATTCCCACATCTTGTGAGATTAGATAGTTGTCCTATGCTTGTCAACTTGAAATTCCCCAAGTAAAAAATATTATGAAGAGAAAACCACACTTTTAACATCATATACATAGTACACAATAAGTGAGATCATGTCATAAAAAATTATACATTTCAAAAGGTCAATAAAGTGAGCCACCATATTAGTCCATTTATATCCATACATATAAAATATTCATAGATACATTGCATCATAGATGTTGGCACTAAATTTCACACATCCTTGTCTTAGGTATCTAACCTTTAGTTTGTGTGACAATCATGTTTTTTGGTTTTAGAGTGGTAGGCTAGCCACATATTTAGTTTGTTAATTACTTAGGTTTTAACATTGATATTTGAAGTTTGGCATTATAGAAAGTTGATAATTCATCAATTACTCTCATTTTAGGTTTCAAGTCGCTCGATGATGATTTGGTAGTTGAGAGCACCTACAAACAACATAGGAAAAGATATTTTCAAAAAATTAAAGTGATTAGGTGAGTCTAGATAAATCATCATGAGTCTCCAGTCCAAATTTTAGGTTTGTCGAGCAAATTTTGTGCCCATGGAAAATTTTTCATTAACTACGTATAATCAATAGTGTTTGTGAACAACTCAAGGTTACATATCCATTCTTTGATTTCTGGTGATTAGAAAATGAGAAAAACAGTGTGCACCTTCCTACTAGATTTTAGCTCCATTGGATAAAAATTTGCCACAACATCAATACTATTAAATCTCCATTTGACTGTTTAACAGCCAATGAGATTTTAAATGAGAAAAGTAATGATATATTATTCTTGAAATTCATGGAAGCCAAAGCTAAACATTAATATTTCTAGATAGGGAGGTTTAAAATTAAAATCTTATAGAGTTGGCTGGAGGTATTTTTAAAAAATAGAAAAAGTAAATGATAAATACTCTATTAATTTTGTAGCCCCATCATGATGGAGTTCATTTTATTATGAACGTCGTTTCATTCTTTTATTGAAAGATTTGGACCTATAATTTTCTAGCCCCTTGGATAGTTTATAACAGATTTATTGAGAAATGTCTATGGAGAGTAGGAAATAAAGGTTTGTTTTGAAGGATAGTAGCTTATAATAATATTCTAAAATGCAAGACGTGGAATTCGTTCACCATCCAAGTGGCTAGTTTAATTCCCTCTCTAAAAGAACAGTTCACTATCAATGAGGAAATCGTTCTTTAGGAAAATTGTCTTCTTTCTCAACTTAAAAAAAAATGGATCGCGCTCCAATAAGGGCTGTATGCTCCATGCTTCTACAGAAAGAGACGGGATTCCCTGAATTTCTCAGTTATGTGTTGAAGAGCAACAATTGGAGACTAGCATTTACCTGTGTTTTTTGGTATGGTATGGTACATCGTGAAGGCTGGGTAGCAAACAATGTAACTCTAAAAATTTATGTTTTGGTGACCACCAACATTCTGTGTTAACATTTATTGTTAACAATGTATGTTACAATCTTTGTGTAACATTATATGTTCAGTGCTAACACTTTTTGTTAGCCTTTATAGTAGCATTGACATAAAATTTGACTGCTAGTGGTTTAACGCCAAACTTCTAGTTGACATTTTATGCCAGGTTAACCACCAAAGTTAGTATTTTTTGCCAAGTTGATCACTAGGCTCCACAACTTGCCAAAGGAGGCTATTTTTTTCATTTTTCCATAACTTTCGCCCACGAAGGCAAATTTTGACAAACTTATAGTCAATGGAAAGGTATTTCCGTCCTCTTCGACATAACGTTAAGATGTTTGTAAAGTTGTAGTGGTTTTAAATTTTTCACCCCAGATTTTGAATTTTTAAAAACTTTTTTTGTAACTTACCAAAAACACGTAAGGACAACATCTACACTTGTTATCTTAAGTTTTAGATTACCAATTTGTTAAAAACACCGTATATTATAAACGATCGATTTTGGCATCCAAAATTAACCACATTGTATTTTTTCTTACATTTTTTTCTTGGGGGCCTCATAATCATTTTTGGGGGGCACACTTGCATTTCTTCTTTGGATATTTCTATACATTTGATCATGTATATTGCTTTGGATATGAATATTGTTCATAATCCTTGTAATAACTGCAAAATCAAATGTACCTATTGTGGGAGTAATAAGCATGGAGATGAAATGTGTCTTCATTTCTCACATGCTACCTTTTCAATGCTCCGTAGGATTGAAAAATCAACAGTACCTGATTTATATTCAGATTGAATTTCAGTGATTCATTGCATCAAGATATTGTTATTGTTGTTCTAGATCTGCCACATTGAGATGCATATCTACCAAACATATCATTTTTATTCATAGAATCCTGCATTGTCGATTTGGAAGACACCATTGAGGACATTTATCTTCTATTTGATGATAGCTTCAATTAAGTTCCATCACCATTATCTTCTTCGAATATTATTGATCTTGCTTTGCCTACATCAACATCTATTGTGACAGATTTCACAAATATTCACAAGTCCACATATTTGACTCAGGCATCATCTATTTTGACATCCTTTGTAGTAGTATTAGATTCTCATTGGTCCAGTTGTCACCCTACATCCATGGGTCTTGTTCCTAAATATTTTATGGTACCTGATTCATCATATCAGCATTTGTCACCTGATAGCATTGGATTGGAGATACTTGAGCATCCTACGAAGACATCATGGGCATCATCTGCATCTTTGAATAATGTGCAAAATTTAGAGACTTTCATCCTTCTTCCTACATGTTCCTATTTGGAATGGGAAGATCACTTGCACACTTCTTTGGTTCTTTTTCTTCCTAAGGGGAGAAATGTGGTTCAACATTTGTGGATCATCTTCAACATCTAGTGTCGATCTTCTACCAACACTTTAGGAGGTATTTTGAGGGGAGGCTACATGGTTTCTCTTCTCATATCAGTTTTGGGAGGAAGCATCTCTTTGAATGGAGTTCATTCCTTCTCATTTTTTCTCTCCTATGGGGGAACATATATTGTACATTAGTATTAGAAGTAGTCCTTGGGGGTCATGTTGAGTCTTCCTTCTATCCTCTTCTTCTTTATCACTTGTACAATTTTATCATGTATTATTTCTCTTTTGGAGAGGGGTTTTTCCCACAGGGTTTTCTCCTTTACTCCACTTATGAGAAAATTGTTTGTACATGGGTACCTAGCCTGACCTAGTAGTTGGGACCCATCATCTTTGTATCACTTCTCCCTAAGTTGCACTTAAGGGGGGGTGTTAGTGTGAAAATAGCTTTTACCTATCTAGACTGACTAGGTCCTATTCACACTATGCTTAAGTCTCTACTTAGGGACTTTTAGGAGTTTGTCTCATCTCATATGGTTGAGACGTGTCCTCATCTTTGTGAGACACCTATTGCATGCATACTTGCCACTTGCTCAAACATGTGTCACTTGAGCTAGACAAGTGTTGCACCTTTGGAGGGGTAGTCAATTATTGCTTCCTACCTTTCTACCTCCTCTTTCTTTCCTATTTATGCAAGGCATCTATGTACATTTTAATTAGCTTTTGAATATATGTTTTGGCTTATTTTATGCAATTTAGCTTTGTGGAAGTGATTCTACTTCTTGTTGGTTGATCTTGGCTACTCCAACAATTACATCTTTCAAATCAAGTTTACAAATACATGCAAAACCATTTCATAGAGCTATATATATAAAGTATAAGTAAAGAGATGTCATCCAATAGTAGATTACTTTTCTGATTTCTAACTTGTGTATTAATAACTCCACATAAACCTACCAACATGTATTATTCTATGATAAATTATCTATTGGTTGCACAAAAGATTTATGAATACGGTGCTAGCATATGGATTGGGAAATGAGCCAAGGAGGGGTCAACCACCACCATGGATCATTGCACAAAACTTTCCTTTTTTAGTGAAGCCATGTGAGTGGAGCGATCCTCCATGACCACCCAATAGAACTTATACATAAAAAAATTACAACCTACAACCTTACGAGAAACCCATTCAAATCATAAAATAAACCATTATAACTGTCATAATGATTCAAACTCATGCACCCAAAACTTCATAAAGAATGGAAACAAAACCACTTACCCGTGGCACCAAAATACTCCAAAAGCCCTCTCTAGAAAGAAATTCACACAAAATAATAACCAAACGCCCAATGCACTAGCCTCTAAAATGGGTCCAAATGTAAGTATGAATCATGGGTTTCTTTTTTATTATTTATGTCCTCCCTATTAGAGTACAATACCACTGAGAGGGGGGGTGAATCAGTGGTATACAAATTTTAACAAGACTTTGAGATAATCTTTCAAAGCTTTGAAACAAAGGCATCTATTACTGAACAGAGATGAGGCATCATATCATGACAACAAGAACTAACATATCAATATCAAGAATGCATCAATCACTATTGAAACAATCTATGATAAACATTAACTCATGAACAAAGAGTAAGGATGTTAGACACACAAACAATTGATACCATAACTTAGGGATTAATATGTAAGGTTTGATTGACCATAATGAAGATGGGCAGAGAATATCATTTCAAACAATGATGTATGTTGAATATGTGTTCATGCAGTCCAAATAAACATATGCAAATGAACAAAAGAATCAAGCACATCATTGATAATAACAACCCATAACACAAATATTATCCTGAGTGGAAAACCCTCTTGGGGAATAAAAATCACTCGAAATGCCTCACTGACTTGATAGAAATAATCACAATTACAGAGCCTCATTAGCTTAGAAGTCTCACTGACTTGTCATTATGCCTCATTGGTCTTTTCAACAATGTCTCACTGACAATAGTGCCTCACTAGCTTACAAAATCCATATATAACAAATATCATGTTCACAGAGTAAAACCTCTGTTTCTCTACATATCACTTCTTATCTTCTGTCTCATTAGATGCATAAGAATTTGTGTATGAAACAATACCAAATGCGTCTATTAATATCCTACCTTGAAAACCCTTTGTCTTCTATGTCTCACAGACCCATCAAATTCATCCTTTTCCTCATATATCAATATATATAAAAATAGTTTTATATATAAACCCTTCAACTTCCATTTGGGGCTTTTCATTTTCAAAAATACAAAGAAGTTTAACCAACTTTTCAACTGCCATCATAAAAGTGTGTATAAATACATCATGAAGCCTTTTCTCTTTTCATGCAACAGTTTATACTTATAACTGAAACCAAATAACTTCTCAAGAAATGTCTCTGTAGAACAAATAACTACCAGACCCATATGGACGAATAGTTCTATCTTAACCCAAGGTTCAAATCAAACTATGCTTAACTGTTTATCTCAACTAAACCACAAATTACCTCTTATCAACTATAGCTTAAGATTTTATAAAAAGAATGAACAAATAAGGAACAAAATCACCTGATGGGCCAACACACAAAACCACCTTGCTGTTGTTTGAAGTCAAGAAAGTAGTCAACAACGAACTCTATTGAACAACATAGTCAAATCTCTCAGATACTCTTCAACCATATGGAGATACTCATTGAAAACTATGTAACTTTCCGTGATTGCCATTGAACTTTCAAACCCTAGCTTGGAACTATATTTCCCAAAGTTAAACTTTGCAAAATGAATGACAAAAACTTCATTTTTGCTCGAAACATCATAGCCACCGAGAGTCTATGTTTTCCCTAGAATGAACTGGTCACAAAGAGCAGTGTACACCACCTTTTTACCTATGAAAAATACCCGACACCTGCTATGTAGGTTATAACTTTAAGTGCCCGATATAATGTGCTTTGCAAAGTAAGTTGTATTTTATTCACTAGGAAATGCATATCACTTGTGACTAGTGAAACCCCTTGTCAACTTAAGAGTGTGTGGCTTTAGAACATGGTAAGACAATAAGATCAAATAACCCTTCTTTTGAACAAAGAAAATACCTTTAGTGACCCTTCTTTCACCCTCAATACACTATATTGAATGAATATCCGTTTGAAATAAATAAATGACATTGTGAAGCTTTTGTGATCCTTTCAAATGTAATGCACTTAGGGACAATGTCATCAAATCCACATTTGCTTTGATGAAACATCAATTGATACCCATGAATCAAAAGTGAATCTGTGCAATACCAAACTGACTGAGATTATACCAACTAGAATAAAACCATCAGGAGAACATAGTATGCAGCTGTGTCAACAATATACCACATGATATCATATGAATCAAAACCATTTGTTAAGAGCATATACCAACCAACTGTGCATGAAATGAAAGTGATCAAGAGCACCTGATATATATACCATAAGCATGAGCCAATAATGATTGACCATGAACCAACAATGACAGAATGATACAACAATTGCATGAACAACTGTGCCAACTGTCATGGTACCATAGTGCCACAAACTGTTACAAGTACCATAGAACAAGTCCCTTAACACAAAAATGTAACATGATATCATATGGCATATGCCTCGGGAGATAAATCATCAGAGCCATATGCCATAGGAGATCATGAGCACATCAAATATGAACAATTGTGAACAAATGAACATATCAACTATCATAGAGCATGTATGAGCATAGAGCATGTATCAACATCAACTGTCATAGAGCATGTAAGAGCATATCATCAAATATGACCTGACAGAAATAGGTGCATAAACATGTGCATATTCAAATGCATATCAACTGTATAGAGCATTAGGAGATGAACCCATGTGTCAACTGTGTGTGCCACCTATTTATAATAATAGAGCATGTGATTGTCATCATAGTACCACACCATTACGAATAACCTCTATCCTATAGAGCATAGTAAGTACCACAACAAGAACATCATCAAGAGCATGAGTACATGCTAAACATCATGAACACCAAGTCAACCATATGCCAATTGTCATGATATAGATACAACTGTCACTGTGCCACAAACCTAAGAGTTTGTGTAAAGGACAACAACTAAGAGGGAAACACTCCCAAATGCATTTAAATCTATATTGATTATGTTTCAATCATAATCCATTTATTACCAACAACAAGCATTGAAGCAACAACTTAACTAGGGCAAGATGCATTGGGAATGGAAGCACCATGGACAAAGAAATTAACCAAAATATAATTGAAGGTGGAAATGGCAAGATTGAAATTGGTCTTGTCCAACTTAATCAAATTTCCCCTCTCTAAATCACTCTTAATTACCTCCATTGACCTTGCCCCTATTTCTACCAGGTAATTCCTCATAGATTCCCTCTATTGCAATGCACTTTATTGGCTTTTAGGTGTTAATAATGTCATCCTTAGTAATGGTATCTAGGGAGCTGACCAAGAGCAATGTTCTCCTCCATTCCTACAATGCTAACTCCCATCTCTAACCTCTCCTACTTGTATCACCTTCTTCACTGGTTGGATGTATTTTCTAGTTGTGTGAGCACCATCCCTTTTCTGCATTTCCCTTCCTCCTTCCACCAAACTTCTATCTTTTCAAATTGAATGGAAATGAATGTAGACCCATATTCCATTGTAGGTGAATTCCATCCTTTCCTATCCTCTTCAACTACCTCTGTACTCTATCATGAAGCCCATACATACATCATAAAGTTGTCTTTGTCCTTCTCCTTATAATTTTTAACTCAATATACTTGACAAGACATCGCTTGACTATTTACTACAATGTGACCTTTATTTATTTATTTTTTGAAAAGTCATCCCCTCTTGTCTATGATGGGGATGTGACAATTTGATAAACCACAACATCAACTTAAACAACTTAACTCACTATGTCAAAATATTCAAAAGTGTATCAATGCAGTAAGGCAAATCTAACCTCTAGCGCTAATGCTTTAATGTTCATATGAGAGTACAAAACAAGGTTACAAAGAAGTGTAATTAGTTTATAAATATTAAACAAGTATATTTTAAATTTATTTAGACTAAGGAATTATGTACAACAATATTCTTACAAAATTATATTCAAATTCCTAACTTGAATATGCACAACTCATATGAGAATTGAATTCAAATTACACATCCAATTCTTTGTTATTTAATCAATAAGATAATCAAAACTAAATGAAACAACTCACCACAAAACTACATGCCTACTTCAAGTACAAAATAGTAAAATAACTTTGTTGTACCAATTATTCATTTATCAAATTCCTACTTGAGCATGTCTTATACTACATTAGCTTATACATGAATAAAAAATATACCTTCGAATTTTTCCTCCAAGGTATCTCATTGTAATGAAAAAACTTGCACAATATCTGAATATAATAGTAAATATGTTGCAAATACTTGATAATAATATGCCACTTCGAGGGGAAAACCTCCTAATCTACTTCGAGGGGGATACCTCCAATAGTCTTCAATGAGAACACGATACTCCATATCATGATCCAATAAGACTCACTACCTCCTATATATACCTATTTATGCTTATGATATCACCCAGGCCGACTTAGATAGCCCTATATAAGCCTTAGGCTGACCTAAACAACTAAATAATAATATACTAATGATAATATGACTTAATTAAGAGTTAAGATAGCCACAAGCTGACTATTCATAACCATATACGCTATGGAAGTTAGGGCATAACATGCCCCCCACATTTACAAAAGTGTTGTCCTCAACGTTAATCAATTGTGGTAATTTCTTCATATAATCTTCATCATCCCATGTGGTAACTTCAACTAGAAGATATTTCCTTATAATGAGGTAATTGGGAATTGTTGATGTCCTCAGCTTCTTCATGTGTCTCTGGAAAATTAACTTTAGCTCCAATATGTGTCTTCTCTTTGCATCTAGCTCTTGATGGTGATGAACGTGTTCTTCCTTTACTTGAACCTTTTGATGTGCCATAGAGGAAGAGGTGAGGAATAGTACATGGTACCCTTGCATTGGTTGAATAGCTTGATTAGGAACTCCTTCTTCTTCTTTCACTTCTTATTCTTCTTTCACTTCTTCTTCATCATCTTTTTCTTTTTCTTTTGTTTCTTCTTCTTCTTGATCATCATCATCATCATCATCATCATTATCATCATCTTCTTCTTCTTCTTCTTCTTCTTCTTTTGCTTCTTCATCTACTTCTTTTGGTTCTTGGTTGCTTGAGACCTCCTTTCTTCGTTCATTCATAAAGGCGCTTAACATGTTGTGTGTGTCTGATATATCTTCTCATAGGCCACACATCTCCAACTTGATTGAGGAAATGTCTTCCTTGACCTTACTTACTTCCTCATTGGGATTAATATCCTCTATTGTTTCCCCATCCTTATCAGGGGATTTCCCTGGTGTGACAACATTCTTTTTGCCTCTTGTTGCAAGCCCTGTCATGATGGAAACCAATATTTTTGAAATAAATCACACAAATGAAATGTAAATTCTCTAAAAATTTTACTATAACTTACTACAGCCAAGATACCACTTACCTAGAAAAAACTCTAAAAAATTAGTAGATTTACAGCCTTGAGAGCAAATTTTGTGGAAACCCTAATTTTGTAATAACTCGCTTATTTCTGCTCCAATTTCTCCAAATTTTGGATGGTAGGCTCCTATAGTATGTCTTCAAAAACCCAATAAAAAGTAGGCTCCAATTCGGCAGGATGTGAGAGATATACAAATTCCAAATAAATTGTGTAGAAACCCTAATTCTGTAATAATTTGCTCAATTATGCTCCAATTCCTCTGAAATTTGGACTGTAGCTTCTTTAGTATATTCTTCAAAAACAATTTAAAAATTAGAAAAAAAGTTGCCAAAATCTGAGAGATATGTGCCTTCCAAATTGACCTCAAAAATTAGAAAAAAAAAATCGCCTAGTTTTTGCATTCACGGTGCCAAGATCATGCTCTGATACCACTTGTAATGAAACAACTTGTACAATATCTGAATATAATAGTAAATATACTGCAAATACTTGATAATAATATGCCACTTTGAGGGTGCAACCTCCTAATCCACTTCTAGGGGGATACCTCCAATAGTCTTCAATGAGAACACGATACTCCATATCATGATCCAATAAGATTCACTACCTCCTATATATACCTATTTATGCCTAAGATATCACCCAGGTCGACTTAGATAGCCCTATATAAGCCTTAGGCTGACCTAAACAACTAAATAACAATATACTAATGATAATATGACTTAATTAAGAGTTAAGATAGCCACAAGCCAACTATTCATAACCATATACGCTATGGAAGTGCATAACACTCATAATATATTCAAGAATTTGAAGCATTGTTATTATAAAATTTACAAAGTACATGACATTAGGTTTATATTTCTTAGGTTAATAGATTTGATAAACCACAAAATCAACTTAAACAACTTAACTCACTATGTCAGAATATTCAAAAGTTTATCAATACAGTAAGGCAAACCTATCCTCTAATGCTAATGTTTTAATGTTCATATGAGAGTACAAAAATAGATTTCAAAGAAGTGTAATCATTTTATAAATATTAAACAAGCATATTTCAATTTCATTCAACTAAGGAATTATGTACAACAATATCGTTACAAAATCATATTCAAATTCGTTTGGAAAGCTCAGCCTGACATGATTGATGTTGTTTAGGTAGTTGATTAATATGCATTTTTTGGATCATATACCACTAAGGTTTGATGTATTACAGTTTTCTACTAATTTTATTGAATAAGATTATTACTCAATTTGTTTATTGAGATGTTGGCTTATATCTGGGCAAGTCTGCGCACAAAAATGTCAGTACACAAGTGCAAGATTTAAAACTTCTCTAATTGAGATGACATACAATTTTTTTTTTAGATTTACAGAAAATATTTGATTCTTTGTGCATAAACATTTAATATATTTTGTTGTCTTGGTTGATTAGTCTTGAGAAAATTTAGAAATGTCAATTGTCACATACATGGTATGATAGACTTTATTGCTTTTTATGTAGGACAGTCCTTTGGCACTTGCACAGGCCTAGGAGACACGGGACAAACTAAAAAAAAATTCTAAACTTGCAGAAGAGGGTGCTTCAAGATTAGAATTATTAAGACAATAAGGGACATGGTGTTAGATCAACCACTTGTAGATATTGGTGGCAAGGGGCTATTCACAAAAGAAATAGATAATGCACTCATAGAGGGTAAGATAGATATTGTTGTACACTCTGTTGGTAGTCATTTATGTTTTGGGTTTTAAGCTTGGGTGTTTGCAGGTTTTCTCATTCAAACCCTCAATTTTGTGAGTCATGGGATCTTGCATTGTTTTGTCTATTTAGGTATTGGCCTTGTGTGGTGGGTTTCTGGTTGATAGGTCTCATCCTCATGTTTAGGTTTTCATAAGTTGACCTACCCCCACGCAGTGTTTCATGGTTTGTTTATGTCACCTTGAGAAAATGCCAAGTTCTATGCATGCAAAGGTGAATTGTATATTGGCGGGCTTGAAAATCTCCATCGGCTTTCAAAAAATGGTAAAAAGTGAGTTGTATGCATTTTTAAATGCATATTGGGCTCAAATGGAGAATATACAAAGGTGGAATATTCCTTGGTGATTCCTTGCTTGTATATAAGGGGTTTGTATGTTTGCGTTTGTATATTCGACATACAAAGGAAATGTACATTGAAGAATATACAAGAGGGCACACATACATGTGCTACAACGCAATGAACGGGTGATCTTTTATGATCGCGAAACATACGAGGAAAAGATATGCATGTGGTGGGGCCCGGGGATATACAAGTGAGAATGTATGTGTGAATATACATTCAAGGATAAGAAAGTGGTCGCAGGGTCGAATGTATTTTGAGTTTGTATATCCAAATATACAATGGAAAGTGCAAATGGTCTTGTATGTTCGGCAAAAATACAAAATAGCAGGAGATGCATTTGGTGGGGTCCACCTCACATACAAAGGGCTTTGTATCTCATATACAAAGGAGAATGTATATGTGGTATACATTTGAAAATATGTAAGGGAAAAGGATGCAAGGCGGACCCGATGGTGCTTTCATTTTGTTCTATAGGTTCTTGGCGTCTGCAACTTGCATGTATGTGTGAGTTGTATATCGCGGATATACAAAGATGAAAAAATGTACATTCCAGACCCAATAGAAATTTTAGGTTGCTTCATAAACATTTTGGGGTCCGTGGCGTGCATGTCTATAGCATTTTTACATGCCGATATCCAAAAGGTAAGATACAAGCTAGATTTCAAGGTGAATGTAATGTGTTTCATAATTTTTGAGATCCGCCTTGTATGCATGTCGCACTTGTATGTGCAATGCAATAATCATAAGGAGATACAAGGCCCAGATTTGAAAGTTTTTCAAATCCGATGGATAAATGGCTGGGGTCCACCTTGTATATTAAGCAGTTGTATGTATATCCATTTTGCATAGACAAGGGATTTTTGAAAGATGAACAATGATGATTGTATATGCATTCTTTTTTGCATATACAAAAGCGATAAAGGCAAAATGAAAGGAGAAGGGGTCAGCGATAGAAGGTCAAGGTGCCTACGTGGCATGATATTATTGGCTGGCAACTCTTCATGCATGTTTTGAGTCCATTGATTTCGGTGATGAGTTTTTGATCAACGGTCAGGTTTTGAACCTTCAGCGATGGTTTTTTCCTTGTGTCTGCGGCCATTTTTGAGCAGGAAAATCTCTAGACGCATCTGCTGTTGCATCCCGCGGGTAGTTGAGGTTTTAATGGGGGTCGTGCAGAGACATGTGATGGATTGAGTGACGGACCAACTACCAGTTTTATGAGGAATGTCCCCAAGCGGTGGCACGGGGCTCGAGTTTTGTTCCTCCTCGCCATTCCTTCTGCCTATTGCCTGCAGTGTTTTGAACGCCATTTTTATGGTGTACGGTCTGACGGAATTTTTGATTTGCTTTGTGATTAATTTTTGCCAGGTACACAGTCTTGGTATATAGGCCAAACTGTGTTACCCATTTTGTTGTTGAAAACTGGACAAATTTTTAGTGCTGTGATAAGATACAACTTCATTGGTGGCCCTGTTTTGGATGTTTTTGTGAGTTTATGAATCTCATGTTGTCTGTTTACTGCATAAACTTACTGGTTTCATGTTGATTTAAATGAGTAATGCTTCATTGCATGTGTTCTGTTACTTGTCTCCAAATTGAATGTATCCTTCTTTTAAATCTAAACATCTAAGGGGTGTCTAAGATTCTTGAATATAGATTGGCTATGTTGAATGCTTGGTCTTTTACTTCTACTCAAGGAGTAGAATAAATGTTTTAGGTTAAAGTGTTAAGAAGAATATATTGCAGTGAGGATCTTCTAAGTAGAGGTAACTGAATACTCAATTCTGGGAGGCATTTGTAAGGCAGATACTGAACAATCCCCTTGAAACTCAGTCATTAATATGGGTTTATGTGTACATTCACATGTGTATGTCTATTGACTCTGAGCCCCTGATAGGCACCAATCCAGTCTTGTATTGAAGTCGCAACCAAAGTCCTAGTTTTGCATCCAAATATAAATCAAACTCAAACTTCAACTTCAAAACGTTTAGGACTTTAGAAGTAGTTTTAGGACCAAAATCCTCTGTCTACAACTGAATATAGGCCCAAAGCTAGCCCCTTTATTCTTATCTCACAGTTTTGGTCTACATAAAGGAGGATTTATCTGCTTTGTATCAACATTCCAGCTAATTCATGGATGCATTTCATAGATGTTGAATAGGGAATACCCCCCTTGGTTCTGCAGAGCCTAAAGAAGAAGAGGAGATATTTATAGAGTCTATCTCCTATACTGTTGGCCCTTGGCCCGGGAATCCTGTTGATCAATGTTGGCTACCTTGTAGGGATAACTGGGAATAAGCATCTAGTCTAGGAAAAATACCAACAGAAATTGGCGACTCTACTGGGGAATGCTTTGTGAAAGAACCTTGATTTTAAAAGAGAATATTTCCTAGTAATAGGTGGTAACTCCAAACCAATCTCCCAACCGGTAAAGTAAAAATTTGTATGCAAGGGAGGAGATCCCAGCGTAATACTCTGTTTGAAGAGTTACCCATAAAAATGATGTATAGGAAAAAAGGGACTATTCCAGCCAGTCAAGATGGTTCTCCTAGCCCCAGGAAAAATAAATTTATTCAGGACAATCCAGGATCCTCAGAGCAAACAATACCTTATTTTTCAAACACTGAGGCTGAAATCTAGAATTTATATGAAAGACAATAGGGTGCTAGTTTGAGAATAAGGTCAGAAGTCTTTCAAGAATGCCATTTCTTGGATCCCAGTGATAGATTTGAAGAAGTTGAGTCTCCAAGGGATGATGATAATGATTATCAGAATGTGATAAAGCCATCTTCTTCTATGCCTAGAGAAGAGGAACTAGCTGATGAAATTAAAAGCTTAAGGGCAGAATTAGAATATCTGCAAGCAGTAAAGATCAGAGATGACATGAGATAGAAAGTGCAAGCTCTGAGAGTTGCTCAGAATGATTCAGCTCCTACCCTTGGCAATGCAAATATGCAAAGAAATCAGCACAATGATCAAAGATAGATGCAAACAATGCTGGAGTACCATTAAATAATGTAAGAAATCAAAATGCAAATAGAAAAGCAAATGTTATTCAGCCTGGTAGACAACCTATGCAACTAGACAGATTTAGGCAGCTTGTTTTTTATGGCATTCCTGGTTATCCAAATCCTATTGACAAACATGTGAGGCTGCAAGTGCCTAAATTTTCAGGAAATAATACTGTATCAGGCGATGACCATTTAAAAGCTTTTCAAAATATCATGGACAACTTTGAGGTTGAGCATGAGGATGTGTTTATGACATCATTTATGCAATCCTTAGTTGATGAAGCCAAGGAATGGTATAAAGGTCTACCTGACATAAGCATTTCATCATGGGAGGATTTCAGGAGGATATTCAAAGAACAATATGGTGACCAAACTGATCCTAGTTTCTTTATTAATGAATTTACTGGCATTACCAAAGGATCAAATGAGCAGGTTGCTGATTTCAATGCTAGATTCACTAAGGTATTGAACAAATTGCCACAGGACTTGAGACCTAATGAACCTATGTGCATAGTGTTGTACATAAATGCTTTTGATGCCAAAACAGCTTATGGATTGAGAGACAAGAGCCCTGCTAGCCTCAAAGATACTTTCAAGATTGCAACAAATATTGAAAATAACAGAAAAGCATCTGGTAAGACAAATAGAAGAGATGATGTAAAAATTCTACAAAATCCAAATACTAAAGCTCAAACTGTTCAAGGCAGTGCATCTACTTCTGAGGATAAATTAGACAAATTGACAACTATTGTCAAGGACTTAGGTTATAGAATGGCTAAAAATGAAAAGGGGATAGGTCCTGACAGACCAGTTTACCAAAGGCAAGAAAGAAGACCATCATTACATGATATGCCATATAACACCAATTGGCATAATGGTAAGCCTATTCTTCCAAACAGCAACATGGGTCAAAGGATTCAAAATGTTAAGGAAACTCCTGATCCTTTGAAGAAGGTTGTAAATATTGTTAATGACACCCCATGGTGTATCATATGTCAAATGCCTCATTCACAGTCACAATGTATGATTGCTCAGTCTTTATACAATAATGATGTTGCCTGTGATGAATGCAAAGAGCCTTCACAGCTGCAGCAGTAGCTCAAGTTAAAAGCAATTACAACCTAAGGGGTAAAGCTCAGGTAAGCAATTCACACCAACTAGAAAATACTTTTGTGAGCCAACCTGTGCACAGTCATAAGGGGACGGAAACATATAAGAAACAATGGAACAATAATAGGCAAGGTTTTAAGCAGAAAACAAGTCATGATCTTCAAGGACCAGAAAATACAGTTCCTCGGGTTAAAGATCAAAATAAAAATTCTTAGGGCAAGAATGACAGTCAAGGAGCCTTGAAAAACAAAGCTAGATCATCCCATGGTAAAGATAAAACGGTGGAGCAAGGTACAACTGTTATTCAAAATTATGCTCCATTTGACATAACTCAAGTCTTATCGCAGATAAAAGTTTCTGTTCCACTAATGGAACTGATGAAAGTGGAAGAATTCAAAAATAAAGCAGTATCCTTAATTTCAGGAGTACCTTGTCAAGCCAAGTTGAGTGGTGAACCTCAGGGTAAGAAGCAAGCCCTGTACATTGATGAAGATGAAGTTCCTGAAGTATATCTTGGGATGACCATGACAAAATGCGCTTCACAAGTGGAACCATTTTATGTTTCCCTTGTCATAAATGAAAAAATAATTAGGAATTGTATGCTTGATTCAGGAGCATCAACAAATATCATGCCTTTGGCCATTGTGCAGCAAGCTGGGTTAAAAATAGATAAGGCATGCGGGAAGTGCTATGCAATGGATGCTAGGGAGGTCCTTGTCATTGGAATCATCAAAGATGTGGATTTCAGACTGGCAGCATATCCAGAAAAAATTTACAAAATGAACATAATAGTTGTTGATATCAAGCCACAGTATGGCATGTTGTTGTCAAGAAGATGGGCAGCATTGATTGGTGGGAGTATGCAATTAGATTTGTCATATGCTATGATCCCTATGAATGGCAGGGATGTCAAACTGATTAGAGAGGAAAGGTCATCAGAGACAGTGGAGGATCAAGAATCAGAGGAACAGATATGTTTTGTGAACACTGACTATGATAATTTCAAAGTTGTCTCAGATGATAAAGAGGATAAAGGAAAAAAAATTTGCATTCAACAACTGGATTAATAGGGTCCATGGACCATGTATTTCGATGGAGCTTGTTCAAAGGAAGGCTCTAGTGCTGGAGTTGTATTTCTGTCTCCATTTGGTAAGCTTCTAAAATTCTCTTTCTTACTGAAGTTTCCCTGTACAAACAACATTGCAGAGTATGAGGCTCTGTTGTTAGGATTAAATATTGCATTGAAGTATGGAATTAAGATGCTCAAGGTGTTTGGTGATTCAGAGTTAGTTTTTTCCCAAGTTAGAGATAAGTATGCATCAAAAAATAAGAGATTAAAGCAATATAAGCATGTTGTTTGGGATATAATTGAATTGTTTGATGCTTTTTCAATAAATTGGATAGAGAGATCAAAAAATGTCATGGCAGATTTTCTAGCCAATATAGCCATAAGGCCAGATGATATCACTCTATCAGATGTTACAAATGTTGAAGTCAAACTCAGACCTGCAGTGCCAGATAATGTATGTAGCTGGCAAGTGTTTGATGATGATAAAGATTTACTGAGATTTTTACATTGCATTGATGAGTATGAGAACCATGAAATGGATTTTCAGAACTTTGTGGAGGTTGTAGATGGAAAAGAAACTCTCCTCAAGAAAGAAATAATTCAACTCAAAACAAATAAGATCCCTAGAGGGTTGGTTGCTTTAGAGAGAGCTTTTGACAATAGGGACCAATTTGTCACAAAGTCATCTCTGACAAACAAGAATGATTTAGAAGAGATAAACTTGGGGACATCTCAGGCCCCCAAGAAGGTGTACGTTGGCAAACAACTCAAGCCACATATCAGAACTATGCTAATTGCATTACTAAGAAGATATAAGCATGTATTTGTTTGGTCTTATGAGGACCTCAAAGCTTATAGAGAGGATTTATTTCAGCATGAAATCCCTTTGAAGCCTGGAGCTAAACCAATTAGACAAAAATAGAGGCCTATCAATCCAACCTTAGCTCCAAAAATGTAAGAAGAGCTTATGAAGCTTAGGGAGGCTGGAATAATTATGCCTATCAGGCATTCAACTTGGGTGTCTAACCTTGTCCCAGTTAGAAAAAAGAATGGTGATATAAGACTTTGTGTGGACTTCAGAAATTTAAATGTGTCTTCTTTAAAGGACAATTATCCATTGCCAAACATGGAAGCCATGTTGCAGAAGGTGACTGGTTGTGAACTTCTATCCATGATGGATGGATTTTTAGGGTACAATCAAGTGAAAGTAAAGGAATTAGAGCAATTCGAGACTGCTTTCACTACTCCATGGGGAACCTATGTATATGTGAGGATGCCATTTGGACTGACAAATGCAGGTGCCACATTTCAAAGGGCAATGGATGTTGCTTTTGTAGGATTGATTGATTCAATCTTGGCTGTGTATCAAGATGACTTGACAGCTTATTCAAAAAGGGAAGAGCATCACTGTATGCATTTGGAGCAAATTTTTATTAGAGCATTAGAGTATGGCATCTCACTTAACCCAAAGAAGTGTGCTTTTGGGGTTGTGGAAGGAAAATTGCTTGGACATATTGTTTCCAAGGATGGGGTCAAAATTGATCCAGAAAGGGTGGTTGCAATTGACAGAATTCAGATCCCTAAAACAGTGAAAGGTGTTCAGTCCTTCTTTGGGAAAATTAATTTTGTTAGAAGATTTGTGCCTAACTTTGTAGAGACCACCAAGGATATCTCTAAAATGTTGAAGAAGAATGCAACTGTCAAATGGGAGGATGAAGCAACCAGATCATTTCAGAACATAAAAGAAGCTATAAAGATGGCTCCTGTTTTAAAATCTCCTGATTTTTCTAAGCCATTTCAATTATTTTCATTTGCTTCTTTCCACACTATTGCTGCATGCTTATTGCAGAAAAATGAAGAAGGGTTTGAACAGCCTATTGCTTTCTTTAGTAGGTCATTGCAGGCCATTGAATTAAAGTATGACTGTTGATAACTGAGAGGGGGGGGGTGAATCAGTTATCCTAATTATTTCCCTTATTGAACTTTCTTATTAATTGATGCAGCATTGAATCAAACACCAAAACGTTAACATGAAATAAGAAACACATAACACAGTATTTTTGACGTGGAAACCCTGTTAAGGGAGAAAACCACGGGGTGATTAACCCAAAATTATTCTCTGTTAGAAGAATAGGAGATTACAAAAATGGCACTTGCCAATTAGGGCTCACTGCCCGAGCACACTGCTCACAAGAGGCCCACTGCCTACAAGAAGACACACTGTCTACAAAGTGATAAGAATCACAGTCTTGAACTGATTGGAAGCATCTGCATATGCTGGAGTTCAGTTCCGGTTGGGCTCAGTACACTGATCTGCTGCACTTCATCTTTCCTCTGTTCTTTATTCTGCTATCTTTCACATACCGAATCCTTTTTGCTACTTCTGCTCTGTTCTGGACTTATTCGCATATCTCTTTTCACCATCACACCCTTCACAACTAAATCCATCCTCTATATATATCCGCACAAGTAATTTCATCACTTTTCTAGTCGGCATCCGGAACAGTCTAGTTTCTTACAAACTTTTGTTCTGTCGGCTGAATCCTTCCTCACCAAGCAATGCGGATCAAGCATATACTTGTAGATATCATTAATCATGTCGGCCAAACATGATTCATGCCTTCACAACTTCTATCATCAACAGTAACACATCCGGAAAGTAGTTTGATACTCTGTCAGTCAGTTCTTCCTCTGTTTTCACTGTCTCTCAGGAATCCGGTACTCAGCTATTCATATCTTTTTCCTTGTCCATCACCGGAGGCTAAATCCTTGGAATATACCACTCAAGGTAGTCCTCTTGACTTCCCCAAATCCGCACTGCACCAAGACACTTCCTCTGAGAGATCCGGACCAATCTGTCGGACCTTGCCACATGCTCTGTTCTTGTTCACCGGACCACAACATTCTTTATTCTGACTTCCGGTAGAGACACATCATGACTTTCGGATATGTGGGATGACCTTTGTTGCCATCAATGACAACAACCATGAATCCATATAGTGTCTCTTGCCAACAATCTCCCCCTTTGGCATTGATGGCAACACTTAGTGAAAAATGACTAAGTGTTTTCACTATGCTCCCCCTTTGCTGATGCTCTGTCTTTATATACAATTTCTGGAACTCCCCCTTAGTTGGATTCCTCATTTTTCACTGCTCCTCACTCCCCCTTTGACATCAATGGCAAAGGGTGGGGTCCGCACACCAAAATTTTCAAAAATTTTCTATACATAGCCGCATATTTACATACTCACATATACTGAAGAATGTCTGCAAAGGATGTCTGCAATTGGATCATTTCTGTAGCCCAACTTTGCTTCATTCTATCCAAAATTGAAATGTGACTACTCAACAAAAATGCAAAAGCTTCTGCCCGCTTGAGATCTGTCGGATCTTTTGTTTGGGCGGTGGTCTGAGCATCACTGATGGCTTCATGCATAGTTTCCAACTTAGGGATTATAATCCTTCTAAGTTCTCCCATCCGGTTAGTGATGTTCTTCCTTTCCTTCTCAAGATTCTTTATTTCATTCAAGACTGCAATAGTCTGACATTCTTGATTTATTATGGAGGAAGAGACAGGATCAAAACTTTGAGATAAGCTTTGTAGCTTGTCCTGTTCCTCTTTTATTTTCTTATCAATTGCTGCTGTTGCCTTTGGCCAGGATATGCAAAATTTGTAGATGTCACCGCCATCCTTAAGAGCATTTTCTAAGCTCTTTATTCCAATGCTTACAATCTTCCTATCTTTAGAGATTAATTCTAATATTTCTGAAAATCTCTTATCCAAAAATTCCTTCCGGACCTTTTCTTTAGCTGATTTTTCTAGAGAATCAAAATGTATATCAACACTGTTGACTAAGGTTTTTAGATTACCGGAAGTGGAGACTGTCGGATCTATCTGGATTGATGGCATAATCTTTACAAGTACTCCGGAAGCAGCCTCTATCAACTCACAGTCTTCCATATGAGACTTCAGGAGTTTTTCATTTGCCTTGGCATTTGCAAATGAAGCTATCTTCATTGTTTGTACCGGAGAGAGAGTCAAAGTCGAATGGGCCTTTTAGAAGCTCCGGTTCATCAATCTCTAAAGTTTCTTTGCTCAAAAATTGTTGAACAGTTTGTGCAGTGTCTCTTGCCGGAGACAGATGTTTCTTTTCTTCTGCAGTCTTGGAACTGTCAACCTCTTTGTCTTTCACCACTGCTTCCTTCTCCTGTAATTGCTCTTCTTCTTTGGATCCAGAGACTGTAGGGGAAACCGGAGGAGAGATGCTAGCTTGTTCATAGGCCACTTCTTCTGGAGTAGAGGGTCCCAAGTCCTCAGCTATTTCTGTACCTAAGTCCTCTACAACAGGAAGATTGAACCTTTTGAAGGCCTTCCAGAGGATCTCTTCTGTCTCTTGGGCCACTCTGTCAGTCTCACCAAGCATGAGTTGATTCATCCTGGCTTTACTTCTGAACTCATCTTTGCAGTCCTTGAAGATAATGTTCATTGTCTTGGGATCAATTTGAGGATATAGCTGAATAGCTATCTGCTCCCGGATCTCAAGATCTTTAGCATGAGCATTATTCTTTCTTACTTCCAATTCCTTTTCTAGGCTTTTAGGAATAAGAGATATGATCTCAATGAAAGCCTTATTATATATGTTAAGATATTTGACTGTGGCTTCCTGCAGAGTCTTTTGGTCGGCCTCACTGAAGTCATCATACGATTCAGTCATTGAAGGTTTCCATCCACCGTGACCGACTTGATTACGCTCTCTAGAGACAGAGTGGGCTTTTCAACAGATGCCTCCGCCATTTCATCCTTGTCTTGGCCTGTGGAGGGTTTACCGGATCCTTTCTTCTTCTGTTTCTTTATTTCTTTTACTCCCTCATCTGACTCTGTTTCCTCTTCATCCTTTTGGCTTCCATAAGCCCTTGTGGCTTTTGTCTTGGATCTCTTACCGGATGCCTGGACTTCCGGTTTTGAACTTTTGGTTGAGGGAGGTGCAGATCTCTTTGATGATCTGGTCCAGGTGGGAGCTTCAACCGGAGCACTTTCTTTACTTTTCTCTTCTTCCTCAGCCTTCCTCCTCTTTTCCCGGCTGGCATCAAGTGCCTCCTTTGAGATGCCTAGGCCTTGAGCAATGTGCTCTACTTCTTTTCTCACCTTTCTTTTAATCTCAGGTTCCTTGAGTTCTACATGTATTTTTACACTCAGCTCCTCAAAGGTTCCAAACCTTTCTGCCTTAGGATCTTTGGGCTGACTTAGCATGTGTTGAACATGCAGCTCCACTATCTGTTCATCCACTTCATACCCCATGGGCATGATCCAGACAGTCCTTGGCTCCACTGCCTCCATTAGGCACTGATCAGTGTCAACCATAAAGCACACTGAGTCTTTGTATTTTTCAACAAGAGATTGGGGAATTCTCTCTCTTGCTTGCATCATGCTCTAAAAGTTTTTGAAGTATCCCCATAGAGTTGTATTTCTCACTTTTGCATCCCCAAGTCCATGCAAATAGTCTCTTATCTGGACTGCAACAGGTTTGTCATTCTGCCATACCCATCCACTTGATCCGGGTAGCTCATTCATGAAGTAGAAGAATAGACATACAATAAGAGTACCATACTTAAAGGAATTCTTCTTATCCTTCTTGATTTTCTGTATATTTTCCATTAATTGGCTTAGCAGTAGTTCGCAGAGATCATATTCTGCATTCTTTCTTAGCATTTCATAGGCAGTGTATATTGCAGTTCCGGATACAGAATTCTCCCTGCTGGAGTGATAGATCTTGTATCCTATTATCATGGATGCATATTTGATATCCGGATCCGAAATATCTTCAATGGTCATTGCCCTCTTATCAAATTTTGATCCGGTGGCCTCAGTTACAATGTTGTTCTTGACAGATTTGAGGATAGGTATCCCTCCGGAAGAGTATAGACCAGTTACTGCTCTAATTGCCTCTTTTGTGATCTTGCAGGGTCTATCCAGCCATAGAAAGTTGTCATGCATCCTGCTTAGTACATACCGGACCCATTCATCTTCTTCAAAGCAGGGGAAATGAATAAA
This sequence comes from Cunninghamia lanceolata, assembly GCA_027924645.1. Classification (NCBI taxonomy): domain Eukaryota; kingdom Viridiplantae; phylum Streptophyta; class Pinopsida; order Cupressales; family Cupressaceae; genus Cunninghamia; species Cunninghamia lanceolata. The sequence goes on from BSBN01000010.1 coordinate 1,034,109, forward strand.
TTGCTCAAACTGTTTCTTCTGGATATCCTTATACTCTGGTTTAAGCTCAAAAGCATTGTCTATCAGTTGCTTGTGATAGAGGTCTCTTAATTTGAATTCCCCAAACTCCTCAATGCTTGCATGTATGTAAACCCTAATGTCTTCAGTATGTAAAACTCCGTGAGGAACACTAGAGAAGGCTCCTAGTGGATCTACCTCCAATGATTTGTAGGGATGTTTCTTGAATAAGGGGCGAGGTCTATCAGAGATCTTAACTATGTTTGGAGTAGCCATTCTTCAAAGATTTGCAGTGAGGTAATGAAAAACGGAGAATACCTTATGCGCCTTCGACTTGCACAGAGTGATTGGATTGATTTCTTTATGTAATGACTTCGGCAGGAGATCCTTGGTGTGCTTGATGAATCCTGTTGCAGAGCTCCACTATTCGCTTCTTCTTGAGTGCAGAATGAGCAAATGACTTTTGAGAAATCCCTTATATTGCTCCGCGAACCCTAATATCTGTCTGCAATAAATGCTTCACCTACATTATTCCGGTTCGCCTTGTCTGGATAGCTTGGAGTATCCCGGATTAGTCCTGATCTGTGAATATCATCCGGATCTTTCAATCATGAATAAATAGAGGTAACATATTACAAGAACATCCCAAACATTCTGTCCAATCCGCAGAACAAGATAGTGCACTTCCGGATCTCTCCGGACCCTTTTGTAATCCTTTGTCATACCGGAGCATCTCCCTGAACAGGTCTTATTTGATCGATCACAGCTTCTCCATAACTCCATGCGGACCTCTGAAAACTTGACTGAAGCATCTCAAGACTCATATCTGCAAACCCTTTAATCCGCATCTTGTGCCACATTCGGCACCACTTGTTTGGCTGGGGGAACAGGATTTTCTTTGAGTCTCCCCCTGAGCCTGAGCTCACCTTTTAATTTCCGGAAGAAATATCAGCACCAGAGTCTGGTGCGGATCCAACCTCTACATTCTCTGAACTTTTCTTCACCCAAATCTTGCTCATCTGATTCCTAACTTCATCCGCATTCATCTTTTGTTTACCCTTGTCTTGATTCTGATTATACACCGGACCTCTTTTGTCCTGATACTTGTTTCTGCAGACTTTAGCATTATGACCGGACCTATTGCAGATTTGGCAAATAACATTTCTTTGTATATTTGACTGATATCCTCTTGATCTGCATTGATTAGCCATATGACCTACTCTATTGCATGTGAAGCATCTACCTTTGAATGATTTGTTTACTTGCATAATTCTGCATTCATGGGATTTGTGTCCATACCTTTTGCAGTTGAAGCACTGTTCGGAGAAGGATGAATTAATCTGATTCATTCTCATTCTGCACTGATTAGCTTTGTGACCAAAGTGGTTGCAGCTGTGGCAGTATCCATTGAAGGATGGATATCTTTGAGCATTTGGCTGTCTTACCGGAGGTCTTCTAGGCCTGCTCCTTGGATTTTCTGATCCAAGATTCTTCTGGCCGGATCCGGAGCTTTCTCCTTTCTCATATCCCAAACCATACTTGTCATCTGTCCTCTTTTGACTTCCAAGAAGAACTTCAAGTTGAGCAGAACTTATCTTGAATTTCTCTTTATATTCATTTGCTGTTTGAAGGTCTCTTTTGAGAGAGGCAATTTGATCCTCAAGTTTTTCTTCATTATCTTTGGCATCTTCAAGATCAGATTCAAGATGTCTGATAATCTTGTCCATCTGGTGGCATTCTTCTGATTTTTCTTTAAGAGATTGTCTTAGATTGTCTTCAGCCTTTCTTTTTTCTTCAATCTCTTGAGTAAACTTTATAGTTCCTGATTCCATTTCATGTCTTAACATAATGACTTCTTTTGATAACTTTTCACATAACTTGGTTTGCTCAGTCAATTCTTCATTTGTATTGCTTTCTTCACTTTGTCTTGCCAACTGTTGGAGCAGCTCCTTTCTCTTTTTCATAGAGAGACTTAATTTGTCTTTTAATTCTCTCATGAATTCATCAGCCTGTTTGAGTCTTTCCTTTAATTCACTGACTTCAGAATTTGACTGTTCAAGATCCTCAAGAGCAGTCTTGAGTTGCTCCCTTAAACCATATGCATCCATTTGAAATCCCAGATCTTCCTCAAGCTGTTAGGCTCTATTTGGAGGAACTTAGCTCTGATACCAATTGTTGATAACTGAGAGGGGGGGGGGTGAATCAGTTATCCTAATTATTTCCCTTATTGAACTTTCTTATTAATTGATGCAGCATTGAATCAAACACCAAAACATTAACATGAAATAAGAAACACATAACACAGTATTTTTGACGTGGAAACCCTGTTAAGGGAGAAAACCACGGGGTGATTAACCCAAAATTATTCTCTGTTAGAAGAATAGGAGATTACAAAAATGGCACTTGCCAATTAGGGCTCACTGCCCGAGCACACTGCTCACAAGAGGCCCACTGCCTACAAGAAGACACACTGTCTACAAAGTGATAAGAATCACAGTCTTGAAATGATTGGAAGCATCTGCATATGCTGGAGTTCAGTTCCGGTTGGGCTCAGTACACTGATCTGCTGCACTTCATCTTTCCTCTGTTCTTTATTCTGCTATCTTTCACATACTGGATCCTTTTTGCTACTTCTGCTCTGTTCTGGACTTATTCGCATATCTCTTTTCACCATCACACCCTTCACAACTAAATCCATCCTCTATATATATCCACACAAGTAATTTCATCACTTTTCTAGTCGGCATCCGGAACAGTCTAGTTTCTTACAAACTTTTGTTCTGTCGGCTGAATCCTTCCTCACCAAGCAATGCGGATCAAGCATATACTTGTAGATATCATTAATCATGTCGGCCAAACATGATTCATGCCTTCACAACTTCTATCATCAACAGTAACACATCCGGAAAGTAGTTTGATACTCTGTCAGTCAGTTCTTCCTCTGTTTTCACTGTCTCTCAGGAATCCGGTACTCAACTATTCATATCTTTTTCCTTGTCCATCACCGGAGGCTAAATCCTTGGAATATACCACTCAAGGTAGTCCTCTTGACTTCCCCAAATCCGCACTGCACCAAGACACTTCCTCTGAGAGATCCGGACCAATCTGTCGGACCTTGCCACATGCTCTGTTCTTGTTCACCGGACCACAACATTCTTTATTCTGACTTCCGGTAGAGACACATCATGACTTCCAGATATGTGGGATGACCTTTGTTGCCATCAATGACAACAACCATGAATCCATATAGTGTCTCTTGCCAACAATGACATCATGGAGAAACAAGCATATGCACTGGTTAGAGCAGTCAAAAGTTTCAGGCCATATTTGGTAGGCTCTTGGATAATTGTATATGTGCCTCATGCGGTAGTCAAGGATATTTTTACTCAACAAGATGTAACTGGAAGAAGATGCAGATGGATAAATAAATTACAGGAATTCAACATTGGAATACAGATCACAAAATTGGTAAGAGGACAAGGTTTGGCAAAACTGATGACACGGTCTAATTTAGAGGCATGCCAAGTGAATGTGGTGCATAATGAGGTTGTAAACATGTTAGATATTGAATGGTATAGGGACATAATACATTATTTGTAGAGTCTAAATTGTCCTTCTCATCTCAGTGATGATCAGAAGAGAACCTTGAAGCTGCAGGCTATTAAATACATCATTGTTCAAGGAGAGCTGTATTGGAAAAATCCCGATGGTGTATTACTCAGATGTGTGAATGAAAATCAGGCTAAGGATATTTTAAGTGACATGCACAATGGAATGTGTGGTGGACATTATGCTGCCCATACAACAACCCACAAAATTCTCAGAGCTGGCTACTGGTGGCCAACTCTTTTCTCTGATACACATAAAATGGTAAGAAAATGTGAGTCTTGCCAAAGGTTCTCAAGAAAGCTAAAATATGAAGGTGCATTGCCCGTTAGGACTATAACTGTAGAAGCTCCATTTCAGCAATGGGGAATTGATTTTATAGGAGAAATCTCAGAAAAATCAAGTGGAGGGCACAGTTGGATCTTAGTGGCTACTGATTACTTCACTAAATGGATTGAGGCTATTCCGACTAGGAAACTACAAGCAAGGTGGTGATGGATTTTATTCTAGAGAATATTATTATCAGATTTGGAGTGCCAGTCAAATTGGTCACGGACAATGCTATGTGTTTCAGATATGGTGAATTTATTGATTTTTGCAGCAATTATGGGATTGATTTGTTTCATACATCACCATACCATCCACAAGGGAATGGTCAAGCAGAGTCAAGCAACAAAAGTCTCATGAAAATCATCAAAAGGACGATAGATAAAAATAAGAAGTCTTGGGATTCAAAGTTAAAGTTGGCATTATGGGCTGACAGAGTGACAGTCAAAAGAGCAGTTGGAAGGTCACCTTTTGAATTAGTGTATGGTGCAACAGCTAAATTACCTGTGAACAACCTTCTGCCAGTTTATAAGTTCATCCAAGGCAACGATGAGGAGATTGTGGACCCAATGACTGAGAGAATAAATCAGCTGGTTGCACTAGATGAAATCAGACGGGAAGCACGGAAAACAAACATCAAGAAACAACAAAGAGTGAAATATCTGTTTGATAAAAGGGCAACAGAGAGAAGGTTTTAGATAGGTGACTTAGTGCTTATGTGGAATGCAAGAGGCCAGGATAAGGGCAAACATGGTAAATTTGAGCCCTTATGGACCGGCCCATATCAAATTAGCAATATCTATGAGAATAATTCTTACTTTCTCCAAGCCCTAAATGGTGAACTACTGGAATTGCCAGTGCACGGTAAATTCCTTAAAACCTTTTTCTCATAAATGAAGTACCTTATGTGCACACTGTAAACTTGATGTAAATACCTGTACATGCCTTGTATAGTCGGTCGTGTTTTGAGCTTTGGATTTTGTTTGGTTAGCCCCGGAGTAATCTGGTCCTCGCTGCAGTCTTGCGCTTGCACGTCCCCAATCAGAGCCTGTTGGTAATCATTTATGTTTTGGGTTTTAAGCTTGGGTGTTTGCAGGTTTTCTCATTCGAACCCTCAATTTTGTGAGTCATGGGATCTTGCATTGTTTTGTCTATTCAGGTATTGGCCTTGTGTGGTGGGTTTCTGGTTGATAGGTCTCATCCTCATGTTTAGGTTTTCATAAGTTGACCTACCCCCATGCAGTGTTTCATGGTTTGTTTCTGTCACCTTGAGAAAATGCTAAGTTCTATGCATGCAAAGGTGAATTGTATATTGGCGGGCTTGAAAATCTCCATCGGCTTTCAAAAAATGGTGAAAAATGAGTTGTATGCATTTTTAAATGCATATCAGGCTCAAATGGAGAATATACAAAGGTGGAATATTCCTTGGTGATTCCTTGCTTGTATATAAGGGGTTTGTATGTTTGCGTTTGTATATTTGACATACAAAGGAAATGTACATTGAAGAATATACAAGAGGGCACACATACATGTGCTATAGCGTAATGAACAGGTGATCTTTTATGATCGTGAAACATACCAGGAAAAGATATGCATGTGGTGGGGCCCGAGGATATACAAGTGAGAATGTATATGCGAATATACATTCAAGGATACGAAGGTGGTCGCAGGGTCAAATGTATTTTGAGTTTGTATATCCAAATATACAATGGAAAGTGCAAATGGTCTTGTATGTTCGGCAAAAATATAAAACAACAGGAGATGCATTTGGTGGGGTCCACCTTACATACAAAGGGCTTTGTATCTCATATACAAAGGAGAATGTATATGTGGTATAGATTCAAAAATATGTAAGGGAAAAGGATGCAAGGCAGACCCGATGGTGCTTTCATTTTGTTCTATAGGTTCTTGGCGTCCGCAACTTGCATGTATGTGTGAGTTGTATATCGCGGATATACAAAGATGAAAAAATGTACATTTCGGACCCGATAGAAATTTCAGGTTGCTTCATAAACATTTTGGGGTCCGTGGTGTGCATGTATATAGCATTTGTACATGCCGATATCCAAAAGGTAAGATACAAGCCAGATTTCAAGGTGAATGTAATGTGTTTCATAATTTTTGAGATCCGCCTTGTATGCATGTCGCACTTGTATGTGCAATGCGATAATCATAAGAAGGAGATACAAGACCCGGATTTGAAAGTTTTTCAAATCCGATGGATAAATGGCTAGGGTCCGCCTTGTATATTAAGCAGTTGTATGTATATCCATTTTGCATATACAAGGGATTTTTAAAAGATGAACAGTGACGATTGTATATGCATTCTTTTTTGCATATACAAAAGTGATAAAGGTGAAATGAAAGGAAAAGGGGTCAGCGATAGAAGGTCAAGGTGCCTACATGGCATGATATTATTGGCTGGCGACTCTTCATGCATTTTTTGAGTCTGTTGATTTCGGCGATGAGTTTTTGATCAACGGTCAGGTTTTGAACCTTCAGCAATGGTTTTTTCCTTGTGTCTGCGGCCATTTTTGAGCGGGAAAATCTCTAGACGCATCTGTTGTTGCATCCCGTGGGTAGTTGAGGTTTTAATGGCGGTCATGCAGAGACATGCAATGGATTAAGTGATGGACCAACTACCAGTTTTATGAGGAATGTCCCCAAGTGGTGGTACGGGGCTCAAGTTTTGTTCCTCCTCGCCATTCCTTCTGCCTGTTGCCTGCAGTGTTTTGAACGCCATTTTTATGGTGTACGGTCTGACGAAATTTTTGATTTGCCTTGTAATTAATTTTTGCCGGGTAGACAGTCTCGGTATATAGGCCAAACTGTGTTACCCATTCTGTTGTTGAAAACTGGACAAATTTTTGGTGCTGTGATAAGATACAACTTCATTGGTGGCCCTGTTTTGGATGTTTTTGTGAGTTTATGAATCTCATGTTGTCTATTCAATGCATAAACTTACTGGTTTCATGTTGATTTAAACGATTAATGTTTCATTGCATGTGTTCTGTTACTTGTCTCCAAATTGAATGTATCCTTCTTTTGAATCTAAACATCTAAGGGGTGTCTAAGATTCTTGAATATAGATTGGCTATGTTGAATGCTTGGTCTTTTACTTCTACTCAAGGAGTAGATTAAATGTTTTAGGTTAAAGTGTTAGAAGAATATATTGCAGTGAGGATCTTCTAAGTAGAGGTAACTGAATACTCAATTCTGGGAGGTATTTGTAAGGCAAATATTGAACAATCCCCTTGAAACTTAGTCATTAATATGGGTTTATGTGTACATTCACATGTGTATGTCTATTGACTCCGAGCCCCTGATAGGCACCGATCTAGTCTTGTATTGAAGTCGCAACAAAAGTCCTAGTTTTGCATCCAAATATAAATCAAACTCAAACTTCAACTTCAAAACTTTTAGGACTTTAGAAGTAGTTTTAGGACCAAAATCCTCTGTCTACAACTGAATATAGGCCCAAAGCTAGCCCCTTTGTTCTTATCTCACAGTTTTGGTCTACATAAAGGAGGATTTATCTGCTTTGTATCAACATTCCAGCTAATTCATGGATGCATTTCATAGATGTTGAATAGGGAATACCCCTCTTGGTTTTGCAGAGCCTAAAGAAGAAGAGGAGATATTTATAGAGTCTATCTCCTATACTGTTGGCCCTTGGCCCAGGAATCCTATTGATCAACGTTGGCTACCTTGTAGGGATAACTGGGAATAAGCATCTAGTCTGGGAAAAATACCAACACATTTGATGAAGGATGTGCCCACATATTTGCCCAGTGAAATAATTTTACCTTGCAATCTTCCTCGTGAAGATGTTTGAGATGCATTTATCTGCCTTACTGCAAGTTCCTTAGCAAAGCTCCTAGCTGAAAGCATTATCGACAGTGCTTCTCTTTGAAGGCAATCTCAGTTGCTTCACAGATATCCATCATTGAAAGTAAGAAGTATGCATTTTTCATAGTTTTCACCTCATCAATTATTAGTCCCTATTGTAGGCAGGGTAACTATTGTTTTCACCTTCGATTATTAATCTTTCTTGGTTAGTCATGCAAAGGAAAAAGTTAATACTTAGGCTAAAGTTTTTTTTTTTCCCTACAATTTTGTGCAACAGAAATTCCTATAAAGTGATTTTCTGATTGGGCGTTTGATTTTAAGCCCATTGGTAATGATTTTTAGCATTCGTAAAATTGATAAATTTTTCCTGGGATGAGGTGAATGTTTCTAATGTGGCAAAGAAAAATTTAAACATGGATTTTATAATATGGCTAAGAAAAATTTAAACAGGGATTTTATAGCCTCCAACTTTTGCTGGAGGCAAGCCACTTTTTCTGTCACCTGGTTAACATGTCCTATGATTTAACTGACATGTAGCTGATGGATGGTAATGTCTAGGGATCTATGTTGTCAACAATTGTTTTTAATTTCATATTTCCTGGCACGTGTGTGAACAAGTGGTTGACGTTTAGAGTGTGCTAACGTGGCTAAATGTAGATATGTGCAGCTGAGTATCTACCTTCATATCAAGAATGATGGGCATTAAAGGAGGACAATGTTCATGCACGTTGTCATCCATGCCTTTGTCTGCAAACCCTGTAGACTACCATTGGAGACTGGGTCCCCTTTGTAGTGGCTCAATAACAAGGAAGCCAAAATTCATGGTGTTAGGGTTTAGAAGTCCCCTAAAGTCTATCCTCAAAATTCAAGTAAGGTCACTATGCTAAGGAAAGGTGAATCTTGGTAAGGTTGACTCTAAATGCTTTTAATACTATTTTACCTACAGTGATGAATTTGGTATGTCTTTTTGTTGGACACAATAATCATTTACTTTATAAAGTACATAAATGGGATTGATTGAACAGAATCAATTTGTTTGCTTCTTGGTTCAAGCAGATCCTGCAAGATTCAGATTTACCCATGAAACTTCATTATGATTCACGTAGGGCACATTTGTAGCATTGCTTTATGTGTGCATGGTCCTCCTTTAATCTAAATGTTTTTGAGTAAGTTTGAAAAAACTAAATTAAAATTTAAGTTTCAAAGGAAATGTTGTGGATTTCTGTGATTTTTTGTTGTTTTCTTTATTTTTCATATTCAAATTTATTGATATTAATGCTAGGGTTTTTTTAATATTCACCTGTTTTCCTGAAATTTTTATGAATTTTAGCCAGAATCGTCATTTACCATCTAAACGTGATTTAACAAATGTGTGAATTTTTTTTATCACCCTTATTTCACAAACGGTTTCAATTTTATCTTATACCCTTATTCCAACAGTTAATCGGAGGGTTTTTTTAATATTCACCTATTGCCCTAATTTCACGTGCATTTGGAATTTCACTGCTTGCCCTAATTTCACAAGTGGGAATTTTTTTGCACGAGAGATTTTGCCATTAACTCTAATTTTTGGTAGTTTTAGAAGATTTTTATCTGTAGTAGAGTAATTATCTAAAGCTAATTGATCATTCTCAAGTGTAGTGTCACTTCTAATATATGAATACAAGGAAAGTCACTAAAATATACTCTGTGATTGTTTCTTTTCTATTTCTATAACTCTACCTTGATTGCTTTTGGAAATTTTTACAGAAATCTATAGCAGAATATGACAAGTCACTCAAGAATGCTTACAAGGTTGTTGTTCACTCTTCTAGTCTCATTCTGCAGCCATGAATTTTCTGTTTGGTATGGAGCACAGTTATTTGTGAAAGAAGGATATTCTAGGACAAATGTGATCACTATCATTTGTGCAAGTTTTGCTAGAAGAAACTAGATGTATGGACTTGTTTCCATTGCTTTATTGGTGCAGGGGCACTAGGAGCTCCATTTTGGCATATTTTTGTTTTTTTTGGTTTTTTTTGGTTTTTTAGGTGGTAATGGGTTTCAATGTCCAATAAGGTCATTTATGACCATTTGCAATGTATTTAATTCATTTTTGGTGAGTTATGGGTCATGGGTTTGAAAGTTGTCAATGTTGTTGAAAGTTGTCTAAAGTTGCTAAAAATAGTTGTCATGCAACTTTGCAAGTGGCAAAAAATCAAAGAACTGTTACAAACCCAAAAAGGAAAAGTTTCAAACGGTGGGAAATGGTTGTAAATGCTTAAATACACCTTAAAATGTTGGAGAGGTGGTTGTAAAGTTGATTTTTTTAAGTTTTGTTGAATGAAGCAAGCTTTTTTTTCCTGTGTTTTTCTGAACGTTACAGTCATTTTCTGCTATTTAGTACGGCCTGTACGGACTAAATGAGGGTCTGAAATCAATTCAATTTTTTTGGCATCTGAATCTACTTTATTTTTCTTATGGTTGTATCAATTTTCATTAAGATTTGAGTTAGTTATTGCCTTTTTACTGAAAACTGGTCAAAACCCTACCTAGGGTAACCAGTGAGTAAAATAATGTAATAAATTGACCTTCCACCTCTGGGTAATCACCAAAATGGGTGGAAAGGTCTGTAATAATGTTATGAATTATATTCCAGACATGCAGGGTCTCATGATGAAGTTTGCATGTGTCATGGTTCACTAGAAAATTTTATATTTGCATGTATTAGACTATAGAACAACAGGGACAAAGAAGAACAATTGAGTATAGAGCCTAATCTTGCTTGTTTGTTTTTGGCAGTGGCAGAGGGATGTGTGGAAAGGTCTTACAAACATGCACAAAAGGATTTTGGAAAATTCTTGAAGGTTTATACAGTTCTTTTTATGACTGTCCCAAGAGGACTGATTGTTGATGACTGTCCCAAGAGGACTGATTGTTGATGACTGTCCCAAGTTGTAAACCCATAAGTTGTTGCATTGTTGAGTCAAACTTACAAGTTTTGATGCATGGTTGTTGATGAATGACTTGGAATCATGATGAGATGTCATTTTTAGGTTTGCATATGTAAGGAGTACCCTTTGGAAGTGAAAAAAATCATCCTTTGTGTAGATGTTAGTAGTTGCATTGCTGAAATTAGGCCTAAAAGAAAGAGGGACAGTCAATTTTAACCTCAATCCGTACAAAGAAACCCCTACCCATTTTTAGATATGTTTAGTAATGGCTAAAAGGGTATCCCAAACAGTTTTTATATTTTGAATATCAGGTCTGTATGGAAAATTATGGTTAAAAAGGTCATTTCAAAAGGCTATTAGGATCTAGGGGTGAAATATCAAGAATGCATTAAGTTTCATGGTTTGTCCTTAAGTAAGTCCTTACTTTGCATCAAATTGATATCAAAGCAAGGAAGATCAGTAAGAGGTTATAAATAAGTTGATTTGAAGTTAAGCCAAGATGCCTCCAAGGGTGAATGTGGAAAGAATAATCAGAGAGGTGAGAGACTCTCTTGCCCTAGAATTGAGAGCCATAAAGGAAAGCCTTGATGCAAGACTCACATCAGTTGAGACCAACCAAAGAAGAGGAGTGGTCACATGAGATTTGAGTGACCAAGAAGAAGAAGTGGGAGAAAATACACCACAAGAACTTGAAGAAGAAAGAGATATTGAAGAGAAGAGGTTGGAGAAATTGCTAAAGGCAGTTAAGAATGATGGTTCTAAGGTAAAAATAGAACTTCCCGTATATTCAGGAAGTCTGAATGGAGAAGAACTCCTAGATTGGATAGGAGACTTGGATAAGTATTTTGAGTTTGAGGAGATACCTGAGGGGCAGCAAGTGAAATTGGCAAGGACAAAGCTAAAAGGACATGCATCCCTATGGTGGGACTATGTACAAGAAGAGAGGAAGAAGAAGGGTAAGGCAAAGATCACATCATGGAATAGAATGGTAGAAAAATTGAAAGGCAGGTTCTTACCTAAAGACTATGCAATTCAGTTGTACAAGAAACTTCAGAATTTGAAGCAAAAGGACATGGATGTGAAGACCTATATAGAGGAGTTCTACAAACTAAGCATCAGATTAGGTCACATGGAAGAAGATGCTGATAAAGTTGCAAGGTATTTGAATGGGCTAAAGTATAGTCTACAAGATGAGCTAAGTCTTTCAAGTCCAAGCACTATTGAAGAATGTTATCAGTTGGCCATAAATGCTAAAGACAAGTTGAGAAGGAGACAAGAGAAGCAGAGTAGAGGTAGGGGAAGGACAAGTTTCAGAGGAAGAGGGACTTTTGCTGGTAGAGGATAGTCCCAAAGGTCTCAAGGAGAGACAACTCACAAGAGCAAATTTCAGATTCAAGGGCAGCTTTAGAGGAACAAGACCAAATTTTAGAAGCAGATTTGGCAATAGAGGAGGCTCAAGTGGATTCACTGGAAAGTGCTACAAATGTAATAAATTTACAGGCCATCAAGCATGGCAATGCCCTGAGGAGGAGCCATCTACTTCTTTTAAAGGTGAGAGGAGAAATCAGATTGCACAAGGTGGAGATGATACTGAAAGTGTTAATTCCCCATCACAAAATGCAGAACCAGAAGTTGGAGAGTCCTTATTGATGAGAAGAACCTTGATCAAAGTGCCCATGGAGAAAGAACCACCTCAAAGAAAGTCACTCTTCAAAACTACATGCAAATGGCAAGGTATATGTTGCAAAGTTGTTATTGATTCTGGTAGTACTGACAATTTGGTTTATGTTGAAATGGTATAAAAGTTAAAGTTGAAAAGATTGCCTCATGCCACTCCATACAAGGTGTCTTGGTTAAACAAAGGGTAGCAAGTATTGGTGAATGGACAATGTTGGGTAGAGTTTCAAATAGGGGGTTATAAAGACAAAGTCTTGTGTGATGTCATTCTAATGGATGTGTGCCACATGTTACTTGGTAGACCATGACAATATGATAGAAATGCCAAACATGATGGTAGAAAGAACACATATGTCATAGAGAAGGATGGAGTCTCATATACTCTAACACCTTTGAAGGATGAAGACAAAACACCACAAGTGGAACCCAATGTGATGTTAGTAGGAGATAAGGAATTCATAAAGGCCATGGAAGAGGAGAATATGGGTTTTACCATCATAGCCAAGCCTAGGTTTGTTGTGACAGCAACAAAGTTTGATGATTTGCCTATGGAGGTCCAAGATTTGTTGAACAAGTATGTTGACATTGTGGTTGATGAACTCCCAAACTCCCTACCACCAATAAGGGATATTAGCCATCATATTGACTTCATATCAGGGGCTAGCCTGCCTAATAAGGTAGCATATAAGATGACACAACAACAAAATGAGGAGATTAAGAGACAAGTCCAAGAATTGCTTGATAAGGGGCTAATCAAAGAAAGCCTTAGTCCTTGTTTGGTTCTCGCTGTCCTAGCACCAAAGAAGGGAGGTGAATGGAGGATGTGCACTGATTCTAGGGCCATCAATAAGATTACAATAAGATATAGATTCCCCATTCCATGAATGGAAGACTTGATGGATTGTCTAGGTGGAGCATGCTATTTTTCCAAAATAGACCTCAAGAGTGGGTAACACCAAATCAGGATCAGACCAGGGGATGAATGGAAGACAACATTTAAGACAAATGAAGGGCTTTATGAGTGGCTTGTAATGCCTTTTGGTCTCTCAAATACACTGAGCACCTTTATGAGGTTGATGAATGAAGTTCTCAAGCCTTTTATTGGTAAGTTTGTAGTGGTTTATCTTGATGACATTCTTGTTTTTACTAAAACTAAGGAAGAGCATTTACATCATTTGGATTTGGTTTTGAGAAGATTGCATGAAGAGAAACTAATGATCAATTTGAAGAAATGTGAGTTTATGAAAACAAAGTTGGTTTATCTTGGTTTTGTGGTTACTAATGGCACCTTGAAAATGGATTCCAGCAAGGTTGAAGCTATTCTAAGTTGGCCTCCACCAAAATTAGTTGCTGAGGTAAGGAGTTTCCATAGTTTGGCCACTTTTTATAGAAAATTTATTAAAGGTTTCAGTCATATTTGTGCCCCAATGCTTTATACTATAAAGGGGGAAAATAGAAAGAAGTTTGTTTGGATTAGTGAGGCTGAAAAGAGTTTTGAGTATTTGAAGAAAAGAGTAGCAGAGCAGCCCATATTAGCCTTACCAGGTTTCAATAAGGTGTTTACTATTGAATGTGATGCAAGTGGTTATGCCATAGGCGTGGTGTTAAGTCAAGAGGGCAAACCCATTGCCTTCTTTAGTGAAAAACTTAATGAGGCTAAGAAGAAATACTCTTCCTATGACCTAGAAATGTATGCCTTAGTTTTAGTCCTTGAAAAAGTGGAGACACTACCTACTTCCCAAGAAGTTCATAGTCTTTACTGATAATCATGCTCTCCAATTTTTGAACAGTCAAGATAAACTCAGTCATAGGCATGTTAAATGGGTAGAATACTTGCAAGGTTACACCTTCACCATCAAGCATAAGAAGGGGCAGTCAAACAAAGTAGCTGATGCATTGAGTAGGAGGACACTCATGGTGCAAGAAATCTAGTTGCAAAGTGTAGGTGTTGAAGCACTAAAAGGTATGTATGAAGATGATATTGATTTCAAATATATTTATGCAACTTGCAGCCAATCTAATGGTGTTCCTTATGAGATAAGTTCTAATTTTCTGATTCAAGAGGGTTTGTTATTCAAAGGGGCTCAACTTTGTGTGCCTAAATGCTCTATGAGGGATAATTTGATAAAAGAAAAGCATAGTGGCATTCTTGCAAGTCATTTTGGTCTTGATAAGACCTTGGAGTAGTTGAGAAGGCACTATTATTGGCCTAAAATGCAAAGTGATGTAAGAAAGTTTGTTGAAAAATGTGTGATTTGTCAAAAGGCAAAGGGCAACAGTACTAATGCAGGCTTGTATCAGCCTCTTCCCATTCCAAATAGGCCTTGAGAATCAATAAGCATGGATTTTGTAATGGGTTTACCAAAAACACCTAGAGGTTTTGATTCTATCTATGTTGTAGTGGACAAGTTTTCCAAGATGGCACACTTCATCCCATGCAAGAGTACTAATGATGCATCCTACACTGCAGATTTGTTCTTCAAACAAGTGGTAAGGATTCATGGTTTGCCTTTAAGTATTGTTTCAGATAGAGATAGTAAGTTTGTTGGGCATGTTTGGAGAACTTTATGGAAGAAACTTGGCACTAACCTTAGCTTTAGCTTGGCCTATCACCCTCAAACTGATGGGCAGACTGAAGTGGTTAATAGGAGCCTTGGTAATGTCTTAAGATGCCTTACAAAAGAGCATTCTACTCAATGGGATCTAATCTTGCCTCAAGTAGAATTTGCATATAATGATTCAGTCAATAGAAGTGTGGGTAAGAGTCCTTTTGAAGTTGTTTATGGTTTGCAGCCTAGAGGAGTTTGTGAGTTAAGGGATATTAGTGGGATGGAGAGGATAAGTGCTGAGGATGAATAATTTGTTGTGTCTATGAAAAAGATTCACTAACAGGTCAAGGATAAACTGCAAAAGAGTGTTGAAAAGTATAAGCAAAGGGTTGATGCACATAGGAGAGAACTCACTTTCAAGGTTGGAGATTTGGTTCTAGCTCATCTAAGGAAGAAGAGATTTCCTAAGGGACAGTATTCCAAGCTACAAATGAAGAAAATTAGACCTTGTAGGGTTGTTCACAAGTTTGGTCCCCATGCTTATGAGATTGAACTACCAAGTGGAATTGGAATCTCACCTATATTTAATGTATCTGACCTATACCCTTTCAAAGGGGATGTTGTGTTTAGGGTGAAAAATGATAGTTTGTTTAAGCTAGGTTAAATACTACCATTTCCACTACTAAGCATTGGGAGGACAAAGGCCAAGCTTGTGAACAAGCTTCTAATCACTTTGTCTGTCCCTTACACTCGCATGGTTATGAAACCTAAGGCCCTAATCAAGATTTTATCAAGTATTTTCCTTTCAACCAAGTAAAACCCTAATTATGCCTTAAATCAGCAATATATATAAACTGATGAAGCAACTAGGAAAACTAATCATAAAAGTGCAAAGATAGAGTTCCAAAGACAGTGTACCCAGATTTTGAGGGCGGCATGGACTAGGGCGCCCGCTCCAGTGTCCTGAAAGTTTTTACATGGGAAAAGCTTCTGCACAAGGTGTCTGAGACTGCTAAAAGGCTTCCAGATCCCGGAATAAACACCTGGTTGGACTAGGGCACCCCCTCCAATGTCCTGCAAGTCTCAGAATCTAAAAATTTGAAAGTCTGTCGTGACTGTACCCACAATATCCTTCTTTCTGTAGCTTCTTTTTGCCGAAACCTGTGAAACATGATCTGCACATACAAAAGAAGGAAATTGTTGCAGCTATATAGGAGCTTGCCTCAGTCAAGCCCCGTCTTTGGTATTTCTACCTCAACAATAGCCAGAGATAAAGATTTGTAGAAGTGTGTGCAAACCTAACAATATGTTATGCATAAAATCAAACCCTAGATGTCTCAATCAAGGGAAGATCAACAACTTGCTTTACATCAATAAACACATACAACTTCACCTCAAGGAGATGAGATAAATGAAGACTTGCATGAACAAGAAGGTGGATCAGCAATGTCTACAGAGGATCTCCAAGCTTGTTGTTGGAGGCTTCAACCGTTCTACCGATCATGCAAAGGGTGTACAAACCCTAGGAAGAGCAATATAGACTCAAGATCTTGATTCCTAATCTTCATCCATTGTCTCCAAGATAGCAAATAAAGAATACTTCAAAGAGCTTCAACAAGTCACTGATCTTCAATGGCAATTGCAGCAGAGTTTCGGCATCAAGCTTGCATAAGAATTGTGTGTGATAAAATGATTTGCAAATGTCTTTTTATATCAAGCTTTAGGGAATTCAAATTTTGAAATAATGTCTCAATATCGCGTGAAAATCAAGAATTTGAAAACAGAATCGCGAGGCACTCAGCAGGAACCGACACCCCGCCAAAATTCAAAATCCCGTGAAATGGGGGAGGACTAGGGTGTGGGCACCCAAGTCCTAGCCCCCAATTTCAACTCAAATCTACATTTTTGGGGGTCCTAGGGACCCAAGTTTCAAATCTCTTTTCTAGGTTTTATCAATAAGTTACCTCAAAAAGTGAATAGAATGCTCCTAGACTTAGTCAATCAGGGTTTCAGGAAGGCCGAAAAGAAAAGGTTGAAAGGTCACCAAGAGTGAGAAGCTAAACCAAGGGAAATTGTACCATTCCATACAGGAGGACAATTTCTGACGTTACATGTTGTTGCAGGTAATGAAGTGGGTTCTCAAGCATTTGAAGATGAAGAATGGATCCAAGACCTTCCTCCCAGCCAACCTTTAGAGTTGGAGTGCATATTAGATACAAAGGAGCCCAAGAAGACAAGAAACACCACCTATTTGCAATACTTGGTCAAGTGGAGGGGTCTTCCCATGGAAGATGCTACTTAGATGTCTAAAGCTGATATCATCAAGCATGGATACACTTTTGAAGCCCTGCACTCAAGTGGGACTTGAGTATTCTTTCCCTTGGGTGTGGTGCAGGGGCACTAGGAGCTCCATTTTGGCATATTTTTGTATTTTTTGGGTTTTTAGGTGGTAATGGGTTTTAATGTCCAATAAGGTCATTTATGACTATTTGCAATGTATTTAATTCATTTTTGGTGAGTTATGGGTCATGGGTTTGAAAGTTGTCAATGTTGTTGAAAGTTGTCTAAAGTTGCTAAAAATAGTTGTCATGCAACTTTACAAGTGGCAAAAAATCAAAAAACTGTTACAAACCCAACAAGGAAAATTTTCAAATGGTGGGAAATGGTTTTAAATGCTTAAATACACCTTAAAAAGTCAGAGAGGTGGTTGTGAAGTTGATTTTTTTGAAGTTTTGTTGAATGAAGCAAGCTTTTTTTTTCTGAACGTTACAATCATTTTCTATTATTTAGTACAACTTGTAAAAAATAAAAGAGGGTTTAAAATTGATTGGATTTTGTTGGCATCTGAATCTACTTTATTTTGCTTCTAGTTGCATCAATTTTTATTAAGATTTGAGTTAATTATTGCCTTTTTACTGAAAACTGGTCAAAACCCTACCTAGGGTAACCAGTGAGTAAAATAATGTAATAAACTGACCTTCCACCTCTGGGTAATCACCAAAATGGGTGGAAAGGTCTGTAATAATGTTATGAATTATGTTCCAGACATGCAGGGTCTCATGATGAAGTTTGCACGTGTCATGGTTCACTAGAAAATATGATATTTGCATGTATCAGACTATAGAACAACAAGGACAAGGAAGAACAATTGAGTATAGAGCCTAATCTTGCTTGTTTGTTTTTGACAGTGGCAGAGGGATGTGTGGAGAAGTCTTATAGACCTGTACAAAAGGATTTTGGAATATTATTGAAGGTTTATACAGTTCTTTTTATGACTATCCCAAGAGGACTGATTGTTGATGACTGTCCCAAGTTGTAAACCCATAAGTTGTTGCATTGTTGAGTCATTCTTACAACTTTTGATGCATGGTTGTTGATGAATGACTTGAAATCATGATGAGATGTCATTTTTAGGTCTGCATATGTCAGGGGTACCCTTTGGAAGTGACAAAATCATCCTTTGTGTAGATGTTAGAAGTTGCATTGAAATTAGGCCAAAAAGAAAGAGGGATAGTCAATTTTAACCTCAATCTGTACAAAGAAACCCCTACCCATTTTTGGATACCAAAAGGGTATCCCAAACAGTATTTATATTTTGAATATCAGGTCTGTATGGAAATGTATGGTCAAAAAGGTCATTTCAAAAGGCTACTAGGATCTAGGGGTGAAATATCAAGAATGCATTAAGTTTCAGGGTTTGTCCTTAAGTAAGTCCTTCCTCTGCATCATTTATCTCCAAAATATTTCTAATGTTGAGAGATTTGATGATTCTATGGTACATAAGAAATGAGGAAAAATAATATTTATGGATAAAAACTAGATGATTGCAGGTATGCTTCTTTCAACAATTCTTTCTGTCAGTACCTAAAGTTGATTACCTGACTTGGCACCATGGCTTCATTGTGGTAAGGCTCACTTACCTGGAATCATCTTTTACAGTTTATTTAGTTTAAGTCCCTCCCCAATTCACGCTAACGATTAATTTTTATCTACTGTACAAGCCTACTTGGCTCCAAATAGCAAGTTTGATTTTCAAAAATATATAAAAAGGTCTTTGGATGATGGCTTCAAGGTGGTAGTTGGAATCAAGTTAGTACACATACTTTTGAAAGCCTTCCTCCTTGGATGTCTATAATGGGTTTTCCTGTGCTGCCTTGATCGTCCCTTTTTTATTTAAATTAATACACACCCTTTCTTTGAGTTGTATGCCGCCCTCCATTGTGGGCATTTGCTATGGTCTTTTTGCTTCTTAATGTGTTTGGTAAGCCTTCATCATAAAAACCACCTCCACGAAATCTTCATTCTTCATGCTCTTTGTTGTTCTCAAAATCAGCTACGCTCGTTTTTGTAGACAACCCCACGAAACTTGTCCGTTTCGTGAATCTACACTCTAAGCTCGCAAATCGAGACAAGATTCCCTTAGTCTCGTGTGAGGTTATTTGACATTCTAAACTCGTCTACGACATTTCCTTGAATTGATTTCTCAATTTTCGCAAGAATCATTTAAAGTCGTAAACTAGTAAAAATGTTATTTTGGAGTTAGTAAATTTTTGACTCTTAATATGCAAGAGCGGCGAAAAACGCCGCTCCTACATATTATTTTCAGACTTGTTTTTGTTTGATGTAATGACGGTGTTTATCGCCGCTATTGCATCGTTTTTAAGTTTAACATGTAGGAACGGCTGAATTCACCGCTATCACATGTGTTTTCTGTCATATATGTTCGAATGGCATTTTTCGCCGACTTTACATATTTGTCAACTGTAGTGTCGTAGCGGCCGAAATCGCCGCTCGAGCGAGATCTTCGGGATTGTGATGTCAAGTGCCATTAATGGCCACTCGTGCCAGGCATTTAAACTCCAATCTCGACCTTTTAAATGTGTTATCCTTCCCATTGTTATCATTCCCTATACTAAAGCCTTTTGATTGATCCGCCAACATTCTCCTTGACCGCTTGATCGTATACTCCAGAGCTGTGACGGAATCTCGCGTTGAAGGTTAGACCTAGGGTTTCAAGTGTTTACGGGTAAGTTTCTTTCATTTTTCTTCCCCTGTTGTTACTCGTTAACTGCTTGTATTGTTAGTTTATAAGGTTTTGTTAGGTATTTCTGTTGTTTAAGTTTCATGTTCGGATTAGGGTTTTTGTTTTTGTTTTGGAGACTTTGTGTCTCTCATCAGTCAGACCTTCACCATGTACCAAACCTCCCGTTGTGTGCAACAATGGCCACATTCGCCACTAAACCCTCACCAAAACTACCAAACTCCCATTGTGTGCAAAGACGACAGGTTTTTCCGCCCCGACACCAAAATTCATTATCACTCCCATTTGCATAAGCGGCCTTTTACACCGTTCGAACATGTTAATTGATGAATCTCCCAGATGCATGAGCGGTGTTTCCACCCGCCCTTACACTGAAACCCGAAATCGCTCCCAACTTGCGAGAGCGGCCAAATTCCCCGCCCGAGCACTTGATATTTTCGCCAAGTTACATGTAGAAGCAGTGATTTTGACCGCTCAACCATGATAAATCAAATCTCCCAAAGTGCATGTAGAAGTGGCCTTTTTCACCGCTTTTACACCTAGAGGTCCTTCTAACTTGCGAGAGCGGCCAAATTCCCCGTCCAAGCACATGTCCCTGATTTTTCCCTAACACTGGAAAATTCACTTTTCAAAGCCAAAAGCCCGCTTTCACCCTCACCTTGATTTGCGCGCTCAAGCCCTTTTAACGCATGCTTTCCCATCCATGATCATCAAAACGTAGTTGACCCAGTTTATCCAATTTTTCCCTAACTGTGAGATCATGGCCTTTTGCAGTTCTCAGTCAGCGTTCGTGGTGGTGTTCGAATTCAAAGTTTTCTCCAGGGCTCATGTCAGAATCATCTCCTTCAAAGTCCAGAGCCATGAAGTACAAGTACCAGGGTGTCTTTCCGGTAACAGTAGTTTAGTCGAATGTTGACGAAATCAAAGACACTGAAATTGGACATGTAGATATGGCTAAATTCATAGATAGAACTAAACAAGCAAATCCCTCCCGGCATATGCAGAAAATCATTGACAGCAATATTCATTTGGTTGCATCATTTCCTGTCAGTGCACATAATCCTGAATTTGTTCTACAAGTGGCCAACCACTATAATAGGGACACTAGAGCCGTGACAGACTCACAGGGAAATGTTATCATGAGATTGGATGCAGAATTCATGGACAAAATCTTCATGTGTCCACCAATTGAAAATGTCAGGCAGATTGATTTTGCTCAGGGTCAACAAGACTACGACAATGACTTGGAATCTGCTAGAAGACACATAAACAGCAAATGGTTGAAAATTCCCAGGGCAACTTTGACCAGATGGCCTAAAGACCTTCACAGGAGTGATTTTGTGGAGGAAGTGTGTGACTTGATTACCCTTTTGAGTCGCATCAGAGGACTCCCTTCTGCTTCCAAATTCTAGGACTGGATGTACACTTACATCAAAGGTGATTCTACGGGGTAATCAGAAGATATTCTGGGGTGAACAGATCAGTAATGCCTTGCACGAACAACTGGTAAGGGTCAATACTACCTTCAAATTTTACATGACCTCTTACCTTGTCTATGCTGCTGCAAGTATGAGAAACTTTCCAGGTTTGACCCAAGTAGGGGACAGGAGATTGGTCCTAGTATATGAATACTACCCCCAAATCACTCTGAAGGGGTCGATTCATCATTTCAGAAGAGTCAATGATGCGTTCTTCTCAGTTTTCATGCGCTTGTGGAATGGTGAACTGGTTCAAAGAAGAGTTTCTGATGAAGCATGGCAGGTTGTAAATTCTTTTGGTTGTTTGTTCCTACAATTCCCCACCTTCACTTATCTTTGGGTAGGATACTATCCTGGTTACCCTTACATGCTACCACGGTATCCCAGTGATCGCATTGTTCTTATGGAGCTTTGCAGACAACTGATTGTGGTTCATAACAAACAGATGGAGCTTAAGAAGTCAGGAATAAAGTTTCCCATTGAAATTGGGAGGTATTCAGTTCAGTCTGCCAACAAAGCTAAAATAATTGACTCCGAGTTGCAGTTAGTCACCATCAAGACCTACAAGAAGAGAAATCATTTCGACTTCAGAAGGGTTCAAGATAAAATCAAGAGGAAGTCAAATTTTCATGAGCCAATGGTCGAAGACATATGGGCAGATCTCAGGACCCAAAATGAGATCAAAAAACTAGATATCTGTAGGCTTCATCTGAGCCAAATTGAAGAACTAGGACTAGCTAATATTCCAGATGGAATGGAGGATGATGGAGATGTCCTAGATCATGAATATGAGGCAAAGAATATTGAAGCTTCACCTCTCCCAAAGGTGAAATGGTCAGTCAAGGAGGAGACATCCATCAGGAAAAGATTCCAACCTATATTGGCAAACACCAACTTGTGGTTGGAAAGAAAAGGGAATCAGATATGCCGAAATTGCCAAACCTCCTGAAGATGCCACAGTTGATACTTTTGACATGAGCAGTTATGTCATTTCAAGGGTTGAACTTGGTAAAGTGATTCATGAGGGTGTCAAAGCAGATTTCCAGACCACTGCCACCACCCTACTTGAAAAGTATGATGAAGCCAAGAGGGAAAAAGAGCAATACAAAGCAAAAGCAGAACAACTGGCTGCTGTCCTTCAAAAAATAGTAAAGTCATCAGAGATAGTGGAACCAATGGCAGTGACAGTGGAAGATCCCCTAATACAGAAGGTTGAAAAAGCCCAAGCTAGAGGCAAGATAGTGGGGGATGTGGTGGAGCGGTTGTTGGCCCAAGGACGAGTTCTGTTGAAAACTGCTGTGGAAAGAAAGGAGAAAATGGACAAAGCTAAAGCCGAGCTGGATAATCTGGTGGATCTGCTCTCACAAGAGCTGCAAGATCAAGAAGAGAGTCTAGAAGAGTGGACAGATATGAAGAAGATGAAGATAAAGAATTTGATCACCATTGGGGTCGTCACTAACAGGGAATCATATCTCAAGACCAAAGAGACTCTAGCTCATCGCATTTTCATAATAAAGAGTCTACTTGAAGATCTGTGCCAAGCTCGAGAAGCCAGCGAAGACAGTGATGTCACACTCCTACATTGGCTAGAAGAACTTCCTTGCACCTTGACAAGGGAAGATCATAGCTTCCTCATGGCGCAGGAAATGATAAGTTCTTTTGAAGAAATGGTACAGAAGAAATTTGAAGAGGAAGCTCCCTCCGTGCTCTCAATGGACAACCTGTATGATCAACATTCGACTCTGGAAAATCTAAAGGATAATTTAGAGAAGCATGAAAAGGCAGTATAGGCGGTGAAGGATTCAATCCTCCGAGCTCGCACCATCTCTGAAAACATAGCAAAACCAGATGCATGCGAGATGTCAATTGTTCAAACCATGTATCAAAACTTCCTAACGAAAAAAGATGGAGGAAGCTAGTGCCTTAGCTTATTTTTCTTAGATGTTATGTAAATGGAATTTTGTTTTGGACATCTACACATGTAATTTTCCAAAATGTAATTACATGTGAAACAAGAGAAGTCATAAGTCAAATAGGACTCTCTTGTTGAATAAGTCAAATTAGTTGTAGATTTCCTAGATTTTCTCAAGGTCTTTCCCTATAAATAAAGGGGACCTCTTTTGTAATATTATCTTTTGTCTATTGCAAGGAAACTCTGGCGAATTGAGAAGCAAATCAAGACTTTGTGCTTTTTGTGAAAATCAATATTCAAATATTTATCAATACAAGAAAGCAAGTGCAATTCCAATCTTTGTCTTGGAATTATTTGTGTTGTGATAGTTTTGTTCCTACGTCTTGCTATCATAATCTTATTTGATAATAATTGAAGTGTGGAGTTTGTTTCAAGTGATTGGAGAGCGCTCTTAATTTGATTCTGATAAACTTTGTGTTATCAAATCAGTTGTGGGTTATATGTTCATGTTTATGAGAATACAATAGTTTGGAGACTTTGTGCTGCAAGTTGTTATATTTGATTTACTTTTACCATCTTGGAGAAGAGTGAAGACTTTGGGCTGCATTCTACTTCAAATAGTTCTGTTTACAAGTAGTAAGTGAGGTAACAGAAAACTTTGTGTTTATGTGTGATTGTGATAATTTATAAGTCTTATATCAAGAGTTTGAAATATAAACATCTATTCTGAAAAAAGAGATGAGATGAGATGGAACCACCACAAACATAGTTTTTAGTGTACATAAATTTGATAAGTTGTTTGATTTGCAAAAGTTAAGTAATTAGAGGGAACCTCCCCTTGCTAAGAGGAGAGACTTTGTCTCATCATAGCTGTGGCTGATATACCCATTTTGCCGTTAGCGAGTTAACGACAAAATATTCACCCAACACTCTTATAGGAGTTGTTGCTTCTCTATGACAACCTAATATAATCTTTTGTTGATTGTATGCATTGTCTTTGGGAACAAGGTATGCTTACTTTTGTCTCTCTTTCGTGCCCTTATGTGTAAGTTATGAAACTTGTGTGTGTTAATGGAAACATCAGCTAATAAATTTTCTCATTGTATTTTTGGTGCTCATTGGCAATTTATTACCCAAATGTGTAGATAGTTTTGCTAGTTAGAATGAAACTACAAGTTATAATAACAAAGATGGCCTTAGAAATCCATGAGAAACATGTTGTACTCCAAGGAACACCAGTAGTGTAGCTGAGTGATAAATAGTTTTGGTTCCATCGCCCAAAGTTGGTTCTCTTTCTGATACATTTTACTCTCTTCCACGTATCAAAATTCTCTACAAGCTAAAGTCTCAATGTAAATGCTAGTTCCTGTTATTCAGTGGAAGATATACTAATAGATCAATTTTACCTTATTTTCTATAGAATGCTTTCTAGCTTGCTTTCTTTTATGGATATGGGTAAGCACAATGTTATTTGGTCAAGAATAAATAGCTGTCTAAATAGTAATACAATTGAATAGTTTACATCCTCCTATATAAAATGCAGCTTATTTAGACTTCATCTTTTGGCAACTCTAGTATGAGTTTGGCCTGAGGTCCTCTTTCTATTCAAATATTGCATTATCATGATCAAAGTTATAATGGGGTGAGTGTACAAATGATGTTAACTACAAACCATTGTGTTCATTCACATTTTCAATTACCATTAGAACTATTGACAAACATTATTCTTCCCTAAAGTAAAGATGATAGATTTAGGGTAGATGGAAATCCTTTGAATTGGGTTTTTGGCTTCTATTCCTCTTCCTATTTGTCATACATAAATTTTAAGAATTTTTAATCTCTGTTTCATAGACAAATGTAGCTTACATGAAATTCTTGCGCATGTGTCTAGGATCGTTGTACAATTTTTGTGTGGCTATATTACACTTCCTCTCTATGCACTTATGACACAGGTATTTCTTTTTATGCACCTAGAAGATAGAACTAACCTAGGGTGTTTTCTTAGTGTACATTCAATTTAGCTAGTATCATTCCAGAAACAAAAACCAAGGTGGTTGTACTACTACAAGTCTATTCCAATTTGTTACCATGTAAAGACGTGGATTTATTATGCTTAATATTTTAGCCACTACTAAGTTTGAGAAACAATTATAGTAGAATAGATAAATTCTTGGAATATAGAGTATTGTTCTCTAAAGACCAGTGCAATGGTTTATGCAGATGGGTTCTCACATGAAGAAGGCTATATTCGAAGAGCAGACAACCAATGCACTAAAGAGATGGTAGCAAAAATCTAAGAAAAATAGGAAGAATTGGTATTGGAAGTGATTACTATGTAGTGCAGATTTACTTTTTGTGAATAGTATAGTTGAATTTCTAAATTAGATCCATTTCCTTCTACCAACTTTCCAAGCTACAAGTTATGAATTCTTTATGAGGAGTCTTACTTTTTTTGTTGGATGAACATCTTGTTCATATTTTCTTTGGATAGATAAATAACATTTGACTGATTTTCTTTTGGTTGTGTAGAACTAGCTCCTCCAACACAGCCAACACTCCATTTCTAATTATATACATGTGTCCATTTCAAAATCTTCAAAGAAATAGAGATCATTACTCATTCCTGATGGCTCATTTTGGTGCTAAAACAGTGACCTTTGTCACTGCACATTGCAAGCAACTGAGCAATCTCTGATATACTAATGCTATAAATCTTAGCTCTTTTAGCTCCTCCGGGAACCTGCCAACAAATTCAATATAGTCTTAAGATTTTTGTAGTGGATGGTTATTTGTAGTAAATGTAATACAACCAGAAATATATGCATGCTAGTTCAGCACAGTTCTACAATAACTTTCTACATATAATTGTGGTGATGTTTATAACTAACTATATATTTGTGTAGAAATTCATGATCCTTCATGTGAAATGAGGGTGGATAATGATTTGTTGGTCCCAGAAGAACATTGCAAATAACTAAGTTATTTATCATGAAAACTAGCTAAGCTATACCATATCTATCTATACATGGTTGCAATATTCTACAACCCAATTATTGTTCTTCACTGTGAATGCTATGAAACTAGACCTAAAAGGTTAGTAATTAAGAAATATCAAACATAATGCATTATACCATCAAAATCTAAACTATGATTATTTACCAACTACACAATTGATGGTGAAGAGTTCAGAAAAGCCATACCTCTTGCAAACAGGTCCCATCCAAAGAGTTGAAGATGCGAAGCAGAGTTCCTTTTGTGCTGACAATTGCTAGAATAGCACCATACTTTGACAGAGCAAGACAAGCAATGTGTGAGTCATGTGCTGATAAAAAGCTTGTCTTCATAAGTAATGCCCTTGTGGTCACATGACAAATACAGTCATTGGTATTGGAAGTGATTACTATGTAGTGCAGATTTTTCTTTTCCAGACTTGGTAAACTAGAAATTGATATATATATTGGTTCATGTATATTAACATAACATGATATTAGTTTGTTCAGTCTTTTTGCACTAGTGAAAATCCTTGCTTATTTATACAAAAAACATATCATCTGAAGTTCATATTTCATAATGGATTTGGCACAAGTTTAAGAAGAAATATGTTATATATTGCAATTTGGTCAGGGGCTGCTGCTGCAGCTTTAGACATGGATTGCTGCTACAGCGTAGCCCTTGTTATTAGTTTTGGTGTTAATATTGCATTGAGTAAAGTAGGGCATGTGGTACTATTCAGGTTACTGTATTTCTAAATTCTAGACGTTCAGTTGTTGGGTTTGTTCAAAGATGTGTTCTAAACCTTCTCAAGATGTTTGATGTCTTATTTTTTATTGAACAAGCTTTGGGAGAAAATTGTCTAGGAAAAAACTTGAATTAACAGGGCCATACTTTGTGGCCCATCATGCTTAAGAGTTTTTTAAGTGATTTTGTTGAAGAAGTCAGTGATTTGATAACTCTTCTCAGCAGAGTTAGGGGACTTTCTTCTTCCTCCACTTTTCATGAGTGGATGTACCTTTATATCAGAATCATCTTGAAAGGTAGACAACAGATCTTTTGGAATGAGCAGATAAGCAATGCCCTTCATGAGTAATTGACTAAGTTGCCTACAACTTCTAAGTTCTACATGACATCCTATCTGGTTTATGTTGTTGCTTCCATGAGGAGTTTCCCAGGTCTATCATCAGAGGGAGATCGGAGGGTTATTCCTGTGCACCAATACTATCCTCAACTGACTCTAAAAGGAGTAATTCATCATTTTTGAAGAGTCGATGCTTTCTTTGCAGTATTCATGTGTCTTTTTGATCCACAACTTGAGCAAAAAAGAGTTTCTGATGAGGCTTGGGAAGTGGTTAACAGTTTTGGTTGCTTGTATCTTCAATTTCCAATTTTCAGTCATCTGCAGGTTGGATATTTCCAAGGTTATCCTTACATGTTACCAAATTTTCCAAGTGATAGAATTGTGCTAATGGAATTGTGCTGGCAAATTATTGTTGTGCATAATAAATAGATGGAGCTGAAGAAACCTGGTTTCAGGTTTCCTATCAAGATTGGCAGGTATTCTATTTTTACTTCTACCAAAGCAAAGGCTATTGAAACTGAAATGCAGCTTGTCACCATGGAGCATTTCAAGAGGAGAAATAACTTTGACTACATATGGGTGAAAGACAAAATAAAGAAGAAATTTCTGTCACATGTACCTATGGTAGAAGATGTCTGGGCCAATTTGAGGACCGAAGAGGATATCAAAAAAATGGACTATTACAGGTTGACATTGAGTCAAGTTGAGGATTTGGAATTGGCTGACATCCTAGAAGGCATGGTGGATGATGGAAACATTCTGAACCCTAAATATGTCAATGAGAATATTGCAGGTTCTCCTTTACCTATTGTCAAATGGTCAAAGAAGGAAAATACTTCAATCAGACAAAGGTTCCAACCCATCTTGGCAAACACCAATGTTTGGTTGTAAGGTAAAGACATTCATTTGAAGAACTTCATCACTAGCTCTGAGGAGAAAACTCAAGAGAAAACAGGAAAAAAGGTGGAGTTAAGGACAAAAAATAAGAATGATGCACCTACTTCCTCCAAGGCTCCCAAGCCTAAAATAAAGTTTGTTTCAAAAGGTGGTAAGGCAAAAGTGGTTGAAGAAGAGCCAAGTGCTGAAGAGATGGTAACAGAAGAACAGACTACTGAAGAGCCCACTGCCGAGGAGATAGTCACTGGAGATATATCTTTTGAGGAAGGAGAGGGAGAACAAGAGGCAGAAAAAGAAGAGGAACATGAACAATTTGAGGAACCTACCATGTCTCCTCAAAAGGACATGACATAGGAACCCCAAGTTTCTTCTCCTTTGCATACTTTACCTATTTCAGACTCTGTGCCTATTATTTCTAACACCCCAGTTACTCCTATTGTCATCCAATCTTTTGGTTCTTCCCCGTCTTCATCTAGGACAATTTTTGATAGTCCTAAGGTTGTTTTTGACATTGTCTTTGGTTCTTCTAGATCTTTGCCTAGTTTGTCCACTTCATCATATGATATTGGTGATCAAACTATTTTAGATCAGTTTATATTAGGTTCTGAGCAAGCTACAAATGTTGATGTACCAGGTGCCATTTTCACCAACACTTCTCCAATAGTGACTACAACTAGTGAGAGTGCAACTCCCATTGCACTAGTCATGGATCCTAATCCAAATGCCAATTTTTCAATGCTTCCTCCATGGCTCTCATCACACACACCGAAGAGAAAGAAGCAAGACATCTCCCCAGATGACTTTGACTTCCAAAAGTTGGTGCCAGTGAAGCCTAAAACCAAGAAGAAGCCAAAGACTATATCTAGGCTTTATGATGATCAAGGATACAGGTACGCTGAAATAGCACAAACTCCACCAGATTCAACCATGGAGAATTTTCAAATGAATGATTACTCAATATCAAGAGTGGAATTGGGAAAGGTTACACATGAGGGTGCGAAGGTAGATGCTCAATTCACTCTAAATTCTCTCATTGTCAAGTTTGACCAAGAAAAGAGAATGAAGGATCAGTATAAAGCTAAGGCTAAACAATTGATAGTTGTTCTCCAGAAGATCACATTGACTTCTGAGATAGTGGAACCAATGGCCATTATAGTTGAGGATCCTATCATTCAGAAGGTTGAAAAAATTCATGCCAGAGGAAGAGTGGTTGGAGAGTTTCTTGAATAGATGCATGCACAAGGGACACTTCTTCTAACAACTACAGTTGAAAGAAAAAGTAAAATGGAGAAGGTGAGGGCTGAATTGGACGAGCTGGTGGATACCTTGTCTCAAGAAATCCAATACTTGGACAAAAGTCTAGATGAATGGCTGAACATGAAGAAGATGAAGGTGAAAACCTTGGTAGGGATTGGAATCATTTCCAATCGGGAATCCTATGTGGAGACTAGATAAATGTTGATTCATCGTATCAATGTTTTGAAAGACTTGCAAAGTGCCAGAAGGATTAGTGAAGATAGTGATGTTGAACTTCTCCACAAGCTGGAAGAACTCCCATGCAAGTTGACAGGTGATGATCATCAGTTTCTTTCTGCAGATGAAATGATCCAAGAGTTCAATAAGATGATTCAGAGGGACTTTGAAGAGGAAGCTTTTTCAGTTGCTTCTATGGATAAGCTTTTTGATAATCAATTGACTCTAGACAACCTGAAGACCAAATTGGTAAATCATGAAAAGGCAACCATTTCAATCAAAGACTCAATAACCAGGGCTCGTGTCATTTCCAAGAACACTTCTGGACCAGATAGCCTTGAGATGCAAATGGTGTTGACAATATATGAGGATTTTCTGAAGAAAGATGGGAGTGGGAGTTGATGAAAGTGATCATGCCTTAGTATATTTTTATAATTTTCATGCTTTTTGTTGTTAGTTTTGGACATATTTACATGTACTTTTTCAATATGTAATTACATGTAAAAACAAGGAAAGTCCCAAATCAATAAGGACTCTTCTTGTTGAATAAGTCATAGTTAGTTGTACTTTTCCTATTTTTGCTCATGGCCTCTCACTATAAATAAAGAGGGCCTCTTTTGTAATTGTTATCTTTTAGTTATTGAAGCAAAACTCTACCGAATTGAAGAGTATTTTGAGACTTTGTGTTCAAATTGTAAATCATATTTTATCAAATAAATAGAAAAGCAAGTGAGTGTTCAATCTTTGCCTTGGAACAACTTGTGGTGTATTTGAAATTGTTCTTATGTCTTTTTCCTTATGTTCTTTTATCTATTTGATCAAATTGTAGTGTGAGATTGGATAATTTGGAAGATATTCTAAAGCTGATTTTAGAGACTTTGTGCTACAACAATTGTCTTTGGATTTGTGGATTTATGTTCTTAAGTAAAAGATATTGGACAAACTTTGAGTTGCTGCTATCTTTTATGTTCATGTGATTTCATCATAGTATTCGGTGAAGACTTTGGGCTGCATCTTATTCTATTTAGTTCTTAACTTCAAATCAACAAAAGGAGCAATGAAATACTTTGTGCTTACGTGGGTTTCTTGGTCATTTTACTCTGGTATCACTTTGAGTATTCTTGTGTTTATTCAATTTGGATATTGATTATAATTGCTCTAATTTAGTAATTTGCAGTTCTTGACATACCACAAGCATTGTGGAATTGGTATTTTAAATTGTAAACATCTATTCTAAAAAAGAGAATATGATGATATGGAACCACCCCAAAGTTAGTTCTTAGTGTAAATAAACCTAATTAGTTGTTAGTTTGTATTAGATGGCAATAAAAGGGAGCCTCCCCTCGCTGGGAGGAGACATTTTATGTCATCATAGTGTGGTTGATATAACCATTTTGCCTTCAGTTAGTTGAAGACAAGATATTCACCCAACAAACTTCATCTATAAACTTCCTTTTGACATCAATGACAACACTTCTAACATAAGAAAAGAGATGTCATCCAGTAGTAGATTACTTTTTTTTATTTCTAACTTGTGTATTAATAGTTCCACATAAACCTACCAACATGTATTATTCTATGATAAATTATCTATTGGTTTCACAAAAGATTTATGAATACAATGCTAGCATATGGATTGGGAAATGAGCCAAGGAGGGGTCAACTGCCACCATGGATCATTGCACAAAACTTGCCTTTTTTAATGAAGCCATGCGAGTGGAGCGATCCTTCATGACCACCCAATAGATATTATACATAAAAATTGCAACCTACAACCTTACGAGAAACCCATTCAAATCATAAAATGAACCATTATAACTGTCATAATGATTCAAATTCATGCACCCAAAACTTCATAAAGAATGGCAAAAAAACCACTTACATGTGGCACCAAAATACTCCAAAAGCCCTCTCTAGAAAGAAATTCTCATAAATAATAACCATATGCCCAATGCAATAGCCTCTAAAATGGGTCCAAATGCAAGTATGAATCATGGGTTTCTTTTTCATTATTTATGTCCTCCCAAATGCATTTAAATCTATATTGATTATGTTGCAATCATAATCCATTTATTACCAAAAACAAGCATTGAAGAAACAACTTAACTAGGGCAAGAGGCATTGAGAATGGAAGCACCATGGATAGAGAAATTAACCAAAATATAATTGAAGGTGGAAATGGCAAGGTTGAAATTGGTGTTGTCCAACTTAATCACTTTTCCCCTCTCTAAATCACTCTTAATTACCTCCATTTACCTTGCCCCTATTTCTACCAGGTAATTCCTCATAGATTCCCTCTATTGCAATGCACTTTACTGGCTTGCAAGTGTTAACAATGTCATCCTCAGTAATGGTATCTAGGGAGCTAACCAAGAGCAATGTTCTCCCCCATTCCTACAGTGCCAACTCGCATCTCTGACCTCTCCTAATTATATCACCTTCTTCATTGGTTGGACATATTTTCTAGTTGTGTGAGCTCCATCCCTTTTTTGCATTTCCCTTCCTCCTTCCATCAAACTTCTATCTTTTCAAATTGAATGGTCATGAATGTAGACCCATATTTCATTGCAGGTGGGCGCCATCCTTTCTTATCCTCTTCAACTACGTCTTTACTCTACCATGACACCCATACATGCATCATAAATTTGTCCTTGTCCTTCTCCTTATAATTTTTAACTTAATATACTTGACAAGGCATCACTTGATTATTTACTACAACGTGACCTTTATTTATTTATTTTTTGACAAGTCGTCCCCTCTTGTCTATGATGGGGATGTGACAATTTGATAAACCACAAAATCAACTTAAACAACTTAACTCACTACGTCAAAATATTCAAAACTTTATCAATGCAGTAAGGCAAATCTAACCTCTAGTGCCAATGCTTTAATGTTCATATGAAACTACAAAACTAGGTTTCAAAGAAGTGTAATCAGTTTATAAATATTAAACAAGCATATTTTAAATTCATTCAAACTAAGGAATTATGTACAACAATATCCTTACAAAATCATATTCAAATTCTTAACTTATGCACAACTCATATGAGAATTGAATTCAAATTACACATCCAATTCTTTGCTATTAATCAATAAGATAATTAAAGAGCCCGCATGGTGGCGTGACGACTTGGACTTGGGGTTTGCTCCCTCGAGGTTCTGAGTTCGAAGCCCACCGAGCTCACCCGATGAGCGTGGCTTGCGGACTGCTGCGCTCATCCCCAGAGGACTAGTCTCGCCTCTGCTCGCCCCCTCCCGGACCCCAACTTGGCAGTCTGTAAGCCCAAGGTAAGGCGAGGGGGGTCGCTGGGCAGAGTCACGAGAACACCTCTTAGTTAACAAAAATATATATATATAATCAAAACTAAATGAGACAACTCACCACAAAACTACATGCCTACTTCAAGTACAAAATAGTAAAATAACTCTATTGTACCAGTTATCCCTTTATCAAATTCCTACTCGAACATGTCTTATACCACATCAATTTATACATCAATAAAAATTATATTTTCAAATTTTTCCTCCAAGGTATCTCATAATATATTCAAGATTTTGAAACATTACCACTATGAATTTTACAAACATCGTAATAAGTACATGGCATTATGTTTATATTGCTTCTATAAATGCATGCACAAAGAAAGCCCATAGAACTTGGGTGACTGCATACACATAGAACACAAACATAATTTACAATCTCAGGATAGGTTCCAGAGTGTTTCATTAATTCAAAGAATTTGAGAACATCTTGTAAATCCATTTTGTGCATATCTTGCAATCTTTGCATTCTATGAGATGGCATCTCTTTAGGGTATTCTGTCAAATAGTTCATGTACATTATCTATGCATCCACATTTTTCATACATGTTTACCAGGGCAGTTGCAACTACAACATCTGACAAAGTTAGTTCCTCTATCCTTAGATGCTTTGATGGATGTCCAATGGATGTCCATATCATGTTCCAGAGCTTTCATTTTGGAGGATGTTGGAAAAGGTTGTAGAATTTAGCTTTAAACCTAGAATTTGGCTTTACACCTGCCAATTACATATGCTCGAAAGTTTCTGAAGGCTTGTCAATTGTCAACAAATTCATTTATTGCGTATCCTACAATCATTGCATTCCATGAGATGACATCTCTTCGATGCATTCCGTCAAACAGTTCACATGACTTGTCCATGCTTCCACATTTATAAAGCATGTCTACCGAGGCAGTTGTAACTATAACATTCGGACAAAAATCCCCCTTTATGCTTTGATGGATGGTAATACCCTGTTCCAAAGCTCCCATTTTGGGACAGGCAGGGAGGATGCCGACCAAGGTTGCTTTATACCTATCAATTGCATTTGCTTGAGAGTTTCTAAAGCCTTTTCAAAAGTTCCATTTTGTGCATATCCTGCAATCATTGCATTCCATTAGATGGCATCTCTTTAATGCCCCTTTGAATCCCTTTCAGGCTTGACATTATAAGGCTGCGCTTCCATAGACGGATCCACTGCCATCCTGTCCCAAACAACCTCCAATACAACCACTCCAAACCTGAACACATTGGCTTGTGAATAAAGTGAGCAGGAGAGGGAAATTCAAACAAATTTAAATTTTAGTTTTTCGCAGTTTAAAAATTTGTGCAAATGTTCACATTACCAAACTATTCAGTTGGGCATCCATTTGGGACTATATCAATCATGCAGCTCTTCTTTCATGAGGAGGACATCCGTATCAGTTGCATTCCTCAAATTTTCGGCTGCAATCAAAGTTAGTGTAGGGTAGAGGATTCAACAGTTGAGCACCCTAACTTCGCACCTTTCAAAATCATATGTGGTAATTTCCAATCACTCCAAAAATTTTACAGTAGTTTACTTGGCAAGGCCCCTGCTTATAACTAAGGTTTCAGGGTCACATCATCCAATAACATGCCACATCAGCATGCTTTTTTGTTGAGGTGTCAAATAGTTCCCAAAATAAAAGGGTGGACCAATAGGTGTGCATTAAGTCATGTTTTGTTGGTGCACTGATGTGGCATCATATGATTGGTTGCTTTTTAGATCTAAAGGGCACATTTCATGCAATTATTAGTACTTATAGTCAAGGCTAACAACCTTGAAGTCACAACTACTAGTGCTAAATTTTTAAAAATATTGAGCTTTAAATGCACATCTAACAACCTTGAAGTCACAACTACTAGTGCTAAATTTTTAAAAATATTGAGCTTTAAATGCACATGTACTATCTCAGCCATTGGAACTATTTAGATATTGAGTCCTTTCCCTTATAAAATATAAAGAAAATGTTTTAAAAATGATAAATTAAAAATCTTTTGTCAATGTGCAGAAAATATGGAAAAGTGGGGAAGTAATAATGTTCAAATATTAGGCCTTAAATGCACAAACACTATCTCAACCATTGGAAGTTGGAACTATCTCGGATATTGGGTCTTTTCGCCGGAAAATTTGCAGACGTAATTGAAAGATAGTTCTGGACATATAAGGGTGTTGTATACACAACAATGGAATTAATCACTGTATCTCATGGAATACCCTGTAAGGTTTTATTTTCTAGTTTCTTATTTAGAAAGGAATTAGTGACAAAATATCAATAACATTCGTTGAAATTTTAAATCTTTTCAAGCTTCCACTCAGTGAGTCCTTATCTTTCTTGGAAAAATAAAGCATGTTTTATTATTGAGAGAATCTTCGACTTCGGTGGCATGTGAATATAAGAAATCTGACAGCTGTTTATTTATTTATTTATTTATTTGGTAAAAGAGTTGAGATAATATGTTACTATAGTTGGTCAAATATGCATTAAAAAATTCAGACTTATTTCAGTTATTTTGAGTAGTAAAAGTTGCCACTTTAATATGGTTGGTCAACAAAGAAATCTGATTGTGTTGAATATAAGCAATTTGGAAATTGGAAGCCTTTAATATAATAAAAAAGGTTTTTTTTTCTCCATCATTTTACATTTGTTAAATAAGCATTTATGCAAATTTCTATTTTGAAAAGATCTCAAATTTATATTAATCATTGAAAGTGTTTAAATTAGCAATTGAAAGTGACATAAAAACCCTTTAATGAATGCTACATTTGTTGGTAAATATAAAAACTACATTCACACATATTTCTAGGTGACTTTGAAAATCCTATTTTTCTAGATGTGGATTGAAAATATTTTTAAATGACTAGATTGCTTTTGAAGAATAATATCATTTAATTTTTTTAAGTATTAGTAAATTATTTTAGATTTTGCTCATTATTATATTGCAACTAATAAATTTTAGAATTTCATTCCAAAAATTTTATATTCATATTTTTTTTAATCTTCATTCAAAATTATAATATTCACACTTGAAAAAGGATCAATTTTTTTTTTTTTTGATAAACTTCATTTCTTTTAAAGAATATTATGAATTTAATCAACTTAAAATTTTCCTTAAAGGTGTTAATTAAAAAAGAAATGAGATCTAAATATCAACAAGAACTGATATAAAACTTATATGCATTGCTCTCTTTAAAATTTTTCCTTTAAAAATACTAGTTTTACATTTGACTAATAATAATATTTTTTTTGACAACCTGTATATAATTTTAGGTAAGACATAAATTATAATATATAGTTAAATGACTAAAACCATCATAAAATTATGACTATCAAATTCCAAGGATGGATCTTTGAATGCTTAATTTAATACCATAAATGCAAACTAGAAGGGTTATGATTTTAAATTATAATACATGATTATCTCCAAGCTTTTTCTATGCTTTAATTTCATGTGTTTATGGAGTAATCTAGGCATATTTAACTTATAGTTAAACAAGGCTTACTTTTATGAACAAAACCTTAATGTGGTTGAAACAATGATATTTGAAAAAATATTTTTACATTTTATTTAAAATAGAAACTAATAGAAGTTCAAAAACAATGCCTATAATTATATCATTGAAAGGTTGATAAGAATAAATATTTATAGGCAAGTAGGCATAGTTATCTATAGGCTTATTATTTTAAGGAATGAAATATTTTGTGTAGTGCTTGGCTAATATAGCTATAAACATGTGTTTAACTACCATTCAAGGCAACATACATGTGTTGTTTCAAGTAGACTTAAGTGAACTTGATATTTTAGAAATCATGGCATAGAACTCATAAAAACTAGGAAATGGATTTAAGAACTTGTTTTTTGGGTGCCTAATCATTCTCATATCACATAGACATCATGCATGTTGATGCCTTTTTTGAACACAACCTGTGGAACAGGGTGTTCCCCACTTGAAAGAGAATTCCTTCCTCCAAGGTTCTTAATTGCAAATTTGGTTTGTTTGAATAACTTGGTGGTAGGTGTTAGTTGTACCATTCAAGGGGCTTCAACATAATTAAAGGAATAACACAAGCTATTGCTTGCAATTATGGTCTTTACTTAGCAAAAGAGATTAAATGAATGTATATATATTGAATTTAAAATTAATTACTTTGAAGTATGTATAGGCATATAGCTAAAGAATTTACAATTTCAAATAAGGTAAAAATTTAAAATCCTAAAATATGTACTAAACTAATCCTAATCTAATCGTAACCTAACAAATTTTATAAAATATGCAAAAGAAGGGTGAAAATGAGCCTATTTTATCCCATCTTCAAGTCTAATTTTATAAGTAGGAAAAATCTAATTTGAAACCATTCTTACTTGACTAGTCTTCACATAGTCAGTAACACAAGATGGTGCATCTCCTAGGGACCAAATATTTATAAAAGAAAGAGTAGACAACCACCATATTCAAGTACAATTTAAAGCACAACTCTCACACCCTTTTATGCATGAAATATATTTCATACAAAACTATATTAGAATCCTTAGGTTGACCACACAAAGAACCAAAAAACTATAAAAGAAAGAGTAGACAACCACCCTATTTCAAGTACAAATTTAAAGCACAACTCTCACACCCTTTTATGTATGAAATATATTTCATAAAAAACTATATTAGAATCCTTAGATTGACCACACAAAGGAATTTACAATCACCAAAGCATCAACGATATTAAACACTCTTTAAATTCATCAAATACTTAGTAATTTTAAGATAAAAATTTAGGTCAGCATAGCCCATGATTGAAAACCATATAATAAGGATACAAAAGAATAGAAAATAACAAAAATGTTTTGTGTAAGCAAATAAATAGCTTCCAATCCTTTACAATGTCAAATCTTAAGATCTTTATAGGTTTTCCAAAGCGGACAAGACTAAGAGGTTTTCCTTCAATTTGAATTTAATTTATAATTATAGATAAAATTACCCAAATTTAGAAAGGGAAACGCACTTTGAATAATAATAAGTCCTTTTAGAATCTCGATGTTGGTCTTCCTTTAAAGTTATCCTTGATCCATACCTCTTTAACAAGTCTTGTCTTTGATAATACCTCTCATGACTCTCTTGGTATTATAAAATCCCATTCCAAGTCTTTTCTAGTTTGTCTACTTGAGTAACTAGTAATCTTTTCCTTGATTTGGATAACTTTTATGTGAACAAATGTAGTGCAAATAACCTTGAGTTAAATGCTTGTCAATCACTTAAGAATGCTTCAATAATACACATAGTTCTATAAGTCTATCAAATTGTATAGATTGCTCCAAATCTATGTATTCCTTATATACACTAGTTCTTCTAAATAAAACAAGGATATTGCCCATTTGAAATCCTACACAAGAAAAATAGAGTTTGAATTATTTAATAAAACATTAAGAAACTTAATGTTTAACTAATTTGGATTTCATAGCAATAATCTAGTTTGAACAATACATCTAGAAGAAAATGAAATCTCTTATTGTATTAACAACCTTCTTGTACATAAATAAATTCTTTATTTATTAAGGGTTCCCCTGTTTGAGCCATGATTGATAATGGGCCTTGTCGTTTATAATTCATAGTTTGATAACAAACAATGGACATT
This sequence comes from Cunninghamia lanceolata, assembly GCA_027924645.1. Classification (NCBI taxonomy): domain Eukaryota; kingdom Viridiplantae; phylum Streptophyta; class Pinopsida; order Cupressales; family Cupressaceae; genus Cunninghamia; species Cunninghamia lanceolata. The sequence continues at coordinate 1,072,875 of BSBN01000010.1, forward strand.
CTTTGGATAAAAATATTTCACTTCAACTTATTCCACTCCACTATGTTGCAAATGTACAATTATGGTTAAAATATAATTTAAAGTTGCAATGATGGGTGTCCGTAATCTAAAGTCAAAGCCTTTAAATATGAAATCATTATAGTTAGGGCTTCATTGGTTTATAGCTCATAGTGCATAGCTATGATGATGCTCAAATCTTTCCCCTATATTCCAAACTCACATAAAATTAATAAAATAGTCAAAGGATCACAAAACAAATGAAATCCATAAGAGGATAGGCCCACAATGCTAGTTCATTTAAATTGCAAAGAGAGGTCTTTGTTTTCCATTAGGTCATGGTAGACTAAAAACTATCATAGGTGAAGGTGGAGGATTAGCAGTATCATAGGTTAGGCAAAATGAAATAGCTTGAAAATACTCACTCGATAAGGAGGATCCATCTAACATAATGGATTTTGACATATCAATCACAAAGGACTCAATTCAATAGGCCACAAACATGGTCTCAAGATCAATAATCAATATCACATATGGGATTTAACCAAAGTGCACATAGTTTAACCTATTTGATGAGACTATCTCACCAACTAGCCAATAAGGATATGCAAACTATATTTCCACTACAATGTTTTCGTAACTACTAACAAGGTTAGTGATCATGGTCATATGGATTAGTAGTCAGTCATTATTGGCATTGAAGAAATGACCTAGAGTTCGAGGTTATTGGCTACATGTAGTCAATGCTAAATATAACAAAAAACACATTGAAATGATAAAAGCTACACACCTAGCGACTTGAGATATAGTAGATCATGGATAGGGTCTTAGAGATAAACAAATACCATCACATGATAGGTTAACCAAGGTGCTGTATGATTTATTTTTTTATGAAACTATTTCACCTAGTAGCCAAATTAAGAATGTGAGAGGAGCCATCCAACTCCCACCAAACTTCAAAAGTATTAGGTTTTTAACTTGAGTCGTCAATAATGAATAAGGCAGAGTCATGGAGTGGGTTAATAAATCTTTGATGATGAGTCCTAAGGATCAAAGGTGTGTGGACTTTAGTAGCTAACCAAGAAATGACATAAGACCTACTCTAAGAAAAATATAAGGCACCATGAGTGCAACAAAACTTTAATCTTTTGGTAAGAATGTAATAAAATCCCAAAGAGACATGAAATGTGAAAGCAAGGCAAAGAATGAAATCTTTATCAAAGGCATGGGATATATACCAATAAGATCTCTTGGCAAAACCTAATGCAAGTCCACATTCCTAAAACTTGATCAAGTAGCGGCATATATAAACCAAATCTTCATAATAGGGGAAAAACATCACTTGAGCCAAAGTCTTATAATCAAACCATCTTCATCATTGCATGCATATGCAAGATTCCAAAAAGTTGAAATATTGCAACTAGTGAGCTCTAACTTTATTTTTATGGAGTCTCAATCATTTAAGAACACCCAAACACTTTCAAACAAGTCCAATAGGGATGAAAAATATTTGAATCCATATAAGGACTACAAAACATGGGATTATGCTAGATATACCGAAATTGATCTGAATCCAAGCAAAGCTAGTCAAACACTTATAGTAATATATAATTACACATGAATAACCAATTGAACCTTACATAGGATGTGTAAAGTACTAATTTTTCCACATTCATACATAACAGATGAAAAATTAAATTAACTACAAGTAAGTGAAGTAAAGTAACTTCTATTACATCATCAAGTGGAAGAGATAGAATAACCATCATATGTCAAAATGAAATTTCCATTTATAAATTTATATTCATTTCAATCACGATACAAAGCAACTTTCTGATTTCAATTACAGAGCTTTCGATACAATATATATACAATTTCAAATATGGCTTTTCGCCTTACATAACAATTGAGATCAATAAAAGAGTACAACTATCATCAATCTCAAGTAAATCCAAACAATCTATCCTCGACCGCCATTGACCATCTGGTTATCTGCTGCGTCGAAGGACAAGAACATGGTGAAGGCGCTTTTTCCACCCAACCATGAAGCTTGCACTTCCCCGGTATCCTACAAACTGAAGGATGCCCAACCCTGCTTGAAGGGCCTAGCAACCTGTAAATGAGCGCAGGGTGGAATCTGGTGTGTGCCTAGCAATCTACATGCATTTCTATCATGAATGCAGTGCATCTCATTAACAGGATATGGCAAGGAAAAATATAATATATGTACTAGGCAATCAAACTATCTGTTTCAATGGTACATGTGTCTATTTCAACATCACAATCGCTTTGGCCAAAGCATTAACCATTTTAATAGCATGTAGGTTTTGAAAAAGAAAACCCACTTCCATGTTTTCCCCATACTCGACACCCGTCCCGGAAGGCAATCTTTCCCAAAGCATATAAACACAGAAAATACAAAAGTCATTCTCACTCCAAACATAATTTCATGAAGTAAAACAGATACCACTCATCATGTGCATATAGCAATACCAAAGTAGATAATTCTTTTAAGAGGAAGTTGATAGTTGTCAGTTTTCAAATGCAGCAAGTATTTTTTTATAATGATACATAGCTTGTTTTATCAAATTTGTCTATCTTGTTCATGAATTTGATTCATCATTTGTTGCTCCATAGTAATTACAAAGTTTAGAACAATAGTAAACAACATGGTTATCTTCTCATGACGTCTATCATATAGGGTATGTATTTTCTATTTATATAAGAAGTTTTAATTAATAATTATTTCAATTTAAAAAGCTACATTCTAACAATGTATATAGATTTATATATTTAGGCTATAGAATTACATGATTTTGCACTATGTTCACATCACTAAGTTTATTTAAGTATTCTTTTAATAATAACTACAAATGATTTTTCACAAAAGTATAAACAAATACTACAAAATGCTATAGACTACTATAGATTTTGATAAAGTCCCGAGTTTAAATGATTTTGAGTAAATTGGATGCCCAACTGACACGACGATGACCAAGATACAAGGCAAACCATAAAATTCTTCAGGAAGAGATTTTAATCATAAAGGCAACTAATTGTTAGTGCACGGGACGCTTTGTTGGGTGAAGTTGACTTGGATAGAAGCGACGTACCATAGGGAATGATTTAAACAGAAGGAAAGGCTAAACAATTTACTAGACAGGCCAATTCCATGATGGTCTTCATCAGTAATGATTATTGAAAGCATACAAAAATTAGGGTAAGAAAAGCCGACGTTATTCAGTTCAAGTCTGTCGTTCATCATAGGCAAGTACGATCCAAACGTTGCAAGGGTGAATCTATTGTTTTGCAGATCTAAAATATGCAGCTCAAACACAACATAAGAAAACGTCTTCAGAGATAAAAAGCGGGAATTATTCACAGAGGGGCCGATCCACCAAATTGAGAATAAATAAAAAAATAATTACAGAGGTCGATCTAAAGAAAAGTTGATATCATCATTTAACACAGGCCGCTTTGAAGTTTAAGGTGATCTATTTGGATATTTCAACAAGGTTGAATAACAAATCATCCATAATACAAAATCAATTCTGAACCAAGATAAAGGCATTGGCGCTAGTAGAGAGGGGTTGGCTAGATCCCAAAGGATCTCAAACTCAGGACCATTCTAAGGCTAAATATCAATGGGAACACATATTAAACAACAAGGCCGCTAGAAGAATCATACATGAGTTTTTATTCAAAATGAAGGGTATATATAAAATAAAATAAAGAAGAAGAAGACGATTTAAAAGACAATCATCATAATGTTGTTCAGATAGTTTAAAATGATAGCAGAGATTGATTTTTCATCCTAACATTAAATAAATTTTGTTTTAATGAAGAATACCTGGTTACTGCCTGTAAAGAACCTACTATGGTGATTTCACCTGCTGCTTTGAGCCTCCTTTCCTATTCTGAGTATATCCTCCTTCTCTACTTTCTCTGACGTCTGTGTCTTTGTTGTGTGTCCTTAAAAAAAAGATTTTCCCTATTTTTATTAACCAAAACCCTAAAATCCCCCTTCACTGCACATCGACCTTTTTTTTTCTTTTCCATGCAATTACTTTCTCTTTCTTTTATATTTTCTAGCCCCTTATCATGCGTTGCATGATCTCACTCCTACCACAATATATCTATTCTTGTATAATTAGATTTTATTTTTACAATTTAAGTATTTTATTTTCAAAACAATAATTTATTTATATCTGCATGATTTCTCCAAGTTTAATTTAAAACTATATATTTATTCTAAGCTATTTAAATTTTCATCTAAATTTATTTTTTTGCTACGTACTTTTCATCTAAATTTATTACCTTCTATATATGTATATAGACACTAATACTAAGCCATAATTCATTTTATGCTAATATAGGTATATTAATTTTTTCTTCCATATAATTTTTAATATCATATCTATGCATAGATTCACATAATAAAACTAACTCATTTATTTTGACAAAAACAGGTGTCAAAATAGGTAAAGAGACACATGCAAGAAGTCGATGAAATCAAACTAAGAGCGTTAGGCAACATTCAATCAAACAAAAATGCAATGCAAACATACATCGAAACAAAATACAATGCAAACATTCATCGAAACAAGGATGAAATCTATGTGAGTGTGTGAAAGAACCCCAGATAAAACCCATCGATTGTTGCCAAGCGGCTAGGACCCCTCTACCTAAAACATGTTCTTACCTTCGACAACCTACATTCATTCGCACTCATTCCACTATCAATAGGTTAGTCTTGAAAATATAGCCAAAGCGACATAAGGGATAATCATCATCCTACTGATCATATATCATCAACTAGTGTCCAATGGTACCAAGAATTAATATAATGAAATCCATCACAAGAGTCTAAGACGTGACATCCTTCCCCAGTTGGAAGAGACATCATCTCGATGTCTGATTACATCTATCAAAACAATAAAGTATCATTCTAAAACTACTCAAAGCATCAAATGTATCATCAACAAAGTATCAAGTATCTCTAATGTGTATGAAATAAAAGCATCTATTCTATTTCCCCAAATGTGGGAAAGATCTATCAATGTCTGCGGCATACTCTCAAGTGGCACTGTCCACGGAATATTGGTCCCACTGGACCTTATACTGCACTATGTCTCTATTACGCAACTTAACATTGCACTTCTCCAAGACTCGAATGGGCTCCACTAGCACCACTCCTGGATCCTGTACCTGCAAAGCACACCAGTCAAGAATATGCAAAACATCAGGATGATAAGGTTTGAGCAATGACACATGAAAAACATTATGGATCTTGGTGAGAGCTAGTGGCAAAGCAAGTCTATATGCAACTGGATTGATCACTTCTAGAATGTTGAAAGGTCCTACAAATCTTAGAGCTAGCTTGGATGCCTTGCCAAATGAAATCGAACTCTTATGTGGCTTGACCTTTAGAAACACTTTGTCACCTACTGAGAATTGCCTGAAAGTCCTGTTCTTATCTACATAACTTTTCTGTCTATCGAAGGCTTGCTTTAATTTCTCTCTAATTAGCCTCATCTAATCTTCCATCTCCTTTAACATGTCAGGACCAATCACTATCCTGTCTTCAACCTTGTCCCAACTTATTGGTGTCTGACATTTGCGCCCATAAAGAGCCTAAAATGGTGCCATACCTAAGGATGCATGGTAAGAATTATTATATGCGAACTCTACCAATGGTAGATATTGCTCCCATTTATACTGTTGATCCATACAATACATCCTCAAAAGATCCTCCACTACCTAGTTGACTCTCTGTCTGACCATCTGTTTCAAGATGATAAGCTGTGCTAAAGTTCAACTTAGTCCCCAAAGCTGCATTAAGCATGGTCCAAAACCTAGAGGTCATGCTAGTGTCACGATCTGAGATGATCGTCTCTGGCACTCCATGTAGTTGAAAAATCTCTTAGACAAACGTACTCACTAAGGTCAACAATCCATCTAAGATATTTTTGGGAATAAAATGAGCCACTTTCATCAGTTTGTCCACCACCACTAAGATGACATCATGCTAGTTTTTAGACATGGGTAATCCCTGAATAAAGTCCATGCTAATCACCTGCCACTTGTACTCTGGAACACTATGTGGATAAAGTAGTCCTGCAGGATGGACATGTTCAGCCTTGATGTGTTGACACTCTAAACATCGAGCAACAAACTCTGTTACGTCCTTTTTAAGCTTAGGCCAAAATTATAGTGGTCTCAATCCTTCCATCATCTTGATCACTCCTATGTGTCCAGAATATGGCGTACTATGGACCTCCTCGAGTACCAATTTCCTCAACTTTCCTGAATCTGGGATATGCATTCTTCCTTGGTATCTCAAAATGCCATCTAACTCTATCACATACCCATCAAATCGATGATATGTGGGGTCTATTTCTAATGCTTGTTTAACCCATTCATAATGCTCATCCCCTTGCAAGTTTTGGATTACCTTATGCGTTAGATTGGATCTAGTAGTAACCATGGCAGCCAGATGTCATATCCTACTAAGAGCATCTGCAACCCTATTCTCCTTTCCCTTTATATACTCAATTCCAAAGTCATACTCGCTAAGGAATTCTAACCACCTTCTCTGTCGTGCATTGAGATTAGGTTGGGTGAAGATATACTTGAGCCCTAAATGATCTGTCTTTAGCTCAAAGGGCTTACCCAAGAGGTAGTGCCTCCACATTTGGAGTGCGTGAACAATGGCAGCCAACTCAAGATTGTGAAGTGCATAGTTTATCTCATGCTGCTTTAACTTTCTAGATTCATATGCCACCACTTTCCCATTCTGCATCAACACTCCTCCTACACCTTCACCAAAAGCATCTATTATCACTGTTAAATGACCATTTGGATCAGGTATGGTTAGAATAGGTGCTGACATGAGTTTTCCCGTCAAGAGCTGGAAAGCTTTCTCACATTTATCTGTCCAATCAAACTTTTTACCCTTCTTTTGTAACGAGGTTATGGGTGCTACAATTGTCAAGAATCCCTCTACAAATTTCCTATAATATCCTACCAACCCCATAAAGCTTCTAACCTTAGTCACAGTCTATGGTGCGAGCCATTCCATTAATTCTTTGATCTTTTCAGGATCTACTGATATCCCATCTGCTGAAATTATGTGGCCAAGATAGTGCACTTTACTTTGATAGAAAGTGCACTTAGATAGCTTGCCAAAAAGTTTTCGCTCTCTCAAGCGCTGCAAGACTATCCTCAAGTGTCTTTCATGCTCCTCTATTGACTTAGAATAAATCATAATGTCATCTAAGAAGACCAACACAAATTCATCTAGACAATCCTTGAACACACTATTCATCGAGTTCATAAAAGTTGTTGGTGCATTAGTTAGCCCAAATGGTACTACTATGAACTCGTAGTGACCATATCATGTTCTGAATGCTGTTTTAGAGATATCCTCATCCTTAATCCATAGCTAATGGTAACCAGATCTAAGGTCTATTTTAGAGAATACCTTTGCACCTTTCATCTAATTGAACAACTCATCTATCCTTGGGAGTGGATATTTGTTCTTAATAGTTGCTTTGTTGAGCATTCTGTAATCAATGCACAACCACAACATTCCATCCTTCTTTACGAAGATGATTGGTGCGCCCCAAGGTGACACACTAGGTCTGATAAACCTTTGTTTCAACAATTCTTCTAACTGTGCCTTGAGCTCATATAGATCTGGTGTTGTCATTTTGTAAGGTGTTTTAGACTGTGGTTCTGTTCCTGGCATTAGATCTATGGAAAAATCAAATTCCCTTTTTGGTGGTAGTTTTGTCAACTCATCAAGGAAGATATCTTTGAACTCTCTAAGGATAGGATACTTATCAAAAGACGGTTCTTGATTATCTAGATCTCTTATCTTGACTGCATAGATTGAACAACCCTTTCTTTTAGCATTTTTCAATTGCATAGATGATATCTGTCTTAACTTAAGGGGTGTCTTGGATCCATGAATCTCTACCCGATTCCCAAAGTCATCAAGGCATGTCACTACCTTCTCTTCACAATCTACTAAAGACTTATGTTCAGAAAGCTAATTGATTCCTAGAATCACATCATAAGATCCTAGAGGTGCAACATAAAGGTTGACTTGTGTTTGGAAAGTAGGAAGATCTAATTCACTGCATACTAGACATGAATCTACTCTTTTCTCTACATTGTTACCATACTGTACCATCCAAGAATTTTCCATATGACCCAGTTTTATAGATAGTTTAGCTACAATATTAGGATCAACAAAATATTTTGTAGCTCTTGTATCAATTAAAATAGAAGCTGGAAGGCCAAAGAGCTTATCGGACATCTGAATGGGTGTAGCTTGAAAATATGCTTGACGATGATCTATAGCCGCATGAATCTAGTGTTGAGGAGCTCCCTGTCGATTCCCATCTCTTTGGTTCACTGTTCGCTGAGGACACGCACTAGCATATTGTTCTCCTCCACAATTGTAACATCCATCTCTGGGTCCTCTATGTCTAGTTGGCATGTCCCTCCTGTTGTTACCATGGTTGCCATAGTTACCTCTATTATTATTATTTCCACCTTGGTTCCCATTGTTCTTTTTCTGATAGTTATTGCCTCTTTTAAGATTCCTTATCTGGTGCTTGTTGTTCCCTTGGTTGTTATTATTACCCTAATTGCGATTATCATTCTGAAACCTTTTATTCCCATTCTTCACACCTCGACTCTTACAATAATTAGCGATCTGCTGTAGTTTTTACTCCTATTTAGTGGTTTTTTCAAACACTTCATCCATGGTCAATGGATTATGAATATGCACCTCTGACCCAATCTGTGGCCTTAATCCCAAGATAAATTTGTGAATCCTAAACCTCTCGTCAAGATGATATTGTGGAACATTCTTCAACAGATGACAGAATCTCTCCCAATATTGAGTCACTGTCAAACCTCCCTGAGTGAGGTTTTGAAATTCTATCATTTTCTTGTCAAAATAGAGCTGTGGCAACCACCTCTTCCTGAAGAGCTCGAAGAAGCAATCCCATGTGACTTCTCCTGGAACAGTTTCTTTTTAGCCTTTTCGTTATCCCAAGTCGCTGCTTCCCCAGTAAGATGGTAGGATCCCCATATAGCTTTAGTTTTATTAGACAAGTCACGGAGATCAAAATATTTTTCCATATCAATTATCCATGTTTTTGCTCCGTCACCTATAGTCTTACCATCAAACATAGGAGGGGTAACCTTTTTGAGATCCTTTCCTAACTCCTCAGCAATTTTGTTTCGATTATTCCCATTCACTTCTCCTTCATGACCTCTAGCTTCTTCTCTCCGTTCCTCATTCTGATTTCCTTTTATTCCTCTAATTTCCTGTTCCAAATTGTTCATTCGAGTTCCCTGCTGAGTCAAGAGAGCAAGGATTTGATTCAGTTGGTTATTTTGTCCATCATTATTCTGTCCTACATTGTTATTATTTTTTGCCTCATTTTTGTTTCCTTCATTATTCCCAGCATTATTTCCTGCATTGGTGCCAGTATTGTTCCCTACATTGGATCCATCATTGTTTCATGTATTTAGGTCATCGCCAGATCCTAGGGTTGCTCCCCTACGTCCAGAATTTCTAGTATTCATGATGAATTATCTACAAGGAGTTTATAGTTTTAGTGTAACAGTCCAAAAGGCCTAGAGTAAAACCATCGCTATGATACCAATGTAAAGTACTAATTTTTCCACATTCATACATAACCGATGAAAAATTAAATTAACTGCAAGTACGTGAAGTAAAGTAACTTCTATTACATCATCAAGTGGAAGAGATATAATTAACATCATATGTCAAAATGAGATTTCCATTTATAAATTTCCATTCATTTTCAATCGCGATACAAAGCAACTTTCTGATTTCAATTACAGGGCTTTTGATACAATATATATACAATTTCAAATATGGCTTTTTGCCTTACATAACAATTGAGATTAATAAAAGAGTACAATTGTCATCAATGTCAAGTAAATCCAAACAATATGTCCTTGACCGCCATCAACCATCTTGCCATCTGTTGCGTCGAAGGACAAGAACATGGTTTAGGTGCCTTTTCTACCTAACCACGAAGCTTGCGCTTCCTCGGTATCCTTCAAACTGAAGGATGTTTGACCCTACTCAAAGGGCCTAGCAACCTGTAAACAAGCGCAGGGTGGAATCTGGTGTGTGCCTGTCAATCTACATGCACATCTACCATGAATGCAGCATCTCATTAACATCATATGGCAGAGAAAAATATAATATATGTACTAGGCAATTAAACCATCTGTTTTAATGGTACATATGTCTGTTTCAACATCACATTCACTTTGGCCAAAGGATTAACCATTTTAACGGTGTGTAGGTTTTGAAAAAGAAAACCTACTTCCCTGTTTTCCCCATACTCAACACCTGTCCTGGAAGGCAATCTTTCCCAAAGTATATAAACATAGAAAATACAAACACTAGTAGAAATATGGCAAATAAATGACCAGGTGACTAAATTTTTAGTCACGTGACCAAACTTTTAGTCACGTGACTAAAACTTTTTGCAACACAGCTATAAATGACTAAATAAATGACTAATTTGGTCATCGGGCAAAAAACACAACTAAAGTGGATAATTAAAAAAATATTTCGAATTGAGGGAGTGGGTTGTATTATAATATAATCTAATAATAATATATTATATTACAATATAATATATTATATATAATATATATTTTAATATATATTATATAAAATTATATTATTATTATATATATTATATAATATTATAATATTATATTTATATTATAATGTATTTAATATTATATAATATTAAATATAATATAATATTATATTATTAATATTATAATATGGGTGCCAAAATTATACATGGGCTACCATATACATGTATTTCATTTAAATTTCACTTTTGGCGCCCATTGCTTCAAGTTGGGACCCTAAAGGTAAACCCTAACTCAGAAAAGCTTAAAACCCTAACTTATTTTGTTTCATTGGAGTAGAGCCAGGTGCGTTGAGAGCCATGGTGAGGGCCATGGCCCTCACCTTCATTGTTCCAGTAGAGCTATTCCCCGCGCGGTTGCGGTTGATGTGTCACGGGCTATCAGCGACAGCTGGTAAGGCAGGGGCAATCATCGGAGCATTTGGGTTTATGTATGCTGCACAGAGTCCACATGAAAAGGAGAAAGATGCAGGGTACCCTAGAGGAATTGGTATTAAGGCTTCCTTAATACAAATAAAATAAAGACAAAATTATTAATTATATTAAAACATCTTTTAAATATACTAGATAATTTTAGTTCACTTTAGTTCTAGGGTTTAGGGTTTAGGGTTTAGTGTTTAGTGTTTAGTGTTTAGGGTTTCAGGTTTAGTGTTTCGAGTTAGGGTTTAGGGTTTAGGTTGTTTAGGGTTTAGGGTTAATGGTTTAGGGTTTCAGGTTTTGGGTTTAGGGTTTAGTGTTTAGGATTAAGGGTTTAGAGTTTAGGGTTTAGGGTTTAGGTTTTAGTGTTTAGGGTTTAAGGTTTAGGGTTTAGGGTTTAGGGTTGAGTGGATACAAATCTACCCAGATAATATGTGCACATGTGGTCCTCATGAAGTGATGTGCGAATGGGACGTAGGTGAGTGTAATGGGGTTTTAGTTTTTATGTGCATAATGAAATTGCAACAAACAAATATTAGTTTTTGTGCTAGAATAACAAAGAACTATGCAAATACCTCTTTTTTAAAAAGAAGATTTCCTCCACGGCCTTGGATCGATTCCTTAGAAGGCAATTCTTTTGTTTTTTGTTCACACTCCCCTTCAGCTCACCTCAAATATTGCAATTTGATATGCTCTCCTGAGTTATTTTTTAAACCCTTTTCGTAGAGAACAACCAAAGAGTTAAGAAAATTTCCCGACGTGAATTTTTTTACGGCGTGAGACAATTCTGAGCACTATAATGCACACATATAAAAGCCTATCGGCTAATAATAATATATATTATACAATAATATAATATTATATAATATAGATATTATAATATATATATTATATAATATTTAATTATTAATATTACAATATTATATTTATATTATATATTATATAATAATATAATATTATAATTTATTCAATATTATAATATTATATTATATTATATTATAATATAATATTTATAATGGGCGGGGGCCCTGGCTCGATTAGCTAAGTAATTCCATTGCGGTAAAGATGGGCACAAGGTCCAGTCTCCCCCTGTACCTGTAGTATCGGAAGGCGTGCCATGCCGGCATCACCGGTCACGTGAAAAAAGTTTAACAGGCACAAAAAATAATAATAATAATAATAATAATATAATATTTATAATAAAATATAATATTATATTTATATTATATTATTAATATTATAATATATTTAACATTATACAATAATATAATATTATATTATATTTAATAATATGGGTGCCAATTTAATTTTCATTTCATTTTGGCGCTTCTTGTTGAAACCCTAAACAAGAAATGATGGGCAAATTCACCAAAACAGTGCAACAAAAAAATGGTGCTCATCTCCACTGGAGGCGAGGGTTCCAACTCCACTGCCTTTGCTCTCACGGAAAGCAATGCGATCTGGCATGGAGTGTTCTTTGTGCAGAGGTTCTTCACAACCGTGTATTTTGTGCAGAGGTTCTTCGTATGGGGCAAGCGCAGAAGCTACCCGATGGCCTATATGGTTAGTAATATAACAATTTACATGCTATTGAGAAAAGGGAGATGGTTGTAGTTTATAAAAGCTATAGATTCATGCATTGATTGAGTCATACATATTTCAGGACTTCACTTTAGTTATTTGGACGATCCTTCATCTTTTGATGTGGGCATATGGCTAACAATTTGCAGAGAATATATGATCTGGGACCATGAAGGATTATTAGCGTGGGAGTTGGAGCCATTGGTTGCTGCCTATGTAGATCATAGAAACATATTGGGCTTTCAAAAGCACTCCAAGTTGTTTCTGAAAAAAAACTAAAAAGGCTCCTTCTCTCTATGTTAACATGCTTGCACACTCAATCCCCTAAGCACACATGTCGACACTCAATACTCAACTACTCAGCTAACATTTAAATGATGAATCTATTATTTTTGATGTGTTAATCTTATTGCTTATTTTAATTTTTTATTTTATTTTTTAATATATCAATTTTTATATTTTCTGTGTTTGATTTCATATATGTTACAATTTTCCACAACCATGACCTGTGAACCAAATTTCAAAATGCCGCACACACAGTTGTGAATCCTGGTAACTAAAGTAAATACTATTTATTTTTGCCAATCAGTATTTTTGGACACATAATCTTAACCCTAGTCTCTAGTGAACAACAGAGCACACAGGGCCACAAGGAGACAAGTTCCCTAGCTGATTGAGGATATTATAGGCAGGTGCACTCATCAACCAGAATTTTCCATTTATATTGTATATTTACTGAAAAATATATCTATAAGACCTTGCATGAGTTGATTTTGTACAAACGTTTGATTGAACCCTATCAAAGCTACACAGTATACATAAATTTTACAGCCAACAAATTCACTGTTTATTTAAGGGTAAAAAGTTTAGGTCATTTATTGGGTCATTGCCATGCTAGTCTCCAATTTGAAGTTAAAATTATTCAAATTTACCCCTGGATTTCAACATTACAGGACTAAAATGAATCTTGCCAATCCACTTACACACGATAGTGGCACATTGCACATAATTCCAGAAGTAAGTAGAACAAGAGCTTGCAAATCACATGTCAGTGGCATAAAATAGGCACTGCTGATAACCCTGCTTCTATCTCAAATGCTTATAGCTGGAAAAACCCAAGAGCCAGAAGTTTTGCAATTGCGACGGAAAGTTGTTTTTTTGTTTAAATTAAGAACGATCTGGCTCAAAACTTCAATGCTTCCTTAAAATCCCTTTTCGTTTCACAACTAACACCAAATATGCAAGGCCTCAGCTATGCTTTTTGTAACACATATGGAGTGGCATCCAACTATTTTCATAATCCCTCTATATACGGTACATCATATCTAGATTTTTGTCATTGAATCCTGCATTGCAAAATCAAAAGAATATTATTGGTAATAGATGATAATAGGCTACTTTATTGGTAAGGACTATATTGTAAATTGGTAAATGATATTTGAGTTAGAGACTGGTGATATTTGTATTGGCTAGGGATGATTTGTAACCTATCATGACCAAAATAGTCACATTTTGAATGAGTTTCATTTATTTCCCATTCAAGTTTCTTAAACATGATCGCTCCATGTGCAGTACAGTGGTCCTGTTTTAGATGCTCTTACATATGCTGAATGGGTGAAGGAAGATGCTCGATTTAAGCACATACTTGTCTAGATGTCACCTTCTTCTACTCATGCTTTTCCAAGATTGAAATTGTGGCATAAATCTTCACTAGTGCAGGCAAGCTATACTTCATTATTTTATCATGTTTCTTTTGCCTTCTTTTGGTTTTATAGATGGCAAGATTAGTCAAGTCACAAAAAAACATTTTATGTGTTTAAATGCCCTAGATTTAAAAATTTTATACTGTGGACTCAAGTCTCTGTTGTGATATGTTCATTAAATTATTCCATTAATTTTAAGCATATTGTCAATACTGCTCATTTGTCTTTTAATCTCCTAACTTGATTGTTATACAATAATAACTTTCTGGAAACTCCATTCACAAGGTCCAGATTGGAAGGTTAAGATGCAATTGGGTTTCATTCTGATTATGGAGGTTAGACTTCATAGGGAACAATCATCAAATGACTCAATATCTTGAGAAAACCTAGGAGTCATTAGAGACAATAGTCATATTTTAATGTGGTAAAGACATTGTAATGTTGATCTAAGAGATAGCCTCGCTTTTTGGTCTGATATAACCTTAGCATGATAGAATGAGATCTAATGTTAGTCTAATATACAATATTTGTCAAAAGAGATACAATGTTTGTTAAAGAAAGAAATAGTGAAGGTTGGTAAGAGACCCTTGACTTTTACTAAAGGTGGTGGATAGTTAATGCAGGGGAAAAGCTGTTAAGAATGAGGCATAGCATGAAGCCATAATGATCTTAGACCTACTAAAAGCACTATAAAATAAATTACTTATGATCTGTTAGTGATTTTAGGTCTGTCAAGAGGGGTTTAGAACATGTTCTATGTACAGGGGTACAATCAATGGTAAGGATGTTGTAACCAAGTGGATGACAAGAGATGTGTCATATGATTCTAAGACCTTGCACAAAAGTATTAAAGTGTTATGATTCAAGGATTTATGGTATGAACCTTTTGATAGGCCTGTGGAAAATATAGTATAAATGCTTGCTTTGTAGGCCTCTCAAAACTCTAGAAGCTTGTGACTGTGATATAACAACTTGTATAACCAACTATAATGAGGTAGTTCTATTCAACATGATCTCATAAAAAGGATTTATCAATGCTACAAGGACTACAGACATCAAAAACTTGTGATGAATAACCTTATGAGATCCTAATAGGAGTATTGTTTGAATGATAATGACTAAGGATGAAGGGACAGTCAACAGTGTAATGAGTGCAGTGATCTCATAAGTGCACAAAGACGTAAGACACCTATAGGAGATAGTGAACAGGGAGGTTTGTGCATGCTTAGTAGGACCTACATTTTCATTCTCTTGATGATATGCAAAGAATGAACCTGATAATAGTTGAAAAACTATTCAAAGATATGTGAAGACTACAGGGTGTTGAAGGATGAAGAACTACATAAGATGGCCATCTCACAGTCTTGGCCATCTCACAGTCTTAAATATGTGTCTAGAGCATTTAAAGGTTTTGAGGACATTATACAAAGATTTAATTGCATTGGAGAATGAAGATATGAGAGAGTGAATTAGTTTGAAGAGATATAGTTTAGAGGTTGAGGATGTAAGAGAAGTCACCCAATCAAAACAAGCCTGCACACATACTAACAAATCCGATGGAGAATGTAGTGTTTGTCAAATGATGAGTGAGAGATAAAGAAGCTTTAATGACCCTAAGTTGACCTTGAATACACCACCATGTTCTTAGAAGGTTTGATTACTATTTGTAAGTGCATCAAGATGGTGAAATTTGAATGTATGGTCACAAGACGGATCTTTAGAATTCTAAAAAGAAGCAAGATTCTTCTCCATACCCTCCAAGGAGTTTTAAAATTTTTAAAATCCTAAAGCACATGTCCATTAATCTAGCATAATGAGGTTTGAAGAGGATGAAGGTAGTTGGGATAGTTGAAGGGATGATAAAGAGCAGTTCCCACATTTTGCTAGAATCTAGGAGCCTAAACAAATACATGCAAGAGTGGATAAAGGTGGAAAACGTCAAATATCCCATTCCTCAATACCCAGCTGCCCACTTCTGCATATATGTTTTGAGAGAAGAACATAAGTCGGAGCATTTTTAGGATCCAAATCAAAAAGCAACATTGTTGTAAATACTCCTAAGCCTATATTCATATGTGATTTACAGGCACCAAGAAAACACATCCACACAACCACCACAAGTTTAACTGGCATCTTAATGATAAAATTTAGGTTGTCCTCAAGATAGCCAGCATGGGAAAGAAGGTCAACCATGCACACATAATGATCGACTGTAGGAGTAATGCAATAAGGGTTACTCATGTGATTGAAGTATGTATAGCCCTCATCCACTAAACCTAAATAGCTGCATGCACATAGAACATAAGAAAATCTTACAATGTTAGGATATGCCCCAAAGTGCTTCATTAATTCAAAGATCTTGAGAGCATCCTTGCAAAATCCATTTTGTGCATATCCTGCAATCATGGCATTCCATGAGACCACATTTCTTTGAGGCATTTTGTCAAACAAGTCATGTGCCTTGTCTATACTTCCACATTTTGCATACATGTCTACCAGAGCATTTCCAACTATAATTTCTAAAAAAAATCCCCCTTCCATTATGCTTTGATGGATGTCCATACCCTATTCCAAAGCTACCATTTTGGCACAGGCAGGGAGGATGCTGGCAAAGGTTGTGGAGTTTGGCTTTAGACCTGCCAATTACATTTGCTTGAAAGTTTCTAAAGCCTTTTCAAAAAATCCATTTTGTCCATATCCTGCAATCATGGCATTCCATGAGACCACATTTCTTTCAGGCATTTTTTCAAACAGTTCACATGCCTTCTCTTTGCTTCCACATTTTGCATACATGTCTACTAGGACAGTTGCAACTACAACAAATGACAAAATTCCTCTATCCTTCATGCTTTGATGGATGTCCATACCCTATTCCAAAGCTCCCATTTTGGCACAGGCAGGGAGTATGCTAGCAAAGGTTGTCGAATTTGGCTTTACACCTGCTAATTGCATTTTCTTGAAAGTTTCTAAAGCCTTTTCAACAAATCCATTTTGTGCATATCCTGCAACCATTGCATTCCATGAGATGATATCCCTTTGAGGTATTTACCAAACAATTCACAGGCCTTGTCAATGCTTCCCCATTTTGCATACATGTCTACTGCAAGGTGCTTATTGGCAACAAGCACCTTGCGGTAGACATGTATGCGGTGACCTTGGCATCCTTTATGCTTTGATGGATGTCCATACCCTATTCTAAAGTTCCCATTTTTGCACAAGTGGGGAGGATGCTGGCAAAGGTTGTGGAAGGCCATGTTTTCCTCAAAACCAACTAATGATGCCTGCATGGGATTCGAACTGCCCACCTTTGGGCACTCTGGCTACCTGCCTCTGCCTTCTTTGCACCATGTATCTTCTTCATCTCATCACCAGAACAATCTCTTCCATGAAGGCCAAATTGGAATCTTTGCCCCAGTCATGAGTGCATGGAGATGCCTCAATCACCCAGACTATCAACATCATCATTATCATGATCGGCAGCAACAACTATTCAACAGTCAAACAATATTCTAAATGATTGTGTTGCACTTTCATGGCTACTAATGCGCTACTATCTATAGAGTTAAGACACATATAATTAATACTATATAGTATTATATTATGATCTCGTAGTGGTTGGTTATATTTTTTCGGACTTTTGATTGTCTCTTTTGTGATGATAATGGAATGCGATTAGAAAAGTAAATTGCAGTTCTCTTAAAGAGATTTTTATTCGTATTAATTAACTATGGAGTAAAGTAGATATTTTTTGTTAGAACTCTCATTTATGGGTAAGGTTAGGTACATTGTCTTTCAATGAAACTATCTTACACTCTATGAAGATGAATATTCCTAACATATAATTATTGTTAGGAATATTACTGTTTATAGTATTTTTAATAAATTTAAATAATTTTGATATATAACTTGATAAGGAAGATTTAAAATATAATTAAATTAATATTTTGTTTTTACTATTTTAATAATGATTAAATTATATTTTATGGATTAATTGACTTAACTCTTGTGTGTATTTTCATTATTTATTTGGAGTAATATGGAAGTATTCAGAAGAAAAGGAGAAAAGGAGGAACTGGAATATAATGGAGGAATAAGAAAGTGGTGAAAATATTTAAATGAGTACAAGGATTAACTTGGATTAATTTGTTTCTTCAAATTGGGTGTAGGCTGGTTTGCGTTGGTTACATGTTAAGGTGGTTTGCTTTGGTTACATGTTAAGGTGGTTGTTGCATTCGTCCTTAACCGATTTGGTGGTCGTTGTGCCATATCACTGTATTGTTTGACCGTTGTGCCGTATCACTATACTCTATGATATTAGATAAATATTAAAGTTTTTTGTGATGTTAGATAAATATTTTTGAATTTGTCAATTCTATATTTGATATTCTAGTTCACTTGTATCGTTGTGGAATTGATCTCCATAAGTGTAGATCTCAACCTTCACGTGGATTTGAATTTGTGTGAATGAATGTAATTTGCATAGATATATTAATCAAAAAACTTCTCACGTCAGTATCTAATACTTTAATATGTGTTTTTTTGTAGTTTGAGGTTACACCGTTCTTGCTTGCCTCCACGACAAGTGATTCTTTTCTGCAAACTTGTGAGCTGAAAGACAATTGCATTGCATCTAAAACTGTTTGGGCTCTTCCGTGAGTTTTGTGAAAATCTTTCAGAACTTAGTAATATATTAAGAATTCAATTCCTAAATTTGAAATTGCATTTGCTTTAAAATTACTAAAGCCTTTCCAACAAATCCATTTTGTGCATATCCTATAATCATTGCAGTCCATGAGACCACATTTCTTTGAGGCATTCTATCAAACAGTTCACATGCCTTGTCTATGCTTCCACATTTTGCATACATGTCTAACAGGGCAGTTAAAACTACAACATCTGACAAAATTCCTCTATCCTTTATGTTTTGATGGATGTCCATACCCTATTCCAAAGCTCCCATTTTGGCACAGGCAAGGAGGATACTGGAAAAGGTTGTGGAATGTCCATGGGATGACATCTCTTTGAGGTATTGTGTCAAACAGTTCCTGTGCCTTGACTATTATTCCAAATTTTGCATACATTTCTACCAGAGCATTTACAACTATAATATCTGTCAAACATCCCCCTTCCATTATGCTTTGATTTGTTGATAAAGTATGTTTCAAATAAGATTTTTCTATTCAAGTTTCATCTTAACTTTCACATGTTTGGAGTTGGGATTGCTAGCTTCCTAAACCTATAATCAATGAAAATTCATAGTTCAGAAATTGATTACTAGGAATGGGGGTTGCAAGAATGTTTGTCTAAACTTGATTGTTTATAAATTTGACTTACTCTGTCTAAATAGATCTAAGAAGATCTGTGGAGTCAAGAAGGTAAATATTCTTTCAAAGAACATGTTAAAGTAAGTTACTTATTTGCTTTCTGTTACAAAGGGGCAATTTACTTATTGCATTGCTGGGTTCTGTTTGTGCAGACCAAGGCGGGAGATGCAACAAAGAAGTAGTGCAGCAATTAGCAATATTATGTGAGTTTTGATACATTTATTCAAATTTTGAGATGTAAAAGCCCATGATGAAATATTTAGGCTTCATTTTGCCAGTAGTTCTTTCATGTTTTAGAGTTGTATAAGCAAAAAATAGATCATTGTAACTCTATTCTCTTAGTCACAGCACTAAGAAACACACTTTGTAACACATTTTTCAAAGCAAAGACATATTTAAGTTTTGTATTTGTTGTAAAAACACATTTTCTCAATAAAATTTCAGTATTTTGCCTTCTTAATAGCTGTTTCATTATGTGCAAATGAATGATTGATTATGTTTTTTGTGTTTTATGTTTAAACCTCGAAAACAATTAAATAAACTACCAATTGACTAAATATACTACCAACTAACAAAAATTGATAACTAAATGACTAAATATACTACCAAATTACCAAATATACTACCAAATTGATGACTAAATATACTACCAAATTAATGACTAAAATTTGTTTAGTCATAAATTTGGTCGCGAGATAAATGACCGGCAATAAACTACCAATGGTCACGTGACTAAATATACTACCAAATTGATGACTAAATATACTACCAAATTACCAAATATACTACCTGATGACTAAATATACTACCAAATTTATGACTAAATATACTACCAAATTAATGACTAAATATACTACCAAATTTTACTACCAAATTAATGACTAAAATTTGTTTGGTCATAAATTTGGTCGCGAGATAAATGACCAGCAATAAACTACCAATGGTCACGTGACCAAACTACTGATCACATGACCAATTTTTGGTAGTTTTTTTAGTCATTTATTTTTGTTTTTCTACTAGTGAAAAGTCATTCTCACTCCAAACATAATTCCATGAAGTAAAACAGATACCACTCATCATGTGCATGTAGCAATACCAAAGTAGATAATTCTTTTAAGAGGAAGTTGATAGTTGTCAGTTTTCAAATGCAGCAAGTATTTTTTTATAATGATACATGTAGCTTGTTTTATCAAATTTGTCTATCTTGTTCATGAATTTGATTTGTCATTCGTCGCTCCATGGTAATTACAAAGTTTAGCCACAATAGTAAATAACGTGGTTATCTTCTCATGACGTCTATCATATAGGGTATGTATTTTCTATTTATATAAGAAGTTTTAATTAATAATTATTTCAATTTAAAAAGCTACATTCTAACAATGTATATAGATTTATATATTTAGGCTATAGAATTACATGATTTTGCACTATGTTCACATCACTAAGTTTATTTAAGTATTCTTCTAATAATAACTACAAATGCTTTTTAACAAAAATATAAACAAATACTACAAAATGGTATAGACTATTATAGATTTTGAGTAAATTGGATGCCCAACTCACACGACACCGACCAAGACACAAGGCAAACCATAAAATTCTTTAGGAAGAGATTTTAATCACAAAGGCAACTAATTGTTAGTGCATGGAATGCTTTAATGAGTGAAGTCGACTTGGATAGCAGCGACGTACCATAGGGAATGGTTTAAACAGAAGGAAAGGCTAAACAATTTACTAGACAGGCTGATTCCATGATGGTCTTCATCAGTAATGATTATTGAAAGCATACAGAAATTAGGGTAAGAAAAGCCGACGTTATCCAGTTCAAGTCTGTAGTTCATCATGCGTGGAGGAGATTGTATTGGTTTAGCAATCACAGGTTCGGAAAGTAAATGGCAGATCACGTTACGTACTGAGAAGCACTAAAAAAATAATAAAGGAGACCGATATAAGGAAAGGCCACTATGTTTGAAGTCGCTGGTGAAAGACTGCAGCAATGTTGGTTTTCCTTACGCCAATTCATGATCAAAAACAAAACGCAACAGGCAAATTATAGGCAAGTGTGATCCAAACGTTGCAAGGGTGAAACTATTATTTTACAGATCTAAAATGTGCAGCTCAAACACATCATAAGAAAACGTCTTCAGAGATAAAAAGCTGGAATCATTCACAAAGGGGCCGATCTTCCAAATTCAGAATAAATAAAAATAATAATTACGGAGGTCGATCTAAAGAAAAATTGATAGCATCATTTGACACAGGCCGCTTTGAAGTTTAAGGTGATCTATTTGGATATTTCAACAAGGTTGAATAACAAATCATCCATCATACAAAATTAGATCTAAACCAAGATAAAGGCACTAGCGCTAGTAGAGAGGGGTTGGCCAAATCCCAAAGGATCTCAAACTCAAGACCGTTCTAAGGCTAAATGTCAATGGGAACACATATCAAATAACAAGGCCGCTAGAAGAATCATACGAGTTTTTATTCAAAATGAAGGGTATATATAAAATAATATAAAGAAGAAGAAGACGATTTAAAAGACAATCATCATAATATTGTTTAGATAGTTTAAAACGATAGCAAAGATCAATTTTTCATCCTAACATTAAATAAATTTTGTTTTAATGAAGAATATCTGGCTAGTGCCTGTAAAGAACCTACTATGGTGATTCACCTACCACTTTAAGCCTCCTTTCCTATTCTGAGTATATCCTCCTCTACTTTCTCTGACATCTGTGTCTTTGTTGTGTGTCATTAAAAAAAAGCTTTTCCCTATTTTTATTAACCAAAACCCTAAAATCCCCCTTCACTGCACGTCGACCTTTTTTTTCTTTTCCATGCAAGTACTTTCTCTTTCTTTTATATTTTCTAGCCCTTTATCATGCGTTGCATGATCTCACTCCTACCACAATATATCTATTCTTGTATAATTAGATTTTGTTTTTACAATTTAAGTATTTTATTTTCAAAACAATAATTTATTTATATCTGCATGATTTCTCCAAGTTTAATTTAAAACTATATATTTATTCTAAGCTATTTAGCTTTTCATCTAAATTTATTACCTTACACACACACACAAATACTAAGCCATAATTCATTTTATGCTAATATAGGTATATTAAATTTTTCTTCCATATAATTTTTAATATCATATATATGCATAGATTCACATAATAAAACTAACTCGTTTATTTTTACAAAATAGGTGTCAAAATAGGTAAAGAGACGCATGCAAGAAGTCGATGAAATCAAACTAAGAGCATTAGGCAACATTCAATGAAACAAAAATGCAATGCAAACATTCATCGAAACAAAATGCAATGCAAACATTCATCAAAACAAGGATGAAATCTATGTGAGTGTGTGTGAAAGAACCCTAGATAGAACCCGTCGATTGTTGCTAAGCGGCTAGGACCCCTTTACCTGAAACATGTTCTTGCCTTCGACAACCTGCATTCATTCTCACTCATTCCATTATCAATATAGGTTAGTCCTACTGATCATAAATCATCAACTAGTGTCCAATGGTACCAAGAATTAACATAACAAAATCCATCACAAGAGTCTGAGACGTGACAGGATGTCCTTGCAAGTTCAAGAATATTAATGACAAAGATTTCAACAACCCAAATAGGGAAAGTGATGCAAAAAATGAAATTACCAAATAATTTAAAAGTTAACCATTTCCAAATAGAAGACCATGATCAATGAAAATCATATAGACAAGACCAAAAGTATGACCACAAACCACTAGAATTGAAAAGAAGGGGTCCCCAATTTTTTAAGAATAAGGGTGTGTTGTGGAGGCCACAGCAAATGCACTCCCATTGATAACATGAGTATGAGACACTCATGGATCAAGAGTATTATTTTAAACAATTGTGCATGGAAATATTAACAATGCTTCATGTTTTTTTTCTTAGTAAACAAACATAAACCATAATACCTTAAACACTAATTCATTATACAATCTAATGAGGAATTTATAAGAAAGTAACCCTAATCACTCCCAAAATAAGAGGAACTACTTAAGAACTTAGAGCCCCTTAAAATAGCACAGCCAAAACAAAATAATAGATTTATCATGAGGATATTATAGATCAAATATAAAACAAGATTTCAATATTATTCTAGTTATAGTGGGTGCATGCATATTCTTTCCCTTCCTAAATTTGTAATGATTGATCATCATAGCATATGTATCCAATTATGACTATAAATTTTACCTTGAAATAGACATGCTATTTTTTTATAAGAATATAAATTAACAAACACATCTTTGATTACCTAGTCATTGCTCTACTACCAACTAGGCATCCATCACCTTGATGGAGTTATATTTCATCCCCACACTCTATGCACATCTCTACTTCTAGTTGGACATTTATAGCCCCAATAGGGTACCTAAAACACCCAATTTAATTGAGCCATTTTATCTTCTTTTCTTCCCTTTCTCTATTCTTATTTTTATTTTTTTGATAAAGAGTAAGAAGGAGTTTTTGAAAGAGCCCCACCCTTATACAAACACAATTCCCTATGGACATCAAACACAAACACAAACACAAGAATGGAAACAAAGCTGACATAAAACTAAAAGACAACAACCCATAGTTGAGTGCATAGCATTTGTCTTTGAAATAGACCATAGATTAGTTAATGCAAATAAAATTTGAATAAGCTGGGTTGGACTATAAAGCATATTCATGGAGGAATATACCAGTTGTGCACTTGCAATTTATGCATGGCTTGGTGACTGGTCATTTGCAACACATCCTCTAGCTCTGGATCCTTAAAGAGTTGTAGTCTCATCAATTTCAACTTTGTCTGTTGATTGACCTTGAGATGAGCCTTTTATATCAAACTGCCTATGTATGTGACCATCTAAGCAGAACATGTTTCCCATAGCTATAAATTGGGCCTGTTACGAATTTCAAAATCCAACTTATCTAAATCTATATTATGAAAAAAAATTACAATGACTTGGCATTCATAATGCGGAATGATTCTCATAAATAACAACTACAAACTAGAAATAGAAACATATCAACTAATACTATCTCTTCCCATTCATTAAAAATATACAAGTAAAGCTCATCACATTTCATGTTTTGGAAAGAAGAGGTCGTTAAGGGAAAATTGACATCTCATGGCAGGAATTTAATGTGTGACATGCAATAAGAAAGTAAATAAAATACCTTTTTCCCTCCTCCTGCTCTGATACTGTGCAGCACAAAAAAATAATTGGTCAACATGCTTTCATAAGCAAAAACATGATTATAGTGATTAGGTGACATACGAAGAAGTCCCTGTAAAATGGTCACACTGGTCTATAATGAAAATATGCAGGGTTACAAAAAAATCATTCAAATTTGCTTTTGCATTTTTAGGCAATATTTAGATAGGATGTTAAATATGTGTGGATCATGAAGGCAAATATGGAAAACTCACAATATAAAAAATAGTAGACCTTCAAGCTGGCATCAGTTGGCTACCATGTGTAACATCCACGTTCTAAAAAATAGTAAAACCAAAAATTTACCAAAGAGTAAATTAACAAGGTAAAAATGAGATAGAGAAAAAATTTCTTCTATTCAACAAATAATCAAGTAAATTATAATTACAAGATTTCTTTTTACAAAATACAATAAACCATATTGTCTTTCTCATTTACAATGTTTACAAATGTAAATCCATTACATATACATTTTTGGAATAAATACTGCTTTTGAATATTTGACATCTTTATCACAAGTCCTGGCATGTTTTCTGCTTGGAGAGAGAGCATCTTTCCATTGAATTACCTCTAACCACAGACCGACAGTCTCCCACACATCTTCCACATAGGAAGTGGCCCTACCCTTCACGAGGAATATAGACCTTAGGTGACCAGTGGTAATTTTCCTTTCCTGAGTACATAGTGTTGTATTCTACTCAACTCTATCAACCATACAACCCTATATACCCTCTAGCTAAGTATGATTTCTGATAGGATGAGCAATCCGAATACAGTGAACTGACAATGCACGCAGAAAACAAATGCATTACTTTGGCCAAAGTTTTTAATATTAATAACGTTCATAATGAACGTAGTCGTTGTGTTCACCCACCCCTACTCGACTTGGATACTATCACATTCTCGCATTTTAAAACTCTTACCTACCCTAATCATGTATTAGTTAATCCATGAGTCATAATAATAATACCTTTAGACTTAAATAAGTCTATATGACATAACCATTCAATTGGTTGGTAATCGACTCTAGGGTTACTCTAATATCCTTTGTTAATATGATATAACAATATAACATATCTTTTATCTAGGAGTTCTAGATTCGCAAATAACCCTTGATCAACTTAACCAAGGTTAAGAATACTATAGTTCTTAAATAGATAATGTCTCCTATACAAAGGAACGTAGAATAACTTTGACAATGTTTATAAACAAAACGTACCCTAAGTATAAATATCCCTACAAGGTCATTTTCTAGTATACTTAGCCTACTCCATTGTGTTGGATCTCTTCATGAATAATAAAGACAAATAGTTTTAAATGGGATTTTCATAATAAATTTATTCCATCTTCCATAGCATTTCTAACTTACTATCATTTGACATGATACATAAGTTTACTAACAATTCATATGAATCTAGTTCTCTTGGTAGATAACATTATTCGTTATGCCTTTATATAACCTAAACAAGACAATATGTTAAATCGATATAACCTCAATACTACATGGTTCAAGTGAGAATATGAAAACAAGGTTCATTCATTTGAGAGCCTAATGTTTGGTTAACTCACAATCATTCCATTGACTTGTTACAAACTTATTTGATTAGAGAACTGTTTTCAAAGCTAATAACAGTTATGACAGTCTCTTACTAAGATGGTCTCTTGTCCTTTATTCAATGCATCGATAAGTGACGAGGGTCGTTGCAGTCCTCATCATTTAATTTTAATAAATATCAATCCAAGGCGGTGTCCATGGCTGTATGCAAAAGGGAGAAGGAATAACTTGCATGGCAGTCTTTTTTACATAAGGGATTTGACAACAATTGCATGAAACAAACTAGGTTTAGCTCTTCTGAAAAAGACAATTTAATCTAAGGAAAGCAATAACTTGAGCAGCTGATCTAATTCTAGGATAAAGGAACAACTAAAGAAATTCTGAATAAACAAATTGCATAACAGCAAAGCAACTAAACAAACTAAGAAATGTAGTCTCTGCCCTTTGGTTGGAGTGGGCCCTTGCTCCTTCCTCCGGAGAGACTAATCAATTCCAGTAATCAACAAATTTGTAGAACAACTTCTTTTATTCAACTTCAAGATCTAAAGAACATGCTGCTGGAAAATTACAGAGTTCTTCTTTCCTTCAAAATAATTCTTTTACAACTTCCCTTTTTTTTAATTCTACGCCATAGTTCTCTATATATAACTATGGTTATTAAATTCTAATTGATAGTCTCTCTAGAGTAGAGAACTTATTCATGTAGCTAACTAAACTTATTTATCTAGTTAACTAAACTTATTCATTTAGTTAACTGATTATACAATTGCTGATTACAAGGCAAAACATGCAGTCTTTTAGAAAGACATGCAATGACACTAAGTGTGTATTCTTTGCATGGAATAATTACTCATAATTAGATCAATTAATTTAGGAGTAATTATAGTCAATCAATCCTTCAGAAAATCTTGGAGTGTGTGTTGGTAGATTGGAAGAATTCACAGCAACTTCATAAAGTATTTCTAGAACATCTTCAGAGCTTGTGGAATAGTCAACTTCCGTCATAAACTGCTCATTTAATTTACGAGATCTCCTCAAATGATTTCTGGGTTTTGTTCCCCTAACTTTCATCTTTCCATATCATTTTTAATTTCTAAATTTCCTTGAGAAACGAGAGAGATATTGTAGTTTTATTGAAACTGGTTTTCTTGACTTTTTTGTTCTGCGTCTTCGCGTTCTATAACAGTCAACTTATATCATTAATCATTTATTCATTTTAATGAATCTCTTCAAAATTCCTTCATAGATTTTTTCCTCTCTCTTTAATCTTTCCAGATCATTTTGAAATTCTAATTTTCGTTAAGAAATGAGTGAGATATTGCAGTTTTACTGAAACTGCATTTTTGACTTCTGCATCTCCGGTGCCCTGTGCATCTTCAGTGCTCTGTACATCTCCAGAACTCTGTCCATCTCCAGCGCTCTGTCCATCTTCGGCGCTCTATGCATCTTCGAAGCTCTATCCATCTCTGGAGCTCTATCCATCTCCGGCGCTCTGTGCATCTCTGGAGCTCTATCCATCTTCGACGCTCAGTGCATCTCCAGAGCTCTATCCATCTCTGGCGCTCTGTCCATCTCCGGCACTCTATGCATCTTCAGAGCTCTGTCCATCTCCGGAGCTCTTTAATTCTGAAACTCTACAACTTAACATAAAATAGACTTTCTCTTCACTTTATTGATAAAATAAATGTTGATCTCAAAGTGAACATGTAATATCAAGATAAACTCATGCATGGCATTGATCGTTGCATTTAGACAAGTTTATTTGATATTTAGCTACAGATCTTCAAACCCATACTCAAGTGCACTTCAAAAATTGATTTAATGAAGAGAAAATATATGCTTTTATTTGACTAAAGATGAGATACTTTATGGTCTCATCAATAAGATTATTGATTTATAAACGAAGTAGCAAATGGTCGATGTAGTATACTATAACATACTACTCACTTGAATTACCAAGAATCAACCAAACGATTTGCATTCGTTGTCCTCATCGATCATGGAGATAGATCAACATAGTTTACTTAGAATGTTATCTGCATTTTCCTAATGTTGATACATTACAATTTTTAGACTGTTACACCACAAATACAGAAGGTTTAACCTTACTGGCGAACTCATATAATCACCCACAATACAGTGATGTTCAATCGAAAAGAACTATTTGATTTCCTCATAACTAAATGAACTAAGAAATACCTGACAATGGACGAACTTGAGTTGGCAGAGATGTACAAACTAGACACAGGTTTGACGCCTCTTGAATGCGTATTCCCTCTTTATACTTCTCTGCATATGTTTGATCCTCTTTTCCCTATCCTCTATTCTCTCAAGTTTTAACTTTAATAACTAGCTGTCCGGCTCAGCTGAGTCATTACTCATTAAGACCCAGGCACGACTCCTAGAGAGTTGCCTTATTTCGCACCTCAACAGCAATTCAGTTGCAAACTTAATGACCTCTTAATAGTCCTTGGTGACTTAGTCTTAAACTGAAATTGATTTTTAAGCAAAAGTCCACATGTCAATTGTGGAAGGCCACCATATGGTTCATTCGGTTGGGCAGTTCATAAACACAGTCATCTCCATAAGGATGAGGCCGACCCTCATAAAAAATATAAAACTGATATTTCAATGATCAAAAACATGTGGTTCAATCCACCACTAACAATAATGAAGGCTCTACTATATTTTAGCTTACGGCTCCTTCAATACCATTGACTCATTAAGAGGTATTATCCTCTTACGAGGCTAAGGCATTAATATATTTGTTTACATTAAATATACTTCTTATAACATCACCACTATATTAGATAATCACAATTTAATCAATAATAATATTTAAACAAGGAATTATGGATAATGTGGTTGGGTTGAGCTTGTCTCCCCATCACAGTCCATCGGAAATAATCACATATTCTTAACTCGACGAAAATGCCTTAATGTTTAAGAATCATTTTTAACACCTCAAGGACTTAATAATAATACGATAACCATTTTACGACAATAACGTCGTAATATTTACATTAAACGTAAATAGTCACAATCAAACTTAAACAACATCGTTAACGTTATTAACGACTAAGACGTCTTAATATGACTTAGAAAGATTTGATAATAATATTGACTACTTGTCGATTAGGTTCAGAAGTAAACTGACAATACAAGGCTCACCTCTTATGACACATTGGTTCACATTTTCGTTAAACACTTATAACTCGATTTGGCAAATAAACCACTCGTAACCCGAGGTCTATATCTCTCTCCTAGAAAGATACTCTCTCTCTTTTCTACAAGAGTCATCTGAAAACTTGTAATCCTATTTCAACTTGTAACCAAACAATATATGATCAATGCATCATTATTCAAATAATTCAAATAATAAATCAAATCTCATAATACGAATATTAAATCGATAATAACATAATCATTCCTATAATTTCAATAAATGACATTCAATGTAATTCATGTCTTTCCTTGTCATTAATATAAACATCAAAATAAATTTACTTATGTCCAAGTAAAAAATAAAAGTATAGCAAGACAAAAATTGGGGATGTAACACCATGCCTAAATATATAGCTTAAGGGTCTCATTCAGTTGTGACTAGCTTCTTAAGCATTACAGTTAGACAGTTTCCTGGAGTGCAAATAGATATTGCTAGATAAAGCACAATAACTACTACTTTCCTCTGGCGATCGTATACTTTGCATATATATACTGCAGCTATGAGAATGAATATGTATGGATTGTGTTTAAAATGTAAATCGACCAAAAAGCAAGTATGACCAATTTAACATTTTAAGAATTCCATTTGTCTAGGAGACAAACATGAAATCATGTATGCTAAAATGCATTTTGTACAGGACCCCACCGCACCCATAAAAAGTTCAATCAAGCCATCGGATATAGGAAAGTAGTCTCTCATCAAAGATTAATTCCCTGGTGGATAAAAGTTCCGTCAATTCTCCACAAAACACATGCTTTCTTCTCTGAGCATTTTTTCAAGGCGGTTGTAGATAGACCTAAGTATGGTGCATTGCCTATCTTGTACTAGAAGGGAAGATTGCCATTGTGGATTTTTAGAATTTTCTTTTCAACTTTTTAATGTGCATATTCATGTTTAAGACATACTTCTCTCCCAGTGTGGCCATCAAGGCAGGCAAGTAAAGTGTTTTGATATAACAAAAACATGTTATTCTACAATCAATCGGAAATACTTTTCACACCTAGAGACAGTAGTTATAGACAAACCAACAAAATAAAAGATAAATAACTTTATAATAGACAAGTTAAACCACACCATGGTGGATCTATATGCCTTTGTGATATCCTGATGTTAAGGCATTGTTTAAATTAAAGATTTAAACATCATGATAAGACGGTGAAGTTGCTTTATTTGTCGTGTCCCTTCCATAGTCAATTTGAATAATTATGTATGTATTAATATTTAATAAATAATATTATTATATTTATTTAAAGATATATTATTATATTATATATAAATAAATATAAATTATAATTTATATTGGTATAAGATAAACCTTAATAAAACAAAAAGTGTCTTATCCAAGCGATTCATATTTAATACTAAGGTAGTGGTGATCATAAAGATCGATCCATATGAAAAGACAAATATTTATAAGTATTGTTTAAAGTAGTGATCAAGTGTTTTAGACATCATACAAATAGAAGGACAAATCGTAGATATCAAAAGGCAGTGATTCTTATTTAAAAAGGAATCGTTGATATTTAATCATAGGCATGTGCAGCAACTAATAGGGTCTTAAATAAAGGCAGTGATCATTGCAAACTAATCCAAAGGGAGCAAATAGCACTAAGGGTTGCAATCAACCTTGAAAGAGCAACAACCTATGTAAAAAGTCATGATTCTTTGAAGAGTCATCACCCTTTCAAAGGGATGGCTCTCATCATAAAGATGTAGAGATATATTTATGGAGAGGAAGGTAGCAGTGAGGAGGACATACGAAGAAAGATACATATTACTGAATATATGTGGCTAAGCATAAAAACAAAGAAGAGGAAAATATATATAGAGAGACACCTGCAATCTACTTGTGGTAGGATCTATATGGGAATATAATGTATTTTTTAGATATGATCATGCATATTGTTCTTTATAATTTATGATATCATCTTCATGATTCATTTGTATGGCTGATAGGATTATTTGCAGATATGAAACTGATTAGTTTATTATGCACATATCTTTACCATGATGGGAGGAGGGAAGATTGCAAAAGGGGTACGATAACGAGGCTCTCTTCTAGGTACACCACCTAGGAGGGGACAGGATGAGCCACATGGGCCAAAGGGGTACTACCTTTTGGTTCAAAGGGCACTGCCTTTGGGCCTAGGAGAGTTGGGCTACAAGGACACCCTTTTGAAACCTCACTCCCCTATCATGGTATAGCAATATAAGGAGATCAATCATGAGGAAATGGGGAAGATGGCAAGGTGAGGGGATAATGGATAAATTAGAATCCTCACTAGGTAGGCCACCTCATATGAATGGCATGGGCCACATGA
Source organism: Cunninghamia lanceolata (assembly GCA_027924645.1). Lineage (NCBI taxonomy): Eukaryota > Viridiplantae > Streptophyta > Pinopsida > Cupressales > Cupressaceae > Cunninghamia > Cunninghamia lanceolata. The sequence goes on from BSBN01000010.1 coordinate 1,104,962, forward strand.
GGCCAAAGGGGTATTGCCTTTTAGTACGAGGCTAAGACACCCCATCAAGTGATGGCAAGATGAGGGGATAACAAATGAATTAGAATCCTCACTAGGTATGCCACCTCATATGGATGGCATGGGCCACATGAGGCCAAAGAGGTCCTGCCTTTTAGTACAAAGGGTATTGTCTTTGGGTCTAGAGAGGCTAAGACACCCCATCAAGGCACTCTCTTCCATGTTCTCCCATGGTTGAGCATCCCTAAGATAAGATATTAACTAAGATTTACTATGGACTTACTGATGATTAATCATGATACTCTATTTGATGAGTTATTATTGTAATTGATCTCTAACTTGTTTGCAGGGATTAAATCAGGCCAAGGTACTCTCTAAATCCATTGTTTGCTTGGGAAATTGATAGTTTAGGATAAAAATTATTATAATTCTTATTAGGGACATTACATAAACCAGGATTTATCTTGCTTACAGTATTTGATTGGTAAGTTGTAATCCTAACTTGTTATTCTAGGGCAAGATTTAGGGTAATCCCAAAAGGGAACATTACAGCCTTGGACCCAACTACTAATTAGAAAGCAAGAAGACAAAGATTAAATAAGATTTGCCCACAAATAACCAAGATTCTTGTCCTTCACTATTTGAGAAAACAAAGATGCAAGGATTTGGAAGATGGAAAATTGACCTTAATAGGTAGAGTTTCAGATTGCACAACTGGATCGATGTACCAAAATATTGGTCTCGGTGATGTTTGTGTGTGACTAATAAAAATACAGTTGGTTAGAGTTAAAGTTTGCATGTCTAGGTGTGGCTGCTGATAGGAATACAGTGTAGCAAAAACCTTTGGTAAATAACCCAAGTAATATCAAATCAAAGAGGTATGTGAATTAAGCATCCGAGCATTGATGCATCGACAGTGTTGTGTTCCTCCATCTGGGTTTAATCACATAAAAAGTAGTAAAATAAACCATAGACCATAGACATTTTGCTAGTCTAGTGTAAATTGCAAATAGAGCCTAGTTTCTTTTGTGATTCTTGGTTTGTTGTTTCATGCAATAGTGATGCTTGGTGGGCTGATATCCATCCTTAAAATCTTTTTAGGTAACCATAGGATTGTCCAATGATGAAGTGCCTTTACTTTGTTTAGAAAAATAAAAATGTTCTCTTTCAAATCTTAAGTTGTTCTAAGACCATATCAAACCACTTCTAGTTTGCAAATACATTAACTATGAATATATTTTCCATCTCGCTAGTAAATTGCTCTGGCTATTTGTGTTGATCCTAGAAAAAGGTTATCAATTCTATCCAGAATTATTTTCAGTTGCACTTTCTTTACATGTGCATACTAACTGTATTCAATATTGTCTTTCTTATGCAAACTAATTGTATTCATAAGTGTGGCTCTAAGAGATTTCAATATTGCTAAAATGGAATTGTTGTGGACCTATTTAGTGTTCTAAATACTGTTCACTTGTGAGTGGTTTACTTTGGAGAATCTACCTAGCGTCATCAAGGCATAGACAAATTAGGTTACGGTCTTTTCTTGTAATAGAAAATACAATGTGACAAGCAAGAGACTTCGCTCTATTGGAAATAAGCTACACCTGGACCGACGATGGACTAGCCACAAGGGGCCAATGGCTCAGTTGGTAGAGCACTCCAAAAGCAAATGGAAAGTCCTAGGTTTGAGTCTTAGCTGGTCCATATGAGCAACAACTCAACAATTGGTATCAAAGCCACGGTGAGAGTGTTTACAAGTTATTAGTGTCATGTTCATTTGAAAAAGTAGCTACAGTTGTGGAAGATCAAGAGAAGTTGCTGTTGAAAATAAGGCAGATAATTGAGAGGGGGGGTGAATCAGTTATCTCAAAATTTCCTTAATCTTGTTATCTCAATATTCAGTGTTATATCAAAACATGAAAGCATATGTAAGCATAAGAATAGAAATAAGATCAACACACATAACACAAGGATTTTTACGTGGAAACCCTGTTAAGGGAAAAACCACGGAGTGACTAACCCAAGAGTGTATTCTCTGTTAAAAGAATAAAGGAGTACAAAATGACACTTGCCAATTAGGGCTCACTGCCCGAGCACACTGCTCACAAGAGGCACACTGCCTACAAGAGACTCACTGTCTATAGAACTTACAGAAAATAATCAAGTGTTTGAACTGATGAGAAACATCTACAAATGCAAGAGTTCAGTTTTGGTTAGGCACAATATATTGATCTGACGCACTTCATTCTTCCTTTGTTCAATGTTGTTATTCAGTCACATACCAGACTTGAATTGTTGTTCTCACACTTATCCCTTCTTTTCTTCGCACCTTATTTCTTCACATCTTCAACACACACACTTACATGCTAGAATCCATCTAGTATATATATCTGCATCAAGGATTTTCATCAACTTTCTAGTCGGCAACAGGAACACTCAAGATATTTGTAAGTTATTGATTTGTCGGTTGAATCCATGCTTGATTTGTGATGTGTATCAAAAGATTAAGCATAAAAGTCATTAATCATGTCGGCCAACAATGTATAATCCCATAAATTGCTTGATCAACACCTTTTACTCATCCGGATTGAAGTCTGATACTCTGTCAATCAGTTCTTCCTCTGTCTACTCTGCCTGACTGGAACCCAACACTCAGATGCTCATATCTTTTTCTTGCTTTATCACCGAAGGCTAAATCTTTGGAATACAGTAGTCATGATACCCCTCTTGACTTGTCCAAGTTCATAACTTACTAAGTTACACCATCTGAGAGATCCGGATCTGATTGTCAGACCTTATTACATACTATGTTCTTGTTCACCAGACCAAAATAATCTTCAATTTGACTTCCGGTATAGGCATAGTATGTACTGCGGATGTGTGGGATAGAGTTTGTTACCATCAATGACAACACTTATGAAGCCACACAATGTCTCTTGCCAACAATCTCCCCCTTTGGCATTGATGGCAACGCTTAGTGAAAAATGGCTAAGTGTCGCAATAACTCCCCCTTGGCTGATGCTCTGTCTCTTGCACTATTTTACCAGAGCTCCCCCTTAGCTGGACTCCACATTTTTCACTATTCTTCACTCCCCCTTTGACATCAATGGAAAAGGGCAAAATCCGCATACCAAAATTTTGCAAAAACTATTCTATACATGGCTGCATATGTACATACAAATCATAAGATAAACTTACATATACTTGAGTATGTCTGCAAAAGTAGTCTTCAGCTGTACAACCTCTGTGGCCCAGCTCCTCTTCATCCTATCCAAAATGGAGTGTAACCACTCAACAAAAATGCATATGCTTCTGCCCTTCTTAAATCTGTTGGATCACTGGTCCAGGCTGTGGTTTGAGCATCTGTCAAGGCCTCATGCATTGCCTCTAACTTAGGGATAATTATCCCTCTGAGTTCACCCATTCTATTCATTATGTTCTTCTTTTCTTTGCCCAGCTTCTTTATTTCATTTATAATAACAATAGCCTGGCATTCTTGATTCATTAGAGAGGAAGAAAGAGGGTCAAAATTTTGAACTAGGCTTGACAGTTTTTCTTCTTGTTCTTTTACTTTCTCCTCAATGTCTTTTGTCACTTTAGGCCAAGTCAAACAGAATTTGAATAGGTCCCCACCATCTTTGAGAGCATTTTCAAGGCTCTTTATTCCAATATCTAGAGTCCTCCTATCATTTGCAATAAGTCCTTGTACCTCAGTGAATATTTTTCCCAGAAACTCCTTCCGGACCGTTGCTTCTATTGATTTCTCTAGAGATTCAAAATGAGTGTTAGCATAATTTACTAAGTTTTTCAAGTTACCAGATGGTGAGGCCGAAGGATCCTTTTGATAGGATGGCATGATCTTCTCCAGCATCACGGATGCAATCTCCAATAGTTCACAGTCCTCCATGTGAGATTTCAAGAGTTTTTCTTTTGCTTTGGCTTGAGCAAAAGATGCTATTTTCATTGTCTGAACTGGGGAGAGAGAGTCAAAATTCAGTGGTCCTTGAAATAGCTCAGGTTCATCCAGCTCCATCATTTCTCTGTCTAAGAAGTTCTTCACTATCTCTGCAGTGTCTCTTGCTGGTAATTGAGTCTTCGTTTCTTTTGGGATATCAGAACAGTCATCATTAGTCTTTTCTGCTTGTTCTTCTTCTTTTCCCTTAACCTCTTCTTCTTGAATCTTCTTCTCCTCTATTCTACCTTCTCCTTCAGCTTCAGAGTCTAGAATGTTTGTCATAGCTGCAGTGGGATCCAGAGGAGAGATGTCACCTGTGTTTGTTGCTTCATGAACTTCCTCTTCCAGAACTGAGGAGTCTAAGTTCTCAGAAATTTCTTCATTTATTTTCTTTAATCCTTCGACATCCTTGTCAGAAAATTCTTCATTGATTACATTTAATCCTTCAACATCCATGGTAGAAGGTTCTTCATCTATTTCCTCTACAATAGGAAGATTGAATATCTTCAAGACATTCCGGAGGATATCTTTTGTTTCACTTGCTACTTGGTCTATTTCTCCAAGCATGAGTTTCTTCATTCTCGCCTTACTCCGGAACTCATCCTTACAATCCTTGAAAATCATGTCCATTTGTTTTGGAGTGATAGAAGGGTAAAGTTGTATCATTATTTGCTCCCGTATTTCTAAGTATTTAACCTTTGCATTCTCTTTTCTCAGCTCAAGTACCTTTTCTAGGCTCTTAGGAATCAATGATATAATTTCAATGAAAGCTTTATTGTAAATGTTCAAGTACTTGATAGTAGCCTCTTCCAGAATTCTCTTGTCAGCATCACTGTATGCATCATAGAACTCAATCACCGGCTGTAGGTTCCCATCCACAATAACTGCCTTGATGATGTCATCAATGGAAAGAGTGAGCTTTTCAACAAATTCCTCTGCCTTCTCTTCCTCATTTTTGCTAGCAGAGAACTTCCTGGATGTTCTCTTCTTTGTTTCCCTGATTTCTTCATCTGATTTTGTTTCCTCATCATCTTTATGGCTTGTATATGTCCTTGAGGCTTTGGTCTTCATCCTCTTTTCTCCTTTTTCAGATGTCTTGACTTCCAATTTGGTAGACTTTGAGCTTTTGGAAGCGACAGGAGCAGAGCTTTTGGAGGATCTAGTCCTAGAGGAGGTTTGTGCAGGGGCACTTTCTTTCTTTGCTTCTTGTCTTTCTTTCTTTGCCTTCTCCATTTTCTCTCTGTTAGCATCTAGAGCCTCCTTTGATATGCCAAATCTTTTGGCAATTTCTTCAACTTCCTTTCTTACTTTCCTCTTCATCTCCGACTGTCTTAACTCAACATGTATTTTTATACTTAGCTCTTCAAAGGTGCCAAACCTTTCTGCTTCAGTGTCCTTAGGCTGGCTCAGCAGGTGTTGAATATGTAGCTCCAAGATTTTTTCATCGACCTCATATCCCATAGGCATTATCCACACAATTCTTAGCTCAACTACCTTCATTAAACATTGATCAGTGTCAATCATAAAGCAAACTGTGTCCTTGTATTTCTCAACTATGGACTGTGGTATTCTCTCTCTGGCTTGCATCATGTTCTAGAAGTTCTTAAAGTAACCCCAGAGAGCTGTGTTTTGGCTTGAGCATCACCAAGTCCATACATGTAATCTCTGATCTGAATTGCAACGGGTTTATCATTTTGCTAGACCCAACCATTTGATCCGGGTAGCTCATTCATATAATAGAGAAACAGACACAGTATTAGACTACCATATTTAAAGGAATTTTTCTTATCCTTTTTAATCTTCTGCAAGTTCTCCAATAGCTAATTTAGAAGAAGCTCACATAGATCATAATCTGCATCTTCCCTCAACATCTGATATGCAACATAGATTGTTGTTCCAAACACAGAATTTTCCCTGCTCGAATGATAGATTTTGTAGCCGATTATCATTGAGACAAACTTGACATCCGGATCTGTGATGTCATCTATGGTCATTACTCTTTTGTCAAATTTTGATCCAGTGGCTTCAGTTACCATTTGGTTCTTCACAGATTTGAGTGTGGGTAACCCACCAGCTGAATGCAGTCCGGTCACTGCCCTAATGGAATCTTTAGTTATCTTGAATGGGGTCATTAGCCACATAAAATTGTCATGCATCCTACTTAGAACATATCAGACCCAACATCTTCTGCAAAACATGGAAAATGTATGCAATGTCTGAAATGTTTGTCTCGTAGGGCCTTGAATTCAGGTTTGAGTTCAAAATTCTCATCTATTAGCTGTTTGTGATAAATATCCATCAATTTTGAGTCTCCAAATTCTTCAATGTTTGCATGGATATAAACCCTAACATCGTCTACATGCAAGACTCCATGTGGAATGCTAGAAAATGCACCCAAGGGATCAACTTCTAGAGATTTGTAAGGGTGTTTCTTGAATTTAGGTCTCGGCCTATCAGAAATATTGACAACCATTGGACTAGCCATTTTGCAAGAGATTTAGAGAGAGATTTTCAAAATGGAAGTACCTTTTCACGCTTTAGGGCTTGAAGTAGGAGCCGAAACGAATCATTGGTTGAATTCAATTTTTAGTTGAACTTGAGTGAATTGTAGAATCTTCTTTGCAGAGCTCTTTTTTTCTTATTTGTGAGTGCAAGTGTGTAAATAATGAGTGAAAGAACCCTTTTATCCTTGCGCAAATGCTAATTTTCTTTTGTGATAAATGCACAACTTAAGTTATCTGGTTGCCTTGTTTTGAGAGAGATTTTCTTGAATCACTGCGCGAAACTTAGAATCACTGTCTATGAGGATTAACAACGTATCTTCTTTTCTTCAATCATGTCATGGGTCTGCAGATCAAAGCATTTCAATTTTGAATCATACTGGATCTGTCTGTGAAATTCTACTTTACCGGATAGCTGTCGGAACCGGATTAACTTGAGCGGTTATAAATCTTGCAAAACTCCATGTGGACCTTTCACATTTTGATTGAAGGTTGTTTGGAAGTTTTTCTGAGAACCCTTTAATCCACAGCGTCAAATGTTTACTCAATGTTCTGAATTTAGGCACTAGTTGACTGGCAGGGGGAAATTGTTTTTCTCTGTGACTCCACCTAAGCCAGAGCTCCCCTTTTTAGTTTCCAGAAGGAATATCAGCACTAGATTCCGGTGTGAATCCATCTCCAATATTCATTGTACTCATTTTTACCCAAATCTTGCTCATCTCCTTTTGAACTTCATATGCATTCACTTTACCTTTTCCATATCTTGTTTCTGATTATGTTCCACCAGACCTTTTCTATCCTGATTTCTACTTTTGCAGAATTTGGCAATATGACCGGATCTATTGCAATTGTAACATACAACATTTCTTTGCTTATTTGATTGATATCCTCTTGATCTGCATTGATTAGCCATATGTCCCATTCTATTGCATGCAAAGCATCTACCATTGAATGAATTGTTTATTTGCATATTTTTGCATTCATGAGATTTGTGACCATACCATTTGCAATTAAAACATTGTCCGGAGAAGGATGGATTATTCTAACTCATTCTCCTCCTGCACTGAGTTGCTTTATGACTGAAATTGTTGCAATTGAAGCAGTATCCATTGAAGGATGGATATCTTTGAGTGTTTGGTTGCCTTACCAGAAGTCTTCTAGGCATGTTTCTTTGATTTCTTGATCCAAAGTTCTTCTGACCAGATCTAGAGCTTTCACCTTTCTCATATCCCAAGCCACACTTATCATCTACCCTCTTTTGGCTTTCAATAAGAACTTCAAGTTGGGCTAAGCTTATCTTGAATTTTTCTTTGTATTCATTTGCAGTTTGAAGATCTTGTTTAAGAGTGTCTATCTGATTCTCAAGTTGTTCTTCATTGTCTCTAGCTTCTTCAAGATCAGATTGAAGATGCCTGATTATTCTATCCATTTTGTGGTAGTCCTCTATTTTCTCCTTGAGGGATTGTTTTAGATTATCTTCAATCTTTCTTTTTTCTTCAATTTCTTGGGTGAATCTCATAACCCCTAATTCCATTTCATGCCTTACCATAATGACTTCTTTTGACAACTTCTCACATAGCTTATTTTTGTCATTCAGATCTTCATTAGTTTCATTGACTTCACTCTGATTGGCTAATTTTTGAAGTAGTTCCTTTCTCTTTTTCACAGAGATACTAAGTTTTTCTTTTAGCTCATTTATGAAATCATCATCTTGTTTGAGTCTTTCTCTCAAATTATTAACCAGAGTGGGATTGTTCAAGATCATCTAGGGTAGACTGAATTTGTTCCTTCATACCATATGCATCCATTGAGATTCCCAGATCTTCCTCAAGCTATTAGTCTTTTCTCAGAGGAACCTTGGCTCTGATACCAATTGTTGAAAACAAGGCAGATAACTCAGAGGGGGGGTGAATCAGTTATCTCAAAATTTCCTTAATTTTGTTATCTCAATATTCAGCGTTATATCAAAACATGAAAGCATATGTAATCATAAGAACAGAAATAAGATCAACACACATAACACAAGGATTTTTACGTGGAAACCATGTTAAGGGAAAAACCACAGGGTGACTAACCCAAGAGTGTATTCTCTATTAAAAGAATAAAGGAGTACAAAGTAACACTTGCCAATTAGGGCTCACTGTCTGAGCACACTGCTCACAAGAGGCACACTGCCTACAAGAGACTCACTATTTTCAGAACTTACAGAAGATAATCAAGTGTTTGAATTGATGAGAAGCATCTACAAATGCAAGGGTTCAGTTCCAGTTAGACACAATATACTGATCTGATGCACTTCATTCTTCCTTTGTTCAATGTTGTTATTCAGTCACATGCCGGACTTGAATTGTTGTTCTCACACTTATCCCTGCTTTTCTTTGCACCTTATTTCTTCACATCTTCAACACACACACTTACATGCTAGAATCCATCTGGTATATATATCCACATCAAGGATTTTCATCAACTTTCTAGTCGGCAATAGGAACACTCAAGATATTTGCAAGTTATTGATCTGTCGGCTGAATCCATGCTTGATTTGTGATGCGTATCAAAAACTTAAGCATAGAAGTCATTAATTATGTCAGCCAACAATGTATAATCCCACAAATTGCTTGATCAACACCTTTTATTCATCCAGATTGAAGTCTGATACTCTGTCGGTCAATTCTTCCTCTATCTGCTCTACCTGACTGGAACCCAACACTCAGATGCTCATATATTTTTCTTGCTTTATCACTGGAGGCTAAATATTTGGAATACAATAGTCATGATACCCCTCTTGACTTGTCCAAGTCTACAACTTACTGAGTTACATCATCTGAGAGATCTAGACCTGATTGTTGGACCTTGTTACATACTTTGTTCTTGTTCACCGGACCAAAATAATCTTCAATTTGACTTTCGGTATAGGCATATTATGTACTGCGGATGTGTGGGATAGACTTTGTTGCCATCAATGACAACACTTATGAAGCCACGCAGTGTCTCTTGCCAACAGTTGCTAGATAAAAGGCATTGAAGCCGCCAATGTGTGAAGGTTTTGGATCATTGTAGCTGATTATATCATATCATGGCAACAAGCAACAACATCACTCAACTTCAAATTCCTATTTTCAATGGTAAGAATTACAATTTTTGGGCAATTAAAATGAGAACACTATTTTTCTCACAAGATGTTGGGGATTTGGTAGAAAATGGTTTTGTAGAACACAAGATGAGGCTGCCTAACAGGGATTATCACAAGAAAAAAAAGATACCTTAGAGATACCAAGAAAAATGATACAAAAGCTCTATTCCTAACCCAACAGGCAATGGATGAGTCCATCTTTCCTAGAGTTGCAGTTGCAATGAGATCCAAGACAGCATGGAAAATCTTGGAGACAACCTATCAAGGAAATACAAAGGTGAAAGTAGTTAAACTACAATCTCTTAGGAGAAATTTTGAAAATTTGTAAATGAATGATTCAGAATTAGTAGATGAATTTATGAGTCAAGTCATGAATATTGTGAATCAAATTAGATATAACGGAGAAGAAATAACAGATCAGAAAATTATAGAAATAACAAATCAAGAGAAAAATATCACATTAGAGATACCAAGAAAAAGGATGCAAATGCTCTATTCTTAATCCAATAGGCAATGGATGAGTCCATCTTTCTTAGAGTTGCAGCTGCAATGAGATCCAAGACAGCATGGAAAATCTTGGAGACAACCTATCAAGGAAATACAAAGGTGAAAGTAGTTAAAATACAATCTCTTACAAGAAATTTTAAAAATTTGCAAATGAATGATTTAGAATCAGTAGATCAGTTTATGAGTCAAGTCATGAATATTGTGAATCAAATTAGATATAATGGAGAAGAAATAATAGATCAAAAAATTATAGAAAAAAATCTTAGGAGTGTACTCAGTAAATTTGATGCAATAGTTGTAGCTATTGAGGAATCCAAGGATTTGGCACAATTATCAGTAGATGAATTAATGGGTTCTTTGTTAACACATGAATCTAGAATGAGTAGAAATAACAATACTTCTCTAGAGAATGCTTTCAAGTCTCAAGTATCATATAACAAAGGAAGAGGAAGGTCAAACTTCAGAGGAAGAGGTAGAGGCAGAGATGGAAGGAGCAATACAAATCAAGGTGAAAACTATAATCAAAACTACAACAATAGAGGATGTGGCAACAATCACTTCCAGCAACATTCACAAAGGTTTGATAAATCTAATATTCAGTGTTATTATTGCAAAAAATATGGACATTATGTGCAATGAATGCAGAAAGAAACAAGGAGATGTGGACAAATAGAATACTATTTACACAAATGAATCTAATTCTGGAAGTTTATTCATCACATATCATGTTGCTCAAGAAAGTGCTATGGATATTTAGTTTTTAGATAGTGGATGCAATAATCATATGACAGGGGATAAAGAATTGTTTGCTAGTCTTGATGATTCCATAAAATCGGAAGTGAAATTGGGAAATGATAATAAAGTGGATGTAATGGATAAAGGAGTAATAAATGTTTTTGGAAAAAAATGGTGAAAGAAGATTTATTCCTGATGTTTATTTTGTACCTGGATTAAAGCATATTCTTATGAGTGTTGGATAGTTAGTGCAAAAAGGTTCTAGGGTATCTTTTAAGGATTATGTTTGCAAAATACTAGACAGATTTCCAAATGATAGGTTGACTGCAAGAGTTGAGATGACAAAGAATTGGATGTTCCCCCTATGAATTCAATGCATGCAAGGAGAAGAGCAAGTCAATTTCAAAACTATGTATTTAGACCAATCATGGCTATGGAATTTGAGCTATGGACATTTACATTTTGTAGGTTTGAGTTTGTTACAAAAGAAAAATATGGTGAAGGGATTGCCACCAATAGAGCAACCAAGCAGTTGATGTGAGAGTTATATTTTGGCAAAACAACATAGAGTGAGCTTTCCGGTAGGAGTTTCATATAGAGCAAGGGTTTTATTAGAGCTAGTTCATAGTGATTTATGTGGACCAATGCAAACTCCATCATTTGGAGGTTGTACTTATTTTCTAACCTTCATTCATGATTTTAGCAGGAATACTTGGATATATTTTCTCAAGGAGAAGACCAGAGCCTTTGGAAAATTCAAAGAATTCAAAGCTATGGTGGAAAAGCAAGGTGTCCATTACATCCAGGTACTTAGATCAGATAGAGGAGGTGAATATATGTCTAATGAATTTCTATATTTTTAAAGATATCATGGCATTAAAAGGTAATTTACTATACAATACACATCACAACAGAATGGTGTAGCAAAAAAGAAGAATAGAACAATCATGGAGATGGCTAGAATCATGTTCAAGGCCATACATTTGCCAAATGAATATAGGGCAGAAGCAGTAGCATGTGCAATATATATTCTGAATAGAAGCCCAACAAAGAGTTCTTGGACACACTCAGAGACTGAGAGGGGGGTGAATCAGTCTATTCTTAAACTTTAAATCATTTACATCTTTAAACATCAAATCACATTAACTAAAAGAAGAACAGAAAGGAAAACATGCACCACACAAGGACACCAAGATTTTTACGTTGAAAACCCAATGAGGGAAAAACCACGGTGAGGTTTAACTTACAATATATGAAGCTCACTGCTATGAGAATTACAACTTTGTTTTAGGGCTACAACCTAAAGAAGCTACTACTCCCTGTTGGACTTGCAAACTAAGGCTACAACCTTAGGACAAGATACAAAGACTCGTTGAAAGATTCATTGTCTAATAGCAAGATACATGAAAATTACAATGTAAACAAGAACATGAACTATTGTAAAGAAGGCATCTATCATATGCCGACGTTGCAGTCCCTTACTTCGCTCAATTACTCCATCACTTTGACTTCGCACACTTCATGCTTAACACCCTCATCAATCTTTCACTCTTACAAAATGATTTTGTTCTTCTATATATGCCCTCTGCAACAACTCAACTTTAATTAGGTCGGCACCAAAAAGACCTTTAGATGAAACCTGTGCTACTGTATAGGTTGACTCAGAACAAATACATTATGAAGAGAAACTGAGTTGCAGATCACTACACATGGTATAGTAGGGTCAAATACATCACAACACATCCTCCAAAGAAAAATTAATTAATCATGATCAACCACAAATGAAGGGAATCAAACTGTCAGCCCAAACAACATCAACACTGCCCATTGTTTATCTTCACACCACCAGGGAGAGACCAAAAACATCATGCGGACCAAAATGTGAGTATTATACTTTATCAACTATACCCTTACAACCTTCTTTTGAAGTATTGAATTACTAAAAACAGAGCATCCCTAACTGACTGTGACCCATCAATATTCAGGATATTGTGTTGTAGTTTACCAAAACATCTGAAATACATATGGATGCACCCTTATACCAGTCTGAACATATCCCCAAATCTGCATAGCCATATCTATCACTGTGGAGGAATGCAAAGCATTATGAGACGCTTAACTCAATTGTATTATGATCTAGAGAACAATCACATATAACTCTTTACAAACTGACTTGAAAATTTTATGTGGTACTAGAAATGAGAAGGATTTACATGAACTGCAAACCTGAGTTATGTAGAATGTTCACATAAACTCTTATAGCCAATCTGTACTTTCTCCAACTGGCACAAGTACTCAAACATGTGTCCGAAGAACAATTAGGCATCCGAAACCATCTATAGTACACTGTTGTTTGAGAAACTAAACTTGTGGACCACCAAATCACTTGATACTACACAGTAGTATGCATTGAACATCCATGAACATGTTCACAAAACCGCACGGAAAAATCTTCAATTCTGAAGGAGTGCAGAGCATGCCAACAAGTCTTCATCATTACTTTACTCTGTCAAATCACAAACCAGAACTCTGTCACTTATAACTTTCGTTGCTGAAGGTATAACAACTTGAAATCTTGGATATAACTCCTCCATATGCCAATCAACTTATCTTCTGAACCGCAAGACTAAATCTTTCTCTGCATAGGAATGCAGACCAAAACACTATGACTCTGCCTTAGAGTATACACTCTAAATACCTTAGCAAAACTTATGCAACTTACCTCTAAGTGCGGTACAGCAAACTGGTCAGTTATCAATGTAGACATATGAAAACATATTAGAACAAGTGTACTCACCTCTGCATCAAAATTAGACATCAGGTTGATTACCATTCTTCGTCATACTACTGACTTGCACCAACTGATATTGCATATTAACTATCTCTGGAGCACATACTTTTGACATCAATGACAACTAATCTTATCAAGATGCAATAATCTTCCCCTTTGTCATTAACGGTAAAACCAAAATGATGTGCACAAACACTCCCCCTTAGATGTACATTCCTCTCTCTCCCCCTTTGACATCAAGGACAAAGGGCATAATATCTTCTACTTATAACAACTAAAAAATAGTATGAACTCCCCCTGAGATGGAAATGGCCCAAAAATTGATGCTATGTACATACTTATAACAACTAAAAAAAATTGTATACACTGCTAGCCTCTACAAGTCTAGACAAAGCCAAAATTGTCTTATCTAAAATACTCTTACAAGTCACTTACAAGGTAGAATAGTTTTATAAATTACCTTGAGTTGAGCAATAGCAGATACCCAGTTTGCCGTTGCTGAGGAAAAAATGTGATTCTGACATTCAGGTTACATACATAAATCCTCAGCCTCATCTATACTACTTGGAGTCTTCATATTTTGATCAATTTTCTCTGCTTTAGCTAGCTGTCCTGATAATGAAGCAAGTCTCAAATTGACTACTTCCCTCAACTGACCAAATTGTTTCTTTATTTGTTCTCTTTGGTCCTGAAGTTGTGACATCTGTGAATAAAGATTTTCTATTTGTGCCCTGGTTGATCCATCCTTGTCCCTTGACAAATCATATATCTCGGTCAATTTAGTGATCTGTGACTCAATGGAGTCAATATGAGTTTTGATGTTCTTGGTGGAAATTGGCCATTTCAAGCAAAATAGATATAAAGCAGTAACTTCATCAATACATTGCTTAAATATCTTTATATTTTCTTGCAATTTGTTGTGTGCATTGGCACACCTGTTAGATACCTCAGCCAATCTTTTGTCATTTATCTTTCTTAAGGCCTCATGTTCTTCCTTTTGCTCAATATGAGAGGAATGATATTTGAATGAATCCATCAAAATATTTAGTTTTTGTTGCCGAGGCAAGGAGGGATCAATGTTTACCTCTGGTAAACCTTCCTGAATCATTTTTACTACATCCTCAACTAAACTAGTTTTCTTCAAATTTTCTTGCAGAAACTCCTTCCTTGCAGATGCATGCAGAATGTCACTAAGTTGTAACTTATGAAGGGGAGAAATATTTGATAAGTCAACTCACCCCTCATGAGTAGGAATTTGTAGAAGTTGAGATGTAACCATGGGTTGAAACTACATTTGCAACCCTAGTAGGTCCTTGAATGAATCTAATGATGAAGAACTCTGACCTACATCCATAGAAGCATCCTGAACTTTCTCATCTTGTTTCTTAACAGTCTTCTTTGTTTCATTCAGAATTTTCTCAAGATTGTCCTCCTTCTGCTCATCATTCCCTGGATTCTCTAGAGGAAGACTGTTATGTTCTTTACTTGGATTAGTGTTCTCCGGAGGGGGTACACCCACTTCACCTTGTTCCTCTACATCTTGTGCTTCAGTATTCTTTAGAGGAGCAGTCTCCTTATTCTACTTATCATCCTTCTCAGTCACATCATCCCCTGTCACTTTACCTTCAAAGGCTGCCAAATCTATGTCTTGAAAGGACACATTAGGCATATCCAGAGGAACTTGTTCCTCAATAGTTACTTCAGCATTCTTCATTTCTTGAAGAATCTTAGTTGTCTTCTCTTTTGTCTCCTTTTCCAATCTTTCTGTTTCTTCTTTATCTTTTCCCATTAGGATATTTATTCTATGTTTAGTTCTGAATTCTTGTGCTTGTCTTTGGGATAATTTAACCTTTTCTTCATTAGAAATAGATGGACCAACCTTCTCAACTACTTATTGCATCATTTGAGCCTCTTTTGCCATGGTTTCATTCCTTTTATTGGTGAGTATGTTTGCAAGACTTGCAAGAAGTTGATCAACAATCTCATTTAGGGCCACATTAAAGGCCATCATATACCTAACTATGGCTTCCTCAATTGTAACCTTGTCATCAGTAGGCATCTCATCATAAAGATCTACAACTTCTTTTAGAGCACCATGTTGTGCTATTGCATTGATAGTCGCCTCAATCTATAGAGGCTTATATTCAGATACTTCTAGAGGAGCTCTTTTTGTTCTTTTCTTTTCCTTTTCCTTTTCCTTTGGAAGTTTCTCCTTCTTCTCCTTCTTTTGTTCCTTTCTCTCTTTTCTTCAACATACAAGATTCCTCTTCATCTTCTTCATCATCATCCACATTCACCAAATTAATCTTTTCTCTTTTTGCTTGTTGCCTTGGTCTTGGTTTCTTCTTCTTTATAGTCTTGGTTTGTACTGAGATATCAACAGCAGCCACCTTCTCCTGCTAGGAGGTGTTTGAGGAGGACCGGAAGATTTAGAAGTAGTAGTTATAGTGGCAAACCTACTTGTCCTTCTAGAAGTTTGTGAGGTAGAGGTGGTTTGAGGTTCTTCTACAAGACTCTTAAAAGTATCAAGCTTCTCTTCCAACTTTGATCTCATCTTCTCTATCTTCTCTTCTACATTCTTCTTGACTATCTTATTGGTTATTTTATCATATGTCCCAAATCTCTTAGCAGTGGGATCCTTAGGCTTGTTGAGCCAGATATCAACATATGTAATCAGATCAGGTCCAGAGACCTCATAGGGCAAAGTGGTTAGCCAAATTGTTCTTGGTTCAACTGCCTCCATATAACAATTGTCCTTTTCCACCATAAAAGTGATTTCATTCTTGAACCTCTACAATTTTTGATGGTATTCTTTCCCTCATTTGCATTTCATCTTGGAAAGTCTTAAAGAATCCCCAATACATTGTGTTACATTGTTTGGTGTCTACAAAACTACACATGTGACCCCTAATCTACCGTGCCACAGGAATGTCTCTTCTCCAGACCACATTCTTCGTACCAAACAATTCTTTCATGAAATAAAACATGAGACAAATAATCAGAGAGCCATATCGGAAGTTGTAGCGTGTCTCCTTTGTTCTCTTCAAATTATCCAACAATTGTTGTCACAACAGCTCACACAGATCATAATCCTTTCCTTCTCTAACCATCTGATGAGCAGTGTAGATGGCAATGGTAGTAGATGATCCTTCTTTGTTTGTGTAATATACTTTGTATGCAATGCCCATTGTGGCATACCGGACCCCTAGGTCAATGATATCATCCACAGTTAAGGTTGTTTTGTCAAATTTTGCACCTGTAAGCTTCATAACCACTTCATTCTTCATGACCTTTAATACTGGCACATGTCCAGAAGAGCACAATCCAGTCACATTTCTAATAGCTTCCTTTGTGATCATGTAGGGTTGATCAAGGCAAAAGAATTCTTCATGAATTTGGCTCAAAACAATTCTGACCTAATCATCCTCATAGAAAAACTTGGGAAAACCCTTCCATACATCTAAGCATTTTGCTTCTATATTTGCATACTCCGACTTGAGTTGAAAGTCATCACCCAAGAGATGATTGCTTATGAATTCTTCCAACTTCAAATGGTTGTATTCATTTCGCTGTGAGTGAATGTATATAAGGACATCCTTTGTATGCAGTACATTGATGGGAACGTGGGAAAATGCTCCATCCTTATCGGTCTCAAAAGATTTGTATGAATGTTTCTTGAATTTTGGCCTCAACCTCTCCACAATATCAATAACCACAGGTGTTGCCATGATAACTCTTTCAGAAAACTGGGGTTTTACAAGCAAATTTAAGAAATAACTATGAATACTATTGTTAAAGTTTGCACACAAGATCCCCTAAAAAGCTTCTTCTCTTCTTAGTTCTTGCACACTTGATATAGATTAAATGAGATCAATTTTGATCAAGTATTGATTAAATATGCTTCACACCTACCCTAGCTACTCGGCATTAAATGTATTTCTCTATTCTTGACCTAGTCCACTTTTTACTATTACAGGGATCCATGATCATTCAATAAACTTCCATAGAGAGTGTATTTGCTCTAGATTTTTTATCAACTGTCATAAAATTACTAGCCAAACATATTCGTGTCATTATTAGCCATTATGCTGAAGATTTCAGCATCTTATGCATTCAGGGGTTTGAAAAAATATTTACAATTGCAACTCCCCCTGAGCCAATACTTTCTTTTAGTTACCAGAAGATCCATCTGCACCAGGCATGGGTACAGATCCATCCTTCTTCCATGTTTTGTTCATTTCCTCCTTTTGTTGCACAATATCAATCTTCTTTTGAGGAGCAGAAGATCTTACATTCTTTCCCTTGTAGAACCTTGTAATGTATTACAATTGTAGTAGGTGATCCTACATTGTTGAGCATGATCACCTCTTCTCACATTAGATCTACAATCAACTACCTTATGACCAAACTTGTTGCATGTGTAGCAGTAACCATAGAAGAATTGAGAAGTCATAACATTATTCTTGTTCATAAAACTATTCCTTATCACTTTACTTCTACATTCATTTGCCTTATGACCAGCCTTATTGCAACCATAGCACTGACCATGAAATGAAACAATACCATATCTTTAAGGAACAATTGGTCTTCTACTCATGTAATCATTTCTTCTTTTCGTAGGTCTACAATCAGCAACCTTATGCCCAAAATTATTGCAATAAAAACAATGACCTTGGAAAGATTGATTGAACCTGGTAGGGGAATGTTGTCTTGCAGGTGGAGGACCTCTGACTCTTCTTTGTCTCCAGACAGGAATGAATCCATCTTATTTTGCATCTCTGGAGACATTTTTCTTAGGATCTTCAATGTAGGCTTTCTCCTCCTTTGTTTCAGACTTTCCTTCTGCTTTGAAGTTATCATATAAGTTTGCAGATGCACTGGTTATAGGACTTTTCCCTTTTTCAAAACCAAGACAAGATTTTTCTTTTGATGCCTTTTGTGAGTTAATCAATTCATCAAGAATTTCAGAACCTCCTTTCAGTTTTAAACCCTTGTCAATTTTTTCTTTTGCATTTTCCAGTTCTTTTCTCAAAGTGACAACTTCTTCCTCAAGTTTTGAACATTCAACTGATTTCTCATTGAGCTTGGTATTTAAACAGTCTTCAATCCTCTTGCCTTCTTCAACTTTGATTTTTTCAGATCAGAGATCACATGTTCTACCTCCTTGAATTTAATTTCCCATCCTTTGTCTCCTATTTGAGCTTTTAATCTATCAATTTCTTCTTTTGATTCTCCATCTTATGTCTTCAATTTGACGATTATCTCCTTTGATTTTTCAAACATGACCTCATATTTCAGATATAATTCTCTTGCATCATCTAGATCTTCAAGAGCTGACCAGAGTTCTCCTTCAAAGTCTACTTCATAATCATTTGGATTTAAGTCCCAACCTTCAGGTTCAATTGACTCTAGATCTGGTTCTAGAGAAAACATATCATTAGGCATTGTTTCAGATTACATGTGTTTTAAGTGTAGGATCTACCTCAATTGTTAGGCTTCTCAAAGGTACTTAGCTCTAATACCAATTGTTGAACACACTTGGAGAGTGAGAGGGGGGGTGAATCAGTCTATTCTTAAACTTTAAATCATTTATAGCTTTAAACATCAAATCACATTAACCAAAAGAAGAACAGAAAGGAAAGCATGCACCACACAAGGACACCAAGATTTTTACGTGGAAAACCTAATGAGGGAAAAACCAAGGTGAAGATTAACTCACAATATATGAAGCTCACTGTTATAAGAATTACAACTTTGTTTTAGGGCTACAACCCAAGGAAGCTACTACTCCCTATTGGACTTACAAACTAAGGCTACAACCTTAGGACAAGATACAAAGACCTGCTAAAGAGACTCATTGTCCGATAGCAGGATACATGAAAATTACAATGTAAACAAGAACATGAACTATTGTAAAGAAGGCATTCGTTAAATGTTGATGTTACAATCCCTTATTTCACTCAATTACTCCATCAATCTGACTTGGCACACTTCATGCTTAACACCCTCATCAATATGTCTTTCTCTCTTACAAAATGATTTTGTTCTTCTATATATACACTCTGCAACAACTCAAAACTTTAATTAGGTCAGCACCAAAAAGACCTTTAGTTGAAACATGTGCTATTGTATAGGTCGGCTCAGAACAAATACATTATGAAGAAAAAATGAGTTATGGATCACTACAAATGGTATAGCAGAGTCAAATACATCACAACACATTCTCCAAAGAAAAATTAATTAATCATGTTCAATCGCAAATGAAGGGAACCAAACTGTCGGCCCAAACAACATCAACATTGCCCATTATTTATCTTCACACCACCAAGGAGAGACCAAAAACATCATGCGAACTAAAATGTGAGTAATATACTTTATCAAATGTACCCTTACAACCTTCTCTTGAAGTATCTAATCATTGTGTGCTGCCACAAGAAGAAAAAACATATTGAACTACTGAAAACAGAGCATCCTTGATTGACTGTGACCCATCAATACTTAGGATATTACGTTGCGGTTTACCAAAACATCTTAAATACATATGGATGCACTTGTATACCACTTTGAACATATCCCTAAATTTGCATAGCCATATCTATCACTGTGGACGAATGTGGAGCATTATGGGACGCTTAACTCAATTGTACTGTAATCCGGAGAACAGTCACATATAACTCTTTACACACTAACTTGAAAATTTTATGTGGTACTAGAAACAAGAAGGATTTGCATGTTCTTCAAACTTGAGACATGTTGAGATATGTAGAATGTTCACATAAACTCTTATAGCCAATCTGTACTTTCTCCAACTAGTGCAAGTACTCAAACATGTGTCCTGAGAACAATTAGGCATCTGGAACCATCTGTAGTACACTGTTGTTTGAGAAACTGAACTTGCAGACCACCAAATCACTTGATACTACACAGTAGTATGCATTGAACATCCCTGATCATGTTCACAAAACCACATGGACAAATCTTCACTTCCAAAGGAGTGTGGAGCATTAAAACAAGTCTTCATCATTACTTTACTCTGTCAAGTCACAGACTGAAACTCTGTCACTTATAACTTTCAATGCTAAAGGTATAATGACTTTAAATCTTAGATATAACTCCTCCATATGCCAATCAACTTATCTTCTAAACCGCAAGAGTAAATCTTTCTCTGCAGAGGAATCCAGACCAAAACACTATGACTCTACCTTAGAGTATACACTGTAAATGCCTTAGCAAAACTTCTGCAACTTATCTCTAAGTGCAGTACACCAAACTGGTAAGATATCAATGTAGACATATAGGAAACATATTGGAACAAGTGTACTCACCTCTGCATCACACTTAGACATCAGGTTGATTACCATTCTTCCTCATACTATTGACTTGTACCAACTGACACTGCATATTAACTATCTCCGGAACACATACTTTTGACATCAATGACAACTAATCTTAACAAGATGCAACAAGAGTGTCAAGAATCGAATTCCACAAGAAGCTTGGAGTGGTATGAAACATAGTGTATATCATTTCAGAATTTTTGGTTGTATTGCATTTTCTCTTATAACATCTGAATTGAGAAGAAAACTTGATGATAGAGGTGAGAAATGCATTTTTATTGGGTATAGTGATTATTAGTATATATATGGAATTTAAATAAGAAGAAGCATGGGATGGAAGCATTGATAGAATAATCACAATTGGAGCACCAATTCCTCAAAATGAAGAAGAATCTAATGAAGAAAATTTGCAAGGTGATCAATCAACTCCACAAGCAAGAATAAGCACTCCAATATAAACACCAAGGAACTTAGCACAAGGTGATTCATCTGGTCATGCATGTCATCTTACTCCCAATTCAAAAGTAAGTGATGAATTAGATCCTACACTTTCCTCCTTAAGGTCAAAGTATAAAGGAAAGAAAATAAGAAGCTTAAAGGAGATTTATAATCAAGGAGAAGAAAAATTAGATTTATGTTCAAATTTTTCTTTATTCTCTCATTATCCTATGTATTTTGAAGCAGTTAAGAAGGAACATTGGATAAAAGCTATGGATGAAGAGATGGATTCTATTGAGAGAAATCAAACATGGGATCTAATTGACCCACCTGAAAGTAAAGATTGCATAGGAGTCAAATGGGTTTATAAGACCAAATTTAATGCAGAAGGTAAGATTGAAAAGCACAAGGCAAGGTTAGTAGCAAAAGGTTTTGCACAACAACATGGAATTGATTATAATGAAACACTTGATCCAGTTGCTAAACTTGATACTATTAGAATGGTTTTAGCAATAATTGCTCAAAATTATTGAAAAGTATATCAAATGGATGTCAAATCAGCTTTCTTGAATGGTTTTCTAGATGAAGTGTATGTGAAATAGCCACCAGGTTATGAAGTGCATGCACATGAAGACAAAGTCTATATATTGAAGAAAGCTCTCTATGGTCTCAAGCAAGCACCAAGAGCATGGTATAGTAGGATTGATTCATACATGACAAACAATGGATTCAACAGAAGCAGTAGTGAGCCTACATTGTACACAAAAATCATCAAAGAAGGTAAGATTTTGATCAAGTGTGTTTGTATGTTGATAATTTGATTTTTACTGGGAATTTGTCTACATAGACACATTTAAAACAACAATGAAGAAAGAATTTGAGATGAAAGATTTGGGATTAATGAAGTATTTTTTGGGCACTAAAGTTGTACAATCACATAAGGGAATTTTTATTTGTCAAACCAAATATGCAAAGTATGTGTTAAGGAGGTTTAAGATGTTGAATTGTAATTCAACACCTACCCCAGTTACTACAGAGACTAAAATTAGCAAAGAGGACAAAGGGCCTAATGTTGATTCTACAACATTCAAAAACTAATTGGAAGTTTGATGTATCTTACAGCTACAAGACCAGATATCATGTATGGGGTTAGTTTAGTCTCAAGATTCATGGAGTCGCCAAAAGACTCACATTGGCAAGTTGGAAACATGATATTGAGATGTGGCAAGAACAACAAAATATGGAATTTTATATTCCACAACTAATGATTTTGGTTTGATTGGCTATACTGACAATGATTTTGCATGTAGCATTGATGACAAGAAGAGTACTTTTGGATATGTCTTTCATTTTGGAACAAGTGTGGTCTCATGGGCATAAAAAAATAACTCATAGTGACACTTTCATCAGCTGAAGTAGAGTCTGTAGCAGCCACATCAGTAGCATGTCAAGCAATTTGGATGAAGAGAGTATTGACAGATTTATTGCAAGCACAAGAGGAGTCAACACCAATCTTTTGTGACAACAAATAAACAATTGCATTGTCAAAAATTCATGCTTTCACAAGATGAGCAAGCACATTGATACGAGATTTCATTTCATTAGAGAGTTAGTGAACAATGAAAAAATCCATTTCGAGTTTTGTAGATCTGAAAACCAGTTGGCACCTATATTCACAAAGGCATTAGCAAAGGAGAATTTTGAGCATCTAAGATAGAGTTTGGGAATTGTCAATGTTGAAGTAGTTAATGGTAGAAATTAAGGGCGAGTGTTAGAACGTAGAGTAATTTCTCCCAAAATAAAACATGCAAGATAGTTTAGTTTAAGTTTAGAGAAGGATAAAATAGTTTTGCATGTAAACTATTTTTAGAGTTAGAGTTTAAATAATTTACATGATTTGCATGAACAAAATATTGTTAATGATTTGCACGAGTAAAGGTTCAGTTTTCTAATTTATTGCATGATTAAAATCCTCTTCCTATAGAGACATATTATAACCAAAAGCATAAGTGAAAGTAATAAAGTTTTAATGTTTATTGAAGTAAACTATCTCATGTGTGCCTCTATTTTTCTATTTTATTTTTGGGTAAAAGCAAGAAGTTGGGTCCACATATAGGGGAAGCATCAGGCAAAAAAATCCCAACCGGAGCCTAAAATTGGTACTTGTTTTAAAACGAATACTCAGTTTGTTTTATAGAATGAGTATCCGTTTTGTTTTTATTGTTTTTAGAACGGGTGCCCGTTTTGTTTTTTATTGTTTTTAGAACAAGTACCCATTTTAAAACTAGTGCCCGTTTTGTTTTTTATTTTTTTTTAAGAACGAAAACAAGTCCCTATTTTTAAAATTTTAAATTCCACACCAGCATTTTTGGTTTGGTTTTAGGCTCGAGAAAGGCATGGTAAGCCGACTCCTAGCCCTGGACCTACAAGTACAAGTCCATGTTCAAAGCAAGAGAAAAGACTAACTTTATCAATAGGGCTGACGATGTTTTTTTTGAATTTTTTTATGAAATTAAAACCCATTATAGATGAAGATGTGTAGTTTTCAAATATGTAATTTTTTTTATTTGACTTCTTTTTCTATTTATTAATTAATTTATGAGCAAACTAGTCCATAAACTTGAAATGGCATGTTTTTATATTTTTTAAATAACTTTTAATTTTTAAAGTTTTTTTAGAAAAAAATTATATGTCATCAATCTACACATCATTCTTTACACAATGAAAAAAATATATATTTTATAATTAGTTTAGCTCAAATTATGTTGGTTGTACACGATGGGTTTTCAAAAACAACAATTAGGGCCAATAAAAAATTAATAAAAAAATATTTGGGAAAAATTATAAAAAAAATCCTCATCAAACTTCACTATAATACACATCTTTCCCCAAAAAGATTTAAAAAAATACTTTTATTTAGGTCAAATTATGCTAGTCGTACATGTGCATGGTATGGTCCTAAAAAAATTACTTTTAAAAAGTGGTTTTTGTACAAGCCTATGAAAAATTAGTTTGTATCATCCAAGTATTGGAATAAATTACATATTTGAAAACTAGATTTAAAATACTATATTTCATATTACTAAACTTTCTTAAGATTCTATGTGTAAGTGCTTCAAATTTTGACTCCAACTGTGATAAACTTTAATTTTCAGGAAAAACACTGCTAGTTTTTAGCCAAAAAGTGAACCCAACTTCTTGCAAACACCCTTTCTCTTTGTCTATGCACCAGCAAAGTGGTATCAGAGCTAGGCTAAGAGCCCTAACCACCTGTAGTGTGGGTTAAGGGGAAGTGTTGGAAATAAGCCACACCCAGATGGACGATGGACCGACCATAAAGGGCCAGTGGCTCAGTTGGTAGAGCACTCCAACAACAAATGGAAGTGCCTAGGTTCGAGTCCTAACTCGTCCATATGAGCAACAGCTCAACATGCTCATGTTTTAGGATTTCAAGATTAGTTTTACTTTCGTGGCAAAAAATAAAAATAAAAATCGAGTACTTGGTGCCTATGTGTTGTTGTTCTGGCATGTTAAACAATGTTTGGTAGGCATATTGAAAGTTAGTAGCTTGGAACTATGCCTAATCTAGAAACTATTCTCATTTTATTGTTGTGGATTTTCTTTGTCATTATTGTCTATAGTATGATTAATTTATTCGCGGTGTGCATTGCAAATCCTAGAGAAGTTTGGCAAGGCATATGCAAAGTAGAATGAAATTACACTACAAGAGTGCATGTATTCTAGCAAGTGAGTCACATCTTCTTTCCTTTACTCTTTCTATTGCTAGCAATGCATTGTTCGGCCAAGCAAAACCATCTACAATATTATGGTCCTTAGATAGACTGTGTTTTGTATGGCTATAGTATTTGCTACAAGTAATGCCTTTCATGGAGCCATTTCAAAACTATAAGGATTTGTTATTGAAATATTGTGCACCCAACGCAGTTACTCTTGTTTAAAAAGCTTTGTAGTATCCAAAGATGTCCTCCCATTGTCATTTTTGTGCCATGCTCGGTGTTGAACAATTGTATAACATTGTTCCTATTAGAGGAAATTATGAATAACAGTATTAAACAACTAACTATCCAATAACTCAATAAAAATGATGCAAATACAATAAACAAAGATATTACCTTCGTAGACCGATTCACCTCATAGCTTCTATTGTTGCCTATCTCATATTGACCTTATGAATATGTTGAGCTCTCAGAAGTTGTACTTCCTTGTTGTTGAAGATGACAATAGGAGAATGGTTGTAGATGGATAATGTAATGAAGATTAAACTAACAATGTAACTCTATGATAATGGATAATAGAGATATGGAGACATAGTTGGATGATTGTGATGATAATGAGATTATGCAACTGCAATGAGGATACTTTGCCAAAGGCACATTGGTAGGATTTTTGCAAAGTAAGATTACTAAAGCTTGAGTGGATGCAAAATGGATATGAGAACCTTGCTTTTATAGGCTTAAGATGGACCAAGTCCAAGTGTCAATAGATCCATGACTGGAGGAATTATCTATGAGGTGTACGGTTGATATGGAGTTGAGGGAGATAATCATGGGAAATGTTCCTACTACATTTACAAGGTAGAAGAATAAGTGGATCCATGAGCCACATGTCATTGTGCTCACAAATGACCTGTGAGTTAAAGGTGGAAGTCTTTGAGAAGATTGTGGAAGGACTCTTGATCTGTTGGAATGTGAGAGATGAACTAGAATTAGAAAGACAAGTGTCCTTGAGCATAAAGGTGATTGAGAGATAATAGGACACATGTGGGTGAAGACAATTAGCTAATTAAATATTAAAATATTTAATTATGTGTGCAAAATGGTGAGGTGGAAGATGAGGTGGAAGAATGACATGGATGAGATGATGTGGAATAATGGAATTTAGGACTTTGGAATAGAGGAGTTTGTGATTAATTAAATAATTTAGGATTATTTAATTAGATGAGACATTAGAGGAATTAGGGAATATTAATTAAATAAATTGATTTTTATTTAATTTTGGGATAATGAACCAATCAAATAAATTAGAATATTTATTTAATTGATAGAAGAATAAGAATTAAAATAAATATTTAAAATATTTATTTACTTCGACACGAGCCAATTTTAGGTGTATACATTTTGAGGCTTTTTGATGCAATGTGTTTTATCACGTTGCTTCAAAGAATAAAAATTTTCTGACTATGATGCATGCCCTAGTTTGCCCCTAGTTTAGGTTAAATGACGATAGGATGCCCCCTCGGGAGATTGGTTGGGTTGGATGGTTTTTGGCAAAAAGATGATGAACAATCTCACGATGAACAAGAATGATAAAAGATGGCTAAGAAAATGGAAGATGCAAGATAAGAGATGGATGAAAGAGTTGAATGACATGTTATGCAAGATAAAATGATAACACACACAAGCAAGCAAGCAAGTATGCACAAATGACACAAGAAAAAAAACAAGGTACCACCCGTGTCAAGTTGTAAACCAATTATTAATTGATAATGATTTATTATAGTGTTTTTCATTGCGGGGAAAGATATATCCCTAGATCAACACAAAGATGAAGGAAAGACATATCCCACTGATACTGATAATTGATTGATTTGGTTTACGACAAGATTAGGATCAAGACCATTGATTGCGATTAGATAATTTGACAAGATGGATTTACTCGATTGGTATGGATTAAGGATGGACTTACATTTGAATCATTGCTTGGATTGATTGGATTGATTTGATGATTGGATTGACGCTTGGATTGATGATTGGTGAGGCCCCAGTCACTCAAGAGTGAGGGTGACAAGGAAAGATAATGGTAAGTTAGCTAATAAGATGAATGATGATGATGACGCCCCCTCGGGAGGACAATTGGTGCACTCTCAAAATGAAAAGAGAGAAAAGGGTGAGTAGATAAAGAGATGTAGATAAAGAAAGGACTTGGATCTTAAGCCACTTGCAAAATGATATGTATGAAATGCTTATAGATGAAATGAAATGCAACTTGGTATGTATGAATAAGGATTTTGTCATCTTCTTGTACAAGTTTTTGAAGTACTTTGTTTCATCATTGAGCTTTTAAAATGTTGTAAGAAAATACAAGCATCTAGGTATGATTAAACCATGATGACTTGAGTATCTCTTACATGGATTTTGATTTAGCAAGTTAATACAAGCATCTAGTCAAAATTGAACCTAGATGACCTGAGTATTACTTGCATGTATCAACAGACAAGGATTGCACTCTTTTATGCTTAGACCCATAATGTCCTCAATGATCTTTTGTTGATCATATCGTTAGACAAAGTCATCACATTATTAAAGATAAACCCACAAACAACAAACAAATAAAATAATTATGCCCCCATCATAACTCCTCTAGTTTTTGACATCCTTGAGTAGCATAAAAAGACATAATAATAAAAATCATGATATAAGACTTAAAACAACCATTAAACCTTCTTGCCATAGATATATGTTTCATGCAATAACTGATAGAGTCATGTTTGATAGTTTTAAGCAGGTAGGGATTTGTCAGGTTTAGTTTATTGTCTCTTTGTCAAGATGATGTTTAACACTTGCTTGTTGTGTTGCTTTCCATCTAGTGATAGAACCATGATTTGATATGTTATCCTCTGAGGTTGTGAGATTCAAGAATCCAATTCTCCAACTAGATCGAGGATTATGCCCCCAGTCAAGTAAAGGTTCTAGTTATTATGGGTAAAACATAGGAATAAACTGATGGTAGACTCGATGTGATAGGCCCTAAGAGACTGACCTAGTGTCTCAGGGGCTCATTGATAAATGGCCTTGCCTATGTAAAAACACAAAGGTAACGTAGTTCGAGGTGTGGACCATGTGGACCTAAGACCTAGAGGGTGAGAATTGGGTGGACAAAAGGATGAGTGACAAGGGATGGAATGGATGGGAAGCCTGAGGGGCTCATCAATGATGACCTTGCCTACGTGATAGCTCAGAGGTGAAGTAGTTCGACAATGATACTAGTTAATGATAGGGTCACAACAGATGACAAGATGGATGGAGGTTTAAATGGACAACTTGATGTGACAAAGCAATAAGGGCGAGTGAACAACAAGCCATGATAGGTATCTTTATGTGATTTGATGGATGCGGTAAGAAAAGATGGATGAGTACTGAAATCCTAAAAGATGGAGAAAGCAGTTTATCTCTGACATGTTTTGGATTCCCTTGCATTGGGCTTTGTAGATTTGTACAATTGGATAAAAGGATAGGCGATAAGGGATGTAATAGATGTATGAATAAGACAACAAGGATGTGATCTCCAAGGACTATGTCACACAAGAATAAATTGCCTCATTCTATGAGGCATACTTAGGATTTGACATGACCACGCTTATGAAAAGAGGGTAATGGGATTGGATTGGTTTGAAAAAAAGATAAGGTATATCAAGAGTTTTTTCCAAAGCATGTTTCAACGTTTTTGCCCCCATATATTTATCAAGATCAAAAGAAGAATGGAGGATGAATGGACTCAATACTATAGGTACGTGGGTGAAATGGATAATAATGGTAGGATACTAACATAATGGAAAGTGATATGTTAGATGAGACAACGTGCTCCCTAGCAGAAGTTGCATAGATAATCAACCTACACATGACGCCTGTTTGCCTGTTTGCCAGGTTTTCATCATGATACTTATCCAAGGCACCACCAATGGTGGTTTTCACCATTTGGATGAAAGGATTTTTCTTTTCTTTTCTTTTCTTTTTTTGGATATGATAGGTGGAATATGGATGAGAGGGACTCAAGTGTCTAGTTTCATGAGAGGTGGTAGTCATACTAGGGATGGATGTTGTCACATGGACCATGTCAAGTCTCATTATGCTCATAGATGTTGGTAGGGGATAGCATGAAAGTGAAATGGATAAGATAAATAATGGATTATGTAGGGAAGATAGTGGATTATGATATGGATTATGTAAGGAAGACGAAAGACTTATGCAAAAGCATGGACCATAGGAAGGTGATGGGTGAAATAGATAGGATAGTGGTTGGAAGATGGGGAGATGTAGGTATGGAAAGGAATCATGACCCAGGGTTGCACACACCATGATAAACATTGAAGCTTTTGATTTGGAGGTGGTGTAGGAAGCAATGGCAATGTTTTCTTAAGAGATGGGTGACGTAGTAACTTAGGTACCCACATAGACTTAGCATTTTTATGATTTTTGTTTTGCTTGTGGGATTTTTGGAATTTTTGAATGGAATGGGAATTTTGGATGGAAGAGGATGGTTGGGATTCTTGAGAGGTGGATGCTTCATTTGACTTGCTTTTTTGCTTCAGGACCCATACCATTTGGCTTTTGGACTTCACTTTTGGAGGTATGGGCTTGGGTAGCTTTTTAGATGGGTTTTTCTTTAAATTTTGGCATTTGTATCCTAAGGCATTAGGACCCTTAGGATTTTTGGTTTTATAAAAGGAGACATCTAAATGTTTATTTTTTAATCCCATGGGTATGGTGGAATGAATGGAAGCTTCATGTTTAGATGATATGTGCATTTGTCGATCATGATTCAAAATGTGAGGGAATGTGTAGATGGATGCATTTGGCGTTGGGAGAAGTGATGGTAAAGTGGATTGAGGGATGTTAGGAGCCAGAAGTAGTGGAGATAAATTGGATGGTGGAAGGTGTATGGTCACATGCTTTTGACATTTGTAGGATAATGGAAGTAGAATGACAACATATGTTTTGGGTATATGATAGGGTTCGCGATGGGAATTGGTGGACTTAGGAGGAATAAAGGAAGTACCAACATCTTTAGATTGTTCACCTTGGGGTGTGTATCCAAGGCCATAAGAGGGTGGAGGGACTTTGACATGGATAGGCTCCAAAATACCTTGTTCATGAAGGCCTAAGCCTTTACCTTGATAGTTCATATTATGGAGTATGCGGTGAACAATGGGATTATGGGTGATTTGGACACTAGAAGTGATCTCATTATTTGATGGGGAAGGTGAGATGTTAGATAATGGTTGCTACTCTCCTAAGGAAGAACATTCATGGAAGGTGGTGAAACCAAGGGGATACGATGGGGGATTTGCAACATGGTTGATAATGGATGGAGGATCATTAGGATCTTAATTATCATTAGGCTCACTAAGATCCAAGGTATCAATTTTATCATCTATGTGCAATTGGGAGCCAAGTGTCGCATCAAGGGAAATGAATGTTTGCGGATCATGGGTAGGGTTGGATGAAGAAGAATTCTCTTTGCTTTGAACGAAGGCCATGAAACGGGGTGAATGCTCAAGTAGGTCAACAAGATTTTTATTACATGAAGTATGTAGGTCTTGGGTATCTTGTTTATAGATGGTTGTGGGGGTATGAATAGGATCAAGGTTTTCATGGATAAGTTCTTCATCATGGATATCATCTTGATCATGGAAAAGATATAAGTTTTTGATTAGATCGGCAGGAAAAGAGGGTCCTGAACCCTATTACAAAGTAGTCCCTAGGGCAAAAGAGGCCCACAGGGCAAAAGATCAGGGCACAAAAAGGCCAAATAAAGAACAAAATAGGAATGATAGAGGAACAATAACCGAACAACAAATAGAGCCAAAGGATCTAAACAAAACCAAATCCATAAGGCAGTAATTTAACTCTCTTGACCCTCTGTCCCGAAGTTGCGACAAACTTGGGGAGCCCTTTTTGCTTTCTATGAATAACAGTCCAAGAAAGCCTAGAGCTGAAGTCATCGGAGTGATGAGAAAGGATGGGCCCCTCACCAGGCCCCGCAGCCAAGGGGCAGCCACGTACAGAAGGGGTCGACGTCGCCGAGGAATCCTGAACCACCAAAGGAGTAGAACAACTCACAGTAAGGGGAGTTGCCAAACTGGCAAAGGGAGCAGAATCAACAAGAACAACAGCTGGGATAGCATCCAGAGCGAGTCCAGTAGGAACAACAATAACATCCAAGCCAGGACTAACAGTAGCAACCAGACCAGGACCAACAATAGGAATAACAGCAACATCAGTAGCAGAAGAGGAAACGAAGGGCTCCCCAACAGCATTCCCCAATGAAGAATCACACTCCAGGGAGGGCTCGCCCTCCTGAAAAGAGTCATCAGAAGGGGATGCAAGAACAATTAAATGATCTGAAAGTGCATCTTTCCACCATGTTGCCGCACCCTTACGATGAGAATGAGGGCAACCGGAGGCTAAGTGGCCAGTGGAGAAACAACACTTGCACCAAAAGGGGGGACCCTCATAATCCAAAAGTTGCATCCATGGCCTATCCTCCACTATCAAAACAACCTCTCCAAAGAGGGGTTTAGAGAAGTCGATATCCACTAAAATGTGAACCACAGTAGTATGCCCCATATCCAAAGTTGTAGCATCAACCTTCAAGAAACGCCCTAACGTGTTTCCGATGGCTTCATAGTAGGAAACCTCCCAAAACTAAAGGGGAAGGTTAGGAAGATGAACCAAAAGATATAAGTTATGGATGGGTTGGATTTGGATTACTTTCTCATGGCTAGCTTCTTCATAGTTAATATCTTGATCATGGAAAAGATAAATGTTATGGATGGGTAGAATGAAAGTAATTTGATCTTGATTAGGATGGGGATTTGTTGTTTCCACATGCTTAGGATTAGGTTCTTGACATACCTCATGGGTTGTTTGGATAGAAGGGTAAGGATCTTGGATAGGCTTGACATGCTCTTGAGGGTTATCATGAGGGGATGATGGATCATGACTTGGATTCATTGGGGGAGATTGTTCAACAGGCTTAAGGGGTTGTGGATTATATGATGGGGTTGTAGGATTTGACATGGCGTTGAAAGAGTTTCTTGTAGGTTCAAGGATAGAAATTTGGTGACATGGTTGACTCCTTGCTAGCAGTCCTTGGATCACATCCTTTGTAGGTGTATGGGTAGATGAATGATGTAATGGATGGGTGGATTTGGGTGAAAGAGGTAATGGTGTGAGACAAAAGGTTTGTTTAATGGAATACTCTCCTACACCTTTATCCTTGATCTTGAATTTTTGTTACACGGATTTTGATGTAGAAGGTATTGAACTTGGGTCAACATTGTCTGCAGAGGGTGAAGCTGCACGGTTGGTGGTGATTACAACTTCAAGTTTGGATTGGATGGAATTGTAATATTGGAATGGATCAAGATCACCTTGGATAGTGATTTCTTAGCCATTATGAGGAAACTTGATACATTGGTGGTAGGTGGATGGCACGGCTTTCATTGTGTGTATCCAAGGTCATCCAAGAAGAATATTGTATGCTAGTTCCATGTCAAGCACTTGGCATACCACATCTTTCACTACAGGTCCCACTCTTATTGGCAAAACAATAGTTCCTTTTGATGTTCTTTCTTCCTCATCGTATGCTTTGATTGTAATTTTCTTCTTAGGATCCATGACATTCTCTAAAAACCCCAATGCAAGGATTAGTTTTAAAGTGCAAATATTTAAACCTGCCCCTCCATCGATTAGGACCCATTTTATTTTATGTTTATGGATGAAGGCTTCAATATGGAGGGACACATTGTACGGTCAGGTGATAGAGATGTCACCTTTTTCTGTGAAGGATAAGAAATGAGGTTTAGTTAGATGAGCTACCATGGCCTGAAATTGCTCTTCAGCTAGTTTGGTTGGGACGGTAGTTTCCAAGAGAGATTTTTCAAGGATGGCTTTGTGAGACGAAGATAGACGCAAAAGCTCCAAAATGGATATATGAGTAGGTGTTTTCTAGAGTTGGTCAAGGACGTTGTACTGGTTAGATGTGGAGGGTGGTTTGGATGAAGCCCCTTGGAGAGTAACCTTTCCACCACAAGTGGTTACGTTACAATCGAGCTTTTTATTGATAGTGATCACATTTACATGTGAGTCACTTTCAGATATATGGTTAACAACATAATCATATGACACATTGGTATAGTTGGCGTTGTTACCACCATTATTATTTTTCTTGGAAGAACCTCCCTTCCCATAGTTGGGGAGTGGACTCTTGAACGTCAAATGGTCATCATTGGATACGTGTCCATCAATTGATATCACCTTTTGATCAATTAAGTCTTGGATGGTGTTCTTAAGTCTTTGGCAGTCATTGGTTTTAGGACCCTTGCTTCTATGAAATTCACAAAATTCAGAGTCTTTCCACCAAGAAGGTTTAAATTTAGGTTCATAATCTCACACCGTTGGAAGCGTTATGAGGTTGTTTGATATGAGCTTCCTTAGGGCAGATTCAATCGATTCCCCTAATGGTGTAAACTTTCAACAAGGAGGAAAGTTTGTAGACCTTGGATCATTGTTTTGAAGTTTGGTAGATGGTGTGTTGTTTTGCGGATTTGATAGATTGAAGATCGGTTGTTTTGGTACCACATGTTTAGCATCAACAACACCATCATTTATAATGTTTTTGTTTTTGGTCCAAAACCTTGGCTTGTCTGTTGTATTACTTGAACTAGGGGTGTCTTCGTATAGCTTAATTTGCCCCTTTGCTATCAAGGCTTTCTCGATGAATAGCCCCATTTCAATGACCTTACTAAAAGTAGTTGGACATTGTATTTGGATTTGATAGGTTAGTTCCGTGGATAGATTGTGAACAAATATTTCTATCATTTGTTTCTCAGGTATGTGGTAGGAACACTTGCTAGCAAGTTGTCTCCATCTTTGTAGGAATGAGGCGAAGGATTCTGCCCCTTTTTGCTTGTTATTACAAAGGTCTACCATGAAGATTTCATGTTCGATATTATATGAGAAATGTGTGACAAACTTATCCACTAGTTCATCAAAAGTGCGGATGCCAGGAGGTAGGCGTGAGAACCACTCCATAGCTTGTCCTCCTAAGCTTCTTGGGAATAGTCGCATAAGATGTTTCGTTGTGTGCGACTTCTAGACATGCGGCACTAAATTCCCTTATATGATCTCTTGGATCATCTTTTCCTCTATATTTGTCAAATTTTGGAACCTTAAACCTTGAGGGAAAAGGTATCATGAGCAAAGATATATCAAAGGGATAAGGTGAGATATCCTCAAGGGAGTAGTGTTTTGTGGTTGTCCCACTTTGGATGTACACCAACTGTTGTTGCAAGGCTTGGATTTGTGTTGTTAATGTGTCCTAGGGATTGGGTGTATCCTTAGCCTTTTCCAATTTAGAAGCATCTTTGTCAGTTTTGGAGGCATGTTTGTCATTTTTGGAGCCATCTTTCAAAGACTCAGCTTCATTTGAGGAATTGTTCTCTCTTAGATTTGAGACATCAAAATCTGAGGGCAACTTAGCTCCTTGTGAGCTAGCATAAGAAAATATTTATGAGGATCCGTGACAACGACCCTATCCATTATCTTTTGAAATCTTGGATCTTGGAGGTGTTTAAGGATTTCCTCTTGGTTAATTTCCTCTTCATCAGCATCATGCCCACTATTGTGAATGGAACCCACTTTTTGCTTTTGTTTCACTTGGGACCTAGTTTGAACCATGCAAGTTTGAGATATGGGTGAAGTTGGATTGTGAGACTTGGTGAATTTGGTTTAATGTTTGGGTACAAAATGATTTGAGGTGAATTTGGTTGGATATGTTTTGATAAGATTTTGCTAAGGTTTTATATTGATCTATGTTGTCCAAACAATGTGCTCTTGAGCTAAAAGGCAGTCAAAATAGGGATAGTTGAGCACAGTTTCAAGGTGAAGGATGATTGATCCTGTTAAGAAACTAACTAGATTTTGTTTGAATTTGGTAGTCTCAATAACTCTTAGATGAAAATCTTGGTTTGGTTTGGATAGCAAGATAGTGGTATGCAAAGGTGATGTTGTGAAAATGGTATGAGGATGTGACTGCAAGGTTGACGTTATTTTCCAAGTGTATACTAGAGAAAAATGGGTATCCAAAAATGGTTTCACTTTTGTCTCAAATTGTATGGAACAACTCTATGTCATCAGTTTGTTAGTTTGTGGTATTGTTTTGCATGTTTTCCTAAGTTACTCTAAAGTTTGTGATATTGTCTTGACTCAAGTTATTGCCAGAAAACATAGTAAACAAGAGGTTTCCATGGTTATTTGATACAATTTTTGATAAATGTAAAACAAACAAGTACCATCCTAAAGATGGCAAGGGCAATATTCGTCGAATTCCAACTTGGATTTTACTCCAACCACTTACATAAAGGCGGACAGTTAGTAACTTGGTAGCACCAGCTCCCCCTTACAGTGCACTCACTTCTCATGCATACCAAGTTACAATCCCTCCGAAGAGTTGGATTTTCTGTCTCCACACTAGATGAGTGTATGACGTTGGACGACTTCAAATCTCCGGCCTCCTGCGTCAACAAATAGGGGTTTTTGGCTTTCTAAAACAAGTGGCTTTTAGTTTGGATATCCGTTCAGGTGGTTATACGTGCGGCAATTCGCTCAGTTATGGAGGCTTCCTAGTCTGAAGAGGTTAGGCTCAACAAATTTAAATGCACCACAAGGCTACTAGGGGAAACATTTGTCGGCATTGTTACCTTTTAATTCACTCTTATTCATTTTTTTGTGAACCTTCCCTAAGAAAAAGTTGACCCACCATCTTACCTTATTGGTCATATGTTCATTTCTTAAGTCGGCTCCTTGTTTTTAAAATTTATCTGCCTCTCATCCTATGTGCGAAATTACTGAAGAATTGAACCTTAGAACTTGAACCATTTTCAAGGTTCAAGAGTTCAAGGTTCAATGTTTCTTGAGAAGTCGTTTAACTGTTGGTCCCCTTGTGTAACTCAATTTGTATCTTTGAACCTTTGAGTTGAACCCCATATCAGGAGTTCAAAGGTTCAAAGGTTCAACGTTCCGTGACTTTAGTCCCACTTTTCCCAAAGTCTTCTTTAAGTCAAAATTTGCGAGAGATTTTAAAAAAAGAAGAAAATCATTTAGAGGGAGATACATTTGGAACATCTCATGAAATGGAAAGTTTTAACTTTCAAGGAGTTATGAGTAATCATTACACATCAAGGTCGTGTGCAAGGAATGCTTACAATTAATGTATCTGTCAGAGTTTATGTCTTGTCAAGCATTTTCAGCACGAATTAATTAAGCCAGTAATTATTCAACCTGATTTCATGCCTTTATCAAGAAAGAACAAGCCAATTTTAACAGTAAACACACAGGGTGATGCAAAAAAAGAGCAGCGCTGGAGGTATAAGATTTTTATTGCCCAATTTCACAGTAATTTCTAATCCATTGAAGGTGAGTTTGACTTTTCCTATAGCTGATTCCATTACTTTGTTGGAAAGGAGAATCATCTTGAGTTTCTAGTATTATTAAAGAAGTTCAAAGCATTTTTCATTATATCTATCGAATCTGTGGCCATGAAATCTGCTTGTCTTGGTTCCAAACATGGTCCTAGTCTTGTTTGTTCTCTTCCTGAATTCGGGGATACCTCTCTAGCTCAATATGATTTAGAGGATTTTAAGGAGAGGGTTAAAAATTCTATGTCTACTCCTATGATGGAGAAAATAGTGGAAAGTGGTTTAGTCGAAGCTGCAGCCTTTCCCATGGCGGTACAATGCCCTGAATTAGTTCTGGAATGTATGAGCAGATATGACCCCCAAAATAGGTGTATCAGAACTGCGGATGGCAATGTGTTACTACCTATCAATAGACAAACCCTAATGGCTGTGATGAAAATTCCACCTAAGGAGCCATATTCTGATCTTAATATTACTTCTTCTTATAGCTATTTTTCATTGAAGAAATCAAACTACATGAGTGTAATTGCAAGAAATTGGCTATTGAAATTTCAAAAGGGAGGTTCGAGACTACCCAGACCACTAACAAGAGAACACATGATACCGGAAGTAAAGGATATTATGGTATTGCTACACAGGATAAAGGGTAACTCCCAAGCATTTTATTGGGAGGACTGGATGTATTTCTTCATTCAAGTGATCCTCCAAGGAGAACAATATTTGGATTGGGCAGAAATCATAGCTGAATGTTTGCATCAGGGTTTGAGTAATTATTTGTGGAATAAGGATTTTTATGTCTTCATATCTCTTTTACTACCTAGCATCTACAAGAGAATGGAGAGGGTTACCTCATGCATTCTTGGTTGAAGATAGCAGAATTTATGATTATTATTCACATTTACAGATGCAAAATTGTTATGAAAATTATGGAAGAGTTAATGACGTTTTTACTGGTAGGATGACTTATGAACTGACAGGCAATATTAATAAGAGAATGTCTGATGAAGCTATGTAGCTAATTAGTATTTATGGTAGTTTCTTCATTCAGTTTCCCAAATTTACTTATATAAGAGTTGATGGTTTTGATGGTGAACCTGTGAAGCTGCCCAGATATGTTTTTGACCGCTTTGTATTGATAGAAGTTTGCAGGCAATTAGCCCATGTAGATAAGAAATTTCCAATGAAGAAAGAATCTGGTATATCTTTCCCCGTTGAACTTGGTCACTATTCATGTCAGTCAATTTATGATGCTTTAAATTTAGAGGTGGGCCTGAAAAAGTTCAATTTTCAGTACTATAATGCCAGACCCCAGTTTGACAACAAAGTTTTGCTAGGGACAATATGGATTTTGGAACGGTATTTTCACACATTCCCCAGATAGAAGACTATTGGGAGGATTGTCTAGATGAATTTGAAGTTAGAAAAAAGCTTTGGTGTAGGTTCTCCTTAGGGCAAATAGTTACACTCAATCTGAATATGAATATCTCTGGAATAATTGATGATGAAGAACAGGCGATTGATCCTCATTTTGAACAAATAAAACAGCTACCTATTCCAGAAGTTGATTGGAATAGAGATGAAGAGGATTGGATTGAAGTCAAAACCCTCCCAGTAATAAGGAGAACTAAGAAATGGTTAAGGGAATGTAGACTAAAGGAGGTTCAAAATGAAGATTCCCAGTGATGTGCACCAATTGATGAATCACCGTCTCCAATAAGCTCTTCTAATCAGCTTATTACTATCTGTGATGTAGGTACTCCCAAGCCAAAAATTGGAAAGGGTTATGTTATCAAAAAGTCCAAGAAAACCCTTACAACTATTCTACCTTCTCATACCACCAGATTAAGGACTAAAAGAAGGAAGAAGAAGGAGATTTCAGAAAGAATAATTGTGGATTTAAACTCTGACAAAGATTCGAGGGAAGCAACAGGCGATAAAGGGTTTGATTCACCAATGGCGGGAGAGATCAATACAAACCAACAAGCAGAGGTTGCTTCTGCCGATCTGATGATAATATCAAATGTGCCTTCTGAACAACTAAATCCTGGTAAAGAAGTTCCGGTCCTTGCACCAAAATGGTTGGAAA
Organism: Cunninghamia lanceolata; assembly: GCA_027924645.1. Taxonomy (NCBI): domain Eukaryota; kingdom Viridiplantae; phylum Streptophyta; class Pinopsida; order Cupressales; family Cupressaceae; genus Cunninghamia; species Cunninghamia lanceolata. The sequence continues at coordinate 1,143,659 of BSBN01000010.1, forward strand.
ACTCAATTAGTGATAAAAGAAAAATAGTTCTATTTTCATTGCCATTGGAGGACATGGTTAGCAAGTGTCTAGGAAAGACTCCTAAATCCAAAATGATGAAAACCACATCCAGGGTGGACATTGACCCTAATACAGGGAATTGGAGTGCAGATATAGCCTGACCAACAACTGATGAAGAAGTTCAAGACCCCACAGTTCAGGATTTCACAATAGAAAGAATAGATCTTGGGACTGCATCACGTGCCGCAGATGTACACCATCTGGAAGCATCTACCAAGAGGATAGTCATCCGTACCTAGAAGGATGAAAAAGATAAGAGGGAGCTGAAACAAACTTTACGATCAATGACAGAGTATATTGATGCCATTCATATTCCAAATCCCCAACCTGTTTCTCGACTACTTCTATCTTTTGACCCAAAATCTCCAGTCAATCAGAAAATGCTAGATCAGATACACAGAAACAAAATGGTGACCAGAGTGTTTGATGATTGGTTGGATGGTATCATCCAGAAAGGTACAAAATACATTAATGAATTAAAAAGTATATATGATGAAACCATGGCTACTATCGAAGATTTGAAAACACAGAATGCTTCGTGGGTAAAAGATGAAGGGAAATGGATGAATGTGATAAATCAAATTGATGAAGTTCAGAAGTATGGGGTAACAATGTTTTTCTCAGAAAAGAATATAACAAGTCTGAACGATAATATACTGTATGTAAACAAGAGAAACATCAAATGGAGAAACTCAGTATCTAGGCAAGGATGAATTGAATTTACAAAAATCATTAAAGAGATAACTGAGTTTACTCAGTCTTTACAGCATGATCTGGAATGTATCGATGTGAAGTATATCAAAGATGATGGGGAGCCAGAAAAGGATATCGATACTGTGGTTCAATCCTTTAGAGAGAAAATTAGTTTTGTTAAAGAAAATGATAACCTATTGGATGGTATCATCTAGAAAGGTACAGAATACATTAATGAATTAAAAAGTATATATGATGAAACCACGGCTACTATCAAAGATTTGAAAACACATAATGCTTCATGGGTAAAAGATGAAGGGAAATGGATGAATGTGATAAATCAAATTGATGAAGTTCAGAAGTATGGGGTAACAAAGTTTTTATCAGGAAAGAATATAACAAGTCTGAATGATAATATACTATATGTAAGCAAGAGAAACATCGAATGGAGAAAATTAGTATCTAGGCAAGGACGAATTGAATTTACAAAAATCATTAAAGAGATAACTGAGTTTTTTCAGTCTTTACAGCATGATCTGGAATGTATCGATGTGAAGTATATCAAAGATGATGGGGAGCCAAAAAAGGATATCGATACTATGGTACAATCCTTCAGAGAGAAAATCAGTTTTGTTAAAGAAAATGATAACTTATTAATTGAAGATTTCTCTCAGATATCAAAGGTAGAATCACTTCTTCACCTCTGTGTTGATGTACTCCCAGATCATGCAGAGAAAGTGGCAAAAATTTGAAGAGAGAAATATGTTTGGAAAGCAAGGGTTAAACACATTGGCATCCCTAACTTCTCAAAAATCCAGGAATTTGTTACCGCATATCAGGAATGGAAGGTGCAACGTGTCTCCTCAACTGAACAAAGCAAATCCACAGATTCCAATCCACTGCCTCAGTCATGATCTTGCTTACATAATCTCTTTATTCAGTTATTGAGTTGGAATTATGTTTAAAAAACTGTCTTTCAATGAGCTTGTAAGAAACTAAAATCCCGTGTGGGTCGGAGTTGGTTTTAACTCTGGGTTTAAAAGAACGGTTAATTAGGGTAACTATATATATGTTTTTAGTTGTTAAAACTAAAACAGAAAAGTTAAGGAGAAGATACAAGGAATTTTAGACCTGAACTTTTATGTTTTACAATTATATGATGTTTGTCTGAAACATTTTTCATCTGTGAATGAGAAGAAGAAATGATTGCTGCAGACTTAAATCTGTGTTTAAGTTATTTGAAATTGGGTTTCTGTGCGAACTCTTCTTTCATATGGTAATTATTCTTTCATTGGATGACTCATCATATATGTTTTATCATTTGTTGGTTCAGTAATATACATATTTATATATCTGATTATCGTTGAAGATGGAATCTGTGTATTCTGTCACTGAATGATGTTATATGGAAGAAAGATACTGCATTCATAACATGGTGATGTATGGATGTTAGTTTGCCTTAAATGCTTTCTAGTTAAAAGTATATCTGAATGGTTAGAATAGTTTCAATTCATTGAAGATTTAAAAGGGAGCTGTACCTTAATTCAGAGGGGAATTATTCATGATAGTTCACCCATTTGTTGTTTAACTTATTTCTTCTAAAGAAAGGGTTATAGAGTCAGAACAAAACATTTTTAGACCAGGACAAATCTGTTAGCCAACAGTTATAACACAACAACACCCATTGTTTGTGACTTTCGTCACAAACATAATTTATTTAAAGTGGCTTGGAAGTGGCTTGGCTTTAGCCTGTTACCGCTTGAGGTCATCCCACTTGGAAGAAATGCAATCCCAAGGGCAGGACTCTTCTAAAGGTTACACAGATAAAACGATGAGTTTGGCATTTTGATCACCCAAAAAGGGGAGAGCATAGTCCTATCACCATTTTCAAACACAGAATACACAGGTTTTTTATCCTCCTAGAGTTAAAACTAACTGTGTTTTACTCTACCAAGCACAATAAATTGACAAGATAGCAAAAACTTTGAAAAGATGGTTAATTTTATCCTCCTAAACAAATCTATGTGAAGATTGTTGTCAAAGAATCAAACAAATTACTTTCCCCTACTTATGCTAGATGTGGATTGGTAATTGCCATAGTTGCTTGAAAGATTTGTTGAATTTTAACCACCTAGGTTGGGACTATGTGCAAGTTGTAATGCAACAATACAATTTACTTCCTCCTAATTAGATCTAGGTGAAATTTTGTATGAAGATGTCAAATTATTTCCCCCTAATTAAATCTAAATGAATTTTTGTATGTAAGTTGTAACTATAAATGCCTAAACCAGCTCTTAAATCTGCAAGAACATTTTGTTAGCAGCCTCCATTGATGATTAATAATTCTTGTAACACAAGTTAGTACAACAAATTTATCTAGCTTCTAATGTTCTAGCAATTGCGAAGAGGATCTACAACAAATGCTAACAAAAATAGTTGTCAACAATAATGCCAATGAAAACCAAGTCAAGGGATATGGCCGAATTTGAGGTATGTGGGGTGAATGTGGGGGGCAAACTGGCTAAATTATATACGATATACAGATTGACACCAATAATATACAGCAATATATAACTGAATTATATGCAAGTGTTGATTCGTTAGACGATAAAAATGATCTATCAGACTTTATAGAAATCAAGGCTCCTACAACAAGCGCAGAGGAATCCGAACTTCAGATCAACAATGAAAACTCATTGACTAGTAAGGTAGTTGTACAAACTGCATATACTGGTCGTGAATTGGAGGCCCTTTCTAGCAATAAGGGATTTGCTACGCCCCAAAAACTACAAAGGTGGGAGAATTAGTATCAAAATCAATATAAAATTTACCATCAAACCACCACGAGACCAAGATGGAATGCTGGCTCCATGAAGTCGACCAGAAACTGCGAAGAGATAGACCTTGTCTAAAGGGCGATCAAGGGGTCAAACTATATCACGTTAGGATGGAATGTGCACTGATAACATGACTCCTGGATCTAGGTTTTGGATGTGAATTGACACCTTTGACGCTTTGATTTGGTTTGATATGAATCTACAACTTACACAATTTGATGTCTGCACCTACAATGAAGATAAAAAAAGAATAGCAACAACAAACTATTTCGACGATAATCAGAAATTTATTATCGTGCAATGGATGAGGACAACAAATCCGTACACGGTGGGCACCAAAATGTTAGAGGAAATTATGAATAACAGTATTAAACAACTAACTATCTAATAACTCAATGAAATTGATGCAAATACAATAAACAAAGATATTACCTTTGTAGACCGATTCACCTTGTAGCTTCCATTATTGCCTATCTCGTATTGATCTTACGAATGAGTTGAGCTCTCAGAAGTTGTATTTCCTTGTTGTTGAAGATGACAATAGGAGAATGGTTGTAGATGGATAATGCAATGAAGATTAAACTAACAATGCAATTCTATGATGATGGATAATGGAGATATGGAGGCATGGTTGGATGATTGTGATGATAATGAGATTATGCAAGTGCAATGATGATACTTTGCCAAAGGCACGTTGGTAGGATTTTTGTAGAGTAAGATTACTAAAGCTTGAGTGGATGCAAAATGGATGTGAGAACCTTGCTTTTATACGCTTAAGATGGACCAAGTCCAAGTGTCAATAGATCCATGACTGGAGGAATTATCTGTGAGGTGTACGGTTGAGATGGAGTTGAGGGAGACAATCATGGGAAATGTTCCTACTACGTTTACAAGGTAGAGGAATAAGTGGATCCATGAGCCACATGTCATTGTGCTCATAAATGGCCTATGAGATAAAGGTGGAAGTCTTTGAGGATATTGTGGAAGGACTCTTGATCTATTGGAATGTGAGACATGAACTAGAATTAGAAAGACAAGTGTCTTTGAGCATAAAGGTGATTGAGAGATAATAGGACACATGTGGGTGAGAACAATTAGCTAATTAAATATTAAAATATTTAATTATGTGTGCAACATGGTGAGGTGGAAGATGAGGTGGAAGAATAACATGGATGAGATGATGTGGAATTATGGAATTTAGGACTTTGGAATAGAAGAGTTTGTGATTAATTAAATAATTTAGGATTATTTAATTAGATGAGACATTAGAGGAATTAGGGAATATTAATTAAATAAATTGATTTTTATTTAATTTTGGGATAATGAACCAATCAAATAAATTAGAATATTTATTTAATTGATAGAAGAATAAGAATTAAAATAAATATTTAAAATATTTATTAAGTTCGACACGAGCCAATTTTAGGTGTATACACCTTTGTTTTGTCACAGCTAGTTAGTGTGAAAGCTACTGGCTAGCGTGTTGGGTAGCTTGGTTAAGGCTATTGCCCACTTGGCATACTAGTCTATCTTAGGCTTGGAAACCTTTGCACACAATGGGTTCTCATGAACAATACAAATTGCAAGCACTTTGTCAAGAGTTGATTTCAGTTGAGGATTATAAAACACAAGAAAAAACATGTTTTCTTATGATCGATAATGCTCTTAAACATGCGAATTGCTTTTGGCTTCAACAATTCCACTATAATGTGGGCGATTGCTTATTTGACACAACCCAATTGATGCTCCACTATAGCTATAATTCAGATGAGCTTCGCAATGGTTTAACTGACCACTTCCTGGATTGTCTTAAGAATGAGTGCAGTGAAGCTTTAAGTTCTTATATACATGAATTGGACCCAGTAGTTCTGTATGATTTGCATAAGATCTCTGACAAAAATATATACATCCATAGAATGAGAATTTCAACGGCCTGAAAAAAGCAAATGGTGAGCATGGGCTTTGGGGGGATACATTCTACATTAAATGCCTATCAAGATAGTTGAACATTCCTATATTTGTTCTTTCACACGTAGGAAAATGTATTTGCAATTTAACAAGGAATCTACGAATGCAGCAATATCAATTATGTTCATGATGCAAACTCCATTGCTGGTCACTACGAGCCAATATTCTCAAAAAGCCATTGATTGGTAGTGCTTTGCATATGCAACCAACTTTGTCGATTTCCTATGGCGATTTGGAAAGTGCTTGGTGTGCAATTGCAAATAAATTTTCTAGCCACATGGCCTCTATAGATCAACTGCATTCACAAATATGTGTGGAGAGAGCATGTTCAATGCTATATGTTTCTTGACTGGCCAACAATTTGACCTAGTTGCCTACGCTTGTTTATGACACAGTCATACTCTAATGACTTGCAAGGAAGGACAAATCTACATTGACATGTTTTGAGAGCCTGGGACAACCTTCGACATCAGGGGATAGTGATCTCTTATTGTTGTTGCATCGCTTTGTTGCAAAGATTGGAATGCCATATGCATGCAGTGGTCTTGAAGGTTGTGCCTTTTGTTAGTTGTGGATTTCAAACATGTTCTGTGTTACTATACATGTTTGGTCAGCAACCAATCAAGGAAAATCCAGAGCATTTTGCAATTCCCAGATGCCAAGAGGAATGTTCAACTTGGTTTGCTTTCAGATTAAAAGGGCATATAGAGAAAGGTCATAGTGCCTTTGTTGTTTCTACAACATTCGCAACACATGCAACCAATTCTTCATCAGATTCTATGATCAGAAAGTCTCCACATGTTTTGCAAACATTATGTTCCTTTGATCTAATATATATGGTCAACTAGAAGAAGCACATTCATCTGCAACTAACATTAATGTCACAGTGGCATGCTCACAGACAACTCTAGAAAAGTGTTGGCAAGACCCTCTCTCGACTCAGAATAGCAACCTGGAATGCAAAAGCCATAGACAATAGCCCAAAACATTGTGCTCCTTAAAAGTTGCTATTTGTGCTAGGGGCTTGTCATAGATCCAAAACAGGGTGTGGAACCTGGTGCTGCAAAAGACTTTGAACTATTCATGGGCGCTCAGGTTGCAACAACCATGTGTCGCATTAAGCCCAAGCCTTGTCAATCATTATGTTCTTTTATGCAGACAAATAAATACTCATGTTTTCATGTCGCTTCTTTTTTTGGTATTGAAATTTGTGTAGAATGTCAAAATTATTTGAGACAATCAAAATTATTTGAGACATCAAGGTTTTGTTGCTACTTGGACTTTTGAAACACCTATGATTTCATCTTGGTCATTTTTTGGCCTTGAAATTTGTGTTGAATCAATAAAAATATTGTCTATACAAATGCATATTCTTGACTCTATTTTGCATAGACAAAGAAAAATAATCACGGTAATAATATTATAGAGCATAGACTTATTTTCACATTTAGATATGCTCAACTTTGTTCATTTCTGACATTGCATCAATGTCACATCCCTAATTTTGACTATGTTTTACTTTTCACTTTTATGCAAATAATGGGTAATTTTGCAAGGATTAATGATTTGACGTTTAGAGAAAATGTCAGGGTAAATCAAAGATTATATGAATTATTATGCAAAAGAATTTAGACATATGACCATATGATGTCAAGATTATTTATTTATTTGATTTAAGGATGGACTAAAGATGCACTAATCCAGTATGGTGAATGCAAGTTGTCACAGGAAATAGGTTTCCACCCTCCAAGAAAGAGAGGGAGAGTATCATCGGAGAGAAGAGAATAGATGTATGAGAAAGAACAGGGTATTTCCATCTAAGTCGTGTTTTTATTAGTAAACCCATGTCAAAACTTGGTAAGTTGTAACTACTTTTCTTGGTCAAAGGTTTGGGTTTTGACTCGACAGTCGTCAATTTGACGTCAAGATCCATTAGTTAGCCATCGACAATATAAGGTCGATAGGTGTTGTTGTCCCTATATGCTATGGTTATAGTTATGTTTTTATAGCAATTTAAATCAGACGTTATATGTGTTGATTTGATGATTTTGTTAAGTCATTCGTTTTGGTTTCGTAATCATTCTTTGATGTTTGCGAGACAAATAAAGGAGATAATCTCGACCCTATTCTCATAACCTTTCAGATGTCAGTATTAACATAAGTATGAAGAGGATTCTTTTTACTTTCCTTTGTGAATATGTTATATATGTATATATTTTATTAGAGTCTAGGAGAAGGCTTGAGAAGGTGGTCGACAATCTTCTCCATGAAAAAAGGGAAGTGATTCCTTGTTAATTATGAGGTTGTCTGATTCCCTTTCATCCTCTAACTATTTAGAGAAGTGGAGAAGCATCGTTAATGTTTTTAGGAAGTGGCATTTAATGACCATAACTTCCACATAGAATGATGCCTTCGTGGAAGTCGTGGGAGCACCTTTTGAGGATTGTGGAAGTTGTTCATTAAAGGGGATACTCTCGACAGTTAGAGAGGAGGAAAAAGGACACGTGCTCTATGGAGTAGGTGGTGTGAAAGACAACACAAAGGAAAGGCAAAGGAGCTCGCTGAGGGAAGAGTAATCATCTCTATGAACTCATGGGTTATTCCCTGCTGTCATTATTACTATTATGTTTGTAAATCTGTTGTGTTTCGACATTGTTAGTAAACAATCATGAGGCCAAAGATTATCATCACTGCTGTGTTATATCTCATAACGTTTATCATTAGAAATGTTACTGTGCTTTCATAAAAGCCATGAGCTGATATACTCAATAGATTACTATGCTTTCTTATAGCTATGAGTCGTTATACTCAATGCATTTTTATGTGGTAATGGAGCCAAAGAGCTCATTACACTATTGTTTTAATAGAGCCGATATATAGCCCATTATGTTGTTATATGCAAATAGAGCTGACATGATTGATATTCGGTTGAGTAAGCCTATGAGTTATTGTACTCATTGTAATATATAAACCATCATGTTGAAGTAAGCTACAGTATTCTGTTATGTTCGAATATTACTAGTGTGATTATCCAGTACTATGATGATTGAGTTATTTCGATTATATGTAAGTTTCATGCATAGCTCAATGCTACGACTATCTAAAATTGCTTTATGAGCCATACGTGAGTAAACATGTTTGGTTAATAAGAGTTGCCTATGTTTATGATTGATAGTATATGTTTGATCTATAGATCATCTCTATATGATAATAATAGTGGCATATGTGTTATATAGTAAACTCTCCATATAGGCCGATAGGCCAAGAATATTCAAGTATGTATTAGTTGTGGAGTAAAAACTCATACAGACTGATAGGATATAAGTTATCTATGTAAGAAATACTTATATGAATGAGTATTTTGCCAATTCGTTGTTGTTAGAAACTCTATGTTTAGAGTCTAACTAGAAATATACTTGGGTTTTAGTTGCATAACCGAGATAAATCCAATATAAGACTGTGTTAGATGGAATATCCGTCAATATGACTAATTCATTCTACGGCTATATTTTAAAGACTCGATAAAGATCTTTTGAGTATTCTATATTCCAAAATTACAATTATTAAAGAGTCAGACAATAGAGCTTGATGTATTTATATCACTCGAAGACTCACATGAATAATTTCTATTTATTCTAACATGTTGTTTTGAGTTAAGTTATACTTTTAAATTGAGATATCTACATGATGATACATCTTTGAAATCCAAATAGGATAAGTCTATAGTATCTCTTTTATTTTAAAGTTATGATAAATATTATCTTTCTTTTCTAAAGAAGAGATTTGTAGAAACAAATCTATCCTTTATTTTGAGTCGAAAGATTAGAGGAGACCATTAGGTCAATAATTCTAAGGAAGACTTAAACTTATCAAAGTATTACATTGATTAAGTTAGAGTATAGCTAGGAAGCTCATAGTATTTATTGGAAAAGGATAAATCTCAAATGAGATGTCTACTCAAGATACTAAATATGTAAATATGATAATGTTCGAGAGGTCAAGAATAGACCAGTGGATATTCTTACTATTATTGAATATTGTTAACTTTATGATGTTTTGGATTAGAGGAATGTAAACCTTAGAATCAACTTAGATGGGATTAGAGATCATGGAATCTCTTAAGTTTGATTATGATGCTATATTATTCTTTTGTTTTGTATGGTCGACAGATAAGATCGAGAAACCACAAAAGAAGATGTTATTGTTAAGAGTATGAGAAACTCTTTGATGTAACTTAATGTTTCCTTGTTAGAGTTGAAACAAGACTTAAAGTCCTAGAATGCTTAATTCTTGAGTTTAAGTAGCATGACAAGTAGTCATAGCCTCTTAGGGTTGCAAGAATGCAACTAAGAACTCATTAAAGAGTTATATTTTTTCTAAACTTATACTTTGTATAAATAGATAACCTAGAGTACAAGGTTAATTTCTAAGTCAGATTGACTAAAAAATAAAGTAAAGTCTCTAGACATATAAGTTTACTTTTTAGCTTAAATAAGTCATACTGTAGGATGAGATAGTTCCCAAGTCGAGTTAGAGGTGTGTGAACATACGACTGTGTTCATTATATTGAAACTTTGGCCAAAGTGATGCATTTGTATCTACATGCATTAGTCCATTCACAAGTGTCTAGATGACATAACCCGTCAAGATGATCATACTTAGCTAGAAGAAAGTCTAGAGTTGTATGGTCGAATGTGTTACATAGGACACAACACTAGAACTCAGATGGCATAACTTGTTGAATCCATATTTCTATACGCTCCGTGAAGGATAGGGCCACTTTCAAGAAGGAAGGTGTGCATGGGACAACCGATCTGTGATTGGACGTAAAGCACTCAGATGATGCTCTCCCTCTGTAGCAGTAGACTTGCCAAAACTTGTGTGACAGATGTCAAGATTTCAAATGTAGAATTCTATTATATTAATGTAAAATTGTTATGATTGCCAAGTGCAAATTATGTATTGTAATGAATTGAAAAAGATTTCACTATAATTCTATCTTTGAATATGTTGTAATTTCAAGGTTGAAAATGTTTAGAAAAGATATACTATATTTATTTGTACTCATGTAAATGATATATATATATATATATATATATATATATATATATATATATATATATATATATATATATATATATATATATATATCTTGTTCACCATGTTAATTTACTTTCTTGTAAATTCTTGAGTTAAATTGAGTAATATGAGATTGCATGTTACAATCAAGATGTTACAAAAGCATGTTCTAGTTGTTCAATATAGCATACTTGTTGTAAAGAAGATAATTGAATTGTTTACTAGTGCAAATTTATATCCATGATTCTGAACTTATTACTATTCAAAACTGATGGTGATGCTATTCTGGGTAAGTTGGCAATGCTACAGCTGAAAAGAACAAAAAAAATTTGATTTCTCAAATATAGGAATGAATAATGCATAGGAAAAAAATTGAACACAGTAAGCTTTTGTTCCTGCTTGGATTTTCCTTGAATATGAAAATAATATTTATTGGTTTCCTGATTGGACAGTTGTTTTTCTTGGTTAAGCAATCTGCCATTAATTTGTTAAAAATAGGGGGAAAAAACCAATGAATCAAGATAAGGGGATGGGAAATTCTCATGGAGGCTCTAAAGTTTTTTTTGTTTTTTTGGGATGCAGGGCACATATGGAGGTTTGTGTCAACATAACATCTTGCATGGAAAGCTCAAAGGAAGGTATGGATAGGTGTCGAAAGTTTTCTTACACTCGAAAAATGGTATTTTAAGAAGTTTTTCTAGGGTGTCATAGACATTCCTACCATGGGCGTTTTCTTGGCCGTGTCAAGACAGATGTTTGTTTTTGTTCTTTGTTTTCTATGTGCTACAAACCCCACACTGCATTTGTAATGACATAGTCTTGTTTTAAATCAGAATGAAAAGTGCAAAAGCTTGTCAATATACATATGCAATAGCATAGAGAAAAACTAAAGTGCTGTATTTTTTAGTTGCCTAATTCATAGGGTTTCACCTTAAAAAAATAAGATGAGGTCTATTGCCACTTTCCCTTGCACAACACTATGTAGCTGCATTGAAAGGAAGCAAGGTATGCAAAAACACTTCCTACACCGATCTAATGAGGAAAGCAGAGTGCAAATTCTATTTAAACCTTTATAGTTATAGATGTGTATGCAGAGAATAAACACAAACACAACACATAGACAAAGAGAGACACAAGATATACGTGGGGAAAACCCTTCCAGGAGAAAAATCCCACACTCCAAAACCTACACAATGTATTATCAAAATAACGAATATTTACAACACACTTGCAATGTAAGCTCTCAAGAGTCTTTGACAGTTGTTTCTAGAGTTATTCCAGCAACATAACAGGGTAAGTGCAAGAAGATGGGGGGCTAAAAAGGGGTCTTAAGTGGCCACTTTTTTTTTGAAATCAGGAAATACTAGCCTTGGATGAGAAATTGAGCATAGTTACACTCAAAATTTAGAGATGCAACCAAAACAATGTTCGTAGTGCTCCAAGTCTACTTTCTAAACTACTATTTTTTTTTTAAATGGCATAGATTAAGGGGTTCAAAAGAGGGAGCCACAGAAATTGGTGTTGTTTCTGTCAAAAAAACATAACATAGCATGTTTTGTGGCTCCCTCAAAAGGTCAACTTTTTTTTGGTATTTTTAAATCGCTTTAGTCAGAAATTAGCTAATAGCATGTAGTTTATGCCCAATTTTTCTGATAATTTTTTGATGAATATTTGATTTTTTACTAATTTTCAAAGTGGACACATCATAAAAAATAGAATTTTGGCCGTGCTACCCCTATAAATTTTGAAAACTAATTAAAAATCATTTTTCTTTTTTTAATATTTGTAGAATGGAGTCTAGTTTCTAAATATGTAATTTTTTTGAAATTTCAATAAATAGTTAATTTACAATGAAAAAAAGACCAAACAGTGGTTTTTGCCTAAAAACGGACACACAAACAAAAGAAATTAAAGATGAAAGGTTTAACATTGTTAAAATGTGAAAAAAATCATATCGTTAAATAGCTAAGAGAAAGCCTAACATTACCCAGGTGTTCGATTTGTTCGACGTTGAAACACGTACAAATCTGAGGGTTAGCACGAACAAAATTATGTGAAATATTGAAGAATCTGGAAAAACACGTCTGTGACTATTCAAAAGGCACTCCAAGCCTTTGGGTTGGAAATCCAAAGCAAATCCCAAGCCCAAGGCTTGGGATTCCCAAAGCAAGACATAACGCGAGCGCATTATAACGCGCTCGCGTTATGTTTTGCTTTGTATTTTTCCTTTTCCGCAAGTCTGTTGTGTCATGTTTGACATAACGCGAGCGCGTTATAATGCGCTCGCATTATGTTCCCCTTAATTTTTTTTATGTTCAAGACTATTAATCATGTATGTATGCCTATATGTATGTATGTATCTATCTATGTATGCCAATATGTATGTATCTATGTATCTATGTATGCCTATATGTATGTATGTATAGTGTCGAGGGCAAAGGAGGGTAGAGATGGGAGTGAGCCAGATAGGGGAGAAGAGGGGTGGATAAGGATTGAGTGATTAAGGTTTAAGGTTGAGGGTTGAGCGTTTAGGGATAGGATTTAGAGTTTAGGTATAAGGGATTAGAGTTTAGGACCTTAAGGGATTAGAGTTTAGGACCTTAAGGGATTAGGGTTTAGGGTTGAGGATTTAGGGATAGCGTTTAGGGTGAAGGGCGAGGGATTAGGTTTAAGGTAGAGTGTTGAGGGTAGAGGGATTAGGGATTAGGGTTAAGGCTTTAGGGATAGCATTCAGGGTTAAGGTTCGAGGGATTAGGTTTAAGGTAGAGTGTCGAGGGTAGAGGGATTAGGGATAGGGTTTAGGGTTGAAGGTTTAATGATTTAGGGTTGAGGCTTTAGGGATGAGGGTTAAGGGATTAGGGTTTAAGATATAGTGTCGAGTGTCGAGCGTGTAGGGATAGGTTTTAGGGTTCAAGTTTTAAGGGTTAAGGGTCGAGGGATCAGAGTTAAGGATTAAGGGATTAGGGTTTGACGTTGAGGATTGAGTACATTGAGGTTCGAGGGTTAAGGGTTTCAGGATAGGGTTGAGGGTCGAGGGATTAGGGTTAAGGGATAGGGTTGGAGGGTTTAGGGATAAGGGATTAGGGTTTAAGGTATAGTATCGAACCCATTGAGGGTCTAGGAATAGGGGTAGCGTTTAGGGTTTAGGGATGAGGGATTAGAGTTAAGGGATGACGGATGACAAACTAGGGATGAGGGATTAGGGATAAGGTTTAGGGTTAGGGTTGAGGGATTAGGGTTTAAGGTATAGTGTTGAGGGTTTAGGGATAGGGTTTAGGGTTGAGGGATTAGAGTGAAGGGTTGAGGGATTAGGATTTAACGTTAAGGGTTGAGGGTTTAGGGTTTAGGGTTTAGGGATATGGTTGAGGGTCGAGGGATCAGAGTTAAGGGTTGAGGGATTAGGGTTTGATGTTGAGGGTTGAGGGTTGAGGTTCGAGGGTCAAGGGTTTAGGGATAGGGTTGAGGGTCGAGGGATTAGGGTTAAAGTAGAGTGTGTAGGGTATAAGGATTAGGGATAGGGTTGGAGGGTCTAGGGATAAGGGATTAGGGTTTAAGGTATAGTATCGAGTCTGTTGAGGGTTTAGGAATAGGGATAGCATTTAGGGTTTAGGGATGAGGGATTAGAGTTGAGGGATGATGGATTAGGGTTGAGGGTTAAGGGATTACGGTTTAGGGATAAGGTTTAGGGTTGAGGGTTGAGGGATTAGGGTTTAAGGTATAGTGTTGAGGGTTGAGGGTTTAGGGATAGGGTTTAGGGTTGACGGATTAGCATTTAATGTTGAGGTTAGGGTTAGAGTGTCAAGGGTAGAGGGATTAAGGATAGGGTTTAGGGTTGAAGTTTTAAGGATTGAGGGTTGAGGCTTTAGGGATGAGGGTTTAAGGCTTAAGATATAGTGTCAAGTGTTGAGGGTGTAGGGATAGGGTTTAAGTTTTAAGGGTTAAGGGTTGAGGGATAGGGATTAGGGTTTAAGGTATAGTGTTGACGGTTGATGGTTTAGGGATAGGGTTTAGGTTTGAGGGATTAGGGTTTAGGGTTGATGAATTAGGGTTTAATGTTGAGAGTTGAGGGTTGAGAGTTGAGGGTTGAGGGATAGGGTTAATGGTCAAGGGATCAAGGTTAAATAAGAGTGTCGAAAGAAGAGGAATTAGGGTTTAAGGTATAGTATCGAGCTCGTTGAGGGTCTAGGAATAGGGATAGCATTTAAGGTTTAGGGATGAGGAATTAGAGTTGAGGGATTAGGGTTTAGGGATGAGGGATTAGAGTGAAGGGTTGAGGGATTAGGATTTGACATTGAGGGTTGAGAGTTTAGGGTTTAGGGTTTAGAGATAGGGTTGAGGGTCAAGGGATCAGAGTTAAGGGTTGAGGGATTAGGGTTTGACGTTCAGGGTTGAGGGTTGAGGTTCGAGGGTCAAGGGTTTAGGCATAGGGTTGAGGGTCGAGGGATTAGGGTTAAAGTAGAGTGTGGAGGGTATAAGGATTAGGGATAGGGTTGGAGGGTTTAGGGATAAGGGATTAGGGTTTAAGGTATAGTATCGAGTCTGTTGAGGGTTTAGGAATAGGGATAGGGTTGGAGGGTTTAGGGATAAGGGATTAGGGTTTAAGGTATAGTATCGAGTCTGTTGAGGGTTTAGGAATAGGGATAGCATTTAGGGTTAAGGGATGAGGGATTAGAGTTGAGGGATGACAGATTAGGGTTGAGGGTTGAGGGATTAGGGTTTAGGGATAAGGTTTAGGGTTGAGGGTTGAGGGATTAGGGTTTAAGGTATAGTGTTGAGGGTTTAGGGATCAGGTTTAGGGTTGAGGGATTAGAGTGAAGGGTTGAGGGATTAGGATTTGATGTTGAGGGTTGAGGGTTTAGGGTTTAAGGTTTGGGGATAGGGTTGAGGGTCGAGGTATTAGAGTTAAGGGTTGAGGGATTAGGGTTTGACGTTGAGGGTTGAGGGTTGAGGTTCGAGGGTCAAGGGTTTAGGGATAGGGTTGAGGGTCGAGGGATTAGGGTTAAAGTAGAGTGTGGAGGGTATAAGGATTAGGGATAGGGTTGGAGGGTTTAGGGATAAGGGATTAGGGTTTAAGGTATAGTATTGAGTCTGTTGAGGGTTTAGGAATAGGGATAGCATTTAGGGTTTAGGGATGAGGGATTAGAGTTGAGGGATGATGGATTAGGGTTGAGGGTTGAGGGATTAGGGTTTAGGGATAAGGTTTAGGGTTGAGGGTTGAGGGATTAGGGTTTAAGGTATAGTGTTGAGGGTTTAGGGATCGGGTTTAGGGTTGAGGGATTAGGATTTGACGTTGAGGGTTGACAGTTTAGGGTTTAGGGATAGGGTTGAGGGTCGAGGGATTAGAGTTACGGGTTGAGGGATTAGGGTTTGACGTTGAGGGTTGAGGGTCGAGGTTTGAGGGTCAAGGGTTTAGGGATAGGGTTGAGGGTCAAGGGATTAGGGTTAAAGTAGAGTGTGGAGGGTATAAGGATTAGGGATAGGGTTGGAGGGTTTAGGGATAAGGGATCAGGGTTTAAGGTATAGTATGGAGTCTGTTGAGGGTTTAGGAATAGGGATATCATTTAGGGTTTAGGGATGAGAGATTAGAGTTGAGGGATGACGGATTAGGGCTGAGGGTTGAGGGATTAGGGTTTAGGGATAAGGTTTAGGGTTGAGGGTTAAGGGATTAGGGTTTAAGGTATAGTGTTGAGGGTTTAGGGATCGGGTTTAGGGTTGAGGGATTAGAGTGAAGGGTTGAGGGATTAGGATTTGATGTTGAGGGTTGAGGGTTTAGGGTTTAGGGATAAGGTTGAGGGTCGAGGGATTAGAGTTACGGGTTGAGGGATTAGGGTTTGATGTTGAGGGTTGAGGTTCGAGGGTCAAGGGTTTAGGGATAGGGTTGAGGGTCGAGGGATTAGGGTTAAAGTAGAGTGTGGAGGGTATAAGGATTAGGGATAGGGTTGGAGGGTTTACGGATAAGGGATTAGGGTTTAAGGTATAGTATCGAGTCTGTTGAGGGTTTAGGAATAGGGATAGCATTTAGGGTTTAGGGATGAGGGATTAGAGTTGAGGGATGATGGATTAGGGTTGAGGGTTAAAGGATTAGGGTTTAGGGATAGGGTTTAGGGTTGAGGGTTGAAGGATTAGGGTTTAAGGTATAGTGTTGAGGGTTTAGGAACTGGGTTTAGGGTTGAGGGATTAGAGTGAAGGGTTGAGGGATTAGAATTTAACGTTGAGGGTTTAGGGTTTAGGGTTTAGGGATAGGGTTGAGGGTCGAGGGATTAGAGTTACGGGTTGAGGGATTAGGGTTTGACGTTGAGGGTTGAGGGTCGAGGTTCGAGGGTCAAGGGTTTAGGGATAGGGTTGAGGGTCGAGGGATTAGGGTTAAAGTAGAGTGTGGAGGGTATAAGGATTAGGGATAGGGTTGGATGGTTTAGGGTATAGTGTTGAGGGTTGATGGTTTAGGGATAGGGTTTAGGTTTGAGGGGTTAGGGTTTAGGGTTGATGAATTAGGGTTTAATGTTGAGAGTTGAGGCTTGAGGCTGAGGGATAGGGTTAATGGTCAAGGGATTAGGGTTAAATAAGAGTGTCAAGGGTAGAGGGATTAGGGTTTAAGGTATAGTATCGAGTCTGATCAGAGTGGTTTAGGAATAGGGATAGCATTTAGGGTTTAGGGATGAGGGATTAGAGTTGAGGGATGACGGATTAGCGTTGAGGGTTGAGAGATTAGGGTTTAGGGATAAGGTTTAGGGTTGAGGGATTAGGGTTTAAGGTATAGTGTTGAGGGTTTCTTTCGTCAAATTTAGATTTATGGGTTCGATTATATTGATTGCCTCTCCAATTTTGGGGTGTGGATGTTTTGGAATCAATCAGGAAGTCTTCAGGAGACTTTGTGGAAGTGGATTGGAAATCGCTTGACAGAACCCCTATTATTTATGCTTGGATAAGGATTTGTTACAAACTAGAACTTCTACTTCCAAAGAAGATCTGTCTTTCTTCCTCGATGGGCATTTTCTATCAAGAACTTGATTATGAGGGCTTGCCCCTTCATTGTTATACCTATCATATGGCGGAGCATCTGGCAAGCTCTTGCAGGAAATAGGAAAAGTTCTCCCTCAAAAACCTTGTGGTCATTCAAGTTTGAAGGGGAAGGTTTGGAAAGAGATGTGATCAATCTATAGCAGAACAAAACGCGAGCGCATTATAATGCGCTCACGTTTTGTCTTGCTATTGAAACGGTAAAAAAGTGTTGACCCCCGTGATCCAGGCCCACATGCTCTGTTTTCTTACTTATTCTACGAGTGCTCTGACAAAAAAGAAGTGCGTTCATGCTATTGGGAAGTTCACATGCACATTTGACACATTGTACCACCTTTGCATGATCTTTCCACCACCTTTTCTTCTTTGCCAACTTGAGAAGGAGGAAATAACATAGTTTTCACACCAAGTTTGATATATATCTATTCAAATTTCAATTTTTGTAGTGTTGCAATGTTAATTGTGATTCAATTTTAAGAATTTAACATTATAGATTGGTTAATAGTATTGTTGTTAGTAATTATATTTGAGTGTTATTCAATTTAACATTGAAAAGGAAGCAAGCGGTGAAAAACTCAAATTGTTGAGGAGTTTGATGCAAGAAAAAAAAAACACTACATAATTGGGTACTCTCTCCATTCAAATCTTCATTTTTTAGGTATGTCAAGTTATATGCATGTTCTTTACATTTTCCTTATTTCAGATTGAATTACTTTATCATGCTTTATCATACATGTTTAAAATAGACACATTCCCAATCAAGAAAGCAACCTAGAATCTCACATGATGCCATGTATATTTTCTACACTTGGGCTCTTTAATAATTGTGTAATAAACAGACCTTAACATACCATGATGTCAAACTATACAAGAATAAATCCTTACAACATAATAAAAATACAATCCCACTATTATCTTGTATTCATTTCTTAGGAACTAATATTGGTCTCTTTATCATGCTACAGACAAATTCTCCATCATGCCAAGGAAACGATCAAGAATTAAACCAACACAGGAAGAGATAGAAGCTAAGAATGCAAAGAAAGCAGTGGCTATGAGGGAACTTCGTGAGAAGAAGAAATTGGACACAATAAATGAAGACATACCAATAGGAGAAGAACCACAACCATCACAGAGAGATATGGTATTGGCGGCACAAAGAGAACGAAAGCAAAAACTTCATAGTACGAGAGATTTGAATACCATAGTTGGAGACACGTCCTCTACCGCAAGTCAACATGTAGGGACACCATCTACCACATCTCAAATTGAGAGTACATCATCACTCACATGTGATGAAGGAGGTACGCCATCGTTCCCACCTCAACCTCAAGGTATGTCATCTATTCCATCTTCAATCGAAGGTATGCCATCTAACCCATCTCATTTAAATATTGATGAAATTCCTAATGTTGAGATGAATTTACCTAACTTAACACCACCTAGAATTTTGCATAGAAAGCCAAAGTATTTGATTGATATTGATGAGAATATTTTGCAGCCAATGAAAGGTAAGATTTCAAAACACACTTGTAGAAGATATGCTAATAAGATTTGGAGATTGTTCTTTGAAAAGTTAAATGAGACTGCAAGATGTCAACTATTTGTTGAAATGATGCGAAGTATAAAGTATAGGTCTATCATGAAGATTCTTGGGTTGAGAACATCAGAGGCTTCAAGTGAAAAATCTATTGTTAAGAATCTAATGAGTGCGTATGAGAGTGTGGGTAACACCTCACGCACAAAAGATAGTAATGCAACACGGCGTGTGATTACATCGACTATAGTAAGTAGTCAAACAAGGAAAGCTCGTCTCATTAGAAAGACGAGTCAACAATTGAGAATTAATAGGAAAACTTTATTAAGAGCCGTTGGAAGACGCCAAAGAATTGAGGACACTAATGCCAATGAATTATTGGCGTTCTCGGGGAGACTACCACGAAAAGATAAACCAATTGTTGAAGCATTAAGATCACTAATTGAAGACTTTTGGAAGAATTACACAAGGGTATCTCCGAATCAAATGGATGTGGTAAGAAGGAGAATTGGTAGTCAGAACCGTGAGCCACATCCAAAGCATTTTTTGGATGAGACTCAAACACAGTTTTATGGTAAATTTCTAAAGAAGTATCCTCATTAAAATTTGTCAAAGATATTTTGAAATGCTAAAACCTTTCTATGTTAAAATAAATCACACACGCACTACTTGTTGTTGTAGATTACATATTGAATTTTTTAACCATTTTGATGCTTATAGGTCTATATGTTTGGATATGCATACTAACAATGATTTGCAGGGTTGTGCCATATGTGCCCCACCAACATCTTCAAGAGACTTCATATCAAGAATTTTATGTGAAAGAGAGGAAGGTCAAATATTCTACAAGAAATTATGCTTGGATGGCACATGTCATCATTGCGGTGGCTTGCAACATTTGCCAATATGTGAACATATGGAAAGAACACATGCAGTTGGAAATGAACTAGTAGAGTTTGGCAAGCATAAAACAGTGGCATACAATACAAAAGATGGTAAAGAAGCAAAGATGTGTGAATTGGTTATTGAAAAGATTCCAGTGTATCAGTTTATGCCTATATTTCGTGACAACATAGTGTATGAGTATGCAAGACATGCCCATAGTGTATGAGTATGCAAGACATGTGCCTAAATTTGAATTGATCTTGTGATTGAAAGTTTGGTGATGTATTGGTGCGAGATGATCTTCAGTTGAAGCAATCTAAGTTCCAAGAAGGGTTTAGAAGTTATCAACCTCTTCACAAAGTTAGGCGCACTTTACAAGCTTTCTTACCCAAGAGTTGCACCTCATTAAGACAAGGCGCATCTTAACCTCCGGGATTTTTCCAAAGAAGTGCTTCAGTTTATTAGCACCTTTGGACCTTGTTTTGCACTCTGAAAAAGAAGGCACACTTTGGAGGCATTTCTAACCCAGATTGATGCCTAGGTATAGTCATCTCTCTAGAGCATTACAATGTGTTTTAAAATGAAGGACATTTCATAAGTTGGGGAATTGATCACTGAAGACCTTGGAGTGTTTGAATTACTCTAAGCAAGAAGGCGCATTTCCATGGAGTAGCATACTCTAGATAGCGCCTAATGCCATCAAGGCGCAATTCCACCCTCACTTTGGTGCCTATCATTAAGAAGGGGCATTGGGCATTCCATGAATAGTTCTGAGCGTTTGAAGTTCGTGAAATCACCAAGGAATGTTGGGCACCATGTGTATCCTCAACAAGCTTGAGTTTGCGCCTAGACAAGTTGGTGTTTATTCATGTTTTAACTTCTCTTTTGAAGCGCTTAACTTGGGAAAAAGTTATCTTGTTGTTAGTCAAGTGTTTGATGTGTTTTGGAGACTCCAAAAGACTTCCTCTTGCTAGGCGCTCTTCTTGGCAACTATAACCTTCAATTGGCGCCTAGATCTTGAAGAAAAACACTTAGACCTCAATTTTCATGCACTTAGACTTCAAGGCGCCAAAACTAGTAGGAAAATATTTGGGGAGAAACCACGCTGATAAAAGTTGGGTAAATTTGACCTTCGAGTCTGATTAGGCTCCATATAACAATATTTATATCATGTCCCTTTGCTTTATGAAACAAGCAGTATGTGTCAAGTCATAGGGATAACACTTTGGTCCTTAGAAATTTCTCTGTGACTTTTGATAAGATTATCTACTATTATATGGATGCTTGATAGTATTATCCTGATCCATTGGACTAGTGTGGCTATGAGGTTGGAAAGTGTTGCAACCTCCATCCTTTAAACTTCTCCACCTTGTTATGGGTTGTTTTGAGTATTTTCACTTGCTTTCTCTTCGAGAATATTTTCTAATGATACATGATGTGTCATAGATCATTAAACTTGATAAACAACATGGAGGGATTCTCATGCCTCCTATACTTCTTGCAAGTTTCTTTATAGATAGCTGACATCATTGTCCATCTTGGTGGTCATTTCCCTAAATATTATGATAAGATAATCCTGTTAATGAACTTTGGATTGAATGAGAATCAACATGCTTTGTCTTGACTAGAATAGTTGGGATGGACAAAAATCTATTGATTCTAGGTTGGGTTGTTAAAGGTCAAAAAGTTTTGGTGTCTAATGCCCTCTAAATCTAAATATTCAAAATTATAGTGGTTCAATAAGTTACAGCAAACAGTCAGGTAGACAATAGACTATAAGGAACAAGGACTACACATGAATCCAAAACAACACCAGTCAATAAGGACATTACAAGTAACTCAATATTACTTCCAGAGGCATTCACAAAAACAAAGGGTAGAACACAACTAGAGAATGCTAGACTGTAGTAGGGATGAGTGTCTAATGCAGAGCACACAGTGGAAGCATAGAATTATCAACTTTTGAACCTTCGAACTCACTATTGGCGAGACAACATACCATCGACGAGCTTAAAATTTCATCGTCCGATAGGCCGATGCCACCATGACTCCGTTTGATTTCACTTTTGACAAACATCCCATCATTGACTCTTATCGGTCAGACAAACCGCTATCGGTGACTTTATATCCTTTCACACCGATGTATTTGTCACTCCGATACAAGACTCTAAGTCCCTCGCCTATCGATAGGACTTAATACCATCGGCACACTCAAAAACTCTTCTGCCGACACACCGATCTCACCAATGACAACCTTCAGACCACACCCGTTGGTGAGACTCCAAACATCGGTGAACTCTAATCTCGTTGGGCCGATACACCGATGGATTTTGACTGTCGGTGTGACCCCCTTCATCGGCGAATCTCTCAACTGCTCTTCTGATGCGCCGATGGGATTATCTTTCGATACACCGATGTCTTTGACTTCGAACCACACTCGTCGGCAAGACAAACCACTATCGGCAAAGCCTAACCAAGGTCTGCCGATACGACCAACTCTTGACGTCAATACAAGGTTTTTTTGAAGGCAAAGGGTGCCTAGGCTTATGGGGCTCAATTTGATGTATTTATTGAAAGCTCAAGGTGAATTGATGCTTATTAAAAATGCCACTTAGTCCTTCATTTGCATTCTAGGCGCCATTTCCTATTGACTTATATACTCCTCATGTTAGGGTGCCATAATGAAGTGGTTTAGACAATAGGTGTGCTTCACTTACTAGAGGCTTGTTCTCCTTCCACCTTAGGCGCACTTTTATGGTGGAACAGGTGTCAATGGGCGCCTTGTCTTAAATGAATGCTCTCTCTAAGTTGGGCGCCCTTTTGAGGTTTTATGAGTTGCAAATTGCGCCTTAACCCTTCATGCTTGTTGCTCAATGTTTGAATGTTTAAGAAAGTCTCCTTTAGGCGCTCATCTTAATGACTTTTTCTCAAGGCGCAATCATCCTAATGACTTGGATATTCATCCTAGTGTTTCAGGATATCAGGCTACCAGACTTAGTCATTTTTAGAATCTCAAACATAAAGAATAACATGATGATTCATTTTTTTGTATTGCATATAGTTGACATTGTATGCTACTCATAAAGAATATTAATATTTTCTGTTCAACATGATTCATTTTTTTTTTTAAATACAACTTTTATCTTTTAGTTCCAAAATGAGGTTTAGGTGATACTTGAATAACAATAGGTTGCTTATTGGATCAACAAACATCCTATGTAATACAGTTGGACTTTAAATATTTGAAGTAGCCATCTACAAATATCCATTCAAACGTGGATTTATAATGCAAGTATGGACGCCATCAATAAAAAAGATTTGTTTTAACCAAATATCCATATAGGCATACATCAATATCTATCAATATAAGTATAACATATATACAAAATACCTATATAGGCTTACAAGAATGCCATATAGGCATACAATGTCAACTATATACAATACAAAATATATGTCCACAAATGTCATATAGGCATACAACAAAGGAACACAATAAAAAGTCATTCCCCTCTGGCTGGTGAAGAGAATAGATCACGGGCAGCCTTTGATCTTCTAGGGGATGGAGACGCGCATGTGGGTGGTCTACTACAAACCCGAGGGCTACTCCTATTTAATTCTTCCTGCATCTTTAGTTGTTACAATAAAAAGTATAGACATTAATATATAGAAATTACATGTTATAAAAAATGAAACATTTAACAAAATAATCACTTACCGCTAACATATAATCTGTCTCCTCACTTGCCTCAGTAGCAGGAATAGGCCCTGGTGATGTCATGTCCTATAGAAACCATCCAGTTAGAAATTAAACTTCAAATCAATAATCTTTTGATTTTTCAAAAATAGACAACTATAACAATGAATGTAAATTGAAATTTACTAATCTGCAATACAAAAAAATGAATCATCATGTTATTCTTTATGTTTGAGATCCTGAAAATGACTAAGTCTGGTAGCCTGATATCTTGAAACACTAGGATGAATATCCAAGTCATTAGGATGATTGCGCCTTGAGAAAAAGTCATTAAGATGAGCGCCTAAAGGAGACTTTTTTAAACATTCAAACATTGAGCAACAAGCATGAAGGGTTAAGGCGCAATTTGTAACTCATAAAGCCTCAAAAGGGCGCCCAACTTAGAGAGAGCATTCATTTAAGACAAGGCGCCCATTGACACCTGTTCCACCATAAAAGTGTGCCTACGATGGAAGGAGAACAAGCCTCTAGTCAGTGAAGCACACTTATTGTCTAAACCACTTCATTATGGCACCCTAGCATGAGGAGGAGTATATAAGTCAATAGGAAATGGTGCCTAGAATGCAAATGAAGGACTAAGTGGCATTTTCAATAAGCATCAATTCACCTTGAGCTTTCAATAAATATATCAAATTGAGCCCCATTCGCCTAGGCACCCTTTGCCTTCAAAAGAACCGTGTATCGATGTTAAGAGTTGGCCATATCAACGTATCGGCAGACCTTGGTTAGGCTTTGCCGATAGTGGTCTGTCTTGCTGACGAGTGTGGTTCGAAGTCGAAGACATCGGTGTATTAGAAGATAATCCCAGCGGCACATCAGAAGAGCAGTTGAGAGATTCGCCGATAAAGGAGGTCACACCGACAGTCGAAATCCATCGGTGTATCGGCCCAACGAGATTAGAGTTCACTGATGTTTGGAGTCTCACCAATGGGTGTGGTCTGAAGGTTGTCATTGGTGAGATCGGTGTGTCAGCAGAAGAGTTTTTGAGTGTGCCGATGGTATTAAGTCCTACCGATAGGCGAGGGACTTAGAGTCTCGTATTGGAGTGACAAAGACATCGGTGTGAAAGGATATAAAGTCACCGATAGCGGTCTGTCTGACCGATAAGAGTCAATGATGGGATGTTTGTCAGAAGTGAAATCAAACGGAGTCATGGTGGCATCGGCCTATCAGACGATGAAATTTTAAGCTCACCGATGGTATATTATCTCGCCAATAGTGAGTTTGAAGGTTCAACAATTGATAATTCTATGCTTCCACTGTGTGCTCTGCATCAGACACTCATCCCTACTACAGTCTAGCATTCTCTAGTTGTATTCTCCCCTTTGTTTTTGTGAACGCCTCCGGAAGTAATGTTGAGTTACTTGTGATGTCCTTATTGACTGGTGTTGTTTTGGATTCATGTGTAGTCCTTGTTCCTTATAGTCTATTGTCTACCTGACTGTTTGTTGTAACTTATTAAACCACTATGATTTTGAATATTTAGATTTAGAGGGCATTAGACACCAAAACTTTTTGACCTTTAACAACCCAACCTAGAATCAATAGATTTTTGTCCATCCCAACTATTCTAGTCAAGACAAAGCATGTTGATTCTCATTCAATCCAAAGTTCATTAACAAGATTATCTTATCATAATATTTAGGGAAATGACCACCTAGATGGACAATGATGTCAGCTATCTATAAAGAAACTTGCAAGAAGTATAGGAGGCATGAGAATCCCTCCATGTTGTTTATCAAGTTTAATGATCTATGACACATCATGTATCATCAGAAAATATTCTCGAAGAGAAAGCAAGTGAAAATACTCAAAAGAACCCATAACAAGATGGAGAAGTTTAAAGGATGGAGGTTGCAACACTTTCCAACCTCATAGCCACACTAATCCAATGGATCAAGATAATACTATCAAGCATCCACATAATAGTAGATAATCTTATCAAAAGTCACAAAGAAATTTCTAATGACCATAGTGTTATCCGTATGACTTGACACATACTGCTTGTTTCATAAAGCAAAGGGACATGATATAAATATTGTTGTTATATGGAGCCTAATCAGACTCGGAGGTTAAATTTACCCAACTTTTATCAGCGTGGTTTCCCCCCAAATATTTTCCTACTAGTTTTGGTGCCTTCTAGTCTAAGTGCATGAAAATCATTCTGAGTTGGCAACTTAATCCAATGACTTGACACGGATCCCAAAACCACCTATTGGACCAATAGGATCCTAGGCGCTTACTTCATGCATTATGATTTCTAGGCGTCAGTTTGATGCTCCATCACAAGGAAAGTGCGCCCACACTTGCAAGTGTTTTTCTTTAGGATCTAGGCGCCAGTTGAAGGTTGTAGTTGCCAAGAAGAGTGCCTAGCAAGAGGAAGTCTTTTGGAGTCTCCAAAACACATCAAACACTTGACTAACAACAAGATAACTTTTTCCCAAGTTAGGCGCTTCAAGAGGGAAGTTAAAACATGAATAAGCGCCAACTTGTCTAGGCGCAAACTCAAGCTTGTTGAGGATACACATGGCGCCCAACATTCCTTGGTGATTTCACGAATTTCAAACGCTCAGAACTGTTCAAGGAATGCCCAATGCCCCTTCTTGATGATAGGCACCAAAGTGAGGGTGGAATTGCGCCTTGATGGCATTAGGTGCTATCTAGAGTATGCTACTCCATGGAAATGCGCCTTCTTGCTTAGAGTAATTCAAACACTCCAAGGTCTTCAATGATCAATTCCCCAACTTATGAAATGTCCTCCTTCATTTTAAAACACATTGTAATGCTCCAGAGAGATGACTATACCTAGGCATCAATCTAGGTTAGAAATGCCTCCAAAGTGCGCCTTCTCTTTCAGAATGCAAAACAAGGTCCAAAGGTGCTAATAAACTGAAGCGCTTCTTTGGAAAAGTCCCGGAGGTTGAGATGCGCCTTGTCTTAATGAGGTGCAACTCTTGGGTAAGAAAGCTTATAAAGTGCGCCTAACTTAGTGAAGAGGTTGATAACTTCTAAACCCTTCCGGGAGCTTAGATTGCTTCAACTGAAGATCATCTTGCACCAATACATCACCAAACTTTCAATCACAAGATCAATTCAAACTTTGGCGCTCATTAAGAGTCTTTCCAATGTTGGCGCATCTGAGAGGTTAAACTGGCAAGAGATGGCGCCTAGCTTCCTAGACCTTGTTTCAATATGTTTGAGTTCCAAAGTTGACTCAATGATATCAAGATGGTGCCATAGAGTCTTTGGACTAGTTCCTTAGAGTTTCAAAAACATTCTGGCTCCTTGAAAATTCCTCCTACATGCTTGGGCGCCATTTCAAGGTCCTGGAACCATGATGTAGCGCCTTATTGCTCTAGGCGCCCATTCATGATTGTGCAACTTGAGATTGGCGCCTAGAGTGAATAAGCTTTCATCCTAACTTAATACATTGCCTCCTTCTGATGATTTTTGGGGCAGCAGAAAACCTTTCACCACGGGCAAATACCTCACAGATATAAAAAACTGAGAGAGGTTATTGTAGAGGCACTCTACGTGATCACGTTGCCTCAGCGGGATTGTTTCTAAGTGACAGTTTTCGAGTAACATCTCGTCAAATATTGCTACCTTTTTGTAATTTGGACTTTTCAGGGATATCGTCAGTACAATGTAGCTCGGACTGTTTCGACATGTTTGGGTGAAAACCAGGACCATGCCTAGCGTAAATGTACCCATCTAGATGCGTTGGAATAGTCAGTTTGGTCACATCAGGGGCAGGACGAAAGTTACACCCCTTTGCAACTTTACACTGCCTCCTTCTGACGATTTTTGGGGCAGCAAAAATCCTTTCACCACGAGCAAATGCCTCAGAGATATAAAACTGAGAGAGATTATTGTAGAGGCACTCTATGTGATCGCATTGCCTTAGACGGAATGTTTCTAAGTGACGATTTTCAAGTAGCATCTCGTCAAATATTGCTGCCTTTTTGCACTTTGGACTCTTTAGGGATATCGTCGGTATAATGTAACTCGAACTGTTTCGACATGTTTGGGTGAAAACCAGGACTATGTCTAGCGTAAATGTACCCATGCGGACGCGTTGGAACATTCGGTTTGGTCGCATCAGGAGCAGGACGAAAGTTACACCCCTTTGCAACTTTACACTACCTCCTTCTGACAATTTTTGGGGCAGCAGAAAACTTTTCACCACAGGGAAATGCCTCAGAGATATAAAAAATTGAGAGAGGTTATTGTAGAGGCACTCTACATGATCGCGTTGCCTCAGACGGAATGTTTCTAAGTGACAGTTTTTGAGTAACATCTTGTCAAAGATTGTTGCCTTTTTCACTTTGGACTCTTCAGGGATATCGTCGGTACAATGTAGCTCAAACTGTTTCGACATGTTTGGGTGAAAAAAAGGACCATGCCTAGCGTAAATGTACCCATCCGGACACGTTGGAAAAATCAGTTTGGTCACATCATGAGCAGGACGAAAGTTACACCCCTTTGCAACTTTACACTGCCTCCTTCTGAAGATTTTTGGGGCAGCAGAAAACCTTTCACCACAGACAAATGCCTCAGAGATATAAAAAAACCAAGAGAGGTTATTGTAGAGACACTCTACGTGATTGCGTTGCCTCAGACGGAATGTTTCTAAGTGACACGGTTTTTGAGTAATATCTCATCAAAGATTGTTGCCTTTTTGCACTTTGGACTCTTCAGGGATATTGTCGGTACAATGTAGCTAGGACTGTTTCGACATGTTTGGGTGAAAAATAGTACCATGCCTAGTGTAAATGTACCCATCTGGACGCGTTGGAATAGTCAGTTTGGTCGCATCACGAGCAGGACGAAAGTTACACCCCTTTGCAACTTTACACTGCCTCCTTCTGATGATTTTTGGGGCAGCAGAAAACCTTTCACAACAGGCAAATGCCTCAAAGATATAAAAAACTGAATGAGGTTATTGTAGAGGCACTCTACATGATCACGTTGCCTCAGACAGAATATTTCTAAGTAACACGGTTTTCGAGTAACATCTCGTCAAAGATTGCTGTCTTTGTGCACTTTGGACTCTTCAGGGATATCGTCGGAACAATGTAGCTCGGACTGTTTCGACATGTTTGAGTGAAAAACAGGACCATGCCTAGCGTAAATGTACCCATCCGGATGCGTTGGAACAGTCAGTTTGGTCGCATCATGAGCAGGACACCAAAAATGCAAAAGTTGCTTTATGCAACTTGACAACATTGACATTCTTTTGCAACATGACTCAAGGACTCAAACTGACCCCAAATGACTCAAAGTGACTTAAAATCACCTTGATTTTGGCGCCCAATGTACATTATAGAGGTCGAGGCGCTCCTTATCATTCAAACATCTTAGATGAGCGCATAGGAAAAGAAAAAGCTCTAAGTTTCATCATCATAAGCGCCTAATATCAAGAGACTTTAATGGCTCAAACCTTAGCATGGAGTCCTAAGGTGCATTTCATTTCTCCTTTCATCTATTTTGGTGCCCTTATGTAGATTTTACAACTTGATTTGGCGCCATGTATGTGAAGGAAGATCTAAAGGCATGAAAGTGGATGTCATTTTGCAAGAGTTTAGATCATCAAAATTGAAAGAAATAAGTCTATTAAGCTTGGGCGCCCTTGGTCTTCTTTTCATTCATTATGAGCGTCTTGGGAGAATGGTATATAGGTCATCATCATGATTGGGCACCCTAGATCCAAAGTGTTGGAGAGATCATCAAATGGTGTCTAGAGGAAGTAGGGTGAGTTATGAGTTTGGTCGCATCAGGAGCAAGACACCAAAAATGCATAACATGATGATATAAAAATGTGTATATGTAAAAATGCAAGAGGAAATAAAAAAAAGACAAACCTTACAAATTAATGTGCATACTTACAACTCAATGTAATATGACTTTACAAAATCAATGTGAATACTTACAAATTAATCCAATGAACCATCCGGGGCTGCTCTACTCTTTATTGTGTCAAGTATTATTTTATGGTCAGACTCACGCACCTTCCACAAGATTTTGTTCAAAGGTCTACCCCGATACTTTATCAAACGAACATTGGATGCCATGATAAGAGTCGAGTAATGAAAAATCTTCCGATGCGTGTCAAAGTCCTGAAATAGCCAAATATTAACTCTTATGTGGGTACCTTCTAAGTTATGTTCCAATAATAACCACTGAGCCTGTAGGGTATTCGATGTTTTCTGCATCTGTAACAGGGACCTCCAATTTCTTTTTAGCCTCAACATGACATAAGTAATAATCTGTTCCCTCTTCATTATCTTCATCTGCAATAATTGCATATACGTGCCCTACATTGATATGTGTAGCAAATTAGATGAAATTAGTCAACATTACAAAAACACTACAAAGTAAGATGACATTACCTGGTTGAACTAGATGAAATTAGATGCATATACGTGCCCTATATTACCTAGTTGAACTAAATCTGATGTGGTCAAAATCAACTGATGATTCCATCTGTGTTAGTTACAGTGTCGTCGGGGGTCGATACGTGTCAAGTGGGCTAAGATAACTTAACTGCCATTCGTCAACCCACTCCTTTGACTTGCACTCATCCCAGACTTGAATTGTACAGGACGAACAAAAGCATGACATCTTTCGTGTATGGATACTCCATGAACCTGCAATTGAGCTTCTTAAAGAGTGCATCTCATTTGATCCTATCAGTGTACAACAGTCCTCATATGGTGCAATGTTAGTATCATCTATCAACCAAAAAAATCTACGAACTAAAGACTTACCTTCATTACCTGGACCCATGGAAGCATTACTCATGGTATAGCACATTTCACAGTTGAGTATATTGTCTTTTCATTGATGCCAAAATGGTAGTGACATCAGTAACATGGTCTTCATCAGGTGACATGGTCTTCATGGTAATGACATCAGTAACATGGTCTTCATCAGTGCATGGTTTTCAGATCTCTCAGTTTTGATCTATAATGACATCAGTGCATGGTTTTCAGATCTCTCAGTTTTGATAAGTAATATTATCAATTTTGAATCAGGGCAAGGGCTTGTATCATTTGACAAAAGTTAATATGCATTATATTAACTCCATCTACATTGGCTTCATGACAGTGGCAGATCTGATGAAGTATGGTGTTCATTTCAGTGCTATAGTATTTGAAGTATATGAAGTATGTCAAGGTTTATAGTATTTGAAATGGTAAGTGTGTTTGCTTAACACTTGACTAGTCTTAAACATTATGCTCAACATTTATCTTACTTAACCCTATTGCCCGTCATCACACTTTGCACTTTATGTTATAATTTCAAAGTGACCGGCGAGAGCAGTTTAGTTCCAAGTGATGACCGGCTGGAGGCATCATTAGTCGTGGTGGGGTAAGTCATATGGACCCCGATCCCCTAGCGCAAACGGTGGACATAAAGTTGTGTTTAAAGCCATCGCATCCAACGATCAGGGTTTAAATTGAGTTTGGCGGGCACCGCAGATCGGAGGGTTGGGTTTTAAATAGAAAGTATCTTCAAACGGTTAGTTCTTGCCTTTAAAGTTGACGTTCACTGTTGTTCAAAAGGCAATAAAACATGTTATTCTTGACTTTTCTCATCGAAGTTCAAGGGGCATTGAAGTTGATTTTTGTGTGAAGGAAAGAGTGAGGTTTAGAATATTTCTAATTGAGAGGAATATGAAAAGGCAGAGTTCTTCGAAGGGGATTTATTTTTTCTTGTTTTGTTGTTTGATTTTTATGAGAGAATATGATAAGATTGAGATAAAACATGATGTTGAAGTTGAACCGATTTTGAAGAGATTATATGATGGAATCTCATCTTGTATAAGATTTGATTTTTGAATTGCAGGTGAGTAAGAGTTGCAGATAAGAGATGATTGAAGATTGTAAGAAGTTTTTGGAGAATAGAATTTTTGTTTTGAAATGTATTTTTGCAGGAATGAAGAATCATTTTTCAGGGAATTATGTTGAGATTTTGAAAGAATGTTGATTCAATAAATGAATGGAGTCCTTCAATGATCATGATGGATTAATGTTTGTTCAGAGAAAGTGAAGGTGATGAAAGACAATAATTTCTCAAAGAGGGTAAATTGTTCAATTTTGCACAGAGAGAAAGCTCAAGAAATGGTGAATTAGTTTGAGATTGTTTTGCAGAGGTATGAAGTATTTTGAAGATCAAAATTGAATGACTGTAGGTGTTGAAGACAGTTAAAGGTTGATTGCAAAGAATTTATTTTGTTTGTCTTAAAAGGGAGAAATAAGGTTTTATTTTTATTGAAACGGGGAAATCCCCTGAGTTATAATTTTCATTGAATGTTGATGTTGTAATGTCAGTGAGACATGCAGAGAAGTACAATATGCCAGTGAGGCAGTTGAGTGGTTTTTATACCCCAGGAGGGTTTTCCACTCGGGAAATTTCTTGTGTCAAGTTTTGTGTTGATACTCTGCATATTTTCTTTGTTTTATCTGAAGAATTCTACAATTGTGAATTTAAATTAAGAAAAGGAGTAAAAAGTGTTAAAATTGTTAACAACACTGATTCACCCCCCCCCCTCTCAGTGTTGAGTGTATTCCTACAAGTATCATCTATCAACCAAAAAAATCTACGAACTAAAGACTTACCTTCATTACCTGGACCCATGGAAGCATTACACCACTCGACAATCGATTTTGCATCTATCAACTTTGCATTGTCTTTATACTTTAACTCTTCTCGTGCTATGGCTCTTTTGATACATGCTCCTGCACTATCATGCTCCCCCTTTCCATGCCCGGCCTCACAAAAGTTCCACATATGTTGAATACCTGTAAAATTATGCCTCCTCAGCCAATAGAAATTCTGTGAGTTCTTGAATTGTGACGCACAGTTATCCGACCATATGATATGCTCACTGAATGATATGCCCCTTCTAGCCAAATCATTGTAGAACACCTGAAAGCAACCTTGCACGAACTCCGTAGAATGCATACGATCATCACTAATATAGAAATTATACTCCCTTATGGTGTTTCTGTCATCCTCTGTACTATCATTCGTATGAAGTTGTAATATTGTGATTGCACCTCATGCTGTGGCTGTAGACTGTAGTTCTCTGCAAATTCGACGACTAAAACAATGCTACCAACCAGAAATGTGTCCTTACAAAACTTGAATTGCAAGTCCAACCATCGAGCTCTATGGGCATGTCTTGCATACTCATATACTATGCTGTCACGAAATATAGGCATAAACTAATACACTAAAATCTTTTCAATAACCAATTCACACCTCTTTGCTTCTTTACCATCTTTTGTATTATATGCCACTGTTTTATACTTGTCAAACTCTACTAGTTCGTTTCCAACCGCATGTGTTTTTTCCATATGTTCACATATTGGCAAATGTTGCAAGCCACCACAACAATGGCATGTGCCATCCAAGCGTAATTTCTTGTAGATTATTTGACCTTCCTCTCTTTCACATAAAATTCTTGATATGAAGTCTCTTGAAGATGTTGGTGGGGCACATATGGCACAACCCTGCAAATTATTGTTAATATGCATATCTAAACATATAGACCTATAAGTATCAAAATGGTTAGAAAATTCAATATGTAATCTACAACAAGTAGTGCGTGTGTGATTTATCTTAACATAGAAAGGTTTTAGCATTTCAAAATATCTTTAACAAATTTTAATTTGCGGATACTTCTCTAGAAATTTACCATAAAACTGTGTTTGAGTCTCATCCAAAAAATGCTTTGGATGTGGCTCGCGATTCTGACTAATGATTCTCCTTCTTACCACATCCCTTTGATTCGGAGATACCCTTGTGCAATTCTTCCAAAAGTCTTCAATTAGTGATCTCAATACTTCAACAATTGGTTTATCTTTTCGTGGTAGTCTCCCCAAAAATGCCCATAATTCATTGACATTAGTGTCCTCAATTCTTTGGCGTCTTCCAACGGCTCTTAATAAAGTTTTCCTATTAATTCTCAATTGTTGACTCGTCTTTCTAATGAGACAAGCTTTCCTCGTTTGACTACTTACTATAGTCGATGTAATCACACGTCGTGTTGCATTACTATCTTTTGTGCGTGAGGTGTTACCCACACTCTCATACGCACTCATTAGATTCTTGACAATAGATTTTTCACTTGAAACCTCCGATGTTCTCAACCTAAGAATCTTCATGATAGACCTATACTTTATACTTCGCATCATTTCAACGAATAGTTGACATCTTGCAGTCTCATTTAACTTTTCAAAAAACAATCTCCAAATCTTATTAGCATATCTTCTACAAGTGCGTTTTGGAATCTTACCTTCCATTGGCTGCAAAATATTCTCATCATTATCAATCAAATACTTTGGCTTTCTATGCAAAATTCTAAGTGGTGTTAAATTAGGTAAATTCATCTCAACATTAGGAATTTCATCAATATTTAAATGAGATGGGTTATATGGCATACCTTCGATCGAAGATGGAATAGATGACATACCTTGAGGTTGAGGTGGAAACAATGGCATACCTCCTTCATCACATGTGAGTGATGATGTACACTCAACTTGAGATGTGGTAGATGGTGTCCCTACATGTTGACTTGTGGTAGAGGACGTGTCTCCAACTATGGTATTCAAATCTCTCGTACCACGAAGTTTTTGCATTCGTTCTCTTTGTGCCGCCAATACTATATCTCTTTGTGATGGTTGTGGTTCTTCTTCAATTGGTATGTCTTCATTTATCGTTTCCAATTTCCTCTTCTCACGAAGTTCCCTCATAGCCACTGCTTTCTTCGCATTCTTAGCTTCTAACTCTTCCTGTGTTGGTTTAATTCTTGATCGTTTCGTCATGACAGAATTTGTCTGTAGCATGATAAAGAGACCAATATTAGTTCCTAAGAAATGAATACAAGATAATAGTGGGATTGTATTTTTTTTATGTTGTAACGATTTATTCTTGTATAGTTTGACATCATGGTATGTTAAAGTCTGTTTATTACACAATTATTAAAGAGCCCAAGTGTAGAAAATATACCTGGCATCATGTGAGATTGTAGGCTACTTTCTTGATTGGGAATGTGTCTATTTTAAACATGTATGATAAAGCATGATAAAGTAATTCAATCCGAAATAAGGAAAATGTAAAGAACATGCATGTAAAGACTTGACATACCTAAAAAATGAAGATTCGAATGGAGAGAGTACCCAATTATGTAGTGTTTTTTTCTTCTTGCATCAAACTCCTCAACAATTTGAGTTTTTCACTTGCTTCTTTTTCAATGTTAAATTGAATAACACTCGAATATAATTACTAACAAAAATACTATTAACGAATCTATAATGTTAAATTCCTAAAATTGAATCACAATTAACATTGCAACACTACAAAAATTGAAACTTGAATAGATATATATCAAACTTGGTGTGAAAACTATGTTATTTCTTCCTTCTCAAGTTGGCAAAGCAGAAAAGGTGGTGGAAAGATCATGCAAAGGTGGTACAATGTGTCAAATGTGCATGTGAACTTCCCAACAACATGAAAGCACTTCTTTTTTGTCGGAGCACGCACAAAATCAATAAGAAAATAGAGCATGTGGGCCTGGATCACGAGGGTCAACACTTTTTTACCGTTTCAATAACAAGACAAAACGCGAGTGCGTTTTGTCCTGCTATAGATTGATCACATCCTTTGCATTGATCACATCTCTTCCAAACCTTCCCCTTCAGACTTGAATGACCACAAGGTTTTTGAGGGAGAACTTTTCATGTTTCCTGCAAGAGCTTGCCAGATGCTCCGCCATATGATAGGCATAAAAATGAAGGGGCAAGCCCTCATAATCAAGTTCTTGATAAGAAAATGCCCATCAAGAAAGAAAGACAGATCTTCTTTGGAAGCAGAAGTTCTAGTTTGTAACAAATCCTTATCCAAGCATAAATAGCAGGGGTTCTAGCCAAATCATCCCTAAAGCCTCAACCCTCAATCCTTAAACCTTATCCCTAATCCCTCTACCCTCGACACTCTAACCCTAACCTCGACATTAAATGCTAATCCGTCAACCCTAAACCCTAATCCATCAACCCTAAACCCTATCCCTAAACCCTCAACCCTCAACACTATACCTTAAACCCTAATCCCTCAACCCTAATCCCTCATCCCTCAACTCTAATCCCTCATCCCTAAACCCTAAATGATATCCCTATTCATAAACCCTCAACAGACTCAATACTATACCTTAAACCCTAATCCCTTATCCCTAAACACTCCAACCCTATCCCTAATCCTTATACCCTCCACACTCTACTTTAACCTATTCCCTCGACCCTCAACCCTATCCCTAAACCCTTGACCCTCGAACCTCAACCCTCAACCCTCAACCCTAATCTGTCATCCTTCAACTCTAATCCATCATCCCTAAACCGTAAATGCTATCCCTATTCCTAAACCCTCAACATACTCGATACTATACTTTAAACCCTAATCCCTTATCCCTAAACCCTCCAACCCTATCCCTAATCCTTATACCCTCCACACTCTACTTTAACCCTAATCCCTCGACCCTCAACCCTATCCCTAAACCCTTGACCCTCGAACCTCAACCCTCAACCCTCAACATCAAACCCTAATCCCTCAACCCTTAACTCTGATCCCTTGACCCTCAACCCTATCCCTAAACCCTAAACCCTCAACCCTCAACATCAAATCCTAATCCCTCAACCCTTCACTCTAATCCCTTAACCCTAAACCCTCAACACTATACCTTAAACCCTAATCCCTCAACCCTAAACCCTAATCCCTCAACCCTCAACCCTAATCCGTCATCCCTCAACTCTAATCCCTCATCCCTAAAGCCTAAATGCTATCCCTATTCCTAAACCCTCAACAGATTCGATACTATACCTTAAACCCTAATCCCTTATCCCTAAACCCTCCAACCCTATCCCTAATCCTTATACCCTCCACACTCTACTTTAACCCTAATCCCTCGACCCTCAACCTTATCCCTAAACCCTTGTCCCTCGAACTTCAACCCTCAACGTCAAACCCTAATCCCTCAACCCTTAACTCTGATACCTCAACCCTCAACCCTATCCCTAAACCCTAAACCCTAAACCCTCAACCCTCAACGTCAAATCTTAATCCCTCAACCCTTCACTCTAATCCCTCAACCCTAAACCCTATCCCTAAACCCTCAACACTATACCTTAAACCCTAATCCCTCAACCCTAACCCTAAACCCTAATCCCTCAACCCTAATCCGTCATCCCTCAACTCTAATCTCTAATCCCTAAACTCTAAACACTATCCCTATTCCTAGACCCTCAACGGGCTTGATACTATACCTTAAACCCTAATCCCTTATCCCTAAACCCTCCAACCCTATCCCTTAACCCTAATCCCTCGACCCTCAACCCTATCCCGAAACCCTCAACCCTCGAACCTCAATGTACTCAACCCTCAACGTCAAACCCTAATCCCTCAACCCTTAACTCTAATCCCTCAACCCTTGACCCTTAAAACTTGAACCCTAAAACCTATCCCTACACGCTCAACACTCGACACTATATCTTAAACCCTAATCCCTTAACCCTCATCCCTAAAGCCTCAACCCTAAATCATTAAACCTTCAACCCTAAACCCTATCCCTAATCCCTCTACCCTTGACACTCTACCTTAAACCTAATCCTTCGACCCTTAACCCTAAACACTATCCCCAAAGCCTCAACCCTAAACCCTAATCCCTAATCCCTCTACCCTCAACACTCAACCTTAAACCTAATCCCTCAACCCTTAACCCTAAACGCTATCCCTAAAGCCTCAACCCTAAACTCTAATCCTTATCCTTAAACTCTAAATCCTATCCCTAAACGCTCAACCCTCAACCTTAAACCTTAATCACTCAATCTTTATCCACCCCTCTCCTCCCCTATCTGGCTCACTCCCATCTCTACCCTCCTCTGCCCTTGACACTATACATACATACATATAGGCATACATAGATACATACATACATACATATTGGCATACATAGATACATACATACAGGCATACATACATACATACATGATTAATAGCCTTGAACATAAAAAATTTAAAGGGAACATAACGCGAATGTCAAACATGACAAACAATAGACTTGCGGAAAAGGAAAAATGCAAAGCAAAACATAACGCGCTCGCGTTATGTCTTACTTTGGGAATCCCAAGCCTTAGGCTTGGGATTTGCTTTGGATTTCCAACCCAAAGGCTTGGAGTGCCTTTTGAACAGTCACAGTCGTGTTTTTCCAAATTCTTCAAAATTTTACATAATTTCGTTTGTGATAACCCTCAGATTTGCACGTGTTTCAATGTCAAACAAATCAAACCCCTGGGTAATGTTAGGCTTTCTCTTAGCTATTTGACGATGTGATTTTTTTCACATTTTAACAATGTTAAGCCTTTCATCTTTAATTTCTTTTGTTTGTGTCCGTTTTTGTGCAAAAACCACTGTTTGGTCTTTTTTTCATTGTAAATTAACTATTCATTGAAATTTCAAAAAAATTACATATTTAGAAACTAGACTCCATTCTACAAATATTAAAAAAAGAAAAAAATGATTTTCAATTAGTTTTCAAAATTTATAAGGGTAGCACGTCCAAAATTCTATTTTTTAGGATGTGTCCACTTTGAAAATTAGTAAAAAATCAAATATTCATCAAAAAATTATCAAAAAAATCAGGCATAAACTACATGCTATTAGCTAATTTCTCACTGAAGCGATTTTAAAAATACCAAAAAAAAGTTGACCTTTTGAAGGAGCCACAAAACATGTTATGTTATTTTTTTGACAGAAACAACACCAATTTCTGTGGCTCCCTCTTTTGAACCCCTTAATCAATGTCATTTTCAAAAAAAAAATAGTAGTTTAAAAAGTAGACTCGGAGCACTACGAACATTGTTTTGGTTGCATCTCCAAATTTTGAGTGTAACTATGCTCAATTTCTCATCCAAGGCCAGTATTTCCTGATTTCAGAAAAAAAAAAGTGGCCACTTAAGACCCCTTTTTGGCCTCCCATCTTCTTGCACTTACCCCACACCCGTTATCTATTCGAATATTGTTTCCTGCCTAAACACCTAACATATGTTTTTGTTTTTTGTTTCTTCTATGTTCTAGTCCCCACATTGCATTTATCATGTTTAGAGTGATTTTCATTGTTTTGTTTGGCAGTTGTTATTGTTTGCATTCATTATTGCTTCGTACAGTAAATTCGACTCATGTGCGACTCTATTCTGCAAACATATTATGTAACTCATAGAATGGTTGTCTTTAAAAGTAACTAAAATAACATACTGAATCTATTCTACAACATAGTATATAATTGTGCAATTTAATAGAATCGTTTTCAAGCCACTATACATCTCTTGAACATGCATGGCATGAAGCTCACTATTTTGACCTCGAGTCAATATTTTATTGAGATAAAACCCTACAAAATAAACAATAACTTGTACAACATAGGTTTTAGATCCAAATGTCTACTTCACAAAATTCACATTTGAAGCTCCACATGTAAGTTCAACTTTTTTGAACTTGCACCAATTCACTATTTACATATCTATTGACTCCAACCATGGATTTCATTTGTAATTTTTAGTCCATGTCTTTGATAGCGATACTTATGTTTTCATCTCGTTCATTTTCTTCGTCTTGGTATTCGTGCAAAAACAAAAAAAAATCCGGATAGCCTAAAGTTTTGTCCCCGCTTGAATTTTTGTTGTATATGAAAATAGTATTTGTTGGATTTCTGATTGAATGCCTAGAATTTTTCCTAGTTCGACAAAACATTATTCATTTGTGTGAAATAGAAGAAAATAACTAACGAATCGGAGAAGGGGATGGAAAAATTCCACGGAGGCTCTAAAGTTTTTTTTTTTTATGCAACATTTCTATTGTTTACAACTCTCACTAATATTTTCAAAAATAACACAACTTAATAGAAAGCAAGACAATGATCAGAGTTATTAAACTGCAAAACTTTTACCTATGATACTAATCACTGCTAAAACTGATGAAAATGCTACTGCTAGAAAGTCGCCAATGCTATAGCTGAGGGCAGTGTCTATCCAGCGTTCAGGATGCACCATATGCATCGATGGTGTCATTCCATCATGACATAGTTAACTATTGTTTTTTGCTTTATTTTTTCATAGTTTTTTTGCTTTCTTTATGCATTAGTTTTTTGCTTCCGTAAATTGTTTAGTTTTTTACAATGTTGCGCTCTTCCTTACCAAGTATGTATTAATCAAATTTCCACAACCTGCCGCAAAAAATCCAAAATACTCAAAACGTGATGTTATTAATAATTAAACAATTGTTAATTATTTCAGCGCGATACCAAACTGATGTAGTTTCCGCGAAAAAATTGCAAAATGACTGCTATACTTTCTATATATTCCCCCCGATCACCATATAGCAGTCGTTTTGCAATTCTTCACGGAAACTACATCAGTTTGGCATCACGCTAAATTAATTAACAATGATTTAATTATTAATAGCATCACGTTCTGAGTATTTTAGATTCTTTGCGACACGCTGTGGAAATTTGATTAATAAATACCTAGTAAGGAAGGGCACAGCATTGTAAAAAACTAAACAATTTACGAAAGCAAAAAAACTAAAACAAAACAAAAAACTACGCAAAAATAAAGAAAAAAAAAAAGTTAACTATGTCATGATGGAATGACACCATCGATGCATATGGTGCATCTTGAATGTCGGAGAGACGCTGCCATAGTTGAGATTTTGAAAAAACTCTATTTGATAGAAAGGAATAGAACAATAACAGTTCTAAGGCCGAAAAAAAACACTTTTGTCTTTTATGCAATATAGGCACCAGCAATACATAGAAACAAAGGAAACTTTCCATAGTTAGCCAAATACGTGGAGATATGGGCACCACTACAAGGATCCAAACACCATTAAATAAAGATATGCAAATTGACAAATAAAATTAACAAACTAACAAATTTGAAGATATTTAAAACATATATTTGTCATGTAATTATTAACCAAAAAAAAACTTTCAAAATAGAACAACCATCCATGTTTCTTACAACTTGCTCATTTCTATTGTCACCTACTTGAACATCGCTTGGTATAACATCAGTAGGCATTTTTTATATGAAGCAATTGACATACCATTGTGTTTGGAGTATCACCAGTAAAAACACCCGACAAAATATATGTATACATCATAAATCCATAAATATGTAGTTACTCACAAATGCCTATTCACTATATAGTCTGTGTTGTTGGTGAGAGCAGATGAACAAATGAATGATACATTTGACCCTTTGATGCACACAAGCATCCACAAAAGCATCAATTATTATACTTCATGTCCTCTGCAATATAAACAGCAATAATCCCCTTCTAGGAATGCCATCCTTCAGAAAATAATAAGTTGTGACACAAAATTTTACATATTGTAATTTGTTCTCGACAAGGATGTCACGGTCTTTAGCAGGCAATTTATTAAAATATTTTTTTTGGCTAGCCAATGACGTGTTTTGTTTTTGTTTTTTTATTTGTTGTAGACACTACATTGCATTTGTGATGTCGTGTTCATATTTAAAAACAAAGTTAAAAAAAACGGAAAAGCATAACAGTATACATATGTAATAGCATGGAGCAAGACTGGAGTGCTATTTTTTTTGCATTGGCAAATATTTAAAACAGCTTCCCTGCAATGTCATCGACATTCCTATCAGGAGCATTATTCTGTCCTGAACATGTGCCACTGTCTTCAATAGGTAATGTCTTAAAATATTCGTACTTGGCTGGCCAATGACATATAATTGTTCGTGTTTTTTTTTTTAATTTGTTGCAAAGCCCACCCTGCCCCCACACTGGGCTTCGGTTTTGCTTCATGTTGTCCCATATTGTATTGCCATGCTTTTGTTCTTTTCTTGCTTTGGTTTAAACCAGAATTATGTCACTACAAAGAGTGCAAACAAACATGGACCAGAACTGATGTCTTGTATTTATTCAAGAGGGTGTTGGTGTTTTGTTGTGTTCTTTCCCCAATGTAATTGCTTATGAGACGCAAAAAAAATACTGTTATGAACCTTATATCGTTAATGCTACAAGACTGGCAGAAAATAATAGCTTCAATTATACATAATAGAAATTCTATATATCTGAACTTAAAATTTGAATCTAAGATATCTTTGGTAAGCATGAAAGTTGGACTGGGTTTTAAAAAAATTCATTGGTAAACATGAGGCTGCCAATTTATAAGCCCTTTCTCTTGAATTTTTTTTTGCATCTTTGGAGCGTTGCTTATTGTGTTGCTTTTTATCAAATTGGGTTTCTTCAGAATTTCAGCTATAGCATTGCCAACTTGCCCAAAATAGCATCGTCATCGGTTTTAGTAGCTATTAGTTTAGAATCATAGATATAAACTCCCACCAGTAAAGAATTCAATTAGCTTTAATATAGCCACGACTCAAATCTTTTGCTTATGGCAATTAAGCAACAGTTATGTCAATCAAGAGAGGATTGTAAGGTGCTTGCATATTTGTTCTTGGCGCTGCTTATGTTTGGTTGCAATTCATGTGTGTTCTTATCTTGTCCATGTTGAGTTATGAAGTTTAGTTTATTCAGGGCAATTATACAGATAAAGCAAGTCTATACATAGCTTTAAAATTTAGGTTGTTTGATAATGAGATGCAGCAAGTATAAGTTGTTTTAGA
The DNA here is from genome assembly GCA_027924645.1 of Cunninghamia lanceolata. Lineage (NCBI taxonomy): Eukaryota > Viridiplantae > Streptophyta > Pinopsida > Cupressales > Cupressaceae > Cunninghamia > Cunninghamia lanceolata. Next base: position 1,186,208 of record BSBN01000010.1, read on the forward strand.
GAATGACCCATTGTAATAAAGAGTTGTGATTGATTTGTTAGACTTGTAATCTTGTGGCTGTGCTCTAAGGAAAGCTCTGTGTTTTTTAAGGAAAGCTCTATGTGTTCTGCAGCTTTGGAATTGTGGTTATTCTCTTGTTCTCTATCAAATAGAATAAGATCTTTAGATATTCTTAACACGCATTCTTTCCATTTTTTGAATTGGGTTAAATGGAACAGTACATTGAGCTCTTGGGTCAAGTCAAATAGCAGTATAAAAAATCAGGCTATTGAAAATGTTTCCGCCGACTTGGATTAAAAAAAACTGTATAAAGTACCAATCAACCAATTTTATTTATGATCCCAGTTGAAAGGTATCTCTATAAATTATCATTGGAGTATTTGCAATTGTTGTATAAATGGGAGCCAAAAAATAGTCCACAAAATTATTGTAATTAATTCCATTATTATGCATCCTTATCTTATGGGTTCATTTAATTTATTTTTGACTGAGTATCAAAAATAGGGCTCAATCTGAAGTTTGTTGTGCATAAATTGTTTATATAACTGCCATAAAAATAAATTGCACAAGGTTATGAACCTAAAGATCTTACTATTGGAACATCCTTTAATCACTAAAAATTATTTACAAATAGATTCTCAAACATGCCCAACAAATATCTAATTAAGAGGTGAATCATCAACATAATGGATATTATATTGACATAATGGACATAATGGGTCTCATCCACTAAATTATCACAAATACTAGCATAGAAATGATTTTCTTAACCCATGATTTAAAATTTTCATTTTTATTAGGATTATTTCTGGGTACCTTCCCATCTAAAGTTTTTGAAAAAACCGTTGTTTAGAAACTTTCTCGGCTTCCACAAAATCATTAGCAAATTTTTTGGGGCTAATGGGGATGGTATCTAATTTTGTAGGCACAAAAGCCAACCTATTGCCAACATTTTCCTCTATTAAGGACAAAATTTCTTTTTGGGTGTCTTTCCAAACAATTGCTTTTCTATTTTCCTAATAATTTTAGAAAAAATTAATGACAAATTCTAAGCAAGGGAAAACTTCATGTAACATCATGCGTCCCAATCTAACCACCCATGGCACAATGACAATTAAGAATTAGGAAGCTTAATATTTACTGGCTTAGTATCCTTATTCTAAGAGATATATCTAAGTGCTTCAATGCTCCTATGAGTAAGTAGGGGATCATAAATATTATGGTATTCATCAGTAAATTCAGGAGTTTGAAGAAATTCAACATAGGAGATACAAGTTTTATTATTGGTTGTTGTCTCTCTAGATTCATTTGAATCCTTACCCTTACCTTTCGAACTACTAGCAGTCCTAAACATACTTTTATCAAATTAAACTTAACTCTAAGATTGAAATTTGAATTTCAAAACTTACAAAAAGGAATGTTAAATTTCACTTACCTGAAAAAATGAATATGATCACTTTACCACGACCCACAAGTGATATGCATGTGTAATTTCTCTTCCAATTCACTTTCTAACTTGTTGCAGTCAAATCATAAATTTACAATGTGATCATTTTCTTGATTTTCTAAGTTTCTTAATCTCAAAGACAAGTACTACCAAGTACAATCTAAAAGCTTTATGATAAAACCTAAAATTACGAAGAGGAATCAACTTGGAGAACGAAATAATGATGACTTGAAACTTCATTTAATTCACCGCCGCCTCTACTAAAATGGGTCCTAAATTAAATACCTAAAATTAGTAATTATGGAAAGATTTAGGTTTTGCCAACAATTTAGAAGGCTAACCAAGAACCGCATCTCTTCTCCTCAATTCTTTGTTCTTATTAATGGTCTTCCTGTAGGCTTCTTTGCGAGCAACATAGGACTTACATAAGGCAATCTTATATCCCCGTTTTTATTTGTCCTCTTTGCGGAAGCACTGAGCAGAAGCCTTAACACTGCTGCAAGCTCAAGTAGACTAAAAGGTTTCAAGTCGTCCTTCTCGAATCTCGACTTCTCTAGTCACTCATTAATAGTTTGTTGACGATACCATTTTAGTAGATGAGGCCTCTATTGTGGAGATTCAAAAAGTCAAACTTCTGATGCAAGACTATGAGAAAGCCTCAGGCCAAAAAGTGAACTTGGATAACAGTTGCTTATTCTTTGTGAACACTTCAGCAAGACAAACGAAGATGATTTGATCAATATAATGGGTTGCCAAAAGAAATGAATGAATGAAGGCTTTTAATAACATTCACAAAGTCAGACAACCTACGAGACCACAGAAACAAAAACATGCTGCAAACAGAACCAAAATAGGCTGGAAAGATTTACCTTTAATTTATCTCATTTCAAGGACAACATACCTAAGAGTTACTAGTCTCAACTTTTAGAAAGATTCCAAAAGAAACTTATCGGGTGGAAAGGTACACTGCTTAGTCAAGCAAATTGTAGCTTGTAAAATCTACCCTTTAGAATCTCTTATTTCATGTCTCTATTCCGGATACCCTCTTGAATAGTTGACAAATTGGAGGAAATCTAAAGATAATTTCTTTGGACAGGGTCTAAGGAGAAAAGAAGGATCCCACTAGTTAATTGAGACCAAATCCGCCTTCCTAAAAAATGGGGTGGCTCGGGGATTAGAAAAATTAAAATGTTTGATTTGACCCTTGCGACCAAGATGGTTTGGAGATTGCTTACAGAAAATAAGGAATCGACTACCATTATCAAATCCAAATATTTGGAGGAGATCAACCAGCTCTCTTTTATTTCCTATGATGACCTTCCTAGGGGATCTTGTCTGTGGAAGTGTTTATGTAAAAGAAGATTCATATTAAAGAGAGGTGTTAAATGAAAAATTGCAGATGGTAGAGGTGTTCAGTTTTGGGATGACCTTTACCTAGTAGAGTGCCTCTTAGCATCTTCAGACTAGCTTCGTCCTGCTTGTAATTTGTTAAAAGAGGCTATGGGTGTTTGGGTGGCAAGCTACTAGGAGGGTTTCTTTAATTAAAGGTAAATAGAGACCTTTTACATGCTAAACCAGCATAAACAACATAGGAACAGTCCAAAAGCAGCCAAGCTACATCAAAGAAACAATGACCCTAAGAAAAAGAGAGATAGAGAGAACAACAGCCAAGAGGCTAACAAAAAAAACAACACTAAATAGCACAGTAAACCCCCAAAGATTAAAGTTGATTAAATGCCATAGTTGTTTCCCATTCTTTCCTAAGTCACTAGTGGTGTCTTTCCACAAACTGAGCATCCAGCTCATTCGCTCTAGCCATCTGGTTCTGGAACTGAGAGCAGCACTGCCTTCAGCCAAACGTGGACTAATTTTCCCCTACATCATCTTAATACTTTTGGCACTGTTTTGGATCGTTGTTCTACTCACTTCTACCACCTTTTGAAGATTGGCCTTGATTACTTGAATATCCTCCTTCAAAATGGAAATCTTGTCATCCTACATGGTGATATCAACTTTTAGGTTGTTATTTTCTTCCAAAAATTTTCATTGGTTGAAAATGAGTTTCTCCATTTCAACTGGGATAAGCACCTCTCGATCAACTTTCTTGGCCAACATAAGATGCTTTGAGGCTAACTTCGTTAAAATCCAAATGGAATGATTTCAACAAATTTATCTGTAAGCATAGAAACCACAAATGCCACAACCTCAATAGAGGAAGATGGCCATGAAGTGTCAACAAGGTTGGGATATGGTCAGGGTCTAATCCTTGAGTTTCCATAAGATTGGGCTCCTCATCCCCACTATCCTCCATCCTAGCCTTAGCCTTCTTCTTATGTTCAAGAATAGGAGTGCCCTCTACTTCATCCTAAAAGTCAAAGCCATCCACCATCATCACTTTCTTCTTTTCCCTAGACTTTGAATTATGACTTCTAGATCCCTCTCCACTTGTAACCTTCACCTCCCGTTCAACACTAGTGCAAATATCAAACGAGGCGGAAAGACTTCTTATGCTTTTTGTGTGCAACAGCTAAGAAGAAGAGGAAGGGGGTGGCAGCTCAGGAGCAGGTGGAACATCATGGGCAGGCTTTGAAGAAATAACATGATTAACTAGTAGCGGCATAAGGGATTGGTGCAGGGGAGTACCCCTAATGCCTCTTTTCAAATCAAGAATCAAGTGCTCTAGAGACAAAAGTAAGAAAAAAGGAAATCTGACAAGATAGAAATGGCAAAAATGACTCAACAGAGTTAAATCAAAATTATAGACGAACTGGAAATGCCCTTATAAGTTCACATACCCAATGAGCTACAGAGCCGCTTCATCCTAGGGGCGAGGCAATGAGATTCTAGCAAATCCATTCTAAAGTCTCTTTAATTGCTCGCCATCTCTTAAGAAAGAGAATAGAGCTTCCCCTTCGTTGCGTCTGTTTTTGAATATTTTCATATCCTTCATCGAGAGACTTGTAACATGTCCAATCAGCTCCTCCATCACCTCAATCTCCACCCCTCTCAACTTTGCCACCCTCGAGTCCCATTTTCTTGCAAAATCAATTAAAAAGGGTGGGGTCGTGCCCTTTCTTTTATGAATCTGGTTAGCCCACCTCTCTTAAGAATTTGCCACACCATGGAATTCCTTTCAGCCAGATCATAGGAGCTAGGCTTCATTCTATTCCTATCACCACCCATGAAATCAGAGCCCAGATCCGTCATATAAACCAACAATGCCCACTCGTGTCCGACAACAAAGAGACAACAACAGCAATACCAATCGAAAATGTGTTTCTTCTTAAGAAACTCCCAACTAAAAAAGGTAGGAAGCTTCTCAAAAATTTCATACTATTCGCCTTTGCACTCCATGATTTTCACTTCTCGGAAGTATATTGGGGCGTCAAAAAGCCTAGCAACATCCACCTTAAAAATTTCTTAATCAATTAATTTGATGACCTCTATAGGAAGATTATGCTCTCCCTCCCATCTAGAGTATCCCTCATGGGATGCCTCCCAATTAGCAAAGAAATCTGCCACAAAGTTATGCTCCCGATAGATATGCATAATTTTGACTTTGAAAAGAGAGTTCAATATATTGGAGTCAGCAACCAAATGACATAGACCAGCTAGGGGATTAAACTTTCCAAAGATAATTAATGATGTTTAAAAAGTCCTCTTCACATTCCAGATGTTGGATTCCCAACTCCTTGGCAAAGAGAATACTTTGAAAAGTTGCACTCACCTCCACCAAATGATTAGTTTGAATTCCAAGGTTGACAAAGAAAGCACCAAACAATTTACCCAGATGATTTTTAGTAACTCTACCGACATCAGAAGTCCCCGTGTTGCTTTTAAAGGCACCATCAAAATTCAATTTATACTAGGAAGTTTAAGGGCAGGCCAATCAAGCTTGGGATCATTTAACAAGTGACTTCTATAGGGAGATCTCAAAATCAACTCTCAAATTCCAACCTTCCACCCCCATAAATCCCCTTAGACACCACAAAAGAGTTGAAACGAGAATCACAATCCTTGAAATCAATCAATAAGTTTTCTTTAATGGCAAAAGAAATTCTATAAAACATGACCAACATCAGACTTCGTATCTTTAAATATTTTAACATTCCTTTTATGTCACAAGCCCTACAAGACGTTAGAGAGAGAGCTTCCAAAACATCTTAAGGGAAGGGTCAAAGAAGGAAGAAAACCACATGGAAAGAAAGTCCAGCATAGAGGGAGATTGGACCCAAGAAAGGGAGAACCTAAACAAGACAAAGCCCCACACTCCAGGCAAAAGGACAATCAAGAAACAGGTGAAAAGCTAACTCCGAAATAGCCTTGAACACTTGAGTCACATCTATTGGAGAGAAAAAAACAGTTTTTGATCAAATTATCCACCGTGAGGACTTTATCTTGAGCAACCAGCTAAAGAAAGAGGTGCACTTTTGGGATGAGAGGTTTGTACCAAAGAGCGATGAAAGGAGGGGCATCAAGCAAGAGATGCAAAAGCTACAAAAACCAAAGGAGACCGAGTAACAAACCAAGGAAGAGTCAATCCACACAAATTCATCTTGGCCAAACTAGGGAACATAGAAACCAGTCAAGAGATTAAGAATTCTATGAAGAATAAGGGAGTGAGCAAGAGAGGAATTAGAAGCGATAGAAGTTTCCAACGTCTCATTGAATTAAAATTTAAATAATCAACCACCCAGATCCCCATAGACTCCTTTAACAAAACTCAATTACTTGAAGGCTTTTAATTTCAAGAAACAGGTGAAAAGCTAACTCCGAAATAGCCTTGAACACTTGAGTCACATCTATTGGAGAGAAAAAAACAGTTTTTGATCAAATTATCCACCGTGAGGACTTTATCTTGAGCAACCAGCTAAAGAAAGAGGTGCACTTTTGGGATGAGAGGTTTGTACCAAAGAGCGATGAAAGGAGGGGCATCAAGCAAGAGATGCAAAAGCTACAAAAACCAAAGGAGACCGAGTAACAAACCAAGGAAGAGTCAATCCACACAAATTCATCTTGGCCAAACTAGGGAACATAGAAACCAGTCAAGAGATTAAGAATTCTATGAAGAATAAGGGAGTGAGCAAGAGAGGAATTAGAAGCGATAGAAGTTTCCAACGTCTCATTGAATTAAAATTTAAATAATCAACCACCCAGATCCCCATAGACTCCTTTAACAAAACTCAATTACTTGAAGGCTTTTAATTTGGTGAGACGGTGCAGATTTCTTTCCCTTTCTAATTCTCTTTTTGATCAATCCCTTATTCTTTGTAAACTTCAAAACCTTTTAGCTAGTTTTCATGTTCTCCAATTAGCCATAGAAGATAAGTTTTTTTAGCCGACTCTTCAATGGATTGTTACTTGATGTCCTCTAGTTTTCTATAGCTTCTTCACCCTTGCTTGCTCCCCCTCCTTGGGTGTCTTTGTGGTTCAAACCTCTAATCCTTGGATTTTTTTGTTTGATCAATGTCTCAAAACAAAATTCTCACAATGGATAATTTGATTATAAGAGACTTCTATTTCCCTCATAGGTATGCTTTGTGTGAGGCTAACTCAAAGTCCACCTACCACTTTTTGTTGACTATCCTTATTCTTGGAGTGTGAGGGGTCTCTTTTTGTCTAGGTTCTCAACTTCTTAGATCCAACCTCCTCTGTTGGACCTCATTTCTATGTGGTCTGTAATATCCCTTGACAATTCGGACCTCAAAATGCTGATTCGAGGCTCAAGGAATATCGTCAAACACTTTGCACACAACCTCTTAATTTGCTGTCTCTGTATTTTTTCAGTTTGCTTGCTTGCTTGGAATGGTTTCAATTGAAGTTTAATTGCTTGCAAATTAAAGCTACAATGTCCAGGGAATGAAAATGCAATTCCTTTTGACCTTTTTAAAACAAATATTTGAACTCTATATAAAGAATGTGCACCTACAGCCAAATAGCATTTTTACAAACACTTGGCATGCAATCTTCAAGACTCCAAGTGACTGAAAATGAAATGCATGTACAACTACAACCATACGACATTATATCAAACAATTGACATGCGAACTCCCAACTCTATTAAGACTGAAACTTATGCAAATATGAAGCCACAGCTAATAGACATTTTGTCAAACACGTGCCATGCAACCTTTCAACTTCAACTTGATATTTAATACTGAAATTCTAATTTGCATACAACTGATTACGGTGCTCAATAATCTGATTACAATGATTTGGCATTCAAAAACATTTACATCAAATGACCATAACAATACAACATAATGGCAGCAATTATACCTCAGACCTTTGACTGCAATTTGGCATGACAAATGCTAATATAGTTGGCACGGTACTGTAGCGCAACTGTTCACGGCACTGTAGCAATCACTGTAGTGTACTGTAGCAAACACTGTAGCTATCACTGTAGCGAGACACTGTAGCAAATACTGTAGCGATCACTGTAGCGTACTGTTCATGTCACTGTAGCGACACTATTCACAGCACTGTAGCAGCCAATAGGAAAACTTCTGATATGCAAATTAATACCACCAAACCCTTGGTTAATACTGCAGATTTAAGCACAAATGAAAGGACTGAAGTATCCCTTCCAATTTGCAACCCTTCGGAGGATATTTCACCACCTCAGTTATGCTAATCTATGGGAGTTTTCGTTCCCAAAGACCAAATATGCAGAAACCCTTGGCTCCACAAAACTCATCAAATGCAAATGACAATAATCGAATCCTGGAAGCTTGCCTTGCCCCTTCCTTTATACTTTTTCAATCCCACTTCAAGAAGCTTCAAGAAAAATAATATTATTTTATTTTAGTGACTTTATGTAATAATATTTATTTAAGTCACTTTATTAAATTAATTAAATATAAGGTCACTTTATAATATTTATTTATTTAATAACCTTACAAATAATTAATTTAATTATTATCTCCCTTATTTTTTCCATCCAACTGAATCCAAGAAACCAACCATCGACCAGGTGACTGCCTCAAGAAAACCCCCTAACCATGTACATTAGCCTACGAGGGTCAGGAATAGGCTAAACCATCCGCAAACAACATCAGCTAAAAAGGGGACATTACATGGTCTTCTCCATTTTCCAATACTCCCTTTAAACTACTTTAGAAACTCACTCTCCCTCACGTCTTGTGAGGTTTGTGACACAAAATGAATATTATAATCCTCAAAAATTTAAAATCTTCAGTTAATCATATGTTTTCCAAAATATCCCTAACCATTAAAAAAAAAATTTGGTTGCTTTCAAGGATCGAGCTTCTTTTTCAAGACTTATTTTGGTGTCTTAGGAGGACTTAAAGGGTGTTGGAGGAATGTAACTTGGGAGTTGATTTCGGGAGCTCCTTCCAAAAGCCTATTATTACACAATCCCAAGTTTGTTAGGTCTGTTCTCAAAGCTCACATGGTATAAACTAAATTTTGATGGTGCCTTTAAAGACTACCCGAGGGCATCAAGTGTTGGAGCAGTTATAAAATATCATATGAGAAGACTAATCGAGGCCATCAATATTAAAATTCAAACCAATCATTTCATGGAGGCTAGTGTATCTTTTCAAAGTATCCTCCTTTTCAAAGAGTTGGGCATCTAACATTTGAAAGTGTTAAAATGATTCTTTAATATCATTAACTATCTCCTAAACTTAATACTCCTTGTTGGTCTATCAACCATCTTCTTGTTGACTCCCCCCAGTATTGTGGACTCTCCTTATGATGCCAAAGCATTCCAGGGCTCGTGCAAACTTGCACACCCAAAAATATTGTTTGATAAGATTGTGGCTTGACTTTTGTGTTTGCAAGTCCCTTTTCGTTTATTTTGACAGGTGTCTTTTTAAGTTTTTGCTTTTGCTCTTTGGTGAGGCCCACATGTGCTTAGTTGGAAAGTATTCCAAACTAGGACACTTGTATCCACGTTGCATATTACATTAACAGTTTGCTTATAAGATGGTTTATTGACTGGGGCTCATGTGCATATCAAGATTGCATCATTTATTTCTTTTGGGCATTATCCTTGACCAATCAAGATTCTCCAAGATGGGACCCACATATTCCTCTTGGATGTAATTGGAAGTTACAAACCTGACTTGGTCTCTTAACCTGCTGGGTTGTCCTTATGGGGCCAACATATTTGAGCACCCACCTAAAAGCATATTCCTAAACATAAACCTAAGTGTTTATTTCCCTCATTTCTGCAAGGACCCATAAATCTGACTTTAGGCATTCATTCCTCCTACTGGCAGTTATCCTTTCCTATTTCGCCTGATGGATATTCAATTTTCCTCGCCACCTCCTTTCATTCTTGGTTGTCACAAAAGGGCCCAATGAAATAAGTCCATTCTCAACGTGAGGCAGCCTTCATAGTCTTTTATTTTGTCCCCTCAGGTTTCACAATTACAAAATTTGAAAGGAAAATCAATTAAATATGTTGTGATTACCTTCCCAACTGGTAACGACTTTTCCTAATCTTAGTGAAATTGTCTTTATTTGGCAGATGTAATGTCCCCTTTTAGGAAGAACAAAATTTATTAATCCTGCACACAATTTTACTTCTTGTATGATCGATTGCTCTTAGCAATGCTTGTTGATATAATACCTTGTGCTGATCTAATACTTGTATTTAATGGAAGACCAATATGTTGTTTGCTGATTTATATTATTATATGATCTTTTTTACTTCACACTTCCTTTTTATATCTTCAATGGTGTATGGCTGCAACTATTGCCAAGAGAGGCAACACTTCATAAAGAGAATTATTCCCTTTTAATATATTTCTTTTCTTTAACTCAAAGCATATATATTATATCTCAGATATACGATGTTCTTATAAGGCTGCTAGTGTACATAAGTATATCTGAAATGGTATATTACAACTCAAAAATATATTATTCCTTATATATTGCAGATTTAAATCTGCTATGAATATATTTACCATTTCCAAGAATTGTATATTATATCCTTCTTTTTGTTATATTTATAAATCAGAATTATATTCTTTGTATATTCTTTTCTATTTTCCTTACCCTCTCCACATATATATATTTCTTATTCCTTGCTTTTCTTCCCTTTATGTTATCTTATTCCCATCTTTATACCCTCCTTTAATGAAGAGATGTGTCTTATAGAAAATAACCTTCAATTAATATGCACCTCTTTTATTTACTAATAATCTAACTTGCTTCCTCTAACATAATTGTTGCATTTATCTTTGTTTTAATAAACTGTCTTTTAATAAACTTGGTCTATCTTTATTGATATCTTCCAAGGATATTAGTTAATATTAATTTTATATATATTTATAATGATCATACTTTATACTAATATTTGATTTAATATTTACATTGATAATTATAATTATTATATAATAATAATATTAATATTTATATTTATATTTATTATATTATAAATGATTATAATAATATTTCTTATTTATATTTATATATTATAAGACATTTGTCTTATATATATTATATGATAATTATATTATAATAACATTTATTTATATTTATATTTATATAATATATATATCATATATAATATTATAATTGTGTTTATATTTATTATATATAAGTACAATAAATATATTATAATATTACTTAATAATATTATATATGTTTATTAAGTATTATTATATACATAATTATCTTCCAATTTGATGATGACAAATAATGTCTTAATGTTGGGACATGACAGCCCTCCCCACTTGAAATTGCTTGTCCTCAAGCAATCACAGTGAGTTCTTTTATTACTTTGCGCTACCTTCCGATGTGTTGAAACAAAGTCATAGTTTTTATTCAGAATGAACATGCTTTGGTGAAGAGAAAATGATTGTGATTCATGAAAGAGAATGTGACCAAAGAATACTTGAAATGTTTAATGAAGACAAATGTTTAGGTAAGCATTTGTTTGATGTTTTTAATAATAAAGTGATGCAAGTATCATAGATGAAGACATTGGGCAATGAAAATATTTTCAATGCTAAAGAAGATTTTGGGAACATTGAGATTCCAAGATTCCAATCAATGATGAAGATATCTTGATCTTTGATTACGAGATTTGGTCTTATACTTATCATATGTTATTGACCTCAAAATTGAGAAGAGTCGTATTTTTGAGGAGTAATTGCTTATATGATGTCATGGAGAGAAATTTTATGATCAAAGAAGATTTGGTAAGCTTTTATTTAAATAGCGATGTGCTTGATGAAATATAAGTGTTATAGATGATTATGAAAAATGATCCTGGGAATTTGTGGGTTATGGGCCCATAATATAACTTAGTATCGGTTTCAAGAGAAGAACTCAAGGAGGTTGGAAGAATTGATCTAAGATGAATTTGGTTTATGGGTCTTTGTGATTAATAAAATTAACTTTTATGTTCTATACTTCTCCAATGTCCACTTGTAGGTTATACTGATTTCTTCACCTCAAGTTGATCCTTTGATAGAATCCATAGAAATACTTGCAATTTAGAGTGTGATGGAGGGCACACTTCCTACCTATCACCTCTGTAACATTACGGATCAAGAGTGTGATGGAGGGCACACCTCCTACCTATCACATCTTGACAAGAACATGATGGAGGGCACACTTCCTACCTATCATATCTTGATGATGGAGGGCATTCTTCCTACCTATCATCCCTTTAACATAATTTGATGAGAGCATGATGGAGGGCATTCTTCCTACCTATCATCTCTTTAACATTAAGGATCAAGAGTGTGATGGAGGGCACACTTCCTACCTATCACATCTTGACAAGAGCATGATGGAGGGCATACTTCCTACCTATCATGTCTTGATGATAGAGGGCATTCTTCCTACCTATCATCCCTTTAACATAATTTGATGAGAGCACGATGGAGGACATTCTCCCTACCTATCGTGTCTTGTTGAGGTATGATGGAGGACATTCTCCCTACCCATCATCCTCTTAACATAATTTGATGAGAGCACGATGGAGGACATTCTCCCTACCTATCGTGTCTTGTTGAGGTATGATGGAGGACATTCTCCCTACCTATCATCCTCTTAACATAATTAGACAAGAGCACGATGGAGGACATTATCCCTACCTATCGTGTCTTGTTGAGGTATGATGGAGGACATTCTCCCTACCTATCATCCTCTTAACATAATTAGACAAGAGCACGATGGAGGACATTCTCCCTACCTATCGTGTCTTGTTGAGATATGATGGAGGACATTCTCCCTACCTATCATCCTCTTAACATAATTAGACAAGAGCACAATGGAGGACATTTTCCCTACCTATCGTGTCTTGACTTGGTTTGCTCATACTCGGGCAATTATAAACTTTCTTCTTCATTATATTTCTTTGTCTTCTCTTTTGGTTCAAAATTTTCCTTAGTGTATGCTTGCATAAGATTGTTTCACAGGATGGCAGGATACACTGCTCTGATACCACTGTAATGTCCCCTTTTAGGAAGAACAAAATTTATTAATCCTGCACACAATTTTACTTCTTGTATGATTGATTGCTCTTAGTAATGCTTGTTGATATAATACCTTGTGCTGATCTAATACTTGTATTTAATGGAAGACCAATATGTTGTTTGCTGATTTATATTACTATATGATCTTTTTTACTTCACACCTCCTTTTTATATCTTCAATGGTGTATGGCTGCAACTATTGCCAAGAGAGGCAACACTTCATAAAGAGAATTATTCCCTTTTAATATATTTCTTTTCTTTAACTCAAAGCATATATATTATATCTCAGATATACAATGTTCTTATAAGGCTGCTAGTGTACATAAGTATATCTGAAATGGTATATTACAACTCAAAAATATATTATTCCTTATATATTGCAGATTTAAATCTGCTATGAATATATTTACCATTTCCAAGAATTGTATATTATATCCTTCTTTTTGTTATATTTATAAATCAGAATTATATTCCTTGTATATTCTTTTCTATTTTCCTTACCCTCTCCACATATATATATTTCTTATTCCTTGCTTTTCTTCCCTTTATGTTATCTTCTTCCTTTCTTTATACCCTCCTTTAATGAAGGGATGTGTCTTATAGAAAATAACCTTTAATTAATATGCACCTCTTTTATTTACTAATAATCTAACTTGCTTCCTCTAACATAATTGTTGCATTTATCTTTGTTTTAATAAACTTTGTCTTTTAATAAACTTGGTCTATCTTTATTGATATCTTCCAAGGATATTAGTTAATATTAATTTTATATATATTTATAATATTATATTTATAATGATCATACTTTATACTAATATTTGATTTAATATTTACATTGATAATTATAATTATTATATAATAATAATATTAATATTTATATTTATATTTATTATATTATAAATGATTATAATAATATTTCTTATTTATATTTATATATTATGACATTTGTCTTATATATATTATATGATAATTATATTATAATAACATTTATTTATATTTATATTTATATAATATATATATCATATACAATATTATAATTGTCTTTATATTTATTATATATAAGTACAATAAATATATTATAATATTACTTAATAATATTATATATGTTTATTAAGTATTATTATATACATAATTATCGTCCAATTTGATGATGACAAATAATGTCTTAATGTTGGGACATGACAGCAGAAATCATGACTATTCCCACGAGCCCTACATAAAACCATATTCAAGTTGAGCTCGATGTGCTTTATGTATAAAAGGGAGGCGTCTTTGATTTATGGAGTTATCTTGGTCTTCTTATGATGGAGACTAACGCAACAATAAGAAAAAATATAGCTAAAGGCAAAAAGTTTTACACTAGGAGTTGTAGGTTGATTAAGAGAATAATACAATGACAGTGATTCTAGAAGTTAAATCTCAAATTTCATGTTGATGTCTACTGCTAGGCGACACTAAAAGGGAGGCGTCTTTGATTTATGGAGTTAACCTACTGTTGTTATGATGGAGACTAATGCAGCAATAAGAAAAAATATAGCTAAAGGCAGAAAGTTTTACGAGTTCCGTAGACCAGGAGTTGCAGGTTGATTAAGAGAATAATACAATGACAGTGATTCTGGAAGTTAAATCTCAAATTTCATGTTGATGTCTACTACTGGGCTGTACGCCTACAAGTTGAGTAAATTTGAATTTTGTAATAAGATTTTTCTGAGTTATAACTTGTAATAGAGAACTTCTTGAATAGCCTTAGTGCTAGTAACAAATTCTGAGTATTTTAAGGTACCAATTCTAATATTGCTGTTATAATGTATTATTTGTTATATGAAGTTGGGCTCCCTAAATTGGCTACCTATTGAAGGTACCTGATTCAGGACTACAACACCTTAAAGTCAAAATTATTCATGTTTCTCATGAGGGCAACTTCCTGGCTGATTTATTTGCTAATTGGGGTGTCTCCCATAAGGGATACTCAAGATGGATGGGAGAGGACAACGTTCCTATTGAAATCCAAAAGTTGCTTGATTATGAAAATCCTTAAGTTGAATGTTGATTGGCTTTATGTCACTCTCATATATTTTGGAGTTGAGAGAATAAAAATGTGTAAAGGGGAAGATTCGTGATCTTTTGAAATCCTTCAAGCTCTATTTTGGCAGGAGCTTCCTTGAGAGAAACACATTTTTGATGCAACAGAAAACAAACAGCATACAGTCTATTAAATTTGTCAAAAACAACTACAAATTTCCAAACTTAAGACGGCCTTCAGGGCCTCTAAACCCACTGGGTTCTCTTTAAATGTGCAGTCCTGAAACTACACGATTTCCCCTCAACGTTATGTCTGCTTACAATCTTCTATACTTCAGTATTCTTTAAACATCAGCGACCTTCAGCAATGTCCCAATTGAACAGCATACCTAGGTGCTTCTTCTACTGCCATCCCAACCGACCCCTGCGCTAGGAAAAGGAGAACATTCCCAAAAAAGATAGAAAATGATGTCCTTCACATCCTCTAACCTATTAGTGGTTAATTCCAACTTCTGATAACTATTGTTCACCATACGTAGATTGTGGATCACCGATCACTGTTCTGTTCAGATCCGTTGTTTTCTGCCTAAATTAAGGCTATTAATTTCAGTCTTCACCATATTGGTTTCTTAATACGGTGCCTTCTTTTAGCATAGAGAAGAATGTAATATTTCGATTGTAGAAGTTAATATCAAGAGTTTAGTTTTTATGCTCTGTTTTTTCTTCTCTTGCTGCTGTATTTTATTTTTCTGTATAATCTGCAAATCTCTATCGTTTTTCTTTCTGGTTGATCTATGCAACTGTAGCTACAAATTTCACATGGTATTAGAGCACAGGTCATCGATTCGAGTCCCTTGAGACCTCGACCCTTTGTCCGCATAAGCTCGGCTTATCGATGTGGTACGTAGTGGGTACGAATCCCACATGGTACGTGGTTGTATCCGGCTCTATCATGTGGGGGGGTGTTGGCATAGTGACTATATCGACGATGAGATCCCTCTCCACCACTAGTACGTGCTTTTGGTGTGACGGCAAAAATCTACATGGTATCAGAGCATAGGTCATCGGTTCAAGTCCCTCGAGCCCTCGACCCTTCGTCCGTGTAAGCTCGGCTTATTGACGTGGTATGTAGTGGGTACGAATCCCACATGGTACATAGTTGTATCCGGCTCTATCGTGTGGGGGGTGTTGGCGTAGCGACTATATTGACGATGAGATCCCTCTCCACTACTAGTACATGCTTTTGGTGTGACGGCAAAATTCTATATAACCTACCCGCTTCCTTGAAGTGAAGAGTAATAATGAATCTGCCGCGTGAGTGACCACCCTACCTCTGCCCAACCTGCTAGGAAAAAGAAGTGCTAAAAATGAACGCTGCCACCACCAAGGAAAGAAACGCCAGAAATTTAAGACTCCACCGCCAATTCAACAATAGTCACCATGATTTATTAATGCATCAGTCAACAACAGCGCCATTAAGGAGCAGAGGATTATTCTCAGACAGGGACTGCGAGATTTCACCAAATAGAGCAAGCATTAAAGAAAAGAACAAACACCCAAAATTAGACATTAGTCTACGTGGATGACCTTGCATGGATGCCCCTGCATCAAACACCCGGGTACGAAGTTTGTGAGCATATACTCACAAAATGGAGTTGGGTAGTTGAACTACCCTTTCAAGTTGCAACCAACCTGCAGCGAACTCCATCACTGGGATAAGTGCAGCAAATCAATTCTTCCTTCTCTTTTTCCAACACCGCACCAGAACAACTGTCATTTTTCTCTCATAACTCCATTCACCACACTTCTCTTCACTTGTGGATTTACATCCACCATGTAACATACTCCTCTGCCAAATTATTTCTCCTCTCCTCTCCTTCTTCATGGGATTCAACCCACCACAAACCGACCATCTCCACCAAGTTTCACCTACACCATCCTCTACAACCTCTATGCACAAACATGCAACATCTACATACCAATCCACAACTTTTTTCTCTACAAATAAAATCTCTTCTATAGAGGGTAAATAATAATCATCATATTCAAAATCAAAATTTACCTTATCCTTCTTTGTTGTTCCAACATCATCTTCTTCGTCATTCGCTGCAACATTCATCTTCTTTCCTCCATCAGAAGGCTTATCAAACCACTCTTCTTCTACTGCCAAAATGCATGACAATAAATCATCTTCATCTACTACAACATCCTCAAGCTCTATCCCTGCCATCTCAATCTCCACAACTGCATCTTCTTCACTGCTCATATCTTCTTCCTTTTTAATCACTGCAACTCCTCTTCTACTTTCTTCTTTCATGTCTTCAACAAAGCCATCTTAAATTTGTAATTTTGTGGTTATTTTTGAGAAATTTAATAAACACTGTATGTTGTTTGTTTTCTGTTGCATCAGTGATATCAAAGCAGGTTGTTCCTGAGTCTGCAGGTAGATCGCCGAACGTAAGGCAGCTTGTAGCAGAACCTATGAGTTGTGGATTGTGAGAAAGTACCTCCGAGAGTGGCCCCATGAGGTAGGGGTAGAGATGTAGGTAGATATCAGAATAGTGGCTCCTGAGTGTGGATAGAATCGTCAATTTGAGGCAGTCTGCACGAGGACCTGAGGGTCGAGTTGTGAAGAGGAAGTCTCTGAGCATTGAAAAGAAAATGAAGGGAATAAATGTGAGACCAAGAGTCCGGATTGTCCAGTTAGAAGAAACAATTGATTTATGTAGACTTCAAGAGAAAATGATAGGAATAAGAGAAATGGCATGTACGGTTGATGAGATAATGGAAGAGACCTTTGGGATTTTAATTGAAAGAAAAAATAATGTTGGAAAGGAGGAGAAGAAGATTAGAGGAAAGAATATTATTGTAGATATGAGAGAGATGGTGCAGAATGGGATGAAGGATCTCACGAATAGGGTGGCAATACTGACCAGAGTAGTTAGAAATAAAACTAGAAGTTCAGAGTTCAAATTAGAGGAACCTGATGAGGAAAGTGAGAGTTATATTGAAGAGGAAATTAATTTGAGTATTGCTGATTTGAGTAGTGCAATGGAGACGGATATGTAGAATTCCGCAGATCTGCAGAGACAAATTTTACAAGCACAGATAAACAGAGATGGATCAAATCGACTTCAATATAATCCATAAATCAAATGCAAGTATTTACAGATTTATAAAGGCTTAGCAGGAGAGAAATCCCAGGAGGAAAATTAGGGACAGGCAGAGAAAAGCGAGCACTCCTTGGTTAACTTAACATCAAACATTCAATCCTCAATTATATGTCCGTCATTCATGGAGAAGACTGGAGAAGACTAAAATTAACGCTAACACCCCCCTTAAGTCTAACTAAGGAGACAAAATCCTAAAGCGAGGAAAGAGGAAAAACCCTATAGGAACAAAACCCCCCCCCTAAAATCTAACTAAAGAGACAAAAGCCAATATAGCCAACAAAAATGGGTCTTGGCATCAAGGCCATTTTAGGTACCCATGTACATATAAAATTCCCCCACAAATATAGAGAGAATATAAGAAAAGAAGATATGAATCCCCCCATAATGAAAGAGCTCCCATGCCAATGATGAATGCCTGAAGACAAAATATGATCCACTGCCTATAAACAACATTTCTCCTCTTAGGAAGAAAAGGATCCACTGCTGATTGGAGAAGCCAATCCAAAAATATGGGTGATACTGGAATCCAAATCCAGATGCTGTGTGCCTCTGAAAATTGCTCACATGTCCACATGTTGGAAAGTGATGATGGCGATCCAAGATCCTGTGAAGACTGATATAGAGCAAGCTGCAAAGGCGATGAAGATGGTGGGCCAACAACGTTGATGTGGCTGTCAACAAAGAGGAGAGATAATCCCTCAAATGTGTCCTCCAAATCTGAAATGTGAGTCTCCACGAACAATGAACCAATGTTTGGCAAATACGAATCCCAATCAAGAAGACACGAATAATCCTGTTGCTCAGGAATGATGGAAGTACTTAATGAAGGTGTATCAACTATCTCTGACAAAGAATCAAGAACCTCTGAAGCAACTACAACCTCATCTTAAGTCTCAAAAATGTCCAAAGGATCACTAGCATGGTTTTTCTTCTCTGAAGAATAAAGCGGCACATCGGAGTTGGAAAGAGAAGCATCGAGAGATGGTGGAGGATCATGGTCTCCATATGAGTCTCGAATGTAGGTCCAAAGAGCATAAGGGCACTCAAGATGGATAAGAGACTCTAAAAAGTCATCATCTAGATGCTCAAAAATAACTCTAAAGACTCTAGGCCTATAACCTTTCCAAATGATATACTCACGACGTGTGTCAGGAATAGAAACATCATTATAAAGATACGTCAATAGATTGTGCTCACTAAGATGAGTGAGGATGTATTCACTCCACTGCCTATAATTCCCTTTCTCCAAAGAAAAACCCATTATAGCTATAAATTCTTTAAAAAAACGCAAAGATAGCACCTTCCAAAATAAATTATGTCAATTGTGTCAACCAATAGCAATCTGCACAAATTCTAAGTCACCAAGCAAGCACTCCACTCTACCCACGAGCCCCTAAAAGTTCTTCACAAGTATTTTGGAAGTGCTGGATATATAGAGCCTTAAGATTACTTCTGCAAGGTAAATGTGGGATTTAAGATCCAAAGAAATGCCCAAAAAAAGCCATGAACGGGCCCACCCAAGTAAACCCAAGGAAATATTAGGTTTAAAAACTTTAGCAATACTAAAGTCTTCGCAAGGATCTACATCAAATCTAGGAGCTATGAGTAGCACTCAAGGCTCTCTAAATTGAATCTGCACCTCACTTTACACGCGCCAGAGATATTGTATGGGGTAGTGAACATGCAGTCCAAGCTCTTTGAAATGGATCGCCAAAGCGCTGGAATGAACCTGCACCTTCACTTAAATACAACCCTTTGTCTGTTGCATCCAACAAGAGATGGCTTCTTTGCTGGGCACGGCTGGGTGGTGAAGCTGGCTTCCTTGCTGGGGGACGTTCACTCTTTCTTCCTCTGCTGCATCATGTTGTGGCGATGACCTTTCTCAAAATCATGTAGAATTCCACAACATAGACATCATAGAAAAGGAAAAAAATACAATGAAATGCTTCACCTTACGGCCTGCAAAAAATCCCTGTCGTGCTCTGATACCATGTAGAATTCCGCAAATTTGTAGAGACAAATTTTACAAGCACAGATAAACGGAGATGGATCAAATCGACTTCAATATAATCCATAAATCAAATGCAAATATTTACAGATTTATAAAGGCTTAGCAAGAGAGAAATCCCGAGAGGAAAATTAGGGACAGGCAGAGAAAAGCGAGCACTCCTTGGTTAACTTAACATCAAGCATGCAATCCTCAATTATCTATCCGTCATTCACGGAGAAGACTGGAGAAGAGTGAAATTAACGCTAATAGGATAGAGGTACAATATTTGGTTATAAATTTGAAGAGGAAGATATTGAAGATGGAGATGTGATTTAAGACATGCCCAAAGAAGGTGAAGGTATAGAAGACATGGAAGTTTCTATGACAAGCCAAGAAGATACTCAAGATGTGAAAGATGAGATGATGGACTTTGAGGGTCCTATGTTTGGTGAAGAATTTGGGGAAGATGAAGAAGATCTCCTATTCAAAGAGGAGATGAGAAAGATAGATATATTATTTGAAGGGCAAGTGTCAGATGAAGGTGATAAGGGGATGGAGAAGATGCAGATGGAAGAAGATAAGTCCCATGATTATGCTAACATTGTTTTATTTGCAGGTAAAAAAGAAGATACAACAGAGTGTGAAGATAAGATCCTCATTCAAGAGGATGAAAAAGAAAAGACACAGATTGTGGTAGCATGTCTTGATGAAGGCATGAAGGAGGAAATCAAAACAGAAAATATAGCAGAGGTTGAGGAGCAAAGTGAAGTTACTGAGCAAAACAAAGATGAAGCAATAGTGAAGAAGAAAGAGGTTAGTAAGGTAATACATAATATTTTTCATTTTTATAATGAAGATGAGAGTGGATTGCATGTAGATGAAGAGATTGCAGCAATTGGTCTTGTTTAAGACATGAAAGAAGAAAGCAGAAGAGGAGTTTCAGTAATTAAAAGGGAAGAAGATATGAGCAGTGAAGAAGATGTAGTTGTGGAGATTGAGATGGCAGCGATAGAGCTTGAGGATGTTGCAGCAGATGAAGAGGATAAAAATGATTTATTGTCATGGATTTTGGTGGTAGAAGAAAAGTGGTTTGATAAGCTTGCTGATGGAGGAAAGAAGATGAATCTTGTACCGAATGACGAAGAAGATGATGTTGGAACAGCGAATAAGGATAAGGTAAATTTTGATTTTGAATATGATGATTATTATTTACCTTCTATAGAAGATATTTCAGTTGTAGAGAATAAAGTTGTGGATTGGTATGCGAATGTTGCATGTTTGTGCATAGAGGTTGTAGACGATGGTGTAGGTGGAACTTGGTGGAGGTGGTCGATTTGTGGTGGGTTGAATCCTACGAAGGAGAGGAGAGGACAAATAATTTGGCAGAGGAGGATGTTACATGGTGGATGTAAATCCACAAGTGAAGAGAAGCGTGGTGAATGGAGTTATGAGAGAAAGAGGACAGTTGTTCCGGCACGGTGATGGAAAAAGAGAAGGAAGAATTGATCAGATACACTTATCCCAGCGATGGAGTTCGCTGCAGGTTGGTTGCAACCTGAAAGGATAGTTCAACTACCCAACTCCATTTTGTGAGTATATGCTCACAAACTTCGTACTCAGGTGTCTGATGCAAGGGCATCCATGCAAGGTCATCCACGTAGACTAATGTCTAATTTTGGGACGTTTGATCTTTTCTTTAATGCTTGCTCTATTTGGTGAAATCTCGCAGTCTTTGTCTAAGAGTAATCCTCCACTGCTTAATGGCGTTGTTGCTGACTTATGCATTAATAAATCATGGTGACTATTGTTGGACTGGCGGTGGAGTCTTAAATTTATGGCGTTTCTTTCCTTGGTGGTGGCAGCATTCATTTTTAGTGCTTCTTTTTTTCTGGCATGTTGGGTGGAGGTAGGGCGATCACTCACATGGCAGATTCATTATTACTCTTCACTTCAAGGAAGCGGGCAGGTTAGAGGATGCGAAGGACATCCTTTTCTATCTTTTTTGGGGATGTTCTCCTTTTCCCAGCGCAGGAGTCTGTTGGGATGGTAGTAGAAGAAGCACCTAGGTATGCTATTCAGTTGGGAGATTGTTGAAGGTCGTTGATGTTTAAAGAATACTAAGTATAGAAGATTGTAAGCAGACAAAACGTTGAGGGGAAATCGTGTAGTTTCAGGACTGCAAATTTAAAGAGAACCCAGTGGGTTTAGAGGCCTTGAAGGCCATCTTAAGTTTGTAATTTTGTGGTTTTGGAGAAATTTAATAAAGATTGTATGTTATTTGTTTTCTGTTGCATCAATTTTGGACTCGTGTTATAGTTGTTGTCTCTATGTTGTCGGGTGTAAACAAGTAATCCAATTATCTAGGTTGAAACAAGGCTCAAAATTCATGGGTGGGATCAAAATAGAGTGGCACCCATCTCCTACAGCGAAGGTTGAGGAGCAAAGTGAAGCTACTGAGCAAAGCAAAGATGAAGCAATAGTGGAGAAGAAAGAGGTTAGTAAGGTAATACATAATATTTTTCATTTTAATAATGAAGATGAGAGTGGATTGCATGTAGATGAAGAGATTGCAGCAGTTGGTCTTGTTGAAGACATGAAAGAATAAAGCAGAAGAGGAGTTGCAGTGATTAAAAAGGAAGAAGATATGAGCAGTGAATAACATGCAGCTATGGAGATTGAGATGGCAGTGATAGAGCTTGAGGATGTTGCAGCAAATGAAGAGAATAAAAATGATTTATTGTCACGAATTTTGGCGGTAGAAGAGTGGTTTGATAAGCTTGCTGATGGAGGAAAGAAGATGAATGTTGCAGCGAATGACGAAAAAGATGATGTTGGAACAGCGAAGAAGGATAAGGTAAATTTTGATTTTGAATATGATGATTATTATTTACCTTCTATAGAAGATATTTCGGTTGTAGAGAATGGTGTAGGTGGAACTTGGTCGAGGTGGTCGATTTGTGGGCGGTTGAATCCCATGAAGAAGAGGAGAGGAGAGGAGAGGAGAAATAATTTGGCAAAAGAGGATGTTACATGGCATATGTAAATCCACAAGTGAAGAGAAGCGTGGTGAATGGAGTTATGAGAAAAAGAGGACAGTTGTTCCGGCACGGTGATGGAAAAAGAGAAGGAAGAATTGATCGGATACACTTATCCTAGCGATGGAATTCACTGCAAGTTGGTTGCAACCTGAAAGGATAGTTCAACTACCCAACTCCATTTTGTGAGTATATGCTCACAAACTTCGTACCCAAGTGTCTAATGCAGGGGCATCCATGCAAGGTCACTCACGTAGACTAATGTCTAATTTTGGGCATTTGTTCTTTTCTTTAATGCTTGCTCTATTTGGTGAAATCTCACAGTCTCCATTTGAGAATAATCCTCCACTCCTTTATGGCGTTGTTGCTGACTTATGCATTAATAAATCATGGTGACTATTGTTGGACTGGCGGTGGAGTCTTAAATTTCTAGCGTTTCTTTCCTTGGTGGTGGCAGCGTTCGTTTTTAGCGCTTCTTTTTTTTGGCATGTTGAGTGGAGGTAGGGCAATCACTCACGCGACAGATTCATTATTACTCTTCACTTCAAGGAAGCAGGCAGGTTAGAGGATGCTAAGGACATCCTTTTCTATCTCTTTTGGGGATGTTCTCATTTTCCCAATGCAGGGGTCTGTTGGGATGGCAGTAGAAGAAGCACCTAGGTATGCTATTCAGTTGGGAGATTGCTGAAGGTCGCTGATGTTTAAAGAATACTGAAGTATAGAAGATTGTAAGCAGACACAACGTTGAGGGGAAATCATGTAGTTTCAGGACTACACATTTAAAGAGAACCCAGTGCGTTTAGAGGCCCTGAAGGCCATCTTAAGTTTGTAATTTTGTGGTTGTTTTGGAAAAATTTAATAAAGATTGTATGCTGTTTGTTTTCTGTTGCATCAATTTTGGACTCGTGTTATAGTTGTTGTCTCTATGTTGTCGGGTGTAAACAAGTAATCCAATTATCTAGGTTGAAACAAGGCTCAAAATTCATGGGTGGGGATCAAAATAGAGTGGCACCATCTCCTATACTTCTATTAAAAGAAATGCCAAGGTGGTAAATTTTACATAGGAGCGAACTCACTAGATTTATGAAAATGGTTAATAGGTATGACTCCACCCTTTATGTAGAATTTGCAAGGAATAATAACTCCAAGGTGGTGAAGATGAGGGGCTCAAAATACAACAGAGGTTGAGGAGCAAAGTGAAGCTACTCAACAAAGCAAAGATGAAGCAATAGTGAAGAAGAGGTTAGTAACGTAATACATAATATTTTTCATTTTTATAATGAAGATGAGAGTGGATTGCATGTAGATGAAGATATTGCAGCAGTTGGTCTTGTTGAAGACATGAAAGAAAAAAGTAGAAGAGGAGTTGCAGTGATTAAAAAGGAAGAAGATATGAGCAGTGAAGAACAGGCAGCTATGGTGATTGAGATGGCAGCGATAGAGATTGAGGATGTTGCAGCAGATGAAGAGAATAAAAATGATTTATTGTCACGGATTTTGGGGGTAGAAGAAGAGTGGTTTGGTAAGCTTGCTAATGGAGGAAAGAAGATGAATGTTGTAGCGAATGACAAAAAAGATGATGTTGGAACAGCAAATCTAAGGATAAGGTAAATTTTGATTTTGAATATGATGATTATTATTTACCTTCTATAGAAGATATTTCGGTTGTAGCGAATGAGGTTGTGGATTGGTATGCGGATGTTGCATGTTTGTGCATAGAGGTTGTAGAGGATGGTGTAGGTGGAACATGGTGGAGGTGGTCGGCTTGTGGTGGGTTGAATGCCAAGAAGGAAAGGAGAGGAGAAATAATTTGGCAGAGGAGGATGTTACATGGTAGATGTAAATCCACAAGAGAAGGAAGAATTGATCGGATACACTTATCCCAGCAATGGAGTTCACTGCAGGTTGGTTGCAACCTGAAAGGATAGTTAAACTACCCAACTCCATTTTGCGAGTATATGCTCACAAACTTCGTACCTGGGTGTCTGATGCAAGGGCATCCATGCAAGGTCATCCACGTAGACTAATGTCTAATTTTGGGCGTTTGTTCTTTTCTTTAATGCTTGCTCTTTTTGGTGAAATCTCGCAGTCTCCATCTGAGAATAATCCTCCACTCCTTAATGGCATTGTTGTTGACTTATGCATTAATAAATCATGGTGATTATTTTTGGACTAGCGGTGGAGTCTTAAATTTCTAACGTTTCTTTCCTTGGTGGTGGCAGCATTCATTTATAGCGCTTCTTTTTTTGGCATGTTGGGTGGAGGTAGGGCAATCACTCACGCGGCAGATTCATTATTACTCTTCACTTCAAGGAAGAGGGCAGGTTAGAGAATGCGAAGGACATCCTTTTCTATCTTTTTTGGGGATGTTCTCCTTTTCCTAGCGCATGGGTCTGTTGGAATGGCAGTAGAAGAAGCACCTAGGTATGCTATTCAGTTGGGAGATTGCTAGAGGTCACTGATGTTTAAAGAATACTGAAGTATAGAAGATTGTAAGCAGACATAATGTTGAGGGGAAATCGTGTAGTTTCAAGACTACACATTTAAAGAGAACCCAATCGGTTTAGAGGCCCTGAAAACCATCTTAAGTTTGTAATTTTGTGGTTGTTTTGGAGAAATTTAATAAAGACTGTATGTTGTTTGTTTTCTGTTCCATCGATTTTGGACTCATGTTATAGTTGTTGCCTCTATGTTGTCGGGCGTAAACAAGTAATCCAGTTACCTAGGTTGAAACAAGGCTCAAAATTCATGGGTGGGGATCAAAATAGAGTGGCACCCATCTCCTACACTTCTATTAAAAGAAATGCCAAGGTGGTAAATTTTACATAGGAGCGAACTCACTAGATTTATGAAAATGGTTAATAGGTATGACTCCACCCTTTATGTGGAATTTTCAAGTAATAATAACTCCAATGTGGTGAAGATGAGGGGCTCAAAATTGAAGTTTTAAAGGAACTTATTACTTTGAATACAAGCCTATTGATGAATAGGATGAAAATCTACAAAGATAGGCATAACAAGGAGGAAGCTCTCTCCTCTTTCTTAAGAGACAAGGAGCAATTGAAGAGACTCCAGACTAGATATGCCAGAACCTCATTGCTTCACTCTTAGGACGATATGGCACTGCAAATAATGAGATATGTCACCCTTGAGGGGTATTTCTGATCTATTTACACTTTCCATTTAACGTTGCTGAGTCATTTTGGCCACTCTTATCTGGTCAACTTTCCTTTTTCCTTGTTGTCTTCCTCGAGATATTCAGTTTTGAAGTTCAAGAGGTAAAGGTGCAGCTCCCTTGCATCAATCCCTTATCTTGTTGTTGATCAACTAGATGATAGCCTCTAAGCCTTCCCCTATTGTTGCACCCATCCCCGAACACCCCTCTCCTTCCTCAACTCCTCTACCCACTTGTAAAAACAAAAGAATTCTAGTTCAAGAAACTCCTATTTCAGAAAAGGCATGTATTAAGGAGTCCTCAACCCAAGTTGAACCCACCTTGATTGAGGATAGCCCTAATAGTGAACAAGAGGTGAAGTTTGATAGTGGAGAGGATTCTAGAAGAGGCAAGTCCGAGTTCAAAAAGAAGAAGAAAGCAATGGCGGTGGATAAATTGGATTTTCAAGAAGAAGTCAATCCTAAACACTAGCAAAATGAGAACGATAAAGCTATGTTGGAGGACTTTGGTGATGACGGACCCATTTTTCTGGAGGCAGAAAGGTTAGACCCTAACTATGTTGGTCCTCCTCCATTAAGGCTATGTTGGCTAAGAAGTTGGTTGAGATGCGTGCAAAGAGTTTGTGTCACATCGCAAAATGTTGAAATGGTTCTATTTTGAATTTGACAAACCTAGTCTTAAAACTTTCCTATTGGCCAAGAAAGTTGATGGCGAGGTGCTTGTCCCAACAAAAATGGAGAAGTTTAATTTCAAGCAATAGAGTGTCCTACTGAAAATCAACAAGTTGAAAGCAAAAAATACCATCTAGGATGAGAAGATTTCCATTCTACAAAAAGATATTCAAAAAGTTAAGACTAATTTGAGAAGGGTGGTCAATTTTAATAGAACCACTATAGAAAACAATGCCATGAGTATAAAATGCTATAGGAAAAAATAAGATCCTACTTGACTCAAGGGTGTGCTTGCCCCAACTCCAAAACCAAGAACCATAAGGCTAGAGATATTAAAATTACAGAGTAAGAGAATGTAGAGTTTGTGGAAAACACCTTGATTTCCTCCAAAAGAAATAGGAAGCAATTGTATTGCTCAACCAACTCTAATCTCTGTGGGGGTTATTTGTTGTTCATGGTTTTGGTGTTAATTTTTTGTTAGCCTCTTTGTTGTTAGTGGGGCTATCTTTGTTGTTCAATATTGTTTTTTGTTGTATTTGGTTGTTGCTAGGCTGTTATCCTATTGTTTCTTTCAGTTTAACTTGTAAAAGGGTGAAGGCCCTTTCAAAATTCTCATTTTTACCTTTAATCAAAAAATCGTTAACAAAATTCATAAAATTTTATTATAAGGTCTTCAAAATTCCTATCTAATTACTAGCCTCTTTTACAAAGTTCAGGAACAAAAAGGATATTACATTCATACCCCCAAGGGGACTTCATTCTCAAAGTCTAAGTTCAAAGACAAGTCTGGATATAGTTGTTGCATCTCTTGAGCTTCCTCCTAGGTGGCTAGATTGGGATGGTATTGATCGCATTGTACTTTAACATGTTCAATGTTGCATTGACAGAGCACGTCAACATATGACGATCGCAGATCTTGATTGATTCTGCCTACAAATGATTGCTGTCGTTTGTTTTCATATAAGACCAATCAATTACATGAATTGAGTCACAAATATATTTTCATAACGTGGAAAACATGCATTTTATCCAGATGTGGGGGCAACCTACAAGCTACTAGGCCAATTAATCTAGAATCTTAAAGGGTCCTATGAATCTGGGAGACAACTAGGATGATTTTCAAAATCTTTTGATTTCCTTTCTCGGTTGCACTTTCAAGAACACCTTGTCCCCAAATAGTAAGGACCGTCCTCAATGGTGGGGTTAACCAAGAATTCAATATTACTGAACTAGTTGCAAAAGCTTGCTAATTGCCATACACACCAACACCCGTGAGAAGCTGAATACCCGTTGTGAGGGTGGTCAAGTGGAACAACAAATTGGATGCTTGGATGATATCTAACCCCCAACTTGATGGTAATATCCTACATACCTATATTTATAAGGGCTAACTATGAATATGATGTTCAGCCATAACTATGAATATGATGTTCAGTCATTTTAGGTTCTCAAATCTGTATTGTCGATACCTGTCGTGTTTAATTATTCCTAGTCTAATCTAGTAGGGCTGACTTGCTGGAGAAATTACGATTACTTGACCTTACCATGTGCAGGAGTGAAATTGGGTGAGTTTAAGACCGTTGGGGATGCCCAGGTTCAAGCCCCTAAGATACCCAATTCAGAGGAAGCTGATGAATGATCCTCAAATTCTTATGCGTGGCTTCAAGGGCACCCGTGGTCAGCTCCGGGATACTATGGCTCTAATGCATAAATTTGAATATATAAATGAATATATAACGCACAGCAATACATGCTGAACCCTTAGACTGCGTATTGATATCCTGTTCTAAATTAAAGGATTACAACCCGAGGTTGATTTTGGGATCAATGGTATTGCTATGAGCTGAAGGAATGTATACAATGTATTACAAAATCAATTATCACTCTCATGTTCCCGTTTTCAATGACCTATATGCTATGACTTGTGTTGGGGTTGTAAATATATGAACCTCGCGAATTTTCATATCTTGCGGAGACTGCGAATCAACGCTAGTTGCCTAAGGCCATACCATTAGTCCCCTCTGTAACGAATGCCACCACCGCATCTTAGCTTTCGGTCGCTTGATTAGTCCCTTGGCCTTCTGATCGGTAACTTCTATTATGAATTTCTTTGTTTGCATTGTTCATATGTGCGAGACTAGCTATTAGTAAGGAGAGCCATAATCGTTGATCTCATTTCGATCCAACAGCCTACGCAATTGTAAAGGCTGTCATTACATGTTGTCAACCTTGAGGTACGCCAACCATCCTACGATTCGCGCTTCTCTAAAATGACCTTGAATATGTCAACCACAATGTGTAAAGCTCCCACACTCCCAAGGCGATGTCAAAACTAATGTGTTTATGGTGATACGCAAACCATTAGATCCCATTCTAATCTTAAGGAGGCACCATCGAAGTGCTGGGCTTAAACAGCACACACTAAGCTTTGATTTGTTTAGGTGGGTGGTGGCCCTTTCTCTTACTCTGTTTTGTTACTGTGTCAATAAGAGAAGGGGCCCATCAGCTACCTAAGCAAGTCAAAGCTTAGTGTGTGCTGTTTAAGTCCAGCCCCATCGAAGTTGTTAGAGGCTTGTTGCACCATTGGCCAATTTGGGTTTTCGTAATCAGTGGTGGCCCCCTCCTTATGCATTCTCTGTGCTTAGTGGCATCCCAGGACATTCCCATTGGTGCATAATAGACTAGTGGGACCCCTTAGCCTTGAATGTGCTCATGATAATATTAGATTTGTGGACCATGACATCTTGCAATGAGTGGGATGATCCAAGGGCTGTCGCATCTTTGGGATGTAATACTAGATTTGTGGACCATGCAATCTTTGAGGGATGATCTTGCAATGTGTTAGAGTTGGATTCTGCCAACTGTGCAATCAAAAAAGATGTTCAAGCATCCCACGATCTGAGACTCCAAAGTCTTATGGTTGAGCTTTTCTACTAACATCTTTTTAGGAAAGAAAGATCAAGCCCCCTCCTTATGCATTCTCTGTGCTTAGTGGCATCCCAGGACATTCCCATTGGTGCATAATAGACTAGTGGGACCCCTTAGCCTTGAGTGTGCTCATGATAATATTAGATTTGTGGACCATGACATCTTGCAATGAGTGGGATGATCCAAGGGCTGTCGCATCTTTGAGATGTAATACTAGATTTGTGGACCATGCAATCTTTGAGGGATGATCTTGCAATGTGTTAGAGTTGGATTCTGCCAACTGTGCAATCAAAAAAGATGTTCAAGCATCCCACAATCTGAGACTCCAAAGTCTTATGGTTGAGCTTTTCTACTAACATCTTTTTAGGAAAGAAAGATCAAATAATTCAAAATTATATTATTATCAACAAATGACCAAACACTAGAAGGATTGCCTTGAAACCCTGAAGTCATACATAATACAAACCCTTATGTTTGCACAATGTAGAGCTTCCTCCAAGGCCTTGTGGTTGAGCTTGTCTACTAACATCTTTTTGGCAGAAAAACTTAAAACAATTTGAAATTATATTACTATCAGCAAATGACCAAACTTTACAAGTAATAACCACCAAATGTAAATTTGATACCTCATTACCAATAAATTAAGACATAAATATTAATCTAAATTTAAAATGGGCAACTCCAATATACATAAAACTAAGTTAGATCTCCTTAAGATACCCAAAAAAATCAAAATGGTCCTAAAAAGAAATTGAAATTACAATAATATAAAGTTTGAAAATGCAAACTAAATAACATATATATGTACTAAAATAAACATATTCAACATTAAAAAAAAACATATTGTAGACAACTAAAATCGTCTCACTACTATTCCGACTTCAATTGACTTGACTGACCACTTCCTCTATAATTAATTGATAAATGCATATTTATTCAATTAATTATCCATTTTCATCCCTACTCTAATTAAATAATATTTTTATTATTTAATTAATAAAGTCACTATTCATGTACCCCTAACTCTGTTCATCCATAATTAATTGAATAGTCTAAGCTATTTATTCAATTAATTTATATTCCTCCTATAGTTCAACCTTAGGTAAATAAATAAATAAATTGATTAGTCTGGACTATTTTGTGCACTTTTGATTAAGTTGACTAAATCAAATCAATTACCATCATTAATCATTTGCACATGCATAACCATGATTAATCAAGGCATTATATGCTCATGTCCTCATGAAAATGGGTACACTTATCATCTAACATGTACGTGAGGGGTACTTGGAGGCATGAGAAAGATTTGCACTATCCTCCAAAAAGTTACTTTTTGATCTGCACCATCCAACCTTTCCAAACCACAATCTCCACCCTTAATTCCCCTTGAATCAAGAGCATCCCTTTGACCACCTCTCATTGCTTGACACTTGGAGGGTTCTCATGCCTCCAATCCTCTCAAGAAATGAGTGCCTTTGATCTCCCAATTTGGTATTAACCCTCCATTCCTCATTCCAAAAATCTATAAATAAGACCTCTTGAAAGTCATTTAGACATAACTCTTGAATGCATTGTTACTCTACGAATTTGAGCACTCAACATCCATCAATCTCTCCAATCCTATCCTTGGACAAATCCACCATTCACTTGATGCAACAAGGAGGTCTTAATGAGAACTTTGTGTTTCGTTTTCATCTTGTTTGCATAGCTTTCTTAGTCTTATGTTGAGGTGATGTATGTTTATGAATTGAGTAGGTTATTTAGTTTAATTTGTCCATTTTCATAGCTCTACACATATATCCAAGGCCAACATAAATAAATCATTTATTACAAACCTACTCAAGCTTAAAAAATACTAAAATAGAGTAGAAAAAAATGAAGTTGATATTAAAAAATTACATTAGCATAAATAAGGAAAATGGTGATCCAATAACATCCACAAGGAGCAAAATGAACAATTTTCATATAAAAAGAAAAAGATGCATCAAAAGCCCCAAAATAGATCAAAACAAAGCTTAAAATAGAATTTTGACATTGAAATTATATTAATGTAGCCAACAACAAATTAATGCAAGTTTGCATTGAATAATAACCATCAGTAGCACAAGGGGCAACTCCCCCATTGAAAATACTCGAATGAAAGGAATATAAAAACCTAAAAATAAAATCAAAGAAAAGTTTAATAGAACACACTTAAAGTGTGTTACATCCAAATCAGGAAAGTAAGAAAATAAGGATAAGCAAAATCAAAAACTCCAAAACATCAAAAAAGATAAAAACAAATCCATTCAAAAACCCAAATGTGATCATAACAATGATTAAAACGAATTTAAATTCCATCAAGTGTATAAATAACAAGATCAAAGGGAATTAAAAAACAACCAACAAAAGGGATTTGGTATGGCGTCTTCTGCCCCTCACGAATCTTTTGCGCAGGGTGCGCTAATTTTTGCTTGTGACTCTGGAAACCATGGATCTCCTCCAAAGTTTTCTGTCAGGAAACATCACAATCTAGAGACCAAGTAGGATGGAGCAAAAAAACATACACTGGCAAAGACGATTTTTTTAGAATTTTGAGCTTTTTCGTATGCGAGCAAGCTCAAGGGTTTGGGCGATGAAATTCCTCCCAGTGATAGTATGGGAATGATCAAATCTTCCCATATTGTTACGAAGATGCAGGGAGCGGCCCTGGGAGAGGGTTTATCATCACGCGAGCGGCCATGCCCCTCAACGCAGGTAGCCAAGCATGTTAGATATGGTCATGATGCTCCGTGGTTTGATTCGCAAAGCCCTATTCAACTGCAACAGGGAGTCTCCACCATGGGTAGCGAAATTGGAAATAATGCCACTCATTTCCCCTCTGTGACGAAAGTTCTATGCCAAGAATCAGCCGACAACTCATGCATGGTTAATCTTGGTGCCTATGGCTTAACCCGAGACAATAATGCCAAGATGTAGGGTGATCATTTTTAGATTGGCTCACAAGGTTTTGGAGGAGCGGCCACAATTGCGAATAAATCAATAACTAGGCGATCTGAAGGTGAAAAGCCCATTCCATACTCTAGTAAGCCCTTAGAAATTACCTTAGGCAAGGATGTTACGAAAGAGATAGTTGGAAATGAAAAGTTCTTTGCAGAGAATGGATTGATTTGCAGGTTTAGTCATTTATGGCCCAGCCTTCCAGATCTTCATCAGTGGATCACTGAGACCTGGCAAACTGATTTGAAGAAAAAAATGGAAATTTACCCGTGTGAAGGTGGTTTTTTTTGTTGTGGTTTTTGACAACATTGAGGACCGAAACAATATTCTTCGCTCCCTTTGGGTCTGGGTACAACATCTGCTTCTGGTAAAGCCATGGCACCCTTCTTTCCATCCCTCTACGGAATCCTTTTCTGTTAAGCCTATTTGGGTGCATCTGTCGAACCTACCACTTCACTTCTAGGTTGATTCATGCTTCGAAGCCATTGGGATTCACTCGGCAATTTCTTGGCCACAGATAATGAATCTACTGATTTTATGCACATAACCTTCGCCCGCATTTTGGCGGACTTGGACACTTCAAAAGACCTCCCAGCATAAATTATTTTAAAAGTTTGAGGTCATTGCTGGATCCAACCATTGGATTGTGAGGGTTTGCCATTCAGATGCAGAAGATGCTACAAAACTAGCCACACTGCCACATGGTGGAGAGATGCTACTCCTCAACACTACATTGTTGGTAGTCTAGTCGAAGCACATGAGACTTCACAGGAGCATCTAAATGACATGGACTCATTCCAGGCTATGAGCTGACAAAAATAAATCTACATCTACTACCACTCAGGTATCTCCTCCTTCCGTGGAGGGAAGTTAAAAAGCTTCAAATACAAAGGCGAATAAAAATAATAAAAATGTGGAGCTTTTAGAAGTAACAGTTTAAAAATTACAGGATGTTGATTCCTCAATTACTTGCCTAAGAGACCGAGATGTCGAAAATTCATGTTAGTCAAAATATAAGGAAGACAATACTGTTGGAGATGATCCATCATAAAGTAACAGGATTGTTGCAACAGATAAATTGGGGGACAAAAATAACTAGTGGACATTGGTCAAACGAAAAAAGAAATCAGTAGGAAGTGAGAAATGTAATATGACTTTGTGTTCTCATGTTAAGATGGGTAGGCAAAAATTACAGGTATAATACCTTTTAAGGGGATTATCATAAATGGATGAAATGTTGTCCTTATGCAACCCTATTTACAGGGCATGCACTTAATTTTTTGTTTTTTGTTATGGGATACGGCACCCTTAAGCCTAATTCACTGATGCAACAAAAAAAAACTAACAAAAATAAAATGGGAAGCTTCAATGTAGAAAAATATTCCTAAAGCTCCAAAACCTATGTTCCATAGCGTTTCGGGGATGGGGATGGGCGGATGGCAAAGGATGCGTTTGAGGGACAACAGTCCGAGGGCCCTTTTTTGGGGACGGTGGGGGGACAACGATATATGAATTTTTCAATATATATATATATATGAATTTCTCAAAATATATTATATATAGAGAGAGAGAGATATGTCAATAATTGATAACAACAATATCAATATGTGAATAAATCATGACAACAGTAGTATAATAGCAATAGAAAGTAGTATAACAACAGTCTAAACATCAATAAAATTAATCATGAGATTCATGACAACAATATTAAAACATTTCGTTGTCAAATTCTAAATTAAAGTTAAACTCAAAGTCTCAAACTTCAAAATAGTAAGATAGTTATTTTTTCTACTATTTTAATTAATAAGACTATTTAGAGGGATTTTCAAAATTTTAAGTGGCAATACATCTCAAGCGCACGCCTATTTAAGTTGTAGGGGTGGTTAAGGAGTGCACCTCTCAATTTTATGACATGTTAGAAGCGACACAAAGCTCCCTAATGTGTGTCTCGCAGGTTCAATCAGTTTCAAGTGATGAACTCATTACAAGCACACACTACTCTCTTGGACAAGTTAACAGTTAACACTCATTAGTTGAATTTTTTAGTTTTTTTGTCTTGTTTAAAAGCATGCCTACTCCCTCATCCTCTACCATAAAACAAGAAACACTAAAAGTTTTCTTTAAAAGTGCCTAGTTTTTTTTAAAATCAACATGAAGGCACACTTTTAATCATTCAAAGTTTGGAGCTCTCAAGGCAAAGAATGGGAGAAGCGTTGGAGGGGTTGCAATCAAATTTGAGCATTCAACATAGGGTTTGCAGGTTTTCCAAGTGCTCATAGTAATTTTTAATGGGTTTCCATCATTGTTTACTACATTCAAGGTGACATCAAGATTGGTACCAGTCTTATGCTTAAAATAGTGATTTTTTTAAAAATGATGTTTTAAACTTCGGTTGTCGTCGGGGATACCTGGTCGTCCCCGGGACAATTGAGGGACGACTGAGATGTTCCGGACTGTCTCAGGGACAGCCAAGTGTCCCCTAAATGTTTCCCACCATCCCCTAATTTGGGGACGCATTAGGGGACGTTTCCTTTTTTTTTTATTTTTTGGGGACACCAAGGGAACGTCCCCTATCACATCCCCGTCCTGAAAATGCCATTAGGGATGGGGACGTGGCCGTGAGGGTCGGGGACACATCCCCATGTATCCCTGTCCAAAACATCAAAAAGATAAAGCAAATCCATTCAACAACCCAAATGTGATCATAACAAGGATTAAAACAAATTTAAATTCCATCGTGTATAAATGACATAAGACCAAAGGAAATTAAAAAATAACCAATAGAAGCAAAATGGGAGCTCAAATGTAGAAAAAGTGGGAAACATATCAATTGAAAAACCAATAGGAGATTATTTTAAAGCTTGGAACAAAGTGAAATTTTTGTTCTAATTAAACTTATATAGTCTACAAATGACAAAAGAAGGTAAATGTTGATTGAAAATCAACAACCAAAAGGAAAATGAGAAACACTCACATCAACAATATGCACTAGATTTATACAAGAACCAATGAAACGATGAAAACAAGTGAAAATTTTTAAAGACACATTAATGTCACAAAATAATCGATGTTAAATAGAAAATTTATGAAAACCAGCAACAACTAAACAATCACCTCCAACATAGAAAAAGAAATTTGAAAACTTAACACATATCAAAACAATGCTTAAATCAATTTGGAAAATATATATAACCAAACTACAAAGGTGCACCAAATACGAAATCATGAATTAGAATTTTATTGTGTATAATTAAAAAAAAAAAGATAAAAGGAAATGAAAAATAGCCAGCAAAAGTTAAAAGGAAGTTCCAACGGGAAGTTCCAATGTAGAAAAAACACAAAACAGACCAATTGAAGAACTACTAAGAAATTATATCAAGGCTTAAAACAAATTAAAATTAAACTTATATAGTCTACAAACTATAAAACAAGGTGAACAAGTTGATTTAAAATCAACAAGTAGGAGGAAAATGAGAAACACCCACATCAACAATACATACTAGATTTATACAAGACAGAAACAATGAAAACAAGTTTAAAAAAAAGGTCATGAAATAATCAATACATGTAAATAGGAAATTTATGAAAATCAACAATTAAACAATCACCTCCAACATAGAAAAAGCAATTTAACACATATCAAAAAGTGCTTAATACAATTTGAAATATTAATATCAATGGAAATCCCAACTAGGAAGGTGGGGAACAAATAATATCCATCAAGCATGAAAACATGAAAAAGGTCCATAACAAAGTAAAGAAGTGCTTGGAATAAAGCTTCAAACAAATTGAAATTCCACTTATATTGTCTACAAATGACCAAAGAAAACAATTGTGGACCACACAACAATAATTAGACTGAAAAGGGCAGCTCCAACATAATCAATATGAACTAGATTTATCTAAAATGGAATGAAAATATCAAAACAAGCATTAAAACAATTTCTAATCTAATTAATGTGTAAAATTGATCTATATGTGTATTGAAATGAACAACTACTAACACCAAGACAAAAGAAGTGCTTAGAATAAAGCTTCAAACAAATTGAAATTCCACTTATATTGTTTATAAATGACCAAAGAAAAAAATTATGGACTACACAACATTAACTAGACTGAAAAGGGTAGCTCCAACATAATCAATATGAACTGCATTTATCTAAAATGGAATGAAAATATCGGAACAAGCATTAAAACAATTTCTAATCACATTAATGTGTAAAATTGATCTATATGTGTATTGAAACGGACAACTACTAACACCAAGAAAACGAGTGGCTTCAACATAAAAACCAACCCAAGAACCCAAAAAGATATCAAAGCAAATGTCTGAACAATTTAATATTATATTGATATCAATAGATAATATAGACAAAAAATATTTCTTCCAGAAAACAATAAAAAGATCAAAACAAACCTTGAAACAAATGAGTATCACAATCCTAAATCACATCTATCCAAAAACTTACAATAGTGATTAGAAAAAGTTCTAAGACAAATTTACATTGAAATTTTATTATCTATTGATAATCAACATAGGCAAAGTCCATATGAATGACACCCAATAAAATATAATGAAAACCTTAAGCAAGAGAAAATATGAATTGTGTATATTCAACAACCCAAAAAGAGATGAAAACAAGTTTTATAATAATTTTTTGTATTCAAATCATCAAGGCAAAAAGTAGGGACATAATAAGAGCCATATGGAGCCACTAATAACACAATGAGATCTTCTCAAGATCTTTAACAAGACTAAAAACAAATTGAAACAAATTAAAATTAACATTAATATTAAAATAATACAAATTAGATGCAACTAGAGATTGATTAACATCCACAAAAAACATTATTGAAGTTATAGAGAAGATTGGAAATCCCAAAAGCTCAAGAACTTCTAACAACATCTAAACCAATTGAAATCATAGAAACAATATCCTCACCACTAAGCAAAGGGAAACACAAAATAGTGCCCAACAACACGACCATGGAACATTAGGCCTTTTATTCACAGACTCTGACACCAAAAGAAAATAAATCAAATCAATTAAAAACCAAAGGACATTGCAACAAGGATTAAAAAATTTAAAGTTTTTTGTCTACAATTGAAATAAGAAGGTAATTGTAAACTAAAAATTTCAACAAAAACAAAATTGGAAGCTATAACTTAGGAAAAAAATATTAACCAAATCTCTTAAGAATAATCTAAAGAATTTATCATACAACTCGTGTAAAATAAAACAAGCATAAAAGCAATTTGAAACTAAATTAATGTTTAGAAATGATCAATATATGTGATTAGGAATTAAATAATAACCAGCAACAACAAAACAATCAACTCCAACATAGAAAAAATAATCCAAAAAAGATATCAAAACAAAATCTAGAACAATTTGAAATTATAGTGATATCGACAAATAACGTCACTATGAAAGTGGAGATTGGAAAAACAACCACTAAATGTAAATTGGGACCCAACTTATCAAGTACAAATTTACATAAGTATGATCCCCCTTTATTGCATTAGCCTACCTTATGTCAGGATAAGTTGCCATAACTTTGCAATCCTAACCAATTTCATGTGTCTCCAAAGTTCTTAGAATGTGTTCCCCAACACATAAGGACTTGAGAGATAAAATAATATTTAATTATATCACTTGGCATGTTGTAATTAACTCCTAAGAGGTAGGACCAAACTTGCGCACCCACTTTTGGAGTGGGGTCCACAAAGACTTGTTGCTAACTCCTAGAAGTCTATCTTGACTTGTTGATACCTCCTAGGGAGTGGGAGTTAACTTGAGCACCCACTTTGGAGGTGTCTTATATTTAGACTAGGAGTTTTTTTTTTTTTGTGTGGATGAGTGAATATTGTTGATACACTTTGCATGAACATGATGTAGCAGTTAACAGTGGATTCAAAGATGCATGATTTTTGCATGAACATGATATAGCAGTTAACAGTGGATTCAGAGATGCATGATTTTTGCATGAACATGATATAGCAGTTAACAGTGGATTCAAAGATGCATGATATTTGCATGAATATGATGTGGCAGTTAACAAAGGAGTTAGAGATGATGATATTTGCATGAAAATGATGTGGAAGTTAATAGTTAAGTTAGAGATGCATGATATTTGCATATTGCTTGCATGAACTCATAAAAACTTGCATGGACTTGCATGTTGTTGCATGTTACTTGCATGTTGTTGCATGTCACTTGTATGAGTTTGCATGTGTTGCATGTTACTTGTGCATGGACTTGCATGTTGTTGCATGTCGCTTATATGAACTTACAAGTGCTTGCATATTGTTGCATGTTACTTGCATGGACTTGCATGTTGTTGCATGTCACTTATATGGACTTGCATGTTGTTGCATGTGTTTGCATGTCAATTGCATGTGCTTGCATATTGTTGCATGTCAGTTATATGGACTCATATGTTGTTGCATGTCAGTTATATGGACTTGCATGTTATTGCATATCATTTATATGGTGGTGAATGTATCTTGCATGACACTCTAACTCAGGATCAATTTTGGATAACTCTTGCATGATGCTACAGGTGGTTGCATGACTCTTGCATGTTACAAAACAAGTTACAAAATAATATTGGGGACATCAATGATGCATGTTGTTTGCATGACATTGGTGTGTGTTGGTACTTCAGTGATACTTCAATTGACTATGTCTAATTGGGAGTTACTAGGCGCTCATGAAGAAGCTTTCAGTTCAACATTGTTATTGTCACATAACACTTCAGTTGACTAAGTTTGAGTTTGACTTCTTGGGTGCCCATGTTGAGACTTTCAATTGTGCTTCGTTATTGTCACATAAACACTTCAGTTAACTAAGTTTGATTGGGACTTCTTAGGCACCCATGTTTGTGACTTGCAGTTAATAGTTGATTTCTACCATGCAGCTTTGGAGTTCACTATATTGGGCGCTTGGATTTGCATGAGGTTTCTTCTCATGTTATTGGATACAGTTTATTATATGTTTGAGATCCATGGCTTCTATATAATGATGTCTTGAGTTGGTAGAAAGTATGAGAAGCATTACATGAGAAATCATCACAAGATTACATCATAATAGGTTTTACATGTTTTAAAAGATTGAAGAATCTTGAAGTGTGCATCAGGATTCAAAGAAGTTTTAGTATTATTGTAAACTCAATTACAGGAATTAATACAAGAATAAATCTCTTTGGATGTGGAGTTTTTTCCCGCAAGGGTTTCTCCACATAAAATCTATGTTTGCTTCTATCATGCTTTTTTCTTCTACTACATTGATTAAATTGGAAAAATATTATTGCATCTAAATTGAAAAGTAATTTTCAGATTTACACATGCTATTAATTTCATATTTGAAAACATTTAAAAGCCACATAGCTGCAACTTTACCTTGTTCTCTCTCCCTTTTTCCAACACCTTAATGCGCCCCCTTGGTCATTTTTTGACTTAATGTTGTTCTTTTCCTTCCCCCATGTTTTGTCATGTGCTAAAGATTACAAAAAATTCAAAAAAGTCTAAGTCTGGATAGTATTTGTCAGTGTTACTAAGAGACGCATCTCCCACTTAGGCTGTGTCACATCCCAGATTTTGACTATGTTTTACTTTTTACTTGCACATAATTAGTAGATGATTATGCATGATTTAATGATTTGACGTTATGTGAAAATGTCAGGATAAATCAATGATTTCATGAGTTTATGCTTATATGATTAGAATTGACATGTGATTATATGATGTCAAGATATTATGATTTCATAATGATTATAAATTGACTAACGATACACTAATCCCATTTTGGTGATTGCAAGTTGTATTCAGGAAACAGGTTTTCCACCCTCCAAGAAAGAGAGGGAGAGCATCATCAGAGAGAAGTGAATAGACGTATGGATAGAACAAATCGGTTGCCATCTAAGTCTTGTGCCTTCATAGTTTAGTGAAACGTTGTCAAGTTTGGTAAGTTGCGTTCAATCCAACTAGTCTAAGTTTGGTTTCAACTCGACAATCGTCAATTTGTTGAAAGATCCAATAAGTCTATGTTTTATCATAAACCAAGTCGAGAAGTTTGACCATCGACTTGGAAATGGTCGATAGTCGTTAGTCCTTGATTGATATGAATATAGTTATATTCAAGAGAAAATATTATTAATGGTTAAACTATTTCTTTATTGGTAATTTCAATACGAATTCCATTAAGATAACCTATTTATTTTAAGTGTTTACGCAAGATTGAGAGGGGGAGAATACCTCAACCCCATTCTCGTAACCTTGTCAAGTGATAGGAACAACGTAAGAATACATTGTACATACCTACACTATGTGGTTTTATATCTATTTAGATATTATCTATAAGTTTATACTTATAACATGATGTCGAAGAGCTTCTTATACATCGTGGTATGTTAGTAATTATTGCAAACCTCTTTATGTAGTTAAGAGAGAGCGCTCAACTCCCATCCCCACGTCCAATAAGGAGTTAAGGCGGAGTACGAGTATGGTCATTAAGACCAACTACTCCACTACGTTGCATGCGAGTGAGGCAAGATCTTAGGCAAGGATTATGCCAAGACCTCCGCAATAGCGTGAAAAGGTTAAGTCTTTATTAAGACTATTCCATCGGGGATA
Organism: Cunninghamia lanceolata; assembly: GCA_027924645.1. Taxonomy (NCBI): domain Eukaryota; kingdom Viridiplantae; phylum Streptophyta; class Pinopsida; order Cupressales; family Cupressaceae; genus Cunninghamia; species Cunninghamia lanceolata. The sequence goes on from BSBN01000010.1 coordinate 1,227,725, forward strand.
AAAATGATATGGAATGCAGAGTGATATCTGGGAATGGATATACAAGCTTTTGTGAAAGCGTGATATGAAAGCGCACAGTCAATTGGAATGAGACAAAGAACTTTGATTAAAGGAAGGTCGCATAAAAGAGAGATCTCTGTTATAAAAAGGGAGCTTCAAATAGGAAGCCCGAGCCGAATAAGAGTGATAATTCTGCTAAATACAATGACTTTACTCTTGTCTTGAACACCGCGGTGATATAAGAGTTAGAAATACAAAAAGATAAAGGAAGTCGAGCCTCATAGCTAGCAGAGAATTAGAGTTTGCACAGGCATTGAATCCAACGACGTTTAGAGGTAAGAAAGTCCTAGTAAAGCTTTATCTTTTCATTCTCAAATGCAGTAGTTGTTATCATACAACAGGATTATGTTCTCTTGGAATCAAATGTATAGTGTTTCATAAGTAGAGAACGTAGTTCGAAGAAACAGTGCTTATACCATTTATACAGTAGTATGAAAACGTAGAGTTTGGCAATTCAATGTTGTAGTTCAACAGAAACAACTATAGAGGATAACTCTCTCTTGCAATCTTTTTTCAATCAAATTTATAAGATCATCGGGTTGATAAATATAGATTATCTTTGCGTGTATAAGCCAACAAGATTATTATATGTCAAGTGTTTTATGAGGCTAACAAATATATATAAATCGTTGTGTTTTATGAGGCCGACATATATATAAACCTCTGTATATTATAAGGCCGACAAACATAGAACATCATAGAGTATATCAAAGGCCGACTTATTTAGAATATTTTAGAGTATCTCTAAGGCCGACTTACTTAGTGAATCTCTGAGTTTCTATGGCTGATGGAATTAGTATATATCTGTATATTTATGGCCTATAGTAAAAGTGTATCTCTATGTGTCTCTATGGCCGATAGAAGTAAAGTATATCTGTGGTCTTATGGCCGTTAAAACTTACGGTATGTCAGTGTATCTCTGGCCGATAGTTTTAAACTATCTCTGTGTGTATATGGCCAGTGAACCAAGTATATCTTTGTCAGTGAATATGGAAGATAAGCCTAGTAAATGCCATTTGCATAAGGTTGTTAAGCATATTGTCCTACTATGAGAGTACTCGGCTGATAAGCTTTGTAGAATACTGAATAAACTTAAGGCCGAATAGCCTTTGTAATATGGGTTCTATGGTAAAGACTAGCTAATATTTGTACTCTGTTAGTACTTAGAGATAAAAGTATCGTTGTTTAGTATCAGGGACTGTATTCCCTTATTATATTCAACATCTTAAGGATGAGATCTCAATGGTTATTCCATAGTACATAGAATGTATAACCTATACAGGTCGTAAGGTCTTGTTTGGAAGTAGGCCGAAAGACTATGATCTTAGCTTATAGCTACTATGTATTATTTTATAAACCTTGGCAGATTAAAAGGCCGAGTAGATTTAAACTTAGAATATTTTAGTTTTAGTAGAGATGCTAAGGAAAGTTAAACCCTTTGTGGTCTTCATTGAACCCTATTTAAACTTAACAGTCAAAGACCTATGAGTCTAGAAAGAGATGGTTTATATATCAAATAATGTTTATATACAAGTTTTAATGATTTGATCTATCAAAGATTATGTGAAAGCTGATCTCTTATCTTAGAAATGAAGATATGATATGGGTATTGACAAAACACCACGAGAGGTGATATCACATCATATGTGCAACCACATCAGGATAGTTTTGTTTGTTAGTGTGAATAGCCTGAATATTTCCTATCTAGTTTCCCTTGTTGTGAGATTAATTCATATTATTTAACTATTTATTAGTTAAATAATATTCTCACACATAATTCACATGTTAAGTTGACTTAGTGAGTCTACTAGATGTTTCTAGTTGTGTCTAGTTGTTGCTAGTTGTTGATAATTGTCTAATAGTTGTCTTATCCTACATGTGCTATAGTTGTCTCATGTCATAAGATTAAGACACTTGTCACATGACTACAATATCTTAGCTCTCATCCTTGCCTTTATAAGCAATGCTCTCATAAACATTGTAAGATGAACAATTTTGCATTCATTGATAGAATCATAGTTGGAAAACTCGACAAGCCAATTTTTGGAGAGTCAAAAAAAACTCGGAGAAATCTCGGGAAAAACTCGGCAAAAAACTCGGGAACTTAAAAAATTGCTAAAATTTCATTAGAAACGCATTTTTTTTGCAAAATTCAATGAAAAGATGAATCCAATGAGTCCATAAATGAGTACAAAAGTGTTTTCTATTAAATTTGATTGACTTCAATGCAAATTGATTACAAAATCGCATTCTCATGCAGAATCCTAATGGCTGAAGGCTTGATAGTCTGATACAAATTACAATAGATAGCTGAAAATGAAAATAGTAAAACTAGAAGTAAATACTAAAAGTAAATACAACATATTACACCTTCCTCTTGCCTAATTTAGCCATAGCTAGGGAAGAGGCAGATGCTCTAGTCTTGCGAGTCTACGGTGTCGATGGATCCTTGGTTCGCATGGAAGGTTGTGGCTGAGGCTCGACCACCATCCTGGAACTATTTGGCTCTGGCTCTGGCAATGAAAAAAATTAGAAAAAATCCACAAAAAATAGTGATGAATCTTGTTTTTTGGAATCTAAATGCAAAAATGAAGCTTCTTTTTGCTCTATGAAGATTTTGTTTTCAATTTGGATTCAATATTTTGCAACAAAAACAAAAAAATGATTAAACAAAAAGAAAAATGGAAAAACAAAAACCTACCTGGGATTCGAATTTGCCTTCAAAATCTGCAAAAAATGGCGTTTGAATCCGATCTTCTCAATGCCACAACGTTGCAAATAGACTATTTTTGCTTGGGGAAGGTTTTTTTGCTATGCAGAGCTCAAAAAAACTAATTTTTGTTTGTGTTTTCACTTTTCTCTCAACGGAGCCCTCTTATTCTGACACCCGCAAGTTTTTTGTACGGACTCAGCGAGTCTTTGGCAAGTACATGACTCGGCATGACTTAGCAAAAAAAACTCTGCGAAATAAAGTAAAAAAAACTCATTTTCGAAAAAAACTCGCGAGTTTTGTGTGACTTGGCTAAATTTCGGCAAGTTTTCCATCTATGGATAGAATAGTATTATTCTCTCATTGTCTCTCTTGTGCTTTCATGAAGTCCTAGATCTTGAGTGGCTCCTATCATAGCCAACTCTTACATTGTTATTTTATTCTAGGATGAAACACAAGCTTCTGTGTTAAGTTACTCATTTATTTAGAGTTAACTAAAGAAAATGACATCTTTGGAAACACATAAGGTTAGTGTTACCAATTCACATAAGTATTTATAACAATGATAAGTATTATCATCTTACTCCAAAGAAGTTATTTGTGAGAACAAAACCTAATTCTTATTGCTCGGTCAATAATAATAGTGTAGACTCAAACTTATCAAGGAGAAAGATTGATTAAGTCTTAAGTGAATATCTATGTTGAAGATTATGATAGATCCATAGATATATCCTTGTTTTTGGAAGCATATATTTACTATTTTTCTGAATCAAGATTTTGGAGAGATAATATCGTTACGATATTGAAGTGACAAAGATGTAACATGGATATAGATTTCCTTATGAGAAATAGAATTATTCCTGTCATATTGTAATACAAATCCAGGGTAAAGGGTGAACCAAGAGTTTGAAAACCTAGAAAGCCTTTTGATTAACAACTATTGCTTATACTAATTCATTTCGAGAAAGAGTATACTTGGAGACATAATTAACTTCTCCTATGTTTCAAGATTGAAACTATTAAACCAACTCAAGGGTATATGCATACTAGGATATGGAAAGTTATAGCTCTCATATTATATGTTCAATATAACTTATTTTAGTGCTAAGTGCTCAAAAGACAAAGTTAACCCAATGATGATCAATTCCCGATTGGGCATGTGAGGGGATTTGAAATTCAACCCCACGTGAAGATTGTACTTATGATTGTTGATTAAGGTTTATGTGGCATATATACAAAGGGTGTTATATATAACAGTTCATAACCTATCTTAAATTGGAAGTCGGTACACTTAAGAAGACTAAGAGGTCGAAAGTATTTTATTATCTTTTATGACTCAAACCTATTTAGGTTGAAAGATTGAACTTAGTCAAAAGACTAGTTAGGAAAATGGTAGTATTCATTAAGATATTATATGAATGAAGATATACCTCATTTATTATGTTTATTCGTGTTGTGTGAAATGTGAATTTAAACAATGCCAAGTGGTCTAGGGAAGACTAGAGGTATTTGTTTCCATGTTATATTATTATGACTTATTATCTTTATAAAACAAGGGTACTGATATTTCCATGTATTGGGTTAGAGAAGTTAAAACCCTAGAATCAACCCAAAAGGGTTTAGAAAACTTAAAACTCTTAAGTCAGATATATGACTTTATATATTTTGGTCGACGGTGAATGGTCGAGAAAACCATAGAACAAGATAGAAAGAGTCTAAGTAGTACTTTGATAAATTTAAATGATTCAATGATAGAGTCGAAACTTCTTATATAGCACAAGAGTATTTTATATTAAAGTCAATGAGTAGAATAACAGGAGGTCATAGACCCTAGAAATTGTAAGTATGCAAAGACAGACTCTCTGAAAGGTTAGAATTACCTAAACTTATATATTGCATGTATATCCTAGATTAAGGATTAGTTCTAAGTCAGATTGACTAGGATTTGAATATAGTACAAACAATTTTATGTCTAGAGTTACTAAGTGAAAAAGAAGTCAAACTGCAGGATGAGATAGTTTCCAAGTCGAGTTAAGGTGTGTGAACACACGACTACATTTATTGCAAATGCCTATTTATATAGAAACTTTGACCAAAGTGATGCATTTGTCTCTACATCCATTAGTCAGTGCACAGTGTCTAGATGGCGTGACTAGTCAGAATGATCATACTTAGCTAGAAGATTGTCTAGAGTTGTATGGTCGATTGAGTTACGTAGGACACAACACTAGGGCTCAGATGGCAACCTATTGGTTCCTTATGTCTATACTCTTCGTGAAGGGTAGGGCCACTTCTAGGAAGGAAGGTGTGTGGGGGATCGTCGATCTATGGTTGGAGGTAAAGCACTCGGATGATGCTCTCCCTCTGTAGCAAAAGACTTGCCAAGACTTGTGAAGACAACTATCAAGATTCCAGATGCAATATACTTCATGTTATGACTTATGATAGTCAACCTTATGTAAAAACTATTCTTTTTACCAAGTGCAAATTATTTGTAATTGTAAAATGAAATGATTTCACTATGATCCTATCTTTGAATATGTTGTAATTTCAAGGTTGAAAATATGCATAAAAGATATGCTTTTATTTCTTTGTGATTATGCAAATGATATAAAAAAATCACTCATGTTTATCATGTTCTTTTACTTTCCTAGTAAATTGTATGTGTAATTCTGAGTAATATGAGAATATGTTAAAGGGCGTGTCTCCAAGACTGGGATGCATTTCCCATCTCTGAGAGGCAACTAGATATGTCTCCCATTACAGAAGATGCCCAATCGCGTATCCCATGTGTCTCTAGGGACCCTTCATCGTCAAAAAGGCATCTCACTATTTTTTTCAAAACTTCATTTCCTCCAGGCATTTTCACCAAATGCATAGAGGTTTGTTATTCCCATCGACATTATAATTTTGTGATTGTTAATGTTCAATGTTCACATTTTTTATTTTTTTCTATGAATTTTACAATTTTTTTGGATGATTTTTAGGGCTTTCCTCATTTCTATCTTTTGGCTTTCCTTGCAATCCAAAGCATATGAGTCCAAAGCAAGCATGGACTGTTATTGACCCTATTAACTTTATCTTCCATGGTTTGTTCAAAATTTCAAATAAAACATGAAAGCTGATTTTAAGAAAAATGAACATTTGAGTACTCTTGTTTTGAAAGTTCAATGTCATGATATTTTCAGTTTTAATTTTAGCAAATTAATAAATTATATTAAAAAATGGTATCTCCAAGTACCTTTGTCTCCTATTTTCAAAAATAGGCGTACCGGTACCGGTCTCTTGGCAACCTTAGTATTTGTTCATTTTCTGATTTTTGTGGGTTTTCAAAACTTCCAAGGACTTCGGCCATCTTCCACATTTCGTCTTTTCCCTTCGCTTCCTACATCTTTGCAGATTTGTGCTTCCTACAAATATGTGGGTTTCATGTGGACTTCTTCCACTTTCCATTTTGGTTTAAAGTGTAATTGATCCCCACAATATTTGCAAATACTGAAGACTTTCACAGAAATGGTCATTTGCAATATTATCTCAGACTTAGGATTTTCTAAACTTTAGGTCCCAAGTCCAGATGTCTGATTGGACCCCACATTTTCTAGAACATCCAAGTAGCCATTGATTTGCAGGATTCTCTTGCCCATCTTCCATTTACCTTTTCAATCTGGCTTCCCATTCTTACTTGAACTTCTACACGCTTGCTTTACCTTCCACTAGTTGTTGTGGACTTGTGGGTTTCATGAACTTCTTCCACCTTTTTAAAGTTTCCTAAGTCCCAATCGCCCCTATATTTCTTCATTTCTCCCATATCCCAAATCATTCATATTCCTCTATTCTCACTCTTATGGAATTCTTCTTGACTTACAAACACCCCTCACTTCTGAATGTCCATGATTTTCCCACTTCCCTTCAAGTTCACCTTTACAGACCTTCCATGGACTTGTGGACTTCTTCCACTCCGTCCTTCCAATTCCCAATTCTCTGCATTCTCACGGAATGTCCACGTACGACGTCCAGTCCCACATTAGATTCCTGCTAATCCACCAAACGCCTTGCACCTACTCCCCAAGACACCATTAATGGCCAAATTTGACCCTCTACAACTATACAAATGCACTTATCCCACCAAAATGTCATTGTCCATCCTAAGGGTGAGGATCCACATGCATATTTGAATAGATGAAGAAGATGATTCGATGAAACATGAATGTTGCAATTGAAAATGGCAGCCACTGCAAGTCCACACACACAGGTATCAAGCTACCTATTTCACACAGGAAATGCATTTTGCTTACAAGAACTCGCCTTGCACTCATCAAGGTGAATTTCAAAGGATATGGCGTACTTGCTTGTATTTAATGCCTTGACTGGAAGAAAATCTCATGGAACCCCGATGGATTGCAGGATGGCACAAATCTGAAATGTTATAAATATAAGCTTGCACGATGTAAAAAGGGTTAATAAAAATTTTACCTCCAAAGAATTATGAGTGCCAATGAGTTGTCTAGGGTTTCAATTTTTGCACGTCCACTTTGTTAGCACAACATGTCTTGCAAATTACAAGAAGGATTTTATGTCGCAATGGTGTTTGTAACTAATTGTCTCCATGGTGGTTTGTAAATCTTCAAGGGAACCCTCGAACCTAGTTGTGGGTTTCCTCTTGATACATTTGTTGGCATGATGTAACAGAGGTTTGATAAATGTGACAACATTCCAAATCATTACAGAGCTTTTGTAATGGTCATTCCTTTGTTTCATATGGTTTTTTGCAATAAATTGTTATGGATTATTAAGTATGCTCGACCATGTGGCATGATATCTTTGATGTGTGTTTATACACAAATCTAGTTTAGTTGTGATTTGCAAGTGTGTCTTGTTCTCCTTTGTAATCTAGGACTCTATCACCCATTAGGATAGGCTCTGATCTCGAAGGCTGACGATCATCGATACTCATAAACATAAAATCAAATCTCACCAGTATTTTAAGAGCAAGTTAATTTACTGCATACTTTCACGATTCAATGGTATAACACACAAGGAAAATATTTAAGTAAACCGTGATAGTCATTAATCTTGGAGAATCATGCCTTGCATATGTGCAATGATGTTAGTATTAGCTTAAGAAGAGGTTTTATAAGCAGTTGGTTAGTCTTTAACCTAGTGACAAATATTGGGGCTAAGCATACATTGGGTACATTTACGAAGGGTTTATTTTGGCTCATTAACCTTTGTTATAAATTTTGTTGATGACACCTCTAGGAACACCCTCCTGCGTCTAACTAAGCCCAAAGTGAAGGGGAGAATACCCACTCTCAGAAATTGGCCTTTAACCATCCACATTTTGTTGATGGGTTCTTGATCTATTCTTCACAAAAACAAATCCCTGGCCTTGAGGATGGATCGATACTTTAGGATTGTGGAGCTACAATTTTGGGATCCAACACCTTCCATAGTAAGAAAACATAAACTAGATCTATTCAATAACCAAAAAATAGCAAAACAAGTCCACAAACAAATTCAAACTAAATTAAAATAGCATGTTAACATAAAGTCAAAATGGATAACTTCAACATAGATAAAAATAGGCAGCAAATCTACTAAAAAATGGTGTTCAAAGGAAATCATAATTCATAATTGGCAATAAATTACAAGAATGTAAAGTTGGCAAATGGGGACTAAATGACATATATAATCTACAAATTGAAATGATTAAAAAAGACAAATGTATATTGAATAACAGTAGGTATGAAGAAAAAGAACAACACCTATCAATATTACATATTAAATTTTATTAAAAAACCAATAAAATAACAAATGTTCTAACAATTTCAAACTACATTAAATCACCTAAATTATTAAATTTTATTAAAAAACCAATAAAATAATAAATGTTATAACAATTTCAAACTACATTAAGTCACTTAAATGATCAACTTATATAAAAAAGAAATATGCACCTCAATATAGAAAAATCAAATCCAAAAACCAAAACAAATATAAAAATAGTGCTAAAAAAAATTGGACATATTAATATCAATAGATGATCAATTAAGATAGTAGGACCAAACAATATCCGCCAAGTGTAAAAAGCATGAAACATATCCGCAAAAGAAAAAAAAAAGAGCTTGCAATAAGGCTTTATAATTTTAAAATTAAACTTCTATCATCCACAAATAATCAAAAGAAAACAATACAAACTTAATAATAATAACAAAGGCCTAGAGGAAAAGGGTAACTCACATCTCAACAATATAAACTAGATTTATTAAAAATCCAATTAAAACATTATTAAAACAATTTATAATCACATTAACGTGTAGAATTGATAGATCGATCTAATTGAATAGTTGCTAATAGAAGCAAAACAAGCAACTCCATAATGGGCGCAGAACTAATAACTACTATCTTCTTTCTGTTACTTAGAACATGCACCATAAAAATCATAAGTTTAAATAATGAATTGACATAATTTGACTAAAACAGAATATACTAAAGTTGTTCTTTTCGATAATCAAAAAATAGTAACATCAATAATTCAAGTTTTTTCCAACATATGAGGAGGATTAATCCAAATTCAATTACACTAAAGAGTTATAAATAAATAATTGGAATACTTACCTGCAAGTAGAAGATGCTAGAAACATGACATTACATGATGAAAGCGACATGATGGTAAGATGAGGCCAATGAGCTAGTGTAGCCTTTGATCAGAAAGGACTCATATAAGACGTTGCAGTAGGGACATAATACATTTGGCACTATTAAGCCTTACCTAAACACCAGACCAGCCCTTTGCAACATCCTACACATTGTCTGACTCATTGATCCATCCCCACAAGATTCTTCTATTCTTATAATTATCAAAAAATGTTTTGGATGCATAGAATTTTCCATAATTATATCTCAATCCATATTTATTATCTGCACTTGTTTTGTCTAAAACATACCGATCAATGTCTATGAAGTAGGTTCCAATAGTATAATACTCATATTTTGTATCATCAAGAAATATCTTCAAGACATGTTTAATTTCAGGTCCAGTAACAGAAGTATCTAGTCCAAGCTTTCCAATTGGAGCAACAGGATAAAAATCAGGGCACTCCCACATTCCTGTCTTCTTATAGGAATGGAGAGGGTCCTTTTTGGTCTAGTGAACAAAATCTTTACTTATGTAAAGAATGGCCTTTCCATTAGGATGTCTATCCTCCTTATTACCCACAAGAATTCTCCACCTCCCATCTTTGCCAAGCCCGGCAGTGGTTGGATCTCTAAAAGAGCTCCCATTAATTCCATTCTTTGGAACAATGATTGGATTTTCTGGGATCTTCACCCATTCCCTTAAGTAAGGATCAAATGCATTTTTAGAAACAACCATATTCTGAACCTGTCTAGAGGAGTTGTCCCATCCTGTATAAAGATTTTGTTCACTGGACGAAAAAGAAGGACCCTCTCCATTCCTCTAAGAAGACAAGAATGTGGGAGTGCCCTCGTTTTTATCTTGTTGCTCCAATTGGAAAGTTTGGGCTGGATACTTCTGTTACTAGAATTGAAATTAAGCATGTCTTGAAAGTATCCCTTGATGATACAAGATATGAGTATTATACTATTGGAACTTACTTCACAGACATTGATCTGTATGTTCCAGACAAAACAAGTGCAGATAATAAATATAGATTGAGATATGATTATGAAAAATTCTATACATCCAAAATATTTTTTGATAATCATAAGAATAGAAGAATCTTGTGGGAATGAATCAATGAGTCGGACAACTTGCAGGATGATGTTGCAAAGGGCTGGTCTGGTGTTCAGGTACAGCTGTGTTACATAAGGTTGAAAATGGACCTGCAAAGTCAAAGGAGGCAAATCAAGAACAGCCCAGATTTGAAAATGTGAGATGAAAGGAAAAAATCTACACCAAAAAACTGAAAATAAGTTCCAACACCAACCCATCCACACATAAACAAAAATACAAAAATGCAGACAATTAGAACAACATAAGAAAAATAAAGAAATAGCTGGCAAATCCTATGCACTTCTCATTAGATAGTTTAAATGGAATTTCAATGTTGAGGATGAATGCTGCTAGATAAGGCTAACCTTATTCAAGCTACCCAGAACTAAACATATATAATTAATTCAACCAGTCTAACTTGCAGTCACTAAGTAATGAACTAGATCGTGTGCATGCCAGATAGTTACGCTTTTATATATAAAAAAACTTGGTGAAGAGTAACTCGTGACGGAGCTTAATCAATTTCTTTAAATGTACATGTAATTAGATAAGTCTAATCTGATTCACTTTTCTAATGTGGTTATGTCACGAGTTTGGAATGTAAAATGTTAGCTGGCTATGCCCTAAAGGTTGGAACAGTCTGTAAACTGGTTTGCTAAGCTTTATGTGAGTGGCTTTAGTATAAGTTCTTCTGGACTAAATTTGCCTGGGAATGTTATGGTCCTTGACTCCAATCTCCCTTGCATTACCTCATTTGAGCTCAGTTACGTCTTAGACAATTAAGTTATATTTCTTTTGCTTTATTTTGTTTCTTATAGCTTTGGTAAAAACCACCTTTATTTTATTAGGCAAGCTAAGTTACTGTATAGCAACCTACTTGTAAAGTGAAGAGTGCATTTTTGTGTACATTTGGATAATCATAGTTGCTATTCTCTGATCCCCAAAATTCAATAAAGAAGTTGGCCTAAAATTTACAGGCTTATAACTTTTACATTGTTGGTTTAAACTCTACGGCCTGAAACACTCCAGAGATTATAGTATGACTAGTTATAATCATCTTAGTAGATGATATGCAAGTGGCAGGAATGTAATAAATATTTGTTGTATACATTTGAAAATGCCCAGAAATTAGGGAAAAAAAACCCACAAACAAAACTACCAAAAAGATTTTTGAACAGCAACTCGCACAGAAGATATTTAAAGAAGGAACAACACCCCAACAATAGCTCGGATCTCTAATTTTTAAATATTCTTCCCTAGACTAGTGTAGATCTTCCCTCTTACAAGGGGTCGCCGAGAAGTGTCACGAGAAGCCCATGCCCTGTAGATGAATATATAGAATGTTGGATCTACCTAACAGGAGGACGATGAGATCGTATGCGCCTATGAAATTTATCTACAAGAACAAGATTCAGTAAAGTAGGTGGATATTGCAGTGCATGTGAGATCTATTAGCGGGTCACAACAAACCCTACATCGATTTATAGAAGAATTATAGGGTTCTCCTTTTCTTTTCTATTTTTTTATATTTTAACCATAAGCCGACCTCCAGAGCCTAAAAAATGACCAGGTCTGTCACTAGCATATTGGCTTTTGCAATTTTATAATTTAAAACCAGACAAAGAATTAAACCGCATGGTAGAAAGTGAAGGTTTAACCAACCTGGCTTAAGAATCTTGGCAGCATCATCCGGAGCACTTGGATTCCAGTTCACTCTTTCAGTCTACGGGACATTGCCTACAAGCAAAAGGTATGTCGATGAGAACCTGATATACCTCGGATTAGTACCAAAGAAATTTACAAAATCATGAAAACCTTCTAAATTTCAGCTTCATGATATTATTAATTAGCAGTTAACCCACTAAGAAACAAAACTCTGAATATATACAAGAAAGATGTAAAAATGCCTCTATTATTCCACTTCTCGAGCAGATGAGACTTGTTGACGTACCTATAAGACACTTCCTTCACCATAGAAGCTGCATATCCCAGATCAACCAAATCTGCTATAAATTTTGTACGATAAATCAAGAAAAGAAGAATATCATAATAATATGCAGAGCTGCTAGAAAATAATGAGACTTAGACGTACGTTGATTACGAAAGGGCTTTGCAAACGAATCCAGACTCAGTTTCTTTGCCTGTGTTCTGAATCTACAAAGAAAAGGGGAAAAAATGCTCTAAGAATTTTTTCTTTCTTACACAGAGTTGTTTCAGGACCATAAATTTCTTCCCATTCTTTCTCTCTTTTTCACAGCAATGTAGCTTTCATGTTTATCACTAATAATATTTACTACGGCAGGATTCGAACCCATGACCAGTGAATTACCACCACTCCTCCAACTTTGAGATGTCCGTAAATTAAAGAAAGGGGAAAATTATGGCGTAAATTAAAGAATAGGATACTGCAGGCAGGCATTTCTTGCCTTGGTGAATCTCCTCCTTTTCTTCGCACTCCATTTTCCCTGATTATCCGTCGCGTAAACCCTAGGTAATCCTCAGGCGAAGCCATGGATTGGCGTGAAATAAAAAGTCATGAAATAAGTGCAAATAAAGGTTACTGAGGGAGTCAGTAAAATTACCTTGAAAAGCAGAGTTGCCAGAAGCGTCATAATGAGCGGCAGTATGTATTTATAATGAGCTACGGACGAGATTTTATTTGAACCAGTTCGCGAGATTTTATTTGAACCAGTTCACTTTTTTTCAAGTTGCGCTCCAAATTAACGGGTCTCGCCATTTCCAACGTTGATTCCTTAGGTAGTTGAATCATCGGGATCGACTCTCTGACATTTTTTTTGGAACTTGGTGGGTAAACATTTAAACAGAGGCAAGTTTGTTTTTTTGTTTTTTTGTTTTTTTGTTTTTCAAAGCAAAGAGTTGTGAGGTGTTAGAGATGGATATGGATAAATTGATGTTTTAGTAAGTTTTTTGTTTGTTTTTTTTGGTCAAGGCAAGAGTTGTGAGGTGTTGAAATGTATGTTTTATTAAGTTTTTGATTTATTTGAGTAAGGGGAAAAGAGTATGTGCAACACTTTTTTTATGTTTCCTTTAAAATTATTTTGATTTTTTTTTATGTTTAGTATAATAATGTAGGGGAGGGTAGCTTTGGGTCTCTCTGTCTTATATATAAGGGTGTACATTTTTATATAGATCTATAAAAAAAATTTGTTATATGGGTATCGCTGTGATCAATCTAAATATTTCTTTTAAGATGTATTTGATCATGTTATACTATTTTTTAAATATTTTTTTCAAGAATTTTAAATTCTATATGAATATAGCATTGAACAAATGAACTAACATATAGATCACTAATTGATGGTGGGTTTGGTCTTATATATTTGACAACTTAATATGTATGATAACTTGTTTAAGTCTCGTATGTTCAATAGTTGTACATTGTACATCACCAATTGGCTCTCATTAATTTGGCATGGCACGAAAAGTGTCATTGTCAACTGCTCTGATAATTGGTTACACTCTAGCATAAATGTTTTGGCATGGCACATTAAGTTGAATTGCCTAGTGTCACATACAATCGTTTGATACCTAAAAATTATTCATTGCTTCTTGTTTTGATGAGTATGGGAGCTAGATATTGTTCAATACAAAGCTCATTGAAAACTCGTTCAATGCTTAGTAACATCTACACAATTTTGCAAGAAAAGACAATCATGAATAAAGATTAAATAAAACAAAAAAAGTGAAACGACATGCAAGCCAAAAAGTGTTCAACAAAACATATCATGTTGCCTTTTCTTCACATGACACAAACCAGGAAGATGTGTCAATTTTGCTTTATAATCTAGTGGATATTTTACGTCATAAAGCTAGAAGGTTGCTAGGGTAGAACTCACAAACTCATCTTTTGTCTCCAATTTTTTTCTTGAGAGAATTTGGTGCTCTTTGGCATTTTTTAGCTATGCATTTTAAATTCTCCTTTGGAAAAATTTATTATACATGTAAAATTGCTTTCCACATCTTAGATTTGAGCTTGTTGCCAATTTAAGAATAAAACATGACCTAAAGCCATTTGCAGTTGCATGAATCTTTTTATAGAAGATGGCTTACATTAAAATAATTGTAGTCCAAATTTTTATCATCATTAGTAATTTTTATTTTCAAAAATTCATGTTAATTACAAAAAAAAATAAACATATATGAGTTGCATGGCATATGGGTTTTAGGCATTAAAGTGAATTTACTACCAGTTATGGATGTAAGTTTTTTGTAAGTAAATAAATAAGTGCATCCTTTTCTTTGCAAAGTTTTTCTAGTAGACATAATGGGAAATGCTTCGCTAATTTCTTGTATACACAATAAATGAGAAATTTGAGTTCAAGGCGGGTGCAAAAAGTTGGGGGGCCAAAAAGTGGCCAACTTTTAAAAAAAAATTAGACATAATGCGAGCACGTTATGGCTTGGTGTTGTCGAGCCTACACCAAGCCATAACGCGCTCGCATTATGTTCTGTTATATATTAAAAAAAGCAGCGTTCCATTTCATTATTTGACAGCAATTTGCAAGAAACCCGTGGCTTGAAGAGAGAATAGAGCGTGCTCATGTTATCCAACATCCAATCGTCAGCTATTTCTTGTCGATTCATCATCAAAATGCCGTCACGACATCGGGGAAATCGAAGAAGTAAGTTTTATTTGCTTTCTTGTGTGAATTTGTTGCTAAATAGGTAGGTTAAAATAGTTTTTGATGTAAATTTCTTAAATTTACAGGAGTTGATAATGCACCTCCTCCTCCTCCTGAAAATCCACAAAATCTTGCATCACCTGAACAACAAATACCTGCTGAAGAAAAACCCCAACCACAAACACCTCCATTTATTCCTGAATATTCCCCTGGAACACAAGAAAATATAATAGGGCAAATTGAAAATAATAAGAAACAAATTGAGGACATAATTGCAAGGTTGAAAGAACCTACAACTTCAACCTCACAGAGATCCACGCTTGCTCAATCCCTTGAATCTATGTGATCAAATGTAGATTCAATTAGCAAGCAAATCACTAGTTGGATAGAAAAGATGAGAGAATTTAGAAAGTATTATGCAGACAAGTTGTCATATGAACAAGTTAAAAATGAACAAATTACAAAACTGACTTGTGTTTTATTTTCACAAACCCACGAACAAATGAACCTCTACCCCTTACATGCAAGAGGTTCCCTATCCATTGGTGCAACAACCAAGCGATAAGGGACAATTTTGTGCAGAGGTGGTGGATGGTTTTTGACCATCCTCCATGCAACAATAATGAGGTCCCGTAATTTTTTTTGAGGAAACTCTACTGCTAGTTTGTCAAAAATAAAGTGCCAAATTATTTTGATATGTGGGAGTTCTAGGGTAGAGGTGGGGGG
This sequence comes from Cunninghamia lanceolata, assembly GCA_027924645.1. Classification (NCBI taxonomy): domain Eukaryota; kingdom Viridiplantae; phylum Streptophyta; class Pinopsida; order Cupressales; family Cupressaceae; genus Cunninghamia; species Cunninghamia lanceolata. The sequence goes on from BSBN01000010.1 coordinate 1,243,599, forward strand.
TCAGCACAAGATAGACCAAGGGCACGTGTTGACCCACAGCAGCCAGCGAGACGAGCACTCACCAAACCAGCCCATGAGCACGTTTCTATCCCTTCTGTTGTGAAGGATATTATTGAGGTCGAGACACTTCAGTCCATTAATGCCTTGACCCAGAGCATCATACAGCATGCTAGACCTACAGCATAGCATGGGCTGGGGGAGAGTTCGAGTACGGTTCCACCCCATACTTGTCGGGCTTGCGGGTCAGCATGTGGTTATGACCCCATGAATAGTCATGACACAGGTGCACAGGCTACATCTGTAGCTACGCAGAAGGTGATGACAGATGCCCTCATGAGTGAGACTCTTGAGCTTGATACTCAGGTAAATCTTAGCAAGTTCATTGAATTTAATTTATTAAATTTTATTTTTGAAATGCAAGATTAACTAATTTAGTTTGATGATTTTAATGAAATTTTAGGGTCATAGCGTTGATGCAGTTTTCAGTGATTCTCCACCTGCATATTACACTACATCATCTACTGTTGGGGTATGTAACTAGTAAACAATTATAAATATTACATGTGAATAGCATCGTTATATGAATGGTATTCTAATATCTGATTTTGGACGTTGAATAGGTTAATATTAGAGATTTCACGGCAACACCTGCCAGTGGTGGTGGACTTCAAAGCTTCACGGAGGTAATAATATAAATAGTTTAATAAATGAATTGTACTTACTAAATTTTTGTATGTGACTTGTGTGCTTTATTGTGTGTACTTCCATGTTTAGGTGAACGTGTGTGTATGTTAGGAGCCATGACTTGCATCACTATTATAGTTTTCATAATTGAATAATGTTGTTTTATTTCTAGATGATGCAGGCTGCAGAGACACCTCCCAATGTTCATAGGGCAATGGAGCATGGTGTGTCCTCTATGATTCATAGCTCTATGCCATTGATGAGGGTATGAGGCAAATTAGTAAATTTCAATTTACATTCATTATTATAGTTTTTTATTTTTGAAAAATTAAATGATTATTGATTTGAAGTTTAATTTCTATCTGGATGGTTTCTATAGGACATGACATCACCACAACCTAATCCTACTACTAAGATAAATGAGGAGACATATTATATGGTAGCGGTAAGTGATTATTTTGTTAAATGTATCATTTTTTATAACATGTAATTTCTATATATTAATGTCTATACTTTTTATTGTAACAGCTATAGACCCACGAACAACTAAATAGGAGGAACAGCCATCGGGTTCGTAGTCGACCACCCACATACACGTCTCCATCCCCTAGAAGATCAAAGGCTACCCGTGATCTACTCTCTTCACCGAATAGAGGGGAATGACTTTTTATTGTGTTCCTTTGTTGTATGCCTATATGGCATTTGTGGACATATATTTTGTATTGCATATAGTTGACATTGTATGCCTATATGGTATTCTTTTAAGCCTATATGGCTATTTTGTATATATGTTATATCGATAGATATTGTTGTATGCCTATATGGATATTTAGTTAATACAAATCTTTTTATTGATGGAGTCCATATTTGCATTATAAATCTATGTTTGAATGGATATTTGTAGATGGTTACTTCAAATATTTAAAGTCCAATTGTATTACATAGGATGTTTGTTGATCCAATAAGCCAGGTATTGTTATTCAAGTATCACCTAAACCTAATTCTAGAATTAAAAGATAAAAGTTGTATTTAAAATAAAAATAAATCATCATGTTGAATAGAAAATATTCATATTCTTTATCAGTTGCTCAATTGAAAATATTCAAATGAATATGCTAATCCGTATTCTTTATGAGTTGGTCAATTGAAAGAATTTCTTAATTTCTTGTTATTATACAATATTGGGATGCAAAGAGTATATTTGTTGTTTTGAATAAGACAGTCAAAATCATATGCTTATGAGCACCTGATGACCATTGTGGTTATTAAATGTAATTCCTCTTGCATATAAGGCAAGGTTATGAGAGTACATTGAGTCTTACCTAATTTTAGTATGCAACATAACATTAGGGCTATAGGCTTCCATAAGTCATCAACAATCAAGGTTCAAGGTTGTCATTGAAGTCAAAGGGTCAAGGTTGTTTGTCATTGATGTCAAGGTTGATGCCATGATGTTGATAAGGTGATACAATGATTCAAGGTAGGTGATGGTCATGAGGTGCTTAATGTTGTGAATATGGTTTTCATGATAAGGTCTCTCAGTTCATGTTGATGCTGCACAAGACAAACATGGTTCATATGATGCAAGGTTCATGTTCATGGTGGATGTGGTTTTGTTCATGCAATAAGAAGTCAGAGAAGACACAAGCTTTCATAATCATAATTCAATGTCATCATCAAGGAGAGTTATATTTATCAAGGGGAGTCATGAGTTTGATTCGAATGTGAAGTTGTTCATGTCTTAGAACCCTAAGATAAGTGTCATACTCTAATATCTTTCTTCTGATGTCCCTGAGGTCTCTGAAATGTCCTAGATATCTCTTGATGAAAGTTAGAATGTTTAAGTCTTTCTTATTGATAGTTAGGGTTTGCATATTGGGCATTAAACCTTAAAAGAATCTACTTTTATTAAGACTTTAAAACCCTCAATTATCTATCGTGTGTAAAGTGCACTTTTGTTTTAATTTAATATTGACTTATAATCATAGGTTACTATCACTTAAGTCAACCTACTAAAGGGTCTTTAATTCATTAGCTCACCAGCCCTTCAACCTAACTCAACTGGCCTCTTTAGTAAACTCTCATAAGCCCGAGTGCCATATCATAATCAAAGGTCATATTTAATTGATATGAGGGTGGGAAAAAGGATTGGAAGGTCAATATTTAAAAAGAATTCGGAATATAAATAGTCATCTCTATGCAGTTGAATTTGATCAGCATGCCTTTATAAAAGGCTAAAAGACAGCTTTATGTAGGATATCATGGTATTTGTAGTGTTTAAAAATTGAAGACTAGTTAGTGTTTGTAGCTCGGACTATTTTGGCATGTTTGGGTGAGAAACAAGACCATGCCTAACCTAAATGTACCCATCTAGATGAGTTGGAATTATCAGTTTGGCCGCACGAGGAGAAGAACAAAAGTTACACCCCTTTGCAACTTTACACTACCTCCTCACGATTTTTAGGGCAGCAAAAAACCTTTCACCATGGGCAAACACCTCAAAGATATAAAAAAATGAGAGAGGTTATTGTAGAGGGATCCTACGTGATCGTGTTGCCTTAGACGACATGTATCTAAGTGACAATTTTTAAGTAACATCTCGTCAAAGATTGCTGCCTTTTTGCACTTTGAACTCTTTAGGGATATCACCGATACAATGTAGCTTAGACTGTTTTGGCATGTTTGGGTGAAAAATAAGACCATGCCTAGCCTAAAAAAACCCATCTGGATGCATTGGAATAGTCAGTTTGGTCGCATTAGGAGCAGGATGAAAGTTACACCCCTTTGCAACTTTACACTACCTCTTTCTGACAATTTTTGGGGCAGCAAAAAACCTTTCACCACGGGAAAATGACTCAGAGATATAAAAAACTGAGAGAGGTTATTGTAGAGGAACCCTACATGATCATGTTGCCTCAGACAAAATATTTCTAAGTGACATGGTTTCTGAGTAACATCTCGTCAAAAATTGCTGCATTTTTGCACTTTAGACTCTTTAGAGATATCACCAGTACAATGTAACTCGGACTGTTTCGGCATGTTTGGATGCAAAAAAAGACCATGCCTAGCCTAAATGTACCCATTCGAATGCATTGGAACTATCGGTTTGGCCACATGAGGAGAAGAACAAAAGTTACACCCGTTTGCAACTTTGCACTGCCTCCTTCTGACAATTTTTGGGGCAACAAAAAACTTTTCCCCACGGGCAAACGCCTCAAAGATATAAAAAACTAAGAGAGATTATTGTAGAGGGACCCTACGTGATCACATTTCCTTAGACGGAATGTATCTAAGTGACACAGTTTTCAAGTAACATCTTGTCAAAGATTGTTGCATTTTTGCACTTTGGACTCTTCAGGGATATCGCTGGTACAATGTAGCTCGGACTGTTTCAGCATGTTTGGGTGAAAAAGAGGACCATGCCTAGCCTAAAAATACCTATCCAGATGCACTGAATAGTTAGTTTGGTCCCATCAGGAGCAGGATGAAAGTTACACCCCTTTGCAACTTTACACTACCTCCTTCTGACGATTTTCGGGGCAACAGAAAACCTTTCACCACAGGAAAATCCCTCAGAGATATAAAAAATTGAGAGAGGTTATTGTAGAGGAACTCTACATGATCGTGTTTCCTTAGATGGAATTTTCTAAGTGACATGTTTTCTGAGTAACAACTTGTCAAAAATTGCTGCCTTTTTGCACTTTGGACTCTTCAGGGATATCGTCAGTATAATGTAGTTCAGACTGTTTCAGCATGTTTAGATGCAAAATAGGACCATGCCTAGCCTAAACCTACCCATCTAGATGCATTGGAACTGTCAGTTTGGCTACACAAGGAGAAGAACAAAAGTTACACCCCTTTGCAACTTTACACTACCTTCTTCTGATAATTTTTGGGGCAGCAAAAAACCTTTCACCATGGGCAAACACCTTAAAGATATAAAAAACTGAGAGAGGTTATTGTAGATGGACCCTACGTGATCATGTTACCTCAGATGGAATGTCTCTAAATGATACGGTTTCTGAGTAACAGCTCGTCAAAGATTGTTTCCTTTTTGCGCTTTGGACTCTTCAGGGATATCGCCGGTACAACGTAGCTCGGACTGTTTCGGCATGTTTGGGTGAAAAATAGGACCATGCCTAGCCTAAACATACCCATCTGGATGCATTGGAACAATCAGTTTGGTTGCATCAGGAGTAGAATGAAAGTTACACCCCTTTGCAACTTTACACTACCTCTTTTTGACGATTTTTGAGGCAGCAGAAAACCTTTCACCACAGGAAAATACCTTAGAGATATAAAAAATCGAGAGAGGTTATTGTAGAGGAACCCTACATGATCATGTTGCCTTAGACAGAATGATTCTAAGTGACACAATTTCTGAGTAACAGCTCGTCAAAAATTGTTGCCTTTTTGCATTTTGGACTCTTCGGGGATATCGCCGGTACAATGTAGCTCGGACTGTTTCGACATGTTTGGATGCAAAAAGGGACCATGCCTAGCCTAAACATACCCATCCAAATACATTGGAATTGTTAGTTTGGTCGCATCAGGAGTAGCACACCAAAAATGTAAAAATGCAAAAGTTGTTTTGTGTAACTTGACAACATTGACACTTTTTTGCAACAAGACTCAAACACTCAAACTAACCCCAAATGACTCAAACTAACTCAAAAACATATGAAATGGTCTTAGAAGACCTTATTACATACAATTGACTCAATCAAAACAAAATTTCACTTTTCGACCCCTCTTGAAGGCATGACAACCTGGGTGCCCCTGCACCATTAGTGCAACTGAAGTCGATAAAGTTTTCCTATTAAGAAAAAGAGCTTCCCTTAGCTTGAAGAAATATAAATATTTTATACTGACAAGGCCAACCACATGAAGGTGGAAGCTCATGTGGCCTCACCTAAGACCTAAGACACATGTATTCTAGTAGACGTAGGACACCTAAGACACCTATTGTATAGTGTATCTAGATTTTATAGACATAGTAGACCTAAGACGCCTAGTCTTTATACATTATCGTAGTCTAGACCTAAGTCAACTAGACACCTAGATTATAGTTTTACCTAAGACACCTATTTTGGTAGACCTAGTTGACATATAGTACCTACTTAAGACACCTAGATTAAATTATAGAAGACACCTAGATCATTCTAGATTATAACTTATTCTAGTCTCTAGACAGGTCGTTGATATATAGTATCTACCTAAGACACCTAGAGACACCTCTTATCTAGTTAGAAACCAAGACACCTATATTTTATACATTACCTAGATTTTATACATTACTCTCAGGATCAACTTCATCCATCACTTAGTTCTAACCCCATGAAGCAAAACATGATGATGTAAAAATGTGTATATGTGTAAAAATGCAGCAGCAAATAAAAAAAGACAAACCTATATAAACTTACAAATTAATGTGCATACTTACAACTCAATGTAACATGACTTTACAAAATCAATGTGAATACTTAGAAATTAATCCAATGAACCATCCAGCTCTGCTCTACTCTTTATTGTGTCAAGTATTGCCTCATGGTCAGACTCACGCAACTTCCATAAGGTCTTGTTCAAAGGTCTACCCTGATATTGTATCAAATGAACATTGGATGCCATGACAAGGTTCGAGTAATGAAGAATCTTCCGATGCATGTCAAAGTCCTGAAACAACCAAACATTAACACTCTTATGTGGGTACCTTCTAAGCCAGGTTCCAGTAACAACCATTGAGCCTGTAGGGTATTTGATGTTTTCTCCATCTGTAACTGAGTCCTCCAATTTCTTTTTGGCCTCAACACAATGACACAAGTAATAATATGTTCCCTCTTCATTATCTTCATCTGTAATAACTGCATATACATGCCCTACATTGATATGTGTAGCAAATTAGATGAAATTAGTCAACATTACAAAAACACTACAAAGTAAGATAACATTAGGAATTTCAAAAACTATGCAAATAGATATATTACCTAGTTGAACTAGATCTGATATGTGGTCAAAGTCAACTGATGATTCCATCTGTGTTAGTTCCAGTACCATCGGGGGTCAATACGTGTCAAGTGGGCTAAGATAACTTAGTTGCCATTCGTCAACCCACTCCTTTGACTCACAGTCATCCTAGGCTTGAAGTGTACATGAAGAACAAAAGCATGACATCTTTTGTGTATGGATACTCCATGAACCTGCAATTGAGCTTCTGAAAGAGTGCATCTCACTTGATCCTATCGGTGTAGAACAGTCCTCATATGGTGCAATGTTAGTATCATCTATCAACCAAAAAAATCTACGAACTGAAGACTTACCTTCATTACCTGGACCCATGGAAACATAACACCACTCGACGATTGATTTTGCATTTGTCAACTTTGTATTGTCTTTATACTTTAACTCTTCTCATGTTATGGCTCTTTTGATACATGCTCCTACACCATCATGCTCCCCCTTTCCATACCCAACCTCACAAAAGTTCCACATATGCTAAACACCTGTAAAATTATGCCTCCTACTCAGCTAATAGAAATTCTACGAGTTCTTGAATTGTGACACACAGTTATCCGACCATATGATATGCGGACTGACTGATATGCCCCTTCTAGCCAAATCATTGTAGAACACCTGAAAGCAACCTTGCATGAACTCTGTAGAATGTGTACAATCATCATTGATATAGAAATGATACTCCCTTATGATCTTTCTATCATCCTCTGTATTATCATTCGCATGAATGAATGCGATGTACACAAATATAGAAACCTGTGTGGAGTTGTAATATTGTGATTGCACCTCTGATGCAGAGGTGTTAGGTCTTATGAGATGATTTAATAAGAACAAAAGATTTCAATAGTTTGTGGTTTCCACCAATAAGACTTCACTAGTCTTCCCTTTACCTTAAACTCCACCAAAGGACTCAAATTTGGATTGCAACTTCTCAAATGAATTCTTATACCTTCTAGGGTCTCAACCTACCCCAACCAACAAGGTTCAAAAGGTTTCACAAACCAATTTGATAGATTCTTGACAGTTCCCCTTAAACAGGCCTAATCCTTGTAGCCTTGTTCAGCAACTAATTTGCACTTTTCTCTAAACTTTCCCAAAACACTTCTAGATATAATGACTGATCTAAGTACCCTCTATTTATTTATTTAACATATCCCAAACTCACCTACTATTGTTTTGGATGAAATATGATTGTCCTAACACCCTATTGTCTTCCTACAAGGCCTAAATTGACCAATTTACAAAGGAACCCTATGACAAACTTGTCCCACATGCTTCAAACCTAAAAAAAGTCTTAGGAAAGGGTTCAAAACAAAGGATTTTCTAGGTTTGATCAGGTGGTTTGCACATTCAGATGTTCAAATACAAAACCCCCCTTTCTAGGCATCAAAACCTAGGGCTAGCTAGATCTCCCACTTCCAATCACTTCCAGACCTCATTCAAAGGTCTAACACCATGTCCTTGACCATATTAGATAATAGAAAACATAAAACCACCACCTTATTAATGCTGATCTCCTGCTGCTATAACTGAGCCTCCATTTCAATGCTCTTTCCACATGCAATCTTAGACTTCCAATTGTGATCACCTGCCTATTTGCACTCCTCCTGCTTTGCAAAGGTTAGAATCATATTATACATGTTATTAAGGACCTACACCATGAGAAACAGGATCCTACATTCATGGGAAGGTCCTATAGTGCATTGTGTTCTCTCAAAAACTCACAAAACAGTCTGTTGTTCTTGAGGACAATCAAAATAAATAGAAATAAACTACCTATAAGACCCTTATTAGAGCATGAAATGAAGTCCAATACTATTCCAAGAAGATTCAAAACATTTGTTATGCTACCTTAGATCAAAGAACATCAAACATGCAAAGAAAGAACAAGAATTAGATGAAACTCTGCTTATCTCTATCAGGTCGTACAACTCAGATTTCCAAAATACTCCACCGTACCATCTAATGCCTTGGGAAGGCTTATATAACATTTGTCTTGACTCTCATAACTAATTCCCAAAGGTTGGTGATGGTTGAACTTCCAAAACCACTCATTCTTGATTTTCCCGCCCAAATGCATTATTTAAAAATTTGAATATTAAACTTTGCTTTAAGTGACTTTTACTCTACCAAATTATCATGGTTCATCAAGGTTGATCTTAATAGGATCATTATTCCTTATTCCTAGCATTAGACACTTCTATTTGACTCTAGAGGCACTATTGGCCTACTTACATCATTTACTTGGTCCTAGGGTCCTTACCAGGACCCTCAGGACATTTGATCACTACATCATTTTGCCCATTACAATATGCCATAATTGGTTCTAAGATGTTCCAGTTGATTTGATTTGATCCATGGGCTCCTCCTTTGATCATTTGTGTCTTCTTGCTCCAGGGTGTTCTCTTAGGTGCTCCTGCACCAACCTCACACTGTGGCTGTAGACTATAGTTCTCTGCAAATTTGACGATTGAAACAATGCTACCAACTAGAAATGTGTCCCTGTATAACTTGAATTGCAAGTCTAACCATCAAGCTCTATGGGCATGTCTTGCATACTCATACACTATGTTGTCACAAAATATAGGCATAAACTGATACACTGGAATCTTTTCAATAACCAATTCACACATCTTTGCTTCTTTACCATCTTTTGTATTGTATGCTACTATTTTATACTTGTCAAACTCTACTAGTTCGTTTCCAATCGCATGTGTTCTTTCCATATGTTCACATATTAGCATACATTGCAAGGCACCACAATGATGACATGTGCCATCCAAGCATAATTTCTTGTAGAATATTTGACCTTCCTCTCTTTCACATAAATTTTTTGATATGAAGTCTCTTGAAGATGTTGGTGGGGCATGTATGCCACAACCTTGCAACACATTGTTAGTATGCAAATCTAAACATATAGACCGATAAACATCAAAATGGCTAGAAAATTCAATATGTAATCTACAACAAAAAGTAGTGCATGTGTGATTTATCTTGACATAGAAAGGTTTTAGCATTTCAAAATATCTTTGACAAATTTTAATTTGAGGATACTTCTCTAGAAATTTACCAAAAAACTGTGTTTGAGTCATACCCAAAAAATACTTTGGATGTGGCTCATGGTTCTAACTATTGATTCTCCTTCTTACCACATCCCTTTGAATCGGAGATACCCTTGTGTAATTCTTCCAAAAGTCTTCAATTAGTGATCTCAATGCTTCAACAATTGGTTTATCTTTTCGTGGTAGTCTCTCCGAGAACGCCCATAATTCATTGGCATTAGTGTTCTCAATTCTTTGGCGTGTTCCAACGGCTCTTGATAAAGTTTTCCTATTAATTCTCAATGCTTGACTTGTCTTTCTAATGAGACGAACTTTCCTCATTTGATTACTTACTATAGTCGATGTAATCACACGCCATGTTGCATTACTATCTTTTGTGCGTGAGGTGTTACCCACACTCGCATATGCACTCATTAGATTCTTGACAATAGATTTTTCACTTGAAGCCTCTGATGTTCTCAACCTAAGAATTTTCATGATAGACCTATACTTTATACTTCGCATCATTTCAACGAATAGTTGACATCTTGTGGTCTCATTTAACCTTTCAAAGAACAATCTCGAAATCTTATGAGCATATCTTCTACAAGTGCATTTTGGAATCTTATGAGCATATGTGATTAGTGTAGAGGGTGAAGAAGGGATATCAAGAGACAATTATTAAAGTCAAGGCTCATTAATATGGCAATGCCAAACTCAAGTAGATAATCATGTGCATTTTAGAGGCAAATTATTCCAGGCTGAAAACTCATGGTTTTAGGCAATTAAGTTGCATAAGGGTTAGGGTTTGTAGAGAAACTCTTTGGAAGGTGTTTGTACTGCTTGAAAAGGTTGAGGCAGACCCAATTTGACATGTTTGGTGTCTTGATTTGAAGATTGGAAGCTTGGAGATCAAAAAACCTATAGTGATCTATTTGCACAAGCCTAATTAGGCCTCTTGTCAAGTGGGACAGTCAATTATGGAATGATGAAGGCACTATGACATGATGAATTATACGATTCATGAAGACAATGATGGAGATCCATGGAGAAAACCAAGGAGGACAAGATAAGACACCAAATTTGTGAAGTTGCCAATGGCAAGAAATTTACCACCTAGCTGTCCTTAACTAATCCATGAATGCAAATGGATGCATTTTGGCTTCTATTGACTAAAAGTGACTTATTTATGATGAATATAATGCTCAGAATTGTTAAATGTTAAATTCCTAAAATTCAATCACAATTAACATTGCAACACTACAATCTATAATTGTTAAATCATGTCTTCTTTTGGTGAAAAGTGATGCTTTCAAGTAGGGTTTTGATGAAAGAGCATTGTTAAAGTGTGGATAACAGTTTAGATCAAGAAGTTGAAATTTGGAATTGAGAAGGTGTTTTGTTGGTACTAGGGCTACTAGGATTTGGGTGGCTTGTGAAGGAATAGACAACAATTGAAGAGTGTAGACTTGAGTAAGGGTTTAGAATGGTTGTGTCTGAGTTCCTGAGGGGTAAGAAGACCTCTAGTAACCTTGTTAGGTTTTAAATTATTGAAGACCCTCTTTGTGCCTTTGTATAGGGAGATTGCTTGAGAGGAAAGCTTATGAAATTTGAAGAAACTGTTGGTATGAGCCCTTTGGATTTATTTGAACCCTACCTCTACATCACATACCTAGGACTGTCATAAAAATCATTAGACTAATCTTTGTAATTTAGGGTATTGAATGGTATATAGTCGATTAAGGTAACGACCATCATGTGCTAACAAAGGACAATTAGGAAATTTTGAAATATTGTTATGTCATGTGCATACAAATCATCATGAATAGGTGCAAAAGGAATGTCCTAGCCCAAGATATGTGCATACAAATCATCATGTCATGTGCATACTTGTATGATCTTAGCACCTATTCATTTGTATTTTAACTTGTTAATATGACAAGATAATAGTGGAATTGTATTTTTATTATGTTGTAAGTGTTACCTAAATTTTGCTATAGCTCATTCAGGTAGAGCTTAGATTCAAAGCCTATAAGGTACATTTTTATCTGATCCTTATTACATTACATTCAAGTGCATAAATGAAATAATTTTAAAAAAGATTATGATTATCAAATTACTGCATTTATCCAAGTGCATGTAACATAAGAAGGATTTATACAAACTCTTTCTGATACAAACAAATAATCTTTATTGAATGTAAAATGTACATTGTCTCACACAAGCTGTGAGATTAACTTTCTTATTCAATGAAATTGAAGAAACAATTTATACATGAATAAGTAAAAGTAAAAAAACATGTGCATGTAAGGGTAGAGGCCAGTCATTGCCTGAGAATGACTGGTTTTGGTTCTGGTGTGTAGTCATGTCACCCAGAGTTGTCTTTGTCTTTCCAAGTCCATGTCATCTCCATTTCCTGGATCTGGCAAAAGAATGATGTTAGAGTAATACTCTAAGCAATGAGTGGTCTCTAACCTAACACGAACAAGTACTAATGCATGCATAAACTACTCCTCAAATGCATTAAACATGAAATGTATACTTTGGATGTCCTAGAAAACAATCAAGTCATCAAACACATCCAAAGTATGCATTCATTTTTCTAATAAGTTTGCTTCATGTGCAGATATAGGTGAAATTGTGTTTCTGAGTGATTCATTAGATTACATTATGAGTGGGGAAAATGTGGCTCCCGCAAGGGTTGAGCCCAACTCATATGTTTAAAGAACATTTCATATGTATTTATCAAATGCATGAAGAGACAAAAGAATACAGAGTAGATAGCATAATTTCAAGAACAGTCAAGACTGTTAAGGGAGCATTCATGATCTTCAAAGTTCATGGATGAGGTGTTTCACAACAAAAGAGTTTGACTTTGAAGAGGACAGACCCAAGTAAAGATACAGCATTTGATAAGAACAATATGATCAATTGATAGGACAGTCATATATCTAAAGGTCAGTTAAATAATGCAAAAAACAATCATAGAGGAACACTGTCAATTACAAGATTTTCCTAAGAGAGACAATAAGGTCATCTTGATGGACCTATGGAGGACTGTCACACAATAATAACATATATGTCTCAAGCCTGCAAATTGGCATGTTTTAGATCAATCCATCAACTGAAGGAGAAATAACATGCAGATCAATAGATATGAAACATTAAACTGTGATTCTTCTTTAATGATCAAAAGCTAGCATATGAACAAAGAGTAATGCAAATAAAAGTACATGTGGGTAATGTTATGAAATAGTTATCTACAGATAGAGGACATCATGGAATCTATAGTTATGATCAACACTATCAAAGTAGAGATAAAAGAGATACATAGCATGCAAAGTTGTTTAACTGTGAGTCAACATAAAGATATATGACAACCTAGAGCAGTCATAGTCAAGGCGACATTGAAGAACAAGAGTATCTCAGTGATATGGATAGTGTACTACAAAGGACAACCATACATGACAGTTAAGGATAGTATATAGACAAACCAATGTAAAAAATGAAACTACAGTGGATCTTAGGCACAGCTATATCAGTCTGCAATGCTTATAATGGATGACACAAGGCAGTGATGTGAATAGTGGACTTGATAGTAGATAGTTATGTAGACTGTATAGTTGTTTTAAGAAGTTTTGACAAAGGAAAGACTGTGTATTAGTAATCACCTAGCATCAAAATAGTCACATAATGCCAAGAGAAGGACAATGATAAAGCATTGATGGAGGACTAACATACAATCTTTCTTCTTACACAAATGTCATAGGTTCTTGTGAGAGTTAAGAGTCTGCATTGCTTTCATAGAGGTTGTGAAGATGTAGAGTCTCTATTTGATTCTTATCTATAGAGAAAAGCATGAGAAATGACTATCATAACAGCCATAAGGGACTATCTGATAACAGTTAGGAGAAGATTGCCAAAAAATTGCAAAAGAACAGTCATAAAGGCAAGAGTTTGACTGTGAGATCAAAGTCAATGGAAGACATTCAAAATCATGAGTGATGGAGGCATAGAGATGTCACAATGCAGCCATACAAAGTATGCAATGAGTAGTCACTATTTAAGGCAGTCATGTTTTAAAGATAGTTTGAAAAGCCTTACTGGAACAGCAGACCTACAGAATAGTTAAAGTGTAGTCCATATAGTCTAATTGGATGGCTTGATAGGTGTGGCAATTGGAAGCTAGGTATACAGAGACCCTAAACAGATACCTATAATAGAAGATCTTATAAATATACAGAGCAAGACCTGTTATGCCATCTTAAGTCTACAAATATGACAAAGGACACTCTTTGTGAAGAAGAGTAGTCATAAGCTAATACTACATCACATAGGTCATTACTTTCAAAATTTAGGGGGCTATATACAACTTGAGGGTTTTCAAGCTATGAAAGAAAGTAGGTTGAGAAGTAGAGAACGGTCAATATGGACTGTCATAGATAGAACAACTAGCAAGGATAAAGCAAGTTTGGCTTGTAAGAAGATACACAACAGTCCTTCTTGCAAGGGTGACATGCTCACAAAATGACAACAAACAACAGGGCAGTCTCATACAGAAGGCAAATATCATGAAGGTTGTAATGATTCTTAGGACATTCAGCAAAACAAAGTGGACAATATGAGTATCCTATATCATTTTGGGTTGGAACTAGGCCTATCAAAGGGGCTGAGAAGACAACAGGAACAAATTTGATACAAGCATTTGAAAATGGTAATGTGTGCTCAGTGGACTTATTCATCACTGTGTGTTCATTACTATAAACTATAAGACATTTGTCAAAGTTTGATGGGAACAACAAAGACACTATCCAGTTCAAGGTGAGCAGTGATAGCCAGGAGATTTATATCAAATCTTATAGATTCCTCATAATCTTCTTCTTCTGTATACTGTCAAAAGAATCTTAGAGCAGTAAGAGGACAATGAACATCCCCTACAAAAGTAGCCCTATTTGAGAAAATAGAGTATAGGACAGTTGTGCCATGTTCAGCATGATAGATATACTGTGAAGGGTTTGGTTATACAAAAACCCTTATGAAGATAATATAAATCATTATTGCCTAGAATGCTACAATATACAGAGATAGTCAGCTTCAGAAGTGGCACAGAGGAGCTCCATTATACAAAAATGACAAGTTTTCTTGTTTTATAGCTGTTTCATTGAAAATGCAGCTTCTTAGACTATGAGATACAGTGTATAGGGTCGCCACCATGGAAGAAATCAATACACGCATTATGCATTGTGCAGAAATAGCAACAGAAGTAGTGTTGTTTTCTACAGTTTGCTTTCAAAAGATAAGGTTTTTTAACTTACCACTTGCACAGATCTAGAGAAGATGCGGTCAAAAATGCTTTTAAAACTCTTCAAAACCCTCAGTGTGAGATACAGGATATACTCATGGCGGTGCCCAGAACGCAACAAAGTAGAAGGAGCAAAATGAAATGAATGCTTCATTCTTTGCCCTATTTTTGCTTTAGGGTTTGTGAAACCTAAAACACGATGGCATCATTTTACCTTATGTTTAAAAAAAAAAGATTTGCAGGATGAACTAATGTTCACCGAGGGCTAAGACTTATGTCTTATACCTTAGGTTTATAAACTTGCATGGCATAAGTCTTTAGGACTTTATAAACATTTGCTTTGACTTCTTTATGGTTGAGTGTTATTTGATCATTTTTTGCATCATTTTTTAAAATGTAAAGCATTTAACTCAGGTGATAATTTATAAATCACCTAAGTGTAAATGTTATTTTTAATGCAAAATTAAATTATAGGGCTCTCTACACATAATGACTATGAGATATGCTTTGAGTTATGATTCACAAGCATCTAGGGAAGTTAAGAGGCAGTTTGCAAACATGTGGAGGGTATATAGGCATTTTAGTTGTTTTTGAGAGTTTTTATGAGCATTTTGAGGTGTCATCATGGCGGACAAAGTCAAGTTTGACTTTTCATCTATTTGGAACCATTTTGGATGACATCTAGTGGCTAGAATTAGGCTTTTTGGGTGCATCTGACCCAAATTAGTTTGAGATTCCTTCTATTGTGGAACCACTTGGAGTGGATATAGTCACTCCTGTGACTTTTTGTACTCAGTTCTGATTATAAAAAAAATTTGGAGACTTGTGATTTGGATAATCCTGCCTCAGATTTTGACAGTTGGTAACTCACACTTTTGGACATAAATAGCAGAGAAGACCTTGGTTATCAATGACTTTTGGAGTTTTGCCTTCTTCATTCCTTGCTTCGTTGTGTGCATTTAAATGATTTGATCAAGCTATCTGTGAGGTACTGTTGTTTCCTTATAGTTCTGTCTCATGATCAACACCTTTATGTAGGAATTTGTTATGCAGGTCATAATTTGTGTCAAGTTTTGTGAATGGCTTGTAGTTATGAAATCACCTTCCTTCTAAAAGTTTGAGCATCAGGACCTTGTTGTGAAATACTTATGCAAAGACATACAAGAATGAGTTGTACAAGTTTATTTTAATTGTTTTTAAGCAAGTGTTGATTATCTAGGTTTGTGTCCAAGGTCAGTTTGGTGCATCACCCATTAGATTATAGATTCAGTTTATGCAAATCTTTCTTATCCTTTTCCCAAGTAAGTTAATATAGGTGAAGCCCATTAGGAAGTCGGCCTTCTTCAGAGGTTGACCTCTGCTTACAAAGTGACCCACAACTTTAGAGGTCTTCCCATGTTTCATCAAATAGACTAATTTCTACAAATTAGTCAGGGTGCATATTTAGGTGATAACAGCAAGGATTTATTCTTGTATAGTTTGACATCATGGTAAGTTAAGGTCTATTCATTACACATTATTATTAAAGAGCCCAAGTGTAGAAAATATACATGGCATCATGTGAGATTGTAGGCTGCTTTCTTGATTGGGAATGTGTCTATTTTAATTAATGTTAACCTTTGAGATATCTTTTATTATGCATACCATGAACTAATTTAAAACATAGTCTATTATATAAACACAAGATATGTATACATAGTCTTTTATTATGCATACTGGATACAAGTGATATAAACATGTATGATAAAGCATGATAAAGTAATTCAAATAGAATTAAGGAAAATGTAAAGAACATTCATGTAAAGACTTGACATACCTAAAAAATAGAGATTTGAATGAAAAGAGTACCCAATTATGTAGTGTTTTTTTCTTCTTGCATCAAACTCCTCAACAATTTGAGTTTTTCACCACTTGCTTCCTTTTCAATGTTAAATTGAATAACACTCAAATATAATTAGTAACAACAATACTATTAACCAATTTATAATGTTAAATTCCTAAAATTGAATCACAATTAACATTGCAGCACTACAAAAATTGAAACTTGAATAGATATATATCAAATTTGATGTGAAAACTATGTTATTTCCTCCTTCTCAAGTTGGAAAAGTATAAAAGGTGGTGGAAAGATCATGCAAAGGTGGTAGAATGTGTAAAATGTGCATGTGAACTTCCCAACAACATGAAAACACTTTTTTTTGTCGGAACACGCGCATAATCAACATGAAAATAGAGCCTGTGGGCCTGGATCATGGGGGTCCAGGCCTTTTTACCATTTCTATAGCAGCACAAAATGTGAGCACGTTATAACATGCTCACGTTTTGTCCTTCTATAGATTGATACATAAATATTTGTGCCTATCTCACCTTTGATAGCACCTTTGCAATATCTCACCTCTAGTTCCATTAGCTCACCTCTCTATATCTCACTTTATCTCTCCCCCTCACCTCTCTACCTCTCCCCTCTCTATGTCTCTCAGTCGCTCCTTGTCTACCTCTCCATCCATCCTTAGCCATCTAGGTCTCACTTAATCCTAAACCCTAAAGCCTCAACCCTCAACCCTTAAACCTTAAATCCTAAACCCTATCCCTAAACCCTCAACACTTTACCTTAAACCCTATTTCCTCAACTATAAACCCTAATCCCTCAACCCTAAACCCTACACCCTATCACTAAACCCTTAATCCTTATCCCTAAAGCCTTAACCCTCAATCCTTAAACCTTCAACCCTAAACCCTATCCCTAATCCCTATACCCTTGACACTCTACTTTAACCCTAATCCCTTGACCCTTAACCCTATCCCTAAACCCTCAAACCTCAACCCTCAACCCTCAATGTCAAACCCTAATCCCTCAACCCTTAACTCTAATCCCTCAACCCTATCCCTAAACCCTCAACCTTCGAACCTCAACCCTCAACCCTCAACCCTCAACGTCAAACCTTAATCCCTCAACCCTTAACCCTAAACCCTTAACACTATACCCTAAACCCTAATCCCTCAACCCTAAACCCTATCCCTAAAGCCTCTATCATTTTATTATATCTTTCCCCTCACCTCTTTATCTCTCACCTTTATTTCCCCTCACCTCTCTACCTATCCATAAACCCTAAACCCTTTCCATGAACCCTCTACCCTTGACACTATATGTTAAACCATAATCCTTTAACTCTCAGCCCTAAAGCCTCAACCCTCAATCCTTAAACCTTCAACCCTAAACCCTATCCCTAATGTCTCTACCCTAAACTCTATCCCTATTCCTAAACCCTCAACCTTTGACACTATACCTTAAACCCTAATCCCTTATCCCTAAACCCTATCCCTCAACCCTTAACCCTTAAAACTTAAAGCCTAAAACCTATCCCTAAACCCTTGACACTCGACACTATATCTTAAACCCCAATCCCTTAACCCTCAGCCCTAAAGCCTCAACCCTCAATCGTTAAACCTTCAACCCTAAACCCTATCCCTAATCCCTCTACCCTCGACACTCTACTTTAACCCTAATCCCTTAACCATCAACCCTATCCCTTTAACCATCAACCCTATCCCTAAACCAACTCTACTTTATATTTAATACTCTTCTATTGCATTAATTTAATACTCTGCTATTAAAGCTTAGCATTCACACAAATGCAGACATGTTCATATTATAGAAGACTGCATTATATTAGACTATTAGAGATCCCTTAGAAAAATGTAATAACAAAACTGCTTTGCCTTATGTTAGCTTACAATTAAACCCATTCTTTTTGACACTCTTCTCTTAATAAAGTAAGAGTAATAAGAATAGAAGGCAAAGAATTTGATATTACTAGTATGCATGGTTAGTTTACATTCCGTGACTTCATTTTCATTGAATAAAAAGGTTTATCTGATTTGAAAGGTGGGGTAGAGTTCACTGTCATGTGTTTTTCTAGATGATAGGGTCCATAATGTCCAGGGTTCTTCAAAGAAAGGCCTGTAACATAATTAAGTTTTTGTTATACCAATCCTCCTGGTAAAGCTACAATTCAAATGCCTACTTTGAAAGTTGAAATAAATTAAATTAGACTTACAATTTTGATTTTCTTCCATTGCTTCGACAACATCATTGTTTTCTTCATCAGAAACCAATTCAATCAGCAACTTGTTGCCCATTGGTTGACTTGAGTTGCATCCTCTGTTAGAAGAAGGGTATTTTTTATTTGTATCAATGTTGCTAATCATAAGCTGAAGAGCATTGATATTTTTCACACACCTTGTTCTTTGAAATATCTTAACCTTAAAATATGACTTGGATATGTACTTGAACACAGTGGAATCTCCAATCTCCAGCCCATGATGATTCACAAAATTTTCCCAACCCTGCCTAAATTCTAGTTTATTTATGGTACCCCCTAATTGCACATCCCACTCCTACCCACCTGGGCCTTGCAACACCATATGTTCGTCTGTGTTGTCTATAAACTGTGAAACAAATGCAGGAGGAATGCGCTGCCATAAACACATTAAACAATTAGATTTTACAAGTTCTTAACAGTGTATAGGAAATAAAAGAATGAAAAATAATGTATAGAGTTACTAGTTTTTGTGTAAAGTCTCCAAGCATAACTTTGAAGAAGGAGGCACGCCCATTAAGCCAATTCATTCAACAACTTGTTGCCCATTGGTTGACTTGAACTGCATACTCTATTAGAAGAAGGGCATCTTTTATCTGTATCAATGTTGGTATTCATAAGATGAAGAGCATTGGTGTTTTTCACACACCTTGTTCTTTGAAATATCTTAACCTTAAAATATGACTTGGATATGTACTTGAACACAACAAAATCTCCAATCTCCAGCCCATGATGATTCACAAAATTTTCATTGAATAAAAAGGTTTATCTGATCTGAAAGGTGGGGCAGAGTTCACTCTCATGTGCTTTTCTAGATGATAGGGTCCATAATGTCCAGGGTTCTTCGAAGAAAGGCCTATAACAGAATTAATTTTTTGTTATACCAATCCTCCTGGTAAAGCTACAATTCAAATACCTGCATTGAAAGTTGAAATAAATTAAATTAGACGTACTATTTTGATTTTCTTCTATTGCTTCAACATCATTGTTTTCTTCATCATAAACCATTTCAATCAGCAACTTGTTGCCCATTGGTTGACTTGAATTGCATCCTCTGTTAGAAGAAGGGCATTTTTATCTGTATCAATGTTGGTTTTCATAAGCTGAAGAGCATTGATATTTTCACACACCCTGTTCTTTGAAATATCTTAACCTTAAAATATGACTTGGATATGTACTTGAACACATTGAAATCTCTAATCTCCAGCCCATGATGATTCACAAAATTTTCCCAACCCTACCTAAATTCTAGTTTATTTATGGTACCCACTAATTGTACATCCCACTCCTACCCACCTGGACCTTGCAACACCGTATGTTTGTCTGTGTTGTCTATAAACTGTGAAACAAATGCAGGAGGAATGTGCTACCATAAACACATTACATAATTATATTTTACAAGTTCTTAACAGTGTATATGAAATAAAAGAATGAAAAATAATGTATAGAGTTACTAGTTTTTGTGTAAAGTCTCCAAGCATAACTTTGAAGAAGGAGGCACACCCATTAAACCAATTCATTCAACAACTTGCTGCCCATTGGTTGACTTGAACTGCATACTCTATTAGAAGAAGGGCATCTTTTATCTGTATCAACATTGGTATTCATAAGCTGAAGAGCATTGATGTTTTTCACACACCCTATTCTTTGAAATATCTTAACCTTAAAATATGACTTGGATATGTACTTGAACACAACAAAATCTCCAATCTCCAGCCCATGATGATTCACAAAATTTTCATTGAATAAAAAGGTTTATCTGATTTGAAAGGTGGGGCAGAGTTCACTGTCATGTGCTTTTCTAGATGATAGGGTCCATAATGTCCAAGGTTCTTCAAAGAAAGGCATGTAACAGAATTAAGTTTTTGCTATACCAATCCTCCTGGTAAAGCTACAATTCAAATGCCTTCATTGAAAGTTGAAATAAATTAAATTAGACTTACAATTTTGATTTTCTTCCATGGCTTCAACAACATCATTGTTTTCTTCATCAGAAACCAATTCAATCAGCAACCTGCTACCCATTGGTTGACTTGAACTACATCCTCTGTTAGAAGAAGGGCATTTTTAATCTGTATCAATGTTGGTATTCATAAGCTGAAGAGCATTGATATTTTTCACACACCCAGTTCTTTGAAATATCTTAACCTTAAAATATGACTTGGATATGTACTTGAACACAGTGAAATCTCCAATCTCCAGCCCATGATGATTCACAAAATTTTCCCAACCCTACCTAAATTTTAGTTTATTTATGGCACCCCCTAATTGTACATCCCACTCTTGCCCACCTAGACCTTGCAACACCATATGTTTGTATGTGTTGTCTATAAATTGTGAAACAACTGCAGGAGGAATGCGCTTCAATAAACACATTACACAATTAAATTTTACAAGTTCTTAATAGTGTACAGGAAATAAAAGAATGAAAAATAATGTATAGAGTTACCAATTTTTGTGTAAAGTCTCCAAGCATAATTTTGAAGGAGGCACACCCATTAAACCAATTCATTCAGCAACTTGTTGCCCATTGGTTGACTTGAACTGCATACGAGCTATTAGAAGAAGGGCATCTTTTATCCGTATCAATGTTGGTATTCATAAGCCGAAGAGCATTGATATTTTTCACACACCCTGTTCTTTGAAATATCTTAACCTTAAAATATGACTTGGATATGTACTTGAACACAACAAAATCTCCAATCTCCAGCTCATGATGATTCACAAAATTTTCCCAACCCTGCCTAAATTCCAGTTTATTTATGGTACCCCCTAATTGCACATCCCACTCCTGTCCACCTGGGCCTTGCAACACCATATGTTCATCTATGTTGTCTATAATCTATGAAACAAATGCAGAAGGAATGTGCTGCCATAAACACATTACACAATTAGATTTTACAAGTTCTTGACAGTCTACAGGAAATAAAAGAATGAAAAATAATGTATAGAGTTACCAGTTTTTGTGTAAAGTCTCCAAGCATAACTTTGAAGAAGGAGGCATGCCCATTAAACCAATTCATTCAACAACTTGCTGCCCATTGGTTGACTTGAACTACAGACTTTGTTAGAAGAAGGGCATCTTTTATCTGTATCAATGTTGGTATTCATAAGCTGAAGAGCATTGATGTTTTTCACACACCCTGTTCTTTGAAACATCTTAACCTTAAAATATGACTTGGATATGTACTTGAACACAGCAAAATCTCCAATCTCTAGCCCATGATGATTCACAAAATTTTCCCAACCTTGCCTAAATTCTAGTTTATTTATGGTACCCCTTAATTGTACATCCCTAAACCCTAAACCCTAATCCCTTAACCCTAAACCCTAATCCCTAATCCCTAAACCATAAAACCTAATCCCTAATTATAATTTATGGTACCCTAATCCCTAAACCCTAATCCCTTATCCCTAAACCATAAACCTTATCCCTAAATCCTTAACCCTCAACACTTAAACCTTGAATCCTAAACCTTATCCCTAATGCCTCCACCCTAAATGCTATCCCTATTCCTAAACCCTCAACCCTCGACACTACACCTTAAACCCTAATCCCTTATCCCTAAACCCTAATCGATATCCCTCAACCCTTAACCCTTAAAACTTGAACCCTAAAACGTATCCCTACACTCTCGACACTCGACACTATATCTTAAACCCTCATCCCTAAAGCCTCAACCCTAAATCCTTAAACCTTCAACCCTAAGCCCTATCCCTAATCCCTCTACCCTCGATACTCTACTTTAACCCTAATCCCTTGACCATCAACCCTATCCCTAAACCCTCAACCCTCCACCCTCAACTCTCAACATTAAACCCTAATCCATCAACCCTAAACCCTAATCCGTCAACCCTAAACCTTATCCCTAAACCCTCAACCCTCAACACTATACTTTAAACCCTAATCCCTATACCTCAACCCTTAACCCTTAAAACTTAAACCTATCCATACACCCTCAACACTTGACACTATATCTTAAGCCTTAAACCCTCATCCATAAAGCCTCAACCCTCAATCCTTAAACCTTCAACCCTAAACCCTATCCCTAATTTGTCTACCCTCGACACTCTAACCCTAATCCCTCAACCATCAACCCTATCCCTAAACCCTCAACCCTCAACTCTCAACATTAAACCCTAATCCGTCAACCCTAAACCCTAATCCCTCAACCCTAAACCCTATCCCTAAACCCTAAACCCTCAACACTATACCTTAAACCCTAATTCATCAACCCTAAAACCTAATCCCTCAACCCTCAACCCTCAACCCTAATCCCTCATCCCTAAAGCCTAAACGCTATCCCTATTCCTAAACCCTCAACCCTCGACACTATACCTTAAACCCTAATCCCTTGTCCCTTTTCCCTAAACCCTATCCCTCAACCCTTGACCCTTAAAACTTAAACCTTAAAACCTATCACTAAACCCTTGACACTCAACATTATATCTTAAACCCCAATCCCTTAACCCTTAGCCCTAAAGCTTCAACCCTCAATCATTAAACCTTCAACCCTAAACCCTATCCCTAATCCCTCTACCCTTGACACTCTACTTTAACCCTAATCTATTGACCATCAACCCTATCCCTAAACTCTCAACCCTGAACCCTCAACTCTCAACATTAAACCCTAATCTGTCAACCCTAAACCCTAATCCCTCAACCCTAAACCCTATTCCTCAACCCTCAACACTATTCCTTAAACCCTAATCCATCAACCCTAAACCCTAATCCCTCAACCCTAAACCCTAAACCCTAATCCCTCAACCCTAAACCCTATCCCTAAACCCTCAACCCTCAACACTATTCCTTAAACCCTAATCCCTCAACCCTAAACCCTAAACCCTATCCCTAAACACTCAACCCTCAGTACTATACCTTAAACTTTAATCCCTCAACCCTCAACCCTCAACCCTAAACCCTAATCCCTCATCCCTAAAACCTAAATGCTATCCCTATTCCTAAATCCTCAACCCAAGACACTATACCTTAAACCCTAATCCCTTGCCCCTAAACCTTAAACCCTATCCCTCAACCCTTAACCCTTAAACCTTAAACCCTAAAACCTATCCCTAAACCCTCAACCCTATACCCTCAACCATATACTTAAGCCTTGATCCCTCAATCATTAACCCTATACCTTAAACCCTGAAGCCTACACCCACAAACCCTCGTCCCTAGACCATATAACCTCACCCTTATATCCTAAACCTCGAATATTGTGCCTCAACCCTATACTTAGATTAAATCTAAACCATACATGCTCTCAACCCAAGTCATCCTATCCCTTATATACCCTCAATCCATATCGTAAACCATAAACCCAATATCCTAAACCCTAATCCCCGTACCTTACACACTTAATCATGTACACTCAACAACCTGAATATTAACCCTCAATTGTAACCCTCAACCCTCTAATCTCTACTTTCTACCCTCTACCTATTACTTGAGTCCTAATCCCTCAACCCTTAACCCTCCAAACTATACAAGCTCAAGTCCTTATATACCCTAAACCCAAAACACTTACATACATACATACATATATACAAACATACATACATACATACAAACATGCATACATACATGTACATACATACAAGCATGCATACATGTACATACATACAAGCATGCATACATATCTACAAGCATACATATATACATCCATGAAGCATACTCATGAAACTTGAACATAACTCATTCAAAGGAAGACATAACACGAGCACGTTATAATGCACTTGCGTTATGTCAAACTGGGAAAACACTGACAAACATGCAAAAAAGGAAAAAAGCACAATATAACGTGAGCGCGTTATAACACACTTATGTTATTTCAACATCCACAGACGTGTTTTTGCAAATTCTAAAAGATTTCACATAATTTTGTTCATGCTAACCCTTAGATTTGCACGTGTTTCAAGGTCGAACAAATAAAACACCTGGGTAATGTTAGGCTTTCTCTTAGTTATTTAACGATGTAATTTTTTTCATATTTTGACAATGTTAAGCCTTTCATCTTTAATTTCTTTTGTTTGTGTGTCTGTTTTTGGGCAAACACCATGGTTTGGTCTTTTTTTCATTGTAAATTAACCATTCATTGAAATTTCAAAAAAATTACATATTTAGAAATTAGACTCCATTCTAAACATATTAAAAAAATGATTTTCAATTAGTTTTCAAAATTTATAGGGGTAGCACAGCCAAAATTCTATTTTTTAGGATGTGTCCACTTTGAAAATTAGTAAAAAATCAAATATTCATCAAAAAATTATCAGAAAAATCAGGCATAAACTACATGCTGTTAGCTAATTTCTCACTGAAGCCATTTTTAAAATACCAAAAAAAGTTAACCTTTTGAGGGAGCCACAAAACATGCTATGTTATGTTTTTTTGCCAAAAACAACACCAATTTTTGTGGCTCCCTCGTTTGAACCCCTTAATCTATACCATTTAAAAAAAAAATAGTAGTTTAGAAAGTAGACTTGAAGTACTACGAACATTATTTTAGTTGCATCTCCAAATTTTGAGTGTAATTATGCTCAATTTTTCATCTAAGGCCAGCATTTCTTGATTTTTGAAAAAAAAAGTGGCCACTTAAGACCCCTTTTTGGCCCCCCATCTTCTTGCACTTACCCTTCAATGAAGCCTTATTCATGGTTTTGACATTTAAGTGTCCAACAAAATGCATATTGCTTGAATTGCAACCTACTATGGTGAGTAAAAGTTAAAAGTTACATCTTTAAAAAAAAATTGGAAAAATTTAGGAGAATTTTATTGTGAGATGTTTTCATGGCATGATTTTTTTAGATCTTTCCTTACGATTTGAAGGAGCTTCCATCTCAATTAATATTTTTAATGAGAATATTTAGAAATTATACTAAGGACTAGTGTTAGATTCTGTGAGAAGTGAAAATCGAGCCAGGATCTGATGTCAGTCGTAGATCACATACACTCTAGTTGACAAATGCTTGAAGATCAAAATAGCAGGATGGAGAGAGAATCAAGAGACAAACTGCAAGAGAACTTTTAGAATGCTCACATTACTCTCACTGACTAGTTACTGAACTAGTTAAGGTGAGAGGAGAGTGTTGTATATATAGCAAAATATGGGCAAATACCGATCCAAGAGGTGTAATAACTCTAACTACCCAAAATAGGCAGAAGTTTTACCTACTTGGTAAAAGCCAAAGTACATGGTTATACCTACTTAGATAAAAACAAACAAATAGTTATGAGAGGTGGCATAAAAATCCAAAAGAGGGTGTGAAACTAAACTACCCAAGTGTGGGAGAGAGTGACACATGTAGCTGATGGATTTAGCCATGTGGCCTCATAATAACCAAGTCTAATAACCTAAGCAAGCTTAATAATGTGTAGGAAAAAAAATATCCCTAAGGAAAATAAAAAACCTACACTAACAAATGGTACTTCATAATAAATATGATAAGAATATTGTAAACTTGCAATCAATGGCTTTCACTTTTAAAATAGCAGTTTCTCTCTTTTTGGTAAAAGATTTATTTTAGAATTTGTGAAATATTTCCATTCCATGGATTGCCTTGAAACATGAAAATGGGTGTTGTAGCCCCACTACATGTCATTCTTCTCTTAGAAAGGTTAATTTTGATTTGATAGTGAGCCCTTACACATGGAAGACTATGTGGAAATCCTAAATAAAAGTTAACCATTCCCTTTAAACAATAATTTAGATTTAATTTTACATGTATTCCTCTTAGATATTGTAATAGATGAAAGTTATCTTTAAATGGAAGCACTAAGACAAGCTTGTTTTTTAATGTTAACATGTAATAACAAGTTGGCAGTTTGTTGGGTTTTGAGTCCATGAGTGTCTTTATAGTTAACTTTGATTTTATGTAACTGTCATATAATATTTTTGGGGTTCTTTAAATATCTAACTAATTTATAGAGTTTTTAATTTGTAGATGCATACATTTTCATGACATTTTTAACATGTCAACTACATCAAAGTCGTCATTTAATAAGTTGTGTTTATTAACACAATTTTGTGTTGCCTTTGAATTTTGTAACACATTGGTTATCTATGGAAATTATATTCCTTTTGAATTTAATGTGCTTATAGTCATTTCACATATCTACCTTACTAATAGGTTTGTCTAATGATTTTGTGCAATGATTATGAGCTAATGACAATAAACTTGTGCAAGACTATCACTCGATGTACAATTTTTGGCTTCTAAAATTTGGTGAGATTCTCATACCCCACTAAGCCAACGATCCATGTGTTTTATTTTTTATTTGTTTTGTGTTGTGTATTGTTTAGTGGAATTGTTATATATTGTAAAGGTCTTTACGCCCCCCTAAGGAAGTGATCCAACTACTTTTATTTTTATTGAATAGGTCTAATTGTTCATATTTTTTATGAGTGGCATTTGTTGAATAGGTTCTTGAGCATAACATTTACAAAAACTATTTATTTATCATTTCATAATTGGTTTATGTATCTATGTAAAAGTATGATTATCTAGATTTATAGCTTTCAACAATGATCTATTTGTTAAATTTAGTTTTGGGTGATCCCACAATAATGTCACACTTGTGGGACACGACGCATAAATTAATTTAGAAAGGCAACAATTGTTGAACACTTTTGAATGAAGGTTTACTCTCAAATAAAGGTTTGCCTTAAAATGAAAGTGGGGGTTTGAATGAAAGTGGGAACGTTCAAATGAAGGCATTTTTCAATTTGTAAATATTGCACAATCAAAAACCTTACATAAAGGAACCTTCAAACGAAGGTATTTCTTTTGTTCGAAGGTACCTTCATTTGAAGGTCCGTATGTTGTCCTCCTCCTTTTGTTCACCTAGTCTTTAGAAGAAATTTATATTTAAAACAAGGGTGGGACCATCAAATGGAGTCACTATGACCTGAGATTTTCTAGGATTGTAGTCATCAAAGTAAGATTTTCAAAAACTATAATTTATAATATATGTTATTTAATTAGTATATTTATTTTCTATTGTCTAGTGAACATAGGATGTTTACCAAACATAAAGGTCTATATTCGATACACATGGAAAAAAATCTAAAAAGAAGGAAAAATCTAAACAATACATGTGTAGCCTATATTGATGTCCTTGTTTCAATAAAATAATAATAATTTTGATGTATACCAAAAAAGTATGCTTTATGGCATAATATTATTCTAAATTATAATTAATCTGAACTAAAAAATTAATAATAAGTAAAATATGTAACCAAAATTTATGAAAAAAATATATGTATGCCCTAGACATCAGTGTTAACGGTTTATGTTTAAGAAATTATGAATTTATCTTATTTCTATAAAAAATGTGTTATGGCATAATATCACTCATTTAAAATACTCTAAATTATATAAACATGTTATTAAGAAATGTTTAAAAAATGAGACAAATTATTTTCTAATTTTTTAAATATATTTAGAATTCACACATAAAATCTCAAAAACCACTAGTTCACATCATCTTCTAATTCTTAGTGGTTTGATGTTATACGTGGCAGAAAGTGCAAATATGGTTTAAAATGTTCATTTTAGTGTACTACTTGGGCCAAAAAGTGGGACACACTATTGTGGGATCACCCTTTTAATCAAAATTTGCTTTGTTTTTGTTCTTATTTAGTACATAATAAGTTAAATTCTATGTTAGTTTCATTCATTGGAATTTATCTTGGAACTGAATAATGCTTAACTATTTCTTTGTTAAAAAATTACATAATTGGTGTGTGTATTTATGTACAAAGTATGATTGTGTGTATTTATATCTTCTAACAATTATCTATTTATTTTTTATTAAGATAAGCTGGGAAAGGGTCCTAATCCCTTACAGATCCATGTAGGAAACAAGACTAAACATAGAACCAATTGTAGGAATTACAATAAGGGCATTGGAGACATAAAACCAGTCCCACAGCTAGAATAGTAAAAAAAAAGCACAAAGACAATAGAGAAACAAAAAAATAGACAACAACACACCTAGACTTAAAACAAAGAAATTAATTCCTCCTAATACCAAGAAGGGTATCCCAATCCTTAGACATGGTCTTCAAAGTCTCCTCCCAAGTTGCAACTCCCGGGACCAACTATTCATTATACTTATTCATCTTCTTATTAGTCATCTATACATTAGTCTCTTATTGAAGTTTATGCTTGTTCAATTAAGTTTCAAGAGTAACAACCCTGAAGACAACCTTCCTCATCATATCACCAGACAATTTAACAAGCTCGTTCATACCTTTCTCCAAGTTAAATAACATGTGCTCATACATTTTCATAGTGTCAAACATGTTAGACCAATTATCTTGGTAGCTATTACAGTTAACATTCCTGATGTACATCTCCTCCAAATTGTTAATCCTGGCTTGAAGATCCTTTATGTCTTGAACAGAAATAGTAGAGATATCCATCTTTCCATTAGCCTTTCTCAAATCATATTCAAAATCACTAATATCATGGGAAACATCCTTATAGTATTCCTTCTTAGGGGTAAGGGAAATAATGTCTTTAGCATCCTCCATAGGAGGCCGATGATCAAACTCCTCTTCAACTAACTCATCTTCAGCAACAACATCCTCCTTAGCTATCTCATCTTTGTAAACAACTTCCTCCTTAACCCTCTCTTCCTCAACCACCTCCGCTTGAATCTCCTCAATAATAATATTAACCTCACCCCTATCTTCATCCTCAACCATTTGCTTATCCACCTTATTAGTATCCTCTATATAGGAATATGAAGGGATATCTTGAATAACAACCTCATGAGCCTTATCACTTTTCCCACCCTTCTTCACATTCTTCTTATTAATAGTAGCCCTTTTCATCCGATCTAACCTCCTACTAATGGTGGTTGTAAGGGCATAAACATCATTGAAGTTATTTTTGGGATTGAAATTAACAAAAGAAGTGTCAAGATTAAGTATAGATGCATTAGATTTTATCTTTCTTTTATTGCTAGCCTTTGAAGAAGAAGTAGTACCAGTTTTGTTATTCTTCATAGAAAGAAAAATATGCTTAGGAGACGCCATATTTTCCTTAACTTTCTTACCTTTAGTGACTAGCACAGGGGTAGGAGGCAAATTCTTCAACTTAGGTCCTTTTCAACAACATGACCAGACTCTGTTTCAATAGGGGGATGCTCTTCTTGCCCTTAAGAACCTAAGAATTTTTAGCTGAGGGTTTAGGGACTTTGCTCAAGTTGTCTTTATCAATAGGGTTAGGAGTCGACTCAGTATCCTCAAAAGAAATTCTCTTCTTACTAGGCACACCTGTGGAACCTTTAATCTTAACAGAAGAAGAGGAACCCTTAATCTTAACAAAGGAAGTGGGGCTACCTTCAAAACCCAACATAGAAGGGTTATGTGTACTCTTGGCAGTGGGCTTCTTATTAGGAGTATAATCAGTGTTGTGAATAATCATAGGAATCAAAAGGATATTATATTGGTACATGGCATAGATCAAACCCTGGTGGAGTGGCCCCAACTTTTATACCATTCTCCATTGAAGATAATAAAAAGAATGGAAAGCTAATGTGATTACCATGTCTAAGATGGTCTAAAAGAGGAAAAAGATAACCATGCATTGTAGCAAACCTACCTTCAAGGATAAGATACTTGATAAGGTGATAGATTACTAATCATGGAGAAGGAACTTCCATACGATCATAGCCATTTTAAAATCTAGCCAGTGATTCCCCTTCCTCCAAGATCGATTCCATGAACTGTTTGTAATTGTTCTTTCCAAGCCTTTGCACTTTCCTCCCATTATAGTTCATCCTGATGGTTTTAGCTATTAACTCCTCAGTCACTATAAATTTAACTCCTCCCACAACAACTTCCCTACTCCATGAATTAACAAACTAGGCAGTTAGGTTTTCATCATGACCTTTCATCACTTCAAAGAATGAAGTGACACCTCCTCTCTCAAATATTCTCCAAAGCTCACCATTTTTCCTCATGAAGTAAAAGAAGTTAGCTCCACATGAAGAAGTTGCTGACCCATCTTTCTACCAATATAGGAAATAGCAAAGTTACAGAGGAAGGATAGGGAAATACAATGCTTAAAACCCCAGATCAACACATAGCATATATAATTAAGATTAGAAATAATGAGGGTGCCTGTTTGACCTCCTCCCGTATTCTCATCATTAGACCATCTCAACCCAACCTGCAAATAAATGTGAGCTACGTAGGGGATTACATCATTACTTGTCACTTTATCAAAACCACTAGCTGAGAAATGATAAGGATCATCATTTAAAATAAAGGTATTGAAAATGACCACATCATAGGAAATAGTCATTTTCACCATATGAATGAACCCCTCAAACTCACTCATCATTAATAATGTTGCACACAACATTAGGAAGATCTTTAGTACTAAACCAATACTTTCAATCATTATATTGAAGTCCCAAATTTGCAATTTAGTTTGCCACCATATTTCCCTCCTGAAAGATATGGTTGATATTCAAATTATTAAAATTGCTAAGAAAGGTCCTAATATCTTCCACAAAGTATTTGATCTTCCTAGGGGGTTAGTTCTATTTTGAACAAGATCAAGAATCACTTTGGAATCCCCCCAATCTAAATTTGTTGGAAACCATGGAGCTTAATTCTTTTAATCCCCCACCAAAGAGCACAAGCCTCAACCTCATTGTTAGTTTTGCAACCAATCTCCTTAGTGAAGAATTCAATCATTGTACCTTTATCTTCTCATATAATACCTAGAGCTGCAGCTTGACCAAGATTTCCCTTAGAATAACCATCAAAATTAAGTTTAATCCATCCTTGGGGAGGACCTCTCCATCTAGTGTGTTTCCTTACATAAGCTTTTTGAAAATCCATATTATTGAGGTTGTGAGTAATTCCCCATTTTTTGCTAACCCTTATTTCAAGGGCAATAGGCAAATTTTTAGGCTTTCTAATTTTAGCCACATTAGCATTCTCTTGAATAGCACAAGCAATTGTCTAGAACACCTTTTGAGTTCTTGAATTAGTGTCTCTAAAACTTTTGTTGTTGGACTCTCTTTCCATAATCCCTAGACAATGTGGAGAGGAGCCTTAACCCAAAGCTTCGTAATAGTGAGGTGCTGAAAAGGAGAAGATCCAGTCCAAGCAGGCGCAAAAGAAAATAAATCAGCAGGCATAACCCATTAAGTCTCAAACTTGGATAGAGACATCTCCCAAATAACTAGTAAAGTTGCAATGGAAAAACAAGTGGTTAACAGATTCTTCAATAGAGCAACATAAAGGTCATCTATTAGGAAAATAGAAACCCCTCTTAATGAGATTATCAAGAGTAAGAATTCTGTTGTGAGTGGTTGCCCACCAAAAGAAGTTGATCTTAGGTATAATTCTATGATTCCAAACCAAGTCATCTATTTGTTGAATTTATAGAATTGAAATATGTTTTATTATTATTCTTATTTAGTAAATAATAAGTCAAATTCTAGGTTAGATTACATTCACTACAATTTATCTCAAAACCGAATAATGCTTAACTCTCTCTCTTTGTTAAAAAATGTATAATCAAGGTTTATGTATTTATGTAAAATGTATGATTGTGTATTTATAGCTTCCAACAATGATCTATTTATTAAGTTCACAGAATTAAAATTTGCTTTATTGTTGTTCATATTTAATAAATATTAATTCAAACTCTATGTTAGGTTGCATTCACTAGAATTTATCTCAAAACCTAATAATGCTTACATAAACTCTCTCTTCACCAAATTTACTTTATTTTTGTAGGTTCTATGTAGGTTGCATCGATGACATTCATTGAATAGATTGTCACGCTTGAAATCTTCTAGTTGCTCTTTCCACTAGTTATATTGTTATCTAAACATTGAAGATCAAAGCATTAACACTACTAGATGCCAATTACTACAATTTACTTTCTCAAAAAAAATCACAATTGGGGTATACTTGTCAAATCAACATGGTGTATTTTATAATAGGACAAGCTTTATGTTACATTAACTACTAAAAATGGCACATTCTTACTTATTTAACAAATTTCACCTATTCCCTATTGACTGGTTACTAGTCAAGAAGGAGGCTTGAGATAAATCTAGATGGCTAAAATTGCCTCCTAGTTTCTTGAAGCTCAACTTTAGTGGGGCTTCCAGGGGTAATCCTAACCTAGTTGGAGTTGGGATCATTATTAAAGATTATCAATTGATGTTTCTTTGTGATAGGGATCTTTTTCTTCTTGGGGACATGACGTAATAATGAAGTGGAATGTACTATAGTTGTGGAAGGCCTGAATCTTGTTTGTGTGGACAAATGCAAGAAGATAATTGTTGAAGGTGATTTGTTAGTGGTTATTCAAGGTCTATCTAATAGGACTTGCTTTAGAGTTGGTTATCAAAGTCATTGGTCTTTAAAGCCTTATATTTTGTATTGATTTAAAGTATATTTCATTTTCCCACTGTTATCAAAATACAATAAAGTGATAGATCTCCTCAACAATCATGAGGTTGACATTAACCCTATGTCATGTGTTTATTTTTTGATAATATAGAGGCTTTGGGATGATCTTGACAAGATTATTCTTTTTTTAAAACTCCTTATAGTTAGTCTTCTCTTGTTGGCCAATTGGGTGGTGGGAACTGTTGAAATGACATCATCCAAATTTCATTAGAAGGTGCTCAAGGGATTTGATGTGATCAACCTCTTTCTTAAAGAATAATTATGGCTAATTATTTTATACTTTGCAAAGTGTGAAAAGTCATGTGGTATTTGCTTTGATGTTGCTTAGTTGTTTGCTTATGGGATGTATATTTAAGCCTAGTCCAAACTTTGTTATAACATTTGCTTTGTGGGATGTTTTGGTCTCTATGTTGTTGTGTGAATTTCCTTGTTATCTATGGGGTCATATGGTAGTAGTGTATTTGGAATGGGATAATTTGGGCCTCATATCTCATTGCAATGGTAGGATGGGATTAAAACCACTCAATCATTTTCTCCTAGGGTTGTGTCTAATAGGAAACTAAAATAAAATTTTGAGCAATTGTTGTCAAAATCTCTTAGTCTTGTGAAATGCATTTTAGGCTCAAAAGTTCTTGACGATTCTTGTAATTTGAAAAGAAAAACTTTCATTTGGGTGGTTTTTTTGGATTGTTTGGAAGGAAGGGTGGTAGATGGCATGGTGAGGGACTAGGTGTGTGATTATATTCATCCTAAGGATATGGTGGAGGATCATGGATTCACCTTATTCTATGAAGAGAGTTAACTTGACAAAGCCAACCA
Source organism: Cunninghamia lanceolata (assembly GCA_027924645.1). Classification (NCBI taxonomy): domain Eukaryota; kingdom Viridiplantae; phylum Streptophyta; class Pinopsida; order Cupressales; family Cupressaceae; genus Cunninghamia; species Cunninghamia lanceolata. The sequence continues at coordinate 1,278,010 of BSBN01000010.1, forward strand.
TTATAGGAAACATATTTTCCTTGAATAAGTGATTGTTGATAGTAAGTTGGCAACTCCAGGATCAACAATCCTTTAGCCTTGACATGTAGTCCATGGTGGAAATTATGTTGGTTACACATTGTGATGGAGCACTAAAGGTCATGAATGCTTTCACACTTCCATAGCTTATACATGGTAGTCTTCTTCACTCAGTGAGACATCAGGAAGTGATAAATGGAGTCAAGTTTCCTCAACTATCAAACTAGTGCTCCACCACAAGTAAAGGTAAAAACATTTGGGTGGTTTTACTCTCTTAAGTAGTTACTACTTTAGGGTTTTGGGGTAATGTTTGAAAATGGGGAGTCTCTCCCTTATAATGTTCACTTTTATTTTGGATCTTGGTTACATATTTGTTGCTTGGCCCTTCAATATTTTTGGCAAGGTCTATTTGTATTTGTGTTTCATTAGCACTAACTATCTATGGTTGGATTGTGTCCCTCTATTTGTCTAGGTTTTGTTTTTATTTAGTTTCTTTGTTTGTATAGTTTTTGGGTTTAGAGTGTCATGGATAGGTTTCTCTTTTCTAGGGTTCCATCCCTTCGCATAGTCCTTTTGATGTAAGTAGTTTTTTAATAGCATGGGTGAGGGACCTTGGCAATAGAATCCCTTTACAAATTATTTAAAAAATTTCCCCATTGCAAGATTTACATGTGCATGCCTATTCAATAAATAGAATTTGAAGCATAAATTACGCATAGAAATGTGTTAAATAATTCAAACGATTTGGCGATACACATATCAACTTTTCACATAGGCCATATATATATATATTAAAGTGAACAACTTTTGGGCATTAGACAATCATCATTGGTACATGGCAAGTGGGTTAATGCACTACATTACATTGTTTATGCAAGATCAACCCTAAGCTATAAAAAAGAAAGAATTTGTGCCATAATGGATGAGAATGGTGTTCTCCACACGAATCTAACTGATATAAATCAAATTTTTCAGAATTTCTATGCGAACCTCTTGTAGTGCCCCTCCATTCTCATCGTGGATGTGCAGGTAGTTGGATTTGGAACTTGGAGAGTGAAGCTCCATCAAGTTTGTGACCCTAGTGGTTCTACTTGTTGAAGCAAGATGGTATCCATCCTAGTTGCAACCAATTTAACTAGATGATGACCATCCTTGTAGCATGATGATGCCACCCTTTGCATAGGAGGGTGAGTTAGTTTTATATGAATTTTCCTGATTCAATTGTTCTTGGGCCCATTAGAGTTGTTGTAGCTCTCTAGGGAGTGGTTATAGCTTTACTAGTCTGTGTATGTGAGTCTAATTTTGCTCTTGATAATGAGTCATGTGTGCATGCTACTATTAAGAGGAGGACATAAGATTTTCTTAGATTTTCAAAATCCTAAATTGTCTAGGTTGGTTATGAACTATGATAATAGTCATGCATCTCATTGATACCTAGGCCAAGTACAAGCATGGTGATATGAAACATTTGAACTCTATATGAAAGATTTACAAACTTTGGTTTGGATAAAAGTGTTTTCCTATCCCTAAATATCTACTAATCCTTGGATGCACAAGTTCCCTAAATCAATCTTTCACTTATGTGATCAATGATGTGATGGTATTGGTGCATTTTATAAGAAACAATGAGAAAATATGCCAAAAGTGTTCTACAATACCATTATTCCACTTGCTTTCATTAAACTTGATACCCACTATGAGGGTGGCCAGGTGGAAAAGCAAGCTTGATACGTTGTTTTGGCATTTGAGCAAATTCATTAACAACTCATTGATAAATTAGTAATATCTAAACCTGTGAATGTCGATTTTCAAGTAGTTTCAATTTTGATAATCCTATGATTATACTTCTTAAATTGTGAACATATATAACTTTCTAAATAACTTGAATGCCATTTTTTTTAGAATGGATCTATATAGGAAAGGTGTAGACTACCTAGGTCTTAAAGGTAATTAGAGTTGTGTAGTAGGAAGCACTAAGGTCCATGGGTAAATGGAAGATGATCTTTAGTCTCTTGTCAAATCAAGGATTGTCAACTTGAAAGGTGACTAGAGAATTTAGCTCCTGGATGGATACTAACTAGACTTAAATGAAATAACGAATCTATGAGAATATTGTTATGTGACCACTGAATGTCTAATATATTAGGAAGTTTTGCTTATAAAAATAAATGATATATTCTTGTCTTGGATTGAATATGTATTTAATATCATTTAATTGGGTTTTGAATGATTCTAGATGATATTATGGGGTGTTGCACTGGCAATTGCACTCAGTTTAACTAGTATCTATGTTTTCCATGATAACTAAAAGAGCAATTGTCTTTATAAGACAAAAGTCTAAAATGAATGCCAATAAAGTAGCGATTCATATTCAATACTATGGCAGCCATTAATAATAGAAGATTACAATGATTTGGGCAAATTTAATATAAAAGACTAACAAGTGCAAGAACAACTATCGATAAGGCGAACTACACATACGGAAGGATTAATAACAAATATAAATCTAAATATATTACATATTACAAAAATAATGAAAGCGGCGAACTTCTCATAGTGGCCGACCTCTAACAAAGAGAAGGTGATTACAAAATAAAAGGAGCAGCGACATATTCAAGAGTAAGCGACTCTTTGAATAGTTGTGTCCCTTTAAAGATAGCGGCCAAGGAAAATAGAAGGAATGTCAATAACACATATCTAAGTCGGGATCAATCATACAATCTAAGGGAAAAAATACGGTAGTCAGTGGATCATAGCAGTCCAATTATAATAAAGATCAGACCAGCATTGAAGGCAAGCATTCGATCTGCATTCAATCACCTTCAATCATATACAGAAAGCAATCAAGAATACTCATTATCTAAGCATCGATCAATCAAGCAATAAAAAAGCATATTGGGAACATGGAGACACATATTGTTAAGGGAATACATATCTTCTCATGAGGAGGAGCGAATCCAAAAGAAGGAAATAAACTACATATATATAATATCAGCGATCCTTAGCAAGGAGGAGAACCAGAGAATAATACAAGAAGCAATACAAATACATCTCAGCTCATTCTAATATAATCGAATCACAACTGGAATTCAATATATCGAACATAAAAGATCTCTCATCAGCAACCATTCCGAAAATAGCAAAACTCATCTCATCACCATATTCAGTCATTAGCAGCAGTCATAGCGAATCCTAGATCAAACAGCAATTATATCAGCAAGCATCGAATTAAGAACAAACATATATTTATACTGCCGGTCCAGCGAATCAAAAATACCAAGGTATGTCACCTTATCGTGAGTTAATATGTTTTATAATAATAGGTCTTGAATGATCTCTCTAAGATTAATCATAATGGAATAAGATAATAAAATGAGAATATTTCTAACAAAATAGAATGAATGTTCATCATAGAATAAAAATGTTTATCATAGAATGAGAATGTTATAATTAAGAATGCTTATCCATGATAGGATAGGAATGTTATAATCCTAGTGGCATGGAAACCATAATTGAACAAAAATGTTTATAACACGATAGAATAAGAATGCTTATAACATAAAAAATATTTACAACCATATTAGAATGATGGAATGTTATTTCTCTAAGGAAGAATATTGTATGATGTCAAGTAATGTCAACAATGATTACCTATTCCAAATGTGTCCATCTTAAACATTTTCCAAATCCAACATTGGGTTTATAATTAAAATCCAATATTCACCCATACAAATAGATTCACGCAATAAAGAAAGATAAAACGAAAGTTGTAGGTGCATAAGTGTTTGTTCCTTTAGCGTGTGATGTAGTTTTATATTGGATGCTTTGTGCAGTTTTGTATTGGTTATGACTTATTATATTTGTACTTGTCTTGTATTTATGTTTGGATATTCGATGTACTTGTACCTAATATAAATGTATTATTTTGTGAGTAATATATATAGTGTATTTAGTGTTATTGTTTTCATTTAAAAGTGATATGCCAGTTGATTATTCCTATGGATCCACATTATTGTTTTGGTAAATGATTAAATTGTATTTAATTACATATTTTCATGTTATCATGACAATGTCATAATTCAAAATACTATTATCAAAATGTGAATTATGAGATGATGGTAGTTTGTACTTCATACTTTGACTATTGTTATTTTAATTGGCAAACACACATAAAGTTTGACTTGAATGTGGAGGAATAGGGAAAATCCCAATGGCAGTTAATTATGGAGATGAGTTTAGAGATTTGTTTGATTTCATTAACTTATCATAACTCCATTAGGGCGAATGACTTGTGATGTGTTAAACCAATTAGCCTTATTCAAATCTCTTGTGATTTAGGATCCTTGTATGTGTAAAACCAGTGAATTGTATGCGTTTCTTACGTGTCAATTTTGTTGGGAATTAAGGTGTCTCAACCTTTGCAAGTTTCTAGCACTTATTATTTAATTGTATTTATTTTTTGCCTATTATTGTAATTTGGATGCAAATCCTATTTCGTCACTTTGTGGGAGTTGGCACGGTGATGTGTCATCCTACATGGAAGGTGACCGCATGTAATTTTTGTCCTCATATGAGGAGATAGGCATTCTACCTTGTGGTAGAAGAGTTTTGCCATGTGTCGGCATCTTTCGGGTGTTGTAAGAGGTTTATGATGCGTAAGAGTTATGACAGATTCCTATGACAGAATCTATGACATGTAAGGGCCAGAAATGGAAGATTATATGACAGCTGAAGATAAGTGTTCGAAAGCATCTTGCATGGGGAAGTATGCACCCAAGTTTGACTATGACAAGGTTGTAAGAGAATCTGCTATTAATAGATAGTTATGACAGATTCTCTTACAGCTGTAAGAGTTGTCATATATGACAGATTTTATGACATTGTAAGAGCATCTGTCATACCTTAATTGGGTAAATTTGGGGTGCCCAAGTTGGGGGGTTGTAAGGGATGAAAGAGAATCACTTACAAGTGTCATACGTATGTTTTATGGCCTTGGAAATTGGGCCAGATGGATTTGGAGGAATTCCTTGTGTGACTTGCTCTAGAAGCTAGCTCCATTGTACTACTTCTCTATATATACAGGTGTTTGGAGATGGAATTTCTATCACAGGTTTACAGGTACTGTTATGCTGTCGGATTGACTCCAGACACGAGTGTCGAAGACCATTGAAGCTTGCATTGCAAGTGTATTGTAAATATACTTTCAGATTTGTTAATACATTGTGCAGGTTTCTGAGTGTGGGGTTTTTCACTCGATAAGGGTTTTCCCCACCGTAAATCTTTGTCTCTCTTCTTCTATCTTCTTTCTAGCTCTTGTGTTTTGCTGCAATATCTCATGTTAATGCTTTAACATTGCTATAATAGTTAGGATAGTTTTGAATTTGCATAGCCATCTCATTAGATTAGTGTAGGAAGTGTTTTCTGCACACCTAGCTTCCTTTCAGTTGGTATCAGAACTTGATCACCTTTGGTCATAGTTGTTGGGTAGGGGTTTTTTGAGCTAATCTTAGGTTGAGTGGGAGTCTGTGCAGAGCATTCTGTATCTTATTGCAGCAAGGAGATGGCAGGCACATTAGGAAGGTTTGAAGTAGAGAAGTTCAATGGTAGTAATTTCGAGCTGTGGAAGCTCAAGATGGAAGACTTGTTAGTTGACCGAGACCTTTGGGATAGTGTGAACGGAATTAAACCAACTGTAATGTCACAAGATGACTGGGATCAAAAGGATCGGAAGGCTAAGGGTCTCATAAGACTTAGTCTTGCCGATTCTGTGTTGTTAAATGTCCATGAAGAGACCACTGCAAAACTCCTTTGGAAAAAGTTGGGGGATGTGTATCAAGCCAAATCCCTTGTCAATAAACTTTTCCTCAGAAAGAAGTTGTATTCTCTTCGAATGGAGGACGGAAGATCCATGGCTGAACATATGAATGCCTTTAACATGTTGGTTGCACAATTGACATCTATTGGTGTAAAGATGGAGGAGGAGGATCGATGTATGACCCTGCTTTGTTCTCTACCAGACTCATGGGATCATCTTGTCATGGCAATCAGAAGCACCACATCCACATTCAAAATGGAAGAGGTGGTTTCTTCGCTGTTATCTGAAGAGATGCGGAGAAAGTCTTCTGAGGCAGCGAAAGAAGCCCTTGCAGTTCGTGGAAGATCCAAGGAGAAAGGGAAGAAGAAGGACAAGAAAGCTGAAAAGGGTAGATCCAAATCTCCTGGAAAGTCCAAGGCTCTTTGTTAGAACTGTGGAAAGACCAGGCATTTCTGAAAGGAATGCAAAGAGGAGAAGAAGAAAAAGAAGAAAGCTCTTGATTCAGATTCTGACGAATCACAAGATGACGGTGATGCCTTCATCGCAGCCCTGGCAACCCATGCATTTGATGATGTATGGCTAATCGACTCTGGTGCATCATTCCACATGACCTCACATCGAGACTGGTTCACTAAGTATGAGGAGTTCGATGGTGGAAAGGTGTATCTGGGTGATGACTCTCATCTGAAGATCGTTGGTTGTGGAAGAGTCTCTATCCGATTCCCTGATGGTCAAGTGAAGGGGATCTCTAGGGTTATGCACATCCTAGGCTTAGCACATAACTTGCTTTCTGTAAGTAGTTTGAATGATGCAGGTGTGCAGGTTGTCTTTTCAAAAGAAGGATGTAAGATAACTAGAGGATCTATGGTGCTTGCTAAGGGTACTCGGAGAGGTACTCTATTTTAGCTGGAAGCATGCATTGCACAATGCAATAGTTCTTCTAACTCAAGGAAGAGGGCAACAGTCACTTCATCCCCACCATCTGAACGAGCAGTGAAGAAATCTGTTGTTTCTAGTCCTGATGGTTGTAATCGTGCATTGGAAGTTAAACTTCCTGCAGAAAAGACAATGTTATGGCATAAGAGATTTGGCCACATTGGTGAGAAGGGTCTGCGTACCCTGAAAAATAAGAACCTCGTTGAGGGGTTAGATGATTGTAATCTTGAGTTTGACTTTTGCGAACATTGCATTTATGGAAAACAAAACCGTGTTCAATTTTACTTGAGTTATCATAAGTCTTCTGGTGTGTTGGACCTCATTCATTCTGATGTGTTTGGTCCTGTTAATGTTCCTTCGTTATCAAAATCTATATACTTTGTATCTTTTATAGATGATTACAGTAGAAGGACATGGATTTATTTTCTTAGAAGCAAATCTAAAGTCTATAGCAAGTTTAAGGAGTTTAAAGCCTTTGCTGAAAATCAAACTGGTAAAAAGATTAAATGTTTGAGAACTGACAACGGTGGTGGGTTCTGTTCTACAGAATTCAATAAGTACTGCAAGGAACTTGGGATTGAAAGACATAAGACAACTCCATACACATCGCAGCAAAATGGAGTTGCATAGAGGAAAAACTGGACACTGATGGAGAAGGCTAGGAGTATGCTTAGTGGAGCTGGTCTAGAACAAAAGTTTTGGGCTGAAGCTGTTGCCACTGCTTGCTATCTGGTAAATAAATCTCCTACATCAGCTCTTGTTGGAAAGACACCCATGGAGGTGTGGTCTGGTAGAAAGCCTTCAGTAAGGCATCTTCGTGTTTTTGGTTGTGAGGCATATGCACATGTGCCTAGGGAGAAGCGGTCAAAGTTGGAGAACAAAGCTATTAAGTGTATGTTCATCAGCTATGGTGTTGGTGTGAAAGGATACAAGCTTTGGGATCCCGTGGCTGAAAAAGTGTTGTACAACAGAAGTGTCATCTTCAGAGAGCTTACACCTTCTTCCACTATTTTGTAGCCAAGAGAAAAAGAAAAGAAAGAGGATGTTGTTCAGTTTCCTCTCACCCCTGAGAAGACTGAATAGAAAGACAATGCTGGACCTGATGATGAGGAGAGCTCTAGCAGCTCTAAAAGCTCAAAAGAAGAAGAAGCTGAACCTCAACCTCAGCTCTTGAGGAGGTCTACACAGATAAAGAAGCAACCTGAAAGGTTTAGTTTTACATTGCTTGATTCTAGTTGTGCTTATGCTTTAATCACTAACAGTGATGAACCTAGAACTGTATCAGAGGCTTTGGATATGAAGGATTCAGGTTCCTGGAAGGAGGCCATGGAGGAAGAAATGGCTTCTTTGGAAAAGAATCAAACTTGGGACTTGGTGCCTTTGCCTCCTAGACGGAAACCCGTTGGATGCAAATGGGTGTTCAAGAAGAAGATTGGTGCAGATGGCAGTGTTGAGAAGTATAAGGCCAGATTGATTGCGAAGGGGTATTCACAAGTGGAGGGTATAGATTATGGTGAGATCTTCTCTCCCATTGCAAAGATAACATCCATTCGATTCCTATTGTCACTCACAACAGCTTATGACTTTGAGGTAGAACAGATGGATGTGAAGACAGCTTTCCTTCATGGTGACTTGGAGGAGGAAATCTACATGTCACAGCCAGAGCATTACATGGTAAAAGGTAAAGAAAATTTGGTTTGCAAACTTAAGAAGTCTTTGTATGGTTTGAAGCAATCCCCTAGGAGATGGTACGTGAAGTTTGATGCCTTTGTGTTGTCAATTGGATTTGTGAGATTGAAATCAGATCACTATGTTTATTATAAGTTTGATGGTGATCGTATTCTCATTATTGCATTGTATGTTAATGATATGTTGCTCATTGGGAAGGGTAAGAATATGATTTCTGATTTTAAATCTCAGTTGTCAGCTCAGTTTGAAATGAAATATTTAGGGGCAACTAGGTACATTCTAGGAATGGAAATCAGAAGAGACAGAGTCAACAGAAAACTTTGTTTAAGTCAGTGCAGGTATGTTAAGACCGTGTTGGACAAATTCAGCATGGGAGATTGTAGACCATTGTGTGTTCCCGTTTCCTTGGGGACAAAGTTGTCTGTTGAGGATTGTCCAAAATCTCCTAGTGAGGTGGAGGACATGAGCAGAGTACCTTATGCTAGTGTTGTTGGCAGTTTGACGTATGCTATGGTCTGTACAAGACCAGACATTGCCCAAGTAGTGGGAGTCCTTAGTCGATTTATGGCTAATCCTGGATGGATTCATTAGGATGCAGTTAAGCAAGTGTTCAAATATCTGAGGGGTACTTCTGAGTATTCCATTTGTTATCATGGTAATGTTTCAGGACCTCCGCATTCTGTTGATATTCGTGGATTTATGGATTCAGATTGGGCAGGTGACATTGACAGCAGGAGAACCACCAGTGCTTATGTTTTTACATTGTTTGGTGGTGCTATTAGTTGGATGAGTAAGCGACAAACTGTTATTGCTTTGTCCATGACAGAAGCTAAGTATATGGCAGCAACTCATGCTTGTAAGGAAGCCATTTGGCTTAAGAGATTGTGTTCAGATATTGGTGTTGATGTAGGTTAGATCACGATCAGTTGTGACAGTCAGAGTGCAATTTGCCTTGCAAAGAATCCAACTTTCCATGCTAGAACCAAGCACATTGATGTTTAGTTTCACTTCGTGAGGGACATGGTTGAGGATGGAAAGGTAAATTTGGAGAAGGTAGATAATTTGAAGAATGTTACAGATGCATTAACGAAACCAGTGAGCACAGAGAAGTTCAGATGGTGTTTGGAGTCTATGGGCCTCTCGGCCTATAGTAGTTAAACCCTGTTATTTCCATTGGCTCTTGAAAGGTGTTCGACAAGTGGGAGAATGTTGGGAATTAAGGTGTCTCAACCTTTGCAAGTTTCTAGCATTTATTATTTAATTGTATTTATTTTTTGCCTATTATTGTAATTTGGATGCAAATCCTATTTCGTCACTTTGTGGGAGTTGGCACGGTGATGTGTCATCCTACATGGAAGGTGACCACATGTAATTTTTGTCCTCATATGAGGAGATAGGCATTCTACCTTGTGGTAGAAGATTTTTTCCATGTGTCAGCATCTTTCGGGTGTTGTAAGAGGTTTATGACGCTTAAGAGTTATGACAGAATCTATGACATGTAAGGGCCAGAAATGGAAGATTATATGACAGGTGAAGACAAGTGTCCGAAAGCATCTTAAATGGGGAAGTATGCACCCAAGTTTGACTATGACAAGGTTGTAAGAGAATCTGCTATTAATAAACAGTTATGACAGATTCTCTTACAGCTGTAAGAGTTGTCATATATGACAGATTTTATGACATTGTAAGAGCATCTGTCATACCTTAATTGGGTAAATTTGGGGTGCCCAAGTTGGGGGGTTGTAAGGGATGAAAGAGAATCACTTACAAGTGTCATACGCATGTTTTATGGCCTTGGAAATTGGGCCACATGGATTTGGACGAATTCCTTGTGTGACTTGCTCTAGAAGCTACCTCCATTGTACTACTTCTCTATATATATAGGTGTTTGGAGATGGAGTTTGTATCACAGGTTTACAGGTATTGTTATCCTGCCGGATTGACTCCAGACACGAGTGTCGAAGACCATTGAATCTTGCATTGCAAGTGTATTGTAAATATTCTTTCAGATTTGTTAATACATTGTGCAGGTTTTTGAGTGTGGGGTTTTTCACCCGATAAGGGTTTTCCCCACCGTAAATCTTTGTCTCTCTTCTTCTATCTTCTTTCTAGCTGTTGTGTTTTGTTGCAATATCTTATGTTAATGCTTTAACATTGCTGTAATAGTTAGGATAGTTTTGAATTTGCATAGCTATCTCCTCATTAGATTAATGTAGGAAGCGTTTTCCGCACACCTAGCTTCCTTTCAAATTTATTCCTATATGCATTTGTTTGCCTTGAATATGGGGGAATAATCTAATGGTTAAAATGGGAATGATAAATGTAATTTGAAATATTAGGGATTCATTTGTGTTCTTATTGGTGATTTTTAGTGTGACAAAAAATGTCGTTTTAACTTACTCATGCAAAATAGAAGGGTTTCTTGCATATAGGATTTTGGAGTAAGTTGTTAAAAAGAAGAAATGACTCGTTATAGCAAGTTTGAGGGTCAATTTAGATATTTTTATTTACAAAGATATTATCTCCTTTTTGAAAGAGTTTGAAGTTGCAAATTTAGATATTTATAGGTTTAGTATGCAAATTTTATGAGAAAGAATGCTTGAGTATGATTGATTTATGCAGAAAGATTTGTTGTTATCTATGGGGAGGCCAAAGTAGAGTAGATTAACAATTAGGCTAGATGACGACTCTCCCTAGGTATATCATAGGAAACTTTATGTGAAAGAAATGTGAATGTGAAATACATAAACTTTAATATTGGATTATGATTATAAGATTACTAACCCTAAGAGGAAATGTGAAAGGTATATGAATTTGATATTGATATTTATAAATGGTAATTAACCCTAATTGTAATATGTTGATATTATAAGACGAATTGGTTACTAATGTTCTCTTTTATAAGTCAAAATTGTGTGCCTTAAAGTGAACCTTGAATGTTAGATCGATTATGTAACCTTTTGTCTCTTGTAATCTTGATTTCTGAGTAGTGCAGTCAAGGAACCTTAGAGGACCTAGGTTTATATTATTATGTTATGCATTCTATTGTTAATTGCTTTAAAAAAAAATATTATTCTATTAATTTGACCTAGTTTAGTGTTGTCCTTTGGGGTTCCTTGGCGGGGGCGTTACACCTTTTCAAAGAAAATGAATTTTGGAATGATATTCATTCTACATTGGAGGAGATCGTTATAGAATTTATTCCTAATAGAATTGACCCTGGTTATAGTAGATACCTAGACAGGACCCTCTCATTGGAGGAGCTAGAACATGCTCTTTTTTTGATGGCCCCTAATAAGAGCCCAGGTATTGATGGGCTTCTAGTGGAATTCTACCAAGCTATGTGGCCACATATCAAAGATGATTTTTATCTGTTATACTTGGAAGCCCTTAAGAAAGGTTCGTTGGGTCCCCTTATAAATAGAGGGATCATCAAATTATTACCTAAAGGGAGAAAAGATGATACTATCTCTGGTTGAAGACCTATTACTCTTCTAAACACTTTTTACAAAATCATTGCGAAAGCGTTGGCCATTCGTATTAAACTCGTGGTGCAATGCATTGTAAGACCGGAACAAACTGGTTTCCTTAATGGCAGATTTATTCTTGATAACCTCATCTTGGTCTGGGAAACTGCTGAATGGGCACAACAAATAGGACAAAATGCACTTTTAATCAACTAGATTTTGACAAAGCCTATGATAGAATTCGGTGGAGTTTTATTCTAAAAATGCTGCAATGGCTTGGGTTTGGGCCCAAAATTAGGTGTCATGTTCAGATGCTATTCAATGATGCCAATGCTCAGCTGGTGATTAATAATTCTGTGACTGAAGTCTTTTTGTTACATCGCTCCATTAGGCAGGGATGTCCTCTATCACCATTTTTGTATGATCTTACTACTAATGCGCTGGGATATCTACTTCAAAAAGTCAATCAGCGAAAGCTTATCTCAGGCATTTCCATTCCTCAAGAGGACGTGGTTATTAATTCACATTTTGCTAATGATAGCCTTCCATTTCTGCAGAACACCGAAGATGAAATCAATAATACCATGGAAATTTTGGATCTTTATTGTTCTGTTTCAGGTTCTTAACTTGCTCATAACAAAACTGAGTTCTGGATGGTTCAGTTCGGGCCCATTCCCCAATGGATCCCCAGGGAGTGGAAACAAATCAAACATGGTGAGATTTCTAGGTACCTCAGAATTCCCTTTGGAATAGGGGTTTTCCTATCTGATATGTGGAAGTGGTTCATTGAAAGGCTTAAGAACAAACTCTTTAATTTGGGAAACAAGTTCTTATCATTGGTTGGTAAAATCCAAGTTGCAAACATAATTTTTATTGCCACTCATGTTTACTACTCATCTTTTTGGATGCCTTCTAACAAAGGGTATGAAGATTTGAATTAAATTATTTGCCAATTTTTGTGGTCCAAATGGGATGGCAGTGCTAGGTTTAAAACCACCTCTTGGATGCACTGTATTCAACCCAAATGTAGAGGAGGCCTTGGTCTCATTGACCCTAAGCTAGAAGGTATTTGATTGTTAGCTAAGTTGATTATTATCTAGCAATCCAAGGAGAGGAACCTTGGAAGATTCTGGCCCGACATAGAATCAATTCTGCATCTACTAAAGGTAAATGGCAACATACTAATTGGCGGGATAAGATCCTTCTTGCACCTTTTTTTCAGATCAGAGCCTCGTCTCCTTTACAAACTGTTTGGAAGGCATGGCAACGAGTTTGTCATCTTCTTGAGTGGATGGAAGAATCTCTTCAACATGGTTCAGCTTTGCAACTTCTGCTATTTGGTGGAATAAACTTATTCAATACCATAGTCAACCCTTGGCTGTAAGCTTTCCCAGGCATGCTCTTTTTTGTTCAAAAAAGGAATCCGTAAATTTAGTGATATTTGGGATTTCAAGGAGTTGGATTGGTTGCCATGGTCGGATGTTAAAACTCATTTTGGTCTAACTAATAAATATAAGCAGTTCCTTATTTTTGTCCAATCTTTGGTTCATGTTGAACTGTCTATGAAAATTTGTACTCCTGTTGTTTGTAATTTTTTTAAAGATTGGTGATGGCTTTCAAGATATCATTTCACTGCTTTTCCATTGAAGAAGATTTATAGACAACTTCTTCCTTGTATGCCTCTTAATCCTTGTCTGAACCTTAAATGGAAATGCAGATTCTGTGAGAAATTTTGGTATATTTTGAGCACTCAAATCTAGAAATCCAAGATGGATGCGGATGCTAAGGTTTTGTCTTGGAAAATCTTACATTGCAAATTGCCTATTGAAAACAAATTAAGATACTTCTTTTGCTCAAATACAATGGAAGGCTATTTTTAATAGTTTACCTGCTATTTTTGAACATCATTTGAATTGGGAAGAAGCTATTTTGTCTTGGAAAATCTTACATTGCAAATTGCCTATTGAAAACAAATTAAGATACTTCAGGATCCCTGTGCCTAAATGCCCATTTTGTCAGACTCGGGAAAGTATGAAACATATATTTTGGGAATGTTCTTTTGCTCAAATACAATGGAAGGCTATTTTTAATGGTTTACCTACTATTTTTGAACATCATTTGAATTGGAAAGAAGCTATGTTGGGTTTGGGTGTTTATAATGTTATTGCAATTTCTATTAGACAGGTTATTCTCATGCATATTTGGAAAAGCAGGTATAATGCAATTTTTTCTAACTCCATATATCCTCTAGAAGGAGGTACTGTAAGGCTTTACTCAGATGTCTTTCTGAGAATTGATTACTTGTTTGTGTAGCTATAGAAAGTGGCGAAGAAAGATATGCTTCTAGACAGTCAACTGTAGCGTATCAAGCTTCAAATAACATATCTACAAAAAGACAAGATTTAACATTTTGGCTGAGGGCATTTTCTACAGGTTCAGTGGGGCATATCAGTGTATATAGTTTTATGCTCTAACTTTTGACATGCATGGATCTCTTGGTCTTAACAAAGCTGGGACAACCTGATACTTTCTCAGGTGCAGCTTTATGTCTTATATGTTTGCATAGTGATGATTTGATTGGAGAGGACTGCAAGCTTTTTCTTCTAGACAGCTACAGGTTGTCATTCTAGTTAGGGCCTTGTGTGCTCTGTTTTGTAGTTGAGGATTTCCAGTTTCTGCCCGAAGGCTATGAGCTTCAGGTGTGATATCATGCAGGAAGGAAGTCATCTTCAACCTTGTCCATGCACCATAAGTTAGCTTCATTCTTTAATGGTAATCTAGACAAGAGGTCAATAAGTCAAACAGTTTATTTCCACATGATGGCAACAATATATTTGCACCACAATGTTTGTTGATAGATTTGAGTGTACATTGCTGATGCTTAGGAAGCAGGTTGCAACATCGCTGCTAATAGAGGAAAGACAGTGGACTGCCAGGTTGTGTTGGCCATGAAGAAGCTAGATTAGCAATTGTGCTTGCTGTTACAGTGTATTTTGATCTCATTTTTAGTTTTTCAACTTGATCTTTGAGACACCATGGTGCTGAAGTTGAATCTGTAAGTTGGTCCAGTCATGTCTTTGGTTGCATGGTCTTGTTGTTGCAATTGCATAGGCTCTATACCTGTCTTTTTGTACTTTTTTTTACAGTCACTAGTTGATTGTTTTCTCCTTTGTATTTTATTGCATTTCTTCAATATAAAAAAAAGTATGCCACATTACCCAATAAATATTGTAACATGTAGATTTTATAACATATCAATCCAAAAAACATGTCATTGGGTAATTAAGCCCAATGCATTATGCTATAACATTTATTTTTAAGTGTGTTCAACTATAAGTTGCACTCATGTCACCATACAAAATTAATGACAACCTGCTGTATATGTACAACTATTCAACATCTAGAACTTGAAAAAAATATCATGCATGTTAGGAGTAAAATATTTGAATGTCAATATCTCAGGCACCTATGTGGATCCATGCACAACATAGAATATAAAGGTTTTCTAGAAAGATGGTTTAAAAAGACAACCATGTTTAAATTTTCTAAATGTTAGTTGAATGAGATTATATCAACATATCAATATTTATGCATATTAGACAGTGAAGCATGTTTTACGCATAGAAATATGCTAAATAACTCTTATTTTTGGGGAATCCATGTATCAACTTTTAATTATATATTGTTCAAACATTACTTCAATTATATAAAGTATAAAATTCCTCAATATATATTGTCTACTATTGATCATAAAAATTATGCTTCTTCACATATACAAAAACAAATGCATGTCTCAATACATTTTTATAATTGATCACAACAATTTTGCTTCTTGACTTATACAAAAAAATTATTTGATAACTTATACAAAATCAAATACATGCCTCAATACATTTTTTTCCTATTGACCATAACTATTATACTTCTTGACTTGTAAAAAAATAGATACATGTATGTCAAAGGACAAAAATAGCATACATGTCTATGAAAACTTATCTAGTCAACCAATTTCATTGAAAGCATGAGGTGAAAGACAAATAGACAATTTCATTAAGCTTGGTATTGTGTTGGTTCTTGGAAAAAAATTCTCACCCATGTTCTCCTCCCTTATTGGTGTACCAGAAATCAAAATTCTACCTTTATGAGATTGGTTAAAATATGCAAACTTCATTGCAATAGAATATTGAGGGTAATGAATGTTCATAATCTCCCTAAATAAAGCATGTTGTCCAGGTAAAGGGTTCAATGTGATTGTTAAAACAACTCTATCTCTCCAACTTTCCATCACCATTTCAATCTCTTTTTTTCTTTTTTCCTTGCTCCCTTTAGATCCTATCTTGCCACTTCTCTTGTTCCTTCTTTTGCCTTTGCAAAAAGATTGATGTCCTTTTCCTTGGCATTATAGTTCTTATTGTATCTTTTCTCACTCCTTTCTCTTACAACATTCTTTTTTTGTTGTCTTTCTCTTCATATTTTTCTTTGTCTTTCTTTGTTTCAACTCTCTAGTTTCTTTCATCCCTTTCTCTTACTCCATCAATCCATCAATAGATTTCTATAGTCATCTAAAGTTATGAGTTGAAATAGTCAATTGAGTCAAATTTTATTATCCCCTTGATTCCTTTATTTTTCCTTAACTATGGGTGAAAATTTAAAGCTATGCCACACTTTTGTAAAGGAAATGGCCAACACTAATCTAACTTTTTAATTTGAATCACTACAAAATGACATTTATGTTTTGAATTTTGAAATGATGTAAACTAATAAAATGTAAAAAATTAGTGTATTTTATGTTTGTATTTTTAGTTAGAAATGAAGGTGCAAACCACACAACGAAAATCTAATTCAAACCTTATTTATGCCGTCTAAACAATGTAGAATCAATGGAGATTGCAATAGAAATAAAACTCATGACACAAAAATAACATGCATTAAGAATTGAACACATAACACAGTATGTAACGTGGAGAAAACCCTTCAGGTAAAAAACTCCACTAAGAAAATAGGCTCCAAGTTGTATTATCTTCAAATATGAGATTACAATACATGCACTTCCTCTGATTTTTCACTCTTCAATCCAGCGGCGCCTGTTACTCTCAACTTTGATAAAAATGTAGTATAAATATCCTTATAAAAAGGGGGTTGCCTTCTAGGACAAGAAAACCAACATAATATCGATTGTCAGATCTGTGACCTAATGACGAATAGTCCATATTTACAATGATAAAATATAAATAAAATGTGGTTTTAGGGGCGCTGCCACCGAACCCCCGTTGGGACGCACGACTTTCAGACCCCCTGCCGAGGGGATGATCCCCCCGGACCCCTCGCAAGGGGGACCCCCCTGCGACCCCCTGTCGCGGATGAATTAGCATCGAGGACTGGATATAAACATACGGCTGAAACAAGATTGTTGTTGGTGAAACGTTTCACCCCTTATGACTGATTTACAAACAATATTAGGAGTAATTAATTACATAGGATTTACAAGGTTGAAGGAACATTAATCCTAACATTTTTTTAAATAAAAACATTTGAATGTATTTTTTTATAAAATTGACACTATAATTTAGTTTTTGATTAAATGTTGAAAAATAAGGCTAAGTGAGATGTAGCTCTTTATATAGTAAATTTTATTTTCTTTCAATTTTTTTTGGTATTTATAACTTGAAACTTTAGTGCATGGATAATTTTTTACCATTTTGATAAATATATATTTTTAGTAAATCTTGGAATTTGCATGTAATGAAAAAATAACTATTTTAATGAGACATAACTTTTTGTCTTAACTATTTATTCCAAATAGGAAAAAGATTATCTCATCTCAACATGGAATCTTTCCTCTAGTGCGTCATATTTTTTCAGTTTTCTAATAAACTTAAGTATTTTTTCTTGAGAGGACAATCAAGCTTATATTTTGGTGTTGCTGATCTACTTTTAGTAAAATAAAAAAGAAAATATAAACACTAACTGAAATATTAAAAAATCATATTTTTACAAACTACACTTATAGATCTACGAAAGAGTATTTTTAGAATTTAAAAAAAAAAATATGTATGTGAGTAGTTGTTAAAACATCAAGTTTTTCAAATATTTCATTTTCTGGTAAAATAGCCCCAAAGTGATGCTACATATGTATTTATCGGATACTTCCAATTGAAAAAGTTGTGGCCCAAATTTAATTTATTTAATATGAATCTATCTAGAACATATGTTTCACCAAAATTAACTTTTAGTGGAAAATACTTGAATTCATTGATATTGATAAGTTGGCCTGAAGTGTGACACAACTTTGAACTTTCACCCCTATGTGAAGATAAAGTTTAAGAAATTGGCTAATGTTTGAATTTCCTTGGCCTCCTAATGGTTGATTAGATTTTGCTTGATTGCCATATTTTATATTAAGTTGAGTTTGGACCAAAATTGTTATTTTCTCTCAAGTCTATAACATTCTCTCCCTCTTCCTGATGGGGAGCCTCAATCGGTAAAACTAATTCTGTCGGCCACCTTGCAACTTATCGCTCCGACCGTTGTAGTCACCCCAATGTGAGGTCTGACAACCCTAACTATCGGCAAGAACAATACCATCGGCGAACACTTATGAACCTTGACTGATGTGCCTATATACCAACTTAGTATATGCTTGGCGTGAGTTGCTATTATCGGTGGCAATACCCTGATTCACCGTTACAACCGGTCACCATTTGTATATGATGAAAGATACATTCTCAATATACATTCCCCACATACATTCTCAATATACATTTCCAACATGCTTTGGTGATATGCATTCGCAATATACATTCAAACCACACTCGTTGGCAGGACTTGAGCTATCAGTCAGACTTACCTCGAAGTCGCCGATACATTGATTCCTCCCGATGGATCTTCTGTCAATGGCTCAATCCTCTCTTCGGGCAGACCACCCTTGTCGCTCTGAGCGAGGAATGCTTTTTCGATGGCCTCTACCTCACCGACAACAACTCCAACTCCTTTAGTCAAACCCTAGCACATGGAGATGCCAGGCCATTTATTGTGCATCTCACACTGTCCAGATCCTCTGCGCCACAAAATGTTGAAACAAAATAGGGAACAAAAAACACATATTGTACAACGAAGCCATTCCACTGATTTTGACAGAAATCTTATCAATGGAATGCTTCACATTGTCATATCGCAATAATGGAAAGCACAGGAGAAGGGAAATCTACAACTAAACAATTTGTAATTATAGGAAACAGAAATCAAACTGACGGACATAATAATCTTTATTTCTCCTTAGAACAATCACAATTACAATCGATATCCTTCGCTTTGATCTGATTACAACATCTAATCTATATGCATTTGATTCATTTCTCTGGGGTTTATAAGCTTGTCCCGAGGAACACCAACCCGACTCCAAGCGGCTGGGAGAAGACTAATTGATTCCAAGCCACTAGGAGAAAACTAACTGATTCCAACTATCTAAAACTAACAACTTGACAAAAGTGACCTAAGTCACTAGGGACTTACAAACAGAAAGGAAAAATGCATTGGTCCTATAGACCTTATTATAACACAAAACCTGTTTTAAAATAGGAACATGAACTTAAATGCCTCACGGAGGCCACTTTGTGTTAGGTGCTCCTGCACCATACACCCCACCTAGAAAAGAACTCATGTCCCATGAGTTGAGTCTTTGTCTTACTCCACCTGTATCCTTTGCTGCATCATGCCTTCCCCATGATCTCTGGACTGCAACTTGCTTCCATGGAATCAAAAATTCATGCCTAGCATTGTAGGCTCTACTCACACCTTGCCATGAGTGAGTGCTTGCAACCAAACTTGGATGTTGCATGCCATGATTGCTTACTGTCATATCTTCCTGAACACCTATATTCAAAATCTTGTTTGATGCTTCTTGTACTGCTGCTATGGTAGAATATGATTGTCCTTCAACTCTTGTTGGCTCTAGAGGACAAACAATGGTCCCTACTATGATAGCATCTTCTTCTTTCTAATCAACTTATGGTTATTTGCAGACCTGCTCTTTGACCTTCTTTTGATCCATCTCAGACATTACCATCTGATCTCCATCATTCAAAAATGAAATCACCTTTAAACTATGAGCTTTGGTAACCCCACTCCTTGAGGTATCCTCAACTTGCCTTGTCTCTTCTTCATTGATCTTCACAAACTCTTTCTTACCCACCCAAAATGATCTTGGATGCCTTCTTTGCTTCAGTATCCTCCTGCAATGGTGTCATCACAAAAGTCTTTCCATCCTTCTTGATGGTGTATGTGTTAGCATATCCATCATATAATGCTCGCCTATCAAATTGCCATGGCCTACCTAAAAGTAGGTGACAACACTCCATGGGCAAAATGTCACATAAAATTCTCTCCTTATATTCTCCAATCTAAAAATCAACATATGCCTGTTCATCTACCAAAAGTGATTGACTATCACTTACCCAAGATGCTCTGTAAGGAGTTTGATGAGGAATCCTTTCTATGTTTAATTTATCCACCATTTCCCTAGACACCATATTATCTGTTGAACCATAATCTATGACTACTTTGCATATTTTACCTTTGCTTCTGCAATTGATCCTAAAAAGAGCTCTCCATTGTGATGGTTCAGTCTGCACTGGTGCTTTGAGCAACTTCCTCTTGATCATTAGATTTTCTCCCACTTCTGATGTCAAATTCACTTCAGGAGATGTCACACTCTCTGCATCTTCTTGAGTCAATGTGGTTCTCCTCTCATTACCATGAGAAGTTGAGGCCTTCTCTGGACACTTATAAGCCAGGTGCCCGATCTGATTGCAGTTATAACATCTTATATTGGAGAACTTGGATCCTCTGTCT
The DNA here is from genome assembly GCA_027924645.1 of Cunninghamia lanceolata. NCBI lineage: Eukaryota > Viridiplantae > Streptophyta > Pinopsida > Cupressales > Cupressaceae > Cunninghamia > Cunninghamia lanceolata. The sequence continues at coordinate 1,298,785 of BSBN01000010.1, forward strand.
GATCCATTTGTTCCACCTCTTTCATTTGGGCTTCTTCCTTGGTAGCCTCCTCTGCTACTTGAGTCCCCAACTTGCTCTTCTTGGTTAGACTCACCACTAGGCCTCTGGTTAGGACTTCTGCCTCCAAAATTGCCTCTAGAATTTTTGTCACCTCTTCCTCTACTCTGCTGCTCACCTTTCCGCTTCAGCTTCTCTTCAGCTCTTAATGCTACTTGAAAGCATTTTTCCATAGTTTCAGGTGTAAATAAACTTATCTCATCTTGAATATTGATCCCCAGACCATTTAGATACCTTTCTACCTTGGCTTTTTCATCCTCTATGTACCCACAACGAAGAATATATTTATGAAACTCCTCGGTGTAAGTAGCTACATCCATATCTTTTTGTTTAGGGTTCTGCATTTTCCCGTAAATCTGCACTTCATAGTCAGATGGAAGGAACTGGGACTTGATCTTCTCCAGCATTCTGCTCCACAAAGATACCATACTTTCCCCATTCTTTACCCTCTCTCCTTGGGTGTAATTCCACCATGTAAGGGTAGCACCTTTGAGTTTAGTTTTTGCAAACTTAACCCTCTTACTTTCAGGAACTTCCCTGTATTTGAAGTAGTTATTTAGAGCCTCAATCCATTCCATGACTTCCTTAGGATTCATCTTTCCACTGAACATGGGGATATCTATCCGAGCCTCTAAAGAGTCCTTGCCAATAGCCTTAATGGCTTCCAAGAATTGCTTTTGTTCAGCCGGTATCTCTGCCTCTTCTTGTTCCTCTTCTTGTTCCTCTCTATCAGATTCATCATCTAATTTCTTTCCTATCTTCAGTGCCTTCGACTCGGCCTGGAGTGCTTCCCTGACTCCAATTTTGATCATCTCTTCCATCTCTTGAAATTTATTGACCACTTCGGTGGTCATCCCCTTTGGAGGCATATTGTTAGCCTCTCCTTTGCTCTCTCTGTCTGACATAAACATTCACAGACAATGCCAACACTTCTACAAATCCTCAAGTTGACTACAACACAATGCTCAATCAGCTATCCATCCTACACGTTGCTTCATTGACCCATTCCTCTCGTCCAACCACAGATCCTAGAGATGCACTACCACTCTCTCTCGCAGTGGCCTCACTCTGTACTCTCTTCCAGCCAAACCTCTATTGGTGAATGGTCTCGACAGACCTTATCATCGTCTGCCCACACACTACAGGAATCCTATTCCTTCTCGCAACTAGATGGCACGAGCAACTCTTCATCTGCCTTCTCAGTGATAGAAATCAAAATACACAACACCTCTGCCCAAAGCTTTCTCTAGCTCTGATACCAATATGATGGGGAGCCTCAGTTGGTAAGACTAATTTCGTCGGCCACCTTGCAACTTATCACTCCAACCATTGTAGTCACCCCGACGTGAGGTCTGACAACCTTGACTATCGACAAGAACAATACCATCGGCGAACACTTATGAACCTTGGCCGATGTGCTGATATACCAACTTAGTATATGCTTGGCGTGACTTGCTATTACGGGTGGCAATACCCTAATTCACCATTACGACCAGTCACCATTTGTATCTGACAAAAGATACATTCTCAATATACATTACCCACATACATTCTCAATATACATTTCCAACATGCTTTTGCGATATGCATTCACAATATACATTTGAACCACACTCGTCGGCGGGACTTGAGCTATTTGTCAGACTTACCTCGGAGTCGCCGATACACTGATTCCTCCCGATGGATCTTCAGTCAATGGCTCGATCCTCTCTTCGGGTAGACCACCCTCGTCGCTCTGAGCGAGGAATGTTTTTCTGATGGCCTCTACCTCATCGACAACAACTCCAACTCCTTCAGTCAAACCCTAGCACATGGAGATGCTAGGCCATCTATTGTGCATCTCGCACTATCCAGATCCTTTGTGCCGCAAAACGATGAAACAAAATAGGGAACAAAAAACACATATTGTACAACGAAGCCATTCCACTGATTTTGACAGAAATCTTATTAGTGGAATGCTTCACATTGCCATATCGCAACAATGGAAAGCATAGGAGAATGGAAATCTACAACTAAACAATTTGTAATTATAGGAAACAAAAATCAAACTAATGGACAGAATATTCTTTATTTCTCCTTAGAACAATCACAATTACATTCGATCTCCTTCGCTTCGATCTGATTAGAACATCTAATCAATATGCATTTGATTCATTTCTCTGGGGTTTATAAACTTGCCCCGAGGAACACCAACCCGACTCCAAGCAGCTGGGAGAAAACTAACTGATTCCAAGCGGTTGGGAGAAAACTAACTGATTCTAACCGTCTAAAACTAACAACTTGACAAAAGTGACCTAAGTCACTAGGGACTTACAAACAGAAAGGAAAAATGCATTGGTCATATAGACCTTATTAAAACACAAAACCTGTTTTAAAACAGAACATGAACTTAAATGCCTCACGGAGGCCACTTTGTGTTAGGTACTCCTGCACCACTTCCCAACCTCCATAATTAGCATACTAACATACTACTTGAGACATTAATTATTTTGAGTGAATATGGTAAGTATGAAAGGATTTACTCTTCTACTTTAAAGTTTAAGTTAATTCCAAGGTTCATTGCCTCTCCATTAACTATGATGGTTGGTTTGGCTCAGTGGGAAGACTTGGGGCCTCTTCTTGATGATTATTCTTTAAGGCCAAACTTTATGTTGCACCATTGATTTTCTCTTTCCTTCCTCCCTAGAAAGGTCTAATCACAATCTATTTGTGTAGAGTAAAAATTTGTCTAATTTACAATTTCTACTCTATGTATTGCACTCATTTTAGTGACCATGCCCTTACAATATTTTAGGACTCATTTTATCCTATTTTCTACTTGGTTCTTGATATTATATGCCATGCTAAACTTTATCTATGATTTTGTCTACTTTTCCATAATTATCTAGGCATTTCTCAAACTGGACACATCTATATAAATGTGGTGGTGTCTCCACATTTGCAATAGTGTCCCAATGAATTTAAATCATATGACCATTTTAACATCATCTTTATCTTGCATTTAAAATGAATCTTGTCCATGCCCTTTCAAATTATGACCAGTGTTTATTTTTATTATGCATGCTTCTTCTTGTTTATCAATCATCGATTAATCAAGTGAACATTTAAGCATTAGATATTTTCATTCAATCTATTATTATCCTACAGGTTTTAAAGTTCTCTGCAGTGTCAGATGAGATCTCTATTGAAGTAAAAAAAATTTTAAATGTAGCCTCGAAGTAGGTGTTCCATTCTTGACAAAATTCCCTAGAAATCCCATTTTCCTATTGCTCCCCATAGCTTTTTTGTAATATTCTTTAGCTTTCCTTATAGTTTTGACAATTATCTATTTCCTTTTCTTGGATTAAAAGAAATAAGTTTCTTCTATGTTGCTTCTTTTATTTATTCTTGATAGTTTCTTTTGTAAGCTTCCTTTCCCCCTCTATTTCCTAGAACTTTCACAAGTTTCTATATAGTCTTGGAAGTTATTTATTGTTACACTTTCCACCTCTTGGAAAGCTAATACTTTCATTTCCTTGTTTTCCTTTTGTGCACAAAACACTATTTACACATTATAGAAACTTTTTATTTGTTTTATAATATTTTCTACAAGTATTTGTCTACCTTCCTAGCATAGAGTATACTAAGAATGATGCACACACTCAAATCTATTTTAGACTATAGCAGTATTAAAAACACGAATGCTGAGAAAATGATAAATAATAATAGTGAAATTATATGTGCAAAGTGCCAAAATCCAATAATCCAAAATAGATAAATGTGTTTTTAACCATTAAATCTAAAATGTAACATGGAAACACACATATAACGACAAATTAAAATTATCAAACACACACAACACCAAATGTATGTGGAGAAACCCTTTTGTGAAAAAACTCCACTACTAAGGACACGTTGAGTTTGTATTAATCACGATGAAAGTGTTACATCAATACACTCTACTCCAACTCTCTAATCTGACAACTTTCCTACAACATAACAATACCTACAAATCACCATACAAAACCTCTATCCTATGCCGCCAATATATAGAGCGAATAGAAATAAGAAACCATAAATGGTTTACAAAACAATAGATGAAAAATATGAGTGCAAACTAGGCACCCATATCCACATCAAAAAATCTTATGCCACATTCATGGAGAATGAGAATAAAATGTAACTTCAAAGTATGTAACCCTTGCCATAATGTAAGAAGAAGTCAACTTGTAACTCCCAAGTGCTCCTTGAAGGCTCCATTTTTAAGGCATGAGTCTTTGTATTCCAAAGTGACATTTTCTCTTCCTTTTTCTTATTCCATGATTTATTGCAATAGTAATCCGAAATAACTAGAGAAGAATAATTAATATTATTTTCTCCACCACACATGGGCATCCAAGTTCACCAATTTCATATATTGAGGAGCAAATATATTAATTACCCATCTACACATATAATTAAATACATTAGACATAGGGATTTGCAAGGTAAATATCGCCTAATCCCAACATTCTTGCATGATATTTATATTACAAAGACATCATAAACATATAAAATGGATCGAGTACAAGATGCAAGGCCCGTGGCCTCCTTGCACCAAGAGAACTTATATGTGCCCACTAGTTCCATAAGTGAATCTGTAACATCATCCAAAGTTTCAACCTTCTAAATCATGACCTTACCACTCTCCACCATCTCAGGATAAACATCAATGCACTTGGTAGAAGCATGGTACACGGGATTCCTAATCAAACAAGATTGTGTTTAGGATTTGGTTTTGAGTGCAGGGTAGTTTAGATTAGATGTGACAATTAGAGTGCTATCTATTTGTCTAGGAATCATATGTACCATGCTTACACCAAGCATGTTGAGGTGTAGTATCACATTTTATATGACATGGCGGAGAATGGTAAGGTCAATTTATAGAAGTTTGACACTCGATAGAATGTTATAGTTTTACTTATGAAACTAGTGATCATGGATAAGTTCTCTTGGTGCAAGGTCATGGGTCTTGCTTCCTGTAGTTATTTATTTATAGTCCCTCTTATGTAATTACAATGTATAATATCAAGTGTGAGAATGTTAGGATAGTGTGATATTTAATTGCAATCCTAATGTATAATGTTGCATTCCCAACTTCCTTAGAATGATGCCTGGATGACTATGTATTTGAGAGATACTATTATTTTATTATAATTCTCCTAGTTGACTTGGAATATTAGTTGTAATGACATTCAAGGAGGAAGGTGGAGTGTGATGGTGGAAGTTACAAATTGATTAGAGCTCATTACCACCACTTTCCAATTCCTAGGCACTAAGAGAGACAACGGAGCATCTTCTTTATTATTGGTGGGTCCCACATGTTAGTGGTCTCATATTAGAGCACCATTTTTGGGGAGTGTGCCCACAAAGTGGAGTGTTCAAAGATGCTTGGGAGTTACATTTTCTATTCATGTATGCATTAATTTATTAGATGGGGCATCAGGTTTTTCCATACCATCATTTTGGGTGTTCATGGTTCTAGGAATCCACTTGTGGGTTCCTCTAAACTCTTATCTATAAATTGTAAACATTGGATAGAGGTTTCATGGGTTATTTATAGGTACACAAGTACTGCCAAAATGTTATCATATTGAAGGGAGAAGTTTGTTGATTGTGTACTCTTGCTTTAAATATTAATATAGGCTTGTGCTCTCTTTAGTGGTGGAATTTTTCCTGAGAGGGTTTCTGAATGTACATCCATTGTCATGCGTTTAAATTTCATGGTTTAATAATTTCTTATTTACTGATTTATACTTCTAAACAACTAATTTATGTTTAATCAAATGATTGTGTAATTGGTATTTCAAAGTGTAATTGGTATTTCAAATTTGTGTGTATCTCCATTAATAGTATTCTATTTTTAGTAGTTTACCTTATGTTACAATAAGTCAATGGGCTAGCAAGAATTCCCCATGTCTTTCTTTCTTCCCTATTCAAAAATCTATTGTCCTCAAGACATTTAATTGCACCTTCGATATCATATCTAGTCCATTCTCATTGCAATGAAATTTTTATTGTTATAAAACATACTTTCACTTGAACTTTAACATCAACACTAGTTGTGCATTAGGCATGAACATATCTTCAATATATTCATCTACTTGCAACCTATTGATACTAAGCTATCACAACCTTGTCTATTGATGTATCAGGCGTTCTTGATATCCATAGCATGTAGGAAGATTAGCAATGGGAAGCCCTATATAGGGTGAAACCCATAATATAAGATGATCTCTAAGATTGAAAGGTGTTGTTATATGGAGCCCAATCAGACTCAAAGGTTAAATTTTCCCCACTTTTGTTAGTGCAGTTCCCCCCCAAAGTATTTAATAGGGGAGTGCAGCGGGTAGAGCCCCTCCCGCGGGGCCCGAGTTGCCTATTATTTTATAAAGGCGTCAACAATTACTTTTCTGTTGGCCGACATATAAAAACCCTATTTTTGTAACTGACATAAGTCTTGATAAAAAATGGTTGGAGAAGGAGAAAATGCTTAAGGGTTAGGTTACTGATGATATTGCATTGTAGCAAGATTATTGGTTGTAATCGGTTTGATTTACTGGATAATAATATTGGATTCTCTGTTGGTGGATGTAGCCCGAGTTTGGGTGAACCACGTTAAAATTGTCTCTTGTTGTTATTTCTATGCATTTTAATTTCTCTGTTTATCTTTGTTTATCCACATTTAATTGATATCTTCTGCCTGCTATTCCTAACAAGAGGTTTGTTCCTTCTTTATTCTACCAAGGCATATGTTTGGTTCCAGTGAAAAAAGATATATACATACATATATACATGTATATGTATATATATATACACATGTGCAAGATTCTAATTTAATTAAATGCATTATTCATGATTATTTATATTGTTCCAGGTTGTAATTAACAAATATGATTATATTTTATGTTTCTACAACTATGCTTATTTTTAGTTCTATTGACTATTGCATTCCATGCTTTTGATCATTGTGCAAGTGTATAAGTCTTCCTTCATTATACAAAAGCGATACATGGTAAGGAAGACTTGTACACTTGTACAATGATCAAAAGCATGGAATGGAATGTCAACATAACTAAAAATAAGCATAGTTGTAGAAACATAAAACATAATCATATTTGTTAATTACAACCTAGAATAATAAAAATAATCATAAATAGTACATTTAATTAAATTAGAATCTTACGTACATATACATAGTACAAAAGACTAATAGAGGTCTAGACACATGTATTAAAGCTAGCAAGAATTTACAAATCTAAAAAATAGATAAAATAAAATGAATGACGAAGGAAAAATAAGCATAAACCTACAAATAATCCATCCTAATATACTTTGAACAAACTAGTTATATTTTATAGGAGGAGGGAAGGGGGAGAATAGAGAATACAAAGATACTTTACCCAAAGGTTATATTCCCACCCAAATAGAGTCATTGCTAAAACAAATATTAGAAAATATTTGCAATTCATTGCTTGCCACCTATGGCTCTCAATGAAGTCTAGACTTAGAAAATTGATTCCTTACAATATGTTGTTGTCTCAAATATCTCTTTCCGCCAAAACCCTATGTTCCATTCTCCTCGCCTTGTTTTTTTTTTTGGCCTTTTTTAATGAAAATACAATTTATCTATTTAAAATAAACAAACACTTCACAAAAAAATAACGGGTGGTTAAAAGGCACACCCCAAGAGTCACATGGGCTAAGACCAGAAATATTAAGAACCAGTATCAAAGTATCAAAGGGTACAACCTCATATAAAAATAAAGAGAAAACAAAATTAAGTAACCAAATCCATTCCTGCAGATGGCGGATCCCTGTCATCCAGTTTCCCCCAAATGTTTGCAGGGTTCGAGTTGACATCAGGCATATCCCAGCCATCTTCATTTTCATGTTCTTCTTTCTGAACATTTGGCTCCTCGTGCTAAGGTGAGATAGCTAAATTTAACCGAGGAAAAACCTTAATATTATCCCACCCTGTAGATGGTGGATGTGAAGAACCAAGAGCATTCCAGCCTGCATTATCCCGTGCAGGCCAACCAGCATTAGTTGCATTATCCATAATGGGCCACCCTGCGTTATCCCTAGTTACACTAGCAGCACGGCCAGAGGTCCATCCATGCGGACGTGGAGAGGCCGAGCGCCGATGCTGGTGAGCACCGTAACATGGAGCAGGTTGGGAGCGAGGCTGAGAATCTCTGGCTGATCCACTTCTGTGCCTATTAGGAGAGCGAGCTCTGACAGAGGATGGTGAGGGAGGAACACGAGCCACAGTATAGGGAGCATTCCCCCAATGATCCAACAACTCTTATAAGTGAGCCACTTCCAAGGCAACTTTGTTAGCTTGCACTTGAATTTGTAGGAGAACATTAGAACAGATAATAGTTTTAATGTACAGAGAAACATTAGTTCCAATTTTGCTTTCTGAAAATATACAGGAATTACGATCTTTCCATAATGCAAATAAAATCTCCACCCTAAAAATATGCTAGATTTGAGTAAATTTCTCTGGAAACCTGGGTGAATCACCTAACAAGATGATTTGCCAGGTTAATGGCTCAAGTCTGAAAGGCCAAAAAAATCATGAATCCATATCCAGAATTGTTGAGCTCTGGTGCAATACCAGAAGAGATGTTGAATTGTTTCAACCTGCCCACAGAAAGGGCAACGAGGATCCTGGACTCCAAGGTGAAACAACCTAGTACCAACAGGCAAGCCCTTAAAGAGAATGCACCAAGAAAAATGAGCAAGTTTTTGCTCAAGAATGGCAAACCAAACAGTTTTAAACCTGGAGTGCCAAAGACTTAAAGAGCTATGAATAAGCCAGCGCTTATTAAGAGTGGCAGCCATGGGTAAATGAGGTGAAAGCCACCTGTAAGCCATCCGTGGCTTGAAATGATGCAAGGGTGTGTCTGGATACCATTTCCAGTCCTTCCACCATGGCTTGTTGGACTGAATTCCAAACTTGTGCAACATTTCAGGTGGAATAGCCATGATGATTCTATCATAAGTAGGCTTATCAACTTTTGAAAGAGAAAATTTTACACATAATGGTTCCCAAGCCAAAAGGCTCATAGTGGGTCTGTGAAACAGGTCCTGAAGGGTCTGAGCACCTTTTTTGTGAAATTTGAGAGTCTTCAAACCTTGCAATTTAGCCAAAGGTTAAGTTGCAGAAGCTAGGAGAGGTGACCACCAAATATTAAGGTGATCATAACCAAGGTTTAATTTTTTTCCAGGCTTTCCAAATGCTCTTAACCAAAAACATGCCCAAGACTTGAATTGGTTCTCTCATGACAAGGAAAGTAGAAAAACCAATTCCTTTCCAAGCTAGTTTGTCCAAAGGATGACCCATTTCAATGTTATACCAGAGTAAAACCTTCCATGCCTCACAACTAGTGAGCGCACGAACAATCTATTTGACCACCAAGGTAGTTCCTTGGCGGTGAGTAGAAAGAATACCAAGTCCTCCAAAATCTCTGGGAAGACAGCAGAATTCCCATGCAACACGGTGAAAACCATGGCGAGTATCAGAAGAGGTCCATAGGAAATCCCGCAAGAGTTTTTCCAGTTTGGCATAAGAGCTTTTTGAAGGAGCCCAACAAGAAGAATAATAAACATGGGTTGCAGCCAAGATCTTAGAACAAACCTAAAATTTACCAGCCAGTGAAAGAGGCTTAGTAATCCAAACAGCAAGTTTTTGCTCCACACGGGTAAGAACAACTTGCCATAGGCTGGTAGAAGTTCCCTGGAATGCAAAAGGAATACCCGGGAATCTAAAAATTTCACCATGACCAACCCAGTGCCAGCCATATTGCTGAAGCCAATGAGGAGTGGGAAGTATAGACTATTTGTAGCATAACATATTGTGCCACTGAATGGAAGAACTTGAGGCCAAACAAAAGGTCTCCAAACAACCAAGAGCATTTTAAACTAAATTTTCTTCTTCCAGTAAGGTTAAAAAGAAGTCATCAGCAAAATGACCATTAACTAGTTGGCTGGAACAATTTGGTAAAGAAATACCATGAACAAGCCTATTGGAAACTGAATAAGCAAGAAGGTAACCAAAACCTTCTACTGCAAGAATATACAAACTTGGGGCAAGAGGGCATCCTTGGCGGATCAATCTGAAAAGGCCAAAAGTATGAGACTGCTGGCCATTGATAGTGATGCAAGCAGAAGCATTAGAAAAGAGCATTTTAACTGATTGTATAAAATAGGGTCCAAACCCTAATGCGGCAAGCATTGCAAGGATAAAGCGCCATTCAATGCGATCATAAGCCTTAGCAAAATCTTTTTTTTTTTAAATTACTTTTTGGTTTGATTTTCAGGCCCATTCCATTCCCTCCCAAACAACAATGATATTATCTAATATATGTCTAGACTTAATGAAGCATGTTTGTTCAGGACGGACAATTAAAGGAAGCAGGTTGCGGAGTTTGAGCGAAAGGGCTTTAGCAATGATTTTGTAGGAGACATTGAGGGTAATGGGCCTCCAGTTGCAGATATCCTCTGGATCACCAGCTTTAGGTATGAACTTAATATTTTCTTGATTTATAATAGTACCTAAAGAATTGGAATGAAATGCTTCAAGGTAGACATTGTGTAAATCTTTTCCTAAACAATCCCAAAGGGCTTTGTAGAACTCACAAGGAAAGCCATCAATTCCAGGCGCTTTCCCATCTTCCATAGAATAGACAGCTTCCTTAAGATCTTCAATGGTCAAAAGTTGATCATAGAAGTGAGTCTGGGCAGAGGATAGCCTATTTGGAACAACATCAAGACAATCATGCAAGGCAGTTTGTCACTCAGGAGTGAAATCTTGAGCAGTGAAAACTTTTTCACGATGTCTTACGAAAGCCTGGAGAATGTCTGGTAGATCTGTATGAACAACATTGTCCTCTTTGATTTGCTTAATACCGTGTGAGGAATGTTTGGCTCGAAGAGCAAGAAAGAACTCCTTAGAAACATAGTCCCCAATTTTTAACCAGTGCATTTTGGCTTTAAGTTGTGCTCCTCTGGCAGCATGGCAGTCAACCATTTGTTTTTGATGCCGTAAATTGGCAACAAGGACTTGCTTAGAAGGAGAAAAAGGTTTAGCAGCTAAGCCCTCATAAGCAAATTTCAAAGCAGTGATAGTAGCTTCATAAGCCCTTCCCCTAAAATTGGACAGATGACGGCCATAGATACCAAGAAACCTCACTGTGCAGGTAATAGCATCATTCCACCACTTAATCCATCCAATAGCATGCAACGACTGGAATTCTAAATTCCAAATAATTGAAATGTGTGCCAAGGTGGGCTGATGAGCAAGCAAGGAAGTGTTCAGAAAAAAAACTAAGATTTCATGGCGTGTGGCTGAGTGAGCTGCTACTCAATGGCAAACTAAATTGGAAAGTGGTCTGACAACGTCACATCCACTAATGGATGCACAGGAAGGGTGGATGACATGGAGAAATTAAAAAAAGATTGCGCAAAAATCATAGCTCAATCAAGGCGTTTAAAGACCCTGTCAGTTCCAACCCAAAAATTGCACCAAGTATGCCATAAAGGACTGGAGTGACGGCGACCAACATTGGGATCAAAAAATCCCAATTTATTGTGAATATGGAACCATGCCTCTTTCGCCAACTGGCCACTGAAAAGGTAGAACACCATCCTTGTCGGTAGTCGTTTCAACCATATTAAAATATCCATAAATAAGCCACATGGCAATAGGCATTGAATCCACAATCCACCGCCATAAAGCAGATCTTTCTGATTCATCATTAGAAGCATAAACATTAATAATCCCAAAAGAGTGATTATTAATATTAATAATTGTCTAGACTAACCGGTTGGTGGGATCCACCCCATGATCCACCACTAAATCATGCCACCGAGGGGACAAAAGAGTAGTTATGCCACCTTTGCCAGCCTCATGGGCGGTGGAAAAAAGTTTACTGGCTGGCTAAATACAACGGCAAGCCGAAGACAAAAGAAAGCTTGTAACTTTAACTTCTTGCAGGCATAGAACATCAAGAGAAGCATAATGATGGAGAGCATCATGAATAGAGTACTTCCTAGAGAGGTCAGTGAGACCTCTAAAATTCCAAGAGAGAAAATTCATTTAAAATCCTCTATCATCTCCCCAGAATCCAGGCTTCCAAATGAAGCAAAACTATTCTAAAGAAAGTCGGTGGGGTTTGACCCAAATTGGAGAGGAGGGATTTTATTTTTTTAAGCTCCTGAACAATTTCTCCCTCCTCATGAAGCTCATGGCTATGAGAGTGCCTGCGAGGTGTCATAGAAAAGTTGACACGGGCTCTTGCCCTTGGTGGTGATGCTTGCTGCGAAGGCAACACAAGAGGACTCTTAATGTTATCCTTCCCGCCAATCGCAAAAAGTTTTGAAACCTCTTTAACTGCTCCGAAGGGTTTAAGAACATCCGTAGAGGGTATCACTCTGTGTTTACAATTGGTGACAGTAGCCCAAGTGTCCATTGGTTTAGATACCACCTCCTTGGGCATAGTTTCTACATGGTTTGCTAAAGGGTGTGTCTATACAGTCTCCCTCTGAGGAGCCCAAGTTCTAGGCACAGCAAGAGGACAATCCCTAATTTTATGCTTTGGTGACTAACAACGATAGCAAGTATTGGGCAAATTAAAGTATGTGACTTTCTGGGTGTGCTGAAGGGGGCCAATTTGAATGTCAAAAAATTCCTTGAGGTCTTTCAAAAGATCCACCTCAACACAGACATGCTTTTGAGGGCGTTCTTGAAAGAACCTATCATGTTCAACACAAATAACTCTTCCTAAAGAAGAGGCAATGTCATGTAGGAAGTGCAGATAGGGCCAAGGCAAACCAGGGAATTCAATCCACACAGGAACTCTGTGTTTGGTATCATCAGAGGCCACAAAGTCCCGTGTCCACTGTTGGAAGATCAACAGGGAAGACTGAACATACCAAGGGCCGTGATTCAAAATTGCTTGAACATGGCTAACTTCCGCAAAGCAGAAAAGGAAAAATCCTTTGGTCAGATTCTGGACCATATCAAGGTGGACCCCATTAGGGACCCAAGCCTTTTGAACCTATTCTTTGAGCATAGATTTAGGGGGAGTTCTCCCTACAAAATAACCAATGAGAGTATGCTGCTCTAACTATAAACAAGCAGTATCAAATTCCTGTGATGGTAAGATCACATCAACAAGAGAGTCTAAGGGCTTACCTCGTGGAACACCTTCCAAACAAACTTCTGGGGACACTTGGTCGGTGGAGGAGCCATTGTTCAGAGCCAAAGAACCGCCAACACCAGCAACAAATGTTGGGTTAGAAGTGGTAAGAGGCATTTAAATGGCCAAAAAGTAGCAATAAATGTGGGCGTACTACAAGAAAAAGGCTATACTTCCTGTGCCTAGAGTGCAGTATGACCTAGAGAGACAATGGTGGCCAAACTCAAAAATATGCAGAGCAAAAAACTTCTCTATCCATCATTTAGATCAAAACAATATAATTTCAATCTTTTGGCCTTTTTCTGCTATGTTTTTACTTTTTCTTATTTTATTGTGGCCTTTGTTTTCTTGGCAAAGCTTTTAAATAACGCACAAGCTTTGAAACTCTAAAGTTTAATTATTTTGCCTTGTTCTTAATTCTCATGGGTGGGGCTTTTAATTTTTTATATGGCAATACTTCTATAATATGTTTGGCCCACTTTCTAGTCACCTTTGCCTTTTATTGAAAGGCTCTCACTCTATTAATATGTGGGTCTTATATTTATATTAAAACCTTATCTTTAAAACTAAACCATGAGCCTTTATTTCAACATAGCATGAGGCCCAATCTTCACCAAGCTAGTTTCTCTTAAACCAATCATGCTAATTTCTAATATCAATTCCCCTTTAAAAAAACTTTTTAAAATAGTAATTGTCAAATCATGTAGATTGGATGGTAGTTGTTTGTTTCTCTTTTATAATAAAACACAGATTTTAAAATTTCTTTGCTCATGGCGAGGCATTTTTGCTTTACTTATGTGGGTTTCACCACTTTAATATTAATGTCAAGCTTTGATTATTTTTATTTACACACTGAAATTCATTGTTTTTATTAGGTATGGCCCTCTTTCTATGTAGCCCTTTCAATTACCATGCTAGGCCTTTAAATTGCCATGCCAAACCTTCAAACTTATATTTGTGAGCTCCAATTATAAATATAGGTAGGCTCTTTGCCAAGTGACCTCTTCAAATATCTTAGTAACCACTAAAATTTCCATGCAATCCTTCTAACATCTAAACTTGCAACTACGTGATTTTGTTAATTGCACCCAGCCTTATTGTGTGCTTCTTTAACCTCTAAGTGGGATGCTTATTCATGTTAGATTGTGGGTATTCATTATCTAATGTCCCATGAGGCTCCATAAATGCTTAGAGTCATGGCCCCCTATGAAAACATGAAGACTTGTTAGTCCAAAGCATAAGCTTGCTCCCTCATTGCATAGGCAATATACATCCTATTGATGAAGGGGTAAATCATAAAACACACAACAAAAAAAATTACACACATAAAATAGAGATGTTATTTTATTGATTTGGACAACACATTACATTATAGAAGCTCAATACAATCAGAGGATGAATCCTCTACTAGATGCAACACATTATAGCTTTCCTAACCTCAAGACTCTGGAATCTTTAGCCTTCTGTAACCCCAAATCAGTTAGGGTTTATGTTTTCCCACCTATTCTTGACTCTACACTTTCCCCCTTCACTCTACTACCACCTACGATTCCCGCCTAGGGTTCCCAAAATAGTCATAAATAGCACTTTTTGGCAGCCTACAGCTAAATTTCAAAATTTGCAACTCTCTCCAAAAGTAGGTCAACTTTCGGGAAGCATAACTTTTGATCCAGGTGTCTGATTGATGAACCGTTTTAAGCACCGAAAAGCTTACGATGTGAAATATCATGCCAGAAATCTATAAACAAATTTCTATCAACTTTTTGGGATGTTTGGGTGCCTCATTTCTCGTTTCTAAAATTTTTAGGGGCTTTTCAAAAAAAAAATTTAATATCTTTCAGCTCACAAATGATCTTTTCTTGATTCCTTCGCCAAACATCTTATATTTCAGTTATGAAGATTTCTGTAAATTTTCACTTCAATTCGTGCCCAAATGCAAACTTTCCTAAAATGGCAGTTAAACTTTCCAAAATAGGCAGGTTGCTATTTTTAGCAGTTTGGAAAAACTGAAAGTCCTACATCATTATTCAGGAGATTATGGAACCAAAAACACTAATTATGGAAAGAAATAAAAACAATTGCAATGATTTTGAATTAACTTCTTTTTGGGCGATGCAAGATTGCCCTTACACCACTGGATGCTCTTACATCAGACACCTAGGGTAATTTGAGAAGTGACCCTGTCACGTCTCAGGTGTTTATGTGAGGAAAACCCAAACGGTCAACCTCTACCTTAGACAACCAAGAAGAATCTTCAACAGGCCTTCCTTTCCATTTCACCAGATATTCTTCATATAGCCTATTCCGAGTACTTCTTCCCACACAGATATCCAAGATCTCTTCTATCTCCTCCGTTGAAGTAGATGCCGGAATACTCCACTATTCTTGTGTTGGTCCATCCTCTATGCCACCTTCATGATATTCTGTTAAATCAGCAATGTTAAACACAGGAAAAATATTGATCCCACTCGGAAGCTCTACCTCATATGCATTTCCTGAACCATGCTTCTTCAAGATTCTGCATGGTCCAAATTTCTTCATTTTCAACTTATTGTATGTTCCAATTGGGAACTTTTCTTTTCTCAAGTGAACCATGAATTCATCTCCTACCTGGAACTCTTTATTATATCTCCTCTTCTAATCTACCTTAGCCTTGTCCTGAATATTCATCTTATTAGTGTGCTTTCTCACCTCTTCATGTAAATTCTTCAGGTGTTCTGCAAAGTCTTCAGCCTTGGCACTTGTCTTTTCTCCTTTGTCTAGTTTCCTTAACTCTGAAGCATTTCTTGGACTATTGCCATCTACAATCTGGAATGGTGATTTACCAGTACTCCTATTGACAGAATTGTAAGCGAATTCTGCCTGTGGTAAAATCAAATCCCATCCCTTGGGCTTATCTCCTACTAAGCATCGTAGCAGGTTACCCAAACTCCTATTCACCACTTCGGTGTGTCCATCAATCTATGGATGGTGTGCAAAACTGAACTTCAAATCTGTCTTCAACTTCTTCCATAATGTCCTCCAGAAATAACCAACAAACTTGGTATCTCGATCTGAAACTATGCTCTTTGGTAGACCATGTAGTCTCACCACTTCCCTGAAAAATAACTCTGCAATATGAAAAACATCATTAGTCTTCTCACAAGGAATAAAATGTGTCATCTTTGAGAATCTGTCCACCACCACAAAAATGGAATCATGCCCTCTCTGTGTCCTTGGTAAACCAAGAACAAAATCCATACTAATATAATCCCATGGCTTCTCCGGTATAGGTAATGGCTGATATAGCCCTGTATTCTGACTTGTTCCTTTTGCCATTTGACACACTCTGCAACTCTGCACAAATTTCCTCACATCTTGCTGCAACTTTGGCCAATAATAATTCTCACCAACAATAGAAATGGTCTTATCTCGACCAAAATGTCTATCCAATCCCCCACTATGCTTCTCCTTAATCAGGTTCTCTCTCATGGAACTCCTTAGAATGCACAATTGGCTTCCTCTAAACAACATGCCATCTTGGATTATGAAATCCAACCATTTTGTCATATCCAAAGTAACAGGTTCCAAACAAGCTTTCCAAGCCTCTACAAAATCTGGATCTTCTGGATATAAAATCTTGAGCTTATCGAACCCAACAACCTCCATCTTCATTTCTGTCAACAAATTTTGCCTTCTACTCAAGGCATTTGCAACTCTGTTGGACTTCCCACTCCTGTGCTTCAAAACAAAAGTATAGCTCTACAAAAACTCAACCCATTTTAAGTGTTGTTGGTTCAACTTTCCTTGACTATTAAGATACTGCAAAGCCTGATGATCAGTATATAAAACAAACTCCTTTGGCAACAAATAATGTCTCCATTTCTTCAAAGCCTGAACTATTGCATAAAACTCCTGATCATAAACAAAATACTTTTTCTTGGCATCATTAAGCTTCTCACTAAAATAGGCAATGGGCTTACCTTCTTGGCTCAAAATAGCTCCTATAGCACTACCACTAGCATCACAATCTACATGAAATACCTTATTTAAATTTGGAAGTGCCAAAATAGGTTGCTCTGTAACTTTCTGCTTCAATGTGTCAAAACTTTTGTCTGCTCCTTTAGTCCATCTAAACTTTTTTCTATCCCTTCTCATTGTCTCAATCAGGTGTGCACAAATGCTACTAAAATTTCTGATAAACTTTCTGTAAAAACTTGCCAAACCATGAAAAGATCATACATCTATGGCACTCCTTGGTGTAGGCCATTCAATGATAGCCCTTACTTTTTTTGGGTCCATCTTAAGACCTTCCTTTGAGACAACAAATCCTAGGTATACCAACTCCTTCTTTGCAAAGCTACATTTCTTTAGATTAATTAACAACTTCTCCTCCCTCAGCTTCTCTAAAACTCTTCTGATATGCATCAGATGCTCATCCTAAGTCTTACTGAAAATCAAAATATCATCTAGATAAACAATAACAAAACTTCCCAAAAATTCTTTCAGTACCTCATTCATGATCCGCATGAATGTGCTCGATACATTGGTTAGCCCAAATAGCATGACTAACCACTCATACAAACCCTCCTTTGTCTTGAAGGCTATCTTCCGTTCATCTCCTTCTCTGATTTGGATCTGGTGATACCCACTCTTTAGGTCAATCTTCGTGAAGTACTTGGCTCCACTCAAACAATCCATTATGTCATCCATTCTTGGCAATGGAAACCTGTACTTGATCGTGATCTTATTTATGGCTCAAGAATCTGTATACATTCTCTACTCTCCATCTTTCTTTGGTGCTAGTACTATAGGTACCGTACATGGACTCAGGCTCTCCCTTATTAGTTCCTTCCTTAACAACTCGTGAACTTGTCTGTTCAACTCTTCATTCTCTGCTGGAGTCATTCTGTGGGCTACCTTATTTGGCAAACTGACTCCTGACATCAAATCTATTTGATGGCTTACCTTCCTCACTGGTGGTAAACCTTCTAGTACATTATCAAAGATAATGTCCTAAAATTCTTCCAACATATCTAAAACTTCTTCTGGTACATCTTCACATTTCTCTTGACTGATCTTAGGAATCAATGCAAAGCAATGATGCTCATGCTTCACACCTTCCAAAAATTTCCTACCATCTACCAAGCAAATTCTGGCAGTACTACATACCTTTTCTTCCACCTCCTTCAAGGGCTTCAACTTATGACAAACTCCATCCTTTGTTAGGGAATATGTGTTTGCACGACCATCATGGATAGTTCTCCTATCATACTACCATAGCCTCCCTAACAGCATATGACATGCATCCATCAGTATAATATCACACAGTACCTCATCATGGTAGTCCCCAATCTTGAACTTCACTAAACACTGCTCATTGACCAAAGGTTTGTGGTCCTTCTATAACCACGCAATCCGATATGGATGTGGATATTTTCTTCTTGTCAACTTCAACTTGTCAACCATCTCCTCTGAAACAAGATTGTTAATACTTCCACTATCAATAACAATATCACAACAGTTACCTTCACATTTGCACCTTGTGCAGAATAAACTCTTCCTTTGATTGGGTTCTTTCTCCTCATTCAACAAAGTTCTTCTGACAACTAGAGTTTCTCCCCTTTTAGCATCTTCAGAATGCTCAGACTATGCATCTTCATCTACATGTACAACTCGTGCATTACCCTTAGGTCTTCTATTTGTTCTTCCTTGATGTTGCAGAGACTCGTATGCTCGATGCCCTTCTTCTCCACATTGGAAACAAGTTCCTCTGAAACCTCCTCTTTTGGGTCCTTGCCCAGGTCTGCCTCTTCCTCTTCCTCTTTCCTCACCACTGTTTTGGTCACGACAGTGGTAGGTATTATCTCCTCTCAGATTTCGACTGGCGCTAGCTTCTTCACTTTTCTTTGAATCTTCATTTCAGCCCCCATAGGGTCTTTTATTCATCTTCTTTTCCACCTTTAGGGAAAACTGGTCTGCATCTTCTATGGTGGTCATTCTGACTAGGCTCAGCTCTTCTTGAATACTTAGCCTCAACCCATTAATGTAACGTGCTACCTTCTCCTTGTTGGGCTCTGCATGGCCTGTCCTGATAGTAATTTTATAAAACTCTTCTGTATACTTCTTAATAGACTTGTTGCCTTGCTTCAATCCTTGTAGCTTCTTCAACAACTCCATCTCATAGTCCACAGGAATGAACTGCTTCTTCAATTTCTCCACCATCTGATCCCATCTGGTGATCTTTCCTTTTCCTCTTTTATTCCTCTATAACTAGACCTCCTGCCACCAAATACTGGCATGGCCCTTCAACTTTGTTTTTGCAAACTTGACCCAATTTGGGCCCTCCACATCTTCATACTTGAAATACTCCTCCATGTCATTGATCCAATCAATAAGCTGTTCCAGGTTCAAATCTCTAGAATATGTAGAAACTTCAATCCTAGGCCTCTTTCCAATATTTGAAATGGCCCTCAACAACCTAACTTATGCAAGATCTCCTGTAGCTTCTTGTTCTTCCTCATATAGCTCTTCTTTAGCTTCATCTTCACTTTCTTCTCTTGTTCTCATCTCAAACCCTCTTCATAGCTCCTCTTGCAATGCATCTATTTGCCTTTGCAGGGCTCTAAAATCCTCTTCCGTCAAAGCATTCCTCCCAATACAATTTCTTCGTGGAGACATCTTGATCTCCGCAGCAAACCCACAACCTCAGGTCCTGTGCAAACTGCTTCACAGTTGGCGATCTATCTACACACTCAGGAATCCTTGCTCTGATACCACTTGATGAAGGGGGTAAATCATAAAACACACAACAATAGAAATTGCACACATAAAATAGAGATGTTCTTTTATTGATTTAGACAACACATTACATTACAGAAGCTCAATACAATCAGAGGATGAATCCTCTACTGGCTGCAACACATTACAGCTTTCCTGACCTCAAGACTCTAGAATCTTCAGCCTTCTGTAATCCCAAATCAGTTAGAGTTTCTGTTTTCCCACCTATTCTTGACTCTACACTTTTCCCCCTTCACTCTACTACCGCCCAGGGTTCCCAAAATAGTCATAAATAACACTTTTTGGCGGCCTCCAGCTAAAATTTGAAATTTGCAACTCCCTCCAAAAGTAGGTCAACTTCCGAGAAGCATAACTTTTGATCTGGGTGTTCGATTGACGAACCGTTTTAAGCACCAGAAATCTCGCGATGTGAACTATCATGCCGAAAATCCGTAAACAGATTTCCATCAACTTTTCAGGACATTATGGGATGTTTTGGTGCCTCATATCTCGTTTCAGAAATTTTCAAGGGCTTTTCAGAAAACAAAAACTTTAATATCTTTCAGCTCACAAATTATCTTTGCCTAATTCATTCGCCAAAGGTCTTATATTTCAGTTATGAAGCTTTCTATAACTTTTCACTTCAATCCATGCCCAAATGCAAACTTTCCTAAAATGACAGTTAAACTTTCCAAAACAGGCAAGTTGCTATTTTTAGCAGTTTGGAAAAACTGAAAGTCCTACATCATTATTCAAGAGATTATGGAACCAAAAACACTAATTATGGAAAGAAATGAAAACAACTGCAATGATTTTGAATTAACTTCTTTTTGGGTGATGTAAGATTGCCCTTACACCACTGGATGCTCCTGCATCACCTACCAACTTCCTTCAAAACTCATGCTTGACGGGCCTAATTTTGTTCATATCTTCAATGATATTAATTTTCAAAGCAACTTTAGTTGATAATTTAAAACTGAATTTGGCTTCACCACACCACCTTGAATGCAAATTACTAACTTTTACCTAAAATTACATGAAGAGGACATACTTTGTTGGTGTCATATGCATGCACTTATCTTTTTAATGTCTTGACATAAAATTTTGTAGATCTCTTCTAAGTTGTTGATCTTCCTTGGAAGATGAATAACAAGTGCCTCATGCTAAGGTAGAAACTCTACATGAGATACCCACACCTTTTGAGGCCATCTTCTGTTGTATTAGAGTATCTTGTTGACTTGGAAATTAAAATAACTTTACCCAAAAACAATCCCACATGCTATCCTTTCATAGTTTCCAATGCTTTCAAATTACAGAAACTTAGAACCTCTAATTTTGTATTACAGTGCAATTTTTGCACTACTGTTTTGGTGACTCATAGGGGATCTTTAGTCTACTACTAAAGATAAATGAACCTAGAAGAAAGACATTTGTTGGGCATCGATCCAAGTGGAAAACACACAACACTCCAATCTAAACAAGAAATGTTTGCGCATTACCTTAAATTCAAAGAAGACCTAAAAACAACTCATAGTATTTTGCTTGCATCTTTGTTCCTATGCTAAGAAACTACTCTAAAATTGAAGACCAAAGACTCTACCTTTGCCATAGATGTCCCACTATCATATTTGCTCTGTTGAAATCACCTATTTACAAAAATAACTAGTCTAATATGCATAATCTACAATTGACTCGAAAAAATCCATGGGAATGGAAAAATTACCCTTTTGATCCGAGAACATCAACTTGGAAACAATAATTGCCCAGATAAACTATAGGAAAAAGAATAGTAAAAACCTGTACCTGCTTTCTTCTCTATGCTTTGTTGATTGAAACTTCTTGTTCTGCGACTCACCATGATCTAAATGTTTATCTCTACACTAGGTAGTTGGTGGGAGGGAAAGTTAAAGAGCTAAAACCTTTGCTCATGCGTATAACTAAGAATTCTTATTGATTGACCACTACTGATTGCAAATTCCTTCTGTTATTTTTCATCTTGATTAATTTGGAGAGTTCTCAAATTTGGTTTGAAGTGAGCTCCGCACCCTAAAATTATTCTGAACCTCAATAGAACTATGTGGATGAAAGATGTGATTAATTTATCTCTAAGTTTAGATTACTTTGATTTACATAATTCATCACAAAAAGTTTCTTCGTGCTCCAAGCTTGAAACAACATCTTCATATTCATACGTATCATTGTTAATCTCTTCACACATTCTAAAAATGAACATTGTCCTCCATTAGAAACTTCAAAACGAGACTCTAAATTAGTACCAAGACTTTTTCGTCGATATACTCTTCTTGTCCTTCTATGTACAGGTCTTTTTTTTATAAAGATGTGTTTCGTCTTGACTTATGTTGCTACAATCATCTTTGAGAAAATAGGGTACCTCCTTGAATGAGAATACAAAGTCACCCTCCAAAGAATTCCTCACGAGGTTTAGTCTTCAAGAAGAGGCACAATATTATCTTTTTGGGATAAATGCTTAAAATCACCTTCCATGATAGCTAAGAATCCTTCAATTTCTTTAGCTTCAATGTATTTTTATATGTTCAATCTGTTATTTGGATTACATGGTTCTATTTGGATAGTAGATTCCTTATCACGTGGAATCATCGATTCTTTTGAAAAGAAACTTTTATGTCTACTGCTACATCATACTTTATTCCTTCGAGTTGACATAAAATAGTCACCTATCATCATTTGCTCACATCTTCGCTTGCTAATTACTAGGATTTTAGTAGAATAGGTATTGAAACTGTTGAAATTGGCTATTTTTACATATTGAATGTAGAGAGATGGGATTTTCATTAGGCTAATATAAAGGAGACTACTACAAATTTTTAGGCTCTAAGGCTATTATCTCTATCTTGATAGGGCTTGGGAACACTCGGAGAAACAAATTGTCTTTTAGCATCCTCAACCATAAAAATGCTTTTGACTATTTTTCAAACAACAAATTACCTTTTAAATGTCATACTTTCATGTCAAAAATAACCTTTTAGGATTTTCATTTATGTTATTTCATTGGGATCAAAGAACTTAGTGGGAGGGGAGGGTGATGGATTTAAAGTTTGCATCGGTTCACATTAAATAGTTTGAAGAGGGTTACTACTTTGAGGAAACAAAGAGATTACAAGTATAGGGGCAATTTTCTCAGCTTGTATGAGACTTTACTCAAATTGGATAGCTATACTATAAAATTCTATGAGATTTTTATTATGCCTAATAACTGAATCATTAAGGCAATGTCTAGATCAAAAGATTTAAAATAGTAAAGATTGGCCAAACTTGGTAAAGTACAAGCTTTAGCAAGTATCCTTTCCCAAGTCTTCTTGAATATGACATTAAAGAAGGCATGGGCTCCATGGAAGATCTCTTTATAGTGATGAGGTGTTGGAATAATGATAAGTTGTCCATCCTCTCCTTGAGGTAGTCATACAACAAATCTTTAAACTAATCCCAATTTGTTATGGAAGCAGGTGTCAAGACTCTAAACTAATTTATTGCTTTCCCCTTGAGAGATGAAACCAATAATTTAAGAGCAATATCTAGGGCTACAACATTGTGTATTGTGCACAAACTTGACACATCTTGAATGTGGTTAATAGAAGATACAAAACCATCCCCATTAAAAAAAACAACACTCTTAAAGTGGGTTTTGGAATAGGATTGCAATGTCGCTAGTATAAAGATCTACCAAAATTCTAGACTACAAAGGATTAATTCCTAGGCTTAGCCATTGCATTTAGATATGAAGTTAAATGAACATAAATTTATAGGTCAGACATAGTCTATTGAAATAGAGAAATAATTAAAAAAAGTGGAGTTGGCAAGTGGATGATACATGATCTTAAGAGTAGATATTTCTATGATTCTCCACAAGAACCATAAAATATAGAATAAAAATTGATAGAACAAAACTAATGGCTAAAGCCTTGGAATCAACTCTCACTAGGCATGCTAAAAGCTATTGGTACTTAGACATCATAACCACATATGTTGGCATATCAAACATGCTTGATACTTGAACCACATGGAGAGATCAATAATATGAAGTCTTGTAAATAGGGAAACATAGAATACAAGATGATCTTTTCGATTGAAAGGTTGATTCCTTCAATCTAGTAGGGCCTACTTGTAGTTGGGGGTGAAAAGGGTAAGAAAAACCAAAAAATAGAAAGTGCACACAAAGGTGATATGCCATCAGGAGTATTGTTAGAGTCACCAATGGACCCAAGCTCCAAGGATCACCTGCAAAACTAGAAATTAACCTTC
Organism: Cunninghamia lanceolata; assembly: GCA_027924645.1. Lineage (NCBI taxonomy): Eukaryota > Viridiplantae > Streptophyta > Pinopsida > Cupressales > Cupressaceae > Cunninghamia > Cunninghamia lanceolata. The sequence goes on from BSBN01000010.1 coordinate 1,323,108, forward strand.
CACAAGAGAGTAGCAAGAGGATGAATTGTTTGATTATGGTGCAAAATAAATTATGATATTATGATATGATACATTGATACAAAGTATGAGAGACCTTGCTTATATAGGCAAGGTTGAGATATAGGACAATATAGGATGATGACAAGTGTCTTAATCATATTACATGAGAATCAAAGAGATAACTATCCTAAGTGTGCCCTATGTAAACTTAAGTAAACTAGTGTGAATAGGACCTAATAGGGAAATTGGTTAGGTAATATACCTTGTTCACACCACCACCCCCCCTTAAGTGCAACTTAGGGAGAATGAGAATGCATGTAAAAAATGCAATGATTGATGATGAATGGGTCCCAACAAGAAGGCCATATTAGGTACCCATGTACAAAAGATCTCTCGTAAAAAAAGTTAAAGAGAAAAATCCATAGGAAAAACCCTCTCCAGAAGAGAGAAAATAAGAAAGTGAAAGAAAGGATGAGGACTCAATATGACCCCCCAAAGACTACTTCTTTCACCAATATACAATTAATAACACCCCCATAGGAGAGAAAGAGTGAGATGATAGACCCCCCCACAAAGATGTAACTCTTATACCAATGGTGAATGCCTAAAGACATAACACAATCCACTACTTGCAAACAACATTTCTCCCCTTGGGAAGAAACAAATCCAATGGTAGATTTAGAAACAACTCCCACAATCTAGATGAAAATGGAATCCAAGTCCAAATATGTGTCTCTAAAGGCTATGTGTAGGATCAAGATGGGCCAAACACTACCCCTAAATGGCAATGAAAATATGAAAAACAGACTTAAGTAACTTCATGTCAAAAATTGAATGAGTTACCTACATAATCTAGAAATAAGGTAGTAATAAAATTTGTAATAAATTGAATGTAGTTTATGGGCTACTACTTTTTTTTGGAAATTTTAAAAATAGTTTGGTGAAAATTGGATATTTCAATGAAACACTACTAAAATTTTTAGAAAAATGTAAAAAGTAGGTGTCATTCCGGCCAACCTAAGTATGAGAAAAATATAATATTTTTCCTCCATGATTTGGATTTAAGTAAATGACACATGAGCGGATGTGACGCATATTTTTTTAAAATTTTTAAGTAAATAAATAATTATTTATGAATTTTTCACTATGAATTTTTTAAAATATTTAAAATTAATTTTCCAGCCAATCTAACTTGGTCAAAAATATGTGAAACTAAAAAATTTTAAATTTTAATGTATACCCAATGAGTCATAGAATGTGACGCATCTTTTGGATTTAAAAAAGGAAATTAATATGTTGAAAGTTATGGATGTTTATCAATATGTATATCTATCAGGAAATCAGACATAGCGTATGTAGAAAATTAATAATAATTGCCTATTAAAATTATTATGAGGCATATATTATATTTTTAGAATCTTAATAGCTTCCTCTACAGGGTAAGTGCAAGAAGATGGGGGGCAAAAAAGTGGCCAAATTAATTTAAAAAAAAATTAAGTCATAACGCGAGCGCGTTATAACACGCATAACGCGCTCACGTTATGACTTACTATAAATTAAAAAAAAGGTTTCCAATTTCATTTCTTTCTGTTTTCTCCTCTCAACCCGCGGCTTGCAAACCCTCAAAAGTGCGCTCGCGTTTTGCAAAACACCATACAACACAAAAAGTTTATCGATTCATCACCAAAATGCCGCCACGACATCGAGCACGCCAAAGGGGTGAGTTATATATTTTTTTGTTTGAATTTGTTTCTAAATAAGTAGGTTTTTGTTGATTTTTGATGTATATTTCGTTAATTGTCAGGAAATGTTAATGCACCTCCTCCTCCTCCTCCTCCTCAAAATCCACAAAATCCTGAGGAAATACCTGCAGAACAACAACCTCCTCCATTCATTCTTCAACATGCCCCTGGAACACAAGAAAATATAATGGGGCAAATTGAAAACAACAAAAAGGAAATTGAAGATATAATTGCAAGGTTGAAAGATCCTTCCACTTCAACCTTGCATAGGTCCACGCTTGCCGAATCTCTTGAGTCTATGTTATCAAATGTAGATTCAATTAGCAAGCAAATAACTAGTTGGACGGATTAAAAAAAGAGAGTTTAGAGATTACTATGCAGACAAATTGTCATACCAAGATGTCAAAAAATTACAAATTACAAAATTAGACTTGTGTTCAATTTTCACAAACCCACAAACAAATCAACCTCCACCCATTACATGCAAGAGGTTCCCTATCCATTGGTGCAACAACCAAGCGATAAGGGACAATTTCAGGCAGAGGTGGTGGATGGTTTTTGACCATCCTCCATGCAATAATAATGAGGTCCCGCAATAATTTTTGAGGAAACTCTACTGCGAGTTTGTCCTCAATAAAGTGCCAAACTATTTTGATATGCGGGACTTCCAGGGTAGAGGTGGCGGGTCAGCACAAGATAGACCAGGGGCACGTCTTGACCCACAGCGAGTAGTGAGACGAGTAATTAGCAGACCAGCCCACGAGCATGTTTCTATCCCTTCCATTGTGAAGGAGAGTGTTGAGGTCGATACACTTCAGTCGATTAGTGCCTTGACCCAGAGCATCATAGAGCATGCTGGTCCTGCAACACAGAGTGGGTTGGGAGATAGTGCAAGGAGTAGGGTCCCACCCCATACTTGCCAGGCTTGCGGGTCAGCCTGTGGTTATGACCCCATGGACAGTCAGGACACAGGTGCACAGGCTACATCTGCAGCTGAGCAGATGGTGATGACAGATACCCTCCTGAGTGAGACTTTCAACCTTGATACTCAGGTAAATATTAGCAAGTTTATTAAATTTAATTTATTAAATTTCATTTTTGAAATACAAGATTAACTAATTTAAATTGATGATTTTAATGAAATTTCAGGGTCATAGCGTCAATGCAGTTTTCAGTGGTTCTCCACCTGCATTTTTCACTAGATCATCTACTGTCGAGGTATGTAACTAGTAAACAATTATAAATATTACATGTGAATAGCATCATTATATGAATGGTATTCTAATATCTGATTTTGGATGTTGAATAGGTTAATACTGTAGATTTCACGGCAACACCTGCCAGCGGTGGTGGACTTCAAAGCTTTACGGACATAATAAAATAAATAGTTTAATGAATGAATTGTACTTACTAAATTTTTGTATGTGATTTGTGTGCTTTATTATGTGTACTTCCATGTTTAGATGAACGTGTGTGTATGTTAGGACCCATGATTTGCATCACTATTATAGTTTTTGTAATTGAATAATGTTGTTTTATTTCTAGATGATGCAGGCTGCGGAAACACCTCCCCATGTTCATAGGGCAATGAAGCAGGGTGTGGCCTCTACGATTCATAGCTCCATGGCATTAACAGGGGTATGAGGCAGATTAGTAAATTTCAATTTACATTCATTGTTATAGTTGTCTATTTTTGAAAAATCAAAAGATTATTGATTTGAAGTTTAATTTCTATCTGGATGGTTTCTATAGGACATGACATCACTAGGGCCTATTCCTGCTACTGAGGCAAGCGAGGAGACAGATTATATGTTAGCAGTAAGTGATTATTTTGTTAAATATTTTATTTTTTATAACATGTAATTTCTATACATTAATGTCTATACTTTTTATTGTAATAGGTAAAGATGCAGGAAGACCTAAATAAGAGGAGTAGCCCTCGGGTTCGTAGTAGACCACCCACATGCGCGTCTCCATCCCCTAGAAGATTAAAGGCTGCTCGTGATTTATTCTCTTCACCAGCCAGAGGGGAATGACTTTTTATTGTGTTCCTTTGTTGTATGCCTATATGGCATTTGTGGACATATATTTTGTATTGTACATAGTTGACATTGTATGCCTATATGGCATTCTTGTAAGCCTATATGGCTATTTTGTATATATGTTATACTTATATCGACAGCTATTGATGTATACCTATATGGATATTTGGTTAATACAAATCTTTTTTATTGATGGCGTCCATACTTGCATTATAAATCCACGTTTGAATGGATATTTGTAGATGGCTACTTCAAATATTTAAAGTCTGATTGTATTACATAGGATGTTTGTTGATCCAATAAGCTAGCTATTGTTATTCAAGTATCACCTAAACTTCATTTTGGAACTAAAAGATAAAAGTTGTATTTAAGAAAAAATGAATCATCATGTTGAACAGAAAATATTAATATTCTTTATGAGTAGCATAGAATGTCAACTATATGCAATACAAAAAAATGAATCATCATGTTATTCTTTATGTTTGAGATCCTGAAAATGACTAAGTCTGGTAGCCTGATATCCTGAAACACTAGGATGAATATCCAAGTCATTAGGATGATTGCGCCTTGAGAAAAAGTCATTAAGATGAGCGCCTAAAGGAGACTTTCTTAAACATTCAAACATTGAGCAACAAGCATGAAGGATTAAGGCACAATTTGCAACTCATAAAGCCTCAAAAGGGCGTCCAACTTAAAGAGAGCATTCATTTAAGACAAGGCGCCCATTGACACCTATTCCACCATAAAAGTGCGCCTAAGGTGGAAGGAGAACAAGCCTCTGGTAAGTGAAGCGCACCTATTGTCTAAACCACTTCATTATGGCACCCTAGCATGAGGAGGAGTATATAAGTCAATAGGAAATGGCGCCTATAATGCAAATGAAGGACTAAGTGGCATTTTCAATAAGCATCAATTCACCTTGAGCTTTCAATAAATACATCAAATTGAGCCCCATAAGCCTAGGCGCCCTTTGCCTGCAAAAGAACCTTGTATCGACGTCAAGAGTTGGTCGTATCGGCAGACCTTGGTTAGGCTTCGCCGATAGTGGTCTGTCTTGCCGACGAGTGTGGTTTGACGTCGAAGACATCGGTGTATCGAAAGATAATCTCATCTGCGCATCGAAAGAGTAGTTGAGAGATTCACCGATGAAGGGGGTCACACTGACAGTCAAAATCCATCGGTGTATCGGCCCAACAAGATTAGAGTTCACCGATGTTTGGAGTCTCACCGACGGGTGTGGTTTGAAGGTTGTCATTCGTGAGATTGGTGTGTCGGCAGAAGAGTTTTTGAGTGTGCCGATGGTATTAAGTCCTACTGATAGGCGAGGGACTTAGAGTCTCGTATCGGAGTGACAAAGAGTGAAATATAGAGTATCTAACCCTCTCTTGAGCAATCTACCTCCTAGGCGCTCAACATTGAGGAAAAACTTCATAAAAATGCCTATCTCTTTCTTGGCAAGTTTTATTATTTTGATGGTTCTAACTCATATCTAGATAACTTCTCACCAAGGTGCCAAAATAAGTTAAACCCAACTAAAGCAAGAAAATGCGCCCAAGATGATTTCAATCAATTGGACTAGGCACCAATTTAGTGTTATTTTGACTCATACACCCTCAAGGCGCTAAAGTATCATTCCTTCAATCAATCTAGTTTCCATGTTCCCATGTGTGATGTTCCAAGTAGGAGATAGCGCCTAGGGTCTTTATCTTATTTTTGAAATTCTAATGATTCCAAACACTTACCAATAGTCTCAAAAGATCCTATTATCCCTTAAGCGCTCAATCCTCTGATTTATCAAGGTGCTCAATCCTCTTCGAGGTGCTCAAACTCATTCAAGGTGCTATCCTTTACTACTTCCCACTTCAAACACTCTAGGGCGCTCATAATTACTCCCATCACCAATCTTCCTCCTTAAAGCGCATTTGAGGACTTCTTCTTTATGCTAGGGCGCTAATATGAAAGTAACAACTCAAGGCACTATATGAAAGCTTGATCTTGGAAAGGTGCCTAAACTCATAATGTGAGTTATTTTATCAAATTTTTAATTTTAAGGTCTTTTGGCAACTCCTCTACCAAGGCGCCATTTGAGGAGGTGTTTGAAGCTTGATTTTCCCCTTAGGTGCACAAACTTGATGTTCTTGACCCTATAATGTGCCTTGAGTCCCTAAGCTCTTACACTTATCATCTCTTATGCTACTTAGTTTCATCGCTCTCATAAAGGCGTTTTGAGGAGTATTACTCTTTGAACTCAATCTCTGGAACTAAGCCGCTCAAGGGTGAGTAAACATCCATTCTTCCAAGGTGCTCATCAAGGTATAAAACAACACACAAAGGTGCCAAGATTACTCCACTCAACCTCAAAGCGCTAGATCATATCTAAATTTACATAAGGGTGCCAAATCAAATTGTCACTCAAGGGCAAGTGCACTCGAAAGGTCATCTATCTTCAAACTCAACTTCCATTCCTCTAGGTGCTTCCTTGGGTAAGTTTGGACGCTCCCTTCATGCTTGCGTTTCAAGTGGCTTCAACTCATTATAGATACTTCCTCATCTAGGCGCAAATCATGATAGTTTCAAACACTTAGCTTTCAAGGCGCCAGAAGATGATTGTAGAGGAGTGAAATTGCGCCTTAGTTCAAATAAGCATTTACTTCATCATTGATGGATTTAAGTCATTGTATATGCTCATGAAGACTTACCTCACTCAATACTCCCCAAACTTATGGATCTAAACATGCTTTTTCTCAGGCACTAAACTGGAGTTGTCTAGATGCACAAGTGCGCCTCCCTCAATGAAGTTCATTTTGTTAACTTAGTTCATCCTAGTGACTCAAGGGGTTGTTATATTCTTTAGGCGTAATATTTCATAGACTAAAACATTCACTCCATGTTAAGGTGCTCAAAGGAGGCTCTGGAGATGGAAAATGGCGCCTTAACTCACTTGTGTAAATTTTGGACTTTTTGCACTTTGGACTCTTTAGGGATATCGTGGGTACAATGTAGCTCGGACTGTTTCGACATGTTTGGGTGAAAAAAAAGACATGCCTAGCGTAAATGTACCCATCCGGACGCGTTGGAATAGTCAGTTTGGTCACATCAGGAGCAGGATGAAAGTTACACCCCTTTGCAACTTTACACTGCCTCCTTCTGACGATTTGTGGGGCAGCAGAAAACTTTTCACCACGGGCAAATGCCAGAGAGATATAAAAAATTGAGAGAGGTTATTGTAGAGGTACTTTACATGATCGTGTTGCCTTAGACAGAATGTTTGTAAGTGACACAGTTTTCAAGTAACATCTCATCAAAGATTGCTGCCTTTTTACACTTTGGACTCTTCAGGGATATCATGGGTACAATGTAGTTCGGATTGTTTCGACATGTTTGGGTGAAAAATAGGACCATGCCTAGCGTAAATGTACCCATTTGGACGCGTTGGAATAGTCAGTTTGGTTGCATCAAGAGCAGGACGAAAGTTACACCCCTTTGCAACTTTACACTGCCTCCTTCTGACGATTTTTGGGGCAACAGAAAACCTTTCACCACGGGCAAATGCCTCAGAGATATAAAAATCTGAGAGGTTATTGTAGAGGCACTCTACATGATCGCGTTGCCTCAGACGGAATGTTTGTAAGTGACATGGTTTTCGAGTAACATCTTGTCAAAGATTGCTGCCTTTTTGCACTTTGGGCTCTTTAGGGATATCGTGGGTACAATGTAGCTCAGACTATTTCGACATGTTTGGGTGAAAAAAAGGACCATGTATAGCATAAACGTACCCATCCAGATGTGTTGGAACAGTCAGTTTGGTCACATCAAGAGCAGGACGAAAGTTACACCCCTTTGCAACTTTACACTGCCTCCTGATGATTTTTAGGGCAGCAGAAAACCTTTCACCACGGGAAAATGCCTTAGAGATATAAAAAACTGAGAGATATTATTGTAGAGGCACTTTACATGATCACATTGCCTCAGACAGAATATTTCTAAGTGACACAGTTTTTGAGTAACATCTCGTCAAAGATTGCTGCCTTTTTGCACTTTGGACTCTTCAGGGATATCGTCGGTACAATGTAGCTCAGACTGTTTCGACATGTTTGGGTAAAAAAAGGACCATGCTGAGCGTAAATGTACCCATTCAGATGCGTTGGAACAGTCATTTTGGTCACATCACAAGCAAGACACCAAAAATGCAAAAGTTGCTTTGTGCAACTTGACAACATTGACACTTTTTTGCAACATGACTCAAAGACTCAAACTGACCCCAAATGACTCAAAGTGACTTAAAATCACCTTGATTTTGGTGCCCAATGTACATTATAGAGGTCGAGGTGCTCCTTATCATTCAAAGATCTTAGATGAGCGCATAGGAAAGGAAAAGCTCTAAGTTTCATCATCATGGCTCAAACCTTAGCATGGAGTCCTAAGGCGCATTTCATGTCTCCTTTTATCTATTTTGGCACCCTTATGTAGATTTTTCAACTTGATTTAGCACCCTGTATGTGAAGGAAGATCTAAAGGCATGAAAGTGGCTGTCATATTGCAAGAGTTTGGATCATCAAAATTGAAAGAAATAAGTCTATTAAGCTTGGGTGCCCTTGGTCTTCTTTTCATTCATTATGAGCACCTTGGGAGAATGGTATATAGGTCATCATCATGATTGGGCGCCCTGGATGCAGAGTGTTGGAGAGATCATCAAATGGTGTCTAGAGGAAGTAGGGTGAGTTATGAGTTTGGTCGCATCAAGAGCAGGACACCAAAAATGTATAACATGATGATGTAAAAATGTGTACATATGTGTAAAAATGCAGGAGGAAATAAAAAAAGACAAACCTTACAAATTAATGTGCATACTTACAACTCAATGTAACATGACTTTAAAAAATCAATGTGAATACTTACAAATTAATCCAATGAACCATCCGGGTCTGCTCTACTCTTTATTGTGTCAAGTAATGCTTCATGGTCAGAGTCACGCACCTTCCACAATATTTTGTTCAAAGGTCTACCCGATACTTTATCAAATGAACATTGGATGCCACGACAAGGTCTGAGTAATGAAGAATCTTCTGATGCGTGTCAAAGTCCTGAAATAGCCAAATATTAACACTCTTATGTGGGTACCTTCTAAGCCATGTTCCAGTAATAACCACTGAGCCTGTAGGGTATTCGATGTTTTCTCCATCTGTAACAGGGGCCTCCAATTTCTTTTTGGCCTCAACACAACAACATAAGTAATAATCTGTTCCCTCTTCATCATCTTCATCTGCAATAACTGCATATACGTGCCCTACATTCATATGTGTAGCAAATTAGATGAAATTAGTCAACATTACAAAAACACTACAAAGTAAGATGACATTACCTGGTTGAACTAGATGAAATTAGATGCATATACGTGCCCTATATTACCTGGTTGAACTAAATCTGATATGTGGTCAAAGTCAACTGATGATTCCATCTATGTTAGTTCCAGTGCCGTCGGGGGTCAATACGTGTCAAGTGGGCTAAGATAACTTAATTGCCATTCGTCAACCCACTCCTTTGACTCGCACTCATCCCAGACTTGAATTGTACAGGAAGAACAAAAGCATGATATCTTTCATGTATGGATACTCCATGAACCTACAATTGAGCTTCTGAAAGAGTGCATCTCATTTGATCCTGTCAGTGTACAACAATCCTCATATGGTGCAATGTTAGTATCATCTATCAACCAAAAAAATCTACGAACTAAAGACTTACCTTCATTACCTGGACCCATGGAAGCATTACACCACTCAATAATTGATTTTGCATCTGTCAACTTTGCATTGTCTTTATACTTTAACTCTTCTCATGCTATGGCTCTTTTGATACATGCTCCTGCACCATCATGCTCCCCCTTTCCATGCCCGACCTCACAAAAGTTCCACATATGTTGAATACCTATAAAATTATGCCTCCTACTCAGCCAATAGAAATTTCGTGAGTTCTTGAATTGTGACGCACAGTTATCCAACCATATGATATGCTGACTGAATGATATCCCCCTTCTAGCCAAATCATTGTAGAACACTTGAAAGCAATCTTGCATGAACTTCGTAGAATGCGTGCGATCATCACTAATATAGAAATTATACTCCCTTATGATCTTTCTATCATCCTCTGTACTATCATTCGCATGAATGAATGCGATGTGCACAAATATAGAAACCTATGTGGAGTTGTAATATTGTGATTGCACCTCACGCTGTGGCTGTAGATTGTAGTTCTCTGCAAATTCAATGAATGAAACAATGCTACCAACCGGAAATGTGTCCTTGCATAACTTGAATTGCAAGTCCAACCATCGAGCTCTATGGGCATGTCTTGCATACTCATACACTATGTTGTCACGAAATATAGGCATAAACTGATACACTGGAATCTTTTCAATAACTAATTCACACCTCTTTGCTTCTTTACCATCTTTTGTATTGTATGCCACTGTTTTATACTTGCCAAACTCTACTAGTTCGTTTCCAACCGCATGTGTTATTTCCATATGTTCACATATTGGCAAATGTTGCAAGCCACCACAACGATGACATGTGCCATCCAAGCATAATTTCTTGTAGAATATTTGACCTTCCTCTCTTTCACATAAAATTCTTGATATGAAGTCTCTTGAAGATGTTGGTGGGGCATATATGGCACAACCCTGCAAATCATTGTTAGTATGCATATCTAAACATATAGACCTATACGCATCAAAATGGTTAAAAAATTCAATATGTAATCTACAACAACAAGTAGTGCGTGTGTGATTTATCTTAACATAGAAAGGTTTTAGCAATTCAAAATATCTTTGACAAATTTTAATTTGAGGATACTTCTCTAGAAATTTACCATAAAACTGTGTTTGAGTCTCATCCAAAAAATGCTTTGGATGTGGCTCGCGGTTCTGACTACTGATTCTCCTTCTTACCACATCCCTTTGATTCGGAGATACCCTTGTGTAATTCTTCCAAAATTCTTCAATTAGTGATCTCAATGCTTCAACAATTGGTTTATCTTTTCATGGTAGTCTCCCTGAGAACGCCCATAATTCATTGGCATCAGTGTCCTCAATTCTTTGGCATCTTCCAACGACTCTTGATAGAGTTTTCCTATTAATTCTCAATTCTTGACTTGTCTTTCTAATAAGACGAGCTTTCCTCATCTGACTACTTACTATAGTCGATGTAATCACACACCGTGTTGCATTACTATCTTTTGTGCGTGAGGTGTTACCCACACTCTCATACGCACTCATTAGATTCTTGACAATAGATTTTTCACTTGAAACCTCTGATGTTCTCAACCCAAGAATCTTCATGATAGACCTATACTTTATACTTCGCATCATTTCAACGAATAGTTGACATCTTGCAGTCTCATTCAACTTTTCAAAGAACAATCTCCAAATCTTATTAGCATATCTTCTACAAGTGCGTTTTGGAATCTTACCTTCCATTGGCTGCAAAATATTCTCATCAATATCAATCAAATACTTTGGCTTTCTATGCAAAATTCTAGGTGGTGTCAAGTTAGGTAAATTCATCTCAACATTAGGAATTTCATCAATATTTAAATGAGATGGGTTAGATGGCATACCTTCAATCGAAGATGGAATAGATAACATACCTTGAGGTTGAGGTGGGAACGATGGCGTACCTCCTTCATCACATGTGAGTGATGATGTACTCTCAACTTGAGATGCGGTAGATGGTGTCCCTACATGTTGACTTGCGGTAGAGGACGTGTCTCCAACTATGGTATTCAAATCCCTCGTACCACAAAGTTTTTGCATTCATTCTCTTTGTGCCACCAATACCATATCTCTTTGCGATGGTTGTGGTTCCTCTTCAATTGGTATGTCTTCATTTATCGTGTCTAATTTCCTCTTCTCACGAAGTTCCCTCATAGCCACTACTTTTGTTGCATTCTTAGCTTCTATCTCTTCTTGTGTTGGTTTAATTCTTGATCGTTTCCTCGGCATGACGGAGAATTTGTCTATAGCATGATAAGAGACCAATATTAGTTCCTAAGAAATGAATACAAGATAATAGTGGGATTGTATTTTTTTTATGCTGTAAGGATTTATTCTTGTATAGTTTGACATCATGGTATGTTAAGATTTGTTTATTAGACATAATTATTAAAGAGCCCAAGTGTAGAAAATATACATGGCATCATGTGAGATTGTAGGCTGCTTTCTTGATTGGGAATGTGTCTATTTTAAACATGTATGATAAAGTAATTCAATCCAAAATAAGGAAAATGTAAAGAACATGCATGTAAAGACTTGACATACCTAAAAAACAAAGATTTGAATGGAGAGAGTACCCAATTATGTAGTGTTTTTATCTTCTTGCATCAAACTCCTCAACAATTTGAGTTTTTCACCACTTGCTTCCTTTTCAATGTTAAATTGAATAACACTCAAATATCATTACTAACAACAATACTATTAACCAATCTATAATGTTAAATTCCTAAAATTGAATCACAATTAACATTGCAACACTACAAAAATTGAAACTTGAATAGATAAATATCAAACTCGGTGTGAAAACTATGTTATTTCCTCCTTCTCAAGTTGGCAAAGCAGAAAAGGTGGTGGAAAGATCATGCAAAGGTGGTACAATGTGTCAAATGTGCATGTGAACTTCCCAACAGCATGAAAGCACTTCTTTTTTGTCAGAGCACGTGCAGAATCAATAAGAAAACAGAGCATGTGGGCCTGGATCACAGGGGTAACCACTTTTTTACCATTTTAATAGCAAGACAAAATGCTCGCGTTTTGTCCTGCTATAGATTCATCACATCCTTTGCATTGATCACATCTCTTTCCTGCAAGAGCTTGCCAGATGCTCCACCATATGATAGGCATAACAATAAAGGGGCAAGCCCTCATAATCAAGTTCTTGATAGAAAATGCCCTCAACCCTCAATGTCAAACCCTAATCCCTCAACCCTTAACTCTGATCCCTCGACCCTCAACCCTATCCCTAAACCCTTAACCCTCAATGTCAAATCCTAATCCCTCAACCCTTCACTCTAATCCCTCAACCCTAAACCCTATTCCTAAACCCTCGACACTATACCTTAAACCCTAATCCCTCAACCCTAACCCTAAACCTTGTCCCTAAACCCTAATCCCTCAACCCTCAACCCTAATCCATCATCCGTCATCCCTCAACTCTAATCTCTCATCCCTAAACCCTAAACACTATCCCTATTCCTAGACCCTCAACAGGCTCGATACTATACCTTAAACCCTAATCCCTCTACCCTCGACACTCTTATTTAACCGTAATCCCTTGACCATTAACCCTATCCCTCAACCTCAACCCTCAACCCTCAACCCTCAAATCTCAACATTAAACCCTAATCCCTCAACCCTTAACTCTAATCCCTCATCTCTCAAGCCTAACCCTAAACCCTAAACCCTCAACCCTCAACGTCAAATCCTAATCCCTCAACCCTTCACTCTAATCCCTCAACCCTAAACCCTATCCCTATCCCTATCCCTAAACCCTCAACACTATACCTTAAACCCTAATCCCTCAGCCCTCAACCCTAAACCTTATCCCTAAACGCTAATCCCTCAACCCTCAACCCTAATCTGTCATCCCTCAACTCTAATCCCTCATCCCTAAACCCTAAACACTATCTTTATTCCTACACCCTCAACAGACTCGATACTATACCTTAAACCCTAATCCCTTATCCCTAAACCCTCCAACCCTATCCCTAATCCTTATACCCTCCACACTCTACTTTAACCCTAATTCCTCGACCCTCAACCCTCAACGTCAAACCCTAATCCCTCAACCCAAAACTCTAATCCCTCGACCCTCAACCCTATCCCTAAACCCTATACCCTAAACCCTCAACCCTCAATGTCAAATTCTAATCCCTAAACCCTTCACTCTAATCCCTCAACCCTAAACCCTATCCCTAAACCCTCAACACTATACCTTAAACCCTAATCCCTCAACCCTAACCCTAAACCTTGTCCCTAAACCCTAATCCCTCAACCCTCAACCCTAATCCATCATCTGTCATCCCTCAACTCTAATCCCTCATCCCTAAACCCTAAACGTTATCCCTATTCCTAGACCCTCAACATGCTCGATACTATACCTTAAACCCTAATCCCTCTACCCTCGACACTCTTATTTAACCCTAATCCCTTGACCATTAACCCTATCCCTCAACCTCAACCCTCAACCCTTAACCCTCAACCCTCAACTCTCAACATTAAACCCTAATTCATCAACCCTAAACCCTAATCCCTCAAACCTAAACCCTATCCCTAAACCATCAACCCTCAACACTATACCTTAAACCCTAATCCCTATCCCTCAACCCTTAACCCTTAAAACTTAAACCCTATCCCTACACCCTCAACACTTGACACTATATCTTAAGCCTTAAACCCTCATCCCTAAAGCCCCAACCCTCAATCCTTAAACCTTCAACCCTAAACCCTATCCCTAATCCCTCTACCCTCGACACTCTAACCCTAACCTCAACATTAAATGCTAATCCGTCAACCCTAAACCCTAATCCGTCAACCCTCAACCCTCAACACTATACCTTAAACCCTAATCCCTCAACCCTCAACCCTAAACCTTATCCCTAAACCCTAATCCCTCAACCCTCAACCCTAATCCATCATCCCTCAACTCTAATCCCTCATCCCTAAACCCTAAATGCTATCCCTATTCCTAAACCCTCAACAGACTCGTTACTATACCTTAAACCCTAATCCCTTATCCCTACACCCTCCCACCCTATCCCTAATCCTTACACCCTCCACACTCTACTTTAACCCTAATCCCTTCAACCTCAACCCTATCCCTAAACCCTTGACCCTCGAAGCTCAACCCTCAACCCTCAACATCAAACCCTAATCCCTCAACCCTTAACTTTGATCCCTCATCTCTCAACCCTAACCCTAAACCCTAAACCCTAAACCCTCAACCCTCAACGTTAAATCTTAATCCCTCAACCCTTCACTCTAATCCCTCAACCCTAAACCCTATCCCTAAACCCTCAACACTATACCTTAAACCCTAATCCCTCAGCCCTCAACCCTAAACCCTAATCCCTCAACCCTCAACCCTAATCCGTCATCCCTCAACTCTAATCCCTCATCCCTAAACCCTAAATGCTATCCCTATTCCTACACCCTCAACAGATTCGATACTATACCTTAAACCCTAATCCCTTATCCCTAAACCCTCCAACCCTATCCCTAATCCCTATACCCTCCACACTCTACTTTAACCCTAATTCCTCGACCCTCAACCCTATCCCTAAACCCTTGACCCTCGAACCTCAACCCTCAACCCTCAACGTCAAACCCTAATCCCTCAACCCTTAACTCTGATCCCTCGACCCTCAACCCTATTCCTAAACCCTCAACCCTCAACGTCAAATTCTAATCCCTTAATCCTTCACTCTAATCCCTCAACCCTAAACCCTATCCCTAAACCCTCAACACTATACCTTAAACCCTAATCCCTCAACCCTAACCCTAAACCTTGTCTCTAAACCCTAATCCCTCAACCCTCAACCCTAATATGTCATCCGTCATCCCTCAACTCTAATCTCTCATCCCTAAACCCTAAATGCTATCCCTATTCGTAGACCCTCAATAGGCTCGATACTATACCTTAAACCTAACCCCTCTACCCTCGATACTCTTATTTAACCCTAATCCCTTGACCATTAACCCTATCCATCAACCTCAACCCTCAACCCTCAATCCTCAACATTAAACCCTAATTCATCAACCCTAAACCCTAATCCCTCAAACCTAAACCCTATCCCTAAACCATTAACCCTCAACACTATACCTTAAACCCTAATCCCTATCCCTCAACCCTTAACCCTTAAAACTTAAACCCTATCCCTACACCCTCAACACTTGACACTATATCTTAAGCCTTAAACCCTCATCCCTAAAGCCTCAACCCTCAATCCTTAAACTTTCAACCCTAAACCCTATCCCTAATCCCTCTACCCTTGACACTCTAACCCTAACCTCGACATTAAATGCTAATCCGTCAACCCTAAACCCTAATCCTAAACCCTCAACCCTTAACACTATACCTTAAACCCTAATCCCTCAACCCTCAACCCTAAACCTTATCCCTAAACCCTAATCCATCATCCCTCAACTCTAATTCCTCATCCCTAAACCCCAAATGCTATCCCTATTCCTAAACCCTCAACAGACTCGATACTATACCTTAAACCCTAATCCCTAATCCCTAAACCTTCCAACCCTATCCCTAATCCTTACACCCTCCACACTCTACTTTAACCCTAATCCCTCGACCCTAAACCCTTGACTCTTGAACCTCAACCCTTAACCCTCAATGTCAAACCCTAATCCCTCAACCCTTAACTCTGATCCCTCGACCCTCAACCCTATCCCTAAACCCTAAACCCTCAACCCTAATCTGTCATCCCTCAACTCTACTCCCTCATCCCTAAACCCTAAACGCTATCCCTATTCCTAGACCCTCAACGGGCTTGATACTATACCTTAAACGCTAATCCCTTATCCCTAAACCCTCCAACCCTATCCCTTATCCCTTAACCCTCATGATTAATAGCCTTGAACGTAAAAAAATTTAAGGGCAACATAACGCAAGCGCGTTATAACGCGCTTGCGTTATGTCAAACATGACAAACAACAGACTTGCGGTAAAGGAAAAATGCAAAGCAAAATAGAATGCGAGCGCATTATAACACGCTTGCATTATGTCTTACTTTGGGAATCCTAAGCCTTGGGCTTGGGATTTGCTTTGGATTTCCAACCCAAAGGCTTGGAGTGCCTTATGAATAGTCACAGACGTGTTTTTCTATATTCTTCAAAATTTCACATAATTTCGTTCGTGCTAACCCTCAGATTTGCACATGTTTCAAGGTCAAACAAATCAAACACTTGGGTAATGTTAGGCTTTCTCTTAGCTATTTGACGATGTGATTTTTTTCACATTTTAACAATGTTAAGCCTTTCATCTTTAATTTCTTTTGTTTGTGTGTCCATTTTTAGGCAAAAACCACTGTTTGGTTTTTTTTTCATTGTAAATTAACTATTCATTCAAATTTCAAAAAAAATACATATTTAGAAACTAGACTCCATTATACAAATATTAAAAAAATAAAAAAATAATTTTCAATTAGTTTTCAAAATTTATAGGGGTAGCACAGCCAAAATTCTATTTTTTAGGATGTGTCCACTTTGAAAATTAGTAAAAAATCAAATATTCATCAAAAAATTATCAGAAAAATTGGGCATAAACTACATGCTATTAGCTAATTTCTCACTGAAGTGATTTTAAAAATACCAAAAAAAAGTTGACCTTTTGAGGGAGCCACAAAACATGCTATGTTATGTTTTTTTGACAGAAACAACACCAATTTCTGTGGCTCCCTCTTTTGAACCCCTTAATCTATGCCATTTTCAAAACAAAATAGTAGTTTAGAAAGTAGACTCAGAGCACTACGAACATTGTTTTGGTTGCATCTCCAAATTTTGAGTGTAACTATGCTCAATTTCTCATCCAAGGCCAGTATTTCCTGATTTCAGAAAAAAAAAAGTGGCCACTTAAGACCCCTTTTTGGCCCCCCATCTTCCTGCACTTACCCTACAAACCCTTTTCATTTGATTAAATTTAGTTACAAGAAAGTCTATCAGCTTCAAGGATTAATTGTGGAAATTTTTAGGATAACACTAAATGGGTGGTTTTGCAAGTTTCTTTGGCAAGTTTTCGGATTCCCACTTGCCTAAATATGAGGTAATCCTAAGGCATTTTTGGATGGAATCCATATTAGAGCTAGAAATATTAACATCCTTTCCATCCAAATCTAAATATATTAGTCTAAATGTTAGCATTTTTTCATCCAACAAGTTTTTTCTCCATTGCCACTGTTTGGCCCATCATGATCTTGCACTCACCCTAAATGCAACTCTATTGTCCTTATGTTAGAAAAAGATGTCTTCTCCAAGTCAATAATTGAATGCCCAATCAAAGAAGTATAACCAAGAGAGGAATGATACTGAATTGCATCCAAAAGCCTTAAAGATGTGATGACATCATTTCCATCAAAGAGGAGAGATAAACCCTCAAATGTGTCCTCCAATTTTGATAAGTGAGACTCCACAAACAAGAATGAGATGTCTGATAAATACAAATCCCAATGAGGTGGATCAGGAAAATTGAAATGATCCTATTACAAATAATCAACTAAAGTAATGAGTGATGATGGAGCAGTGATCTCAATAAGACAAGGAGAAGCAAGAGAAGTTTGTGTGGTTGTTACATGGTACTTGGGTGCATTGCATAGTTGGGAGATGCCCTCTTGATGGGTTCTGAGGACCAAGTGTGTGTGTTCTAATTGTGGATTCTTTGTGTTCTTTTACTTATGTGAGTGTCATTTTTGTGATGTTGTAATGTATGATGTGCTTGTATTATATGTTTATCTTATGTACTCATTTTGTGTGTGTTTGCTTGATGTGTGTGGCTTGTGTATTTGAGATATGAATGTTTGGATTGTGTGTTCTTGTATGCTATTGATTTGTGTATTTGAATTGTTGTTTATATGTATGCTGGTTTTTTCTGTTATGCTGAGGTTAGGATTCATTTAGTATGGGATGCATGTAGTCCTATCTTGAGCATGGGTTTCTTAGTAAGACATATGGCATCACTTGGTGAGAACTTCTCATGGTATGTGAATAGTAGTTTCTTTGGATGTTGCATATGGCCTTGGATGTGTTGTACTAAGTCAAACCTTATAAGGTTAAAAGGACTTGTGATTTTTATTGATGGTCGTATTTATCTTTCTCATGTCCTTCCTTTCATATGTGTAACTAATTCTAGAAAGGATGTATTATGAGGTGTTGTGAAATCTTGGTTGTCTTAGGATAATTGTTTAGCATGTGCATGATGTTGTTGAGAATGTGCATTGTGAATTTGATTTCATGTATTTGAGATGCTTTGGATCTATGTTTTCTTATGTATGCTTATGAGTCAATAAAGAATGATTAAAAAATATAATCACTAGTGTTGTAATATGCACATCTTTGGATTATGGATGGATAATTCCTTGCCTTGACAATGCTTTCCCTGATCAATAGTAGGAGCTTGGGAGCTTAGAGGATTAGCTTGTAGAGTTGAGCTTGGATTCCTTCAGATATATTTATGATGTACATTGTTTATGACTGCTTGTATATGTGGTGGTTGGATTCATGGACTATTGTATTCATTATCATTGATGAGGGTTGTAGTATTTGACCCCTTATATATCTTGGTTATGTAATGATGTTATCTTTATTAATGAGACCTAGATATGTACTTGTGAGACTTTCATATTATTGAGATGTACTCGGTGGTACTTATTATTGTACTTTATGAATGGTACTTGTAACATTATCTTGTTGATCTTATTGGATATTACTTGCATGGTTTGCTTATGGGTGTATTATTTATATAATTGGAAGGAAATTTTCTAGTTGCATTTCTATAGTTGTTACATGCTTTCTTGGGTTTTTTCCAAAAAAGTTGCTCGGGTAAATCATTATCATCTTTAAGTGATTCATTTTTACTTTTTATTGTATTTTAAATTTTGTATTTTGTTAGCAAAGCTTTTCTCATAAACATTTATCAAGAAAATAGTAATAATTGGTCAAGGATTGTTATTATTTCCTTTCAATAAATTATATGGTATCAATCATCTCTTACCTCAATCTTTCTACAATAGTTGCATAACCATAGAAAAGTGTTATTACAATAAGTAAAAATGTACTGAGGCTTATATTAAAAAAATGTACCTTCACAATATCAAGGCAACAACTACTAACTTGAGAAATAAGGTCTTTAGCTATGGCAAAAATAAACAACCTTGAAGGAAATTTAAATCAACTTTCATGATCTTACACAAAAAAGCTAACCAAACTCAAATCCCTACCTAGAATAAGCAAATCTATGCCTGGAATAAGCAAATCTAAGAACCCTTCAAGAATAAGGCCTGAAATAAGAAAGGAAAATGTTAGAAACTAAAACATGGGATGGTCTTTCAAACTTTTTTGAAGTGTTTGAATGCTCCTTCACTCTAAGGGGAGGAACTCCATAAATAAACTCATAACACAAGACTTCTAAACTCCATATGTCTACCCAGAATCATGCTCCTTAATATGTCTACTAGAATAGACATATTTACATAAATATCTAGAAGAAAGCAAGGGCACTATTGCAAATCATTGAGAGAAAAGTAAGGGTTACACTAATATACCATTTCAAGAGGTAAGTAATCCAAGGTTCCACACATGGTTCGTCTTCTTATATATATAACATGCAACTAAGCTCTTATTGTTTTCTTGTATAGATCATATGTACATCAAATTTTAGTCAAAGTGAATATTACTTATGAAGGTTGTGCATAAATAGCCTACGCATTGATCATAATCATTTGAAGCTCTTTCACTCATGAATGTTATTCTATATTGTAGCACTGAAGGTTAAATACATACACTTAAAAATCTGCTATCATAATTACAAACATGCATTATAAATAATATGATTTTTTTCCTAGCTCCAACAGATTTACAATATACTCAATTTTATAAAATAAAAAATAAACTCTTTTGCATCATAAATAATATATGATTTTTTACCTAGGTCTAACATATTTATCTATTTGTAAGAGGAATATAAACATGGCATGTCTTACTATGTTCAACTTGAATATTTCAAGAGGCACTAAAAGTAAAGCTTGTACCCAATTCCTTTTCTGATTACAACACTCATAGTTGTGAAGATTTGCATACATGGTATCAAGGCTTCTATCCATTGGTTTTATTGCACAAAAACATTGTTATTATTGATATCTCTTTTGTTTAACACCAAATCCCATACCATATGCTTGATTGTGAGCATTTAATTTTAGTCCACTATTCACATTGTGTTTTTTGTTAGGAACAAAAAGGGACCAACTGTAACGTCAAAAAATGTCACCTTAGGGGCTTTTCCCTCATAAATTTTAGCTCCCGGGTCTTTAGTGTGCATTTAGGACATCTTACTTCATAATTTGGCATCCCGATGGAATGAACCCTAGGTATCATGGAAAATGGGGCCTAGGGGGACCCCTTGAGCTTAACCCAACACAAAATAGGGGGGAGGACTTAGGCACCCGCGTCCTAAACCTGCCCTATTTTGGGTCAAGCCCAAATTTTAGGTGTCAGTTTATGACCGTTATTTGGTCCCTAGGCTGACACGGTGAGTTTGAATTTACGAAATCTTGGAAGGAATGTTTGTAGTTGCATATAAAAGCATGTTTAGGCATTCATTTAGAGACTAGATGATAATTGTGATGTTTGTGCACTCTCAAGGTGATTCAAGGCTTTCATTGTGTTGTAAGAGCATATTTGTGTGGTTTATGTGTTTGTGTTTGCAGATTTGAGCATCTATTTCCTCATGGAATGAAGAGCATCTTCCTCCCATGAGATCTTCACTATAAGGTGACATTATATTGTGTTTTCATCATCATTTCCTTTGGTTTTTGCCTCTGCCTCACAAGGGCACGCACTCTTTATCTGACAACGGTGTTCAGAGACTTAAGTGCCCTCCAGGGCTTGACTGAGGCAAGCCTCTAAACACCACAACCCCCTCCCAAAATTTTCATGGTTGCAGGTTATAGGTTGAGGAGCTAGACAAAGTAAAGTTGCAGGAAGACATCTTGGAGTGTCAGAATTGTAGAACAGGAAGAAAATCTGCTCCCTAGACTTGGGCGCCCGCTCATTAGTCCTCCAAGTTCCATGATGGGAAAATCTCTGGAATAATAAGAAAGAGTTGCAAACTGAGTTCTCAGATCTGGACAAAAACACAGGCCTTGGACTTGGGCGCTCGCTCCTGTGTCCCTGACTTTTCCACCTCGGAGCCCCGAAAATAGGTACTCTATGATTTGACATTTTACATGCTTCTGCAAGAGCTTTTTTTGTATTTCATCAGTTTACTGTCGCATTTGCAAAGTTAGGGTTTTAATGGTCAATTAAGCATAAGAGAAGGAAAATTGATAATTAAACACCCTAATCCAAGTTTCCCTACATCTCACAGTGACCTAGGGTATGATAGTGCATTGCCACTAGACCCTAGGTCCCTGAATGTTAAGGGTGAAAGGAGGATTCAAACATCTAAACACTGAACATTAAACAATCCAAATTTTAACCTAAACACCAACATTCAATGCAAAGATTCTTGAGAGTTTCTACACAAAAAGATGTAATAGTTAGTAGTAGACATAGAGCTATCCCTATGGTTAAATTCATATTTTTGAATACAATAACCAAACCAACAACTCTTCCTAATTAAGTATTGCTGAAAATATTTCAACCTTTAAAGATAAAAATATGTTCCAACAAAAACCTTATAACATGTAACAGATTTAGATTTAAAGAGATGTGATAACCAGTAATTAATCAAAAATTACTAGCACAATAACATATAACATCAAACAAAATTCTAGAAATATTGTTAATAATACTTAAAGTTATCATTAGGTGTGTGCACCAAGATGGGGGGCCAAAAAGTGGCCAAAAGCTATTTTGAAGCAAAATATGTTATAACGCACTAGCATTATGCCTCGGGGTGACTCAAAAATCTTGAATCATAAAGTCAGTGTGTTATATTTGCCTTAAACACACAAAGCACTCTCTTTTTTGAATTTATAACACATGTATGTTGTAACACGCACACGTTTCATTTAAAGTTGCTTTGGAAGCCCACCCTTAGGGTTGGATTTGGCTTGGATATTTGAGTCAAAGGGTTGGGCGTGGATGTAATGTGTCTAAAGATGTGTTTTGCATAAAATATGAAAAAATAAGTAAATGTCAAGTGTTCTCTCCATCAAGTTTGCACATTTAAAATATTATTCTAAAAAATACTGCAATTACATCAAGCTATCTCTTACCTTACTAACCATGTAATTTTTTCTACATTTTGAATACATTAATGTTTTGATCTTCAATTTCTTTTGCTAGTGTCTTCATTTTTGTTTGAAAACCTATGTATAACTTTTTTTTGTCATTTTTTATACACTCGTTTAAGTTTGAAATAAATTACATTTTTCATTCTAGATTCTATTCTATATACATTAAAAAAATGATTAGTTTTCTCAAAATTAAGGGGGGAGCATGCTTAGATTTTTTTGTTTTTTAGGATGTGTCCACTTTGAAAATTAGTAAAAAATCATATATTCATTAAAAAATAGTAGAAAAAAATATGGAATAAACTACGTGATGTTAGCCAAACTTTCCATCGAAGGGATTTGTAAAATATTTTTTTTAAAGTCAATATTTTAAGGGGAGCACACTTGACGATGTGTTATGTTTTTCTAACAAAAACAAACCCACTTTGTGTGCTCCCCTTATTTGGCCCTCTTAATCTTCACCATTTAAAAAAAAAACAATAGTAGTTTAGAAACTAGATTCTAAGCACTACTAATATTGTTCTTGTCACATCTTGAAATTTTGAGTGTGGGTATCTTGAATTTCTCGTCTAAGATTAGCTTTTCTTGATTTTGATAAAAAGTGGTTGCTTTTGACCCCCCATTTCCATGCACATACCCCATTATAAGGTAATCGATAAAAAACTTCCACAAATAAAAATAATCTATGGATTTCTTAGAACAATCAAATCCATTAAAATCAAAGGTTTGGTATATAAAAATTTAAGATTGAAATAGCTAGTATGGTGATATGTAATACCTAATGCATTATGCAGCAACCATTTTGATTTAATTTCAATCCATCTTTGTTGGCCAACGCCTTTTTGTCCAAGAATAAAAAACAAATTGTGTTATCAATAAAACATGTAAATAGTAAAAATATATAGATATTGTTGTTTTTTGCATAGATCTCGACTGTTAGAAACATGAATTAACCTACTACATTAAGTTGTTAGAAATGTACACTAACCTTCTAAATTTGGGAGATGTGGCATTGGATGGTGAACATACACTAGCATTCAGATTGAGAAATGCATAAAGCAATTAGTACTTTGTTTTTAGGAAAATCTTGCTAAAACTTCTTCAAATGGTGGAAAGTAGAATGATTATGATCATTACATATGCATAATGCCTCTTTTTTTCTTGTTTGGACTTTTATTTATTTTTTGTAGTTTTTAATACTGCAAGAATTTGGCATTTTGTGGAGTTTGAAAATGTGCACATGGATTTGGCACCAAAATCATGAAATTTTTTTTAGAGATTTTGGTGCTATTAGAAAAAGTCGGTTTGAGTGCACTTGAGGTGCCATTTCCACACAATAGATTTCTTCTTTAGGACATAAATATTTTGACTCACAAACACATCTTGAAAGTCACCTAAAGAAATGAATTTGTAGACAATAAAACAAAATTTTGAGCTCAGTATCTTTTAAGTAGACGTATTTAAGATACATATTCTAGTTTATTAGATTTTTTTCACTTTTCAAGTTTCTCTCTCACACACAATCATCTCAATCACCGAGAGCTTTCAAACCAAACTAAGCTATATAAGGTAGGGTGCAGGGGTTCAAACGAAAGAAATCTAACCCTCTAGTATAGGGGTCGGCCAACCAACCCACCCTATAGATAGTAGGGGCACACCCCCCTCCTTGTAGTTATAGTAGGGCTCTAGTGATTCATTCGAGTGATTATGAAACCCCCATTATTAGCCGATAGGCTATATGTAGGGGAATTTAATTTGGCCGGAAATTTTAGATCACTAGATTTGTTCGATAATCTGATGATCATATCAACTGAGTTTAATTTGTCGAGCACATTTCACTGTCTTTGTTAAATGACATGGTGGGTGACTGACATGTCATTTAAGACTTTCACGGTGGACAACTGTGAAACTTTCCTGTACGTCGACCAGTTGGTCATCAACTCCATGGCCAAATTCGCCAGTTTTGTGGATGCCAGATGGCCAGTATTTTATCCTCACCTGTTAACTTTTATTGAGTACTAGACATATCAGAGAAGGTAGACGGATAGGTTTGACCACATTGATTGTCTCATTTTATTTCTTTTTCACATCACTGCTCGCCTCCATACTACCTTAGGTGGTTGGGTCACTGTTGATTTTGGTGGGTGTTTTGATGAAGAAGGCCATTCTAGGGGGAATATACGAGGGGCAATTCCAGCTTATAACCATGGCTTTGCAAATTATTAGGGATTTTGACTTTAATCATAAACCTTGGTTTACCAATCCAAATCCATTCATAAACTTGAATAGTAGAATATTCTTGTTTGTCACTGTCCATTCTTAATGCATTCATTCAAAAATTAAGACAAAAACTGCAACAAAACGCATATGACAAAACTCTGTTTTAACCTCATTTAGCTCTGTGCCTATCTCATGTACATATGAAAACTTTAATTCTTGATACAAGGAAGAACCCTCTGAAAAATGGCCCATTGAGTTTTTTAGTGAGTAATGTGAAAAGGAACAATGTTGTGGCTGATGATGTTATCATTATGAATGTTGTTGCCAACGTTTTTTATTGTGTTCACAAAAAGGCAAACTTTTTTTGGGTATCAAAAGTCCTCCATCAAAAATTTTGGGCTTTCAATTCACAAAGCACAAGATGAAACCTCTCGATGTTGGGCTTAAGTATTTCTTGATTTAGTTATGGGGTATTGCATGCATAAACAAGAATGTCGTGGCGTTGGAGATGAGTTGTTTATGGGTTTTGTCTTATCAGTATTCTATTGACATGTCACTTGGTATCTTTTAATTGGAATGGTGGATTGGCAACAGTTGTTGTGCTATGCTACTCGGGCTCTCATGGCATGTGCCTTGGTGGCACCTACTCATTGCAAGTGTTGTGTCAAATACTTCACAGATGTAGATATTTTGATTTTGTTGCTCCATCACAACTCAAAGTCCTTTGTATTGATTTGAATATGCATGTAAAGTCTAAAATAATTTAGAAAGTAAGACAAATCTTATATTATATAATTTGAAATTATATTAGTGGGAAATGGGAAGACTTGTTGCCAAGAAACCATAAACCATAAATCTATTTTATCCTTAGTTTTTGTGAAATCAAAATTTGTTTGTATTTAAGGTAACGAAACACACCATGTACCTCTAATCTAATCTAATAATAAGAAATTGGTAGACACAAGGATTGATTTTAACCTATCGGCAAATTCATTGCACTAAACTTCATGCAACTGCTAGTTATAGTAGTGAACCACATTCATTCAGAGTGAACGTTATAGGATTCTTTCCTCTACTCACGTTAAACCCACTAAATTGTCGTATTGATAGTAAGGTTGGTTCACTGGGACGAATCATTCTACCCCCATTGATAGTAAGGCACTTCGTCTGTGTTCTGAATTCTGCACTTCATTCTGAGATCCAAAGCTTAGATTCATTCATTCATTTCACCGCGTAAGGGTTCCCCGTAGATTCTGAGATTCATTCATGTTTTCTCAATTCCGTTTGTTCCTTTAGCGCTGCGTATGAATAATCACATAACTATAAGAGTAGGGATTCTCTCTTCTCATTCGGCCATTCATTCTTCAATGATTCATTTGCAGTTCAAACATACATTTGAACATTCTCTTGGGGGGCGCCCCCCTCCATCTATAGGCCAGTATCAAGAGATTCATATTGAAACGGGCTAGTTCATTCCGGCTGAGCTAGGAAGAAGAGGAAAAGGAACCGAACTTGATCGACTCGACTTCAATTGAGTTAGGGCTCAACTTTGAGTTACCCTTCATCCAAGGGCTTTAGTCATAGCCCCACTTCATATCATAGGTGGGATAATGAGGGAATCATGGCTGGATAGAATCTCACGATCAGGATGAATCAATCCATGAATTAGGGAATGGAGGACGAGTGCATCAATGCCCGAGAGAGGGAATAGGAATCTAAGGGCAAAGGAGTGATCCACCAATAGAGGGGTAGGAACGCTCCCCCTTATTCCCTCCCCCACTATTATAGTTGTTGGAGGTAGAAGAGTACTATAGAAAGTTGGGAAGGTCTTCCCTCTATGCAGGAGGGGAAGCAACTTGAATACCTCTCCTCTAAGGTGAGTTGGTTGTGCTCCACCAACCTACTATCACTTAATCCCTCTACTAATATTTGGGGACTACCTCGCTCTACCCTAGCCCTATTATAGATAGACGGGGAGAGCACAATTGCAGTATAGTAGAGTGACCTCTCCACCTATAGTTGTTATACCTGGGAAGGAGGCACAAACACTTAACCGACCGAGTAGGGGTGCCCTACTATATTATAATTCCCTAAAAGTTATAGTATAGTAGGGGCAAATGAGTTATATATAGTAGGGGTGAACAAGCAGGTCGAGGGGACCTTAGGGCCAGGACTCCCTTCTACCAAACAAAGAGAACCCCTAAGGCACTCAATCGCCTCTTCCCCCTCCTCTAAGGTGAGTTGATTGGGATCGACCAGCAACCACCTCTACTAATATAGTTCTGGGGACTATAGATGTGGTTCATTTATATTGCATATGGAATATAGATCATAGATCATATCTATATGCCCTACAGGGAGGGATTTGTTTTGGGTTTCCTTCTTTCAATTGTTTGCCCTACTATGCTATAGGATTTTCTTGGGCCCAACACTTCAACTATTAAAGGGTGGGGGTTTGAGATGGGCCTAGGAGGAGTCTAGTATAGTAGGGCTCTCTTCCTATGCGAGTGCCCTATTTTAACTATAGGATGCAAAATGGGGGGCTATAGATGTGTGAATCTACTCTCTACACTAGTATAGAGGTAGCGTTCCACCTACTATTAGCTATAGATGCAGATGAGCCATTATATCAACACAAGTACTTCAATGGCTCCACTTGTTCAAGGAAGTGTCTGTCAGTTGTCTTCAACTATAGAAAGTCAAATATGAACTATAGATGTGGAGGAGTAGCTCTTCAACGAGAATTATGTTAGCTTGAGTAAGGATTTAGCTCATCTAGGGCTCGCCTCTAATTGGTCTCCTCTAGGTGTGTAGGTAACTTATGTCCAATTGCTTATGTTCTAACCTATGTTCACTCTTGCCTCTATGTCTTCTGGGGACATCCTCTTTTTCGCTTGTCCCGCCCCCGATGAATGCCCGCTGGTGGACCATTAACATCCTCTGAGATCATGAGTGATCACTAATATGAAGAGAAATTGGCAGGTAAATCACTTGAAAGAAAACCTTCATCTACTATAACTATGAGGGGGTGGGGGGAGGATATAATTATGCTTCTCTCGATTAGCTTTAAGGTAAATAATTCATTCATTTATGGCTCTCATTTCATTAGTAAGGGTGAGATGTGAAACCACCCTTAAGTCCAAAAATGAAGGGACCCTTACTCTCAAGGAGGGTTCATGCTAATACATTACATGTCCGTTAAGATAAAATGTATGTGTGTGGGAGGGGGTTCGGCCTAAAGAAAATGTCTCCTTGTCTCTTATGGCCTAGTGCTCAACAACTAGTTGCTTTAAGATTCAAACTAGCCCAACACCACTGACCTTGTGACACAATGATCAACCTAAAAGAAAAACAAGATTCATACTAGTTCAACACCATCAATCATTCGTAAAGAAAAAATACCAGGGGAGGGGGAAAGGGCGTAAAGAAAAATGGAGAAAATCTATACTATACATCACATGTCAGGCATTGGATGCCCCCCAAGAAGAGGGGCCCTTAACGAAGGAGTTCGTACTCAAGGGGAGGGGCTTTGCCCCCCAATGTTTGTGTGGGGGAGGGGGTTTGTCAGTCATAAAGAACAAATCTATACTATACGTCACATATCTCCTCCCACCTAATTGGGGGTGGGGGAGGGGGAAAGGTCGTAAAGAAAATCTATGTGAGTGGGGGAGAGGGTTCAACCTGTCTAAACAAAATGATTCTGGGGTGGGGCCATCCCTAAAGAAAATGTCCCCTTGTGACCCGAAGATCAACCACAAGGATTCAAAATGGTTCACTTATTTCCACACCACCGGCCATTGAACATTAAGTAAAAATGACTTCCCCCCTCGAAATGCCAAAGTGTCTCCAAAGCATGTTTTTAGTGTAGAAAAATGTTTTGCATCAAGTTGTATACATTACATGCCCTCGTCACATTGTCCTAGATTTTTTCAAGGGGGAGGGGGAAAGGCATGCCTAAGGAAAATGTGGGGGTGTGGGAGGGGAAAAGGCTCAATCAGCCATAAAGAAAAAATGGATGGGGGAGGGGGTTGTTGGTACCCAAAATAACCACAATCCAAAACCCTAAAACATAATCCAATCACTTAGGCCATGGGTGCTATCAAGGTGATTGGAAAGAGGTTTATCAACAAGATAAGAATGATTTTGGCCAACTAATTGTTAGAAATGAAGGTGAACAACTATAGAATGGAAATCTGATTTAAACTATTATAACTCTAGTGTAGAACCAAATGGAGATTATAGAAAATCAAATTAGCAATACTCAGAAATAAAGGAACATAAGAACTAAACACATAACATAGTGTTTATGTAGAGAAACCCTTTCCAAAAAAAACTTCAAACAAGAAGAGATGTACTAGTCTGTATTAACTTCAATAGAGTTTACAATACATCACTAACAACCTCATCTTTAGTCTTCAATCCAGCAACACCTATTTTTCAGTCTCAACTCTCTACAACACCCCAACCATAATACAATGCCCTCATTAAAAGAGTGTTGTCATCTAGGGTAAAAAACTCTAACATAACTTCTATAGTCAGATACGTCACCAACTGATGAACGGTCCAGATTGACTTACGAAATTACAATATATTACAAGGTAATTTTCTATAAAACAATCCTTCGAGGGCATTGCCCCCAAACCACTGCTAGGACCCCTGTTAGGCACTGGGATCCAAATGCGGCTGAAACAAGACCATTGCTTGGTGAATAAATCTTCCCTTGTGGAAATTTACAAACAACATTAGGAGTAATTAATTACATAGGATTTACAAGGTTTATGGCACCTTAATCCTAACATTCTCCCACTTGACATCATACATTGTAAATTTATCCATAGGAAAACATAAAATAATTAAGCACTAGAAACAAGGCCCATGACCTTCTTGCACCACGTAAACTTCTCTATGCTCACAGGATTAGTAAGTGAATCTGCAACATTCGCCTGAGTGTCAATCTTCTTCAGCTGAATCTATCCATTAAAAATCAATTCACAAACAAAGTGGTACTAAACATCCACATGCTTCATCTGTGCATGATACATAGGATTCTTGGCCAAACATATCACACTTTGGCTATCACAGCCAATCTAAATAGTCCTACAATCAAAACCAATACCTGAACACAATCTCTGTAACCAAACTACCTCCTTAAAGACATGGGTAGCTGTCATGTACTCTGCTTAAGTGGTCAACAATGCAATTGTATGCTGCCTCTTACTCATCCAACTCATTGCTCCTCCAAACAGAGTAAATACATACCCACTCGTGGACCTTCGACTGTCTAAGTCACCTTCCCAATCTGCATCAACATAACCATGTATGTCCAATGCCTTTTCCACACTGTTAGTACTAGAATAAACTAAATAGTAATTAGAAGTACCGGCCAAATATCTAAACACCCTCTTTGCATAATTCCAATGTTGTCTACCAGGGTTAGACGTAAACCTACTCAAATGCTTGGGCAACATATGGTCTAGTTCAAACCATTGCATACATCAAACTTCCTACAACACTAGCATATGGCACCTTAGACATATCCTCTAAATCATCTTCATTCTTAAGACACATATCTAATGAAAGCTTAGTACCAATCGGAAAAGGAATTCTAAATGGATTGTGATCCTACATACTAAATCTATTCAGAATAGTATCAACATACTTACTCTGCGATAACCAAAGCTTTCCATTGACCTGATCTATTTTGATCTCCATCCCCAAAATATATCTGGTTGCTCCCAAACCCATCTTCTCAAATGCACCTGAAAGTTGGACTTTCAACTCATTGATCATACCCTTAGTGCTACTAAAAAATAACATATCTTCCACATACAAGGCGATAACTAGTATATGATCATCAATACATTGAATGTAAATACAGTGATCCTCTTCACTTCTAATAAAACCCAATTTCAAAACAAAAGAGTCAAACTTCTGATACCACATTTGGGGAGATTGTTTAAACCATAAAGTGACCAGTTTAATATGCATACCCAATGTTCTTTCCCTTTTACCTTAAAACTTGTAGGTTGTTGCATGTAAATTTTCTCTTCCAAGTCTCCATGCAAAAAAGTTGTTTTAACATCGATTTGCTCAATCTCAAAGTCATTAGCAGGAGAAATAGATAACAAAAACCTAATCGAGGATAATTTAGCAATAGGAGAGAATATTTCAACAAAGTCAACTCCCTATCTCTAGGAGTAGCCCTTGACCATCAGTTTGGCCTTGTACTTTTCCATTGAATCGTCTGCTCTAAACTTCTTCTTGAAGACTCACTTATATCCGATGGTCTTTCGACCTTTGGGCAAACACACAAGATCCTAGGTGTCACACAATTCTAATGTCATCATCCCCTCCAACATGGCATGCTGTCAAGACTCACTATCAACTGAATCTATAACCTCCCTGTAAGATCTAGGTTCATCATCAATACTTAACAAAGCAAATATACAACATAAATCTGGTGGGCTATACCTATCAACTATATTCCATTGTCTTGTGGATCTTCTGTGAATAAGAGTAAGAGGCTCTTCTTATTCTTGAGCTTTCTCAACTTCTTCTTGGTTATCTTCCCCAACCTCTTTAGTTTGCTTAGTAACCCCACTTGAACCCTCTTCTTCTTCTTCTTCATCCTCCTTATCCTCAAATCCATCTCTATGTTCTTCCAAAGGTGCATCTTCCTGCTTAATCTCAAAGTGCACTCTCCTTTCCTTATATTTTTCTCTTGGTTGTTCAGATTCTGAAATAACATTAAGTAATCTGAAAATGACATCTCTAGAATAGATAATCTTATGGGTTAGTAGATTCCAAAGCATATAACCATTAACATTATCATCATACCCAATGAAAATGCACTTTTTCAACTTTTGGGTCCAACTTAGATCATTTTTCATTAGGCACATGAACATAAGCCTCATAGACAAATACCTTTAAATGAAAAATAGAAGGTTTCTTACCTGTCCACACTTTACAAGGAGTTGTTTCAAGAGCCTTTCAAAGAGATCTATTCAACAAGTAACAAGTAGTACTCACAACATTTGCCCAAAAGCATCTATTTAACTGTGAACCACCTAAAGCATACTTTTGGCTCTTTCCATAATTATTCAATTCATCATTTATGCCACTCCATTTTGTTGTGGAGTATATGGAGTAGTCTTATGTCTAACAATTCTTGCATGCTTACATAATTCATCAAAGTCCTCAGAACAATATTCTCCTACATTGTCAAATCTCATAATCTTTATTTTACAATTTGATTGCTTTTCAACAAAGGCTTTAAATTCCTTAAAATTAGTGATTACTTCATATTTATGTCATATAAAATAAATCCATGTAAATCTTGAGACATCATCAATGAAGGAAACAAAGTATCTAGATTTTTCAATTGATTCAACATCCACAAGACCAAATACATCTTAATGAATAAGTTCCAATTTATTCTTAGATTTATAACTGCCTGAAGGAAATAGGTTTCTATTATGTTTTCCAAACACAAAATGTTCACAGAAATCAAAACTCTCATCAGAATAAGATAAACCGTCTAACATTTTTTTATTCAAAATGGTTTTTAAATCGGTTTCACTTATGTGGCCCAATCTGTGGTGCCACAACATACAAGTATTTTCATATTTTTCAGTTACATTGATAGAGTTATAAACAATAGTGTCTTCTAGCTTAAATAGAGTCCCCTTCCTTGTCCTTCTTTCTATCACCAGACTTCCTTTGAGCAATCTGCACCATGCTTATCAAATGTTACATGCATTCCAACATCATTCAAATTAGAAACCGAAATCAAATTCCTAGCTAAACTTGGAATATGTAAAATACCAAAGAGGGTTTTCATCTTCCCATCACTAACATACAACTATACCTTGCCTCGACCAATGATAGGATATGACCCATTTCCACCAAGGTATACCTCACCTCCATCATACTTCTCATATGTGGAAAACCATTCTCTATGAGGATTCATATGATAGGAGCAACCTGAGTCAATCAGCCATTGTTCATTAGACATAACACTGCAAGAAGAAATCAAAACATCATCACCTAAATATGAGGACTTCTTTGTGGAGGAATCATTTGAACTACTTTTTATTTTGGCATTCCTTCTTCACATTTTGGGCCCCTTTCTGCAGTTCCAACACTTCACTATGTTTTTTTCTTGAGAGTCTTAGATATGCCCTTAGAGTTGTCCTTGGGTCCCTTTTGATCTCCCTTTTGACCTCTTTCCCTAGACATTCCTCTAACATGGAGTGTATCCTTTGAACTATCCATAGCCTTCTTTCTCATTTCCTCTGCCAACAGAGTTGCAACAAGAGCATCCAGTTTCAAATCTTCAAGATTAGCACTAATAGCAAGGATAAAGTTTTCCCATGACTTAGACAAAGAACAAAGTAACATGATACATTTATCTTCTTCATCTATCTTAACATCAACAGAAGCCAACTGACTCAAAATCAAATTAAATGTGTTCAAATGCTTTGCTATCGAATCACGCTCCTTCATTTTAAGTGAAAATAACTTTCTTTTCATATAAAGTTTGTTTACCAAACTTTTGGCTTGGTAGATCTTGTTAGGAAAGGTGTTTCAACCTTGCAACTACAAAATGTTACTATTCTTCCCAGTTTTGGTCTTTTCAAATACCCTTTATCTTGAAGAATGGTTTAAAACCTTTAAAGTTTCAAAAGGGGCTAAAAATGGCTGGGCTTACTATATTTAATAATTCTACAATTGAGCTTGGATGTACCCAAAATTTTCTCAAAAGGTGTGGAACTACCAATTAAACATCTTGGGTGAGTTTTGACTCAAGATCATACCTAGATTGCAAGATATTAAAGTTTTCATTTTTGAAACTCCTAGAAAATGTTTTGAACTCAGATTTGAGGCACTTAGAGGTCCCTAAATACCCCTACATTTGTTGTAATTAGAGAAGAGTGTTATATCTTGATAGATCTCTTCACGAGCTTTCCAACGCATTGAACGGTTCATCAATCGGACACCCGGATCAAAAATTATGACCTCTGGAAGTTGGGCCTCCTGATTTGGGAAATGTGAAAACGTGTTGGACACTTAAAAGATTTGTAAAGGGGAGAGTTACACATGTTGGTGTTTGATTTGACACATCATAGGGCATCTTTGATTGGAGATAATTTGGGCACCACTTTTGGGTGGTTTTTGGCTCATGGTTTTGTAATTACCATTGACGATTTACTATATTGTATCTCCTATATATCAAGAGCTTGAGATGGAGGTTGTGTGTAAGAGTCTTAAATAGATGTTGAGTTGCCTCCAGATCTATGGTTGCTTATACTCCTTTGAAAGCTTTCTCTGCAAATATATTGTAATCTTCTTGATTCCTGAATAATATATTAGGCGGCTTTGGAGTGTGGGGTTTTTCTCCCAAAAGTGTTTCCCCACATAATTATTATGTTGTGGTATGACTACTATTTGTGTTTATTTATGTAATTGTTGTAAAGATCTAAAAAGTTCTACATATCTCTCCCCTCAAGATTAGAGTAGGAAGTTGTTCCACTACCTTAGCTTCCTTACAGTTCTCACCCAACCATTTCCATAATGTAAATGTGATCTTTTCTTCAGAGACATTAAGTATGACAGAATCTGCAAGACACAAGCAGATTGTACCCTGTGCTTTTTCTCCATCTTGTCCCACTCATATTGACTAATTACATCGGGTTTCTTTTCTTTTGTCGCAGACAACCATTGATCTATTTCTTCAAGTAGATCCTCCATTTTCAACTTCCATGCCTCAACCTATTCCATTGAATTTTTTGATATCCAATCGGGATGAGGATGTAGCCATGGATTCTACACAAAATCTGCAAAACAAATTCAACTAGAACTCCCACTACAGCTCAAAAACCTTCACACTTCCACCCAAGACACAAAACTAGTTAGGCTCTGATACCAAATGTTAGAAATGAAGGTGAACAACTATAGAATGGAAATTTGATTTAAATTGTTATAAATCCAGTACAAAACCAAATGGAGATTATAGGAAATCAAATCAACAATACAAAGAAATAAAGGAACAGAAGAACTAAACACATAGCACAGTGTTTACATGATGAAACCATTTCAGGAAAAAAAGTCACACAAGAAGAGATGTACCAATTTGTATTAACTTCAATAAAGTTTACAACACATCACTAACAACCTCCTCTTCAGTCTTCAATCCAACAACACTTATTTTTTAGCCTCAACTCTCTACAACACCCCATCCATAATATAATGCCCTCATTAAAAAAGTGTTGTCGTCTAGGGCAAAAACCCTAACATAACTTCTACTATCATATCTGCGACCTAATGATGAGCGGTCCAGATTAACTACGAAATTACAATATTTTACAAGGCAATTTTCTTTAAAAAAATCCTTTGGGGGCACTACCCCCAAACCCTCGCTAGGGGGCGACATCACCCCCTGGACCCCCCATCAAATATTAGGATCCAAATGCGGTTGAAACAAGATCGTTTCTTGGTGAATAAATCTTCCCTTATGGAAATTTACAAATAAACATTACGAGTAATTAATTACATAGGATTTACAAGGTTGATGGTACCTTATTCAAACACTAATAGGAGTGGGTAAACTCCTCTTCACTTTAAGCTCATCTAGTCTTATGAGGGTATTCTTGAGGTATCCCTAAACAAGGATTGGAAATCATAAAACACTATCAAATTTACTTCATTGCAGCAATACCCAAATTGTTGTTTCAATCCCTAATGTTGTCATTGAACCGAAATAGGCTTGTTGCACTTTATAACCTCTTATTTAAGCTGATAAAATACTCTTGCTGGTATGCACTTGGGATTTATAGAATATTGTTTTGAAAGGATCACATATTATATTTCCCTGGTTATAATGCAAAATCACACAAGGCATACAGATGTAACTATTTCCATTACACATTGGATGGATTTGTTCAATTTTAAATGGTTTGGGTGATCAAACACCTCTCAAACTGGTGCCTATTCAATAGGTAATAGAGTCTACAAATTATTAAAGGGGAAACAGTAAGTAAATAGTTGAGGTTGCCTATCTGAAATACCCAGCTGCCTAGAACTTGAAATCATAAAATAAACATTCTTATTTATCCATTCCCACAATGCATTCATTTATATGTAAAACTGAAATGATCATTACAATTGTTACAATGTATTATGGACCTATCAAATACTTCAAATCGGTGAATAATTCACACCACAAAACGTGGTAAGAGAAACCCTGTTGTGATTTTGAAATTTCTTGAATAAACACATGCAACAATGGAGACATTCAAATCTAATAACAATTTATACATTAATACATTCATACAATTTCATTCACTATCCCTGAAGATCTACAACTATCAGTGTTTCAAAACCCTAGCCACCCTGCACACAAGTCATCTAAAAAATACCAAAACTATCAACCCTAAATTCATCCTCAAAAAATGTATATATACCTCAACCTTCAATGCCCTCCTTGGGCGTGAACCACCTACCTAGTTGTTTCAACATTAATGCATTCAACCCCCTCTGGCACCCAAATAACACATTTGGTTTTGTTCAAATCCATCTACCACACATTAACTGCACAACATTCAGATCTGCAACAATCACCTGGTGTGTCGCTTCCCATCTCGGCATTGAAAGGCCCTTCATACAAAATGTTTCCCACTAGATCTTATCTCCCTAAACCAATGGTTTTGTGAGCTTATCCTTTTTTTTGCTGAAACTTGATGAGTTCTATTGACATGTAGTAGTATGGTGCATTTGCTGAAAGTCGATGGTCATGAATTATTAAAAGTGTGTGTGATTGCACCACGTGTTTGACTATTGCATTATTATCCACCTCAAACATATCGGGCACACAGCTACCTCAACACCTAACACTTGGCACATTTTCGCTTTATAGGGGGTTGTTGGGCTCATTTCTTCTTCGACTTGTAAAAATTTCCCACGTGGAGTGATACCTTCAACTTGATGTGACGAGCAATTATTTGAATCAAAGGAACAAAAAGATCAAGGAAACTTAGGATATACATGAAATAAACATTTAAGTATAAGTGACATTTACATATGGACATTTACTTCCTTATACTTTAAGTTATATTTCATGTATATAGTTTCATGATGTTTGAGAGTGGTTTCATATCTTTAGGAGTTATAATGCAAATTATAGGATTTGGAGGCTCTCGTAAATTTCAAACTTAGTCAAGTTTTAGGGGAAATAGCACCAAACACACAAAACAAGGTGAATACACAGAGACCTCCATTAAGATATTTGATGAATTGACATGATTTTGCAAACTTGGGAACCAAAACATCTGGGTCCCAACACTGGTTCTAGTTGGCAACATTTGCCAAACTTGCGACAACGAGAATCCAAAAGATCTTTGGGGTAGACCAAAAAGGAAAAAAAACAACACAAGACAAGAAACAAACACACCATCATGACCAATGGGGATCAAGACTGCTCAAAGTAAAAACATAAAAGATATAACTTGATTCATCACTCAAAATTTAAAGGATCTCATTACTTACAAGTAATGTTTCAAATGTTGTCCATGAACAAGCAACTCCATGCGTTCCCCTTCTACATTTCTAATATAAAAGGTGCCATGACCGGATCTTTCATCAATTTGATAGGGGCCTACCCATAGCGCTTCAAAATTCCCATGCTTTCCCTTATCCTCAGACTTAGTGTTCCATAAAATAACCAAGTCACTAATCCAAAAACACCTCTTATAGTTCTTGTGTTGAACAAATGTTTAACCTTCTGCTGCAACAATAAATTTCTATCATGTGCAGCCATTCTAACTTCATCCAATTCTATTAACTCATGCATTCTCAAGGTCAAAGCATCATCTCCATCCTCTCCAATTCATTGCAACAATTTATACACAAGTAATTCCAATGAAATTGGCATTTTAGCCTCTGATCCATACACAAGCTCAAATAAACTTTTACCTATAGCACATTTATAAGTGATCTAATCAACCTAAACTACATACTTCAACTTGTCATCCCACCTCTTTTTTTTCACATCCAGAGTTCTTTTTATGATATTCATGAGACTTTTATTACTTGACTCAACTTGTCTATTACTTTGCAGATGATATAGCAATGTATGGACGAGCTGTATCCCATACTTAGAACTCATACTCAAAATGTCTTGAGACCTAAAACTCGTGTCATTATCTACAACAATTCTGGATGGCATGCCAAATATGGTTATTACATTGTTCAAAAGGAAGTCAATTACCACCTTGGACATGGCATTGCGAGTTGGGACAACCTCAACCCACTTGGTGAAATAGTTTGTTACCACCAAGATCCATTTGAATCCATTACTAGATCTTTCTTGTATTTCCCCTATGAAATCAATGCCCCACTATTGAAATGGTGCCTCAGTTGTAACACTCATAAGGGGAAGAGCACCATCAAAGTTTAACTTACCTAAAAACTTTTCACATGCATCACATTTTTTGATTTGTTTTGCAATATCCTTTAAGAGACTCGGTCACCGATAACCTGCCCTAATAACCTTATGCGTTGTGTTTTTAACATGGAAGTGTCTACCACATATCCCTTGATGACAATCTTAAATGATTTTCTTGGATTGTTGTTGATCCAAACACTTTAACAACAACCCCTCATGATTTCTCCACATTAAAACACCTTGAATCAAAACATATTTCTAAGACTGGAGCTTGAGTGTCCTTTGCTAAATCACATTCATGCATGCAGTAAAACACACGTTTGTCAAGTAAAAGATGATATCTCTATACCACAAATTATCCATTAATTCATAGGGAAAATTAGAAAGGATTGAATCAATATTATTTACTTCAGCTGCATCTAAATTAGCATCTGTCATCAATTTTTGCCAAACCTTGCTCTCTAACTAGATTAGTGACCTGTATGTCCATGTCATATTCTTGGATCTTGTTGATTCACCTGCATCTTCTCCCAGAAACTTCCTACTACATAAAAATGTCCTTCATAGTTGAATGAGGCACATATGCAATAGTCCATGCACCCAAGAGGTAAGATCTAAATTTTTTATGGCTTTGACTAAAGCATAAGCATGCTTTTCCATTGTATAATAATTCAGTTAAGCATCTTGTAAGGATTTACTAAAAAATCCAATGGGATGCTCATATCCATCATTGTTCTTTTGAAAAAAAAACAACACCTATAGTGTAAAATGATGCAAAGGAAAAGAGTTGAAATGGCCTAAAATAATCTGGGCTTACCATCACTAGTGCATCCTTGAGGGCTTCTTTTATATTAGAAAATGCTTCAGCTAATTCCTTATTCCAATTGATTGTTTATCCTTTCTTGAGCATTTTAGAGATGGCCTTGGTCTTCTCAGCGAAGTTGGGTACAAACCGCCTTAGAAAGGTGATTTTCCCAAAGAAGGATTGGATGCCTTTGACTGACTTCGGTTGGGGAATAAGATTAATTACTGCTACTCTTTCTAGATCTATTTTTACCCTATCCTTGGACACAATGTGTCCCAGCAACTTTCTTTCTAAAACTCCAAAGTGGCACTTCTTGGGATTCAAAGAAATCCCATATTCTAAGCACCTTTCAAAAATCAATTCCAACTGCTCGCAGTGATCTTTTTTTCTTTGGAGAATGCAGTTAAGTCATCTTGATATACTACCATGATTTCATCTATGAGGCCTACAAAGGCCACATCCATTGCCCTTTGAAACATTGAACCTGCATTCTTTAACCCAAATGGCATCCTCACATAAACATGAGTACCCCAAGGAGTTGTGAATGTTGTTTTATAATGTTATGACTTCTTAACCAACACTTGGTTGTAACCTAAGAATCCATTCATCATGGACATTAGCTCTGATCTAATTACCTTTTGCAATAAGTGATCCATGCTAGGAAGAGGGTAATTATCCTTGAGAGATTTGATGTTCAAATTTCTAAAATCAACACATAACCTAATCTCCCCATTATTCTTTCTAATTGGGACAAGGTTAGATACCCATTCAGAATGTCTGATAGGTTTGATGATGCTTCCATCTCTCATTTTTGCCAACTCTTTTTGCATCTTGGGAGCTATGGTGGGGTTAATTGGCCTTTATTTCTACCTAAAAGGTTTTGCATCAGGCTATAGAGGGATGGTATGTTGAAACAAATCTTCCCTATATGCTTTCCATTCATCATAAGACCATGCAAAACACTTCTTAAATTTTCTTAATAATGCAACCATCATTTTATTTTCATGGGTTTTCAACTTCTTACCAATATATACCATTCTTGGTTCATCCTCAGTCCCAAGGTTGACACCTTCAACATTGTCCTCTTCAAATAGTTTTCTTTTACTTCTCCAATGATCAGCATTATCAAGCATTCTCTCAAGTACCACCAAACCTTTAGGAATTGTTTTTATCTTTAGTTGTACCACCTCTTTGCCAAACAAGGTTTCCTTGCCATCTTCAACCTCTATCATGGGCTACCAATCAATAAGTTGACTATCAAATTCATCCATGCATATAAGGACCCTATAAATCTAATTAATATCATTAAACTTGCCAATTGTATATTCTATTAGGTATTGTTGGCCTTGTAAGGACTTCAACGACATACTAACAATAAGAAGAAGTTGATTGAAGAATAAATTTTGAAGCACCTACAGCCAAGGCATCTGCCTTTTCATTTTTAGTTATTTCCACCCATTCAATGCCAATAGCATCAAACAGTTCTAAAGTGTCCTAAATTGCATTCATGTAGGTCCTTAATATGTTGTCCTTGGCTACATAAATACCTCTGATGGTGCAGTCACGGTAGGAGGGTTCACAGAATGAACTGTCTAGATCGTGCAGCAAGAGTAAACACAACAGAAACAACTCAAAGATATGAAACAAATATAGATTCATTCATTCAATATATCATAGAATTCAAATACAGATCCTTCGGCAACATGCGGACTTACAATTAGGGCTCACAGACCTGATTACAGAATATCAGAATATGCTCAAGATATAGATTTGAAGCTCCTTCACAAAGAATTCAAACTAAGAACTATCTCTATTATGATCAACTTGATAACTACTTTCCTAGGCATCTATTACATAAATATATATCATCTCTGGAACAATAGATTCCTTCGTGTCGGCCAAGGAAGATCACAAACTCCAATTAAGAGCTGTAACATGTGTACATGGATGGGTTGGACCTAAATGAATAGAATTCCTC
Organism: Cunninghamia lanceolata; assembly: GCA_027924645.1. Classification (NCBI taxonomy): domain Eukaryota; kingdom Viridiplantae; phylum Streptophyta; class Pinopsida; order Cupressales; family Cupressaceae; genus Cunninghamia; species Cunninghamia lanceolata. The sequence continues at coordinate 1,364,344 of BSBN01000010.1, forward strand.
CGCCAATAAATGGAATGGTGTACGGATCTCAGGGAAGGTTGGCCATGAAACAAAGATCATTGAATGACGTGTCATTATGCTTCACAAGTCAAGAAATGCTCCACAGGTCTTCTCCTTTAGTTGATTATCTAAACTGTCAGAAATGCTCTGTCTTGAGAAAATAGTCGATCTTCTGATAGTGATATCTTTCTGGTACCTTAACCAAATGTTCTAAGGTTTGGATATGTTGTACATGAATGTCTCAAGATGCTAAGTCCAGTTCCGCAAGGTCTTAAATGTAACTGTGGTAGAATGCGGACCAAAATATAGAAACTACTGCTGATTGAACTATCTGAACTGAATTAGAAATGAAAAGAAACAAACTGAAATGCAAACATATTGAAATGCAAATGTTCTTGGTTAATGCAAGATTGCTCTTGAACTAGGGATGCTCCTGCATCAGACATCCAGGGTTATTGAAAAAGTGAGTCCCTCAATTTTCTAGGGCTAGAGGAAAACCAAGATGGTCCACCTCATCCTAAGAAATCCATGATGAATCTTCTTCCAGTTTGCCTTTCCACTTCACAAGATATTCTTTGTATTGTCTTCCTCTGGTGTTGCATCCAACTTTGTTGTCCAAAATATCTTCAATCTGCTCTGGTGCTTGTTGTGGTAATTGCTTCTTCAAGTCTTCTTCAATGTTGGTACTAAACTCTGTTTCATGATACTGATATAGGTATGCAATGTTGAAAATAGGTGATATACCTAATGTCTTCGGTAATTCCACTTCATATGCATTGCCTAAAACAAATTTTTTGAGTATCCTACAAGGTCCAAACTTCTTCATCTTCAACTTGTTATATGTTCCAATTAGAAATCTTTCTTTTCTCAAGTATACCATCACTTCATCTCCAACTACAAATTCCTTGTGTCTTCTCTTCTCATCTGCTTGATCCTTATATTTGTTGTCCATCTTCTCCAAATGCTTCTTAACCTGATTATGCACTGTCTCAATATGTTCTACAAATTCTTCTACTTTTGCACTTCTCTTTTCTGCCATACTAATATCTCTCAACTCTGCAACTCCTCTAGGGTTTACTCTGGTAACAATCTCAAAAGGTGTTCTTCATGTACTCCTATTCACTGAATTATTGTATGCAAACTCTGCTTGTGAAAGAATCAAATCCCAACTTCATGTCTTCTCTCCAACCAAACATCTCAACAAGTTTCCCAAACTTCTATTTACTAACTATGTCTGTCCATTAGTCTGTGGATGAAATGCTAAACTGAACTTCAAATCTATCTTCATCTTCTTCCAAAGTGTCTTCCAAAAATATCCAATAAATCCGGTGTCTCTGTCTGAAATTATGCTCTTAGGTAATCCATGCAATCTCACAATCTCCTTGAAAAATAGGTCAGCTACATGCACTACATCCGTTGTCTCTTACAAGGTATGAAATGTGCCATCTTTGAAAATATGTCCACCACTACAAATATTGAATCATGTCCTCTTTGTGTCTTAGGCAATCCCATTACAAAATCCATACTTATGTCTTCCCAAGGTCTCTCTGGTACTGTCAAAGGTTTATACAATCTAGTATTCTGACTACTCCCTTTTGCAACTTGACAAACTCTACAACTTTGCACAAATCTCCTAACATGCTTATGTATCTGAGGCCAAAAGTAGTTTTCACTTACCAAAGCCACTGTCTTATCAATGCCAAAATGTCCTGTCAATCCACTACTATGTTTCTCTTTGATCAAATTGTCTCTCATTGAACTTCTCGGTATGCATAATTGATTTCCTCTAAACAACATCTCCTCCTGAATAAAATAGTCCAACCACTTACTCCTATCTGTCACAATAGGTTCCTTACATGCTTTCCAAGGTTCTACAAAATTAGTCTCTCCCTTATACATGTTCTTCAATTCATCAAATCCTATCACTTCAACTCTCATCTCTATCAGCAAGTTTCTTCTCCTACTCAATGCATCTGTAACTTTGTTTGATTTTCCACTCCTATGCTTCAACACAAAAGTATAACTCTGCACGAACTCTGCCCATCTCATATGTCTCTGATTCAACTTACCTTGATTGTTCAAATATTTCAAAGCTTGATGATCTGTATACAGCACAAACTCCTTAGGCAACAAGTAATGTCTCCACTTCTTCAAGGCTTGAATTATGGCATAGAACTCTTGATCATAAACTGAATATATCCTCCTTGCATCATTCAACTTCTTCATCACCTCCTAGTGTTTCGCCAATTTGTTCAACAGATTGAAATTCTTCTTCATCATCACTTTCGACATTAGGTCTAGGTGCCAATCCTCTTCGCCTATCTTCCTCAACAACATCCAATTAAATTCTCATTGTTTTCATCATTTCCATCATCTCATCCATTCTGCCAGCCATTTTTCCAATAGCAGGGATTCTCCTCAGTGGCATCTTCCTAGGATCAAGTGCAAACTACCTCAAATTTGGTGATCAGCCTACAAGGTGACAACTACCTCACAATTGATGATCGGTTGCAACACAAGTAACCTGCCTCAGATTCAGCGATCTGTCCATAGCAAGATCTTATGGAATTCCTTCACCAACTTCTCTCACTTCGCTCCCAAAGATTCAAACTTTCGCTCTGACACCACTTGGGTGTAGTCACGGTAGGAGGGTTCATAGAATGAACTATCCAAACCATGCAGCAAGAGTAAACACAACAGAAACAACTCAAAGATATGAAACAAATGTAGATTCATTCATTCAGTATATCATAGAATTCAAATATAGATCGGTCGGCAACATGCAGGCTTACAATTAGGGCTCACGGGCCTAATTACAAAATATCAGAATATGCTCAAGATATAGCATTGAAGCTCCTTCATGAAGAATTCAAACTAAGAACTATCTCTATTATGGTCAACTTGGTAACTACTTTCCTAAGTATTTATTACATAAATATATATCATCTCCGGAATAATAAATTCCTCCGTGTCAGCCAAGGAAGATCACAAACTCCAATAAAGATTTGTAATGTGTGTACACGGATAAGTCAGACCTAAATGAATAGAATTCCTCCACCAATGAATGGAGTGGTGTGCGGATCTCAGGGAAGGTAAACCATGAAACAAAGATCATTGAATGATGTGTCATTATGCTTCATAAGTCAAGAAATGCTCCGCAGGTCTTCTCCTTTAGCTGATTATCTAAACTATCAGAAATGCTCTGTTCTAAGAAAATAGTCAATCTTTTGATAGCGATATCTTTCTGGTACCTTAACCAAATGCTCTGAGGTTCAGATATGTTGTGCATGAATGTCTTGAGATGCTAAGTCTAGTTCTGCAAGGTCTAAAATGCGACCGCGGTGGAATGCAGACCAAAATACAGAAACTGCTACTGTCTGAACTAAACTGGAAATGAAAAGAAACAAACTGAAATGCAAACAAACTAAAATGTAAATGTTTTTGGTTGATGCAAGATTTCTCTTAAACCATGGATGCTCCTGCATCATCTGACCTACTGTACCACTAACCCTAAACCACCATAAATCTTCAAACACTTGACTCCATGCTTATGAGCAACATTTAGACCTAGCAACAATGATTCATACTCAACTATGTTGTTTGTGCATTGGAAATCTAGCTTGAATGAAAGCACAAACTACTCTTTATCTAGTGAGATTAAAATTTTGCCTGCACCTAAACCATCCCTTGAAAATGGATCATCAAAATACAATGTCTACAAAGCATCTTCACCATGCACTAGAGCAACAATATGAGGCAGATCAACACATACCTTAGATTCATCTTCATTACATAACCCCATAAACTGATCAATATCAGTATCAAATAAGTTGGCCTCATCATGAGTTTTGTAATGGTCTTCTATATTTTGATCATCCACCTTCCTTTCCCTGTATAACTTTACCTCTACACCATGTACTAGAATGGTGGCATACGAGAGATCCATCTATATACTCCCACCCATAGAAGCTACCCACTTTTTAGATAGCAACATACCCCACTTAGTGGGGCAATCCACAATTATTACATCCATCAAAAAGGACTTGTCCAAATATGCAACAACCTGAACCTCCATGTCTTTGACAAGACCAATCACATTGACTTCCCTAGAATCCATAGAAAAGCATTTTTGAAAATAGTTGGATAGCTTTAGCCCTAAGTCATTCATGATTTCAAGTGGCATGGCATTGTTAGATGCTCTAGAATCGAGCATATAATTATGTAAAAGCCACCCAATTATGATCAATGTGGTGTAGAAAGGATCTACACCCATCCGACTATTAAACATGGATGATCCCAAGTATACTTCAATAGTTTCATCATCATTAGAAGGAGCAACAACTAGTTGTTTAGGTGCACTAGTGGTACTAATAAATAAAATAGCCCTATCCTTATGCTCAGGGATCTTAAGAGCCTCTCCTAAAGGCAATGAAATTCTAATTTGGCTTAAAACTTGGGTAATGTCAAAGGGGCGATAAAAGTTGTAAAGGAGTATCACAAGAGATTGTAACATCATTTGCATCAAGGATAAATGAAATTAGTTGATTTGGAGATATATTTGTACCTTTCAAATCCATGCCCTTATCTTTGTCTTTTTGTGGTTAACTTGGTACTTGAGGCTAGCTTCCTTTGGCGTCATTCTTTGGCTTGTGAACATTAGTAATAGGGACAACAGCTGGTTGTACCACATGCATTGGATCCTTTTGTAAATATTTTTTCTTTGTGGTTGTTGGTTGTTGGACTGCATCTTTCTTCTTTTCCAACACTTTCTTCTAGACATCTCCATTCTTTACCTTGATATTCACTTTCCTTTTCTCAAGCACTTTCTTGAGGACAATATCTTCTTTTATTTCAACATCCACTCTCTTTTTCTCCTTTTGATTCTCATCTTTGTTTCCATATAGGTTCATAGCAATAGTACCTTGCACAGGCATGTGCCTATTTCTAAGTTGATATCCGCCTTGGACTTGCATAATGGTTGCATTAGTCAAGGTTTTCATGTCTTCTTTAGATTGTTGGGATTGCTTATATTTTTTATGCATGAGGTCCTTTAAATGCTCAAAATCATGAGCTGGCAATTGATATTGCTTTGGACCTACACTATAATCAGTTTAGAAAATATGATCACCATCCCCATAACCATCATAGTCAACATCACTATCCAACGTCTCATAGCCTTCAGTATCAAACTAATTTATCTCATCCTCTTCATAGTATTCAGCCACACCATCCTTATTAGGGAATTCATCTTGCCTACTTAATGAATAAGCCACTGGATAATTAGTTGGATCATGGGGAAGAAAGAAATCATGGCACCATGAAGAAGTTTCTTGAAATTTCAAATGGTCTCTTCTCAGAGGGTCAGGAGTTTCTTTTTCATTCTGCTATTTGAAACTTACCTACTTTTGAGTTGCTTGTCTCTCATTTTTTGAGGCCTTTTAGACCAATCTGTATTATAAGGCCTATTATGCAACCTCTATCCTTCCTTAAAATGTGTAGCACCACCTTGAGGTGATAGTCCTTTCTCATTTCGTGTCATCTTATAGGACATGTCCTTCATGACTCCCATGAGTTTTTCCAATTTGTCTTCAGTTCTTAAAGGCTTGTTCAAGGCTACCCTATGTGCCTGGGGAAGTTTTACATTTGATCTCTTAATATGCTTCCTTGAAGCTCATGTTACTTTCAATGTTAATGGTTGTGGCATAGGATTCTCTTAGTGTTTGTGGACTCTTGTCCCTCAAACAATAACCAATTTTAGAGTCAAATGCACCATAGTATAGTACTAAACACACTGATTCATTGGGCCTGAGATGAGGAGGGACCTTTCTCATGGTCATGATGAAGCGGTTATTGAAATCAACAATTGTTTCATTAATTGCCTTTTTGATAGTTGTGAGTTCATGGATGACAAACTTAGGGTCAATCCTATCCCCATATTGCAATCAGAATACCCTCATGAATTCATCTCAAGAGTTAATACTATTATCTGGGAGTCCCTTATACCATTCCTTTGCACTTTCTTCTAATGAATGTACACACAATTTCATCATAACATCATCTTCAATCTCATATTCATCAATGATATTAATGAAATACCTAAGGTGCTCTTCACCTATGATAGCATTGTTACCCTAGAATCTAGGTATCTTCCCTTTAATCTCATTAGGAATAGGATTAGGAAAATTAGGAATACCAAAGAAGTCAAGTTGCTTGTACCTTTATGTTCCCAAAGGCTGCCTGGGTGGAGGGAACCTTTGTGCTTGTCTTCTTGGTGCAACTCTAGAATTATTGACATTTCCATTTGTTGATTCATTTGATTTTGTCATGGCTAGTTATGAACAATTTGAACATGAACATGATTCACACCCTTCTATCCCATTTCTTGGTACTATTGTTTTGGTGGTTGAGGTTGTTGTTGATTCACTGCAGGTTGAACAGGGACATTACCATGCTGAGGTTGATTCTGTAGCTGAGCATTTTGGACAATTTGAGCCTATTACAAATCAAGTAGAGCATGTCCTTCTCTCTGTCTATTTATGATACAATCAAGTAATTCCAACTAATCCTCAATAGTTCTTTCCACTTCGTTAGCATTAGGTTGCCTAGCTTGTTCATCATTATTGAGAATGTTATCATGTTGATTTCTAACTGACCTAGTAGGTGAAGTAGGATACTAGATAGCCTGATATGTTTCTTCGTTTTCATTAGACATTCCAAATGCTCTCATATTTACATCATTGGATATATCTCTACTTCCATTTCCAAGAATATCCTCATTCTTTCTAACTTCATAGTCATTCCTATGCATTCTTATATTGTTTTTCAATGCATGATTAGCTGAGTCATCTGAGGTATATTGGAAAGGATATATAGCATCTAAGAATGCATCATTTCTATCAAAGGTAACCACTTGTTCTCAGGTATTCAGTGGTGGTAAAATAGTAGGATTTCTTTCTCTCCACATATCTCTTTGGTTTCCTGTGCTACTAGAGGAGTCATCAAGTCTAGGTTGTTTGTGGTTTCTTCCTCTATTCATTGTAAATTCTTTTTGCTTCAACTTGTAAATTGATTTCTAGGTTGTTCACAAAATAGAGTCAACACTTCCCTCTTCAAATATATAACAATAAATTTCACAGCGTTGCAGACTTGTAATAGTTAACCAAAATCAAAAAAGTCCCCGACAATGATGCCAAAATGTTGGTGCCCAAAATAACCATAATCCAAAACCCTAAAACATTACCCAATCACCTAGACCAGGGGTGTCATCAAGGTGATTGGAAAGAGGTTTATCAACAAGATAAGGATGATTTGGCCAACTAATAGGAGTGGGTAAATACCTCTCCACTTTAATCTTAGCTAGGCTTAGGAGGGTATTCCTGAGGTATCCCTAAACAAGGATTGGGAATCATAAAACACTCTCAAATTTGCATCATTGCAAAAATACCCAAATTGTTGTTTCAACCCCTAATGTTGTCATTGAACTAAAACAGGCTTGCTACACTTTATAACCTCTGATTTAAGCTGATAAAACACTCTTGCATAAATACAAGGTGCTGGTATGCACTTTGGATTTGTAGAATATCATTTTGAAAGACTCACATATTATATTTCCTTGGTTATAATGCAAAATCACACAAAGCATATAGATCTAACATTTCCATTACACACTGGATAGATTTGTTCAATTTTAAATGGTTTAGGTGATCAAACACCTCTCAATCCAGTGCCTATTCAATGGGTAATAGAGTCTATAGATTATCAAAGAGAAAACAATAAGTAAAGAGTATGAGGTCACCTATCTGAAATACCCAGCTACATAGAACTTGAAATCAAAAAATAAACATTCTTATTTATCCATTCCCACAATGCATTCATTCATATGTAAAAATTAAATGATCATTATAGTTGTTGCAATGTATTATGGACCTATCAAATCCTTCAAATCGGTGATTACATTCACAGCACAAAACGTGGTAAGAGAGACCCTACTGTGATTAATAAATTTCTTGAATAAACACATGCAACAATCAAGACATTCAACTCTAATAAAAAAATTTACATTAATAAATTCATACAATTTCATTCATTGTCTTTGAAGATCTGCAACTATCAACATTTTGAAACCCAAGCCGCCTTGTACAAAAGTTGTCTAAAAAATGTTGAAAAGTTCAACCCTAAATCTATCCTCAAAAAATGTATATAAACCTTAGCCTTCAATTCCCTCCTTGGGCGTGAACCACCTACCCATCTATTTCAACATTAATGCGTTCAACCCCCTCTGGCGCCCAAACAACACATTTGGCTTTGTTCAAATCCATCTACCACACATTAACTGCACAACATTCAAATCTGAAATAGTCACCTGGTGTGTCAATTCCCATCTTGATGTTGAAAGGTCCTTCATAAAAGTTGTTGGCCACTAGATCTTATCCCCCTAAACCAACGACTTTGTGAGCTTGTCCTTTTTATGCTAAAATTTGATGAGTTATATTGCCACACAATAGTATGGTGTATTTGCTAAAAGTCAATGGTCATGAATTATTAAGAGTGTGCATGGTCACGCCATGTGTGATTATCACATGGTTGTCTGCCTCAAACATATTAGGCACATAGCTACCCCACAACCCAACACTTGGCACCTTTTTGCTTTATTAGGGGTTGTTAGGCTCATTTCTTCTTTGACTTGTGAAAATCTCTCATGTGTAGTGATACCTTCAACTTGATGTGACGAGCCATTATTTAAATCAAAGGAACAAAAAGATCAAGGAAACTTAGGATATACATGAAATAAACATTTAATTATAAGTGACATATACATATGGACATTTACTTCCTTCTACTTTAAGTTATATTTCATGTATATAGTTTCAAGATGCTTGAGAGTGGTTTCAGATCTCTAGGAGTTATAATGCAAATTCTAGGATTTGGAGGATTTCATAAATTTCAGACTTAGCCAAATTTCAGGGGAAACAATACCAAACACACAAAATGAGGTGAATACATAGGGGCCTCTATTAAGACATTTGATGAATTGACATGATTTTGCAAGCTTGGGAACTAGAAAATCTAGGTCCCAACAAGGGCTCCTTACTATAAATAAAAAATGCCCCCCCTTGAAATCCCAAAGCATCTCCAAATAAAGCATTACATTCTAAGTGTTAAATATAGATGTCGATGATGCATCATTGTTTCCTCGTAGTGTAGAATATGTGTGAAAACATAGTCTAAAGAAAAAGGTATAAAAAAGTGTACAATCCAAGATATGCATTTCTGTGTGAGAGGTCCCTCTGTTTGAAGTATTGAGATAAGATGGACTCCCTAATTGGCCTTAGGGTGGAAGATCTATGGTTGCGTTGACACCAATGGTTCTAGGGATGACCTCCAAATATCACCCCCAAAGTTAAAGGTGACTTGGGAGATTTTGCAACTTGACATTAGTGTGTATCCTATAATGTCCCTCCTATAGTGATTTGGCATCCTTAATAGCCCTCTAACGAGAAGATCTAGCTAAGCCATATTTCTAATGTGACCAATTATGTTCAATGAGGAATCTCTACCCTAGTTTGCATGGTAAGGTGTAATTGCATTATAGAACTATTTACAAAATGGGTATATCTTGAAGGGATCAAGTGGTGGCAAAGGTATACCTAACCATGGAAGTAGGTGGACTAAGGTTCACCACCCACATGAATTGCTTATGGTAGCTTACTCTCAAACCAATACATCTTCAACAGAGTCTCATTTATTGGAGTGTCAACTACTGTATTTACACTTATTAATGCTCAAAATGATTAATGTGGACACTCTAATCATCAAGGGAGTAAACTTCCCCTTGTGTGAATGTTGTTAAAGAGGTTGTTGAGGGGGTGGGACAGGGGTGATCTTCTATAGAAGGTAGGGGTTGGAGTAAGGGTGTAATTTAGGAGCTAGAGCTAGGGAGGGGTGGTGGGGTGGTGGGGTGGTTGGGTAGTTCCCTACTATATATAGGGGTAGGGCTAAGGAGAGAGGTTAGATGAAGCTATAATCTGTGGTTGGTGGCATGGGGGTGTGCACTCCTATGTGGTTAAGGTGGTGCTTATGGGATTAAAGTAATAACCCCTTAGCTAATAGGGGTGGTGCACTCCTACTTATGGGGTTAAAGCAAGTAGGGTGCACTCCCCTGGTAGGTGTGTTAGGGTTATGGGGAGTTGAGAGAGAGAGCAACTATAAGGGTATTCAACTATGCAAATATAGGGGTGTTGGTTGTGTATAGAGGTGGAGAAGTATAAGTCTTATCTTTCTATCTTACATTCCTCCATGAAGTAAGGTAATAGAACCCCCTAGTTTATCTCTATCTAGGTTTTATAGGGGGACCTTCCCTCTGGTGCCATCTCCACCCCTCGACCAAAGAGTGCCCTAAAAGTGGGTTTCCTTGATCGTGAGTTTTTGTTCCCAATTTAACAAAGTTTTTTTAATAAACAAATGATAGTATATTCAAGAGATTATCATAGCCCTATCTGATGAACCAAAATTAATTTCTATTTAATTTCTGAATAAATCACTACAAATACTTTAATTTTGTGGAATAGCATATATATACTGTTAGATTTAGGATAGACAACTGAGAGGGGGTGAATTAGTTGTCCAAAATTTTCTTGCAATTAATCACTTAAATCCTTTTCTTAATTCAGCAACATGATAATAAATCAATCATGGAAACATAATGCAACAATTCAAGAGCAAAAACATATTAACACATATGACACCAAGATTTTTAACGTGGAAAACTCGGTTAAGGGAAAAACCACGGGGTGACTAACCCAAGATTGTATTCTTTGTTAAAAGAATAGAAAGAACAAAATGACACATGCCAATTAGGGCTCACTACCCGAGCACATTGCTCACAAGAGGCCCACTACCTACAGGGGACACATTGTCTACAAAATAATAAGTATTACATACTTGAACTAAAGAATAGCATCTTCACCATGCTTGAGTCAATTCCATTTAAGCCCAATACTTTTGCTCTTTCTTTCGCTCTACTCCTCTCTACAACTCTCTCATCATAAGAAGATACCCTTGAAATGACTTTACAACTCCTTATTTATACAAGACATCGACTTAGGGATAATCATCCAAGTCGGCATACATTACAAAGCAAATACATAAATACAACATGACTAATAAAAAGACATCACATGGATCAACACACTATCGGCCATACAGATCTGAGACTTCAATCTTCCTTTAGGAACATGCCATTCTTCATAGAATATCTTCAAGATCATCCGTGGGATGTGTAACTCATCCGGTCAGCCAAACTTAGGAAGAACATCATCATCCAGAAGAAATTCTTCAATTACAAGCTCAATCTTTAATGCAGACCACCAACATGAACTAGACACAATCCAAAGACCTCCACAAGCTTGTCTGAATTACCAGGAACATCCACACTACTTCTGCTTACTGAAATCATTCTCTCCTTCATTTAGAACCTCAAGAACACAGTCTGTCATCACTGTCATATTGGAATAGATCCTTGCTGACCTCCAAACCACAAACCAATTGAGTTGTCATTTCACATTAACTTCCTAAACACTCCACCAAATCCGCAGAACAAGATATTACATTTCCAGATCTCACTGGACCTATCTGTCACTATGTCACCTCTAAACATCTACCAGAACCAGTTTTACTTAAGTGGCCATAACTTCTTTAGATCTTCATGCGGACCTCTGAAATCTTTACTGGATCATCTTAAGACACATATCTATAGACCCTTTGATGCGCATCCTCTGATCTTCATCTTAGCTAGGATCTTTACCTCACTATTCTTCTTTGTTCCTGATAGGACTAATTTTCTCAATATCCTTAGCATACAACTCATCCAATCCTTATCATCAATGCAACAAGAGTATGTTGACATCAATGACAACACCGGTTAGGTCCATACTTGCAACAATCTCCCCCTTTGTCATTGATGGCAACATATGATGTGAAAAACTATTTTAACCATCAAGACAAGAACTTCTCCTCATTGACATAACTCCCCCTATCAACAACAATCATTCACATGTCTTCTCTTCCTTTACTGCTCCCCCTTTGATCAACAACTACTTGTTTTTCACATGTCTTCTCTCCCCCTTTTATGTCAATGGAAAATGGCACATACTTGCATTAGTTCAAAATCATACCAACTGCTCCCCCTGAGTAGCAACTTCCCATCATTAATCCAAACCACAAGATATGACTATGAGATCCACTGAACTGATGCACATTAGTGCACTTTAATTCAGAGTCGGAGGGGTAATAACCCCTAACTTCTCCTTGAGATACTCAAAAGAGTCCTTAGGTAGAGGTTTAGTAAAAATATCTACAATCTGATCCTTGGAAGGCACAAACTCCAATCTGACTTCATTCTTGTTCACTTGCTCTCTCAAAAAGTGAAACTTGAAGGATATATGTTTAGTCTTTGAATGCAACACCGGATTTTTTGATAAGTTAATTGCACTTGAATTATCATAGAAGATTGTGATAAGTTCTTCATACTCCACTCTAGTATCTCTTAGCATTTGCTTCATCCACAATACTTGAGTGCAACTACCTGCTGCTGTAATATATTTTGCTTCTGCAGTGGACAAAGATATTGCCTCTTGTTTCTTGCTCAGCCAAGAAACCAATCTCTTCCCCAAAAAGAATGCTCCACCACTGGTACTCTTTCGGTCATCCACATCTCCTACCCAATCCGCATCTGTATCAGCATGAAGAGAGAAATCATGATCTCTAGGATACCACAAACCATACTCAATTGTCCCTTTTAGATATCTAAAAATCCTCTTGATTGCCATAACATGAGATTCTCTAGGATCAACTTGGAATCTAGCAACATGACCAACAACATTCATAATGTCAGGTCTAGTTTGAGTGAGATACAATAATCCTCCAATAATTGACCTATACTTTTTCTGATCAGCCTTAGGAGAGTCATCGTCTTTGCTCAATTTACATCCAGTTGCCATGGGAGTACTCATTGGTTTTGAGTCTTCCATCCCAAATTTCTTCAATAATTCTTTCACATATTTGGTTTGAGAAATGAAGATTCCTTTCTTTGTTTGAATGATTTGTAGACCCAAGAAGAAATTCATTTCCCCAAACATGGACATCTCAAATTCACTTTTCATTTGATTTGCAAAAGTTTTGCACATACTATCTCTTTCTCTAAAAAAGATATCATCAACAAACACTTCAACAATCAAGATATTCTCATGATCAATTTTGAAGTACAAGTTACTGTCAGCAGTACCTTTGTTGAAACCAATCTTCAAAAGATGCTTATCCAATCTTTCATACCAGGCTCTTGGGGCTTGTTTAAGTCCATACAGTGCTTTCTTCAACTTGCAGACCATATCATCATGATCAAACAATCAAAATCCATCTAGTTGCTCAATGTAAAATTCTTCTTCCAAGTCACCATTTAGGAAGGTAGACTTGACATCCATCTGATATACTTTGAAGTCCTTGAAGGCAGCAAAGGCAAGAAATAACCTGACTACTTCAATTCTTTCCACCGAAGCAAAAGTTTCTTCAAAATCAACTCCTTCTATTTGAGAGTAACCCTTGTAGACCAATCTAGCTTTGTTTCTGACTACTTCACCATCTTCATTCAGTTTATTCTGGAATACCCATTTGGTTCCAATCACATTCTTGTTTCTAGGTCTGGGAGCAAGATCCCAAGTGTGATTTTTCTCAATTTACATTAGCTCTTCCTCCATTGCTTTAGTTTGGCTTTCATTATTGCATGCTTTATTTACTAACTTTGGTTCAATCTTTGAAATCAGACAATACTCTTATGAGTCTTGAGCAATCTTTCTTCTTGTTTGAACACCTTTGCTTTTATCACCTATGATCTGATCTTCAGAGTGATTCAGTCTTACATACCTGGGAATTTTGGGACTTTCTTGCACTTCTATTTCTTGAGCAGGTTCATTCAAACTCATCTCTTCTTCCTAATTCACCGGTTCAGTCTGAATCTGAATTTCAAAAGGGGCTTGGACTCCTTGGATCAAAACATCATTATGATCATCTTCATCATATTCATAAAACCTTGAGGGTTTTTCAATACCTTCATCAACCTTCACATTTGTACTTTCTATAATCTTTCTCAATCTCTTGTTATAACACCGATATGCTTTGCTTTGAGTAGAATAACCCAAGAATATTCATTCATCACTTCTAGCATCAAATTTTCCTAGATCTTCATCTTTTTTAATGTAACATTTGCTACCAAAGACTCTGAAATACTTCACAGTGGGAGTGATGCCAAACCAGAGTTCATAAGGAGTCTTACCAGTATTGCTTCTGATTTGTACTTGATTAAGAGTATAGACTGCAGTGCTTACAGCTTCTCTCCAGTAGATCTGAGGAACATTTTCTTCCATCATCATGGTTCTAGATGCTTCCTGGATGGTCTGATTCTTTCTCTCCACTACTCCATTCTGCTATGGAGTCCTTGGAGTAGACAACTGTCTTTTTATTCCATATTTCTGACAGAATTCTATGAACTCACCAGATGTGAATTCTCCACCTCTATCAGACCTCAGACATTTTATGTTCAATCCGGTTTCATTCTCTACCATAGCCTTGAATATTTTGAATTTCTCAAGAGCCTCTGATTTCTCTTTCAAAAAAGTCACCCACATCATCCGGGAGTGGTCATCAATTAATAGCATGAAGTATCTATCACCTTGCACACTCCTGATTCTTGCCAGACCACATAGATCAGTATGAACTAAGTCCAATAATCTGGCAGAAGACTGTTCCTTACTTTTGAATGTGACTCTGCTCTACTTACCCAACTGACATTCTTTGCACAAACTATTAGTAGGTTTCACCAGTCTTGGAAGATCTCTCACAGCTTGGGTGTTGCTTATCTTGATGATATTATCAAAATTTACATGACACATTCTTCTATGCCACAACCAACTCTGATCAATTTGAACAAATAAACAACTCTTACCAGTACCAACCAAGTGGAAGATATTACCTTTTGTTTGGGTACTGGATGCAATCTCTGTTCTAGAACTTTCAAAGATCTTGCATTTTCTATTTTTGAATCAGAGATCATAGCCTTTGTCCACCAACTGTCCAACACTGAGAAGATTGTGCTTCAAACCTTCAACATATAGTACATTAATGGTTTTGTTCTTTCCATCAAAAGAAATGGTTCCTCTACCTCTAATTCTGCCAGCAAAATTATCACCAAATTTTACCACTCCTCCTTCATACCTTTCCAAATCTATGAACTTATTTTTGTCACCTTTCATATGGTGGGAGCATCCACTACCAATGACCCAATCATCATTTTCTTCAACTTGAGCAGCCAGAGCTCTTTCTACAATTTTATGATTGATAGATTCAGAGGGCATTGGATCTTCTTCCTTGATGGCAATAAACACCCAGTCCCTTCTGGATTTTTTTCCTGTCTCTGATTCATCATTCGTTACTCCTTCATCATCATCATCTTCATGAACATAGTAACATTTCTTTTGGAACCTTGATTTGTTAGGATTTGGCCTTGAAAATCTTTCCAGACACCTTGAGGAAAACTGACCAATCTTATTGCAGTTAAAACATTTAAAAGGCAATTTCCCCTCATACTTACTGGATCCTCTTGGCAGTCTTTTTGCAATAAGGGCTTCAAGTTGAGCAGCTTCCGCTTCATCTTCTTCCAAGTCTTTTCTTGATTTTTCATACCATGATAGTTTCTTTGAAGAGTTCTCTCCCGGATCAAACTTTTGTTTTTCTTTTACAGAGGCACTAGCTTTGAATGCAGATTCAGTCTTGGGGGGTGCATCTCCAAACACGGTCAATTCAAATGTAGCCAATTTACCAACCAATTGATCTCTTGTGATACCTGAATAGGATCTGAATTCTTTAATAGCAGTAACCTTGTATTTGTAAGAATCAGGAAGGGATCTGAGAACTTTGCCAACAATCTCATCTTCATCCAAGATTCTACCAGCACATCTAATGCCACAAACAAGCTTATTTACTCTTGGCATAAATGTAGTGATATTTTCATCTTCTCTCATCTTCAAGTTTTTGAATTTTCCTTTCAAACTTTATAGCTTGGTACATTTAACATACTTATCTCCTTCGTGTAGAAGTTCCAGTTTTTTCCAAATCTCATATGCAGTTTTTAGATCAATAACATTTGTCAGCTCTGAATCAGATAAGGCACTTAGAAGAGCTTCTTTAGTCTGCATTTTATTTTCAACATCTCTGATTTCATCTACGGTACTCGAACCATTCTGTGGAGGAACATACTTCTTTAGCCATGATCCAATACTGCATTCCCATACATTGCAAGTGGCATTCCATGTGACTTTTCCAAAGAGTGAAATTAGTTCCATCAAACCTCAGACTATCCTTCTTGTAGGACGACATCATGGATCTCCTCAAGCGGTTAAGCTCTTTTTAGAGGAACTTAGCTCTGATACCAATTGTTAGATTTAGGACAGACAATTGAGAGGGGGGTGAATCAGTTGTCCAGAACTTTCTTGCAATTAATCACTTAAATCCTTTTCTTAATTCAGTAGCATGATAATAAATCAATCATGGAAACATAATGCAACAATTCAAGAGCAAAAACATATTAACACATATGACACCAAGATTTTTAACATGGAAAACCTGGTTAAGGGAAAAACCACGGGGTGACTAACCCAAGATTGTATTCTCTATTAAAAGAATAGAAAGAACAAAATGGCACATGCCAATTAGGGCTTACTACCCGAGCACACTGCTCACAAGAGGCCCACTGCCTATAGGAGACACACTGTCTACAGAATAATAAGTATTACATACTTGAACTAAAGAATAGCATCTTCACCATGCTTGAGTCAGTTCCATTTAATCCCAATACTTCTGCTCTGTCTTTCACTCTGCTCCTCTCTACAACTCTCTCATCACAAGAAGATACCCTTGAAATGACTTTGCAACTCCTTATTTATACAAGACATCAACTTAGGGATAATCATGCAAGTCAGCATACATTATAGAGCAAATACATAAATACAACATGACTAATAAAAAGACTTCATGTGGATCAACACACTATTGGCCACACAGATCTGAGACTTTAATCTTCTTTTAGGAACATGCCATTCTTCACAGAACATCTTCAAGATCATCCGCAGGATGTGTAACTCATCCATTCAGCTAGACTTAGGAAGAACATCATCATCCGGAAGAAATTCTTCAATTATGAGCTTAATCTTCAATGCAGACCACCAACATGAACTGGACACAATCCAAAGACCTCTACAAGCTTGCCTGACTTACCAGGAACATCCACACTACTTCTGCTTACTAAAATTATTCTCTCCTTCATCTGGAACCTCAAGAATAGAGTCTGTCATCACTATCATATTGGAATAGATGCTTGCAAACCTCCAGACCACGGACCAATTGAGTTGTCAATTCACATTGACTTCCTAAACACTCCACCAAATTTGCAGAACAAGATATTACATTTCCAGATCTCACCGGACCTATCTGTGTCACTCTGTCACCTCTGAACATTTGCCAGAACCGGTTTTACTTAAGTGGCCATAACTTCTTCAGATCTTCATGCGGACCTCTGAAATCTTTACTGGATCATCTTAAGATACATATCTACACACCCTTTGTTGCGCATCCTCTGATCTTCATCTTAGCTGGGATCTTTACCTCAATGTCTTCACTGTTCTTCTCTATTCCTGATAGGACTAATTTTCTCAATATCCTCAGCATACAGCTCATCCAATCCTTATCATCAATGCAACAGGAGTATGTTGACATCAATGAAAACATCGGTTAGGCCCATACTTGCAACATATACATTATCATGGTTATAATTATTTTATGAATGATTGATAAACATGCTTTAGTACTTATTTTCTTTAGATGAAACCTTTTAATAATTACTACAATTTCTGCTTTAATATGCATGTTATAATGGGTTTTTTTCCAAATTTGGTTGTTGGAATCATAAACATAACAAAATAGAGTACTTTGAAAGCCTTTGGAGCCACCCTTCCAGTTGAAGAACACAAGCTCCAGATAGCTATAGATTTCCCTAACACTATTAAGGAACCGTCCTACCCTTGAGTCGATGATTATCTAGCAAAATCTAGGACAACTCTAGTCCCAACATGAATCCCATAGGCAATTCTAGTTGTCTAATCACTGCCACAATCCTTTGACACCTTGTAACTCCAAGTTCAAGAGTTAGCTCAGTTAGATAACTAAAAGTATCGTTTCAGTTTGAATTCTTGTAGTCCATAATCTGTTTGTTGCCGTAAATTATGTCAAATTTAGAATCTTCTCTATAGTTTCAATTTGAAAGACTCTTTGAGTAAGAATAAGTAGTGGGTTAAGTTCAAGTTCTGCTATAGTTTAGTCCAGTTTAGTTTAGTCAAATGAATAAGAGATCAGATGTATAAGTATGAGTTGAGTAGATTTTTAGAGTTAGTTCCTTTTTCAAATAAGAATTGTTGTTTTTCTTGAAGAAAGTTCTTCCTTTTTCATCATGTATTCATGCCCATTTAGGTTTCCATTCTATGAAAATAAAGAGGAAATTGTGTTGAAATTGAACTAGCTTAGGAGGATCCTTCCAGTTGGAGAAGTAGGGCCCGCTTACCCAACATAAGAGATCTCTCGGTACTATTTTATGGTTTTATTGCATTTTGTGTTTTCTCCAGTATTCATATACCTGCAAGTTGTTCTTCAAATCTAAAAATCACAAAAATAATTATGTTCTTTAAAATTCATCTTGTTGAAACAACACTTGTTTAATTCTGTTGAAATTGGATTGTAGAAACATGGATTGAAAGGTTTCATTTTAGTTAATCCTTTCTGTCATGTGGTAAAATAGTTTCAAAAGCTTTAGTAATTCAATTTGATTAAATAGTTTATTTTCTGTAAAGTAGTATAAATGTTTCAATTCCAGCATGTGTGTTTCTTTCAACAATTAAGATAGTTTGAATTCAAACATTATTTTTACAATTTACGTAGAATAGGATCCATACTTAAAACCTCCAAAACAAGTAAACCTTTCCATAGATAAAATTAAATGATGAGGAATTAAAAGAACTACGATAACCCCATCAGTTTTGCGTTGTTGCCAAGGACAATCTACAAATCTTGTAGGTTAAGGTGTTGGTAAGGTTATCAACCAAGTGCATCCAGAATTTACCAATTTATGAGTAGGTGTAGGGACACCTTAGGTCACTTCATAAATAAAACTTGAGTTACTACACCAAGAGAGACACAATTACCATTGGAATCCAACCTAGAAGAATATTTGAATCATTTATCTAATCAAGGATCTCCATTATCACTAGAGTTCCCTATTATTCCTAAACCTATTGTCACTATGGCAAATCATAAATTTAGTGGTTATGAGCTAGTTAACAAAACATTTTCCTATCTAATAGCCATAATTTCTGAAAGGAATGAACCACTAATGAAGAATATATCACTTGCATTCTTGCCAACTTTAGAGGGAAGGCTTTTGAAGATCTAGACCAATTTTTATTTGAATTTAAGGTTCTCTGCCAAACTTATGATTATGGGACAAATAATCAAAAGTTGATACTTTTTCCCTTTACTCTAAAATAATCTGGCTTAATATGGTTCATGGGCTTAACAACAGATCCTCTTGGGATCAAATTTAGTCTGTCTTCCTTGACAAGTACCATGACTATTATAGATTTCAGGACAGGAAAGATGAGCTCTTTCAAATAAAGCAGATGAAAGATGAGAATTTGGAAGATTATGTGGACCAATTTTTGTTTGTCCATAGAAGATATGGAAGTAATTTGGATGAAGAACTTAGCAAAACCATCTTTTTAATTAAGAGGAATTGATGATGATGTAAGAGAATCTTCAAATATTATGGGAAAAGGAGGTATCAACAAATTGAGTTTTGAAGAAACCATAGAGTTCAATAGAAATTACTCTTGAACACAAGCTAGTAATAGGACATAAAAGAAAGAGAAAAGTGGTGGAACGATGTTACTAAAGTAATGGAAGAACTAGCCTACCTGAAAAATGACATTTTACTCCATTTAAACACCACTCTTGATGGTATTAAAGAAAGGAAAAAGACTACTAAACCTTTAGCCATCTATTGCCTACGATGTAGAGAGAAGCATCCACATAGAGAATGTCCATTAAATTGAATAGAGTTATGTGGAATCTGTGAGAAAATTCACCCCACAAATTAATACGGATTACTGGATCTAAGATCAAGAATTAGTTAAAGAAGATACCACTAGTGGAAGAAGAGATGAATTTTATAGGGAAAGAGAATCAAATTATGGGTTTAATCAATTTGCTGGAAAATATGGTTTAAGAGGCCCTTCTAGTTGGAGAACAAGTTAATGGACTAGGCATTGTGGAGGCCCACCTCCACAAATGCAAATTCCACCTTAGTGGGGACCACCATGGTCTCAATCGAAGTGGATGAACCAGTCTTGGACTACCCCCCAATGACAAAACCAAATCAATAGCCCTAGGTACCCCAATACAACCAAGGACCAAGGCGTTATGGAAATTAGCCACAAGCCTTGCTTCTTGGACCATCACAACTAGCAGCCCAAAATAAAAATGATTAGGTGAATCAACCACAATTACCTACTAAGCTTGTGCCAAACCCCAAGAATAATCAGCCTCAACAACAAGTCTATAACACATATCCTAATATAGCAACCTTGAATGTAGTAGAAACTAATGATATTCAACTATGTTCTCGAAACGTCCCTATAAAATTTCCTTCTGTGGAAATTCTTGAGGAAGAAGAGACTTGCTCAATACTGGAAGAGAAGAGAAACCTTAGGATGAGATAACCAAGACAAACAATTTTGAATAAATCCCCAAAGTCATTCCTATTCCATTTCTAGAACGACTGAGATAGTATGCTCCAGAGAGCTCCAAACTACTCAGGATGACTCTCAATTGATTAGGGAAATCTGGAAAATAAACATAGAAGTCCCTCTTTTGAAAGCAATCAAAGATATACCTAAAGTAAACCAGACAATCAAAAACTTATGCTTGAAGTTTGCTAGAAGAAAAGGCAAGTTGCCAAACACTATTTAGGATGAGGGAAAACTTGTTGATGTCTTGGCAGGAAGACTAATTCCACAAAAGTATGGACGTCCAAGTAGTCATGTTATCTTAGTAATGATAAAAGGGATGTAGGTTTCAAAAGTGTTGATTGATTTAAGTGTTTCTATCAATGTAATAATTGTAGATATTGCAAAAGCATTGGCATTAACTAATATGTAGCCTACATCCATAGTTTTGCAACTTGTTGATTTATCTATTACCAAACCTGGGGGAATATTGGAAGATGCTATAGTCACAATAGATACTTGGGATTACTCGGTAGATTTCTTTATCCTCCAAACTAGGAAGAAGCGATTAGGGTACCCTATCATATTGGGTAGACCATGGTTGGCTACTACAACAACCCTCATTGATTGTCAATCTGTAAACATGACCATTTCCAATGGAAAAATATCAAAGGAGCTTTCTATCTACCCACCTGCTAAACCATTCCTACAATATGAAAACAAACCATGGGTAGATGATCTTATGGAATTAGACAAAGAAGATGCTTCCTCGTTGGTTATGGTCACAATTGTAGAATATTTAGAAGAATACAATGAATTAGAGGAAAGAGTTGAACCATCCCTCCAGAGTGTCACACAACAAGAGGTCTCTAGATGGCTCCAGAAAGATCTGAGGGACTCCCTGAGAGCATTTAACTATCCATATTTTGAAGAAGTCGCCTCTAAAGTGGATTACCATCAAGAAAAGACATTGCACCAAAGTATGCCCACTATTGTCAATTAAACAATTTAATCAATCCTTATAAATAAATCCTTTCTATCCATTCTAGTATAAAGTAAATAATTGTCCAACAAAACAAAAGTAAGATTAACTGAACTATTGCAAAGCCATACATAAGCTTTTGTCTAGGAAAACAAGGATATGAAAGGGATCCATCCTAGCGTGTGCATACACCATATCTACACAGAAGATGGTTGTTATGTAAGACAACCCTAAAGAAGAATCAATCATACATTAAGAGAAATAGTAAAAGAAGAGATAGAGAAGTTACAGGTATTTTTCATTTATCCCATTTCTAATAGTGAGTGGTTTCACCACTAGTGATTGTACTACAAAAAAATGAGAAATGGCGTGTCTGTATTGATTATAGGGAGTTGAATAAAGAGACTAAAAAGGACTACTTCCCTATTCCTTTCATCAATCAGGTATTGGATAACTTGGTTGGTAGCCAATACTTCTCCTTCTTGTATGGGTTCAATGGCTACAACCAAATCCCGGTGGCTCTAGAGGACCAAGATAAAACTGCATTTACATGCCCTTAGGGAACATATGCTTACAACGTTCTACCTTTTGGGTTGTGTAATGCACCAACCACATTTCAGAGAGTTGTCCTTGCAATTTTTGTTGATTTCGCTAAAACATGTGTGAAGCTATACATGGATGACTTCACTATTCATGGTAAGACCTTTGATGAGGCCTTGAGTAGTTTTAAAAAATTACTTGAGCAGTTTGAATAACATCAACTATCTTTGAATCATTATAAATGTCTTCTCATGGTGACAGAAGGGATAGTTCTGGGTCACCACATTTCCCAAGAGGGCATCAAAGTGGATCCTAAGAAGATTGAAATCATAGTGCAGATTCCTACACCTCAAACTCAGATAGAGGCAAGAATTTTCTTAGAACACGCTAGCTATTACAAAAGATTTATTGAAAACTTTAGCAGAATAGTTGACCCATTGTTTAACCTCCTCAAGAAAGACTTTGAATTTAACTGGACTACTCAATTCCAAGAATCATTTGAAACTATAAATAAAGCCCTGATCATGGCACCAGTCATCAAAGGACCTAATTGAGGAGAACTTTTTCATGTCCATGCTAATGCTTCCAACCAATCAATTGGAGTTGTCTTAGGGCAGGTAAGCGAGTCTGGAGGTATGCATGCTATATACTACATTAGCAAAAACTTGAATCCTGTAGAGATGAATTACACAACCACATAAAAAGAATTTCTTGTAGTAGTATATGCCATTAACAAGTTTTGCCACTACATCGCAGGATATAAGGTCTTTGTTCACACAGACCATGTTGCTATTAGATAGATTATGAATAAAGTTGCAATTGGGGGATGAATCATTAGATGGTTATTATTATTGCAACAATTTGAAATAACTATCATTGATAAACCAGGAAAGGATGATTTGGTTGCTGACTTTTTGTCTAGGCTAACTATGTAGGGAAACAACAAACTAGTTGATTCATTTCCAGATGAACATATTTTTGCTATTTCCATACAATCACCCTAGTTCGTTGATTTGGCTAATTACTTGGCTACAGGGAAATGTCCACCACATTTTACTTATAAGGAGACAAGACATTTAATAAGAGATAGTTCTAGGTATAAATTGTTAAACGATATTCCATTTAAATACTACCCTAATCATGTGTTGAGAAGATGTGTCTAGGAAATAAAAGTCTATGACATCATTCGAGCCTGCCATGACAAACCTTCAGGGGGACATTTTTCAGCTCTCTGAATTGGGTACAAGATCCTTAGATTTGGATACTTCAGGCCAACCATGACAAAGGACATCCAATAGTACGTCAAATAATGCGACCAATGTTAGCAAATGGTACATACTACACTGACCAAAGAAACGGCCCTCCATACTCAAGTGGTTCTCGAATTGTTTGAGAAGTGGGTGATTGATTTTATGGGGCCTATTAATCCACCATCCATAGGTAACCACTATATCCTAGTCAACATAAACTATGCTACCAAATGGGATGAAGCAAAGGCCATGTTAGCTACAAAAGAAGAAAAGGTAGCAGATTTCTTGTATAAGTACATTCTGCAAAGGTATGGAGCTCCAAGGGTCCTTGTCCCTGATCAAGGGCCGTAATTCATGTCCATTATGATCAAAGCATTTCTAAATAATATCAAATCAATCTTAGAAAGTTTTCTCCATACCACCCCTAGAGAAGTGGTCAAGTTGAAGTAACAAATAGGGAATTGGAAAATATCCTTACAAAAACAATTTCAGAGAAAAGGATTGATTGGGCAGATAGAATGATAGAAGTTGTTTGGACTTACAACACCACATGGAGAACCATGACTAATTTCACTCCCTATGAGTTAGTTTATGAAAAGTAACTAGTGCTTCCTATTGAGTATGAAGTGGAAATTTTGAGAACAACACTAGAAGTAGGGATTGACTTGACAAAAGCCCAACAACACAAAATCACGCAACTAAATAGAATGGAGGAGATGAGATTAGAAGCACTGCATCATACATAATTGATTTAGTAGTAGAGAAAAGAATGTCATGACAAACACATTCTCAACAAGTAGTTCAAGAAATGGGATTGAGCTTTACTTTATGATTCAAAATACTAAGATTTTTGGGGGAAGCTGTACACTAGATGGTTGGGACCATATGAGATAAATGAGGCTTTCAATAACAGGGTTGTGCAGCTATCACCTATTGATGGAGACGTCAGATTCTTCTGGTCAATGGGTACAGATTGAAATTATATCACAAGCTCGTATCCAAAGAAGAGTTTTCTACTTAATTACAAGCTCAGATTGAGCACTCCACCATGGAGGATCTTTCTTCCATGGGGGTTGTGCCTTAATCCCTCAAAAAGTATCTATCTGTAATAAAACAAGAAGGTTGAAAACCAGAAATGGCGGCCTATCCTATCAAAGAAAAAAGAAAAAGAAAAAGGGTAAGGTTGAAAACTAGAAATGGCGGCCTTACCTAGAAGGAAAGGTTGAAAACCAGAAATGGTAGTCTTTCTTTAGGAAATTTCCTCCTATTCAAACTAAATAAGACTTCTCTTGAAACTTTCTACAGATTTTGAATTATGCATTGTCAAGCTCGCGACGGCTCCAGACTTAAAAATAAGTAAAATATCCCAAGCATCAATCAAGATCCAGATGGCTCTAGACATTATTGTGATGGTATTGAAATGCGACACCTTGAATCATGCCTCTACTTAGTAAGCGAATTCGGTAAAATTGAAGTGATATTGTGTAAAAAAGTACATTACATGTATTATTCTCTTTCATAAAATATTTATAACCATTTTAATGCATGTATATGCCACGTTCCACCTCTGCATGCCCAACACGTAATTTACTCCAAAAGGCACACAGATCATGTCACAATAAACTAAATATTTATTTGAAAAGGGAACACATGGCACAGAAAGAATTCTAAGGTCAGTTGGCAAAGAGCATGCATCACACCATCATGACATCAGATCCTACTCAATATGCCATTGATGGAAATTAATATTTTTGATCTATAATCATGACAAGATTATGTAGTTAATATCATATTGATTGAAATTAATAATTACAAAACTCTTTGGCGAGAGAACTTTCATCAGCTTCAATTTCAAATGGACGTTGCATTAAAAATGGCGGCTCAAATGGACCTCTCACATGCAACAATTAATAAACAAAGTACTTGCAGTATAGGTTGAATCATTCTGAGTTGTACGCCATTGTGTTTAGAAATCATGATGAAATTAATTGCAGTGTTTTCCCACGTTCTAGATTTTGATGCGATCTCAAATTGGGAAAAAAAGTTGAATGAACTACTAATTTCACATTTCTTTTAGTCGCAAACACACTAACTTTCTTCTCTATATTTATCTAGCATTCATTGAAGAATATCTTATGGATTTGAGAGTTGTTGGGAACAACGAGACATAAAAGGAAAGCAAAACCTAAAAATGCAGTTATTGATCAGCCTAGTGTAGAATATTTTCAGCAAGCAGGGTGGTTAGGGTTTCTCAAAAAGTTTGAGGGATATGAAGAGGAGTTGGTTGAAGAATTCATTTCAAATTTCCACCGCACCTTCTCCACTATAAAAGGGGTAAGAATTTCAGTGAGCTCTGCCATAATTATCTAGCTAGCTAAGATATTGGAAGGCAGCGAGGATTTGTTTCAAAACAAACCCTCATATAAAGAACTAATTCAAAGCTTTCACATAGCTCT
Source organism: Cunninghamia lanceolata (assembly GCA_027924645.1). Taxonomy (NCBI): domain Eukaryota; kingdom Viridiplantae; phylum Streptophyta; class Pinopsida; order Cupressales; family Cupressaceae; genus Cunninghamia; species Cunninghamia lanceolata. The sequence continues at coordinate 1,390,448 of BSBN01000010.1, forward strand.
AGAGCCATTGCCACACTACATAGTAAGAAAAGGAGCTACCAAGGGGATTGATAGGACCAGCCTTCCAAAACCTTGGAGGACTGTGGTCCTGTGGGTTATGAATATTTTCACCTATGAAGAGTAATATGGGACCGTCCTGGGTCTAGGAATGAGAATTCTAATTCATCTGAGACATGGTGTCAACAAACCTGAGTATCTAGTAAACCTCCCAGCCTACCTGTATACCTATTTGGAGATGATGATGAACAAAGTGTGATGGGCTGACGGTTAGATAAGCCATCATGGATTAATCTACTTGATATCAAACACCACTTCATTCAGCAGGAGAATGGCTAGGAGAAGTGGGAAGACTTCCTCGTGCTCAATCCCCATCAAAAAAAGTCAAAGAAGACACAAGCCTCAACCATCTTCGTGCCAGTGACAAATCACCCCAGAAAATTCTGAAGGGTGTTAGAATAGTCCACCTAGGAAGAAGAAGGGGAAGAAATAGTGGCATCGGAACCAACACCTATGCACCATACTAGGACCTTTATCATTCTATCAAATGATGAAGAGGAGGTTGAGGCAGAATAGGGAGTGGCTACGATTTTGGGTAGCATCTCCACCTCCTCTGCATAGGAAAAATAAGAAGCCTTCGGAGCCCTCTAGAAAAAGGGGAAGGAGCCCCAAATTGAAATTGCCACTGAGGAGGAAGAGGAAGAACAAACCCTCCATGCTCTAGCCCTTTCAAAGGCTAAGCATGACCTGAGAGAGTGCCAAAATGACTAGAAACTCTAAACCAACTACTGCAAACAAAAGATATAGAGTTAGAGTAAAGTTAGAGGAAGACTACACAAGAAAAAGATGAGAGGGAAAGATTAGTCTCTAAATTACAATGAGACCTGGAGCAGCAAAAGGCCAACATTGCACTCAAAGATGCTCAATTGGTTGTTCTTGCTCAACGGAAAGCTTTGCCTACCCCTACACTTGTAGCATTGCAAATTTATGAAGCAAACAACCAGCTCTATGCAACTAATGCAACACTTAGAGTAGCTAATGCAAAGCTCCAGAGAAATTTGGGGACCGTTCGAGAAGAGAAGGAAGTGGCTGAAGAACGTGTCAACCTTGCTTGTGAAAGAGGGGAAATCCTACTAGCACAACATCAACCATCATGTGTGTATGCCTTGTTTTAAGAGAACGGCTTTTAAGATGGAAATTGTTACAGATTAGCTACAATTTACCATATGTATTTGACAATGATAGGATTTAATGGAAGCCTATTTACAAAACCCTAGGGAACAACAAGATTCATTGTGTGAATTCTTTCAACATGGGCATTTAATGGGACATGTGAACACTTCCATGTTAAACCTGTATGTAGGAGAACTCCAACTCTGGATCTATATCTCTCTTTTGAGAAATAATATGGAGTGGGAAAATAGGATGGAGGAATATAATACTACTGATGGAAATATTAGTCTCGTAATGCGTCATGAATCCCCAAAAACAACTTGGTTTACTAAAGCTTTCAAAGCACAGGCTTATAGACAGGGCATTAGGGACCAATACGTTAACAATTTGAATTCTTGCATTGCTGATTTTCAAGAACATGCAAACCATCTTCTCTCTGCAGCTGTCTGGAGTTGTATTATTCGATGGGAAGAAATACCAGATTGCTTCAAATGGCGGGAGCCTATCTCCCCAACCAATTTAAGGTGGAGGGCTACAAGGGAAAAAAAACTCATCACACTCATCTAGGATCTTAGGCAAGACTGGATCAGAGTGTGATTTCGTCCACCTCTCCTACGCATGCATGTGCCCCTCCTAAGTGCAAAAGGTCCTATGTGACAAAACAAAGCAGACAAATGTTGGAATAAGGTGTCATTAACCTTGTAAATTCCAATATTGTATTTATTCCATTTATTATTTGTAATTTGTAATTACCCATAAGGGAATGAGGTAGTCTCATTGACAGTGGTAATTTCAGAGTTACTGGCCGAAGTTATGGAGTAATATTTACTATTGGCAAATGTAAAACTCAGAGGTAAATGAGGGTAGGCATTCCCCTTGGAGAATCTACTATTTTTGGCATGTATGACTATTAGGAATTGCATACAGAAGATATCAATTAAATGCAAATAAAGATTAAACAGAGGAATGAAAAATACACAGAAATAATAACAGCGAGAGACAATTTTTAACATGGTTCACCCAAACTCGAGCTACATCCACCAATAGAGAGTCCAATATTATTATCTAGCAAATCACACCGATTACAACCAGCAATCCTTGCAACTCAATACCGTTGCTAATGTTACAATACAATGTCAATAGAAAACCCTAACCCTTAGCCGTTTTTATTAGGACTTATGTTAGTTACAAAATAGGGTTTTTTTATGTCGGCCAATAGAAAAATAACTCCCAACGCCTTTATAAAATAACCCCGTTGTGCCAAAGGTGCTGCCCCTGGACCCCGCAAGGGGCACTGCCCCTTGACCCGGTCTTGGGGGCACTACCCCCAAACCCTCGTTAAATAATTTGGGGGGAAACCACGCCATTAAAAGTGGGGAAAATTTAACCTCTGAGTCTGATTAGGCTCCATATAACAACAATGACAACTTGTCATAATGTGGTCTAAGTGGATTTATGGCAACTGCAAGTTGTCATAAGATTCCATGCATGTATGATGCATATGACACCCATTATTAGTTGTGGTTGCTATTATTAGCCCCAGGTGTCCATATTGGGAAGATTTATTGTTAGTGGTATCTATGACAGTTATGACACGTCATAAGATGCTTTTACATGCTATTCTTGGACATGGGCGCCCAACCTTGCATGGGTAAGTTATTGCCACTTGGTGGTTGCATGTATGATAACATTTAATGTTTGCATGTGGGGTTATTGGAGGAGAGAGAAAGTGGACACCTAGAATGGAGGGAAAACTTCTCTATAAATATTTACCATTGTATTTGTTGTTGCATTATAGATTTTAGGTACTCAGGTGCTGCCAGAATGCTGTCAAGTTGAAGACCAATGGAGAGAGTTGTTAAGTTGTTGTATTGTAAAATCTTTTACAGATTAATACAAACTTGTGCCTCTTTCTTGTTGGAGTTTTTTACTGCAAGGTTTTTCTCCATGTAAACAATGTGTTGTGTGTTCAATTTTTTGTTTTGATGTTTTTGTATTGCATAGTTTCTATTGCATGTTACAATCTCCATTGATAATACATGCAGTTAAAGATCGCAGAAAATATATTTGAATCAGATTTTAGTTGTGTAGTTGTGCCTTTCATTTCTAACAACAGATGGTATGCAAGGATCTCAAAGAATGATGGATTTTCATTCAAAGGGAGGCAGATCTTCACATACAATGCAGAATTATGATTGCAGCACAATCCTTGAAGAAAAGAATGTGACTGATGAAGATGTTGTCTATCTGTTGCCGTTAGGACATGGCTTGGATTCAGTAGGGGGGAAATGATGAGCCAAAATCAGTATCTGTTTAATATCTGTATAAATCATTCCAAATACTTTAATTCTGTGGAATAGCATATATATACATTATCATGGTTATAATTATTTTATGAATGATTAGATAAACATGATTTAGTACTTATTTCCTTTAGATGAAATCGTTTGATAATTACTACAATTTTTGCTTTAATATGCATGTTATAATGGGTTTTTTCCAAATTTGGTTGTTGGATTCATAAGCATAACAGCACAGAGTTCTCTGAAAACCTTTAGACCCCTTTGGAGCTGCCCTTCCAGTTGAAGAACACAAGCTCCAGATAGCTCCAGGTTTCCCCAACGCTATCAAGGAATCATCCTCCCCTTGACTTGATGATTATCTAGCAAAATCCAGGCCAACTCTAGTACCAACATGAATCTCACAAGCAACTCTAGTTGTCCAATCAAAGCCACAATCCTTTGACACCTTGTAACTCCAAGTTCAAGAAGTATCATTTCGGTTTGAGTTCTTGAAGTCCACAATTTGTTTGTTGCTGCAAATTATGTCGAATTTAGAATCTTCTCTTAAGTTTTGATTTGAAAGACTCTGAGAAAGAATAGTTAGCGGGTTAAGTCCAAGTTTTGCTATAGTTTAGTCCAGTTTAGTTCAGTCAAATGAATAAGAGCTCAAATGTATAAGTATGAGCTGAGTAGATTTTTAGAGTTAGTTTCTTTTTCAAACTAGATTTGTTGTTTTTCTTGAAGCAAGTTCTTCCTATTTTTCATTGTGTACTCAATGCCCATTCAGGCTTCTAATCTATGAAAATAAAGAGGAAATTCCATTAAAATTGCATTAGCTTAGGAGGATCCTTTCGGTTGGGGAAGTAGGCCCCACTTACCCACCGGAGGAGATCTCTCAATACTCTTTTCTGGTTTTGTTGCATTCTTTACTTATGTTAGAATTAGATAATATGTTTAAACTAGATTCTATGTTTTCTCCAGTATTCATATACCTACAAGTCCTTCAAATCTAAAAATCATAAAAATAATTATGTTCTTAAAAATTCATCTTGTTGAAATAGCACTTGTTTAATTTTGTTGAACTTGGATTGTGGAAACATGGGTTGAATATTTCATTTCAATTATTCATTTCTGTCATGTGGTAAAATAGTTTCAAATACTTTAGTAATTCAATTTAATTAAATAGTTTTTTTTGCAGAGTAGTATAAATGTTTAATTCCTTTCAATTCCAACATGTGTTTTTCTTTCAGCAATTAAGATAGTTTGAATTCAAGCATTGTCTTTACAATTTACTTAGAATATGATCCATACTTAAAATCCCCAAAATAAGTAAACCTTGCCACAGATCACTTCAGACACATCTGGATTGATAAGATTAAATGATGAGGAATTAAAAGAACTACGACGAACCCATCATTATCTCTCAAAAGGGAGTCATGTTTGGTCTATGCCTACACAATAGATTGTTTGGGATTTGAATCCTAATCCCTAAGGGGGAATCGAAATGAATTCCTGAACCTCTAAGGGGCAACTAACTAATCTACCTTTTACCTAAACTTAGAGGCCCAATACCCCCCAAACCGTTCAACTAAAGGGGGGTATTGAATAGGTCTCAGTCATGAAAGAATAATGAACATTTTTTTTCAAAGTTTCCCAATGTTCATTATGGGGGAGAATGATAGAATAATGAACATTTGTTTTGTAGTTTTTGTTTAGTTATAGTTAACATGCAATTAGACAACAATTGGAGAGAAGTTTGTTTCTTAGTTTCCCATTTAATTTACATTTTTTCTTTATAAATGTGAATCTCCTCTTAAATAATAACATAAAGAAATTTTAGCCTTACATATATTTTGCATTGTGTTGATGATTTGTAAATAATCTTGTTTATTGTTGCTCTAGTTTTCCATCATCTACTATGAGAGCATGTAATGGTTCTATCTCTGTGAAGCAACTATCCCTACATTTTTTGCATTGAGACCAACACTCTCAATAGCATCAAGTCTATTGTTGAGTTTTTTTTGAAGAGGCATCTTTCAGACAAAGGAAAGTTAACAAAGTGACTAAACGTTTCAAACCTTGAATATAATATAAAGGAAATAGAGTGAAACCTACAAAAAGTTGTGGGGTCTCTACAAGAAGATTTTTTTGGCCACATGGAAAACTACACACAGGGAAAGTGCAGGAAGATTGCCTATGGAAGAATCGATTTGATGCAGTCCAAGTAAGGACACAAGAAGTAAAGACAATCAAGTTTTGCGAAGGTTTCAATATTTATTTTTTGTTTTTTGGTGTAACATTCTAGTATAAGCATGGCAACTATTTTTAGTGTGCAAGAATTGAATGCTTCATAGAAATTATGTTTTGAAGGGTTTTATGGGAAGGCTTTATTTTTTAAAGCCACAAACCAATTCATAGACAAATTGTTGTAATTTTTGTAGAGGAATGTATATAATTGAAAAGAGCAAAGGAAAGTGTGCTTTTTTATCCCATTTTACAAGACAAGGGAAGCTTTCAAGAATTTGCAAGGAGCTTGTAAGAATTGGTGACAAGGGAAGCTTTGATTTGTTTGCAAAGTATTTACTATGATTTTTGGATGACAACTATAGCAAGGACCTCTGGATTGTTAATTCCTATTTTTTATGGAGATAACTTTTCCTATTGGTGCACTAGAATACAAACTCTCCTAAAATTTAAATATTTGTGGGACAATATACAAGTAGGGTATATAGATCCAAATCTAGTTGTAAATGCATTAAACAATCAACAAAAACAAACATATAAAACAATTGTAAAAAATGACAATGAAGCTTTGTTTTTAGTCAAGGTGCACTTAGCCAAACAATCTTTCTTAGGATCAATGATGTGAATTCTAAACAAGCATGGAATGTAATGATTAATGCATATCAAGGTGCACAAACTACAAAATTACAAATGTTGAAAAAGAACTTCGAAAAAATATAAGTAAGTCATAATGAATCCATGAATAATTTTTTAACAAAAGTGGAAGGTTTGGTTAGTCAAATGAAGATTTTAGTCAAAATATGGCTAATCAACATGTCATTAAAAAATATTATAAAATTTGATTTCAAATTTTGATAATGTAGTTGCTACAATTGAAATTTTAAAACATCTCACAACCATGCAAATTGATGAATTGAATGACACATTGTTAACTATCAAAGAAAGATTGAAAAATAGTGAAGAAATATTAGAATAAGCATTTTCATCCTGTTGGTTTTTCTTCTAAATCAGCATTAGGGTTTGCCAGTTCTAATGCACAGGCAGATTTAGCCAACTAAATACAGGAGGTTGCATGAGCTCCTCCCCTTCACTTCCGGTTCTGCCGCACCAAGGGGGGTGTCCCTATTTGATAAAAGTATGACCTTGACTAGCTCAATGACAGAAGGATATAACTTGACAGCAACAGGCAGAATACTCTCATGTAAGGACCAAGATTTGTGTAACAAATCATAAGATTGGCAACATTCTTGGACATATGTGTCTGGTTAGGGATGAGAGCATGCAAGGGTTTCCTACTCCTAATCCTACAACTAACAGGTGAAAGGATGAAATGGTTTGAAATGATGTTTAGAGTTATGGGACTTTCCTAGACCCATTGAACAGAAAGATTCCCAAACCAGTGCCTTATCTGGGCAGCAGAGTAATATCTAAGAATGTAAATGTCTCCCCATGACAACACTAATTCATATCCAGAGGACCTGAGAAGAATGCTACTGCCTAACAGCAACATGTCCAAGAAAGAGTATTACTTATGATCATACTTAACAGATCCTATGATGCAATCTACTTTCCTTTGTATCTGATCAAAAGCCTATTTAACCACTCCTTGAGTAGATGCAATAAATCAGACACACAGTATGCATATACTGAAAAACTTGGAAGCCCTTGACAACCTTGTTTGAAAGGAAAACAAATGACATACAAGAGACAATCAGAAATAATACACACACCAGGTGTTTTTCACTTAAAATCAATCTGCATAGAAAGTCATCATAGAGAAAATTATCATTTACAAGACAAAAATAGACTGGTACACCAGACTAAGGACCGAGTCTGTAGCAAAAAATGCCTTTCAAAATGTGAACACCTTATGTTCAGAGCCAGAGCCGAAAGCCCAAAAACATCCAACCTCCAAAATGAGTAACACTTCCTGCTTAAAAATAGCCAGAGGGAAGCGTACTCAGCATTAATTACATAGCCAAAAGTCAAAAATCTGCCAGATACATCCATCAAAAATGGCGCTCAGAAGTCATCAATGCAGCAGACAAGGGAGGCCTCGAGCCTTGCGCCGCCATCTGGAAGTCCTCATGCCAAAAATTAGGTACATGACTGTTCAACAACTCACCCACGCCTCAGCACAGTCGCCATTGATGGCTCAACCACCCACGTTTCACTTGGAAACCGTCGCAGCATTCAAAATGGAGCTTCCCGCCAAAATGCGTTTCACCGCAGGTTCAAATTATGCAGGAAAATTAATCCCACATGCACGGTGCGAAGACCCCTTCAGTATTTTAAAAACATGGCCATATGCATAATAGGTGTCGAGCGCTTTTGCTACGCTCGACACATGCTCCTTCTCTAAAAGCCCATCGCCAAGACCCAAACCATTGGCCTACCCCACAATTCTCCTGCCGATCTCAACAGTCTCACCGATGCAAACTACACTCCCCACCTCCGTCGGCGTGACCCACACCATCGGAGCATCCAAAAATCCTTTGGCCGACCTCAATAGTCTCACCGATGCCTACATCACATACACCCCCATCAGTCAGAGAAGAATCATCGGCCAAGCACAAATCTCCCTCGCCGATGCCTTCAGTCATGCCGACACCTACCATCAATTCCATCATCGGCCAGAGAAAGACCATGTTACAACGATGTCCTTTGATCAGCGAGAAAATCATCATCGGCCAAGCACTCCACAGTCCATCCGATCATACAAGTCTCTCTGATGGCCAAGCAAAAACACACCCGTCACCAAGACAAAGGCCATCGGCACAACAAAAATGATGCTCGCTGATCTACCAAGTCTCTCCGATGGCATCCCATCGGCCAGATCAAACGCGTCGGCACAACTCAAAAAACTTCGGCCGAGACCAAAAACACAAAGCCTTGAACCATTGAACCTTTGAGAAAAGGGTTCAAGCAGATGGTTCAAATGAGAGGTTCAACCGAGAAGTTCAACGCCGATACCTACTCCGTCGACAACACAAATGTAACCCCGTGAACCCATTGAACCGATGAACCGGTTCAACCCGATGGTTCAATGGCGAGGTTCAAACATCAAAACAATACTCCATCGGGTTGACTCTCATCTATCGGCGCCACAAAAAACTGCTCGGCCGACAATACTACTCTCGCCGATAGACATCCATCGGCCAAACATATGCCATCGGCCCAACATGAAACTCCTTCGCCGATAGCACAAAGTCACGGCGATATACAAAGAACACACCATGCTATTGACATGATCGCCAAGACACATGCAAACTCATGCCGATGGAGAAAACAAGAAGACCACCTCCTCAAAAAGATGAATGTGGATGCTGAAAAACACTGAAGGGGTGCCAAAACTTAGAACTTTTTTGGATTTTTTGGGAAGGTGCCTACATGAAAATTCCTAAATTAACGGACAGTCAATTCAGGCACCAACACATCCAAAGCAAGCATCAAGGGTAAAAGAAACTTTTTTATAAGAATCATCATAAGAATGAATATGGAGATGACTCGCAATAAAAATGACCCTAGAGGAGAATCTAGTAACTTTTGAGGAAGAGGTACTAATTTCAAAGGTAGAAATGACAACTTTAGATGAAGAGGATGAGGCAAAAGAAGGGATAATAGAAGGGATCATAGAGATAATAATTATAAAATAAATATTCAACATTTTTATTGCAATAAGGTTGGTTACTATGAATCAAAATGTTGGAATAAATAGGCTGCTCATAATATTGTAGAAGATAAACAAAATGTGTTCATTTTTTGTTTCAATACAAATGCTAGTGAGAATGATGTGTGGTACATTGATTTTGGGTGTTCTTCTCATATGATATCTAATGAGAATTTGTTCATTGGTTTGCATGGAAGGCATAATAACACAGTGGTACTGGGAGATAATCAGTCTCATGGAACTAAAGGAAAAGGTGCTATTGCAATCCCAACTGAACAAGGAGTACTTTTTAAAACTCTTTTGGTTCATGCACTTAAAAAGAATTTGTTATTTGTTGGCCAAATGTTAGAACGAAATTATCAAGTGATTTTTGATAAAGATGAATGTGATCAGAGACAACTCACATAGGAATGTCATTTTTACAAAGGCAACTATGATTGGTGATAGAATATTTCCTCTCTATTTCTTTCACCGAAACTAGGCCTTAAAAACTAGTGAAATGAATGAAAGTTGAATATGGCACCAAAGGTACATCGACATCTTAGTTTTAGTTGTTTGTATTTACCTAACAAAATGAAAATGGATGAAGGTTTTCCTTTTATTGAAAAATAGAAAAGATGTATATGAAAAACATATTGTTGGCAAACAACATAGAGCTAGTTTTCCAATTGGTATATCTAGAAGGGCTAAACAATCTTTTGAAATAATTCATACAGATTTGTGTGGTCCTATGGAAACATCTTCTTTAGATAAGTCAAAGTATTTTCTATTTTTATTAATGATTTCTCATGCAAAACTTGGGTATATTGATTGGCTACAAAACGAAAGTATTTGACAAATTTGTTGAATTTAAGACATCAGTTGAAGAACAGAATGGAAAGTATATTAAAGTACTAAGGTCTAATAATGGGGGAGGGTACAAATCAAATATGTTTTAGATTTCTATAGAAAACATGGAATAGGAGAGAGTTTGCTACTTCCTTCACTCCCAAAATAGAGTTGCTGAAAGCAAGAATGGGATCATTGTTGAGATGGCAAGGAGTATGTTGAAAGAAAAGAATTTGGATAAGAGTTTTTGGGTAAAAGTAGTGACTACAACAGTCTATCTACTAAATAAGAGTCCTACAAAAGTAGTTCAAGTAATTACTCCTGAACAAACTTGGTTTGGAATTAAGCCATCAGTTGTTCATTTGAAGGTGTTTGGATGTGTTACCTATGCACACATACCAAAAGAAAAAAAGGCCTAAGTTGGATGATAAAAGCATAAAATGTATTTTCATTAGGTATGAATCTAAAAATACAACATACAAATTGTATGATCCAAACAGTAAGAAATCGGTAGTAAGTAGAGATGTGATATTTTATGAAGAAGTAGAATACACTAGAGGCAAAGAAATAAAGGAAAATCACATTGTGGTTGATGTAGTTGACAAGGATGCATAGTCTCCTTTAATTGTAATTGATGATGCAGAACCTAAATCCTCTAGTGTGGGAACAAGAAGTTATCAGAAATACCAAAGGAGAACCAAAAAGAATCATCCACCAACTCTTATGTTAGGCACAAATTTTGAAAAAGTGAAACAAGTCCCATGTAAAAATGAACTATGCCTTGATGACTTAAATCATGCACACCAAAGAGGCACATTTTTTTTAGGAAGCTCAAGAAAAAGAAGAATGGCTTGCAACAGTGAATAGTGAGATAGTGACCATTAAAAGGAATGACACATGGGATTTGATCGAGTTACCTCACAGTAAGGGAGTTGGTACAAAGTGGATGTACAAAATTAAGTACTAATCTGACGATGTCATTGATAAATATAAGACTAGATTGGAAGCCAAAGGGTACATGTTATGTCATAAATCATCCTCCTGTATGGAATGACACAATTTCTGATGGTTTAGCTCCTCTCCTTTGGTGACCTTTCAAACTAGTTTCTTTCAGGCCTTCCCAAACCCTGACTGACCTAGGCCTAACTGGAAGAATGTCATATTTTCAAGTAACTGAAGACTGAAGGTGAAAAGAAAACTTAGATTTGGGATCCCCTAACCTCCTTGAGGCAGTCCTGAGTGGGAAATCAGGGCTTGGACTTGGGTGCTAGCGCCCTTGTCCTTCCCTATTTCTTGAGGTCCTAAATTTTGGAGGGATGTTGGCTCTTACCGTGCATTCCAGGATTCTGTTTTCAAATTTTCATTTTTCGTGCGATGTCGACATCTTATTTCAAAATTTGAATTTCCTAAGATTAGATATTTAAAGACATTTAAAAATCATTTGGATATACACAACATATATGCAAGCTTTATGCCAAAAATGCCATTGAAGTTCAGTAATTTGTTGAAGCTCTTTGAAGTTATTTGAATTTGCTATCATGGAGACAATGGGTGGAGATTAGGAATCAATATCTTGAGACTATCTTGCTCTTCCTAGGGTTTGTACAACTTTTGCATGATCAGGAGAAGTGTTGAAGCCTCCAACATCGAGTTTGGAGATTCTCCGCAGACATTGCTGATTCGCCTTCTTATTCATGCAAGTCTTCATTGTTTTCATCTCCTTGAGATGAAGTTGTGTTTGTTCATTGAGTGCAGCAAATTGTTGATGTTTCCTTAATGCTTGAGTCATCTAGGGTTTTATGTTTATGCATGCACATTTGTTAGATGAACACACACATCTGCAGATCTTTATCTTGGGCTATTGTTGAGGTAGAAATATCGAAGACGGGGCTTGACTGAGGCAAGCTCTTATATAGCCACAACCATCTTTCTCCTCTTACATGTGCAGGCTACACTTATCAAGATCCGGCAAAAAGGAGCGACAGGAAGACAGATATTGCAGACACAGTCTTCACAAAATTTGGATTTCAAGATTCTGAGACATTTGACACATTGCCACTAATGCCCTAGTCCAACTAGGTAATTTTTTTGGGATCTAGAAGCCTCTAGAGATTGTAAATCAGCTGTTGCAAAAAATTTGGACATTCAAAAATTTATTGGACATTGCCACTAGCGCCCTAATCCAACTGCTCCTCAATTTCTGGGTACACTATCTCTGATCTGTTTACTCTGCATTTTTGTAATCATTTCATTCGTATCTATTTCAGAAATTAAGTCATTACAGTTTAACTTGCAAATTAGGGTTTCATAGTTAGAGAAAGAAACTGGCTTATAAAACCTGATTCAAATAGTCACACAAACACAATTAACAAGGAAAGGGAACATTGGAAATCAGTAGTTTATTCCTAAACCTACCCTTTGCTTCCCTAATGTTTTAGTGCCTATGAAATTGTTGGACTTGTAGTTCTCTATCTTGCTACCACATTTTCACCACTAAACATTTGGGTGAACCCATGCTCTAAAAGAATTAGCATCCTTTAAACATCATATCTAAGTTAGTTTGTTGTTCAAAAACATATTTAGATTGCAAACCCCTCTTTTATGAAAGTGCATGTATTGAAACTTGAGTGATTTCCTTTATCCTTTCATTAAAGAGAGCTTGAAATTACAACTTTGTGTCTTGCATAGTGTTGTTCTATTTCATTTTCACAAAGTTCATGATATAGCATTTTACATTTAAGTCTTGGGTTAATTTGAGCATGTTATAATGTCGGATTACTTTTTACAAGACTTTCATGTGTATGATGAGCTGTTTAGTTGTGATGACTTCAATATGTTAGATGAAGCCCTTGAGGACTTTATCTCGATTGAACATTCCACTATGACTCCTAAACCGTCGTTGTTTCAAAGATTAGTAAATGCAATTTATGTTTTTAAACCTCAAGAAGAATCTGCAAAACTGAAAATAGTGGTCACTTTATGTTCAGATGCGGTTCAACCTCCTTCTAAATTGGTGCTCACTGTTAGAGCTCCTTCACCTTCTTCTCGACCTGCTAAATACATTTATAACTATGCTAAACAAATAACATATCAAAATTTACAACAACCTAGTCATATTGTGGTTGCTCATACATACAATACTTGGAATAACAAACAAAGAAAACAACAATCGAGCATTATGATATCTTTACCAGCCTCTCAACCTATGCTTCCTCAAGCACCTCATTTAATGCATAAGGTTGGTAAGATTATGAACTTGTTGAGTAGCTTCATGCTACTCCTGCTAAGATATCTCTTTGGGAACTTATACAAACTCCACCTACATATAATAGAATGCTCCAAGAAGATTTACAAAAGGTGATTGTACCACTCATTGTAAAACCTAATGATGTAGCAGCTTTTCTAGATTGTATGCATGCGACAAAAATAGATATTCTGTTTCAACATGAGTTGCCATCTCTTGAAGTTCAAAATCAGTATGATCCTTTGATTATATTCATCACAATAAACAAGAAACTGATTAAACAACTCATGATTGATAATGGATTAGCTCTTAATGTTTGTGGCATCAATTTATTACATAAGATTAAAGTTGATACATCTTTTGATTAAACCAAATAAGATAAGTATCTGTGGCTTTGATAATGTTGGAAGACAATCCGTAGGCACTATAACTTTACCTATACAAGTTGGGCCTGTGACTTTACCTACCCTGATTCATGTCATGCCTTGTTCCTTATCTTACAACATGATTATTGGTAGACCCTGGATTCATGCACTAGGGGCAGTTCCTTCTACCCTTCATCATTCAATCAAGTTTGTTCATAAAGATAAACTCCATACTATTCATGTTGATCCTGAACCAGATCTTTGTTTAGAAAATAAATCACAAAAGCAAGTTGTTCAACATAAGATCTTAAATAATCTGAAAGTTGACTTGTCAACCCCTCTTGCTACAGATAATGTTGGGCAAGAGCCAAAACAATCAAATGCATTACTTGGTGACGATTGGGGTTCATTAGATTTTGCATCTCCCTCTGCAGGTGAATATTGTTGTTATATGGAGCCTAATCAGACTCAAAGGTTAAATTTTCCCCACTTTTATCGGCACGGTTTCCCCCCAAATTATTTAACGAGGGTTTGGGGGTAGTGCCCCTGGTGCGCTCCTTGTCGCGATACAGGGTGGGGTCGAGGGACCATGCCCCTGAAACCTCAAACAAACTTTATTATTTTATAAAAGCATTGAGAGTTATTTTTTCTATTGGCCGACATAAAAAAAAATCCTATTTTGTAACCGACATAAGTCTTGATAAAAATGGCTAAGGGTTAGGGTTTTTGTTGATATTGTATTGTAGCATTTGTAGCGGTATTGAGTTACAAGGATTGTTGGTTGTAATCGGTTTGATTGCTAGATAATAATATTGGACTCTGTTGGTGGATGTAGCCTGAGTTTGGGTGAACCATGTTAAAAATTATCTACCACTATTATTATTTCTATGTATTTTTCATTCCTCTGTTTAATCTTTATTTGCATAAATATAAAATTAATAACTCCACCCCTGAGACATCAAGTGTTGCATCGATCTCATCTCATTGCCCAAATACTAAAGTCTCTTTGCTAACAAATACAGATAATACTATTACTTACACTACAAATTATGAGACTTATGAAGCCCCACCTTCTTCTAAAGAAATGGCTTCTCTCTATGATCGAGGATTTCAGATCCTTTATAAGAATTGTGATTATGTCGGTAATGGTTGCGGAATTAATCAAGGGATTCATGTACGTATAGAATCCACTTCACGCTGTTACTCAAGTGGCATCGGATATAACCCTTTTAGGGAATGTAAAGCCCGTATACGTCCTACTCGTAATGTGAATACAATATACACGCTTAACTTGATCTTCCCTAAGATGATTGACACTAATTGTCCTCTAGGAGAGATCCCCTTAGATGTCTTTTCAACAGATGAAGCAATAATTGAATTCTTAGGTGCTTATGACAATATTCCTCGTTACCATCATAAACGCAGATTGCCTTATTGTTTGAATAGTGCTGCGTATTTTGGAAAGTTTGTTAGCATGATAAATACTACTCTGAAATCTGAAGAAGAATATGAAGAGTTACCACAATCACTAGGTCTCCTAGACCATAGTGTATACACCTAAAATTGGCTCGGGTCAAATTACGTAAATATTTTAATATTTATCTTAATTCTTACTTTCTTCTGTCAATTAAATAAATATTCAAAATTTATTTGATTGTCTCATTATCCCATAATTAAATAAAATCAATTTATTTAATTAAATTCCCTAAATTCTTCTAATGTCTCACATAATTAAATAATCCTACATTATTTAATTAATCATAAATTCCTCTATCCTAAGTCCTAATTCCATAAATCCACCTCACCAATCCACCTCATCTCTTCCACCTCACCATGTTGCACATATAATTTAATATTCTTAATATTTAATTAGCTAATATCCTCCATTTTCCAAAATAAATCTTAAAATCAATTATCCTCCACAAATTGAATATTTTATTCAATGTTCCCCACTAGCCTTCACAAATTGAATATTTTATTCAATGTTCCTCACTCCTATCCTCCAATTGAATATTTTATTCAATGTTCCCCACTCCCCCTCACCAATTGAATATTTAATTCAATTGTCATAATCCACTGTCCTCCACAAATTGAATATTTTATTCAATGTTCCCCACTCCTATCCTCAAATTGAATATTTAATTCAATGTTCCCCACTCCTATCCTCCAATTGAATATTTAATTCAATTGTCATAATCTACAATGAATAAAAGATTCACTTTTATTCCTAGCCATTGATCTCATCTAGTGATCCTCACCCTTCATTTCTTTTTGAAGAAATCTATAAATAGAACCCTCTTCTAAGCCATTAGAGAGGATTCATTATTGCATCAAATCTATACTCAAATTTCTCCCATTCTCACACAATTCCACTTTCTAAGTATCCTCCATTAACAGGTGTTTGAAGTTCACATTCAGCACATGCAGGTATCATAGCCATTCTTCCTTTGGCATCTTCAAGCAAGCAAGCTAAAAAGAGCTTTTGAGGGCTTCAATCAAGATCAAAGCAAGATAGGCAACAATGGAAAACGACAGGTAAATAGGTTTTGTAAGTATTTCTACTTGTTTGGTTTGATTCCTCTTTATCTTCACATTCTATTGATATTTGGGTTTTTGTTGTGTTTTTATTCATTTGAAACTAACTCTCATTCTCCCCCTCACATTTTGGCGCCCACCATGGGGCCCTTGCCCCTTACTAATCAAAAAATGAGTGTTTTTCAGTTGCAGGTTCGTGCAGGTTTTCTTTTACAGGTCCGTGCAGAAGAAAAGGTGAAGAAACAGGTTTCTGATAGCAGTTTTGCACATTCACACTCCACAGTTGCGCATTTGTCCTCTGCAGCTGCGCATACGACCATTTTGCACATTTAACCCCCACAGTTGCGCATACAACATTATTGCGCATTTGTACTCCACAGTTGCACATTTGTCCTCTGTAGCTGTGCATACGACCATTTTGCGCATTTAACCCACACAGTTGCGCAATCATCGTCCGTAGTTGCGCATACAACATTATTGCGCATTTGTACTCCGCAGTTGCGCGTCCAAGCCTGACAGCAGAAACTAAACCTAATTTGCGCATATACTTTGCATTGTTGCGCATCCGTCGGATTTGTGCATTTACTCTATAAAGTTGCGCATTAGTCCTCTATCTTTGCGCATTCATTTAACAGGCACATACACTCCCTGTTTCTGCGCATTCAGGCTGCAGTGTTGCGCATCTGTTTCCTGCTTTGCTATTGTATGGTTTTTGATCTTTGCATGTTGAGCTAACGTCAGTTTTGCAGGAGTAGTGACTGGATTAGGTCATCTAAATATTTTGCTTAGTTTATCTAGCCTAACTAGGGGTGAAGTAATCAAATGCATTTCATGACAAAAACTACACATAGTCCCTAATTAGGAAAGAAGTAATTGGACCAAATTGCTATCTTGCATTGTGGATTTACTTTCTAGTTTAATCACTGCTATCTTCTACAAACGGGAAAAGAACAATGCTATGATTAATCACTTTCAAAGTTAACAAACGGGAAAAGAACAATGCTATGATTAATCACTTTCAAAGTTAGCAAACGGGAAAATGAACAATGCTATGATTAATCACTTTTTCAAGTTAACAATCGTGTGAGTGCACAAGTAGCTTAACTCATATAGTTTTTCTACTTTTAACTAGGTTGGATTTACAAGTGTTTTTTGTGATTGCGAATGACAATAGGCTTATGCTCTCCCCTTAATTAGGTGATCAAAGTGCCAGACTTGTTATTCTTTTTGCCAAACCTGTAGGGGGCCTGCCCTTGGATGCACGCTTGTCCAAGTGGGAATGACCCTGAGTGGTAACAAGCTAAAGCCAAGCCCTTCCAAGCCACTTAAAATAAATTGTGCTTGGGGTGAAAACCTCAAGCAACAAGTGTTGTTGTGTTACATCGACAGCCAACCTCCCCCAAAACCCTCATAGGCGCAACCCTTTGAGGCTGGGAGACTCCATAATGGAGAGTAGTGCCACCGCACGTGTAACCACTCGAACGGTTGCCCGAACTAAGAACCAATTGTATAGTAAGCCAAAAACCCCTATTTGTTGATGCAAAGGGCGGAGCCCTTGAAGCGGCCTCAATTTAAGTGACTCTTAGTAGAGGTAGCAGGGACAATCCTAAGGTTCGGTGTGGGTATGAGCCTAAGGAAACCCAGATCTGGTATGCGTGAGAAGCGAGTGCCGTGGAGGGGAGCCGGTGCTACCAGATCCTGAAGCTACATGCTTTGAGTAGCATAGCTAGAGGATTCAACAAATATTGTCCCATCTTGCCTAGGTTGTACTTGTTTTGAGTCATAATGGTCCAAAAACACAAAAAAATATAAAAAGATAAAAATCCTGAAAAACTTCTATGTGTTTGTTGTGCTTTTGCCATAATTGAATATCAACCTCATAAGAAACACCAAGTTTTTCAAACCAAAAACACTAGAAAATCCTGAAAACAATCCAAAAATTAGAGAAAACACAAAAAATAGCCAGAATTGCGCATATATACCAACGTTTTGCGCATTTGAACTTTGTCTTGGCACATTTGAAAAGACCAGTGTTGCACATACTTATCGACCTGTTGCGCATATACCTCTTGTTGTTGCGCATTTAAATCTGAGAGCAAAAATCTAGTATCTTCCAAAAGAGAATTTGTCAAAATGCTTTTCAAAACCAGTTTAAACTTGTTCTAGTTTTCAAAATCTGATCAAAGACCTTGCAAAATCCACCATCCGCACCATAGTTGCTTGCTCATCCAAAAAAAAAAAAATCGCCAAATCTTTTTCCAAGTTTCCAACAAGATTATAGTCAATTTTTTCTTGATCAAAATCAAATCTCAAACAAGACCTAGTGAGCCTCCAAGTATCAAGGATTACTTATCCTTCTCTATCGGAACTCCACTAGTGGATTGTGCAAAGGCTAGTCAATATCAAGTAGGCGGATTTATAACATCCCTACTTAGACTATCGCTTTTGTATACCCACCTTGTTTGACACCATCTAGATTTAAGAGGAACCTTGCTAAAACCTTGTTTCATCATAGCACCTTGCTCAAAATCTTCCAAATCTCACTTTATCCCATCTCTTTACCACCTTGCATGGTCTTGACAAGATTACAAAAACAAAAGCAGTTAGAAATGGCAAAGTATTTTTGATGGTCATGACAATGATGAAGAACCTTCCATGGATGAGATCCTCCACATGCAGCATGACCCAAAATCTCAAAAACTACTTGAAGGGGTGCTTGCCCAAGACCCATCAAAATTCTTTTTATATCTAGAAAGCATAGGAGCCAAACTCCCTAAGGATTACAACGTGGAAGCTCTCAAAGAAGCTGACAAAGAGAGAATCCCTGAAGGAAGTAGACAAGGTGAAAGACCCGCAGAAAAGAGCAAAACAACAATTGACTCCTTAGATGCCCAAGCCGAGTAAACCAAGAAGTCGAAGCTCTCAAACAACAAATTTTAGACATGAAAGCAAGAACATCGACCAGAAACTACACCCTAGAGGATATTTCACCATATCCTTTTGATAGGTCCTTAATCATGATTCCCTTCCCCTCAAGATTTGAGGTGCCTAAATTCGATAAGTATCGAGGGAAGGGCGATCCAAGAGATCATATCAGAGAGTTCAATGCTGCTTGTCTAGAGGTCGCACATAACGACACTTACCTTATGCGACTATTTCCACGGAGCTTGGGAGGACAAGCCATGGATTGGTTTTCTAGACTACCACCTGGTATTAAGACATTCAATGAACTTGTCAACCAATTTGTCACCCACTTCCAATAAAATATTGAAAATGACATCTCAATATTGGATCTCTGTAACACCAAACAGAAAGGAGGAGAATCTTTTGCTGCCTTCTTAAAGAGATGGAGATAATTGGCAAGCAAATGCCCACACCAAATACCAGAGAAACAGATGCTAGAGATGTTTGTCCACAATCTGCAAACGGACTTAAGTTACCAGATCCAAATCCAATGTCCTACATCTTTTATCAAGGTCATTGAAATGGGCCTCATCATAGAGAGAGATAATTGGCAAGCAAATGCCCACACCAAATACCAGAGAAACAGATGCTAGAGATGTTTGCCCACAATCTGCAAATGGACTTAAGTTACCAGATCCAAATCCAATGTCCTACATCTTTTATCAAGGTCATTGAAATGGGCCTCATCGCGAAGGGCCAAATCAAACTCTACAAAGACTCTCCCAATACCAACACCAACAACGACAAACCTAGATTCTGGACAAAAAACAAGAACATTGTGAATGACGGGGTGGTGGATGCCAAAAATGCGGCCCCTAAACAACCAATTTTCAATCTATCAACACCACCAAATGACCCGCCGCAAAACAAACCAAGAAATACCGAATCTAGGTTCAGCAACTTTCATCCTAGAAGAAAGTTCACACCTTTGGATGATACATTAGAAACTGCCTTGCAGAAGCTAATCGCCGACAATCTCATAACGCTTTCCTCTGCACAAGAGTATGAACCAAAGGTCAAACCCCATTGGTGGAATGACAATGACTTTTGCGGATACCACCGAAATAGGGGGCACAAGACCAATGATTGCATCGCACTCAAACACATAGTCCAAGACTTAATAGATCAAAACAAGATATTTGTTAACGGACATACCTCAAACAACGATCATCAGGCATTCAAGGATCCTCTTCCTAACTACGAGCAAGGAGGTCCTTCCAACAGAAATAACCATGGCTCTAACAACACAAATTACACGAATATCGGATACGACTACGTTGTTAACCATATCTATGAAAGTGACTCACACATTAATATGATCACTATCAACAAGAATCCAAACTGCAATGTTACTACCCGTAGTAACAGAGTCACCCTTAGAGGAGCTTCTGCTCCTCCGTCTAGTCAATATAGTATCGTGGATCAACTCCACAAAACACCTGCACACATCTCCATGTTAGAACTTCTACGTCTGTCTCCTTCTCATAGGTCCATACTTGACAAAGCCTTAGCAGAAGCCTCCGTTCCCACAAACCTGGCTGAAGAGCAATTCCAAAACATGGTCGGTCACATCACCTCACCACACTCCCTATCATTCACTGAGAAGGATGATATGTCTATCACTCAACCCCATAACGCCTCCCTTCACATTGAAGCTTTCATACACAAGCACAAGATCAAGAGAGTCCTAATCGATGGAGGGGCTGGTTTGAATATCTGCATGTTGAAGCTAGTCCTTTCATTGGGGTTTTCAGAGAAGGCTATAGATTTGAAAAGAAAAATCACCATAAAATCCTATGATTAGGAAGAAGAACGTCTAAAGGAATTGTTACTCTACCGATCAGAGTAGGCCCCGTAGTGAAAGATGTGGCTTGTCAAGTCCTTGACATGGAATTAGCCTACAACATTCTTCTTGGATGACCATGGATACACGCTTTGGGAGCAATATCTTCTACATACCATCAATGCATCAAGTTCACACATGAAGGACAAGAGATCACCATCCCCGGTGATCCTAACCCCTATCAATACTGCAACTCCATTCAATCCAAACCAGACGTTGTAATCCCTAACAACCGTGCTTCTGCACCCTCGTCATCTCGTGTTGACCCAGCTACACTTGCTTCTTCTTCAGGGGCACCTTCACCTAAACTCCAACTCAAAGATAAAGGTTTGGGTGATTACACGATATCTCAGTCTCTCTGCTTGGCACAATTGCCCCTATCTCCCCGATCCTATGGGAGCCCTATCTTAAAAACACCCACAGCAAAGAAACCAACCAAAGGACCATTTGTGAAATGGGGAAGCCTCGAAGATGAAAGTGATGAAAAAGATGTCCTACAATGGTTGTACAAAGATGATGCTAGCTCCTCAATGCCACATGACCGTCCCACTATACCAACAAAACAGTATGGGCAAGGCTACCAAATACTGCAGAAAATGGGATATGAAGGACACGGTCCACTTGGATCAAGAAAGGATGGCATCACTGAACTCATCCAACCTCATACCTTAACAGCCCGAGACACTACAGGGATAGGCTACACTGGAGCACCAAGAAACAACAAAAATAAGGAAAAACAAATAGAAGTAGCCACTAACAATATGGTTTAACAAATTCAGAGGATGCAACTGGGGAGTGAAACAGATTCTAATGAGTACGAATGGGATAGCCTCTCTGAGTTGTCTTGTGACAAAAAGGATATTGACGTTGTCCACGAGTATGACCCAACCCTGGTGAATGAGAGACAAGGTCTAAGAGCTAGACCACTAGAGTCTGTTCTGCATAATGACAATAGTGACAATCGCGAGGAAAGAATGATACCTCCCTCGACGGATCCCCTACTAGTGAGTACCATCGCAGACTTTGTTCATTCTCTCAACAATTCTATCCTTACCATCAACTCTGTTGAATCCAACCAACCTCATGACCCCTTACCTCTGGTACACCCCAAACTTATAGACTGGGACCTCGAAGGCACCACCCCTGAGCTTGATACATTTGAAAATGACGACGCCATCATAGATTTTCTTGAGCTTAGGGATCATCTACCTGTAGGAGACCACAGAGCTGGCTATGCTATTGAAAAGGCCTATTTTGGAGAGAGAGCCAAGCCTTTCAGTCACAAAAACATCCAAATCAAAGAATGATCTAATGGTGAAAACCGCTCTGTGACAGTGTTAGGTCAACAAAACAGTAAAAATAAGGACGCATCCAATGGTGAAAACCTCTCTGAGGCACCGACGGATGGAAGGCTTGACTCTCTCCCCAATCTTACACATCAGGAAAGATCATCGATCTTGATAGAACCGGTGGAAGCAGTCAATGTCAACACAGGTGATAATCCCAGAATGGTTCACATGGCAAAGGCTCTAACCGAGCATGAAAAACCAGCATTCACAGACTTCTTCAAAAGAAGACAGATCAACTTTGCATGGACCTACGCTGACATGCCAGGTCTCGATCCAAATCTCATCATGCATCACCTATCTTTAGCTCCAGGAGCTAAGCCTATTAAATAAAAGCTCAGAAAGATGCATCCGCATGTAGCACTCATGGTGAAAGAAGAACTGCAGAAACTGCTAGATGTCAGGTTTATCAAGCCCATAGATTATCATGAATGGGTCTCAAATGTCATACCAGTGTCTAAACCAGATGGGAGGGTCAGAATCTGTAGTGACTTCAAGGATCTAAACAAAGCTTGTTCAAAGGATGACTTCCCCTTGCCCAACATCGACATGATTGTAGATCTCACGGTGGGTCATACCATGCTGTCACTCATGGACGGTTTCTCAGGATATAATCAGATAAAGATTGCACCAAAAGACCAGCACAAAACTACATTTACATGTCCTTGGGGCACCTACTGTTGATGCGTCATGCCATTTGGTCTGAAAAATGCTGGGGCAACATATCAGAGAGCCATGACAACGATCTTCCATGATATGATGCATACTATAATGGAAGACTACATCGATGACATTCTAGCAAAGTCTCTCACAAGAGAAGGGCATCTAGTAGTACTAGACAAGATCTTTAACAGACTGGAGAAGTTCAATGTGCGGCTTAATCCAAAAAAGTGTGTGTTCGGGGTTACATCAGGAAAACTACTAGGCTACATAGTATCAGCAAATGGTATTGAAGTTGATCCCGCTAAGGTGAAGGCCATAATGGAGATACCACCCCCTAAAAATTTGACTCAATTGAGATCCCTACAAGGCAAACTACAGTCTATCAGACGGTTCATTTCCCAACTAGCAAATAAGTGCCACCCATTCTCTCATCTGCTGCACAAAAATGTATCTTTCAAATAGAACGAGTCATGCGAGCAGGCTTTTCAACAACTAAAGGAATACCTAATGAAGCCACTAGTATTAATGCCACCAATTCAAGGCAAGCCTCTGTTACTATATATCTCAGCTACACCAACGACTCTGGGAGCTCTCCTTGCTCAACAAAACTATGACAGAAAGGAACAGGCTATCTACTACATTAGTCAAACACTCATCGGATACGAGTTGAAATACACACCAATAGAAAGAGCATGTCTAGTTGTTGTATTTGCCTCGCAAAAATGGAGACATTACATGCTATCACACTCTGTTAAATTGGTGGCAAAAATTGACCCACTGAAATACTTACTCAATAAGGTGGCCTTAATAGGTAGATTATCAAAATGGGTCATGCTTCTCAGTGAGTTCGACATAGAATATGTGGATAGAAAAGCGATAAAAGGACAAGTGCTTGCAGATCAACTAGCAGAGGCACCTTTAAATAATAACCCCCTGAGCTTTGAATTTCCAGATGAGTCTATCTTCCACGTCAGCATAGCAAGCTGGAAAATGTACTTTGATGGCTCCTACACTCAGCATGGATCGGGGGCAGGCATCTTGTTGATCACGCCTAATGGCGATACTATTCCAAAGTCATACAGATTAATGTTCCCTTGCACTAACAATGTAGCAGAATACGAGGCTCTGGTCATTGGTATCAAGCTAGTAGTTGAGTGGAACATCAAGGAGCTTCAAGTCTATGGTGACTCCCAACTGGTCATCAACCAAGTAAATGATGACTACCAAACGAAGGATGAGAAACTGATTCCTTATAAACGCATGGTAGATGACTTCAAGGAGTATTTCGTCCAGATATCATTTGAACAGATACCAAGGATCGAGAATAAAGCTGCGGATGCAGTGGCTACAATCGCATCTCTTCTCAACATTCCAGGCAATCAAACACGATATGAGTTCTTAGTAGAGCCAGTCTCTCATCCTGCTTATGACACTCCAGATTCCCATATCATATGCCACATCGTAGGAATTGATTCCCCTCTCTATGGTAAAATATTTGCCTATCTAAAAGAGAATACACTTCCACCTGACCTCTCCCATAACTAGAAAAGAACCTTCATCCAACAGGCATCCCGATATGCCATTGTCGCTAACACCCTGTATCGCCGAGGTCTCGATGGTACTCTCCTTAGGTGTCTAGATAGAGAGGAATATCAAACTGCTCTAAGCAAAATACACGAGGGAATATGCGGAGCTCACTCTAGTGGCCCTACCTTAGCCAAAAAACTCATACACATGGGATGCTATTGGCCAACAATGGAACAAGACTCCTATCAGTTTGTAAAGAAATGCGCAAAGTGCAAAATCTATGGGAACCTAATACATGCGCCAACGCAAGAGCTACAGCCATTGACGACTCCTTGGCCTTTCTGTCAGTGGAGACTCGACTTAGTGGGCAAGATCCACCCTCCTTCCTCAAGCGGCCATAAATTCATTATCACTACCACGGAGTATTTCATGAAGTGGATTGAAGCCGTGCCTCTAGCCAACATCACAGGCAAACAGATTGCCTCGTTCATCCTGAACTATATCATTTGTCGCTATAGTGTCCCTTCGTCCATTATCACGGATAATGGACGACCTTTCAAAAACTAAGACGTCAGAGAACTATGCAACAAATTCCATATCCAACACCGCTTCTCCACTCCTTACTACCCACAAGGTAATGACCAAGCTGAGGCATCAAATAAAACCATTCTAAAAATCCTAAAAAAGACTGTCAATGATGCTGGCCGTGACTGGCATGTCCAACTGAATCCTACATTGTGGGCCTACCGCACAAGCATCCGCACACCCACAGGTGCAACCCCATACTCCCTAGTCTATGGCTCTAGAGCTATCTTGCCCATTGAAGTCGAGATCCCATCATTGCGAGTCTCATTAAAAGGCCTCATATCAGATGAAGAGTACAAAGTAACCAGACTCCAAGAGTTAGAGCTGCTCGAAGAGCGAAGGCAACAGGCCTTTAATCACCTAAAAGCATATCAGTAGCGCATGTCCAAAAGCTATAATCACAAAGTAAAGCCCCGGATATTCCATGTTGGTGACCTAGTCCTAAGAGAAAATCCATGAAATCAGCAAGATCATGAAAAGAAAGGAAAATTTGAACCTAACTGGCTGGGTCCCTATGTCGTCATTATAGCTTATGGGTCAGGGGCATATCAATTGGCTACATCTGAAGGTGAACTGTTCGATGATCCTATCAACAGCATGCATCTTCGTAGATTCTATACCTGAACACCCCGATGTAAGGGAGTCCTGAAAAAAATTAAAAAAATTGAAAAAAGTGATCAAAAACAAAACAAAAATATCAAAAAATGGAAAAATAACAAAAGGATAGGTACTATGACGAAAACCTGGCAAACAGGTGTCATGTGTACTTTTGGCTACATCTACAGATAAAAGTAAGTGGTCAAAACCTGGTAAACAAGCGCTATCTGCGACAAACCACTTCCTCCATCTATTTCAACTTCATATCTCTTGTGCCTATCATATTGTTCATTTTGAACCAGTCTTGTGCACCATTCCATGAACTACGTTGCCTCTGCGTCGTCACGTAGGCAAGGCCATTGTCCCAATGCACCCCCGAGGATTTCCATTGTCCCATCCGTTCCATATCTTGTCATTCTATCCAGCTGAGTCCACCTGCATTCTCTCTCACCTAGGTCTTAGGTCCGTTAGGGTTTACCCCGAACTACATTGCCTCTGCGTCGTCACGTAGGCAAGGCCATTTAACAATGAGCCCCCGAGGCACTAGGTCAGTCCCTTAGGGTCCGTCTCACCAATAAGGATTGTGATATCTTCTCACTAGATAAACAAGAGAAACAAAGCCCACTTCCAAAGCAAAAATCTTGACGCAAAAATATCAACCTGTCCAAGGCAAAACAAAGCACCATACTGAAACACTCAAGCTAATACTCATATCAATTATGGCAAAAAGACACACCTAAATGCAAGAAGGTTTTGTGTTGGTTAGATTAAGAGTCTTGATTTATTCCATCATGCCTTTCTATGCTACTCGAGGATACCAAAAGCTAGAGATGCTATGATGGGGGCATGATTATTTTCTTTGTCTGCTGCTTGTGGATTAAACTTTAGTAATGTGACGACTTTTGTCTAATGACATGATCGGCAAAAGATCATCGAGGACTCTGAGATCTAAATATGAAAAGGGGCAATCCTTGTCTGTTGAAAAATGCAAGAAGTACTCAGGTCATCTAGATTCAATTTTGACTAGATGCTTGTATCAACTTGCTATATCAAAATCCATGTAAGTAATACTCAGGTCATCTCAGTTTAATTATACCTAGATGCTTGTATTTTCTTACAACATAATAAAAGCCCAATGATGAAAGCGCTTCAAAATACTTGCTATCTCAAGGTGACATATCCATATCTATACCATATCCAATTGCGTCTCATATCTATATCATATCCATATCCATACCATATCCAATTGCAAGTCAATCCTTAATCCATGCCAATCAAGTCAAATCAATCTTGTCAAATGATCCAATCACAATCAATGGTCTTGATCCTTGTCCGGTCGTAAACCAACTCAATCACTCAATCAATCGATTATCTTAAACAAGATGTTGCATTGTCGAAACCAAACCAACACACGCGTCTTACACGACATGCTTCATTTCCTGAAACCAGACACTGTCCTTCGTGTTGCTCTAGGGATATATCATTCCCCGCCATGACAACACTATCATATCAAATGTCTTAGACATGGATGTTATACTATCGAAACCAGACCCGGAGTCTCATATGACATATCTCATCCCTGAAACTAGACATCATCGATCCATATCATTGGTTTACTGCTCGACAGGGGCAATACCTTGTTTGTTCCTGTATCATTTGTGCATACTTGCTTACTTGCTTGTGTGTGTTATCTCTTTATCTTGCATCCCATATCATTCATCCCTTTCTTCTGCATTCAATCATTTCATCTCCTGTCAACATATCTTATCATGAGATTGTCCGTCTCACGCCGTCTGCCTTCTCCCCGTCTAATCTCCTGAGGGGGCATCCTATCATCATAACCTGTACCAGGGGCAAATTGAGGCATACATCATTATCAGACTATTCTTATTCTTTGAAACAATGTGATAAAACACATTGCTTCAAAGAGGGGCAAAATGTATACACCTAAAATTGGCTCGGGTCGAATTAAGTAAATATTTTAATATTTATCTTAATTTTTACTTTCTTCTATCAATTAAATAAATATTCAAAATTTATTTGATTGTCTCATTATCCCATAATTAAATAAAATCAATTTATTTAATTAAATTCCCTAAATTCTTCTAATGTCTCACATAATTAAATAATCCTACATTATTTAATTAATCATAAATTCCTCTATCCTAAGTCCTAATTCCATCAATCCACCTCATCTCTTCCACCTCACCATGTTGCACATATAATTAAATATTCTTAATATTTAATTAGCTAATATACTCCATTTTCTAAAATAAATCTTAAAATCAATTATCCTCCACAAATTGAATATTTTATTCAATGTTCTCCACTCCCCCTCACCAATTGAATATTTAATTCAATTGTCATAATCCACTGTCCTCCACAAATTGAATATTTTATTCAATGTTCCCCACTCCTATCCTCAAATTGAATATTTAATTCAATGTTCCCCACTCCTATCCTCCAATTGAATATTTAATTCAATTGTCATAATCCACAATGAATAAAAGATTCACTTTTATTCCTAGCCATTGACCTCATCTGGTGATCCTCACCCTCCATTTCTTTTTGAAGAAATCTATAAATAGAACCCTCTTCTAAGCCATTAGAGAGGATTCATTATTGCATCAAATCTATACTCAAATTTCTCCCATTCTCACACCATTCCACTTTCTAAGTATCCTCCATTAACAGGTGTTTGAAGCTCACATTCAACACATGCAGGTATCATAGCCATTCTTCCTTTGGCATCTTCAAGCAAGCAAGTTAAAAAGAGCTTCTAAGGGCTTCAATCAAGATCAAAGCAAGATAGGCAACAATGGAAAACGACAGGTAAATAGGTTTTGTAAGTATTTCTACTTATTTGGTTTGATTCCTCTTTATCTTCACATTCTATTGATGTTTGGGTTTTTGTTGTGTTTTTATTCATTTGAAACTAACTCTCATTCTCCCCCTCACACATAGTACTCTACTTAATGGAAAGACTATTGATGTTTTCATGGAGAAAGATAACACTGAAAAAGTCATCCCCGTAGGTGATTGCTTAAGTGTAGAAGAAAAAGAAGATATGACAAAATTGTTACACGAATTTTCTAAATTGTTTGCTTGGAATTGTAGTTTATAGAATCAAAATGAAAGTAGAAACAATAAACAAATTCATTAAACAAGTGTTATACCTTCAAATGTGATCCAAAAACCCAAGATAAGGAGGAGAGTAATGCACCCAAATACTCTAGCTTTTCCCAAGTTGATATAGATTGAATGTGGATTGCTCCTTGCTTACTCAACACAATAAGATGAGGTATTGGATGATAGATTGATAGATTAGGCTATAGTGATTTTGGCATTATGATGGTATGATGAGAAGATTTGAGAAAAATTTGAGCATGATAAGGATGCAAGAAGAAGTGATCCAAATGGCTTAGAGGAGGGTCTTATTTATAGATTTTTGAAAAGAGGATGGAAGGTGAGGATTAAAAGTTGAGATCAAGGGCTAGAAATGCTTGAGAGTTAGGGTTTGGGTTGGAGTCATAGCCTTGTGACAAGTGTCACAAGGGGAGTGGATGAAAGAAATCAACGGTTGAGGTTTGGTCAATGAGATTGGAGGGCTCTCATTATTTGTGAATTAAAAATTCACAATGGGAAGAGAGGAGGATTATAAATGAACTAAAAATTCATTTTGGGAAGAGATCCATTCATGGGGAAGAGTTCCATTAATGAGCTATGACATGTGTAAGGAGTGAGGACACATGTACACTTACATGTGTATTAGGGGGATGTGACCCTTTGAGTAAAAAATTGATTTTTATTCAAAGGTGTGTGGGAGGATGGGCTAAGCAAGGTTAATTAAGTGTTTAGCTTAATTACTCTAGGTCTAGGGGATAGGTAGGCTAGAGCAGCTAATTAAATAATTGTTATTTAATCAACTAGGCTAAGTTTAGGTTGATTAGTAGGGTAGATTAATTAGATAAGCATGATTTATCTAATTAATAGGGATTAGGGAGATGGACAAATTAGTTAAATAAATATTAGGAATATTTATTTAATTAATGAAGATATAGTTATAAGGTATAGTGATAAATTAAGTGAATTAATTGATCACAAAGGATAGATTAGGGATAGATGGCTAAGGTTAGATGATTAGGGATAAATTAATTAAATAAATTTATTTAATTAATAGGAGGGCTAATTGGTGGTGTAGAGATATGGGAAATTAGTTTGCAAAGCAAGTCAATTTTAGGTGTCTACATTTACTCCTCTTTGAAATGGTGTTGCAACTAGGTAACATTATTTCAAAGAAGTTAAAATATAGGGTTGGATTGGATAGAAAAAATATTTTGGTAGAAGAATAGGATAAGGTTTAGGGATGATTGGTAAGGGTGATGCCCCCTTGAGAGGATAGGTGGGTTGCGAGGACACGGGTGTGCTCTCGAAATGGAAGGAATAGATTGGTAGAAGTGGTTGGAGGATAAGGAGTGAGATGAAAGATTGATGATTTATGGGAGATTGGTTGAGGATGGGCAGATTGGAAAATGGATGATTATTGTGCTGAAAATGATTTAGAGCAATCCTGGGTTTGATATAGCAAAGTGGATATTTTCACCAAGGTATAAAAGACTAGGGTGATGATGTTTATCCAACATTTGCATGGACTAGACACACAGACAAAGGGATGATCCCATGCATGCCCAAGATATTACAACCTTGTCTAGATGAGGGAAGGGGACTCATAGCATAAGCCCTTAATACACAAAAGGTATGATGAACCTTAGATGCACAAGGAGATCAATATGCTAGAACCGACCCTACGATCCACAAAATATGAATACTAGCTTGGAGAAATGAAACCAACCCACAAGCATAGCATACAAAAGCAAGACTATGCCTCATTCTAGATGTTTTCGCCACATACCATGATATAGTGAGATCAAGGTAGCTTTGATGTGATCTTCAAATAGGATAAAAGATAAAAATCAACAACCAAAAGACCAACGAACCAAACAAATAGCCATTGTATCTCTTGCCAAGATGGATGATGATTTGATAGATTCTGCCTATTGTAGGAACGATATATCCTAAGGCAGGAACCATTGAATGATGTTGTAGGATTGGCGCAAGATATGATGGTTACAAGTTGTGGTCGATGTTGATTTGATAGTTGATGATTTTTGATAAGGGATGATTGCTTTGATAGGTAACGCGATGCTTGGGATATTGTGTTTGGATCTAGTGTAAGCTCAGAGATGAGGACCATCCAAATGGGTTGGATGGGTGCATCTTATGTAGCTGAGTACTAGAAACTTCCTTCGTATTTCAGACTGCCTACATACCCTGTATC
The DNA here is from genome assembly GCA_027924645.1 of Cunninghamia lanceolata. NCBI lineage: Eukaryota > Viridiplantae > Streptophyta > Pinopsida > Cupressales > Cupressaceae > Cunninghamia > Cunninghamia lanceolata. The sequence continues at coordinate 1,421,649 of BSBN01000010.1, forward strand.
TACGGGATCAAGGCACATTAAGATGCGGGTGGTGATGATATGTAATTCTGATTTGTGGTGATGATGTGGGATGATTTATTGGTGATAAGATGTTTAGGTTGATGATGCGATGATGATGGAATGATGTTGATTTTGGGATTTTGTAGTTTTTTTTTTTTTGGATTTTTTATTTTGGAGGTTTTGGCTAGGGTATGGTTTACTATGGGATGGTTGCATTGGATGACGTTTAAATAGCTTTTGTGCTAGATACCAATGACAAGGGAACACCAAGTCTAGAGGTGATGGGGTTGGATAGGGGGATTGGCGATGAAAGGATAATGGATAGGAGATTTTTGGTAGATAGATAGATACATGCGGATAAGGGATAGGATGGGGGAAAAAGAATCAGGTAGGGATACATGATAGATGGATGAGGAGTTTTAGGATTTTCTCCAAGGGCTAAGTTGCAAGGAATCATATGTCTCAATGCTTAGAATTTTGCATGATGGGTTCACTTTTGAATGGATGGACGTTGTAGTAGATGGATGGAGGATATGCTTGGAAAAGGAGTATGCCGAGAGGTGTCCAAAGCATGTTGTTGATATTTTGCCCCTTGCCTTTATCAAGATCTGAGGATATAGTGGATAGAATAGATGGGGAATGAGAGGATAAATAGGGGATGGTGGATAGGAATATGATATGATAAGGATAAGATAGTGGATAAGATGTACAAAGGATATTATGGATGTGGATGAAGGGTATGGTTTTTGCCCCCAAGTGTAGGGATACAAAATGTATGGAGAAGGGATTACACATGACGCCCACAAGGGGTTTTCATCATGATACTTTCCCAAGGTGCCACAAGGAGTGGTTTTCACGATTGGGTGGATTTTTTCTCTTTACTATTTTTTTATTTTTTTTTATTTTTTTCTTTTTTGATGGAATGGGGACTCTAGCATCTGTTTCCATAGCAAGAAGAAGATGGTCCCATGTTGGATAGCATTATGGATGATGATTGCATGGATGTTGGTAGATAGGAGAAGATGGAATGGATGGTGGATAGTGGATTATGATGTGGATTATGCAAAAGCATGGACCATAGGGATGTGGGGGGAGATATGTAGGATAGTGGATGAAAGATGGAGAGATAGAGGTATGTGGGAATGTCATGTGGTGGAGGGGAACCAAGACCAAAGGCTACACACACCATGATGCATTTTGAAGCTTATATTTTGAATGGGGGGTGTGTAGTAATGGTGATCAGGATAGGGGATTTTTGAATGGTCGATTTGGGGTTTTAGGGACCCAAATAGACTTAGGAATAACAGGATTTTAGATGGGGAGCGAGATGTTTGGGATTTTGGAGTAGATTGGGAGGTGGATGCCTCATTTTCTTTGTTTGCTTTGTGCTTGGGGACCCATACCATTTTTGTATTAGCTTTTTCTTTTGATGGTGTGGGCTTTGATAGCCTTTTGGATTTTTTATTTTGCTTGGGAGGGATGACACCTTTAGGCTTTTGTGCTTCATGAGTCGAGGCATTCAAATTATTACTTTTGAATCCCATGGATTTGGGGTAAGCTTCACGTTTGGATGATGTGTGCTTTTGTTGGTCTTGATTTGGAATTTTAGGGGATTTAAGAGTGGTGGGGTTAAAAGTGGATTTATGGATAAATGGATGAGGGGATTTGAGGATAGAGATATTAGGAGTTGGGAGGATGGGAGGATGAGAGGTTTTGTGGATAGGGATGTTTGGCGTTGGTAGGATAGGAGGTAAAGTGGATTTGATAGGGATTTTTGGAGTTGGAAGTAGTGGAGGCAAATTTGATGGGGGAAGGTGAATGGTCACATGCTTTTGCTCGTGATATGAAAATGGAGGAGGGATAGCGACATATGATTTGGAGGTGCGACAAGATGCACCAAATTTGGAATTGGATGAATGGATTTTGGAGGATGAGTGGGTGGTACCAGCATGTTTAGATTGTTTTCCTTGGGATGTATAGCCAAGGCCATGCGAGGATGGATGGAATGTGGTGTGGATGGGCTCCAAGATACCTTGTTCATGAAGGCCTAAGCCTTTTCCTTGATAGTTCATATGTTAGAGCATGCGACATGCAATGGAATGTTTAGTGCTTTGGAAACAAGACGCGAGTTCATTATTTGTTGGAGAAGGATAGGTGGTGGATGGAAGTTGTTCACCTCCTACGAGGGAGCCACTACGAATGAAAGTGCTTTTTCTAATGGATAAGAGGACATATTTGGAGTAGGATTGGTAGATGGTGTGGGATCAATAAGTTGATCACTAGATGGGAGGGGATCGGTATGGGATTAGATGGGATGGTTAGATCTTGATTAGGATAGGGGGTTGATGTTTCAACATGCTTTGGATTTGACTCTTGACATAGCTCATGTGTTTCGGTAGAATTGGAAGTGACTTGGGTAGGTGTGATAGGTGCTTGGCTTATGGATTTTTGAACATGGATACATGATGGTTCTTGGATTGTGATAGGAGATTGTTCAAGAGGTTTGGTGGATGTTGGATTGCATGAGGGTGTTTCATTCCTTTCTAATAACCAATGGATGACGTCCTTCATGAGTGTATGGGTTGAAGAACAATATAATGGATGGATAATGATGGTGGATGGTGTAGGATTAGGGTTGGGATTGGATAGGTGGGTGATGGGATTAGGTAGCGATAGTTCTTGGATGGGTTCGAGGATAGGTGTTGGATTAGATGGTGGTGTTGGAAGGGTAGGAGATTTAGGGGATTCTATAGCTTTGCTTTCCTTTTTAGGTGATGTTTGGAGGAAATCCCACAAGGATTCTTTGGATGTCGTGGGCTTAGGATTTGGAAGATTTGATGGTGGATTAGATGGTGTATGGGTGATAGGGATTGGTGGATTGGGAGATACATAGGATGATGGATTAAGGTTGATAAGGTTGGAGGGATATTGTGTTGGGGGGGTTGGGATTGATGGATTGTAAGGTATATAGGGTGATGGATTAAGGTTGGTAGGATTGGAGGGATATTGTGTTGGAGGGATTGGAGGATGGTGATTTGGGGATGGGGGATTCGCATGGGGAAATGGTTGTTGATATAAACTTTGGATTTTAGATCTAAGGTGTGCTAGATTGGTGTTCCCTTGATCAAAGTTAGCGTGACAAAGGTTGGGGGATGGATAAGTTGGAGGTATTGATTGGTTGGATAGGTATGATATTATGGATGTATAAGGGAATGAAGATAGATATGATGTTAGCGAGGACGAAAGATAGGGTGTTTGTTGAATGATGGAGGTTGGTATGAGGTTGATGGTGTGGATATGTAAGATGTAGGTTGGTATGATGAAGGTTGATATGATGTGGATGGGGATGAAATGTAGGGTGTTTGTTGATATGATGGAGGTTGGTATGAGGTTTGAAATTCTCCAATGATGAGGTGTGCTAAGGTTATATCCCTTGTGTTATTTTTGCATTTTTCCTTAGCATTAGGATCCATGTTCTCATAGATTTTTCTAAGTCTTTGTAATTGTTGCATTGCTACATAAGGATCCATTTTGTTGGAGAGATGTGGGATGATGTAATGGATGATGGATGATTGTGATGTTGGTGATCAAATTTCAAGACCTTAGGATGATTTGATTTTCTTCAAAGGATGAATGATTGATGATTCTCTATGCTTAAGGTAGACTAACGACACTTAAGCAAGAGGGTTGATTGGGTTGATTTGATTAGATGACTTACTTAAGATACACTAATGATCTCAAGCATGTGTGAATAAAGGTTGATGTGATCAACTAAGGTCTTGATTTTTTATTGGGTTGATTTAGATTTGGATTTTGAAAATGATGTTGGGGGATTTGGATAATGATTGGGATAGATGTTGATTTTTTATTGAATTTGGACTATGGTTTGGAAGATTATGGATTGATGTTGGTTGGATTTTGGATTTGATTTGGATGAGATTGGTCAAGTGGATGAGGGAAATGGGATTAAAATGATGGTCATGAATTGGATTAAGGATGATGAGGGTGAATAGGATAAGATTGAATTGAATGATTCGGATGATGAGGTGGTTAGGATGATTAGGATAGATGGGTGATTGGATTAAGATGAAGTGGATAAGAATGATTAGGATGATGAAGATAGATTATTACTAGAGAGGAAGTGGATTAGAATTTGATCAAGCTCAAATAAAGGGATTGGATAAGCTCAATTGATGGGGTTCTTGGCAAGCATGAAAACACTACACACAAGAGAACACAATGGCCAAAAGTTTGATTATGACAATGTGATAATCAAGCATGTACAACCTAAGGCAAAGCAAGGACAATACTTATGGAACATGTAGAGGGATTTTGACTTCTAAAACAATAGTTCATAGTGGAGGAACATCCATGGGGTTGGCACCTTATGAGCATCCGATAAACCATTTAAGGTTCTAACTAGCTCTACTAGGAGTTTCAGATACACAAAGGTACTACTTCCTTTCAAGCTAGCATCGTATGGTAAGCGCTCATACCGATTTGGACTTGGCTTTCGTCTTATCCTAATTTACATATAGCAGACCGGATGAAAGTACCACTTGGGGTCGCCAATGAGTTCTCTGTACAGATGTGTCTCAAGGGCAGGCCCACTTTCTAGAAAAACGAGGATAGAACCATTTCTCTTCACCCAAGATCCTTTTGAAGGCGAGGGGAGAGGATACTTTGATTCTAACTCTTGGGTGACAAAAATATGTAAGTGCACCAACACAACAAACAAAGCTATGTTCTTTTTAAGTCCAAATCGAAATGTTCCTAAGATTGTTTGCAAGCACTTGTTAATTTTAGTGCACCAAAATCAAATGTCATCTATGCTAGGCACACAAAGAGTTCTTTTTAGGTACACCAAATGAAATGTTTGTTTGTTGTTTGTTTGACAAGCCAATGATTAATTTTAGTTGCACCAAATTTAAATGTTTTCTAAGCTAAGCACACAATGTTTACTTTAGTGCACCAAAAGAAGATGTGTCTAATCTACTAAATCCCTGCAAAAGATGTTAGTAGTTTCAAGATGGTGGTTTTAGATGATCTGAAATATCCTGCAGAAAGAGACCCAACCCTGCACATATCCTTAAGCTAGTACATAAAATAGTGCTAAAACAGTTACAAATGGCGCTACAATACAAAAAGGCGCCAATACAGTAAATAGCGCTACAACAGAGGATGGTGCCACAATGCAAGATGGCGCTACAGAAAAATATGGCACCACAGAAACAGATGGCATTGATACATAAAATGGTGTCGATAAAGAAGATAGCGTTGATGAGGAAGATAGCGCCACAAGACAGAAAGATAGCGCCACTTTGCATAGAAGTTTGGTTTGGTCGATTTGTCTCGGACAAAGGCACTGCTCTGGGTGTCGATAACGCCAATACGACACAGTGTTGGTTAATGGATGGATTTTAGGAGAATTTGGCCATAGTTTCCCCTTGTTTCTATGTAAAACCTGCAAAAACTAAGAGCTAAAATGTTAGAAAGGCCAGAAAACAAGAAGAAGAAGATTAGATTTAAGTCAAAAATGAGTGGGATTGTCATGCTAAAATAGTGCCACAACAGATAGAGATGGCACCACTATTTGCAAAAATAGTGCCACTTTGCGGGAAAATAGCACCACTGCACGGAGAAAAGATGCCATACCTGTAAAAGAGCATGTTTCTACAAGAAAAACACTCACAAAAAGATTAGATAGGGACCTTGTGGGTCCCACCAGGCATGCCAATGTAGTTTATAGAATCAAAATGAAAGTAGAAACAATAAACAAATGCATTAAACAAGTGTTATACCTTCAAATGTGATCCAAAAACCCAAGATAAGGAGGAGAGTAATGCACCCAAATACTCTAGCTTTTCCCAAGTTGATATAGATTGAATGTGGATTGCTCCTTGCTTACTCAACACAATAAGATGAGGTATTGGATGATAGATTGATAGATTAGGCCATAGTGATTTTGGCATTATGATGGTATGATGGGAAGATTTAAGAGAAATTTGGGCATGATAAGGATGCAAGAAGAAGTGATTCAAATGGCTTAGAGGAGGGTCTTATTTATAGATTTTTGAAAAGAGGATGGAGGGTGAGGATTAAAAGTTGAGATCAAGGGCTAAGAATGCTTGAGAGTTAGGGTTTGGGTTGGAGTCATAGCCTTATGACAAGTGTTACAAGGGGAGTGGATGAGAAAAATCAAGGGTTGAGGTTTGGTCAATGAGATTGGAGGGCTCTCATTATTTGTAAATTAAAAATTCACATTGGGAAGAGAGGAGGATTATAAATGAATTAAAAATTTATTTTGGGAAGAGCTCCATTCATGGGGAAGAATTCCATTAATGAACTATGACGTGTAAGGAGTGAGGACACATGTACACTTACATGTGTAAGAGGGGGATGTGACCCTTTGAATAAAAATAGACCTAGAGTTATTAAACTAAACATTTAATTAACCTTGCTTAGCCCATCCTCCCACACACCTTTGAATAAAAAATTGACTTTTATTCAAAGGTGTGTGGGAGGATAAGCTAAGCAAGGTTAATTAAGTGTTTAGCTTAATTACTCTAGTTCTAGGGGATAGGTAGGCTAGGGTGGCTAATTAAATAATTGCTATTTAATCAACTAGGCTAGGTTTAGATTGATTAGTAGGGTAGATTAATTAGATAAACATTATTTATTTAATTAATAGGGATTAGGGAGATGGACAAATTAGCTAAATAAATATTAGGAATATTTATTTAATTAACGAGGATATAGTTATAAGGTATAGTGATAAATTAAGTGAATTCATTGATCACAAATGATAGATTAGGGATAGATGGCTAAGGGTAGATGATTAGGGATAAATTAATTAAATGAATTTATTTAATTAATAGGAGGGATAATTGGTGGTGTAGAGATACGGGAAATTGGTTTGTAGGGCAAGTCAATTTTAGGTGTCTACAGGAACTATTCGGATATGCCTAGTATTGATCATCAGATTGTAACACATAATATTGTATTGAAACCAGATGTTAAGCCGTTCAAACAAAAAATTCGTAAGATTAATTCTAAGATTGGGTTACTTGTCAAGGCTGAGATAGAAAAGCTTTTACAAGTTGGCTTTATCCATCCTATTGAATATTCACCTTGGATTTCGAATATAGTGGTTGTCGCTAAACCCGATGGTCGTATTCGCATGTGTACTGATTTTAGAGACTTGAATCTTGAATCTCTTAAAGATGATTTCCCACTTCCTAATATTGATATGATCGTTGATTCAATAGTCGGCCATGAACTACTTTCCTTCATGGATGGATTTTCAGGATATAATCAAATTTTCATAAGCCCTCATGATCAATATAAAACAGTTTTTATAACACCATGGGGAACATTTTGTTGGGTAGTCATGTCGTTTGGACTTAGTAATGCTGGAGCAACTTACCAACGTGCTATGACTCTTATATTTCATGATTACATGCACAATATTTTAGAAGATTATGTTGATGACATCTTGGCGAAATCTATTAATCGCCAAGATCATACTATAACTCTCCGACAGATCTTTGAATGAATAAATAAATACAACATGTGATTAAATCCTCGTAAGTGTGTATTTGGTGTAGACAGTGGGAAATCATTGGGATTCATAGTTTCAAATTGCGGTATTGAAGTAGATACGAAAAAGATTGATGGATTGTCAACATGCCGCCACCTAAAAACATATCTCAACTTCGTAGTTTACAAGGGAAGATACAGGCCATTCGCCGATTTGTCTCACAACTCGTGGATAGGACTCACCCTTTTACTCAACTACTGAAGAAGGATTCAAAATTTCAATGGAATTCGGAATGTCAGAAGGCTTTTGAAAACTTAAAGAGTTATCTCGCTAAACCTCCTGTTTTACAACCTGTCATTTCTGATAAACCTTTTATACTCTACACCTTAGCATCTAATAATGCTTTGGCGGACTGAAGGCAAGGAATGTGTTGTGTATTACATCAGCCGAACATTGCTCGAGTATGAAGTGCTATATATTGTCATTGAGAGACAATGCTTAGCTCTTGTCATCGCAACACAAAAGCTTAGGCATTATCTCCCACATGCTAAGATACATATAATGGTAAAATTTGATACTCTAAAACATCTATTTGCTAAAATAGATCTTTTCAGTCGCCTTGCTAAATGGGTTATGTTGTTAACTAAATTCGATCTCAAATTTATATCTCAGAAAGCAATTAAAGGACAAGCATTAACCGACCATTTAGCTAAGGCACTCTCTCCTTTTGCTATACAAAACCAGGAGACATTCCCTGATAATCAAATCTTAGCTATTGATAAAGAAGACAAGTGGGAATTGTATTTTGACGGATCAAGATGTCGAACCAACTCCGATGCTAGTGTCATATCGGTACCCCCTATAGGAAAGCCAATTCCTATGTCTTACCGGCTAAACTTCTCATGCACAAACAACATTACTGAGTATGAATCTCTTATTACAGGACTTCGTGCCGCTTTGACTTTAAACATCAAAAACCTCACTATATATGGTGATTCACAACTAATTGCGAGACAAATAAATGGATCATATCAAGCTAAACAAGACAAATTATCTCGATATCGTGATTTTGCTTTATCTTTACTAAAGTGGTTTACATCCTTTTCAATTGATACTATTCCAAGGAAAGACAATCGACATGCGGATGCAATGGCAAGCGCAGCTTCCCTTATATCCCCTGACAATTCTCCTGATAAATTTACCTTTATTATCCATAATCTTAAAACACCAGTCATAGAAGATCCTGTAGTTGCAAGTCTTCAGCTTTGTTGTGATATCAACTCTGATGAATGGTTCTTCCATATATTCAACTATTTGCGTGATGGAACCATCCCTAATTCGACGTCTAAAAACGCTCGAGTTCACCTACGTAGACTTACAGTGCGATATATCATTCTATCTAATGTCTTATATAGACGAAGTTATAATGGTGTCCTTCTCCGATGTCTTAGTAATTCAGAGATTCCGATAGTTTTAGAAGAAGCTCACTTTGGCACTTGTGAAGGACATTTTGGAGGAAAATCATTGGTACAAAAATTAATACATATGGGATATTATTGCCAACGCATGGAACAAGATTCCTTTGCTTACGTCAAGAAGTGTCCGCAATGTCAACAACATCAACATTTAATTCGAGCGCCTGCCCAGGAACTTCGTGCCCAAGTGTCACCTTGGCCATTCTTTGTTTGGGGTCTGGATCTAATTGGTAAAATCTCTCCACCTTCCTCTCAAGGACATACATTTATTATCACCGCTACTGATTACTTTAAAAAGTGGATCGAAGTTGTCCCTTTACAATCCACGACTGCTGATGTAATTTATCATTTTATACAAGATAACATAATCTCTTGATTTGGTATACCTTCCTCCTTGGTCTCTAACAATGGCATGCCATTCAAGAACAAGGATGTGAAGAAATTTCTAGAAAAATATCACACTCAACATCGCTTCTCTACGCCTTATTATCATCAATCAAATGGCCAAGCAGAAGCTTCAAACAAAGTTATAGGACAAATCCTACAAAAAATTGTTAACAAACATTGGCATACTCAATTGTCTTATGTATTATGGGCTTATAGAACAAGCATGCGTATGGCTACTGGAACTACCCTATATAATCTTGCCTATGGTGCTGACACGATAATGCCCTTGAAACTCGAAATTCCTTCATTGAGAGTCTCCTTGAGAGATGTTATCGATGATGACATGGAAAGAGAAGAGATTACAACAACTTGAGATGCTGGATGAACAGCGTATTAACACTCTTGAGCATCTTAAGACACGTCAAAAGAGTATACAACGGTCGTATAATGAACATGTCATACACCGTTCATTCAACATTAGAGATTTGATACTTTATGAGAATCAACGCAATGTGAATGCACCTCCTAGAGAAAAAGGCAAATTCAACCCTAATTGGCTCGGGTCGTATGTCATTACTGAAACCTTTAGATCAAAAGCATATAAATTAGCCGACGAACAAGGTACGCCGCTTAAAGAACCCATTAATGTTGTGCACCTCAAGAAATTTTATGCTTAAGATTATATGTTAGATGTTACTTTAAAAAGTAGAACTTATTAGTTAGTTTAGCTTCAATTTTGACAAGATATGATTATTTTGTCTTAATTCATTTAACATAGCATCTTTTGTAGTTAATCATTGTTGCATCTTGTTTAAACATGTTTTAATAGAGATCACATTTGTATTAACTGAGTCAAGCATAAAATAATGGTTATATGTGAAATTTATTGATCATTGTGCTTTTTCCTTTATACTCTACATAGCATTATTTAAGAATCACATTAGCATTAATCACATTTCCACGTGATCGTTTAACATTTATCACTAGTTGCATTTTATATAAATCACATGTGATAGATTAGATAACATTAAAAACAACAATAGAAAAATATTATATATATACCAGCATCAGTTTACATATACATCAAAGTTGACTATCCCGTATATCAAAATGGGATGTCGTAGTATATAATACACATCACATAGCCGAACCTCTGTCACCTGTGCCCTCGGGACTTCGTGGTGCGCGTGTGACGAAAGCCTGACCATGTGTGGCTATAGATCATGAATGACTCCTAGAGACACTCCACGATTGTAACCACCTGATCTCTCCTCTCAGTCCTAGCACCTCGTCATGTGATTCTCGATACATCTGCTGATATCGATCCCTCTCATATGTGGCTCTCTCTAGCTCTGCCTGAAGCCTATCCCTGTCAGCTCTCATTTGACGCAACTCAGGTAGTAAGATCTCACTTGTGATAGGATCTCCCTCAAGTGCAAGTACTGCAGCAACCTGATCTCGTAGCATCTAGAGCTCTACCTTCGCACGCTCGGCTTTCTAGATAGCCTAATCTAGAATAGACTCCGCCGATAACCTATATCTCACGAAAGGTATAAAGATCTCCACATGCCGCCCTGCAGATGGCCATGGCGAGTATCTTGTTCGTACCCGCTGCTCGGCCGCATCGGCTGAAACTATCTCTGCTATGACGCGGCTCACCAAGTCGCGCCATGCATCTGTCCCAACTGCAAAAAGGAAACAAAATAGACATCATAAATAAATAATCACAAATAACTGCATCTATATATAAAAAGCATCCTACCTGGATCTCCATCTCACCAAGATGGATCTCAGATAGTTGATGGTGTGACTAGCTCTGCAGCCGACTCTATAGCTGGGGGCATACACTACTAGTCTCCCGTCACTAATGTCGGCTCGATCTCACATCCGTAGGGGCTGGACCACGAGCTCTCAATTGTGATTGAGACTCGGCCTCCTCATCGATGTCTGCCTCTTGCTAATCTCGCCCTAAAGACCTACCGTGACGAGACCTCCTCCTCATCATCATCCTCATCATCATCTAGATCATAATATCCTGCGAAGTCACTAATGTCATCCTCTATCCCTGTGTCACTCACGTGACCAGCCCAAGGTCAAGGATTGCCTGTGGGGTGACCAGGTGGATAGATAGGAGCAGGTTGCATTGTCTACCACCAAATCTGATATGCTTGGGTAACATCGACGTCGTCTGCATCAGCTATCGGCTCTGCATCCTCTATACCATCATCATCACTAACTGCTACATCTGCTAACGTCGGCCATCGAGCACTGTTCGCCCTGACTGCACTGTGCACAGAGCGCGCATAGCTCGGACGCATCATAGGTACATCCTGTCGGCATCCGAACTGTCATGCTAACCGATCAAAGTAAAACCAGACAACAATGTGATCGAGGTGATCGGCCATTAGTCGATCCCTCTGCATCCTTACTAATTGTCTTTGTTGACCTAGCCATGCTATATAGCCGCGATATGGTCTCCAGATGATATCGCTGGGCTGCAATCTATCAAACACAATCCTCCAGTACAGTAGATCACCGTGTCTCCAACATCTGATAAGAGAATAGGCATGGACCCACAGATAGGTAAACGCTGGCTTTATAGGAAAACCTGTAGGCCACGTGCATCTGATATGCTCAAAAGCCTAGACCTGTAATAATGTGCAACACATCAAGCCCTGTGCCTCATAATGGACATGCCGTCCCAACTCGCGATAGAGGTGCGCAAGCATACTGCGCCCCCACGCATAGATTGTCCTCTGCTCCTCCATCGCCCTAATAGTGTGAATTAGGCCCCCGTGAAGGTGAATGCCTCGTCAATCTGGTGCGACTGCTAATGCTACTGTAACAGTCATAATCCTCTGAATCAGAGGGATGTCAGTGCATCCTTGCTCTAGTAATTGAAGCTAAATGTGCCCACACTCTGCCCGAGTGACTGTGTGGCCTAGACAGTACATCTAGCTCTCTTGTTTATACTCCGTTGAGCAACGCTCTATGACCCTCACTGTCTCCCCACGTATAGGTAGATGCAAGATCCGGTAGACATCCTCTAGCGTGATAGTCATCTCCCCTATAGGAAGATGGAATGTAGAAGTATCTGCATTCCACCTCTCCATCAACGCCATTAGCATACTAGAGCAAAATCTAATTGTGGGCATATCAAACACCCACCAAAGCCCTACTAACTATAAGTGGTCTCTCTGCATTGGTCATGGTGCTGATGCGATCTCGAAGCAGCAACATCAGGCGACTGCCTGTATGCTCTCACATCACCAGAACAACCTACATGATACAAACAACGAGAAGTTCAATCAATTTGCAAACATAAAATCATCACCTATGACATATAATAGCAATCAGTGCCCTGTCCCTGGGGCCCTTGTCCTTTCTGGACTTGGGCGCCCCAGGAGGACCTGGGCGCCCTAAGTGGACTTGGGCACCCCTGATAGGGACCCTTGTCCAAAATGTCCTACTCAACACGGAAAACGGCAAAGTCTAAAAGAAATAGAATGAATGATAGTACAAGCAAGGATTAGGAATCTACATTGGCCTCAAAATGTCTCTCTACCACTCGGGCTTAGAGCATCTCCAATCGCGGAAGTTGGTATGGACGTCAGGTCGGCATCGTTGATCTCTTCATCCTCCTCTCCTCTACACTAACAAGTAAAAATAAATAGTGAAAAATGACAACTCCCCTTACATATAGTAAGTGGATGAGAATTCCTATCACTATCAAAGTGCAAAAATTGAACAGTTTTCTTCTTAAGTCTCTATCTCAAGCTGTCGAACTCAGATTTTCGCGTTGTTTGTTGCATTGGAATCCCGGTTCCGCTCTCTATCCTACCCAATGTGTTGTGCTTGGGTGTCGTTTGTCCAAACAACCCTCACAATGCATTTCTCATCAAAGTTCCTCGAAATCAATGCATGTAGATATCTCCTTGTTTCTACTTTTCAGACTAAGCAAGCATAAACAAGGGGGGCATATATCTCCCTTGATTTCCTCCCTCATCATGTCTCATCACTCAACCCCCTTAGTGTTTATGGACTGACTTATTGGTGGTGGTTGCAGGTTGATTTAATTTTTGACTTTCTAACAAGTGTTCCTTTGCAGGTTGTGGTTCCTAACTTTGTGGTCTTATAGGATTAGCCTTGGGGGCTTCCCCCCCTCTTGCGACAACACTTCGGCATCCTCTACAATATCCTTTTTTGTATCATTTTCATGATTGATATATTTACTTTCCTTTAGTTGCATATGCACGTAGTGTCATATGGCCACTAAAGTGGGGGCTAAATGTTATGTCAAAAATTGTCCTGTATGGAATGGCACAATTTCCCATGGTTTAGCTCCTCTCCTTTGGTGACTTTTCAACCTAGTTTCTTTCAGGCCTTCCCGAACCCTGACTGACCTAGGCCTAACTAGAAGAATGTCATATTTTGGAGTAACTGAAGACTGAAGGTGAAAAGAAAACTTGGATTTGGGATCCCCTAACCTCCTTAAGGCAGTCCTGAGCGGGAAATCAGGGCTTGGACTTGGGCGCTAGAACCCTTGTCCTGCCCTATTTCTCGGGGTCCTAAATTTTGGAGGGATGTAGGCTCTTGTCGTGCATTCCGATATTCTATTTTCAAATTTTCGTTTGACATCTTATTTCGAAATTTGAATTTCCTAAGGTTAGATATTTAAAGACATTTGAAAATCATTTTGATATACACAACATATATGCAAGTTTTATGCCAAAATTGCCATTGAAGTTCAGTAATTTGTTGAAGCTCTTTGAAGTTATTTGAATTTGCTATCATGGAGACAATAGATGGAGATTAGAAATCAAGATCTTGAGACTATCTTGCTCTTCCTAAGGTTTGTACACCTTTTGCATGATCAAGAGAAGGGTTGAAGCCTCCAACATCGAGTTTGGAGATCCTCTGCGGACATTGCTGATTCGCCTTCTTGTTCATGCAAGTCTTCATTGTTTTCATCTCCTTGAAGTGAAGTTGTGTTTGTTTATTAAGTGGAGCAAATTGTTGATCTTTCATTGATGCTTGAGTCATCTAGGGTTTTATGTTTATGCATGCACATTTGTTAGATGAACACACACATATGCAGATCGTTATCTTGGGCTACTGTTGAGGTAGAAATATCGAAGACGAGGCTTGACTGAGGCAAGCTCCTATATAGCCACAACCATCTTTCTCCTTTTACATGTGCAGGCTGCACTTGTCAACATCTGGCGGAAAGGAGCAACAGGAAGACAGATATTGCAGACACAATCGTCATAGAATTTGGATTTCGAGATTCCGAGACTTTCGGGACATTGCCACTAATGCCCTAGTCCAACTGGGTGATTTTTCTAGGATCCGGAAGCCTCTGGAGATTGTAAAGCCGCTGTTGCAGAAAATTCTGACATTCAGAAACTTACAAGACATTGCCACTAGCACCCTAGTCCAACTGCTCCTTAGTTTTTAGGTACACTATCTCTGATCTGTTTACTCTGCATTTCTGTAATCATTTCATTCGTATGTGTCAGAAATTAAGTTATTACAGTTTAACTTGCAAATGAGGGTTTCATAGTTAGAGAAAGAAACTGGCTTATAAAACCTAATTCAAACAGTCACACAGACACAATTAACAAGAAAAGGGAACATTGGAAATCAGTAGTTTATTCCTAAACCTACCCTTTGCTTCCCTAATGTTTTAGTGCCTGTGAAAGTGTGGGACGTTTAGTTCTCTATCTTGCTACCACATTTTCAGACTAAACAATACAATCACCAAGAATGTGTTGAATATACTAAAATATTTGCCCCTATCACATGGATGGATAGTCCAACTAATATTGTCTTTGGTTGCTCAGCATGGTTGGATTGTTTATCAAATGGATGTTAAGAGTGCTTCTATTAGTTATATTAATGGAGAGGTTTATGTAACACAATCTCATGGCTTTGAGATACCTTCCAAAGAACACTATGTTTACAGATTGAAGAAAGTCTTGTATGGTCTTCAGTAGGCACCGAGAGCATGGTATTCCAAAATTAACCCATACCTACAATAGATAAGTTTTGTAAAGTGTCAGTTGGATCCCAATCTTTATATCAAGAACTCAGGTGGGGATATTTTTATCCTAGTTCTCTATGAATGATCTTATCTACACTCGAAACAATTCAACATTATCTATAGAGTTTAGAGTAGCCATGATTTCATAGTTTGAGATGACAAATTTGGGGCAGATGCATTATTTTCTTCATCTAGAAGTATGGTAAAATGAAAATGGAATATCCATGTTTCAGCAAAAGTACGCTTCAGATATCCTCTAAAGATTTCATATGAAAGATTGCAAACTCATTGCCACACCTATTGAAGTTGGGCTTAAGTTGTCTACTTTCGATGAGTCTGATCCAGTCAGTCCCACTTTCAATAAACAGTTGATTGGTAGATATCAAACTCACAACATACCACGCTTAAAGTTCTTATCCAGTAAGTCCATGCTTAGATACCAAACTCACAACATACCATGCTTAAAGTTCTTCTCCAGTGAGTCTGATCCAGTGAATCCCACTTTCTATAAACAGTTGATTGGTAGATATCAAACTCTGCAACCTAATGCTCAAACTCAGAAGTAAATCAAACTTTTCCTAACACCAAACTCTTAACATTTATTAGCAAAAGTTTGATTTACTTCTGAGTTTGAGCATTAGGTTGCAATCCAAAATTTACAAATTTTGAAATTTTATTAGTATATGGACCCAAACATTCCTTGTTGGCTTCCAAAACACCGAACCGGCATCTGGGTTGGCCATGACCTAAAAACGACCCCTATCCTTTTAAACTAACTTCAAAATTATCCTCTCTAATCTCCGCATGTCTATATTCTTCTAATATGTAGGTTCGCATTTTCTGTCTTGATTAAAAAAAATGACTACTTGGGGGGGTCTAAAATCTCCTCAAACTTGTAGGACATTGACATTGCACCAACCTGATAGCCCACACACATGCAGCAGCAGCAGCTGGCCCCTAAAATAGCCCCTTTGTCCGACATGTGCTGGCATTCTCACACTGTTTGTGTACATGACTGCCTGTTCACAAATTCAAATAAATACAGCATTCTATTGGAGACTGTACGAAATTTAATTGCAGAGGGCTATCGGCTGGCATTAAAGGACACGACGAAGATAGCATGTAAATCCTTACCATGAACACAATCTAAGAAATGTGTGCTAAACAGCTATGACCGTCTATGAATTGATACAGTAAAAAGGATATGTCTCTCTGATTAGTTATTACTTGCATCAATCTATATATTATAGAAGCATTCTAACATCTGGAGAAACAAGAATCCTTTGCATATTTCTTTCCTTTGGTCTCTTCTGCTAACTGCTTATTCAAGTCTAAAGTGATTATGTAAGGATATTAACAACTTTGTGTCAATTTACTTGTAAATGTAAATCCTTGGGCCAAAAATAAAATTAAGTTCTTCCTTTAAGGCACTTTCATGGAAAGATTTTACTTGTATTTCCATACTACCATGGTGTTCATTTGAGGCACTTTCATGTGGATGCTTAACCTGTATTGCTGTAGTGCCCCTCTAATGTCATTAACACCAAAAGACTAAACAGGCTAATCATCTTTCTCAATGGTATTGTATATTTTGCATAATGGCAGGATGAATCTATCAAATGAAGCAAAAAAAAATGCTAGCCAACAATTCCATTTTCATTTTTTACCACGACATATAGAGATGTAGAAAATCCAACTCACAATCCTTCTAAAGATAATCAACAGGCTACAAGACCTAAAATTCTTAGCATCAAACTGTAATTTGTGATGCATGGCAGTACAATACAATCAACTCATCCAGCTCCTAAAACATTCAAATGTTCCAAATTTCATATCTTAATTTTTTCTTCAATCGCCTGAAAACAATTGAAAATGGAGTTCCTAATAAGTGGTAAATAAACAGATCCAGCTTTTCTGAGATTGTTAGCATTAACAATTGAGATGGCATCAATAGTTGCCTAAGAAGAAACTGATCTAGCAAAACTTTGCACAAATCTTGTTCCTGGACTCCAACTGAAAGTGGTCTGTCCCAGCTCAAATCCTCTTAACCACTGCTGTCACAAAATTACCTTGTAGCATTCTCTCATGAGCACTTCGAATCAATCTTGAGAGCTTTTAGTTTACGGTAGCCTTTATCAGTTCCAAATAACCTGCAAACTCGTAGTTATCAGAATTAGTAAGCATACAAATAGCAATCAAAATATGAGACACCAACGAGTAAGAAATTGAATTAGCAGTATGGCTAGTAATTGATAGCAAAATCTGTTTAAGACCCAAGGAAATATCAGTCGAAGGCAGAAAAGAAAATAAAATCGAAGTACAACTAAGAGAAAGAAAGCTTTTATGTAATCCATGCTGAAAACATATCATCTTCCATTTGCAAACTCTGCAGACATGTGGAAAATTTTTCATTTGGCATTTTACTTAAGTGGATGAAATCTACGGAAAGCATGTTTCTCAACTGAGATGGATCATTGAAGATGCCACCATTCTTAAAAAATCCTACTTTATTTAATAATAATGAAACACAAGAATGCCCTGTTTTGTAACTGCTACAATTGTCAAGAAACTGAATTAGCAGTATGGCTAGTAATTGATAGCAAAATCTGATTAAGACCCAAGGAAATATCAGTCGAAGGCAGAAAAGAAGATAAAATCGAAGTACAACTAAGAGAAAAAATGCTTTAATGTAATCCATGCTGAAAACATATCATCTTCCATTTGCAATCTCTGCAGACATGTGGAAAATTTTTCACTTTACTTAAGTGGATGAAATCTACGGAATGCATGTTTCTGAACTGAGAAGGATCATTGAAGATGCCACCATTCTTAAAAAATCCTACTTTATTTAATAATAATGAAACAAAAGCAATGCCCTGTTTCGTAACTGCTACAATTGTCAAATATACAAGAGATGCAGAACAATTACCTATCCATATAAGTGAAAGTTGATGAATAATTCCCAGACTTAGTGTAGAGCAGTCGGTGATGATAATCATGGAAATCAGCTCTGTGGGCAACTCAAGAAAACCACATTCAAGGTTAAAAATATAATCCTCAAGAAAATAAGCAGATGGAAGAAATAGGCAACTGCCCATACTAACCCTCCATAAATTGGAAACAGCTTGGATAGGCTCCAAGGAAAATCATAACCACAGTGTGCCTCTACAGTTTCCAACACTCTTAAACTCATCCATAACCATAATGTTAATAAATGAGGCCCAGTGATGGCAGGACCAATGATTGTTGCGAAACCAAGGAACAAGATTTCAGCAGGATGGGCATATTCTGATGTCAATCCAAATGGGGTAGCATATCTGAAAATAAATAACTAATCAATCCTAATTCCCAAAACCCATCAAGATAATACAATATACATTCATCTAACATCTGAACTAGATGCTTCTAACCAGTTCCATTAGAAAAAGAGCTTACTCGTGATGAACACTATGAACATGCTTGTACAACCATTTTGTATGCAAAACCCTGTGGCCCCAGTAGAAAACAAAATCCTCAAGAATAAAATAACACACAATTTGGGATACAACAACTTTCCTGTACAAAAAAGTTATCCACAATCAATCTTTAAGAATTTGTGTTTAATCTCTCAGTTCCAATACAGCAATTGCAAACACTCACCAACAAATTATGAAAATTGCCAAAATATTCAACCATTTAAGGTACTTGTAGCATCATGTAATTCATTTGTCACTAAGATATAACTTGAGAATATATACGAGATAATTGTTAATCTCTGATTTCTGCAAAGTACTCAATCAATTTACTTCTCTTAGAAAAATTTGACACTTACCAGGATGGAAGTGGTAACTCACTCGTCATACCCATGAATCTGAATACAGGATATGAAACCATCATTACAGGAAGATTGACACAAAAGTGATATAGCAGCAAACGAGTGATACATTTCTCCTGTGCAGCAGGGGTGTTCATCTTGCTCTGCAAAAATGTAGCTCAGTTATTTGACACTGAACAAAGCTATCTATCATCTGCATTATAACCAGACTACACTAGTACATGACCATCGATTATAGATGGATGAAAACAAGTGCATCAAAAACTCAACTGGTGAACAGGAAACGTCTAAATATCCTCCCTGAATCACTGTGCGTACTAAGTTCAAAGTCCAAATAGATGAAAGCATTAAGTGATTGATACAGAATCAATAAATTGCTGCTCACCCTTGTAAACTTAGTAAATTAAGTCAATTTTGACATGTAATACAAAATATTGCCAATGTCAAGAAACATTACCTTTTTTGCAAATTTAATTCTAAAAAGGGTTAAGCCGCATCTTTAAGAAATGGCATAGAGTTTTCCCTACAAACTATATAATTGGATTTGACATGTGTGTTTAAGTCGAACACATAGCAGTTGTCATTCACTGTAGCTTATATATAAAAACAATCTCAAGAAGCAAAGCACTCAATGCAGGGAAGTGGTTAGAAGAACTTAGAACGATGTAATAGACATAAACATGGACTGATGACAAGAAGACATATGATTATTTCCCTAGCAGCTAGCTCTGGCTACAAGGTGGTACAAATGTGTATTTTATTATTACATAATTTTCTGGGTGAAGCCAACTTTACAGAATGGTCTTTAATATATATATATATATATATATATATACAATGTACATACACACCCATTTCCAAGGCATTGGTGGGATTATTCACTCACTTCTCATTCTCCTTATCAATAGTATATTCATGTTACATGGAACTCTCTCCCACAGCCCGTTGACTCCAAAATGGCTTTCTAGACTAAGAACTTTCTACATGTTGATGGCACCATTCCTTGACCCAACTATCTTCAAGGACATTGGTCAGATGAATGTCTGCCCCCTCCTGGCTAAATATTGAGACAAATCATTATATCGCTCATGGTGGTAGGATCTATTGTCTTGGTTCTCTTCGGGAAGCAGAGGATGAACATTGAATAACACTATGTTTTAAGATGCCTCAATTACTATGAGATGTTAGGAAGATATGACTGTATATATGTTGATGGCACCATTCCTTGACCCAACTATCTTCAAGGACATTGGTCAGATGAATATCTGCCCCCTCCTGGCTAAATATTGAGACAAATCATTATATCGCTCATGGTGGTAGGATCTATTGTCTTGGTTCTCTTCAGGAAGCAGAGGATGAACATTGAATAACACTATGTTTTAAGATGCCTCAATTACTATGAGATGTTAGGAAGATATGACTGTTTATAATGACTGTATATATAGACTCACTAATTTCACATCAATGAGACAACATCTGCCTCTGTGTGTTGCTGCTAGGGTTTCACATGCCTCCTAGTTCTCCTTGCCCCAAGCCCAGAGCAAAGGGACAGGCGTTTATAAACACTACACTTATTTATCTCCTCCAGCATAGATACAGACCTATTACAGGACTACTTTCCAGCTTGGGTTTTCTGCTTTGATCTTCATCCACTCACATGGTTATTTATATCTGTACTTGTATATCATGGCTAGGTTTTAAGGTTTTCCAACTTTAGGTTTAGCCCCTCTAGTTTTCCCTTCTTTTGTTTACTTATTATAGTGCTTTAGTTCTTAGTTACTTTTAACGCTCCTCGGATTGTTTTTACCCTCTTAGAATTCTGTGATGACTGAATGTTCTTTCCAGTCCTGTTGAACTACTTGGGTCACTCCAGGACATTAATATTTATGCATTTAGTGTTTGACAGTGAATGATTACGCAAAATTATTTTTTAGAATTAGGCTACATGTTAATATTAAGTGTCGGTGATTCATCAAGCCCACTTAGGGATTCATCAAGGTGTGAGAGTGGTGTTGGTGAAGGAGGACAGCCACATAACCCGTTTGAATGCCCTTCCACTGTCTTGAAACCTTATGCAAATGGCCCTTTAACACCCTCTAAACCAGGGTATATAGTCACCTCTTGGGCATTACAGGACAGAGGATTGAGGTTTGTCAAGGTATAGAGGCAGATGAAAAGGCAAAGGTTAATAGATTGTTTATGGAGGGCGAAGCAAGGTCTAAGGGTATGCCAATGCCATTAGAGTTGCATAATCAGCTATGCCATCCATGGTTGCTAGTGGTACTAGTGACTCTACAGGAGGAAAGAGAAAGACTGGTGGTAGTGAGAGGGTGGGACAATTACAAGTATGTTCAATATGCAAGCATGGAAAGTGGAAAGTGGGACATTTTTCTTCACCCATGCCATCCAATTTCATCTGGCACATTCTCCTTATTTCAAACAAATGTTCAAAGATGCAATTTCTGTTGGTCCCTCATTTACCCCACGTAGAGAAAATAAACTACGCACCACCCTCCTTGATAAAGAATATTGTAAGGTGAATTTGGTGATGGAGGACATGAGCCAAACTTAGACGAGGGCATGCTGCTCTATTGCCTTTCTCAAAGTCTGAAATTGGAAGTCTGCATCCTTCACTAATTTAGCACGTGTGTGCAAATTAGCTAGCAGGGCATTGGAGACTAGATATGCCAGTTATTTCATTTTGTTAGAGAGGATGCTTCAAGTGCAAAAGGCTCTAAAGTTGATGATAGTCAGTACAAAGTGGGGTAGACGGCCTAATGCAAATACTACTAAAGGAAAACATGTGAAACAAAGATCCTTGATGATGATTGGTGGTCCATTGTGAGGTAAGAGAATTCTGATTTTTTATTAAATTATTAATTTATTAATGTTTGTAATTTGATAATCTTATTCATTTTTGTATTAGCATTCACTCTGTCCTTTGAGTCTTATCTTATTCTTTTTCGAAATTTTTGTTTGCAAATATGTTTGCTCCTTCATCTCACCTATTGTAGATGTCATTAGACATACTAAGATGGACTCTCCTAGTCTTGGAGAGATTTATGAGACATTTGACAGCATACTTGGGCAAATGAAACAAGCAATTTATGATAGGGATCCTAATTTGGAATTATATGAGCAACATATCAAGCCCATTGTGACATAGCAGTGGATCACTGTCATGTCCCCATATCGATACCTTATAATTGAATCGATAATGTTTTGAATGACATTAAAACCATATTAAATAATATTATTTTATAAATATTTTTATATAATATAATTATTTATAAATAATAATGTAAATACAAATATTATTATAATAATTATAATATAATATATTATTAAATATAATATATAATATATAATATAGTAATATAAATATAAATATTAAATATTATAATATATGTTATATAAGAATAAATATAAATTAAATATTATAAATATTATATTATCAAATATTATAGATAATATAAAGTAAATTTTATAAAGAAAAATTACTAAATATTAAAGTCCCTTAAGAAGCGTTGAAAAGTCTTAATGCTAAGGCAGTGATCATACCAAATAATAATATAAGCAAATAGTTAGTGCAAACAGTGAAAAAGGCAACCGCTAGTCATGACGGTTGGGAAATAAAAGGTATATAGTGAAGGGTCATCGAATGATCTGAGGGATATAGAATCTCATCCATTAGTTTAATAGGTATATATATATATATCAGCATCAGCAATCATAGTATGGAGGACAGTATTGCAAGTTTTTATCCGTCTTTACAAGTATTTTAGCTGCCATAAATACTGCTATGTACAGATTTGTGCCAGTCTTATGAAACATCTCAGTCTTGTATATATATATATATATATATATATATATATATCAGCATCAGCAATCATAGTATGGAGGACAGTATTGCAAGTTTTTATCCGTCTTTACAAGTATTTTAGCTGCCATAAATACTGCTATGTACAGATTTGTGCCAGTCTTATGAAACATCTCAGTCTTGGACCAGCACTCATTCCAATCTTCTAAGCTTAATATCATATGAAGTGCAATATCATTGTAGGGGTTTTAAGCTTCACTTGGAACAGATCTGGGGAACGTTGGACTACTGTCATAGAAGTTTATCCGGCCTGCACAACTACTGAATCATCTCAGATCATCTCATGTTACTCATTCACATAACAGCATCTATTATCAATGATCATCTCATAAAATGCAGCAATCATCTGATTCTAATCATCCATCGATCAATAAAAATAAGATTAAGCATTCAGCAGCAAGTGAAATATATAATCAGATTGGGATTTAAAGGGTCTGCAGATCAGCAATATTCAGAGATCATGTCTTCCATCAACAAGCCATTAATACAAGTATTAGATCAGCACAAGGTATTACTAAGAGCAATCGATCATACAAGGTATGTGCCTTATTATGAGTAATATGTCTCATAAATGTTCTATCTAAGTTGATCATGATAGCATTATCATAATAGAATGAAAATATTAGAATAGAAATGTTTATCATAATAAAATGAGAATGGTTATGACATAATAGGATGAAAATGTTTATAATCTTAATAGCATAAAAATGCTCATGACCATGATAGAATGAAAATGTCTATAACATGATAGTTATGACATAATAGGATGAAAATGTTTATAATCTTAATAGCATAAAAATACTCATAACCATGATAGAATGACAATGTCTATAACATGATAGACTAAGAATGCTTAAGACATAAGAATGTTTATAATCATATTAGAATGATGAATGGTATTCCTCTAAGGAAGAATATTGTATTGCCAAGTAATGTGATCAATGAGATAGTAAATGAATTCCCAAGAGGAATAATATGGCCAATTGTACCATCTCGTGATCCGGGATCACGAGATAGTAAAGATAATTCTTATAAGTGTGATTCATAATCATGGAATACCCGGGATGAGAATAGAAGCCTCATCATTAATCCACCTACACACCCTATAAGTATGAGACTGGTAGTTAGAGAAAGGCGGTTAGGATCTAGCACTTAGGTAAACCTCAAGCTGGTGAAGTATCACCCCTCCGAGCCAAGGGTGAAGTATTGCCAGATGTATAGCGTGAAGCCCTTGGGCCTATGGTTGCGTAGACCTAGATATTAGTAATGACTTAACGGTAGGTGACCCTCGAGCTGGCGAAGTATCGCGGATGTATAGCGATGAAGCCCCTCCAAGCCAAGCAGGTGAAAACCCTTGGGCCTATGGCAGTGGGTCTTGTATACCAACACCTTAACGCACCCTCTCATATTGGGTGAGTTAACGTTCAGGCTCAAGGATGTCTCTCCCGAGGTAAACCATAGAACATATATAATAGATATGAGGAAATGTGAAATGCATAATGAATTACAATTATAAGGTTGCTAATCCTAAGAAGAAATATGGAAAGTATATGAACCTTGATATTGATAATTACATGTGAATGTCAACTCTAATTGAGATATGTTGATATTATAAAGATGAATTGGTCATTAATGTTCTCTTTTACAAGTTGGACTTGTGTGCAAGGTTGAGAAAATTTTGACTTGCTAGAAGGGGACATTACAATCACTATGAACACCTCGCTTCATATGGCAGCATTTGCTTTAAATCCCAAATGGTGGTATGCACCAAACGTTGGGAGGCTGCCTCCTAATGACGAAGAGGTGAAATAAGGGTTAATTAAGACTCTTCAAAAGATGTATTCAAGTGAGGAGTCAACTTTACATCACACACAATAGCTTGCCTTTGCTAATCTTCACGGTCCAACATTCAACAAACCAAAGGCGAAGGTAGATAGAGCCACATTAGCTCAAACCGACTCTATTAGATGGTGGACATGGCATGGCAAGGATATAACAGAGTTGAGGATGCTTGCCATTCGCCTCCTTTCACAGGTTGTCAGTTCCTTTGCTACAAAGAGGAATTGGTCCACATATAGCTCCATCCACTCTATCAAGAGGAATAGGCTTGCCTCTAAATGATCGGAGAAGTTTGTGGCTGTGCATAGTGCCTTGTGACTTGAGGATCGGAATACTCCAACTTTACGGTGGGTTGTTGGTCCCAAAGACGCCACACAAATTGATGAAGAGGCACAAGGGAGATTGGTTGATGTTCCATTGGATGAGGCAGCCCCTCATAGTGGCAGTGACTCAAACTTAGAGTTCAATTTTGATGCAGTGTTAGCAGATGTTGTTTAGGGGCAATGGCATATTTTCTATGTTTTTGTCATTTTATAGTTGAAGCTTGCAGCCTTTGGGCATTTTGTTGTAATTTTTAAATACTATACATGCACATTGACAATGAAAGCAATTAAATTTTGTTAATTTGTTTGTTGACTCTCATGTGAAATCTCAATTCAACTCTAATGTTATGTCTTAAGGTTCTTTAATGTATATGATGAATGCCTTATCGATGTTATCCTATGAATATTTGAAATTTCCTATATTTTTAAATTTTTCCTATTTTTTTTATAGTCATCCCCTACTGTACCCGAAAAATGGCCTCCCAAAAATCTGTCCCAGAAACGCATCCCCCTATCCACTGTCATCCCCATACCGGAAACTTGGTGTGACATAGACATTAACTCATATAAATGTGAAAATTTTACAAGAACACAAATCAGATGTCATTATTCAGATCTGCAGTATTGAATGAACACTCACAAAGACCACTACAATAAGAGAAAGGTTGAAATAAACATAATACTGAATATAAATCTAGTCTCATTCATGATTCTAATACATATCCCAATGATAAAACTATCAAACTAACAACCAACTGCTAACAGAACCATAGAACCTCGTGGATGTCCATACATACTCAACTCGTAATGTTAGTCGGGCATAACTAACCCCTACAAAATACTTCTAAACCAACATCCTAAACTGGCTGACTAACTATGAGTTAACTGTAACTGTAGCATTATAGTACTCATCTATTACAAGAATTCAATTATAAAACATCTACATAGTGTGATTTGCATCTCGTCGTCTCTCTAATTACATGAAATAATATGAATGAAATGACCAAAATGTGGCTGCTAACCTGCCTGTTCCTTTCCTTCACCTATCCCCCTGACATATGTATCTCTACAACTCCACATGGATAAGTAATTCTATCACTGAAATTGACACCCTGACCAAATTGTTGTAAACAATGCCCCAAGTTATAACTTTGAATGTCAATTTAGAGGTTTTTAATCCCATCAGTTTAAGCCTACTGTGGGTGGCTGAGATGTTGTACCCACAGGCTCAAAATAAATAAAATCCATTTCCTCTTCAGAAAGCACCAGATTCACTTCTTTCATTAGCATAGAACCAAGCCAACAAAATAAATCTTCCTGTTGATGAGTGTTTTGTGACTGCAACAAACATTAGAATAAAACACGGAGTATTCTATCCTCTCTTGAATAAAGCTTCTCAGACGCTGAATTATGTGATCGAATGAGACTGCTCCAAGGTTCCTTTTATGTCAGGTCTTGGTGTGCATAGGGATAGACTCAGTGGAATGATGTGATTTGCTGGTAATCACGAGGGGGACTTACATGAGATTGCTCCTTCACGGACATGGAATAGTTCCTTACTCCTCGGACTTGGATTTGTGGGTGAATGGAACTCCTTCACAAATGGACAACTTGGAATTCCTAAGTTCCACTCTTGAAGAGGCGGATGATTTGGCAATGAGGCTCTGGAAAACCAATCCTAGCAAAAATCTAAAAGAAAATGCAAAAGATGAATAAGGGTTTGGGAATCTAACTAATGGAAAAGACTACTGCTGAGGATGGAAACTGGAACCAGTCCTCTGCTTCGTTATGAGACAACAGCTAGGCAGGGATGGTGCTATCTTCTGAGGGGAAGTAAGGATTTTCAGACTGCTCTAGCAAGGGACATGAAATTGATCATGCAGAACAATCGAAGTTAGACTTAGAATTAGTTCAGGCTAACTATGCACAGTGATTTGCAGGCCACAGATCACCAATGGTATGAACAAACAGATTCAATCATTCAACAGTAATAATCTCCATCATTCTAACTAATGAAAAGCTTGAAAGTAAAGGAAATACTTCAGAAACTTTAAGATATGCTTCAAGAAATCAAGAAGACCATGTCAAAAATCCAAAGAACCATATGAACACCAATCTTCAATGCTTATATTATTGCTCTGGAAGTTTGTATTACAACAATCCAACTGATTCTTGAAGTGTTCAGCTCAACTGAAGTGTTCAGCTCAACAGAAGTGCAGAAATGGAGTGATGAAGAAAGAATGTACAGTCTAGCTACTCGGAGAGCAGGTAAGGATGAAAGAAGAGAAGAGGATGAGAAGAAAGAAAAAAAAAGAGATGGAGAGACAGTGTTTCAAATGAAGTGCCCCAGCCTATTTATAGGCAAACATAACCCAAAGGAGGAGGTGAGGAGATCTGATCTCCTAAAAATCCGTGCAAACCCTAAAGAGATAGGGATGAACATGTCATAGGCCCTGTGGGATGCTACCACCTGTCCTGGGCGACACCCGTCCTTGGAAAAGTTGCCATCTATCCTGGCTGACTAAGCTACTTGGTAGGAGGTGAGACCAGTCAATTGTCTGTTTGTCCTACTCCTTGGTCACAAATTCCATGTTGTCCTGGAATCCTTTATCCTGAGCGTAGATTCCAGGGTGAACAGGATTTTCATGTGGAGGAATCCTTCCTTGAGCAGGGGCACACTTTTCAATAGGTTCAGGAATCCTTCGTTTGGAATTCCTTCCAACCAGGGCTGCAATCCTTCAGAGGTCATGGATTCTTGAGTTGGAATTCCCTATCCCGGCGTGGATTCTCGTTCTTCCCGATGGATGGTGAACTATTCTTTTGTTCTTGGTTTTCCGAGGATTGATCCTCTTGTCTGGAACTGAAGTCCTTGATGTGGAACTTGAAGTGTATTTTCTCCCGTTGAGGATCTTGATGCTAACCCTTCCTATGTCCTTGAAGTCTAAATTTTCTCTTTTCTTCTTGTGGAATTCACATGTAGTCTCCTCGTCTGGCGTTGGAAGTAGTCCTCCTCTCCGGTATTGGAACTTCATGATGCTTGAGATAGTCCTTGATCATCCTTGAGCTCTATCTTCATGGAAGCTCATCCTTGTCCTGGATTCCTACAAAATAAGGGAAACCTCGAATAGTCATGATGCACAAAATCCATAAATGCAATGCAATATGAAACATGAATGATTTTGCAAGTTTTGATCAATTCCACTTATAAATTCCTGAACAAACAAAGGGTTTTCCTCATTCTCTGGCATTCTTCATACTCAACTGACTTTTCCTTCATTTCAGGGTTACCAGGCAACAATTGAGGAGTTTCCAGGGTAGGGCACAACTGGAAGGAGGGAGCAGGATTCCTTGGACAGGAATTCCTCAGCTAGGAATTCCAAGTCTTGATGAAATTTGTCCTCATGGTGAGATCTGTTCTTTGAATGCTAAAATCTTCCTTGAAATACTTACTTCTGCCCTTGGTTTGAACATAAAATCTGCTTTTTCTATCTTGGATTTGAGTTTGAATGAATGAAATGACTTGGGCGGCCTCCTTATATAGGCGTTTGGACTCCCCCCTACCACTTGGCCAACCTAGGTTGGCCGACATGCTTTTTTGTCTCATTAAAAACCCCTAACCACCATAACTCTAGCCGACTTACCCTTTGTCTTATCCTCTCAAGGCGGTGGCGTGGATTTCCATCTGGTCGGGGATTTTCACCTGGTCAAGGAATCCACCTGTCCTGGAGCGCATATTCCACTTGGTCGGGGATTCCTTCTGGTCGGGGATTCCTTAAGGTCAGGGATTCCATGAGTGACTGGATTACATATTCCACTTGGTCGAGGACTCCTTGAGGTCGGGGATTCCTTGAGGTCGGGGATTCCTTAAGGTTGGGGATCCATGAGTGACTGGATTACATATTCCACTTGGTCGGGGATTCCTTGAGGTCGGGGATTCCTTCTGGTCAGGGATTCCTTGAGGTCGGGGATTCCTTCTGGTCGGGGATTCCTTGAGTGACTGGATTATGCGACCATGGATAACTTCTTCCTGAGTCTGGACTTCTCTCTCAGACTTTCTTTCAAGTCTTTTTGTCAAAATTTTGCTAAGTCTTGGAAATTTTTTCCTGTGGAATCTCACTCAGAAGGAAGGTTGCTTCTTTCATTCTGGACAGGAAATATCTTATTTTGCATTTTTCAAAGGGAACTGGAATCCTGTTGTCCAGGAGCGCAAATTCCAAGGGGAAGTGGATTTTGCGATCTGGACAAAAAGCTCTCCTGGGCACAAATTCCACCCTCAACTGGATAATGCGACTTGGACTTTTGAGCCTGATTTTGACTAAGGATTTCTCCTCCTGTTTCAATTCTTGGCAAAGGGTGAACTTTAGTTTGCTTCATCAGAGGTTCAATTATTAACATGGGATCCAAAGCGAGGTGTTCACTCTATCCCCTCAGGGAATTTCAATCTCCATGGTGAAATTTTCCTAACAGAGGGTGAATTCTTCACTCAGGGACTCGTAGACTAGTCCAGGAACGATTTCCTGATGAGTTGCATAGTCCAGACTGGACAGGAATGTGGAACAGGACAGTCCTAATCCTGGGGCGCATAATCCAGTAGGTACTAGATTATGCGACCAGGACAAAAAAACATCCCTGGGCACATAATCCAGTACCTACTGGATTATGTGACCAGGAAGAAATTTCTTCCCTGGGTGCATATTCCAGTTGGTACTGGAATATGCGACCAGGAATATTCCAGTCTTCCAGAGGGGTGCTTTGGATACATTTTTTTTTCTTGAAAATGTTCTAAGTCCTTGAAAACTCCATTGATTTGATAATCCTCCGAGTTATGATCTGAGATTGAGTCCCGGATTGGGATCAAAAGGATATCCTTTGGATTAGTCCTGCAGGAGTAGGGCTGCCAGCCCGAGAACTGAGTTCCATGATGGAAAGATGATCATGCCAAGGAGTGACAGGCTTTGTCGAATGCAGGACCTTGTCAGGATAGGAATCCGGATAGACCTTGGAACAGGAGTCCGGGAATGAATTCCTTTGGAACAGGACTCAGGGATAGGAACTTCCGAACAGGACTCTGGATTGGACTTCCGGACTGGATTCCTGGACTGGGGTCCGGATTGGACTTCTGGATTGGGACTGGGATCTGGAACAAGATTAGCACTGAGTGAAGGATTAGGACCTTTCTTATGGAATGATGGACTTATGCCATGGATTGGTCAGTTTTGATCGAGGAATGATAGTCAGGGCTTCACTTATCCTCAGGAAAATTCACTATTTCAAGCATTCTTAATGTTCCCTGTGAGCTGACTGCTCGGACATTCTTTCCTAGCTTCATGGTTCAGGGCAAGAAACTGCAAGATCAAAGCAAAATGACGGCGAAAGCGAGAAAAAGGGGGGGTCCCCATTTGCAATGGGGCAATGTGTGAAAATGTCACAACACTTCCTCAACCAGAAAACACTTCACTAATAATGAGAAAAATAGGCAAAATTTTATAGTGATTTATTGAATTGGAATGCATCTGATCTATAAAAGCAGGAAATTGTATATAATTAGAGAAGTAGAGGAAAAACCATAAAATTATTTCCATTTTGATTAAAAAGAAAATGGCATCCACAAGTAAGAGAGGTGGCAGCAAGCCTTAGGACCCTGCTTGCAAACATGAGACAATAGGTACAGCATATGGAATAGTAAACTACAACTATTGTGAGACAGATATGAGAGGAGGCATATGTTGCCTCAATTATCACCTTGAACGGATCACTTGCCAAGATGTTGTGCCATGTACACAAGCAACTCACGAGGCTGAGAATGAGTGAACAGCTTGACTTACATCTTACGATAAAGAGAAAATAGAGAAAGGATGACGACAAAGGCATTGGCAAGTATTAGTTATACAAGGTTAGAGAGGGGCCTTTGCTTCTTCCATTGGGTCACAGATACAAGGATTAGGTAGTGTTAGTAGCCATAGTTCCAATTTTTTTTGCTCCTCAAAACACTCCCAAGTTGCAACCTTCATTGGAAGGTACAGTATGGAATAGGGAATTGCAGCATGAGGCCAACTTGGCATGTGCTAATTTTGGTACTATTAACAACATTCCATTTAATGTTGCAATGACGTCCAAGGGGTTGAGCTTAATTGGAATTCTAAGTTGTGACTCTTAGTCTTCCATAGTTGGTTTCTAATGTGGATATGGTTTCTAAATAAAGTGGATTTCTAAGCAGTGACTCTTGATCTTCTACAAGTAATTTCTAGTGTGTTTGCTTGTAAAGAGCTTGTATTAGTCTCTACTAAGTGCTCACATGAGCTTGTATTGGTCTCATGTTGATGCTTCTATGAACAGAATATTTGTAAACAATATGCAATATAAAAAAAATGTTGAAATGAGTCCTTATTGAGAGCAATTGGTCACCACATTGACCATAGCAAATAAAGGGTTCAATGCACAGAATCATTATGAATTATTAAGTGGACCATTATTGTAGGATATAGTCAATAATACAAATCTGCTAGTACATAAACAAAAAATATTTGGAAAAAGGACTTCAACATTCTATTCAACGAATGGACAGATGGCAGGAACCACAAGCTAATCAACTTCCTTGTGGCTTTAGGAGTACAATTAGTGTTTTTAAAGTCAATTGATGCCTCCAATGAAGCAAAAAATGTCAAGACCTTGTGCAACTTGTTGGATGAGGTGGTGATGGAGGTGGGAGTAGAGAATGTTGTTCAAATAGTGACGAGCAATGCAGCTATGTACGTGTCAGCATGTAAACTTCTAGAGACGAGGCACCCTACTTTGTTTTAGAGCCCTTGTACTACCCACTACATTGACCTCCTCCTTGAGGTTATAGGGAAACTTGCTTAGATGAAGAACATGGAGGAAGATGCCAAGGATGTCACAAAATATATTTACAACCACAAATGAGTATTGAATCTCATGAGAGAGCACAATGATGGCACAAAGGTTGTGCATTCCGGTGTCACACACCTTGCGACAAATTTTTTCACCTTGCAAAGTATCGCAACCACGTTGCCCGATTTTAAACACATGTTTTGAGAGTGAAAGGTGGTTGGAGAGTCCTTATTGCAGGAAGGCCAAAGCAGAGAGCGCCCTAAAGACCATTTTTTATGATAAATTTTGCCAAGGGCAAAGAGGAAGTCATCAAGGTAAGTTTTGATCAAGATTTTCTCTTTTTTTAAAAAAAATTATAATGTTACAATTTGTTGATTTTGTAAATTTCTTATATTTTAATTTGATGGTTTTCATTTTTTTTCTAGTTTAGTTTAATTTTCAAATTACATTTTTATATGCTCTCTTGTTTTAGGTGTCAAAACCGTTGGTTAGGGTTCTATGGTTGCCGGATAGGGACAAAAACCCCATGGGTTATCTATACGAGGCCATGGATAGGGCCAAAGAGGCGATTCAACATTTGTATGGGTTGAATAAAAACAAACATATATCCATCTAACACATTATTCATCAAAGGTGGAATCAACAACTCCACCAACATATTCATGTGCTGCCTATTATTTGAACCCTAAGTTTTCCATCTCCACTTCATTCAGAGCAGATTACACCTCTTGGAATAATAATTTTTAAACATAATGACCAAAAAGAAGTTCAGCATAACAAAAAAGAAAAGTGCAACATAACGAAATGATAAATAATCAGTCCTGCAAAAGAAGAGTACAAAATTATTGCCCAACAAACACCAATGTTGGAAAATGAAATGCTGGAAGCCAAGCCAACAGCAAGATGCATTAAATGTGCATCTGCTCCAGAATATTATGGAAGCTGCAGCAGCAAAGTAAGCATTTCAAAGTGAATGTACAGCAGGTTTTCAGTACCATGGTAGGAGAGGTAAAGGAGTATTCCTTAGAGGAATTGCACTTGTATCTTGCTTGGAGCCATGTCCATTTTGAGATTGCAAAGGGGCAACTACTCCCAATTGTTCACAGTCCAAACTACCAGAGAAGATAATGATGCCAAGTTTTCCTCTACATCTAAATCTTAAGCATTGCTGGCCATGGATTTTATGGAGCCTCCAAGAGGAGTTCCCTACTTCCTCCTAATAAGATTGTTTAGTCAGGTCCTATCCAAGCCATTCTCTCAAAGACAGCTTGGCACTTTGTGGTGACCAATGCACATGATGGACCTTCTTCTATTCTTGGCTTTGACAATCACCAATGGAACCCATTTCTCTTGGCTCAATCGACGGTTCCTTTTGGCGAAGGGCCTTCTTTTAACATGATTGTTTTTGTTCCATATTGACTTGGCTTGGATTCACCCGTTTGGGTTTACCCCTTTCTTCTTAGGCTCTTATTTGTTTTAAGAACTTAATTTTGGTTGTTAGCATAGTTTTAAAACTCAGCAAGTACTCATGAGCCAAGAGTGCTCAGTGCATTATTCACCAAAACCCAGAAGGGCATTTCGTAGTTGTAATAGATGCATCAGGTAAGGGATTAGGTGGTGTACTCATGCAAGAAATTGTTGTTGCATATGAGTCCAAGAAATTGCATCCTTATGAGTTAAAACTTAAATTATGTTCCGCATGATTTAGAACTAACTGCAATTGTGCATGCATTGCAAGTGTGGAGACATTAACTGATGGGTAAACACTTTGAACTCAAGTCAAATAATCAAGGACTTAAGTACATTTTTACTCAACCAAACCTCGATGCACGACAAAGACGGTGGTTGGAGCTATTATCAGATTATGATTTTGATATCAGCTTCATAAAAGAGAAAGAGAATCGGGTAGCCGATGCTCTCAGTCGAAGAAGGTATATTACGGCAATGGCCACCATTCATTCAACCTTACGAGAGCAAGGAAGAATTCTTCAAGAGACGAATTCTATGAGCAAATTAGAAATGCATTGTCAGAAAAACCTCAAGATACCAAGTATGAAGGATATGAATTTGAATCAGATGGATTATTAAGGTATAAAAACAGAATGTATGTTCCAGAACAAGGTGGGTTAAGAGATCTTGTGTTGAAAGAGGTTCATTGCGCACCCTATTCAAGACATCCTGGAGTGACAAAGTTGTTGGCAGATTTAAAACCACTCTACTTTTGGAAAGGAATGAAGCAAGATGCTGCAAGTTTTGTAGCAAGATGTTTAGGGTGTCAGCGAGTTAAGGCTGAGCACCAACATCCGGCAGGATTGTTATACCCTCATGAGGTACTAGAATGGAAATGGCAGGTTATTAACATGGATTTTGTTCAAGGTTTACACATGTCGAAGAACCGTCATGATACAATCCTTGTAGTAGTGAATAGGCTCACTAAAGTAGTTCATTTCATCCCAGGAAACCTTACTAATGGTTCACCAATTTTGACAAGAAGATTTTATCAAGAGATCTTTAGATTGCACAAAGTTCCAAAGAAAATAATCACAGATAGAGATGCGCGGATGACTTCGAGGTTTTGGCAAACCTTGTTTTCAACGCTAGGAACTAAATTAAACATTAGTTCAACTTACCATCCTGAAACAGATCGTCAAACTGAAAGAGTAAATCAGGTCTTGGAAGATTTGTTGAGGATGTATGGCATGGATCAACAATACAAGTGGGAGGAATACCTTCCATTAGTTGAATTTGCTTATAATAATTCCTATCATTCTGCTATCAAAATGGCTCCTTCTGAAGCATTACATGGTAGAAAATGCAAAACTCTAAGTTGGGAAAAACTAGAAGATAGGATTAGCATTGGGCCAGAAATGCTTATCGAAATGGAAGAACAAGTCAAACTAATCAGAAAAAGATTAGCAGAAACGAATGATAGACAGAAGAGTTATGTTGATGCCAAGCGAATTCCACGACAATTTTCTATTCGTGATAAAGTGTTATTAAGAGTTAAACCACATAAGAGCTCAATTAAGTTTGGAAAATCAGCCAAACTATCACCGAGATATGTGGATTTTTTTGAGATCCTTGAAGTGATCAACCCAGTTGCTTACAGAATTGCTCTACCGCCTGCTCTTGCTCGTATGCATAATGTTTTTTATGTGTCTTATCTGAAATAGTATGTGTCAGGATTTAATCATATTCTTGATTGGAATACTCTTCAGGTTTAAGATCCAGGAGCGGTCAAGATCAAGCCTCTCAATGTGCTCGAGATTTGCAAGCTCCGCTTGCATAATAGAGAGGTCGCTCAATGCAAGGTCCAGTGGGACCAATATTCTGAGAACAATGCCACTTGGGAAAATTATAAAGAGTTCCATCAGAAATTTCCTCATCTGTTTGATTAATTGTTTTTATGAAAACTATTGAACTTTGTTTAAACTTTTTTCAACTAAGTCATCGCAGACGATGATCTTTAAGGGCGAGGAGATGTCACACCCCGTTTTTGGATAACTTAATTATGTTATTTTAAACTAATCATTAGTTAGATTCTTTGATTATGCATTACAAATTATGACTATCATGTTGTGTTGGCAAATGAATCTAATAAGATAGATTTACCTTGATTTATGATTATGCAAAAAAGGATATAATTTTCTAATGAAGATAAAGGAATTGCTGAATGATTTTTTGATTAAACATTTATTTCATGTTACTCTTGATGTGGTTAATGGACTAACTATTGTGATTGCATATGAGGTGGATGCAAGAAATTACTTTTCCCCCTCCTAAACAAGGAGGGAGAGTATCACCGGAGAGAGGGAATTCGATCAGGTAAATGGACAAGATGACATGCCTTGAGAACCCTCACACACACACAAGTAACGTGTCGTTTCTATGTGTTTGGATAACTTTTTGGTGTCATGAGTTAATCAGTATCTTGCTTAGTAACGTTGTCATGGTTTGATAATGTAGTCAGTTTCTTGATCAAGCTTAGAGTGAACCTTGTCATAGCTGATCTTTTGTTTTGGTTTTCTTCTAATATGTGAACACGATCTTGTGCTTTAGATTTGTCGTTTGTTTGAGAAGTAAAGATTCGTATATGTGGATAGACTCATTTATTATACACACACACACACACACACACACACATAAATAAGTATGGTTATAAACATGTGATTGCTTAGTAACACAATAGTGTTTAATTTTATTGTTTTAAAGATTTGAATTTTCAAATCTTAAGAGCTCACTCCACAAGGTGGAGTTAAAGAGCCTTTAATCTGCATTTAATGAATTTTTGGTGTGAGTGCAGATGGGAGTGGGAGGACACCCCCATCGCATCCTGTTCAATGCCCAACTCACTTCAGTTTTGAGTGGAGAAGAGGGTTAGAGTGGTGGAGAGATTAGAGGCAGGAATCTAGTAAAATTTGGGGGATTTCTGTTAGTTTTGGGTGTGCTCGAACGGATAATGCAAGAAGGCAGAGTGAAGAATAGGGAAAAAACAAAAAAAGAAGGAAGAGGGGGCACCGAAGGGGAATCTTTGCAATTGAAGTGATTTCTTCGGTGTCGGTATGTTATTCTTTTCTGAAAAATGTTTGTTTAAACTGATAACTTATAGCCATGATTAGGCTCAAAGGTGTTACTCATAAGAGTTTAAAATTATTGTTGTATAACTCCGTTACATTTTAGTAAGGGTTTTGATTGCAAACCAATGTGATTCGTGTTTAGAAAATCAAAAGGATTTTTGAAGAATAAAGTCAGTTTTACCATTTTGAGCCTCAGGTTGGGCAAACTTCATCACAGTTAATGAATATTTGTTTTGTTTAAATATGGGTTTATTTTATGTCGTCTTTAATCCTCCTAAGTAAGAGGACATTGTGGCTTTGAGTGTGTTGATTTACTCAAACTATTGCTTGTCATTTCAAACAGACTAAATTGTATATATTAGTACCCATTTGGGTATCGACTGTGTCGAATGAACCCGCAATTCTATTGGTAATGTTGTATAAATGCTTACCCAGATTAATATTGTTGTATGAGATTGTTCATCTTTGTGTCGACTGTGTTAAACATATACACAGATAATAATGTGGTATGAGATTGTTCATCTCTGTGTCAACTGTGTTAAATGTATACACATATTAATATTGTTGTATGAGATTGTTCATCTCTGTGTCGACTATGTTAAATGTATTCACAGATTAATATTGTTGTATGAGATTGTTCATCTATGTGTCGACCATGTTAAATGTATTCTCAGATAAATAATGTGGTATGAGATTGTTCATCTCTGTGTCGACTGTGTTGAGGATATCCACAGTTATAAGTTATTTTTATAAGAGATTAAGACACATCTGTGTATCGGAGGAGATAAATGTATCTTCAGTTACCATGTTAGTGAGGAATGAGATTTTGTACATCTTTGTGACAACTATGTGAATGTATCTATAGCTATAAAGTTGTTTTGGCAAGACTAAACACTTCATTATGTTTGGGTTATGATGGATGTAATCACAGTTACAATGTTAATATTGTAAGAGGTTGTTCACATCTCTGTGTGATAACTATGGTGAGTTTAGTTTTTGGTTAATTAAGCTTGGAGTTTTTAAGTCAGAAGATTATTATCCTTAAACTATGAAGAATATATAAGATTCGACTGTGGAACCTCTGTGATTTAAAAGATGATGACCTTGAGTCGTGATTAGGGATATAATAGTGAACTTCACAACATTTACTTTTAACCAGTGGTGTTAAAGTCATATGTGACTGTGGAAAATAAAGGTTCTTGGAAGGAATCCATTTTCACTAAGTTGTTCTATACCTAAACAGAGTACCATGTGAAATGAGATACTGAGGTGACTTTTCTGTGAAAATCCAATGTTAACCTTATGCAGTCAGAATGCTATTAAACTAATGTATATTTATAAATGGCTATATGTATGTTACATAAAGGCATTTATAAATATACATCCTCATATAAATTAAAGGAATCATTTTCATTGATTTACATATTTATGAGACAAGCTCAGATGGAGTAGTGAGGAACTTCAGTTCCTTTAATTATATTCTATTTTGTTGAAAATGATATAGTTCGTGAGAACTTATTTTTATTTAAATTCTCACCAATGATATTTAGATATGGTTATGAATATTTGTGAGTTACCTCTGCTTAGAGTTAAGATTAGCAAGGAGTAAGTAACTCTGAATTATCAATATTTTATTTATGAGATGGTTTCCTTTGTTTATAATTGCTTACATTGAAGACAAAACTGTCTTTTGAGTATGATGCTGAGAATGCAAGTTTGCACAGCAATTTAGTGACACTGTTAAATTATCTACCTAATCTCTGGTCTAAACTTGACGGGTTGGAAATGTAGTTGAAGTTAAACTTTATTGTTCACCTAGCCAAGCCTAGAATATGTTCAGTTTTTCGATTGAGTATATATATACTTGAGTTTAGAATATACACTTGTGATCACTCATATATGTTATGACAGTATGTGTTTACCAGTTTGAGATAGAGGTGTGAACATACGACACGCATCTCCATTCCAGGAATGTGTTTGATTTTTAGAATCTTTGGCTAAAGTAATGCAAAATCATTGCTTGCATTGTCGGTTCATAGTGTCTCATTAGTATTGCATAACAGTCGGTACAAATTATACTCGGCTAGAGGGATCTAGAGTTATATAATGGATTGTTTGTAATGGACACAACACTAGTTCTCAGAAGGCATGTTGGATCTTGTTGATTTCCTAATCCACTTCCCTAGTGAAGGGTAGGGCCACTTTCAGGTGGAAGGTGTGCGGGAGACCGTCGATTTGTGGTTGGAGGTAACGCACTCGGGTGATGCTCCCCCTCTTGTAGCTGATTATGCCAAAGACTTGGTTATATACACAGAATTTTGATGATTCAATCATATATATATATTATATACCATTGATATTATTGTAATAATGATTACTTGCATAATTGTATTTCATAGCATCAAGATGATGATGCAATTTGTAATAAGTGCTTTTAAATTGCTTTTAAATGTAATATTGATATTCATTGTTTATGAATTGTGGAATTGGATTAATTCTTTCTCAATCTTATTATTGTGAGCGTGACCAAAAAAAACGCTAGGGATACCATGCAAACCACTGGAGAACCACAAAACGCGTCCATCAAAATCGCACCTTCAATCAGCGGCCACACAAAAAAAAACAAATCGCGATCACAGAAACCCTAATTGCAAGGCAAGAACCCATGTAAAAGAGTTTAATACAGAATAGAGAATCACATTTGCAGAAGCCCAAAAAACCGCGCCTGAAAATGAAAGTGGCAACCACAAATAAAGGCTTGACCTCCAAAGACATGGAAGGAGAAAACGTGATCAACAACGGCAATAAAAAATCGCGATTTTCAGAAAAGAACGACTTCC
The DNA here is from genome assembly GCA_027924645.1 of Cunninghamia lanceolata. NCBI lineage: Eukaryota > Viridiplantae > Streptophyta > Pinopsida > Cupressales > Cupressaceae > Cunninghamia > Cunninghamia lanceolata. The sequence goes on from BSBN01000010.1 coordinate 1,461,216, forward strand.
TTCAAAACGCCGCCAAAACGAAGCTCGACCCAGAAAAACAAACCCCTCCAAAACGCGATTTTAAACCCTAAATAGGGTAGACATAAACAGATTCGCCAAAACAAGGGGATGGAGCTCGCCTTTGCAAAACACGACCAGCAAACACGAAAATCACAAAAGGAGAACTCATGCGACCTAAAAAAAAAATCTAAAACGCATTTCTAAAAAAAATAATTTTCCCGCTCAACCAGGCTCTGATACCATGAAATGATTATTGATATACATAATTGCATTATTGAATGAGATAAATTTACATGAGAGCAAAGCTCTTTAAATAGATACAAAGAGATGTTTCTATAAAGAAATGACAGCTAATAAAGCAAAATAAAAAGAAACATTCTAAGCTATCTAAGCTAAAATAGGAATAGAAATAATCTAATAAGATGACCATTAATATTACAACTAATATTTTAATACATTGATGTAATTATTTTTTAAAAAAATGTAGTGAATCTAGATAAGATTTGTTAAGATAGCAGACAGGCGTTCGTTACAAGTACTCATGAGCCAAGAGTGCTCAATGCATTATTCACCAGAACCGGGCAGCAGGTGAATTTCTGGCTAGTACTCTCTGAGTTTTGTGCCATAAACTAGCCAGCTAGCAGATTTTTTTTCCAAATGTGTTTTTTCTTTTAATTCCTTCTCTTTAAGAAAATTTTCAGTGTTTTCTCCTTGCTGTGGATTTGAACAATTTATCACCAATTTTCCTAGCTATACATTCTATAAATTCGTTTCTTGTGCTTTTTACAGTATTTTGTATATTTATTATTATTATTATTATATACAAAAAATTGCCAAGTCCTCAATCCAACTCAAAATTTTGGGCGCATGAGTTTTTACTGAGTCCAAGTTTTGAAACTATGGTTGTTGGATTTCTTTCTAGCATGGGCAACATTGCACAACAGACACATCAATGAGGCATCTTTGTTGTTTTTACTTCCAAAGCATTGCTACAATCATGATGTATCAAAGTTCAACTTCAAATTGGACCGCAGAATTGCATTTGTTTTCGTTCTTTCCACAATATAAAATGCTTAGACCTCTACCCACCTCAACAACAAAAAAGAAAGCGGCACAATCAGTTCCCTCTAACTTCAAGAATTGCAAGTACCAATGATGAGAATCGAATAAGCATGTCTTTTGCCATCTAATAATAGAATTTGATTCCAAATGACCATCTTGTGCACCAATAATATTTGTTCATAATCAAGTAAAGTTGAAGCTTGAGTCATAAAATGCAGCAGAAATCTAAATGCTGATGGTTGTAGGCAACTAAAAACCTTTAACATTGTATAATAATAATAGCTTTCATCAATGAATTCCCTTGACTTATAAATTATGACTGAAGATGTTAATCATCATATCTATAACAATTTTTCCCTCCATTTCAATCTCTTACCATTAGTTGCAACTGTTGAAACTTGGAATGATATGGTCTCATGAGCAGCATTCATTTTAGACTTACATTAGACATCTTTAAGCAGATTGAAACCTACAGCCTATAGCCGAAATTTCAATCTCTTCTTTTGTCATGTGAGATATTCTTACAGAGGGCAGGGATTTGAATTAAGAGTCAATTTGAAAAGTGGCCTTTGCAGTCCTCTTTAGCACACAACGTTCTCTCAGATGTTTTCAGTAGTTTGTGTCAAGATCCTCATAACCTTCGGTCAACTTTCAAAAATAAAAGACAGTTAATAGTTGATCATCTACTTATTATTCAATTTCCTCTTTTTTCCCTAGGTAAAATGATATTACAAGGTGATCATTTCCAAGAAGTTGTATGGAGATATACAATAGCTGCAAACATCAGATACCTAGTGTTAGCAAGGGAATAGAATGTAGTAAAAAATGTTTTGGGGAGCTGGTCCAGTGACTGATTCAATTTTTTACCAGTGTTTACTCTCTCCTGTGATGGACCGTGGTCATTGACGAGATACCAGACCTTCAACACCTACAGGAACCTCTCAAGGAACAACTAGCTGATTACTGTCAATTATCTAAAACCAGTGAAACTACCATCAAAGCATGGAAATCACTTGAAAAATGTCCACTAAGAGACAATCTATAGATGAAACATAAACTTTGAAAATTCTTGAAGCAGAAAGCAATCAAAAGCAGTTTGGAAGAAGATGGCATGTATTGAGAGTGAAAGGGATCTGGAACTTTCACAGTCAATGACAAGTACAAAATTCTGCTTGGCCAAAATAAGCTACTAAAATAGAAACATGCTTGGTATCAGATAAGGAACCTGGAAGGATGATCCACAGAAATCACCTTTATTTTTGTTAGTCCTGCATTACAAATTCCTTTCTTATGAGAAATGGATAAAGAGGCATTTCTTGGTCCCTCCCAATACTTCCTCTAATGATCTTGAAGAGGGTTCCAATCACTTACTTTTACTGTTGGCATTTGGCAGGATTGCTTTAGTTTTTTTACATCAGCACATTCCCTGATAGCCAGAATCTGCAGTAAGCATGGTATCAGTCTTTCCTTTCTCCTCAAAGCTCTTAAAGATGGCTCTGATTCCTGAACCCACCAACACCCATGTCATTCAAAAAGCATCAAGGAAACATACACTTGCTTCCTTCAGAAGTGCTGATGCTGTCAGAACACAGGAAACATATTTATTGTCCAAACTGGACTTTGCCTTCTCTTTGCCTAACCACACAATAAAGTGATTGCTAAAACACACAATATTGAAAACTTATGAACCCCCCACCCAAGGAATGGTGCAAAGTAAACCCCGACACCTCTTATGGGAACCTGTGCCCATCTGGACCATGGGGAATATTCAGAGGCAGCAGAGGCAACCCAATCTTCTGGTTTGTTGAGGGTTATGGCATCCAACCCAAGAACTTCTTTTAGGTGGCAAGGGTAAGTAAAGGTCTTGTTATGGTCATGGAAAGTGGAATGGATAGAAGCATCATTAAAACTGACTCAAAAATCACTTCATATCTGTTTCTTCATTAGAAGTCTATCTTCTCTAGCAATTGGATTTTTAAAGGAATTGGTCATTTATGGGCATTTTTCAGCATGTGGATGATGCAGAGCATCTGAGCGGAAACGTGCAAAATGTGTGTTTCTGCCAATTTCGGCAAGAGTCTGTCAACGTCTTACCGAACTATGCTTCTTTATCCTTGTCGGCCTGACTTACCTTGTCGGCCTTCCCCAGTTCTTTCTTCCCGACGGTCTCCCTCTCACCGAAACCGTTATGTTCATCGGCCAAACACTTGTTATCGGCCTAGCTTTCTCCTTGCTCGCCGAAACCGAAACTCACACCGATGACTTATCACTATCGGCAAGACTCCTAACTTCTTACACCGATGACAAGCTCCTCATCGCCAAGACATATAACTATCGGCGAAGGCTTCATTCCCTCTGCCGATATCACTTGTCACTCTGAAACCCTTTACGTCAACTCCCTCTTCGGCCAGACCTTAATCTTATTCTCCGATGATGATACTCTTGCCGACCACTCAGTCTTCAGACTTCCTCCATCGGTGAGACTATATGCTATCAGCTCAACACAATTTTGTCCACCCGATGACTCTTCTCACACTGATGCCTCTTCCATTTGTCAATGCAGTATATTCACAACTGTCTAGGACATACATTGGGCATATACACACAAGGTGATACAAAGATACAACAGCAATATACGCAAAGGAAGTACCTTCATACAATTGCGATATATACAGGAAATGTATATTCGCCGAACAACACAAACTAGGCCAAACAAGACTTTCTATACATACCCCTTTTTCACAGTATATACACAGAATGAGGCTCACATGCAAATACGATATATTCATAGACTATCTACAGCACACAATTTATGTATATACTTCAGATGCCAATTTGAATTTTTCTGCCGATGATTTCTCTGGAACGGATTCTATAATTTCTATACTTCCATGTTTATCAACCAAAAGAATGAAACAAAAATGGAAAACTACTTTACAAGTCCATTCCCCTGGTTTCACAGAAATCCACCAGTGGAATGGATTTAATCGTGCATTATGGCAACAGAATAACTAAAATTAAAAATGCAACGGTTCTATACAGATAATAAACAGAACAATTCGATTTACCAAGATTTCACACAGGATTCAAAATTCACAGAGTATAACTTGCAGAATTTCTATTCTTTCGTTCCAGCTTCTTACATTTGATCAGTTCCAGAAAAGGAAAGAATGAAAGACCGTATCTCCCGACCATCTCTCCCTGTTTTTGTTTAAAACAAGATTATAAACAAAAAACCCTAACTAGTCTCATGACACCTGTTTGGCTTTAGACAGCAAGACTCCAAACAGTTCGACACATTGATTTAATCATCCACATATCCCAATATCTAATAATGTCCAAATTTGCTTATTGGAATGCCAAATTTGAGACCTTGATTCATATGGTGGATGGTGGGGTCGGTTCTTACAAACATGAAATGTTAACACAAAATGCTACATGATAACATGAAATGTTTCAAACATATTAAAACCTTATTCTTTTCCCTCTTATGCATATTTTATCTTGTTGAAGGGGTGCTCCTGCACCAGTGGAAATCATTTACAAATGCAGGAATGACAATAGAAGAAAGATATGTTGAAATAATTGTTGAAAAGCAACCCTTGTTTAAGTTTATTTCAGATGATAAAATTCAAGTAAATTCTACTAAAATGGTCATGACTCATAATCACTATATATATATATATATATATATATATATATATAGAGAGAGAGAGAGAGAGAGAGAGAGACCATTAAAGGCAGTTATGAGATTTATTAAAATGCAAAAATTGATTTTGTGTTTATTTCCTAAGTTGCCGGTTCTGGTACGGGAACGGGTTCGGGAGCGGGGTTCTGGTACGCCGGTACGGCGAAATTTTTTTTTTTTCTGTGGGTACGGCTGGGTACGGCTGTACTATATATATATATTTTATATATATATATATATATTTATTTATATAGTATAACTGTATATACCAAAAAAATTAAAAAATATACAGAATTGAACATACATAATACATTTGAATCTTGATTGATAATTTAGATGACCAATGAACAATGAAACATTGAAAATCATTACAAATACTCAGTAGTCAGTACTGTATTACAAAATTTGAAATTTCAAAATAGTAAAATACTATAAGTATAAGTCTATAATCAAGATTCAAAAGTCAATCTTTCTCTCTTCAATCTTCATCAAAAGGATCTAGATCTAAGTCATCATCATTGGTTGGTTGCAAATCGTTTGAAACACCAACATATGGAGTGCCACTCGCACTATGTACATCATGTAGAAAATTCTCCTCATCATCTACAGTGATTGTAGCAAGCTCTGTAATAGATGCATCCAAGTTGGCACACTCAGGGGCTATATCCCAATTCTTCGCTGCCCCGTCCTTGTACTCAACTTGCTTATGTGATAGAAGACGCAAGTTGGAGTGGACATAGACCAAGTCTTCTGCTTTTTTAGCAGCCAATCGATTACGCTTCACTGAGTGGATATAGGAGTATGTACTCCAATTCCGTTCAGCCGAAGAAGAACTTGCAACCTATTCAAATTTCAAATTAGAGCTCTAGTCAATACAACTTTAAAATGCAAAAAATGGTAAGTACTAAGAATGTTAAAATAAAACATGCTTACTTGTGATAGAACTTTGATTGCAAGAGGCTGGAGCAAAACATAATCTTGCCCATGGAGGTACCACCATGTATGTGCATCTTCTTTGTACATGTCTGCAATAGCACACATACTATGCTCTCGTCCTTGTATGAACTTGCCAAACTCTTTCCTAACACCATTCACCATTTCTGGATCGGAGTAGATTCTTCGAAATGCTTTCATGCAGCCGGAAGCAACTTCTCTATCTCTATATGGTGCGGTTCTCCCCGGCAAAGCAAGTATCTCAGTACTATAATATTTGGGAGACAAGGCATATGAAAGGAGGTGCAAGGGTGTGTTCATCTTGTCCCAACGGTCATCAATGATTTTTTTGACACTTAGGAAAAATGTTTCATTGGGGTCATTGTCCTTTTGTGTTATTATGCTCTTTATTTTTTCTACCATGGAGTCAATGCCATCATAGATTTCCCCCAAACATGGCTGATCTGTATCAGCAAACCTAAGCATACTCATGATAGGCTCCGTGAAACTCAAAACATATTGCACACGTTCCCAGAACTCATCAGCTAGGATCAATGACTTCACCTTTTGAGCCCTTTCTGAATTAGCTGTCTTCCATATACTCCATTGGTGGCTAGTGACCATGGAGCCTAATGCCTCTTTCACCTTCACAAGTCGTCTCAAAACGATTGTGTGTGATGCAAATCGGGTCTCAGCAACCTAATGTTATGTAAAAAAACAAGTTAATAACACATTAAAAATTAAAATCTAAATCAAGAATCTAAATCAATGAATCATGCAACTCAAGTAAATAAAAATATGGCATAAATTAAAATTAAAATAAACTAAATTTACCTTCAACAACTCCAAATGCGAGAAAGACCTGAAGATGCCTTGTGACATATGATGGTTTGTCACAAACATTTGAATCTCCTCACCCTCATTGTATGTATTTTTCACCCAATCTATTTGAGTGCCAACTGCTTGCATCACCAAGTTAAGGGAGTGTACGGTACATGGTGTCCAAAATATGTGTGAGTATCTTTCCTCAACCAAAGCACCTGCTGCCCTACAATTTTTTGCATTGTCTGTAATGACTTGGACAACATTATCAACACCCACCATCTCTATGGACTCAATGAGGATTTTAGAAATAAATTGTGCATCCTTGATTTCCCCTTCACAATCAACCGACTTCAAAAACATTGCCCCTTTGGGGGACACAGCAATAACATTTATTAAAGGTCGGTTTTTGCAATCTTTCCATCCATCAGAAACAATGGACACTCCTGTTTCAATCCATGAATCTCTAATTGGTTTTAGTGATTTCTCTACATAACTTTTTTCTTTTGCCAATAAAGTGGTTCGCACCTTTTCATAACCAGGACCTGTATAATCAGAAGGTGCATTACTAATTGCTACCACCATTTCCCGCCAATATGGTGATCTCACCAAGTTGAAAGGAAGACCATTAGCATAAATGCAACGTGCAATTTTTTCATCTGCAATATCTCTCGTTTCATTTTGAAATGCCTTTGCCAGTGGACCTCTTTTGCAGGAAGAAGAGGGTTCATCATCTTGGTTTACATCCAAGTCCAAGAAAGGATGTTGTGGCCTGGAACAAGGAGCTTCTGTAGGTGGATTCATTGATGTTTTCTTTGTTAAAGGATGAGCTCTTGATTTTGCTCTTGCACTCTTTTCATCAGCTTCTTCTTGTTCTTTAATGTATGCCATAATTTGTGCTTTTGGCAACCCCCTCTTGTTTGGCCCTTCACATATTTTTATTCCTTTTCCACTTATGGCACATAAGTGAGCTTTCAATCGAGTATATGAGCTCTTAAATGTGACTTTGCACTCATTACAAACCCAAACAAAAGCCCCACCTCCTGCTAGTTGTTCAATCATGTTGACATGTCTCCAAAGAGGAGATCCTTGATCATATTTTAATTGTTTACTCTTCTCAAGACCCACTGAACTTGAACTAGTAGCCGTAGCCATTTCACTTTCAAATAGATTGCTGCTTAAAAAATTACAAAATTTATATTAAAATAATGAAAATTGAAATATAATAAAAATATTCTAACCCTACACACTAATAAAACACCTAAACATTCAAGAGAAACAATAAAATAGGTTTAAATTTTAAAAAATGTTCAAACTTGTTTTTTTTTTTCAAAAAAAAAGTTGAAATTTTTGAAAAAAAATTTGAAAAAACTTAAAAATCCATTAAAAACTTGAACAAATTCAACAAAAACTAGAAAAAACAGGTTAAACTACTTACCTTAGATCAATAGATGACCTTTGGGCAAGCTACAATCCTTCCTTGGTGCTTTGCAATCGATTCCGGATTCCCTCCACAATGCAAAAATGAATAAACTGTGAAAAACTCTTGTGAAATGGAGGAGGAGTTGCAAAAATAAGAAGTGAATAGGGGCGTTTTAGTTATATTGACCTTTTTAGGGTTTTTGTTTTTGTTTTTTTTCATTAAAAAATGAGTGTTTAAGTCATTTTTTTTTATTTTTAACGCCAAAAATATGGCTTTTCGCGGGTGGGAGCGGGTGGGAGCGGGTGGGAGCGGTCGGGTGCGGGCAGGGAGCGGCCCGCCCGCCTCGGGTTCTCTGTGGGTTCGCCTATGGCGAACCCACAGAGAACCCGGGGCGGGCGGGCCGCTCCCTGGCCGCACCCGTCGCCGCTCCCGAGCCCGCTCCCGCTCCCGCTCCCGTCGGGTACCGTACCCGCACCCTGCACCGGCGTTTCCGGTAACATAGTTTATTTCCTTTAATTTTCCAGAAAAAGTAACTAAAATGTAATGTAGATTTCACCTTTTATGAAAATAATGCAAACTAGCATACCCACTAGTCAACTTCATCTACTTAATATTCTATTTTCAGAAGGCAATGCCTCTACATCAGGGATCAAATTTCATCTAGAAAATAATACCAAGAATCCACCAGGCAGTGCCTCAGCATGATGGTCATGCGCTATAGCACAGTAAAGATGATGCTTGACATCACCTCAAACATAAAACCATAAATGCTAATAGAAGGGAAAACATTCTATAATTAATCAAACAAAACATTCTACAATCAAATGACCAATCGAAGGATACAATCTGGTGTAAAGGAAAAGAAACCTGGATTTTGTACTGACTCAAGAAGCCTAGTCTCTCAAGTGCTATAAAAGGGAGCCCAGACAAGAAGAATATGCTTTCATGAAGAATAAAGCTGCCTATGGAGGCCAGTTGAAAGTCAGTGAAATTTGTGATCAGATACTGCATCAGCATAGAAAATATTGGTTAGGAAACTTTTAAAAGCATTTAAAGAAGAAGATCATGCATTTATTTCATGTTAACATTGAGTTAAATGGAATGATATTCCAAAGAATGGATAAGAAAACTCACAACATTCCTTTAGCGAAAGGAAATTCATGTCATGATACTTCAAAATTGTGTATAACATTCAAATTTCCCAAAAACACAAATAAAATCTGATTAATGTTTATTTAATTTAGGTTTCTCTCTTTTAAGGAGTGTTATAAAAAGAACATCATTGCCAAGACAATGTTTCAAATTTCATACAAACAGCCTTAAATACAGAATATTGGACTAACAATATAGCTGATTAAGGCACTGAATCAAACAAGGAAAAGGAGAAGCAAAACTTATTTTGGACATCATAAAGTCATGTAAATGTAATAAAAAGCCATTTGACCCTGCCAGTGGAACCTGCATTGTGTCAACTGTAGAAGCAATGTAGTTTAAAAGAAAGGACCCAACCACCAAGATGTTCAAAACCATATGTATGCCAAGTGAACCTTATTAGTTACATTCAGTAATATACTGTTACTTTTAATCCCCAATCTCATGGTATCTAAACCCATTCAAATTAAACAAGGAACTGTGATGAAGTGAAAAGGTCTGAAGAAGCATAAGCAACAGTGCAACTTGGCACTGTCATGATGACCATGGGAAATTTAGTTCCATTGGCCCTAATGATGAATCAAGAATTGTGATGAAGCGGAAAAGCCTGAAGAAGCATAAGCAACTATGCAACCTGGCACTGTCATGATAGACATGGGAACTTTAATTTCATTAGCCCTAAAGATGAATCAATGTTTTGGTGATTTGTGGATGTTCGGCAGCCCTACAATCAATGATGCAATTTCCTCAGAACACATTACTTTTGATGCTCAATTTTTTTCCTTAGGCAATTGCCTGGCAAGAGCTGCTTTCTACATCAAATACTAACAAAAAATGTATTCTCATCATGCGTGAAACAGGACTTAAGGACCATCTTCAGATAGTTTTCCAAAAAATGGCATGTCACCAGGAAATTTTAAGGCTAACTTCTTAAATTTTTTAAATACCAGATTTTAAAATTAAAAATAGGAACAACAGCTATAAACTTTTAAGCACAGTCACCTTGAGACATGGGGGTACTGTTACTAGTATGGGGCCAGGGACACCATTCAAATTAGGGTATGGAAATAAATGAATAAGGGTAGCACTGTATTCAATAAAAAAAATATAGTCGCCAGAAGATATGGGTACCAGGTAAGGGACTTGTCCCTATATAAGAGGTTCCTCATGACTATGCGTCTAAGCCAGTGCCCAAATTATTAAAAGCTGATGCAGAATCTTACTTCATACACGAGCCTATACAGACTGCATGCAATCCCTCTGGTACTTTATCTGCCATAGACTAGAAAACATGGCACATATCCAACACCTGCCCTTGATAAGAGAAAAGAATCATTTCAAGCACCTCAGGCTTTAAAACTACCACTGGAATTCGTCAACATTCAGACCATGGGAAGGCAGATAAGCAGTAGTTTTGATAAATTCAAATCTAGTAACTCCAATTCAGAGAAGTGCAAATTAGTTCAGGATGATGGTCATGATGTGTCTGTACCTAAGTTACACCAAACATGGGTGCAGAAGCAGGTGCCAGTATGTTTCAAGTCCAGGTGTGCATTTGTACAGATGCGGCAACTTTTGCATTTGGGGATTCAGAAGAAGACATAATTTCATATACATATAGATGTAGAAAATCTGAAAATACAAAAAGAAAAAATAAATGAAATTCAGATGCAACATCTCAAATCTGACAGAGAATTACATGCAGGTGCCAATTGGGTGTGGATAACAGGTGTGCCAGGAAGATCAGATACATATGTTCTCCTGGTAATTGTTGGAGGTACATATCGTCTCCTGCTGTGGATGACAGGTATACTGGGAAGGTACATATGTTTTCCTGCTGTGGATGACAGGTATACTAGGAAGATCAAGTACATATGTTCTCCTGGTGATTGTTAAAGTGACTTTGTAGTAACGACAATCCTGCTTCTTGATATCAACAAAATACACCGAACATCATTTTTGAATAACCCTTCAGAGTGGATGTGAGTATGTATGAGCAGGTGCATATCAGACAAATTTAGTATTCAGGGATTCAGAAATGTACATGTTTTCAAATAGATTTATATGTAGAAAATTAAAAAAAACATAGAAATTTAGATGCAAAGTTGCTAATTCAATTGCACAATCTTATGCAGATGCAAATCAGATTCAGTTAAAGTATAAGGGGAAGATCAGGTAACGTAGGTTTCATAGTGATAGTTACAAGAGCCTTGTACTAATCACATCTCTGCTTCTTGATATCAAGAAACAGCCATCAATATCCACTTTGAGTAAATCCTGTTGCAAAAAGCACCAAATTCCACTATACCTTCCCTCACTAATCTCCTCAAGCGCATAATCCTATCACTATTTCTGTCATGGCGCCATTGAATAACAGATTTTGCACACGAACTACAGCAGCCCTCAAAACACCAAACATTGATGGCATGTAATGGACAAAATTGTGATATGAGCAAAAATTAACTGTCAAAATCTAGGCCGAAATATTCAATATGATCTATAAGAACTAACACCCAAATCACCTTGGGATCTCAGCGACCTTTTTATCCACTGATCAAACACGTTTTCCAAACTAGGGCCCCCTTCTATCAATTATATCCAGGCGAAAGTCTACAGCTCCCCTTTATCAACAGGTCCTTCAACGGCCTAGAACCTTTTATTTCACAACAAACATGCCTGTTTTTATTGCAGTCGATCCACATTGTTCTGATAAACGAAGTTTTGCATGTTATATTTTTGTGGGTGACTCCCAAAACTATGAAAGATTAGGCCGTGAAAGGAGGGTGACTGAAAAAGCTATGCCAGATTTCGCCATGATATGCAAGTGATTGAAATTATACTAAATTTTTTGCTATCACATATGAAAAAATCGATGTCATTATTTGGTGGGTATCTACAAAAACAACTTTGTAAATAATGGGTGCCAGGAAAAATCTCTATAGAATGTCCATGATTCAAAAAAATCAGCAGGACAGTCGGTTATTGAAAACCAAACATAAGTATGGATGTGGGAGATTGAAAATAGTGCATTATGGAAAATGGATGATCGAAAATAATTCACAATGCAATGTCGATGATTGAAATCATGCCACGATTATAATTATCTTACTAAGATTTTCACACATGTGTAAACAGAATAGAAAGGGAATAAACATAAACACCTGCCAGCCTCTCTCCAACGTCGCCATGGAAATCCAGAGTCCGGCCCACTGCACGCCACTTAATAATAAACCCCAAAATGAAAAGAGGTCTTAGCCATATATATCCTTCTACTGTGAATGAATGAAACTCGTTTTAAGCACCAAGCAAGAAGAAAGCAGTCTCGAAGGGAGAAAAATATAAATCTGTAACTAGTAGGGAAGTTGAAGAGATTCAGTATAAATATTCGAAGTACAGCTGTGCCAGACTGTCAATGTCTTAAAGTAAGGAACGAAATGGACCAGAAAGGGCAAAAAGCATACACATATAAATCATCTCAACAATAACCAGAGCTCTGAATTTTTAACTCCCTGCCCGCGGGGAACACCAGATTTAACAATATTGCCACGTCAACTATATTATTATCCTAATATAATATCTACGTGAAACCTCTACCTTTTTGGCATTGTGCATGTATAGTTAATAATTTGAATGGCATTGCTTCCCTTACCCTGGGTTGGAGAGGATTGTTTTTTGTCCATTTCTTTCTGATTCAAATTATTTTATTTTCTTTTCTGGACGTTTGTGGTAGTTGTCACTAAGTGGTTTGTTAATGTTAAAGTAAGGGTTTAGTAGTTAAAAGGCCACAAATAATTTACATGTTGAAAGACACAAAGGGTTTAGTAGGTAAAGGGCCATAAATAATTTACATATTAAAAGACACAAAAATTTAACACAATTTTCTTTAGAAGTTTTACATGTTTTTTATTAAAGTTTAGTTGGAAAAGGGTCCCAATCCCAAACAAGAGAAGTTTTAAGAGTCCAACATTACATCAAAATCCTTCGTAATAATCCAACTTGAGCCAGGATATAAGAGAACAAAGTTTTGCATGTTATTTTAATTAATTTTTTATTTATAAATAATTTAAATTTATGTATTAATTAATTGAATATTATATGTCATTTTTGCATGTTATTTTAATTGATTTTTTATTTATAAATAATTTAAATTTATGTATTCCTAGCCAAAATAAATAAATAAATATGTATTAATTAATTGAATATTATATGTCATTTTTTATTTATAAATAATGTCCATATTAAATTTAAATATTAAAAAATTGGACATCACATATAATATGATCATCTTTTAAAATGGGATCTTAAATGTATGGGAGAGGATGGTGTAAGGATCCATATTTTTTCAATAAAATTTAAGTGTAGAGAAAAAAATAAATTATTGTCTTTCAACATCTTTTAGATAGATGTATTTAAGATATTTGTGTTAATTTATTATATTTTTTACTTGTTATGTTCTATATTATATTTTAATTAAAAAAAAATTATAGATAAAGTGAGGGTTAGGGCTTTCTCCCTTTATATTAACTTGCATAAAAAGATACATATATAGTTTATGATCAATTAGAAAAAATTAAAACATAGGTGACCACAGTTTTAATAACACCGACCCAAGAAGACTATTGACACTGACATATACACCTCCATACATGACTATTATGGTTTATACTGCTGACATTTAAAGACTATATTTAGATTATATAACCCTGTTAGGTACAAAAGAGATCACAAGCCTAAAGAGTTAAACAAGTTCATCCCTCTTCTACAAAACATTTGGGCACAAACCGAGCATGGCTTCTACCAAAGGAGGAGAGCTAAACTACAGGGGTTCTACCCTTTTGTTGTATATAGAAGGACCAACCAAGTTCAACCAAAACCAGGCAAGCAAGCCAAGACCGTGATTAAACCCTAAGATGATGAATAACAGACTAATACAAATTACAGGAAATGAACCACAGAGATCAGCAAGTATAATAGAGGTGGCAAAGTAATTCAGAACCTGGAAAATATAGCAGAAATGCCCAGGATAGGGGCGCTCAGATGCCCTAGTCCTCTTTGAGGGTTAGGCAGAACTTCAGGTATTATCAGACCTGTATCTGTCTGCATTGCCTTCTTCCCTGAAACTAACCTCTGAAACCTGTTCTTCTTACCTGCACACATGGAAGAGGGAAAAGATTGTGTTGTTTTAAGGGTTTGCCTCAGTCAAACCCTATGTTGGTGTTCCTACCTCCACAATAGCGAATGATAATATCCAAGAGTGTGTGCCCTAGAAGGGCAGAGGCCAGATCTGCAATAATATGATAGATAATGATGATAGGAACTACAAGATATCCAACCTTAGTTGATGAAGACCTAGCACCAACAAAGGAGAGTGATGAAGAGGGCTTCAAACTTCCTTCAAAGCTTGCAAACAACTTCAATGGCATTCACAAGTATAAGACAATCCAAACATGAAGAATCCTTGAGCATAGAACATCACATGAGAGCAATTTCGCATTCATCCGGTTAGCTGTAAAATGAACTACAACATACACTTAAATATGTATTCTCTCTCACCTTCAACAAATAAAATAAGTTTAGGCTGACAAATACTAACTAAAGGAGTGTCCTAAGCCGGCACCACAAAGTGCGACCAAAGTACCCAAGTGGGACCAGGGCGCTTGGGCGCCCTGGACCTTTGGCCCACAGACTCTGAAAAGTGTCTTTTAATGTGAACTTAGTCCAGTCCTAAGTTGATTAGGCTAGGTTTAGTTGTCAGGATCGAGATATTTATCGTTTAGAGCTCAAAGATGTGTTAAATTAATAGGTCCTAATTAACAAAGGCAACAAGATAGGTCCAACCGAGAGTTAAACTAAGTGTAAATTACTAGTGTACACATTTTATGACTCAACATTTATCCCCCATTTTAGTGTGGGTACTAATTTACGTTCGAACTCATACTAAAGGGATGGCAAAAACACACAAACATAGAAGACCAAAGAATCTGCCAAGTTGTGAACTACAAGTAGCCCCCAAACTTAGGATCCTAAGGTTGCAAACACATAAGCGAAGAGAAAACACACAAGACATGATTAATTCACACATACGTGGAGTACTAAAGCATATATAAGAATACACACATAAACACGCAATACACAATGCATACACGCTTGACACGAAGCATACACATAAGAAGACACAATGCATACACATAAGGCACAATAAATATGTATGGAAAATAGGATGAAGACACGTGAAAGCGTAAGTTAAAACATAACACATAAACAAACACAAGAATACACAAAGAACAAACACACAAGGCGCGTGACTCTGGCGCTAGCTTGCTCTATCGCTAGGGGTCATGTGAAGAGAAGTGCCACCATGAATCACACACTAGTAAGGACTGTTGAATTACTAGGTGACCATGCTAAGTCACATGAAGCACACGGGCTAGCCAACTACATTGCACTAGGTGGCTCATGGACCACAGAGGAAGCATCACAAGCTAGTGAGGACGCCGAATCACTAGGTGAGTTCCCTGTAAACAAGAGAGAGCATAACATGATGCATGCCCCCACCTTAAAGCGATTGCTAACTCCTATTAGGGAGCAATTGCTTTAAGGTAGAACAAGTCTAAAAATAGGTACAAGAGCTTTCTGAAAGTACGTGCCCATAAGATATGCATTTCCAAAGAACTACATCTCACCAAGGGGTTGCCCCCACAAAAGTTAAAACTAAGGTGATGCTATAGGTATGATACACAATGGCTTGTGTAGTCATGGTATGACATCAAGCATAGTAACAAGGTGCCACAAAATCAAAACATAAAAGAAACGAGTTATACAAAGTAATAACACAAAGGGATCTACTTAACTGTCATCGGTATAGGAATGGTTGTATAATAGGAGACGTCTCAAGACCATATATATGAAATTATCATCATCCACCAGCTAGTACAACTACGAAGACAAAGGAAGAAGTATCACATGAAATTAAAATAAAACATCCCTAAGGTCAACAAGGGAGAATCTTGAAACATTCTACGCCTTGCCTCATCCTCAAAGGACACGACAACAAAACAAATTATGACAGATAGAAGAATGATGATACAAATAGAGAGAATGTCATAACGGATTTCGGTCCCTTTGTATCCTTCCACCTATAAGGGTGTCAAGGGTCATCCAAAGAGAACTTAACAACACTAACACAAAAACACAAATAAAGCATCAAGCAGCACATCATGGGAGAAACACAATCACATACACACATAACACAAAAAATGAGGTACCTCACATGCAAGTCAACCTAAAGCAAATCATCCCCCTCCCAATCTAGTTCCTTATCCATTTTAAAAGGAGGACAACATGTAAGAGGAACTATAGCATTAGAGGTATAAGGTACCATAGCCATACCTAAATATCTTCAGAATCACTATCAAAATGTAGTACACTAGGCTCCATAACGGCATGCGAAGCTTCTTCTTTCTTTGTAGGAGATACAAGAGTAGTAGTTGTCTCTTTGGTGTCTATCTGTGATAAACGCTTGCAAGGAGGGAGATTCTCCTCTCTTGCAGCAAGGAGATCCATAGCATGATGATGCTTCTTCTTTCTCGTGAAATCTTATTTCGCTTAGCTTTAATCATGGTGTTCTTAAGGGGAATCGTAGTACCTTCCAACATGGGTTCCTTTTCTTCTTTTGTTTCAGGAACATTAGAAGAAACGGGAGGAACAACCGAAGGCTGGGAGACCACGGGGGAAGGGTTCCTCAATGTAGGATTCTCTTCCTTCTCAACTTGCAGGGCAAGCGAAAGTACAAGAGCATCCTCAAGCAGTTGAGAAACCTGAAGAAATAAAACTAACGCAACTGAATGATCACCATCGGTCTCCTTAGAGGCTGATGGAACAAAAGTTATATTATGGTTGTGAGGATGTCTGTTTTGTGAACGAAGATTGCCTCATTGTCCTTGGAGGGATGGCAGAGGGAGAACCTCAGCATATCTACCAGATACTCAGGGACGGGGAAGAGCCTTCAATTCAGGCTTAGCTTCATTCACTACATGTGGG
Source organism: Cunninghamia lanceolata (assembly GCA_027924645.1). Taxonomy (NCBI): domain Eukaryota; kingdom Viridiplantae; phylum Streptophyta; class Pinopsida; order Cupressales; family Cupressaceae; genus Cunninghamia; species Cunninghamia lanceolata. The sequence goes on from BSBN01000010.1 coordinate 1,478,336, forward strand.
ACAGGAAGAATTACAACCGGAGCCTCAGAAGATCGAGGAGGTTTGGGAATATCACTAGGGGGAATATTACTAAGTGATAACTCAACTATCTTCTTTGCTTTAAATCTCTAATATAACAAGAAGAATAAATCATCTCTTTCTCGAATGACTCCTACTAGTTGTGGCCAGAAGTAGTCGAGTGAAAAGTGTCAGTTTCGATCAATGGGGTGATATTGACTATGATGTACAGCATGCACCCATCCCTCAAATGGAAACTTCAAACACTTATGGAACATAGAGGGGATCACCTTCATGGAGCGGAGCCATGGGTAGCCCAACTTCACGTGAAATAGATCTGATGTAGGAATAATAACAAAATGAACATCCAAAGCTCTTGGCCCAACTTTAACTTCAAGGTTAAAGTGCCAAGAGTTGGACGGAGAGACCTGTTGTGTGCTCTAATAGCCACCTCCGATACATCATATGTATCTCGATGTAAACCATGCATGTAGAGAAACTCTTCAGTTACTACATTCACCATGCATATAGGATCTATCATAACACCCCAAATAGGTTTATTGTTTATTAGAATAGTAATGTGGAGAGGTCCATCAGGAGCTTTGATAATAGCATCATGTGGAGTAAAAGATATAGCAGGTTTCAAATCCGCTCATTCTTTATGAGGGTGAGCATCCACCATGCAAATATCTTCATTGTAACCTTTGTCATGAGATATAACATTAGATTCATGATGAAGTAAAGGATCAGTATATATCTAAAGATTTTGATTGGGAGCTACCACCAATTTATTCCCTTCATCATTAACACCGACAATTTGGATGACATTAGTATCGATGAGGTCTTGAAATTCATGTTTAAGACGCATACATCTTTCAGTGTCATGGCCAACAGAATGATGGAATTGACAAAAATCCTTCACATCAAAGATGATTGCATCTTGCTTGGATTAAGAAGTCTAATAGGTGGAAGCATAATGAGATTGTTTTGTAAAAGTTGTGTCATGATAGGATGAAGAGATTTAGATAATGGTGTAAAATTTATTATTTTTGGTTTCAATTTATAAGGGGCAGAAGCAGGGGATGACACAACCACCACATGTTTTCTAATGTTATTTGTTGAAATTTTGTTTATCTTGAAGAAATTCTTGTTTCGTCTCTTGAAAGAATTATTATTAGAGGCTTCAAATTGACCAACTGGAGCCGATGAGGAATTATGCTCATACTGACTAACTGAAAGTTGATAATCATGAAGAGCTGTACAAAGATGAGTAAATGAATCATACCGCATCAATAATATCTTATCACAGATGTGAGGTTGTAAGTTTCCTATATAGATCCTTTGCACATCAACATCCATAGTAGAATATTGCATTTGTGAAAAGAGGGCTTGATAACGCCCCATAAAATCAGTTATTTTCTCTTTCGTTCCTTGTTTACAATGAACCAAGTCCGTCAAAGAGACTTGAGGTCCAATGTTCACCTGAAAGTGCTCAAGGAACTTATTAATTAATTGTGAAAAGGTAGTTATAGAATTAGGAGGAGGCATGCAAAACCAATCCAAGGTTGTGTCCTTAAGTGACCTAGGAAAAAGTTTTGCTAACATCACATCCTCAAAGTAGAAATCACTACCCATAGTGGTAAAAGTTGCCACATGGTTGCTAGGGTCTCCCTTCCAATTGTATTTCTCAAAGCGAGGAGTCTCAAACTTCTCAGGCATAGGAGTTCTTAGGATAGCATAGGATAAAGGGCTGCAGAGATAATGTGTTGTGATACTAGTTTTGGGTGGGTTATTACTCATGCTAGCTAATTATTGTTGCATGGAGGTCATATTCTTCAATAATTGGTTTATGATGGGGTTGGAAGTGGAATCAGGTAGGGATTGAAATGAAGGATTAGGTGATGGTCTATGAATAGCCTTTTGAAATGTAATAGGTGGTTTAGATGTAGGTGGAGTGACATTAGGTTTAGAGTTTGTGTAATTATAAGGAATGGAACCATACTGGCAAACATGATTCCAAGTAGGTAACCCAACACATGTGGTAGCATTATTACTCAGATGTGTAGTAGTGGTAAGAATGGTAGATGAACAAGTCAACATAGGGAGTGACGGTATGGGCACCGACACGTGATTCGCTATTTGATTAGGAGAAGTCACATTCGTCATGATTTCAACACAACTAGTTGTCGACATAATATTTTTATGCACTATGTGAGCTAGGTCACGCAAGACTTCTACTCCCTCTTGTTCCTCAAGCAACAACCCTCTAAGATTCTCAACGACAAGAACGGCCTGCTTTGCTATATGTTCCTTGCTCACAAATTGTTGAAAGTTAGCCAATTTTGTGTCTAACGTTTGAATTTGGGCCTCAAGAACATGAGTGATAAGGTCATCAATATTGATGGATTCTTGAGCAGTTGATGTTTCAAGAATAAGTGTAGTAGGAAGTTGTGTGACTTGATTAAGAATTTTGGATTCATATGCATTAGCATTAGAACCCATAATTCAAATACTTCTTCACATGATGGTATTAGAATCGGGGCACCATGTCACAAAGCTCATAAAGTGACTACAAGCTTTAATAACACACAAGATGCCCAAATAGAAGAAATTGATGATGTAACAAAAGAAAGATTTGAGTTTTCTTTTAAGTGAAGCAATAGTATATCCTTAATCAAATTCAATTCAAACAAATAACACTATGCTAATGCTAAATTCAAACACACCTTCAATGCAACAAAATGACAACTATGCAATTTTCAAATCTAAGATGCAATTTTTCAAATGCCACAATGCAAAATGCTTTTGAACAACAATTAATGAAAGGTAAAACAAAATTTAAATGCTCTAATCAATGCAACAATGTCTAAACAACCTTCAAAACTAAAAACCATAGGGTCCAAACTAGCAAGATATTCTATAAATGCAAAAAATTTACAAACCCTAGTTTGAAATTAAGCAAATTTTAACTATGTATGAATGCAAAGAAACCAAACATCACACTCCCAATCAAATCTAGAGTGATGAATAAATCAGATCTGAAAGAAGAAGAAAGCAAAAGGTGCAAGAAATGACGGTTTCACCAAAATGTTAGGTAGAAAAGAGATCACGAGCCTAAAGAGTTAAACTAGTTCATCCCTCTTCTACAAAACATTGGGGTACAAACTGAGCATGGATTCTACATAAGAAGGAGAGCTAAACTACAGGGGTTCTACCATTTTATTGTATATAAAAGGACCAACCAAGTTCAACCAAAACCAAGCAAGCAAGCCAAGACCATGATTAAACCCTAAGATGATGAATAACAAACTAATATAGATTAGAAGAAATTAACCACAGAGACCAACAAGTATAGAAGAGGTGGCAGAGTAATTCAAAACCTAGAAATTTTAGCAGAAATGCCTAGGACAAGGGCGCTCGGGTGTCTTGATCCTCTATTAGGGTTAGGTAGAACTTCAGGTATTATTAGACCTGTATTCGTCTGCATTGCTTTCTTCCCAGAAACCAACCTCTGAAACTTGTTCTTCTTACCTACACACACAGAAAGAGGGAAAATGCTATGTTGTTTTAAGGGTTTGCCTCAATCAAACCCTTTGTTGGTGTTCCCACCTCCACAACAACAAATTATAAGATCCAAGAATGTGTGCCCTTAAAGGATAGATGCCAGATCTACAATAATATGATAGATAATGATGATAAATGATTATAATAACCACAAGATATCCAACCTTCGTTGATGAATACCTAGCACCAACAAAGGAGAGTGATGAAGAGGGCTTCAAACTTTCTTCAAAGCCTGCAAACAACTTCAATGGCATTCACGAGTAGAAGCTAATCCAAACATGAAGAATCCTTTAGCATAGAACATCACATGAGAGCAATTTCGCATTCATCTGGTTAGGTGTAAAATGAACAACACACACTTAAAAATATGCATTCTCGCTCACCTTCGACAAATAAAAAAACTTTATGCCGACAAATACTTGTTGGCAAGAGACACTATATGGATTCATGGTTGTTGTCATTGATGGCAACAAAGGTCATCCCACATATCCGCAAGTCATAATGTGTCTCTACCGGAAGTCAGAATAAAGATTGTTGTGGTCCGGTGAACAAGAACAGAGCATGTGGCAAGGTCCGACAGATTGATCCGGATCTCTCAGAGGAAGTGTCTTGGTGCAGTGCGGATTTGGGGAAGTCAAGAGGACTACCTTGAGTGGTATATTCCAAGGATTTAGCCTCCGGTGATGGACAAGGAAAAAGATATGAATAGTTGAGTACCGGATTCCTGAGACACAGTCAAAACAGAGGAAGAACTGACTGACAGAGTATCAGACTACTTTCCGGATGTGTTACTGTTGATGATAAAAGTTGTGAAGGCATGAATCATGTTTGGCCGACATGATTAATGATATCTACTAGTATATGCTTGATCCGCATTGCTTGGTGAGAAAGGATTCAGCCGACAGAACAAAGTTTGTAAGAAACTAGACTGTTCCGGATGCCGACTAGAAAGGTGATGAAATTACTTGTGCGGATATATATAGAGGATGGATTTAGTTGTGAAGGGTGTGATGGTGTGAAGATATATGCGAAGAAGTACAGAACAGAGCAGAAGTAGCAAGAAAGATCCGATATGTGAAAGGATAGCAGAATAAAGAACAGAGGAAAGATGAAGTGCAGCAGATCAGTGTACTGAGCCTAACCGGAACTGAACTCCAGCATATGCAGATGCTTCCAATCAGTTCAAGACTGTGATTCTTATCACTTTGTAGACAGTGTGTCTTCTTGTAGGCAGTGGGCCTCTTGTGAGCAGTGTGCTCGGGCAGTGAGCCCTAATTGGCAAGTGCCATTTTGTAATTTCCTATTCTTCTAACAGAGAATAATTTTGGGTTAATCACCCCGTGGTTTTCTCCCTTAACAGGGTTTCCACGTCAAAAATACTGTGTTATGTGTTTCTTATTTCATGGTAATGTTTTTGTGTTTGATTCAATGCTGCATCAATTAATAAGAAAGTTCAATAAGGGAAATAATTAGGATAACTGATTCACCCCCCCCCCCTCTCAGTTATCAACAATACTAACTAAAGGAGTGTCCTAAGCTGACACCACAAAGTGGGACCAAAGTACCCAAGCAAGACTAGGGCGCTTGGGTGGCCTGGACCTTTGGCCCACAAACTCTGAAAAGTATCTTTTAATGTGAGCTTAGTCCAGGCCCAAGTTGATTATGTCGGGTTTACTTGTCAGGATTGGGATATTCATCATTTAGAGCTCAAAGATGTGTTAAAATAGGTCCTAATCAACAAAGGCAACAAGATAGGTCCAACCAAAAGCTAAACTAAGTGTAAAATGCTAGTGTACACATTTTACGACTCAACAAACCCTACTGTCGATTACATGAGAAAGATAATTCAAAATAGATGACTGAAGACATCATTGACAAAAAAAATTCTAAACAAAACTCGACTTCATAATTTCTTGTAGAAAGACCAAACCATGAAAACCTCAACAACCCCCTACCAAGCTAAACGATCCTTCCTCAAGCTTCACTAGTGTAGCACGCGAAGTCAAAATTTTAATAGTTGTTTTTGTCTTGACTACTTGGAACCTTTCCTGCAAAGAAGAAGATTTTTCCGATCAAAGAAATCTGTTGTATCCACCAAAGGGTGATATCTTTCCAACCAACAACCCTCCCTTAGAAACTATTGGATAGAAGCTAACTCCTTTATCACTTTTTCTAAGTGGGCTTATATAGCCCCCACAGTTTGAATCAAGGCAAGACCACAATATTTGAACCCTATGTGAGACATAGAAGAGAGCTTTGTCGAGTTAGCTTTGTCAACCTCGTCCACCAGACCCAAACAAAATTTCTCCCAAATATAAAACCTACCCATAGATTTATCCCCAGTGATCATAATAATGTTGTTAATAGAATTAGAAGATACCTCCTAGTTTACTCTGTGATGCATAGTGTCCTCAAGGAAATCTCGAACAAGAATATCTGCAATTACCACTCTAATATCTTCCTCTTCGAAGAAGAAAACTTTTCGAAGTCTCATAAAAGTAATTTCACCTATAAAAGTCATTTGTTACATTGTGGCACCCAACACTATCATCCCCATTTTTTCAAATGCTAATGCAAATGTTACGCATTGAATGTAGGGTGAAAAGAGGGAAGAAAACACATAAAGGAAAGTTACCTAGCAATGTGATGTGGAATAATGAAGACCAACCACTATCAAAAACATGTTTAAGTTATCATTAACTTTAAGCAAGGCATGTCTTGTTTTCATTAGCCCGCACATGATCTGTGCCCTATCACATTTTAATTGGATTGCAAATAATGATTGCCTTTAATTATTCTATACCATAGTTTGAAAGAAAATATGTCATCACATTACCTTCTTGATAATAATGAGATATGAAGAACTCTTCTATAGTGTTGAGGATAATTAAAATTTCCTTCAATATATTTTGTATTTTCCAATTAAGGTAATATCTCCTCTTCAAGCATTAGAGAAAACCATCGAATCACCTCCTATTATTATCTTATGTGGGGGATAAGTCTTAAGAAACTGTAAGCTGAGGAGAAATGCTTCTACTTTTGTCTCATTGTTCATCCCTATAACAAGATTTTTTTGGCCTCATTGTTCTCTCATTTTGCATGGAGGATGGGAATATTTATGTTCTCTCATGTTGTACAGAGGTTGTTTAGGTTTGACAGTCAGGAGATCCATTGGTGCATTCAATTTGGTGTTTCCTAGGTGAGTGAGGAGAGTTCGTGAAGGTGCTTCATCAAAGTTGCCAGAAGGGATGTTGTGTTTAGTCCTTGTAGTGTTTCATCTCTTTTTTGGATTGATGTAATAAGGGGAATGTTGGAGTATTACATCATTTGATATAGTTTAGTATACAGTTTAGAATAAACATAAATAAATTAATTAACATGTAAACGTTAATTTATACATACAGGTTAGTTTATTGTTAGTAATTAATAAATGTTAGTTTTTTGGGAAGTTACATTCCTATAGGTTGTTTTAGTTACATTTACAAGAATTTGTATGGCTTTATAAGCCAATGTAATACAATGTTTAGATTATCTGAAGACATCAATATAATATTTTATGTTTTGATATTGTTGTGCAGAGATGGTGTACAAAATATGCATTATGCTCACCATAATTCAATAGAGTTGGCACGTATAGTGGGCCCCTTTTTCTTCTCTAGAGGATTGAGTGAGTAAAGGTTAATATGAGGTCATGAATGCAACATGGTGACATCATGTAACATTTTGGGATGGCAAGTATGACAAGTTCAAAATATTGTGCCATTGGTCCAATATTGCCAAGTTGGAAGTAGCAAGCCCCTTTGTTCAAATGCTCTACGATAGTAGCATAGATGAATCTGAACCGTTGATCATCCTCTTAAGATCCAATGATTCGTGCAACGTATAAACATTGTCAGTTTGACAACTTTAGAATGATGTGTTATTGGATAGTGAAGGTGAGTCAACTTATTTGGGGGTCTGATAATAAAGACCAATTGATGTCACCTCTAATAACACTTGGTATCTCAGTGCTCTTCTAAAGGATCGTTAGAACTAACACAACTTATTATTGTGTTATTGGTTAAAGGAAAAGAAAGTGCAGTTCACTTGGCACTTCTCAAAACTATCAGATCTTGCATAATTTATGCATTGTTTGATTTTTTGGGGATCTTTTTACTGGTTATTCTATAATGATCTCTAGATAACAATAACATGTTGCTCGCCACTACCAAACTTAACACATTGATTAATTGATACAACTCCAATTCTGAAGCATGCAATGAATTCATTAGTGATATAAATATTAATGCAAGCTCTTGTAATAGATGGGGGGAGGAGGAGAATTTTTGTAATAGACTCATACCTTTGTGGGTATTTTCAAGAACTAATCAGATATTTGAAAATTGTGCCTTTGAGCCTTTCATGTAATTTATTCTCAGTTCAATTATGAATGAAAATTGACATTCTGTGTCAAATTATCTTTATAGTATTTTCCTCATTTCTATTTGATGTTTAGCCTTTATTTGTCTATATGATGTTTAGCCTTTATTTGTCTATTTGATGATCAATAATTTGTTGTTGGTTAATGATCATGTATTGTAATGCCCTTTCTTACAATAATTAATTATCATAATTTGAATAGTGGCCAAATCTTGTGCAAATATAAGTTTAGTGAATGATTTCAAAATCTAACGCATCACCTTAGATAGTTCTATTTTTCAGTATTTCTTCCCTTTTATTTTCTTTTGTTTAGAAGAACTTATTGAACACTCCATGAAGAGTCAGATTTAGAATCCTAGAGATTATTTCAGGGTTGTGTCCCATGCCTATGAAATTTCCCATGTTGGTGCAGGTTTGCATGTGGGTGCAACATTCAGGTGCAGATTTAAACATCAACAGTTTTTGGCACACTTGGTGGGACCCAAAAATCAAATTTTTGGTGTCCTTGTAGCATTATGGGCCTTGTTTTATGATAAAAAGACCTATTAAAATATCACTCTTAGCATTCAACCCAAGCCTTTTAGTTCCTCCCTTGGTCCTCAACCCCAAAAGAAGAGTTGTACAATGAAATGCACAACCACCACCTACTTAGATGGTCGTGCTAGCTCCTAGGAATTTGGTTAACTAAAATAGTGGTAGACCTTTGATTCATCTAGTTTCTCCCACTACCTGGGACCCTACTCATGCCAATTCTCTCAAAGCCCTCCCAAAATATACGAGAGAATATTTCAAAAATCTCGTAGAACATCTCGAAGACATCGCAAATATATGCACGATACATCATGTTACAGAGCAAAGTATTGCCTTAAGATTACTCATGGATTCCTTTAAAGGGAAAGCAGTAGATTGGTATAGATCATTGGCGCCTAATTCAATTGCTTCATGAGATGAACTTGAGGATACATTCTTTTAGATATTTAAAGAGAAGGGTGATAGGTCCTCATTATAGTAGTAGCTAATAACAAAAGAGTACCACAAGAGGTGATCACCAATTTTAACACTTATTTTAATAAGGCCTGCCAAAGGATTCCTGCCACAACACAACCGCCAATTAGTATGGCATTTGTCTTTTATCTCAAGGCTTTTAATTTAGACATTTTTGTTATGATCCAATCGTTAGGGAGCAAAGCCTTCTAACATCATATGACTTAGTAGTTACAGAGGAAAATAACTTGATAGATGTAGGAAGACTCCCTCCTGGGCCCTCCATGCCTATGTTTCCAGAAGTGTCATTTCCAATATAAGAGGATCTATCAAAGATCAATCCTCCTTTGTCAAGCATGCATCCAACTTCCCCTTCGATGTATATTTATCCTTCCACTCAAGTCTCAGTGTATATAGTTTTAGCTCCACAAATGTCAATAGAAATTGATGATATGAAGAGTATCTTACAAAGTTTTTCCAATTAAATCATTAAACTTGAAAGGAAATAGGCTTCGTATCCTATACTAGCCTACCAGAATACTTAAGGATTAATGCCTCGGTACCAACCAAACAAAAATTAGAATATGCAAGGTTTTGGTCCTCCTCAACAACAAACATCAAACCAAATTGTGTCGATACCATACCCACTACAATGGATCCCTCACAATCTAGTAAGGGACCTAGTTCTAGGGTAGAATAATTTTGCAGAGGATACAAATGTGCAGTGCTTTCCTTGCAATGATGCTCACACATCCAAAGCATGCCCAAGGGGAAATTCATAGTAGAAGATAGTGAACAAAGACAACAACGTATGCGAGAAGGAATCCAAATAGGAGATGCCCCATATTAATCTCCTAGAGTACAAAATGTTATCTTGGTTGCACAAATTCAAGGAATGTTTGTTGAGAAGGAGGAAGAATTTACTTTCGAATAGGCATTGTTCTCCTAGGTATAAGAAGAAGTAGTCTTCATAAATGATCCCTCCACTTCCAAGGATTTACAAGTATAGTCTAATTACTTCACATTCTAAAAAGGAGAATGGTGGAAGATTGACGTGTGGAATTACGTCTAGAACTAGTGGTTCAAAAGGCATTGGTTGTTCAAACTATCAAATAATGTACCACAGAGGCAAGATGACTAGGCCTTTCCAGCACAAAATGATGGAGCACCTAATCTAATAGTTGAAAGATTGAAATATCAAGTACATCCCCAATTTTTTGTATTAATAGCTTGTATTACTAGGCCACTTAATGTGTTGAAACAACTAAAGAAAACACCATCCCACATTTCATTCTGGGACGTGTTATCTATCCCTGAGAAAAAGTATTTACTTTAGGAAGCAAGAAAATCTAGCCAAGGAGGTTGATTCTACCATCAACACTAGGGGAAAAATAGTGGAACCATGAAAAGCGTTGCAGAATCAACATTCTACTGCTCTTCTCAATGCTAGCACAGAGGTGAGTAAGAACAAGCCCAATGCCTTTTTACTTAACCTTAATAATTGGTAAGAAGTTGTTACATGACTCCATGATTGACTCTAGTGCAAGCACCACTATCATACCTAAAAAGATAGAAGATTTCATAGGATTAAAGTATTAACACATGGAGAAGGTAGTCATGTAGCTAGATGGGAAAAAAGTTCAAACATTCAATATCGTAAAGGAACTTCCCCTCACCTTGTATACATGCCCAAATATTATTGTCTCGAGAGGTATTGATAATTGATATTCCGCCAGTCTTTGGGCTATGCTTATCCAAGGATTTTATTATGAAAGTTGGTGGATATCTATCCCTTGATTGGTCTCATCTTATCCTTAGAACTAAATATGGCTCTAAATTGAAGATATTATCCAAGACACTTTATAAGGAACATATTACCCATGATGTAATGATAAACTTTGAACTTTCTCATACCATGATCATGAAAGAAGAAAGGCATAACGTGGAGCTCATCGATGATGAAGGTTCCCTGAATGATAGGATTGACCAAGAAGAGGCATTCCTTCTAGAGACCATTCAATCGAACCCTTATGGGAATTTTGATTCGACTAGCCTAGGAATGTATGTAATATATGATGAGGAGCAAGCTATTCATGAGGTAAATAGTTCCCCTATGAAGGTGAATGATAATACTAACGGTAAATCATAGTCATGGAAATTATATTTTGATGGTGTAAGGTGTGCAAATGGTTCATGAGAAGGTGTGTGTCTTCTCTCACCAAAAGGGGAAAAGATTCTAAAAGCTTTCTGCTTTCAATTTACCTCGACTAATAATGAAGTTGAGTATGAATCTCAAGTACATGGACTTCTTTTGGCTAAGAAGTTGAAGATAAAATAGTTGTAGATATTTAGAGAATTTTAATTAGTTATCAAATAGGTCAGAGGGACAACTGCTATCAAGAATGTGAAAATGAAGTCTTATTATCATCGAGTATGGGACCTTTTAGAGGGATTCAAAGCTTTGACTATTCAGGTGATTCAAAGATCCCAAAATACTAAGGCAAACTGAATGGCTTAGATTCGATCACAACTTGATCCAGTAAATTATCTTCTCTTGAATAAGGATTATGTTAAATTAAACATAAGGCCTGCAATTCCTGACAATCAGGATGATTGGCAAGTATTTCAAAGTGATGAACAAATAGCTTTGTTCGTACAACAGTTAGGGGAATTTATGGATCAACTTTAATCAAAGATTAAGGAAGCTTATGAAGAGTAGGTAGTGTAATTAAAATCTAATAAACTCCCAAGAGGTTTGATAACCTTAGAAATCTTGTTCAACCTTGATGACGCAAGAGAAGATAAGAGAAATTTCACTCCAAATAAAGGTTATTATGCATAGATTGAAGTAAGCCTAGGTAAGAAGGTAAAGGTAGGCAAGATGTCTACACAAGAAGAAATAGACAAGCTAATTTATCTTTGTAGCAAGTATAATCAAGTCATTGCTAGGAACTATGAGCACCTAAGAGGATATAATAAGGATATAGTTCAACACACTATTGAACTGTCACTTGATTCTAAGCCTATCTGGAAAAATAATAGAGGTTGGTTAACCTAAGATCAAACCTCTCGTGAAATAAGATATCAACAAATTATAGACTCTAAAATCATTTCCTCCATCAAACATTCAATCCGGGTGTCAAATTTAGTGTTGGTAAGAAAAAAGAATGATGAAATTCAACTTTGTGTCAATTTCAAGGATTTAAATAGAGCCTCTCTGAAGGATCACTACCCGCTTCCTTTAATGGAGTAGATACTTCAAATAGTGGTTGGATCAAAGAGAATATCCTTGTTGGATGGGTTTTTCGAGTATAATCTATTTTGGCTCAATGAAACCGACATAAAACAACATTTACCACCAAGCGGGGGACATTCACTTATGCAAAGATGCCTTTTGTTCTATCAAATGCATGAGTGAATTTTTAGCGTGCTATGGACATAACATTTAACAATTTAATAAACAAGATGATCTTGGTGTACTTGGATGTTCTTACAATATTCGCTAAGGTGAAAGAAGATCATTTTGAACATTTAAAAAAGGTATTCCAACGATGTAAAGAATTCAAGATTTCTCTAAATCCCCAAAAGTGTGTTTTTGGAGTTCCTCAAGGTAAGCTTCTAAGACGCATAATATCAAAAGAAGGAATTTCCATAGATCTTGATAGAGTACAAGTGATCCTGGAATTACCCCTACCAGTTAATAAGAAGGTAGTTCGATTAACTTTGAAGGAAGATTTATCTTAGATTTTGCAGGATTGGTTCAACCCATCACTCTCATGCTGAAAAATGATGAACATTTTAAATTGACTCCCAAAGGAAGACATGCGTTTGAAAAGATTAAACATGCAATGTCTATTGCATTAGTTCTAATTAACCCTATTTTTTAAAGGAATTCATCATGTATGTATATGGTGGAGATCATAGCATAGCAGTTGTTTTAACACAAAAGGACGAAACTGGGAAAGGAGAGCATCCAATAAATTTTAGTTCATGAACCCTGAAGAACTATGAAATGACATATAATTTTGTGGAAAAATAGGTTTATGCTTTAGTCAAAGGGCTAAAAAAGTTCAAACATCTAATATCAAACAATAAAGTTATAGCCTGTGTAATTCATTCTAGCATCTGAGAATATATCATGGAAAGAGAAATCACTAATTTAAGGGCCAAATGGATTACCAAGATTCTTGATTATGATTTAGATGTGAAACCTACTAAGTAGGTGAAAGGAAGAGCTCAATGGCAACACATTTCTTAGAATGTCAGATTATAGGAGGAGGAAGATCAAGCACCAGAACATAATCAAGCATTGGATACTATTTTGATAAATGAAAGAAGATTGTCATCATCATGGGTTGAGGATAGGATTTATTTTATGGAGATTGGTCTATATCCAAATCAAATCCATGTTTTTAAAAGGAGGTTTTATAGATTACAAGGAGTCAAATTTTCTTTAATTAATGGTATCCTGTTGAGAAGGAATTTCAATGGAATCCTCCTAAGATGTGTTGAAAATGAAGAAGTTGGTAGAATTCTTCTTGAATTTCACCAAGGAACGTCAGGAAGACATTTTCAACTGAGACTACAACAACCAAAATAGTTTGCACAAGATATTATCGGCCTTCAATGTTTGCAGATTGTTACAAAATGGTAAAACAGTGTCAACAATGTCAGTTTTACACTGGAAGGAGGAATGTTGCCCTTCCCCTCAGCCCTATTCTAGTAGAAAAATGTTTTGCACAGTGGGGATTGGATTTTATTAGAATGATAAGCCTAGTTTCAAGAACAATCCACAAATGGATCTTAATGGCAATAAATTATTTCACAAGATGGAGTGAGGAAGTTGCATTGAAGGAAGCAACGAAAGGGGTTGTCCTTAATTTTCTTGGAGATTTTGTCACTAGATTTGGTGCTAGTGCATCATAATATCAAATAATGCCAAAGCATTTCTCGGTTCCAAAATGTTAGAATTTTCTTTGAGGAATCAAATTTATTTAAAAATATCTTCCAATTATTATCCTTAGGGGAATGGCTTCAAACAAAACTTTGACTCGGTTAGTCAAGCAAATGACATAAAAATTTAAAGTTAACATTGTGGGTAGTTTAGATTACTTCAAGGTAGATCATTGGCATATCCCCTTAATGCTTTGGTATATGGGAAGGATGCCTCAATGCCTATTTCAATCAAACTTCCTACACTCCAACTAGTTAGACAACTTGAAGTCATGGAAAATGGTGCCACGAAAGTCTGTATAGTAGAAGTGATAGAACTCTAGGAGAAGAGAGAATCCACACTCAATTATATGGCCAACTATCAACAAATGGTTGAGCATTGGTTTGATAAGCATTCATCTAAGCTAGATTTCAAAATGGGTGATTTTGTATTAAAATGGGAAAAGAGAGCAACAAGACTAGGACACCACTCAAAATTTGATTATATTTCGAGCGGTCCATATAAGATTATGGCCTACAAGCAGAACAATGCTCTTGACTTGATTAATGAAGTAGGAGAGTTGTTGGAGATCTTGATTAATGTGATCTATCTAAAGCATCACAATTAAAGGTTTTTTAGGTCTGTACACATAGTTAGGGTAGCTTTGTGTTTTGCAGTGTGTTGTTCATGTATTTCCTTTAAATTGTTTACTTGTTCATGTTTCAGGCGGGTTAGTATGCAATCAGTGTGCAACATTTGGCTCATATTTAGTGGTCAATAAGTTTAGTTTAAATAACTATGTGTGCCTAACTACTTACATCGTGTTCTCTTAAATGATCACACCCATCTTGGAGTCACGTGAAATATTTTGAAAGACAGGTTAACTACATGTTAACAGGTATTCAATGCAGGAAATCGCTGAATTCAAAGCACTGATGCAAAAAATAGGGATTGCAGTTGATGATGTTAAGTTTTTTTTAGCTTAGTTCAGAAATTCTACACAGGTTTAGTGTGGGTGTACGAGAAGTGGTTTGAGTTATTCTATTTTACAATTCACTTTGGTGATTAAAGTGAAATATTTTATTTAGTTAATTAAATCTAATAAAGTGTGAAATCACTAATGATTTAGACTTATCTTCCAAGTCGTCTATTGTGTGAGATGAGGTTGCTTTCTTTGCTCTCTTTTTGAGAGATAAGATTGCTTTATTGGAAGATTAGATTTTTAGGTAAATAGTATAAAGGTAGAGGCAAGATAAAAAATGATTAACTCAATATAGTGTAATATTTTTGTATAGCTATGAGTAACATTAGTTGTGGAGGTTGCTTGTAAGTTTTCAAAGGAATGTGAAGCAGGTTACAGGTGTAAAATATTATTGTCTGGTGTTCATCATTTTTGTTGTTTTGATTTGAATAATTTGTATGTTTAATTCAATGTTGTTTCAGCATTAGGAAGTTATTCATCTTGACTGAAATTTGAATAGATGAGATTTCCCAAATGTGTAAAGTGGCACTCAAGTGAAGCTTCATTTACTACAATTAATGAGCCTTTGTCAAGAGCATAGGTTTCATACTATAGGTATGGTTATAAATTGAGCACCAAGAATACAAGAAAAATGTTATTGTACACCTTGTGAAGAAGCTATACTTGCCCCTTCTCTTTGCAAATATTTGAGTAGTTCACTGGGTTCTTATGCAAAAGGGAATAGATTTGTAGAAGGATGTACCAAATATCAATATTCCAAAGAGGAAGAGGATTTTGCCTTTCAAGCCTCTCCGGGATCTTCCTCTGGAGATCGAGGATAGTAAATCCAATGTTGTTGCATCTGTATAGCCAAGGGCATACATTCCAAATGTAAGAATGGTCAAGAAGGGGAAGTGTTATAACCTTTATCTTATATTTGATACTATCAATCATATTTTTGATACAATGCTATCAAATCTTGTGAAGAATTTGAGAGAGGGACCGTATGCCTGAATTTTGACTTGACTGAGAATGGGAGAAAAGGAGAGCTTTGGAATAAGAGATTGGAGCTCTACATTAGCACAATATATGGTCTCAATTGTTCAACCCTTCTTGGAAATCATTGAGGTTTGCATCAAATGTTTTGACACAAAATAGGGACAATTGAGGGAAAGAATATTCAAGTGACAATCAATGCCAAAGCTATCAGGGATATGTTGTAGTTGAAATATGATGAACAAGTCTTCCTCTGTAATTACCAAAGATTACAACCAATGAGGGACATAATAATTCAATAACTTAGCTTCCTAAATAAGGATCTTTATCTAGAAAAGCATAGTACTGAGCTTCCCACTCTCCTGATTTCTCTGTCGTAGTTTACACAAGATGTCCAAGATGCCTGCTCCATCATGGCTATTATTTTTGGTTTAGATGATGATAGGAGAATGTATGATTTTTAGTTGGGCACTCTCTTCAAATTTAAGACTATCACTTGAGAGCAAGCTTTCGAGCTTGATTTTGTAGAAGTGATAACAGACGTGATGCATTACCAGTTGGTGCATTTTGGTAAGCACAAATTCTTCAAGTATTCTTCTTTTTTGAGCTCCATTTGATCTTATATCAGAACGCCTAGTTCTTCCAACCCCATATGCATCTTTCCTTTGTTGATGAATCCATTGATGCTCATAAGATCATTCTGATGTCCACTTGGACACCTATCCTTTCAAGAAACTCAGACTACTATGAGTTTATGGAAAAATGTCTTACACTAGTCTTTATAGATCTCAATTTTGACGAGAACATCTCTAGACTGAGTGTAGTCAAAGAGGATTAATGGAAAATGGTTGAATCCCTTGTGACTAGTTTTTTGGAGCACACTATACAACAATTCAATTGCATGGTTTTAAAGAGGAGAATTATAGGCTCCCTAAAATCCTTACAAATAGGTTTCTAGGGATTGAATATGCCCAATAACTTCAAGTAATTGACTTTGAATTTAGATCTGGGAGGAATATTTTTTTATGATATTTCATTCTCTTTTGGGGCATAACAGTAAATAAAAGAGGAGTGAAGCACCTCTTGATGCTAAATTTGGCAGATCTGGGCTTGGAAATCATGAATGACTGTTGGTCATATGACCCAAATGGATTCATGGCCAATTGGGTTAATAAGCTAAAAATAACGGAGCTATTTGTTCACTAGAGTTGACCAGCCATTGAGGCTAAAATATCACCTATTAATGACACTGGATATGTATGTCCAAACTCATGAGCTCCCTGCCAAGCCACTCCCACCATGGGAGACCTATAAATTTGTACACGTGTATGATCCTTCTAAAATCATAAGAAATGTAGATTGGACAGAAAATAAGATTAAGGCCTATTGGAAGTATAAATAAGAGATAGCAAAGTTAGAGAAACCATATGGGCTAGTTTTGATAGATGACACTTGGGAGAACCTATGGGATCAGGAACATGCCTTACCTGCTTTGGACTATGATGTCACTAACATTCAAGTAGGCATGGGTTTTGAGGTTTAAGAAGGAGTTAAAGAATCATTTTTATCAAAAGGTAGTAGTGGCTTTGTCCAAGAAATCTAAGAACTAGATCCTAGTCATGGCCAATGGCCACTTCCACTAAGATAGTTTGAAGGATAATCATGACAAGACCCTACTCATTCAGCCCAAATAGCTTTGACATCTAAGGGCCTTAGAGTAGAGCTCATTATGCTCATCAAGCCATACAAATCACTTATCAACAAAGTGTAGAAATTTTTTAGGAAATGACAGAACAATTTTGTTTATCTAGTGTTCAAGTTGCATCACAGCTAATAACTACTATGGCTCAACCACTTGTGAAAATGACATCACTAATAAGTAGTGTGGAAGCACAAACTTATGTAGCACAAGCTTCTATAGCATAATCTTCTATAGCACAATTAGCTCCATAATCAGGTTCTGCTGATATATCCATAAGAGAGCCTCAAAAAAAGAAGAAGCTAATATTAGCAAAAGAGTCTAATGATGAGGAAGCAAAGATTACCATGTCAGTGACCAGGCCAACCACAACATCCATGACCCCAGTGCAGGTAAGTATCCCTCTGCCCTCTTCTTCTTCTCAATCTATTTTTTCCTCTTCTATGCAAACACCAATTTCCACCATTCCATTAGTTCCTATGATGTTCCCCATTTCAATACCTTCAGTGGAAACACTAATTCCATCAGTGCAAACTTTTCCCATGCTTACAACCACTTTGATGGTTGTACCAATATCCCCTCTTTTAATGCACCCATTTGGTATACCCATAACTTCACTAACACCATCATTCTCACCTTCCACTTCCCAAAAGACCCCTACCCTATCTCTTCCACACAACCTTAGTCTACAACCTTTCACTCCTTCCCCACTCATGGTGCATTCTCCATTGCCTTCTGGAGTTGTGCTTGCTCCCTCCTAGCAATAGGTCACCTTCCCATATGGACTTCCTCAAGGTTTTCCATTCACACGTGGTTACATTCAGTCACCAACCAATCTCCATCAAAAAATTCTAATTGTTAGACATGCTTGCGAGACTAAAATAGAAATCCAAAGGCAAAAGGAGGACAAAGATTTTGCATGCACACGCATAAGATCATATATGATCCTACATAGCATGCTTTAATGATCGCGCATTTGACTCCAAATTTTGATAATCCATAGAGGATGATGCGACCTAAAGATTACTTTGTCCATGCTATAGGAATGAGTCTGGCATATGTACGCCCTAAAGACAAAGTAGAGTTAATGGAAGAAACATAAAAATCTATCAAGATAGATTTTCTCAAGGTAAGTAGGAAGCTTGAAAAGAGAGAGTTGGAGTTGAACTGGACCAAAGACATGATTAATCAACTCCAAGATTAAACAAAGGCCCAATAGCAAGAGTTACAAAAGATGACTTCAAAGATTCAAGACTAAGTCACTCTTGACAAATTTCAAGTCGAGCAATCTAAATAGGTTGCCTTGCAGTCTGAATTAGATAAAATGATTCTTACAATAGAGGGCTATAAGAATAAGCTTGAAAAGGCAGATGAGAAGGAGAAGAGAAAAATAGTTGAAGCAACTCAACTTCATACTAGATTGACAAAATTAATGGACTCGACTGCATCATTAAAAGCCCCACTCAAAGCTAAAGATCAACAACTTCAACAATTACAAATGAAGATCCAAATTGCAAGCCATGTGTCTGGAGTTATCAAGTTGATCAAAGACTTATATACTTCCTACTGGGTCAAAATAGCAATAAGCACAAATGAGCTCAAATCAACACTCAAATTTATTGCATTTTCTCAAGCATTAGTTGTACAAGTTAAGGTGGAAGTAGATCAAACTCTCTTGTAACTAACATCTAAAGTCTCCCAGGCTCAAGCCTTGGTTGAGAAACTTTATAGTGTGACAGATGAGGTTCTTCTATCCACATGGATTCATGATAAGAGGGCTACAATAACTAAGGTTAATAAGGTGCAAAGTAGGAATAAAGTTGCTCTAAAATGTTAGGACCTCATGACAACATGTCAAGATGCAAGGAGTCAATTCCTAGATTTAGACTTCCTTTGCCTTCAAGAGGTCAAAGTGTCTAGTTTTTTGCTTTCGGCTGCTTGCCATGTTATTTGGTTGGCCAGTCATTTTCTCTATAGTAACCATGAAGTTGGTCGTGGAAGGGTTGTCGGCTTCCTCTCTCTGACGTGGTAGCAATTATTAGTTGATTATGGATGTGACCCCACTGAATGGGCTCTTTGGATACTTTTCAATGTCAACAATCATTCATTTGGAGTTATTAATGTTTATGCCCCCAATGATGCCATGGAGAGATCTTCTATATGGAAATGAATTTCTCATTCAATGTCAACCACCACTTGGGTACTGTGTAGGGATTTTAATATGTTTGAGTATTCCTATGACAAATGTGGTACCTTGCCCGTGCAGTGGACAACTGGCAAGAGAGAGGCTTGGTTTATTATGTGTAGTAAATTGGGCCTCTTCGATCCCAATGCTAACCATCAGAAATTTAATTCCCCTTGGTACACATAGAGTAACTTAAGGGTAGGTCCTGACAGAGTTTTAAAGAGGCTAGATCAAGTGATGATTTTCACCCAATCCTTTTTCTCTTTTGCCAGTTGTTATTCCTTGCTACTCGAGATGTTAGAGGACCTAGTCTTGTCAAACCACTCCCCAATACAATTTCGCATTGATTGGACCATTTCCATGCCTAAAGCTGTGAAAACGTAATTCTTCCTTAGCACCTCTGTACTTAAACACAAGGCCACGTCAACTCATATTCATCATGTTTGGAACCTTGATCCATGCCCTCTACATGGGACCAACTGGATAACTTGGTGGAATTGGGCTATCACTCGCACCTCACGCATTCTCCACATTTATGGGAGATAACTAGCATAGTTCTATTGCCACTTCTATGAGGCCAATACCAAAGAGCTCTGCTCTGCCATTTATTCCATCGGTCAACTCCAGGTGACATAACTTCGACAACAAAAGTAAATCGTTGATGCTTACTCAGCCTAGGGAGCCCAAATCAAAGCTCGGCTCCACTAGCTTAAGATTGGTGACACTGTATCTAAAGAATTCTTCCATGACTTGAGGGCCCATCATACCTCCCAATCCATTCAGTGGATTAAAGGGGGACAACAACTATTCCATGAGTTGTTGGACATTCTACAAGCTTTTGTCTAACATTATGAACAATTTTTCATAGCTCAAGATTAAACCCCACACCAAGAGGATGCTCTTCAACAGCGTCTTGCTATTGTTTCGTGTTGAGTGTCTAATGCTCAACACATATTATGTGATCAAATTGTCACCCAAGATGAGCTCAAGGAAGTTGTCATTTCTATGGCTAATGATAAAGCCCTTGGCCTTGATGGCTTTCCCTATGAGTTTTATAAAACTTCTTTGGATATTGTTGGCAGTGACTTGCATAATGTCTACCTTGAAGCCATTCACAATAATTCTTTGGGAAATTTAATTAACAAAGGCAATATCAAGTTCATACCTAAGTCAGGGGACCCGAAGGAGATCTGTAACTGGTGGCCTATCACACTACTTAATGTCTCGTACAAAATTATTGCCAAAGCCCTTGTCCTAAAGCTCTGTTACATGCTCCCTTTAATTGTCCAACCTGAACAAACAAGGTTTATCAAATCTTGTTTTATATTA
Organism: Cunninghamia lanceolata; assembly: GCA_027924645.1. Taxonomy (NCBI): domain Eukaryota; kingdom Viridiplantae; phylum Streptophyta; class Pinopsida; order Cupressales; family Cupressaceae; genus Cunninghamia; species Cunninghamia lanceolata. The sequence continues at coordinate 1,499,403 of BSBN01000010.1, forward strand.
TATAACATTATTGTCATTTGGGAAGGGATGGAATAGGTGCGGCATTCTTAGCAACCGACCCTCTTCCTCAAAGTTGACTTTGCTAAAGCCTATGATCGCATATAATGGTCTTTCATTCTTGCCATGCTACAGGCCCTTGGTTTAGGACCGCGTTGTCTTCAGATGGTCCAGATGCTTTTTGTTGATACCTTAGCTTGCATCATTATTGCTGGACAACAATCTACCTCCTTTGGGATACACAAATCTATCCGGTAAGGGTGTCCCCTGGCTACTGCTTTATATGTTTTAGTTGCAGAAGGATTTGGGTATCTACTTGCCCAAACAGTCTCCCAATCTCAAGTTAAGGGTATTTATCTCGTCTCAATAGCTTGTTAATGGTCACTTTGTTAATGATTATTTCTTCACTCTCTGTGAATAAGAGAATACTGTTCAACAATCTTTACATTGTTTGGAAGTTTTTTCCAAGCGTTTGGCTCCAACATCGAGTGGAAAAAATCTAATGTTATCGGTAATCCTTCCTTCCTATGTCTTTTTTTTTTCATTCTTTTGGGTGGAAATGGATTGATCATTAAGAAATTTTTAGATTCTCGGGGGTCCCCTTTGCCTTTCAGGCTTTTTTAGTAGATTTGTGGTAGGTTGTTATTTTTTGGATCGAGAAGAAGCTTCGCTATTGGATTACCAAGTTGCTTTCATTGGTTGGAAAATTTTAGATTTGTTCTAAAGTTCTTGTGGTTGCACATGTGTATTACTCCTCGTGTTGCGTTCGCTCTAAGGCTTCCTATGCCAAGATTAAGAAACTTCTCAGATATTTCCTTTGGGCCTCTTATGATGGACACCAAGGTTTCCATCGGGTTGCCTGGGGTTTTTTATGCCTTCCCTATGAGACTGGGGGCTTAGGCATCATTTTTGTTCATCAACAGGGTATTGCACTTTGTACCAAGTGGGTCATCAAAGTCCTTAAGTGCAATGAAGCTTGCAAAATTTGGGTTTGTCATTGTATCAGCACAAGAGTCCCCTCAAGTCGTATTGTGTGGAAAGGCTTAGACTTGGGCACACTTCTCACTATGAGCGAGCTTGTTACTATTCAGGGAAATTTTGTTATTACAAGTATTAGGTGGGCTTGGGAAGCCCTAAAACCTTAGCTTCAATGGGCGGGTAATGACTTTCATAATGGATTATCCATTAACCAACATTCCATTTGGTGGTCTCCTATTCTTAATTCTTAATTTTGGCCTTTGGCCAATATGCCTTTGATTCATGCTTTACATTTTTTAAAAGTGGGGTGCGGGTGTTGCCTGATTTTATTCACAGAGCCACCAAGAATTTCTTACCATGGCTAGAGTTCAAACTCAAATTTAAGCTTAACAACCTTGACCAAGAGACTTATTAGGCTGCTATTGACTCTATCCCCCTCAAATGATTTACAAGATTGGGATCCGGTCTCTCAAACCTTGGTGGAAGGACTTGAAATGGTACCCAAATACCCCTTTTAGGAATTACAGGCCCTATGAAGGATATCTATGGATTTCACCACATTTGCCTATGGTTGATCAACTCAACCATTATTGGCACCTTCATTCCCCTATTGGAACTTGGCATTACCGATTCTAGTGTATTTGGAATGTTGTGCTGGAACCCAAGCTTGCTCATTTTGCTTGGTGTATTATTTATCGAGGTGACGTAGAGTAGGCAACAAAAAAGTGGAGATTCAATGTCAGCTCCTCATCAACAAACATTTATCGTTGTCTGTTTACCCATCGGTCAGATACTTTCAGTTTTGTAGATCAGAATTGTTGGACCCCCTCCATCCATTGAACCCGTGAACCTGCCAAACTGTTGAACCCTTGAACTGGTTCAACCGCCGGTTCAACTATCGCACACTTAAACGCTATTAGCGATGAACCCGTTGAACGGTCGAACCTTCAATTATTCAATTCAACATACACTATCGGTTCAATATACTCCCATCGCATAGACTATACCGATTGAACCTTCGAGTTCATTGAACCATTGAACTTGATGTTCCTTGTTGAACCGACGAACCAACTGAACCCACTGTATTTGTTAAACCGTTGAACTGGTTCAACCAACAATTCAATTGTCGGCAACCCTTACTACGATGAACCGTTGAACCTATTGAACCTTTGAATTGGTTCAACCACCTGCAAACATCTATTATTAGTTCCCCCAATATGTTTCAAACTGATATGCAGCTACAGGATGTCCACGATATACATGAAATGTACCTTCATACATTTGTGATATATATACAGGAATTGTATATTTAGCGACCAACACAAATTTGACTCAAACAGACCTTTATATGTACCATTTTCTCAGCATATATACAAGAAGTTGCTCGCATGCAAATGCGATATATTCACAAACTGTCTTCGCATACAATTGATGTGTATTTGTACTTCCCGCTGATAACTTCCTTTGCGACGAATTCCATAATTTCTATTCTGCCATGTCCATCGAACAAAAGGAAAACAAATAGAAAACTAATATACACAATCCATTCCACTGATTTCACAGAAATCCACTAGGTGAATGGATTTAATCGTGCATCTCGACCACAGAAGAACTAAATTAATTCCAAAGCAAATCTATACAAATAATATACAAAACGATTTGATATATATAGGGAATTCACACAGGATCCAGAATTGGTAGAACACAATTTACAAAATTTCTATTTCTTCACTTCAACTTTTTTGACCACAAACTAATTATAGATATTTTTTTTTTCTGAAGGTGGAAGAACTCTCATTCCTCGACCACCTTCCCTATTTTGTTACCCAACTCTCTTCTCCTCTATTTTCAGGATTTTTATTAAACCAAGATTATAGTCATAAACCCTAACTAATCCCACGACACCTGTTTTGCATAAGACAACAAAACACTTAATAATAAAACACCTAGATTTAGTTCTCCACATAACCCAACATGTCTAAAATGTCACTTTTAATGTTTATAAACATGAAATGCTACATTTGTCAATGACATATAAATGTTGCATGGTAACATGAAATGTCTAAAACATAATAAAATCTTATTCTTCTCCCTCTTGTGCATATTTATATTGTTGAAGGGGTGCTCCTGCACCATACTCCCTGGGAGAAGAAATCTCAAGCCCCTTTGAGATTAGAGTTTGAAGGTCTACACCATTGTTTGTGATCATATCTTCAGTCATCCAAATTGCTTCTGAATCAGGTTTCCCCTGCCAAGCCACCAAGTACTCCATGTATTCTTTGTTCATCACTCTTGAGTCTAAGATCTTTTCTAATTTCGGTGGATCATGCTTAGGAATATCATCAGCTGCTGCATCATGTAATGATTCCTGTGTTACATCTCTATTTTGCTTGTATGGAGTTAAATCACATACATTGAATATGGGTGACAATCCAAGATCAGGAGGAAGTTGGATCTCATCGGCATTCTGCCCACACTTCTTCAAAATCTGACATGGTCCAATCTTCCTCTGCATTAGCTTGGTAAATTTACCTTTTGGGAGCCTCTCCTTCAAATTGACCCATACTAAATCTCCAACATCAAATTGTACATCTCTCTTTTTCTTGTCAGCATATACTTTGTATTTCAATGTATTCTGTTGAAGCTGGTTCTTTACTTGGCCATGCACTTCTCTTTAATTTCTCTTCCACTTTGAGTGCTAACTGGTAGCACTTTTGGACTATATCTGGGTTATGCAGATTTAAATCTTCTTGGATGTTAAACCTTAATCCATTGAGGTACCTTGCTACCTTCTCTTCCTCACCCTCCTTTACCTTTGTTTTGACACATAGTTTCATGAACTCTTCTGTGTATGAGATGACATCTAATTCCTTCTGCTTCAAATTTTGTTTTCTTTTATGTAATTGGATGTTGTAATCCAATGGAACATATGCCTCCTTTACTAAAGCCATCATTCTCTTCCAAGTAGCAACTCTATTCTTTCCCTCTTTCACCCTGTCATCTTGGATAAAATTCCACCAAGTTAGTGCAGCTCCTTTCATTTTGGACTGAGCAATCTTCACTATTTGGTGGTCTGGTATTTTCTCAGTCTCAAAGAAATTACTCAAGGAGTCTATCCACTCCATCACCGAATCAGGTTCCATTTTTCCTGCAAACACTGGCAGGTCTATTTTCATATCCATGGTTCTTCTTTCCATGGACTTGAGGGCATTGAGTAAGGGTCTCTGGTCTGCAAGAACCTTTATCTCTTCCTGCTTAGGGACCTCCTCTTCATCCTTGTCTTCTAGCTTACCAGAATCTTCTTCCCCCTTCTCTACTCTGTCCCTCAACTTCTCCACCTCTTCTTTCAATGCTTGATTCTAAGCTTGATCAGCTCTGCTCTCTGCCATTTGCTTTCTTACTAAGGTCGTCAACTTAGCGTTGGTCATCTTTGCTGGGTACATTTCTGACCCTTCTCCTTCTGACATCTTATCATCTTCTTCTACCCACTTCTACCCAAAGAACACTCCTTTTCTCTGATACCACTATGATGCAAAGTAGGCAACAGAAAAGTGGAGATTCGATGTCGGCTCCTCATCAACAAACATTTATCGTTGTTTGTTTACCCATCGGTTAGATACATTCAATTTTGTAGATCAGAATTGTTGGACCCCCTCCGTCCATTGAACCCATGAACCCGCCGAACCGTTGAACCCTTGAACTAGTTCAACCGCCGGTTCAACTATCGCACACTTAAATGCTATCAGTGATGAACCTGTTGAACTGTCGAACCTTCAATTATTCGGTTCAACATACACTATCAGTTCAATATACTCCCGTCGCATAGACTATACCGATTGAACCTTTGAGTTCATTGAACCATTGAACCCGATGTTCCTTGTTAAACCAACGAACCAACTGAACCCACTATATCCATTAAACTGTTGAATCGGTTCAACCGGCAATTCAATTGTCGGCAACCCTTACTGCGATGAACCGTTGAACCTTTGAATTGGTTCAACCACCTGCAAACATCTATTATCGGTTCCCTCGATATGTTTCAAACCGATATGCAGATACAGGATGTCCATGATATACATGAAATGTACCTTCATACATTTGTGATATATATATATATAGGAATTGTATATTCAGCGACCAACACAAATTTGACTCAAACAGACTTTTATACGTACCATTTTCTCAGCATATATACAGGAAGTTGCTCGCATGCAAATGTGATATATTCACAAACTGTCTCCACATACAATTGATGTGTATTTGTACTTCCCGCTAATAACTTCCTCTATGACGAATTCCACAATTTCTATTCTGCCATGTCCATTGAACAAAAGGAAAACAAATAGAAAACTAATATACACAATCCATTCCACTGATTTCACAGAAATCCATCAGTGGAATGGATTTAATCGTGCATCTCGACCACAGAAGAACTAAATTAATTCCAAAGCAAATCTATACAAATAATATACAAAATGATTTGATATATATAGGGAATTCGCACAGGATCCAGAATTGGTAAAACACAATTTACAGAATTTCTATTTCTTCACTTCAACTTTTTTGACCACAAACTAATTACAGAGATTTTTTTTTTCTGAAGGTGGAAGAACTCTCATTCCTCAACCACCTTCCCTGTTTTGTTACCCAACTCTCTTCTCCTCTATTTTTGAGATTTTTATTAAACCAAGATTATAGTCATAAACCCTAACTAATCCCACGACACCTGTTTTGCATAAGACAACAAAACACTTAATAATAAGACACCTAGATTTAGTTCTCCACATAACCCAACATGTCTAAAATGTCAATTTTGATGTTTATAAACATGAAATGCTACATTTGTCAATGACATTTAAATGTTGCATGGTAACATGAAATGTCTAAAACATAATAAAATATTATTATTCTCCCTCTTGTGCATATTTATATTGTTGAAGGGGTGCTCCTACACCACAAGGCCTCCCTATGGGAGCTCGCCTTGTTCAAATGGGTATTGCTTTCCCTCAATGTCCTTTCTATGGCCAGATTGAAAATCTTAAGCACTTGTTTTGGTTTTGTCCCCATGCTCAAGTGGCCTGGAATTGGATCCATGATTTTTTTGGCCATTTAGGCCTGCCCCATTCTCTTGGCATATGGTTTTGTTAGGCGATTGGCCTAACCTCCCTTTCAAGTATACCCAAATTTGGCATGCTTTTAGGGTGGAAATTTTATTCAGTATTTGGAAAGACATAAATGATGCCTTGTTTTCCAAATACATTGCAGACGTTCATTTCTCTCTTTACACTAAAGTTATGATTTTCTCTAATGTGGCAATGCAGATTTAAGTGCAAGCCCAAAAGGTTGCACTTGAGGAACTGTGTATTTGTAGGAACTTCTAGACCACTAGGGGAATGTGCCCTGCACTGTGGCGAGGGTACCACTCGAACCCAACTTTCCTTCTCATAACTAAAGGTGTGGGCATAGTTGGTTGCCCAAGCAGGACCATATCTCTCACTCTCATGGGGCTCACTTGAATCCTCCACACGACCCTATCGCTCATGGACGGTCCTAGCCCTCTTGTCAACCTTCGATCTCTTCTCATGGGCACGGAGGGTCTGGCTGGTCAAGTTCAGATAAGTTCTCGAGACTTCAACCCACCATCTCTTCTAACTGTGCTTAGCCAAAGGAGGATAATCCTGAGGATACTGGTGCTCTCGATGGTTGGGAGTCGATTGATCTAATTCCACCCTTACTAATGTGTGGGGAAATAACAAAGATGATCAAGATCTGCCTCCTATTGTTGTTGCTTTAGCAGCTTGATGTTATTTGTTTTGATGTTTGCTTTTTGGCCGTAGGGCCTGTTAAGACTTTGGGGTGTGTCTTTTCCACCTAGTGGTATATATTTTTTCATCTGTGTTTTGGTCCTTAGGCCTGTTAAGACTTTAGGGTGTGCCCTTTCCACCCAACCCTTTTTTGTGGATATTGTAACTTTTATATTTTATATATAGATTTTTGGAATATTCATAAAAAAAATTAATAGTTTAGTTTTTTAATTTTATATAGTTTAGTTTTTTAATTTGGTAAATTTAATTAAATAGTTTAGTTTTAAAATTTTAATTATATCCATATAGTTTAGCTTGTTTTAATTTTAATTTAGTTTTAATTAAACAAAAAAAGAATTTCAAAAGGGCGCAAACTTTTTACCTGGACATCCTTCTCATCACCCTACACTCTCTTTTCAAATGTTAATTTTTTTTAAAATAAAAATTCAAAATTGAAATCCCCCTTGTGCCTCTTTAAAACATCATACAACCAAAAACAAAAAACAATAATACAAAAAAAAACAAATAACAACAAAAACAAAACCCCACATGCCAAACAAATCTAACACTTACCATGTTGCCACTCCCTTGTGCACTCCTCTTTATAGTCCATTTTCACTTTGATTCCCACTTTAAAATCCCTTGTACACCTCCCCAAACCCTGCAACCCCTCTCTACCACCTGCATGGTGCCTCTCTCTGCCCACACCCTTTGCTTACCGTCACATCCTTTTTCGTGTCGGTTTTCTCCCCTTCGACCTCTTCTACATCCCTTCCTCCCTAACACCACCTAGCCCACTCAACCCCTTTGCCACCCATCCCCTCATACCATACCATTCCTACAATCCCTTCTCACCTCTAATACTTTCCCTCAGCCATCTCTCTGCCTCTCCTTCACTCCACCACAACTCCTCTTCCCTTTGCGCTTTGCCACCACTTGTTACCTCTGCATCCACTGCCTCTATCCATGCTCAACCACTACTCCTTAACCTTGCACTCAATTACTTCACTTGGCCTAGCACCCCTTTCAGTTCCCTTAGCCATAGAACCCCTTCCCTCAGCTCTACCCCAACCACTATCTATGCCCTCTACTTGCCCTTAGCAGGACAACCACAAACACCAACCCCCCCACCCCCACCCAATCCAAAAATTATAATTTTTTTAAATAAAAATGGTTTAGTTTGTTTTTTAATTAGTAGTCTAATTTTTATGTTTAATAGTTAATCTTTTTTTTTTAATGGGTAAGAGGAGTTATATTATATATAAAAAGTTTCCAAAATAACACATTATATGTAGTTTTAGCCACCATGGCCAGATTTGACTATTCTTCTACTCAGACTGAACTAAGAGAGCCAGGGGTCACACAGGACTGACATACAAAAGCCATGCAGGGCCACCCAAAGTAGGAAGCTAACTGAGACTGAAACCAAAAACAAAGCAAGCTAGCCCCCGACTGCGACCTAGACTTACATGCTATTCAAAACAGAGATGAAAAACTATACAAAGATAACACACTACTTCCATAAAACTATGACAAAACAACCATTAAAGAAACAACACCTGCATAGAGAAAAAGGACCGGCCACCCCCACCCATAATCCAGCAAGGGTTTCTTAGAGCTCGCCTTCCTCAAAGAGGTAATCATGAAAATCCCCAACCCAGTCGAAGCCTTTAGTTGGAGTTAGGTTAAGTATTTTCTTCATAAAGTCCCTTCCCCTTCTAACCCTGCTCCTGTGCGCAACCAACTCATCTCCTCTGATGTCCAAAATGTAAGGAAAACACTCTATCACGACCCCTGGTTGATTGGCTTTGAATAAATATTTTGGCCTCGGAAGCCCGCCTCTAGCAGCTACCGCGAGCACCTCATCGAGCCCCTCCAGAAATGTCGCCTTGAAAAGACGTTGCACCAGAAGCTTAACCCCATCCTTGGGGGTAGAAACATCCAATAGCACCGCTACCACCCTGGAAGAGATGTCTGAGTCTACGCGATATCTTTTTCCTCCTGTGACAAAACTGTTTCCAAGGATGAGCTTCATCGCCTTAATAGAGAAGACGTCATTCTCCCTAAGAACCCTTTTGAGCCTCTACTCCGTGATTTCTCCTTTGAAAGCCATTCATCTAACTTTCGCAGTGATGCAAACTAGGGATTCCATGCCACCACAATCTAGGTAGCTAGCAGGAAGAAGATGAATGATAATCGGCAAGGGTGGAATCGCCATATGAAGCTTACTAAGCCAGAACCAGGAGTCGAACACAATAAAAAGAAAATTGTCTTAACTTCAAATGATGAGGGAGTCTTAGGCAATTACTTCCTATTATGTCACCAACGCGCACCACGATCTCTGGGAAATGAACTAGCCAAAAAATTGACCATTCACACGCTTGAGCACCTGTCACCCAACCTTGCTTAGCACAAAGCCGTCCTTGCCAGCTTAACACTGCTGCCGACATTGTGTAGGAATGATTGCTCCCAAAAAAATGACCCTGCCAACCCACTGAGATGGCCACCTCAGCATGGTGAGGTGGCGCCCTCCCTTCCACCCTCGTTTAATAGTTAATATTTATAGTTTAATTGTAGTCTAATTTATTTTTTAATTTAATAGTCTTATTTTATTTTTTAATAGTTAATCCCTTTTTAACATAGTTTAATAATCTAGTTTTTTTTTTTTAATTTAGTAGTTTAATTTTAATTTTAAATAGTTAATCTTTTAGCATAGTTTAATTTATTTTTTATCGAATAGTTTAGCTTTTATGTTTTAATTTTTATTTTCAAATAGTTATTTTTTTCCTAAATGGCCCATTTTAGTCTAATTGGCATAACTTTCACCCAAGGTAGCTTTTTTTATAGTTTTTACAAGAATTGGAGAGCTACTTATGCCCTCTTTGTCATGGGCTAGGCAACTTCTCCTCATCTCATCATGAACAATAGTATATCAATTTGAATCATAATTTTTGCATATTTTTTCTCGTAATTGGTACCACTAACACTTTGATTACAACAATTTCTATATGTCAAAGACACATTTTTAAAAACTACTAACACCTTGTGGTTGTAATTCTATTAGTTCAAGACTTGTTTTTTAAAACCATTTTTACACATTTTGTTAAATAAGGGGCAATTAACCTTTGTTTAGCATGTCTTGCTTAGCTTAGATTTTTTGTGTTTGTGGCTAAGGGTGTGTATGCTCTCCTCTCTCATCACAAGGCAAACTCGGGATCAAAAACACCCTTTCCCACTTACATCATACAAGGGGCACTTGTTAATGCTCTCTCTTCGTGTCATAAGGTGATCTTGGAGATAAAAAATAAGTATCACCTTTTAGTGTCTCTAAGCGGGTCTGCATTTGGATTTTATCATCAAGGGAGATGAGCTAAACCCACGTGTTTTGATTTGGTATAAAAATTTGGAAGAGAATCAAAAGACTCTCCCATTGAGGTACATTTGTTACTTTTGGCTAAGCTTGAAAGAACTTTATACCTTGCAAAGTGAAGAAGGAGAGTGGGTTACCCTCTCGAACTGAGCCACTAGACATATACCTCGTTACTTGGACATTGGCCACACATGCACCCAAGTATATAGAGGACATACCCTAGTACCCCTTGTATAGCCTAGATGGGACCTTTCAGCCATATATGCTTGTAATTCACTAGTCAATGGTTAGCGATAGGAAGTTACTCATTGTATGCTCCCACAAATGAGATTATAGGCCATGTATGCTCTCCTCTGGCACCTTTGTGTAATCTTGAGGATAAAAAATGGTTAGTTCCCCTTCGTGGGCCCTAAATTATATGCTTATACAAGGAATTATTGGTGGGCTTACAAGTGTATAATACCCACTTGAATAATTTAAGTTGTTGGTGTGTTTTATTTGCTTATAATTGTGCAAGACCTGTGCTTGTTTTCAAACCTCAAACAAAATCAAAACTTCAAAACTACAACATTACCTTGGAAAGACATAATCCACACATGTAAAAGATTGAAGCCAAGTACTTTAACACAAATCCAAAATCAAATCAAACCTTTGAAATCTTAAACTTTCCACATCATTCAGATCATTTCCCAAACTCCAAGCAACCTCATCTAAACCTAATGTCAAATCATTGCACCTTTGAAACCTCTAACCTTGATCCAAAACATAAATCTCTTCATCCTTGAGAGAACCCTAGTCACAATACATCTAATCCTACCATCCCAAATCACGCTCCAAATTCAAATCATCATACCCCTAGGAGATTCTAAACAAAACACCCTCATCCCAAAGTCATCCTTGGACATTTTTAAGATCACCTTTGGATCCTTAAACCAAATAATCAAATTATAACTAATCTATCCTTGAGACCTTAATCATCCTTAGGTTCAAAATCAATCATCAAACATCATTGAATATTAATCCAAAGTTTGATTGTCTAATAGTTTTGGAATAAGATGCCATTAACCTTGTAAAATTCCAATATTGTATTTATCCCATTTATTATTTGTAATTTTTAATTACCCATAAGGGAATGAGGTAGTCTCATTGACAGTGGTAATTTTAGAGTTACCGGCGGAAGTTACGGAGTGATATTTACTATTGGCAAATGTAAAACTCAGAGGTAAATGAGGGTAGGCATTCCCCTTGAGGAATCTACTATTTTTGGCATGTATGACAACTTGTCATAATGTGGTGTAAGTAGATTTATGGCAGCTGTAAGTTGTCATAAGATTCTATGCATCTATGACGCATATGATACCCATTATTAGTTGCGGTTGCTATTATTAGACCCAGGCGCCCATATTGGGAAGATTTATTGTTGGTGGTATCTATGATGGTTATGACGTGTCATAAGATGCTTTTACATGATATTCTTGGACTTGTACGCCCAACCTTGCATAGATAAGTTATTGCCACTTGGTGGTTGCATGTATGACAACATTTAATGCTTGCATGTGGGGTTATTGGAGGAGACAGAAAGTGGATGCCTAGAATGGAGGGAAAACTCTTCTATAAATATTTGCAAGGGTTTTCTTCACGTAAATACTGTGTTGTGTGTTTAGTTTTCTATTTTGATGTTTCAGTGTTGCATAGTTTCTATTGCATGTTACAATCTCCATTGATAATACACAATTAAAGATTGCATAAATTTATATTTGAATCAGATTTCCATTATGTAGTTGTGCCTTTCATTTCTAACATTTGGTATCAGAGCCTGGCCAGCTTTGACTCTTGGGTGGTAGTGTGGAAGTTGTAGCTGCAGTGGGAGATTTAGTTGTGTTTGTTTTGCAGATCTTGTGTTGTTATTATGGTTGGATCCACCATTGCATCAACCTCTTGTTTGGACATTGAGAAGTTCAACGGAATGGGGTATGAGTTGTGGAAGCTGAAGATGGAGGATTTGTTGGAAGAAAGAAACCAGTGGTTAGCTGTTTAAAAAGAGAAGAAACCCAAGGATGTCTCTCTAGATGAGTGGGATAGACTAGATAAGAAGGCATAGGGAACCATTCGTTTGTGTCTATCAAACTCTATCCTGTTGAATGTCACAAAGGAAGAGATCGCACATAAATTGTGGAATCGGTTGGGTGAGATCTATCAAGCCAAGAGTATGGTAAACAAACTCTATTTAAAAAGAAAATTGTTTTCCATGAAAATGGAGAGGGTGATTCAGTTGTAGAGCATTTAAATTCTTTTAATTTGTTGTTGAGTCATCTTGCTTCAGTAGATGTTGATGTTAGTGAGGAAGATATTTTTATCTTACTTCTTTGTACTTTACTTGAGTCTTGGGAGAATGTTATCTTTGCTATCACTGCTAACCTCGCAGATCCAAAGTTGGATGCTCTTGTTTCAGTTCTACTGTCATAGGAATTGAGGAAGAAGAGTTCGGATAGTTCAGGGGATGCTCTCAGTGCCAGGGGAAGGTCTAGGGAAAGAGGACCGAAAGGAGATCAGAAAGGGGCTAAGGACAAGTCCAAATACTGATCTAAGACTCATGGGAAGAAGAACAAAGTTAAGTGTTGGAACTGCGGTAAAAGGGGACATGTGAAGGAGTGTAGAAACCCAAAGAAATAGTGGGAGAGTGCTTCGAGTAAGTCCTTGAATGCAAGTGAAGATGTTTTACTTTTTGTATGTAATGTTGTTTCTAATGATCACTGGTTGGTTGACTCAGTATGCTCGTTTCATATGACCCCGCATAAGGAATGGTTCTCCACATATGAAGAATATGATGGAGGTAATGTCTACCTTGGAGACAACTCTACATATCCAATAGTTGGGAAAGGTAAGGTACTGTTATGTTTTAGAGATGGGAGGATTAAAACCCTCCATGATGTTTATCATATTCCTAGATTAGTTAGAAATTTGATTTCTATTTCAAAGATGAATGATTTGGGAATGCATGTGACTTTTGACAAGCATGGCTGTAGATTGGTGAAAGGGAACTTGGTGGTAGCGAAGGGGAAGAGATTGGGAAACCTATTCAAGCTTGAAGCCACTATAGTTTGTAATGCCTCCTATGTATTTGAGACCAGTACTGAAAATACATATGTTGATAACTGAGAGGGGGGGGTGAATCAGTTATCCTAATTATTTCCCTTATTGAACTTTTCTTTTAATTGATGTAGCATAAAATCAAACACAAAAACATTAACCATGAAATAAGAAACACATGACACAGTATTTTTGACGTGGAAACCCTGTTAAGGGAGAAAACCACGGGGTGATTAACCCAAGAATTATTCTCTGTTAGAAGAATAGGAAATTACAAAAATGGCACTTGCCAATTAGGGCTCACTGCCCGAGCACACTGCTCACAAGAGGCCCACTGCCTACAAGAAGACACACTGTCTACAAAGTGATGAGAATCACAGTCTTGAACTGATTGGAAGCATCTGCATATGCTGGAGTTCAGTTCCGGTTAGGCTCAGTACACTGATCTGCTGCACTTCATCTTTCCTCTGTTCTTTATTCTGCTATCTTTCACATACCGGATCCTTTTTGCTACCTCTGCTCTTTCTCTGGACTTATTCGCATATCTCTCTACAACAACAACCCTTTCACAACTAAATCCATCCTCTATATATATCCGCACAAGTAATTTCATCACCTTTCTAGTCGGCATCCGGAACAGTCTAGTTTCTTATAAACTTTCATTCTGTCGGCTGAATCCTTCCTCACCAAGCAATGCGGATCAAGCATATACTTGTAGATATCATTAATCATGTCGGCCAAACATGATTCATGCCTTCACAACTTCTGTCATCATCAGTAACCCATCCGGAAAGCAGTCTGATACTCTGCCAGTCAGTTCTTCCTCTGTTTTCACTGTCTCTCAGGAATCCGGTACTCAACCATTCATATCTTTTTCCTTGTCCATCACCGGAGGCTAAATCCTTGGAATATACCACTCAAGGTAGTCCTCTTGACTTCCCCAAATCCGCACTGCACCAAGACACTTCCACTGAGAGGTCCGGACCAATCTGTCGGACCTTGCCACATGCTCTGTTCTTCTTCACCGGACCACAACATTCTTTATTCTGACTTCCGGTAGAGACACATCATGACTTGCGGATATGTGGGATGACCTTTGTTGCCATCAATGACAACAACCATGAATCCATATAGTGTCTCTTGCCAACAATCTCCCCCTTTGGCATTGATGGCAACACTTAGTGAAAAATGACTAAGTATTTTCACTATGCTCCCCCTTTGCTATGCTCTGTCTTTATATACAATTTCCGGAACTCCCCCTTAGTTGGATCCCTCATTTTTCACTGCTCCTCACTCCCCCTTTGACATCAATGGCAAAGGGTAGGGTCCGCATATCAAAATTTTCAAAAATTTCTTATACTTAGCCGCATATTTACATACTCACATATATTGAAGAATGTCTGCAAAGGATGTCTGTAATTGAATCATTTCGGTAGCCCAACTTTGCTTCATTCTGTCCAAAATTGAAATGTGACCACTTAACAAAAATGCAAACGCTTCTGCCCGCTTGAGATCTGTCGGATCTTTTGTTTGGGCGGTGGTCCTAGCATCACTGATGGCCTCATGCATGGTTTCCAACTTAGGGATTATAATCCTTCTAAGTTCTCCCATCCGGTTGGTGATGTTCTTCCTTTCCTTCTCAAGATTCTTTATTTCGTTCAAGACTGCAATAGTCTGACATTCTTGATTTATTATAGAGGAAGAGAGAGGATCAAAACTTTGAGATAAGCTTTGTAGCTTATCCTGTTCCTCTTTTATTTTCTTGTCAAATGCTGCTGTTGCCTTTGACCAGGATATACAAAATTTATAGATATCACCGCCATCCTTAAGAGCATTCTCTAAGCTCTTTATTCCAATGCTTACAATCTTCCTATCTTTAGAAATTAATTCTAATATCTCTGAAAATCTCTTATCCAAAAATTCCTTCCGGACCTTTTCTTCAGCTGATTTTTCTAGAGAATCAAAATGTGTATCAACACTGCTGACTAAGGTTTTTAGATTACCGGAAGTGGAGGCTGTCGGATCTATTTGGATTGATGGCATGATCTTCACAAGTACTCCGGAAGCAGCCTCTATCAACTCACAGTCTTCCATATGAGACTTCAGGAGCTTTTCATTTGCCTTGGCATTTGCAAATGAAGCTATCTTCATTGTTTGTACCGGAGAGAGAGAGTCAAAATCAAATGGGCCTTTTAGAAGCTCCGGTTCATCAATCTCTAAAGTTTCTTTACTCAAAAATTGTTGAACAGTTTCTGCAGTGTCTCTTGCCAGAGACAGATGTTTCTTTTCTTCTGCAGTCTTAGAACTGTCAACCTCTTTGTCTTTCACCACTGCTTCCTTCTCCTGTAATTGCTCTTCTTCTTTGGATCCGGAGACTGTAGGGGAAACCGGAGGAGAGATGCTAACTTGTTCATGGGCCCCTTCTTCTGGAGCAGAGGGTCCCAAGTCCTCACTTGTCTGTTCAGGGCTCACTTCTTCCGGAACAGAAGATTCCAAATCAGCAGCTGTTTCTGCACCTAAGTCCTCTACAACAGGAAGATTGAACCTTTTGAAGGCCTTCCGGAGGATCTCTTCTGTTTCTTGGGCCACTTTGTCAGTCTCACCAAGCATGAGTTGATTCATCCTGGCTTTTGTCTTGGATCTCTTACCGGATGCCTGGACTTCCGGTTTTGAACTTTTGGTTGAGGGAGGTGCAGATCTCTTTGTTGATTTGGTCTGGGTGGGAGTTTCAACCGGAGCACTTTCTTTGCTTTTCTCTTCTTCCTCGGCCTTCCTCCTCTTTTCCCGGCTGGCATCAAGTGCCTCCTTTGAGATACCTAGGCCTTGAGCAATGTGCTCTACTTCTTTTCTTACCTTTCTTTTAATCTCAGGTTCCCTGAGTTCTACATGTATTTTTACACTCAGCTCCTCAAAGGTTCCAAACCTTTCTGCCTTAGGATCTTTGGGCTGACTTAGCATGTGTTGAACATGCAGCTCCACTATCTGTTCATCAACTTCATACCCCATGGGCATGATCCAGACAGTCCTTGGCTCCACTGCCTCCATTAGGCACTGATCAGTGTCAACCATAAAGCACACTGAGTCCTTGTATTTCTCAATGAGAGACTGGGGAATTCTCTCTCTTGCTTGCATCATGCTCTGAAAGTTTTTGAAGTATCCCCATAGAGCTATATTTCTCGCTTTTGCATCCCCAAGTCCATGCAAATAGTCTCTTATCTGGACTGCAACAGGTTTGTCATTCTGCCATACCCATCCACTTGTTCCGGGTAGCTCATTCATGAAGTAGAAGAATAGACATACAATCAGAGTACCATACTTAAAGGAATTCTTCTTATCCTTCTTGATTTTCTGTATATTTTCCATTAATTGGCTTAGCAGTAGTTCGCAGAGATCATACTCTGCATTCTTTCTTAGCATCTCATAGGCAGTGTATACTGCAGTTCCGGATATAGAATTCTCCCTGCTGGAGTGGTAGATCTTGTATCCTATTATCATTGATGCATATTTGATATCCGGATCGGAGATGTCTTCAATGGTCATTGCCCTTTTGTCAAATTTTGATCCGGTGGCCTCAGTTACAATGTTGTTCTTGACAGATTTGAGGATAGGTACTCCTCCGGAAGAGTATAGGCCAGTTACTGCTCTAATTGCCTCTTTTGTGATCTTGCAGGGTCTATCTAGCCATAGAAAGTTGTCATGCATCCTGCTCAGTACATACCGGACCCATTCATCTTCTTCAAAGCAGGGGAAATGAATAAATTGCTCAAATTGTTTCTTCTGAATATCCTTATACTCTGGTTTAAGCTCAAAAGCATTGTCAATCAGCTGCTTGTGATAGAGGTCTCTTAATTTGAATTCCCCAAATTCCTCAATGTTTGCATGTATGTAAACCCTAATGTCTTCGGTGTGTAAAACTCCGTGAGGAACACTAGAGAAGGCTCCTAGTGGGTCTACCTCCAATGATTTGTAGGGATGTTTCTTGAATGAGGGGCGAGGTCTATCGGAGATCTTAACTATGTTTGGAGTAGCCATTCTTCAAAGATTTGCAGTGAGGTAATGAAAAACGGAGAATACCTTATGCGCCTTCGGTTTGCACGGAGTGGTTGGATTGATTTCTTTATCCAATAGCTTCGGCAGGAGATCCTTGGTGTGCTTGAAGAACCTTGTTGCAGAGCTCCACTTTTCGCTTCTTCTCGAGTGCAGAATGAGCAAATGACCTTTGAGAAATCCCTTAAATTGCTCCGCGAACCCTAATACCTGTCTGCAATAAATGCTTCACCTACATCATTCCGGTTTGCCTTGTCTGGATAGCTTGGAGTATCCCGGATTAGTCCTGATCTGTGGATATCATCCGGATCTTTCAATCATGAATAAATCGAGGTAGCATATTACAAGATCATCTCAAACACTCTGTCCAATCCGCAGAACAAGATAGTGCATTTCCGGATCTTTCCGGACCTTTTTGTAATCCTTTATCATACCGGAGCATCTCCCTGAACAGGTCTTATTTGATCGATCACAGCTTCTTCATAACTTCATGCGGACCTCTGAAAACTTGACTGAAGTATCTCAAGATTCATATCTACAAACCCTTTGATCCGCATCTTGTGCCACATCCGGCACCACTTGTTTGGCTGGGGGAACAAGATTTTCTTTGAGTCTCCCCCTGAGCCTGAGCTCACTTTTAATTTCTGGAAGAAATATCAGCACCAGAGTCTGGTGCGGATCCAACCTCTACATTCTCTAAACTTTTCTTCACCCAAATCTTGCTCATCTGATTCCTAACCTCATCCGCATTCATCTTTTGTTTACCCTTGTCTTGATTCTGATTATACACCGGACCTCTTTTGTCCTGATTCTTGTTTCTGCAGACTTTAGCATTATGACCAGACCTATTGCAGATTTGGCAAATAACATTTCTTTGCATATTTGACTGATATCCTCTTGATCTGCATTGATTTGCCATATGACCTATTCTATTGCATGTGAAGCATCTACCTTTGAATGATTTGTTTACTTGCATAATTCTGCATTCATGGGATTTGTGTCCATACCTTTTGCAGTTGAAGCACTGTCCGGAGAAGGATGAATTATTCTGATTCATTCTCATTCTGCACTGATTAGCTTTGTGACCAAAGTGGTTGCAGTTGTGGCAGTATCCATTGAAGGATGGATATCTTTGAGCATTTGGCTGTCTTACCGGAGGTCTTCTAGGCCTGCTCCTTGGATTTTCTGATCCAAGATTCTTCTGACCGGATCCGGAGCTTTCTCCTTTCTCATATCCCAAGCCATACTTGTCATCTGTCCTCTTTTGACTTCCAAGAAGAACTTCAAGTTGAGCAGAACTTATCTTGAATTTCTCTTTATATTCATTTGCTGTTTGAAGGTCTCTTTTGAGAGAGGCAATTTGATCCTCAAGTTTTCCTTCATTATCTTTGGCATCTTCAAGATTAGATTCAAGGTGTCTGATAATCCTGTCCATCTAGTGGCATTCTTCTGATTTTTCTTTAAGAGATTGTCTTAGATTGTCTTCAGCCTTTCTTTTTTCTTCAATCTCTTGAGTAAACTTTATAGTTCCTGATTCCATTTCATGTCTTAACATAATGACTTCTTTTGATAACTTTTCACATAACTTGGTTTGCTCAGTCAATTCCTCATTTGTATTGCTTTCTTCACTTTGTCTTGCCAACTGTTGAAGCAGCTCCTTTCTCTTTTTCATAGAGAGACTTAATTTGTCTTTTAATTCTCTCATGAATTCATCAGCCTGTTTGAGTCTTTCCTTTAATTCACTGACTTCAGAATTTGACTGTTCAAGATCCTCAAGGGCAGTCTTGAGTTGCTCCCTTAAACCATATGCATCCATTTGAAATCCCAGATCTTCCTCAAGCTGTTAGGCTCTATTAGGAGGAACTTAGCTCTGATACCAATTGTTGATAACTGAGAGGGGGGGTGAATCAGTTATCCTAATTATTTCCCTTATTGAACTTTTCTTTTAATTGATGTAGCATAAAATCAAACACAAAAACATTAACCATGAAATAAGAAACACATGACACAGTATTTTTGACGTGGAAACCCTGTTAAGGGAGAAAACCACGGGGTGATTAACCCAAGAATTATTCTCTGTTAGAAGAATAGGAAATTACAAAAATGGCACTTGCCAATTAGGGCTCATTGCCCGAGCACACTGCTCACAAGAGGCCCACTGCCTACAAGAAGACACACTGTCTACAAAGTGATGAGAATCACAGTCTTGAACTGATTGGAAGCATCTGCATATGCTGGAGTTCAGTTCCGGTTAGGCTCAGTACACTGATCTGTTGCACTTCATCTTTCCTCTGTTCTTTATTCTGCTATCTTTCACATACCGGATCCTTTTTGCTACCTCTGCTCTTTCTCTGGACTTATTCGCATATCTCTCTACAACAACAACCCTTTCACAACTAAATCCATCCTCTATATATATCCGCACAAGTAATTTCATCACCTTTCTAGTCGGCATCCGGAACAGTCTAGTTTCTTATAAACTTTCATTCTGTCGGCTGAATCCTTCCTCACCAAGCAATGCGGATCAAGCATATACTTGTAGATATCATTAATCATGTCGGCCAAACATGATTCATGCCTTCACAACTTCTGTCATCATCAGTAACCCATCCGGAAAGCAGTCTGATACTCTGCCAGTCAGTTCTTCCTCTGTTTTCACTGTCTCTCAGGAATCCGGTACTCAACCATTCATATCTTTTTCCTTGTCCATCACCGGAGGCTAAATCCTTGGAATATACCACTCAAGGTAGTCCTCTTGACTTCCCCAAATCCGCACTGCACCAAGACACTTCCACTGAGAGGTCCGGACCAATCTGTCGGACCTTGCCACATGCTCTGTTTTTCTTCACCGGACCACAACATTCTTTATTCTGACTTCCGGTAGAGACACATCATGACTTGCGGATATGTGGGATGACCTTTGTTGCCATCAATGACAACAACCATGAATCCATATAGTGTCTCTTGCCAACAACATGTATGTTGTGGCACCGTAGATTGGACCATACTAGTAATAATGTTTTGAAAACTATTAAGAATAAAGATTTGTTGGATGGTTTCTCTGATTCTGATGAGCACTTTGATTTATGTGAGCATTGTGTGTTTGGTAAACAAAACATAAAATCATTTCCTTTAGGAAGCAATAGAGAAAAAAAGAAATTTGAAATTATTCATACAGATGTGTTTGGACATGTTGATAATGAATCTATCCGAAAATCTTGTTATTTTGTCACCTTCATTGATGATGTGTCCAGATTTACATGGATTTAGTTTATGAAACACAAATATGAAGTTTTCACTAAGTTTAAGGAATTCAAAGTCTTAGTAGAGAACCAATCAGGTTTGAAGATAAAAATATTAAGATCTGACAATGTAGGGGAATATTGCTCTAAGGAATTTGACGAGTTTTGCAAGCATGCAAGTATTATTAGACAAAAGACAACTCCGCATACACTAAAATAGAATGGTGTTGTAGAAAGGATGAACTAAACAATCATGGAAAGGGCCAGAAGTATGTTGAGTGATGCACAGTTGGATAAATGCTTTTAGGCAAAGGTTGTGTGTATTGCTTGCTACTTGATTAACAAATCTCCTTGTAAGGCTCTTGATTCGACACCTTATGAAGTGTGGACATGTTTCACATTTAAGGGTTTTTGGCTATGAGGCTTTTGTTCATGTGCCTAAGGAAAAATGATCTAAGTTGGATCCAAAAGCTGAAAAGTGTACATTCTTGGATATGGTGATTATGTCAAAGTTTATAAGCTTTGGAATCCAATAATCCGTAAGATTATCTACTCTAGAGATGATATTTTTAGGGAACTTAGAGCTATTTATGAACCTGAGCAGCCAAAAGAAAAAGATGAAAAGGTAAAGAGAGTGCACTTTGAGTTAGAGCAGCAAGATGCACCTCAAGAAGAATAGAATGATGGATTGGGGGGTGAAGAAGAAGAAGAAGATTCGAGTAGTTTTGAGCAGACGGTTCATTGGAGAAGTACAAGGTTAGATTGGTAGCCAAAGGCTACTCCCAGAGAGAGGGAGTTGATTTTGGTGAGATATTCTCTCCTATTGCTAAATTGACTTCTATTAGATTTCTTTTATCCATTGTTGCATCTTATGATTAGGAGATTGAGCAAATGGATGTTAAGATTGTGCTCTTGCATGGAGATCTTGAAGAAGAAATTTATATGCAACAACTTATAGGTTTTGAGGTAAAAGTAAAATAACATTGGGTTTGTAAGTTGAAGAGGTCACTTTATGGTTTGAAATAGTCCCCCAGAATGTGGTATCAAAAGTTTGATTCATTTGTGTTGAAATTGGGTTTTGTTAGAAGCGAGGAGGATCACTATGTTTACATTTATTGTGTTGATGATTCTATACTGGTTATTGCTTTGTATGTTGATGACATGTTATTTTTCAACAATACTAAGGGTACAATCAATGAGCTTAAAGCCCAACTTTTAGGTGCATTTGATATGAAGGATCTTGGAGCTGCCAAGTGTTGACGAGTGTTTTAGCACACAACAATGCAAGTGTGATTGCTGGTATCACATCTTTCTTAAAAACGGTATCCTATCCAAGATAGGACTACCCCAAGGATAATACAACTAGGTCTTAGCTTGCTTGGAATGACTTAGTGGTATGTCTAGCTGTGCCAACAAGGGGTCTTACATGAAATGTAGGGTTTATGGAATATGATAGTAGTATGTATGCAGAAACCCAATGACACTTTCAGTAGATTTGTAATGTAGATGTTGCTAAAATTTATAATCTAACAAATTTGATGTAAATACAATGCAAAAGGAAAGGGAGAGAGAAAGGGATAAGAGATCCTATAGACAATTGCATTAATGATCAATAACCAGATAGATAGATTCCCAACCATAAATAAATCCCTGTTTAACAAGGCAACCCACAATGTCACAGAGATTGTGCAATCTTCTAAGGAGATGCAATGATTTTCAAATTTTAGAGAGTTCATCAAACACCCAATCCTTGGCGTAGCTTAATGAAATCATACAATCAAACTTATCTCATAAATTATGCCCAGACTAACCATGCACAATGACATATAATCAGCAATCCATTAATGGTATGGACAGGAAATCCATCAAATATTTGAATAATTAATCACAAGTGTAACTGAATATCAACTAATTTCATATTGACATGAACAATGAAGACCAAATAAGACAACACATAAATACAAATTCCCAGCAACCTGCAAAACTTGCTTTGTATTGACTGTATTTTGGCAGTCTCAACAATTCATTATTAAATCTTACTTATAAATGAGAGAAAATGATGGCCTTTTTATAGACAAGGCACCATACCAAGTTTTTCAATAGACGGTGGAGATTAACTCGACACCAACGGTCCAGATTACATGACATTTAA
The DNA here is from genome assembly GCA_027924645.1 of Cunninghamia lanceolata. Taxonomy (NCBI): domain Eukaryota; kingdom Viridiplantae; phylum Streptophyta; class Pinopsida; order Cupressales; family Cupressaceae; genus Cunninghamia; species Cunninghamia lanceolata. The sequence goes on from BSBN01000010.1 coordinate 1,522,083, forward strand.
TGAGATACATCAGTTTGTTACATTTTCAGATTTGCCTTTGTCTTGTACGAAAAAGACAAAATACATCTTGCAAATACATTGAATCTAGACAAAATGGATACCCATTTGGTTGCACATGATGAAAAGTCAATTATCAAGGCCTAATAAAGCCAAAATAGAGTCACATGATGCTTGAAAACTTGAGCTGATGTGGATTCATGGGATTCCAAGTGCTAACTAGATGAAAATGAGTATTTTGGTGAAGGTATATGCAACTAGATGCTTGCTGGACTAATTCTTGATGACTAGACTGCTGGGACAGATGTATGCATGTCTTGGCGATCTAGTCCAGGGTCATTTGAGTGGTATTTTTGGGAAACTATCGAAAATATAATTTTTGGTATTTTCTACATTGTAGTAAATTGTATTTTCAGAGGCCTTTGGAGCGGAATGGGGGCTCAAAACTTCAAGCAGGTCAAACTAGATAATTAGTCTATCTTTCCAACAAGTCCAAGAAGTTTGAATTCTAATAAAACAACTAGGAGTTATGACCCCCAGACTGGATCACTTAGACATTGGACTGGATCTGCAGGAACAACAGTGATTTGGAATGATCTTCTATGTCTTTTAGCTCTTGAGACTCATCTTTATCATCTTAGACATTATACTGACTTCCTTTTGCATGTGCAACAACAATTTGGTTGACAGAATGTCGATTCTGCATCTCTGGATCAACAAGGTACCTCTGTATGTTCATCCTTCCAAGACGACTCCAATTGGCTCCTTTGTGCTCTTAGACCTATAATAAACAAGACCATGCATCAATTTCATCATAAACAAGTCATTTTCTATCAATTTAGATCAAAACATGTCCATTTGCAGTCATGGATCAATAAAAAACAACTCATTGTCAATGTTGCTTACTTATAGACAACTTCATAAATCTAGTGATTTTTGCATGATTTTCTACATTTTTTTACCATTTTCAAGTACCCATTTAGCCAATATATTGGTCTAGGAAGTTTTTGCAGTCATTAGGATCCATTTTCAGACTTTAATTTCATGTTTTTCTATCCTTTTCTGTAAAAAAGTGGTATTTTTGGGGGTCACGAACTTTTCATTTGTAGTGGCATTAATTATCGTAAAACGTGCCAAAAATCTACACAAACTTGGTAAAATGTTCATCATGATGTGATAAATAGATATACAATTCAAATCCATAAAGAAAATCCAATTCGTTCCTTGAAAAACTCAATTTCTAGGCCAAAATGCTAAAAAGCGTTGATTTTGGCTGTCATGGACCTAGCACTGATTTTTGAGGTCACTGACTAAAAGTCAGTCGGAGGTGTTTTTAGCGCAAGGTCAGTCAAAGCCTGTTTTAGTGCAAAAATGTAAAAGCGCTACTTTTGTGTGCCACCGACTTGCGCGAGTTTGGGCTCGGACCGACTAACAACATCTCATAAGGTCGGTCGGGGTGGATTGTAGCGCAAGTCGGTAAGGTAGATTTTTAGCGCAAAACATAAAAGGCTCAGTCGACGGGGATTTTCAATGCAACCGACTAGCGCAGGTTTTAGCACCGATTGACCTATGTGACTTAAGTCAGTGGAAGGCCATTTCAGCGCAAGTCTGCGAAGTGGGTTTTTAGCGCAAAGGTCAGTAGAGGCTATTTTTAGCGCTAAGGTCGGTAGAGGCTATTTTTTGTGCTTTTTGCATTTGGGGTCATTTTTAGTGCTAGATTTTGAATTGGCCAGGGTGAAAGTATATTTAAAAATATATTTAAGTATAAGAACTTTATACTTTAAATATTTTTAAATATACTTTCAGGAAGTTTGAGATAGGTTCCAGATCCATGGGATTTCATATGCAGATTCTAGAATTTTGAGGTTCCACCAGATTTTAGACTTAGCCATTTTTTAAGATTTTTAGGGTTTCAGACTTAGCCAAATCAGGGCTTTAGGAACATGTATCAGGGTGAAACACATGGACCCCTTAGCGAAATCTAGTGGAATTTGACACGATTTTACAACTATAAGATCTAGAAACTAAGAACTTCAACATGACACATCCTGCAAAAGCAATCTCAAGGGCAATATCTAGTGACATGGGATTTTGGAGCAAAATACAGCAACACCCAATTTCAATGCAGAAGGTAGCAAATGGCAATCTTTTAAGCACAAGACCACTCAAGACACTTCTAAATCAATCATGAAAAACATCAAATGACTTCAAACATGCAAAGAACTCAAATTTGAAGTAAATATTGTATTCTAAGCACATTTTCACCTTCTCGTCATCATAAGATAGAAAGATTGAGACTTTAAGCCAAAGCAAAAGAGGGGGTCTCCATTTGGCAAAATGGGGCGTGTGTGCAAGGCACAACACCAAGTATATTCTGGGAATGGAGATCAGAAGGGACAGAGGTAACAAAAAGCTTTGGTTATCGCAAAGTAAGTATGTGAACACTATTTTGCAGAGATTTAGTATGCAGGACTGCAACCTAGTTAGAGTTCCTTTACCCATTGGTACTAATCTTTCATTAGATATGTGTCCAAAGACAGGACAATTTTGAGGATATGTCTAATGTTCCATGTGCTAGTGTTGTAGGGAGTTTGATGTATGTAATGGTTTGCACTGGTTCTACTTAAATGTCATCCACTTCCACGATCAGCATTGAGTCAATACTGACGTGGAAGTGGGCCCCGCTCAAACTCTTCCATTCCTCCGTCCATCCCTCCGCCACCCTCCGCCAGTCTTAACCACAAACATCACTAATCATGGAACAACACAGCAGGCTAACTTTCAAATATTCCCGCCTTGAACTTCAAATTTTTCTATTTTTCTTATCGCAGATTTTTTTTACTTGTTTTTTATTTGATTTTTTTTCATTTACAATGCTGCATGCTCATCACTCTTCATTTTGCAAATTCTTGTAGTAGCTCAGAAACCAACAAGATCAAACTATGGGGAGCGTCCTACTGCATCGCTGGTTAGCAGTAACATTACACATTACCTCTGAATATTTCTCTGCCTGCTCTGACCCACCTAGACATTTACAGTGCTGCATGTATTGCTTTTAGATTTTAGATTTTAGATTTCTTGTTATTCTATGTTGTATGGTCGTTTCTCCACATTGATGATTTCTTGTTATTGTTATTTGAACCACCAGAACCATGCTATTATTCTCTATGCATCAACGATAATGGTTGTGTAGGAATCAGTGACCTCGCTATCTGCTGCAACATCAGCAGCTGTGTGGAAGGAATTGGATATTGCGTTGCCTAATGCTAATTACCAAGTCGTTTCATGAAATAAACTAGATCAGTTTGTTGTGCTACATTTGAGTATGTGTGTTTGAGAAGGATGCTTACAATCCTCTCCCCTTGGTTTTACAACGTTGCATATATTGCTTTCAAATTTCAAATTTTAGATTTCTTGTTATTCTATGTTGTATGGTCGTTTCTCCACATTGATGATTTCTTGTTATTGTTATTTCTTTTTCCTGTAGTGTGACGATGAAAGAAAATGTGAGATACACAGTTGGGTTTATACCAAAACCATATACAACCTATAATGTTTGCTTTTGTCTGTCACGATGGAGTTGCCCTTGTTGTACCCTGATTTGCAACTGCCATTACTGGTTTTGAAGTTAGAGAACTAACAATTTTTATTTTTATTTTTGGGTTTATAAAGCATATTTTGTTTTTTCTATTCCTTTGTTACAAAAGGAATTGATAACTATAGTTGTGCTCGGAGTCATGGAAATGGTGGAGGTACTTCAGTAACAACTAGAGGAATGGACTGGAGAAAATCAAAGCCTTGTTAAGGCACATTTTTTTTATCTCTGTCTATGACATATAAAATCACCCTCTATGGCATAAGTTGAGAATGGCATACAAAATTATATTTTTTGCTATCTTTTATTATGTTTAACCTATGAAAGAAATGTGTTTTATTTTTTGCTCATTTTAGTTTTCTCTCTAGGGGTTATTGTTTTCTTTTAAAAAATGATGCCATATATGTCATGTAGCTGATCATGGGTATGCGGCTATTAAAATTGACTACTAATATTACGTCACCATTTAGGGTTCAATATTATTAATAATATTTGATGAGGAAAACTACAAACTTAATTTAGTCTAATTCTAAGGTTTTCGTATAATTTTAGATGCAACAAATTATGTCCCATGAGGTACAACACCCACATGACGTTCTGTTTTCCTATGAGGACCTTGTTTGGAATATATACCCTGATCAAACTAATTCAACCTTCCAAGTGGCTTGGGTTGAAAATGATAGAGTAGAGGATTTTATCAAAGGGGAATCCAAGAGGCAATCATATCCCACCCAGTTTTATGTCAAGAAGAAGTCTACTACTCTTAGTGATGCATCAAGAAGGATCGACTCATTTTTAGAGTACACTATGTAAGATCTTCATTTACTAATTTATATTGAAATACTAACATTAGTTAGTAAATGCATCCCTCAAGGACTAATGTTATTTGTATTTTTGAATTTTGTGTAGATATTGGTGCTCTTATGGCCCAAATGATTATCGAGAAGTTGATGCCACACAATTCAATAAATCATTGGTCCCAAAGAGTGGTAAAGGAAGTAGGCCTGGTAGAAAATGTAGAAGATGTGGATGTCAGTGCCACTTTACAATCCACATTATGCATCGTAGGCCTGATCATTCTCTGTTGTCTTTTTACCAAGTTGCTCATGTTGACAAGAATGGATTTCCTTGTCATGGTCAAGAGGTTGAAGCTGTCAAAGGGAGTAGATCTTTTTTGCACTTCACATAAGCAAAGAATTACAAGATTGGGTGAAAAATATGTTATTGTTAGGTTTATCTCCTAATGCACTTCATATGAAACATAGGGAAATGGTCATGAACAAGTTAATCTTGTTCAAAGGACAAATAGAAAGAGATGACTTCTTGAATAAGAATGATATACAAAACATAAAGTGTAAAATCAAACAAACAAAATATGTTCTGCATACTAATGATGCACAATCTGTCAAACAATGGATGGTTGCAAATCCAGAAAAATGGTTTGCCTACCAAGAATTCAATAAAACCAGTGTTGATGGTGTAGACATAAAAAATAAGCATACCATCCAATGATCCTAACTCCATTACCCTCATATCACAATTACTTTCTCAACAAACTTCCAACATCAACCAAACTCCACAACAATCCACCTCACCTAACCTTTCACCTACAACTCCTTTCATGCCACCTCATCATCAAACCTATCTATAAGCAAACCAAGTGTCCTCACAAGAAGTACCCTTGATAGACCTAAATCCACCTATGCAAGACCTGATGACCTTTGACAAGGGAAACACCAATCTAGAGCAAGCATCTTATGAGAATTCTCCACCATCATCCACTCAAGTACCACTTCATGAGCCTACTTGTCCTATCTTAACCCCACCATGTGATCCAACATCCACTCATGACCCTATCAATGAACCTCCCAACACCTTGTCTAGTCATCCAAATCCATCATGTGATCTACAAGTCATCAAGCTTATTGAGGAATCTTCAACTCCAAGTCTAAGTCAAGAACCATCATGCCCTCATGTCAATGACTCTCAAGAACATGTCAAGCCTATCCATGAGCCTATCAAGCTTATTGAAGAGTCTCCTTTCGTAAGTCCACACCAAGAGCCATCATGCCCTAACATTGTTGACCAAGATCCCGTCCAAGAGTCATCCCTTTTCTCGCAAGAAAATCAAGAGGTATGTCAAGAGTATGATCAAACACATGTGGAAACATCAAGCCCTCAACTAAATCAAGATCAAAACATATCTAAGTTCCACCCATTCATGACCTACATCTTGTATATGATCAAGATATTATTTATGATCATGACCCTATTTGTGAGCAAGTTTATCCCATCCATAGCCCAATTAATCCTATTTATGCTCACATTTGTGATCAAGGTTCTATCTGTGATCATGAAAAACATCACGATCCTCTTAGCCAACATTTATGGAATCCATGATCAAGAGGTTATCATTCCATCCATAAACACCCATGAGCAAGATATCCTACTTTCTCCTACCCATCCTCCACCTACTCCTATCCATGAGACACCAACGTCCACTTGTCATGACGAGACATATGCCTTCCAAATAAGCATAGAAGATCAAACCAATGAGAATAAATATAATCAAGATCCTTTCCATGAGACACCAACGTCCACTTGTCATGACGAGACATATGCCTTCCAAATAAGCATAGAAGATCAAACCAATGAGAATAAATATAATAAATATGATCCTTCCACATCCACCATCGACTCCATTCCAAATCCACCACCATATACTACTAGTCTATCCACTTTCATTCATGAGTGTTTTGCCCTAGGACAACAACAACCTTTGTCCTCCACCTCACCCTCTCCATCCAATAACAAGCTGAAGTCTAGTGTCCAAACTACACCTAGTCCCATAGTCAATCGCATGCTCCAAAACATGAACTACCAAGACAAAGGTTTAGGCCTACACGAACAAGGTATTTTGGAGCCTATCCATGTCAAGGTCCCTCCTTGCTCACATGGCCTTGGATACACACCCCAAGGACAGAAATTTAATGATGTTGGTACTTCCCCCACACTTCCTAAATCCACTTCCTTCCATCATAAACCCCGTCATATTCCTAAAACATACGTTTCCATTCCACCTCCCTCATCCTACAAATGTCAAAAACATGTGACCATTCACCTTCCACCATCCACTTTACCTCCACTCCTTCCAACTCCTAATATCCCTCCATCTGCTTTGCCACCATTGCTACCAATAGCCCCTTACCCAATCATTCATAAATACCCTAAATATCCTAATCATGACCAACAAATGCACGCATTGTATAAACAAGAAGCTTCCACTCATTTCGTTCACCACATGGGATTCAAAAATAAACATTTGGATGCCTCTGTTTAAAAAGCCACAAATCCTAAAGGTCTTAATGCCTTAGGAAATCAATCCAAAAATTCAAAGCAAGGTACATTCAAAAATCCATCCAAGCCCATACATCCAAAAGCAAAGTCCAAAACTAAAATGATATGGGTCCCTAAAAAAATCAATCAAGTCAAATGAGGCATCCACCTCTCAAAAATCCTAACCATCCCCCTCCATTCAAAAATGCCATTCCATTCAAACATTTCAAACATCCCACATGAAAAGCAAAAATTAGAAAAATACTAAGTCCACGTGGGTTCCAATCACCATTGCTTCCTACACCACCATCCAATCAAAAGATTCTATGTTTAACACGGTGTATGCAGTCGTTGGTCATGATTCCTTTCCATACCTCCATCACTCCATCATTCACTCATTATCCTACATATTTCCCCCATCACCTTCCTATGGTCCATGCTTTTGCATAAGTACATCATAATCCACTATCTACCTTATCCATCTCACTTTCACGCAATCACCCTACCAACATCTTGAGCATAATGACTTGACATGGTCCATGCCACGACATCCATTTCTAATGGGACAATATCACCTTTCATGGAACTAGACATTTGAGTCCCTCTTATCCATATTCCCCTTTCTCCCATTCAAGAAAAAAAAGTCAAAAGATTAAAAAAAATCAAAATATTTCAAAAAAGACAAAAAAATCAAAACATTTCAAAAATACAAAAAAAAAGCAAAACATTTCAAAAATCCAAAAAAATCAAAACATTTCAAAAATCCAAAAAAAGCAAAACATTTCAAAAATCCAAAAAAATCAAAACATTTCAAAAATACAAAAAAATCAAATGTTCCACAAAAAATCCAAGCAATAAGATCAATCATTATCAAATAATCCACCACATCAAAATCAAAACAAGTCCAATCACATCATCAAATCAAGCCAATCTATCAATCACCTAATCTATCAAACAATCAAAAGCAAATCAAATAACATCATTCAATCAATCCCAATCAGTCCATAACTTGATCAATCCAATCCATATCATCCCATCAATAAAACACAAATCAGAACTACATCTCATCTCTATCATAAGTGCCTTGATCCCGTGGATATAGGGTATGTAGGCAATCTGGGATACGAAGGAAGTACCTAGATTCAAGCATAGGTGATATACTTCTTCCATCCTTCTTCTAATCTTCACCAATCATCTTCTTTCTTCCATCTCACCTTTTTCTATCATCTATCTTCCATCATCACTAAACACCTAGAATCCAATCAATCATCACTTCTTCCAATTCTTCAAACCAATTCATCAAATCAATCCAAGCAACGATCCAAATGCAAGTCATTCTTAATCCATTCCAATCAAGTTAATCAATCGTGTCAAATTATCCAATCTCAATCAATGTTCTTGATCCTAATCTTGTTGTAAGCCAAATCAATCAATCAATCAATCATCATCAATCATCAATGGGACATATCATTTCCACATCCTTGTGTTGATCTAGGGATATATCATTCCCCACAATGACAACAATATCATCATCATCAATGGGATATAACATTCCCACATCCTTGTGTTGATCTAGGGATATATCATTCCCCACCATGACAACACTATCATCATTATCTATCATCAATCAATCGATCGATCAATCATTGGTTTATAGCTTGACAGGGGCAATACCTTGTTTGTTTTTCTAGCATTTGTGCATGCATGCTTACTTGCTTATGTGTGTTATCTTTTTATCTTGCATTTGTATCTACATTCAACCCAGCTAATATTCATATGTTGTATCTAGACAAGGTTGTATTATGCTGGGGCATGAGACACATCGTCACCTTGGTCCTTATACCCTGGTGCATAATGTCTCATTCTATATCAAACATCATGGCTGCTCACTTTCATTGCAGCATAACGCATCCTTCCCTTTCTTCTATCCATTCCCTTATCCGTCTTCCTTAGCCAATCCATTTCATTTTGAGAGCATATCCGTGTTTGTCCAACCCGCCTATCCTCTCGAGGGGGCATCATCATCCTATCCTTTTCTTCTATTTGTTTCCTTAACTTCTTTGAAATGATGTTACTCAACATAAATCTTATCATCTCACAACATCATCTCAAAGAGGGGCCAATGTAGACATAAAAAATTTGTCCATGTCTCGACATAACACCTTATCGACATGACCTTGTGTGTTTTGTCCTAGGTCCTAGGTCATCCAACCTCATCCCACTCACAATTCCAACTTAATCACATTCCTAATTAATTAAATAAACACACTTTAATTAATTAATCTCCCCATTCACATGTCCTCACATAATTCAAATTAAATATTTGAATTATTCCCTCACCTCTCATCTCAATGCGACACATGTTGGATGTCTCCATCATCCACTTAATCCCTTCACATGTCAAACTAATTTAAATAATCTTTTATATAAATTAGATTCCTTTTATTCTCCATCTCACACTTGTCATGTGACTACAATCCCTCTTTGAGTGGGAAACCCTAATCCAACCCTAATTGATCTTGACCATCCATAGCATCCAACATAACTTTCAATCCTATCCATCCATTCAAATCAACCTCTTTCTATAAACCTAGCCTCCTCTAAGCCATTTTAAAAGGCAGTGATCTTGAGTACTGTTATGCTGCCAAAATCTTGAGCAACCAACATTCAACCATATCCATCAATCTCTCTCTTGCATCCATTTCCCTCTTCATCTTGCATCTTTCTTCATATTGCATCCATCATCTTGCAGGTATCAATCAAGCCATTATCTTGTGCATATCATTCGAAGTATATTGAGGATTTGGGTTTGGGTAATGCATGTCTTTGTTTCATCATTTCAGCTAATCCAAATTTTTAGTATAAAGATGGAAATGGAGATGGAGACGTGCCTTTTATTTTAGGAATTCAACTACCCCAACAATTGGATTGGATGATACAATATGGGCATAATAGCATGCTAGCAATGGAGTCAGCATGCTAGCAATGGAGTCAACATTTGGAACCAATGCAATGAAGGTAAAACATTTAAGATTATTTTTCTTATCATATTTTCTTTCGTATATATATTTTATGATCTTAATCTTTGTACTCTAATTATTTTTGCAGTTCCAACTGTACACATTGCTTGATTTTGATGCCCAACACATGGGGTTACCGGTTGCATGGATAATAATGTCGAGATCATGTACATCTGACTTGGCATATTGGATGCGAATTCTTATGCAAAGAGTTCTCTTGAAGAAGATCGAGTGGAAAATCAATGCATTTATGGTAGATGACGCTGCAACATAAATTAATGTTATCAAGTGATTTTTATTTTTGTAAGTAATGTACATTGTTAATATTTACCTATATCATTAGGATGCTAATTATAGTTCTATTGTGGCCTTGTAGGGAGGTTTTTGGTTGTGAAATATATCTCAGCAGCTAGCATGTTAGGAGGGCATGGTTAAAGAACTTGATAGCCAAGGTGAAGGATGATTTTTCTAAAAGAGAAATGTTTGATATGTTGGGATCCATCATGCATCACTCTCCAGATAAGGAGACAATTATTAAAGATGCTTGGTTATTTGTGCATCATTTTCAAGACATGCATCAAAAGTTTGTTGACTATTTTCAAGAGCGGTGGATCCATAGGGTGGGGATGTGGTCTAGATGTTGTCATACTCTTAAGCATGTTGGTCAAGAAACAAAAGGTGTAATTGAATCATATCACTCACATTTGAAGAATTAATTTTTAAAGACCATTCGACATGCATCACATAGAAGAGTGGATTAGTTGGTTAACCAATTGACTGTGGATGTATACACATATTATTGGTGGATGCAAATCGACAAAGAAAATGGTTTCTACAGAAACTTTAATTTGGAAAAAGGTTGAGAATGTGTCTTGGGTGTGTGCCTTACATATTCCTAATGATCACGTGAAATTTGATTCCATCGATAGCCGTATTACATGGGTTTAAAGTCAAAGAGATCACAAAATTTGTTACCAAGTGTATGGAACAATGCCAGGTTTGTCTATGTGTTCATGCAACTTTGCAACTTAGGGTTACACATGTAAGCATGTAGTCAAGGTGAACATGATGAGAGAAACAACTGGGCACACCAATAGAAATGATATTCCCCTAGTTGTTGACGACATTTCTAGTTTGAGCACATGGGTTCATGGAGAGGACACTAGCATTGATATATCAAATCCCCTTGTGAGTGTCTTTTGTGTTTTCTTGCATACTTTTATTACATTCTCTTTCAATATAGATGGTCATTATTCCCTTAATAATTATTTATATGCAAATGGATTAGGAAGTAGCAGATGACCAACCATCTACATTACATGCACTTGATGATGTTGAGGAGGAGAACTAATGTCACTCAAATGTAATGTGCTTCCAAACACTCATGCTATGTCCATTACTTTTGTTTATATTCTACTAATATATTTTATTAATTAATATTTAGATTTCAGCACAAAAAGGTGGAGAAGACAAAATAAATTCGATGCTGAGGGCACAAAAGTTGATTGAAGATTTTTTCCAAAGCACAAATGATGATGGAACAATAGCCTTTTTTGATAAGGGGTTAGAAGACTTGATAAATAAGGGTAGAGGCATGGCACTATCTAGTCAAATTGGACTACAACACCCCACTGTGCAACCATTCAAGCATGTTGTGGATGGTCATGGCACTACACTTCGTAGAGAGAGAGACTTGATTGAAACAATGAATATTAGGAGATGTTCAACCATCTGTCAAGGTTTAGCTATGTTTCCTACTCCATCTTGTGTAAAGAACAACAAGAAGCATACTTGGCATGATGATTTGGATAGAGCAGCAACACGTGATAAGGATAGGAGTGAAGCATCTTAATTTAGAGACAAACACTATTAAGATTCTTTTAGATATACATTTATTGTCAAAGCTACTTTTGTTTTATTTAATGATTAGTCACTTTTTGAAATAACGACTCTTCATCTTGATGTCTTGATATCCATATCTTTTTTTATCTTTGACTATAAATTATAGGAGAATTCAAACTCTTTATTTTGTTAATAATTAAGCATGGAAGGGTCTTAGGCTTGTTGCATTTTGAAAGCTTGTTACTTGTTTTCTTTTTTGATTTCTTGCAAGCAAGTTCATTCAGTTTACTATTATTCTACTTATTATTAGATCTAAAAAATATTAGATTAGAGATTAGTAGTTCAATGCTTGTAAATGAAAAGGAACAATTCGGTGCTTGTAAATGAACAAGTTTTCTAAATTTTCTTGCCTACACCTATGCATAGGAGGATGAATTGTTCTACCACATTAGTCAATGTCTACTATCATGCTTATGCCCACAACCTGGTCTTTATTTGTATCCAATGATTAAGTATTGTTTATTTGTGTGTCGTGACAAAATAAAAGGATTTTTAAATAATTGTCCACATTTCTCATTAAATATCAATATATAACAACAAAGTGACTTGGTCTTTCAATACATACAATGTGTGAGGAATGATCAAATATATGTTTCATCCAAGTGTTATCATTGCCCACAGATCATCCATCACATATCATTTCTAATTATGTGCTCTTATAGGACAACGAATCATTTGATGAAGCATCTACCATAATGAATTTAGTAACATAAAGTATAATTGTATACCTATGAAATTGGCAATATATGTGAGACTTGTAATGTGAAAATATATGTGTGAAATTAGTAAATGGGGCACTAATAAGTGATGTGAAGTAGTCTAAGTCACATATATTTACAATAATTCTTGTTAATAAATTATACCCTTACTTTCTTACTACAATAGTAATGTCTTGTCAAAAAGAATTTTAACATTATAGGATCATAAACAGATTATTCCAAGTCACTATGATCAAATGATTAAAGTCATTCATAACCATTATTGATTAATATTGCCTAATGTGTGTCAACCAACATCAAACTTTACCTTAATAGATTAACCATCTCTAAGATAACCACGATGGTTATATAAGTTCTCATCCATCTCCATGTAAATAACTACTAGTATATTTATATTTAAAAAAATATATCTAAAGTACGCCAAGGGATATCTCTTTTCCATAGTTTATTTTTTCCATTGTTTTTATTTTTAATTTTTCAAATTTTTTTTGTTTGATATTTTTGGTGATTTAAAAAGAAATTGATAATAAGAAAATCATAAAAACTATGGAACCAAAAAAAATTGGAAAAAATAAAAAATAAAAACTAAAAAAGAAATTGGAAAAAATAAAAGATAAAAACCAAAAAAGAAATTGAAAATAAGAAAATCACGAAAACTATGAAACCAAAAAAGAAATTGGAAAAAATAAAAAATAAAAACCAAAAAATGAAATTGGAAAAAATAAAAACTAAAAAAATAAAAAAGAAATTGGAAAAAAGTAAAAAAAAAAACACAAAAGAAATTGAAAATAAGAAAATCACAAAAACTATGGAACCAAAAAAGAAATTGGACAAAATAAAAAATAAAAAATAAATTTTAATTTTTTGTTTTATTTTTAGATTGGAATCTTATTTATTTAAATTTTTAGATTGGAATCTTATATATTATTTTTTAGATTGGAATCTTCTAAAATTACACGAAATCTTGGAATCTTTGATCTCTTCAACTCCACCCTGTTGTGAATGTAGGAACGCCTCTTGATGCAATTACGTTAACCACAACAATTTTATAAGCTTTTTTGTTTAGCTAAGAACTAATTTTATTTTTCACATAATTACAAAATTATATGAAACATACATTTGTACAATTAGGCATTAAGAGTGTTTAAGATTGTGTTACCTTTAAATGAAACACAAGAAACTATGGAGTTTTTTTGCATGGAGTAGCCTTTGTATACTTTTATAAATGGAGCAAAGTCTACTAAGATGATTCAAGGTAACACGTAGAATCTAAACATGTTTATTTGTTATGATAACATTTAACTTCATTTTACAAGTCTCAATTTTTGCTATCATTTTAAATTATTAGGTCTTGTGTGATTAATTGCCTACATGCCTCTTCTTCAACTTTGATAGCTACACTCTTCCTCTCCACTTGGTACAGACTCTAGAACATTAATGTCTTTAGCAATGAATGCTTCTCTTGCAACCTCATGGACCCTTGTACAAGGATATCTTTTTTTTACTATCCACAAAACCTACAACCAAATAAATGTTAGACAAATCAATGGCTTGAAATCTTCTCTCCTTGGTTAGCTTCTCCATTGTTATCTCATTAGCCTCTTACTATTTTGGTGTTGCATCTCTTTCTCCCTCTTTCTCCATATCCATGAATGATATATTCTCCCCTACCTTGATATCGACAAGGTTCTCCATGAGTTACACAAAACCTATTTCTCTATCCATGGGATGCTCACATAATACATACACTTTCTCATTATATATCAAGGCTATCTTCGCCTTAGACATGTTACTCCATTATCTCCTTCACTAAGACAACTCATCATGAGTATTAACCCTCCCTTTTTTGCTCATAATTTTTGAACCTTGCTTGTGTCTCCTTTATGTCTTCTAACATCACTCCAAAATTTCCTCTAATGTGTACTACTATTAAAATATTTGGCATTCTTCCTCTTGGGTCACATCTTGGCTATCTTTGTTCTATTCTCTATTGTTGCAACTATCCTAGTTGTACTATCCTACATAAGTTACACACACATAGACTATATTTTTTTCTCACAACCACTGACACTTTTACCTTTATCTAACAATACTAGATGAATTAGACTTTGTAGATTCCACTACCACTATCCCCTCAATGGATGATATCTCTACATCCCTCTATCTAGAGCTTACACTTGTTTAAGGATACATGCAACACACTCACAAACTCATTTCTAGTATTGTAACTTGTTTTGATACTACTTGACAGTAACGTTAAGGTTGGAGGCCAAAATGAAGAGAAGTCCCACCTAATATCCTAAAATAAATGCACACAAATAATGTGGTAGAATGACTTTGGTCCATATTATAGGAAGACTTGTAACTACACCAACAACCTACAATAGAAGACATCAACAATTACATAGTTATAATTATTCGAGATGTGACCTCTTATTCACCTCCCACACAAACTAATGCTTGTAGGCTAACATAACACAACAATCATAGAAAATGGAACCCAATTCACATGCACTCACATTGACAATCTGTATATAACACTTCTAACAACAGTTAAATGACTTTTCTTCATTACTATGGTTAGAAACATAAACATACAAATAACACTTTGCATACAAATTAGATAGACAAGGATTTAAGCTACCCCTATTTCTCCCACAAACTTGATCAACTCACAAATTCTCTCTTGATAGATTTACATAGTCTCTCTACATACATGTAGCCCATACAACTCTCTTTCCAACTTCTTAAATTTTTGTTACTCTCAGTGAACTTCTACACTCATCTATCACAAGACCTCTTCTCAACTTCAACTTCTACTATTAGTAAGCACCTTTTTGTTATTTCAATTGCATGCAACCTATAGACCTCATTCATTCTTTCTCTTGGTTGAATTGTGCCTATTTTCACTTCCCTTATGCATTTCCTCTCCCACATTTGGCCTTTTGTATGTTTTAGCAACCTACTTATGGCTTCCTTTCCACATAGTTAGTTTTTTGACTTGTTATGCTTCTCCCACATGGCTTCACACTCTCCTCTTAAGCATTCTCTCATAGCTAAACCCTTCCATCATTTGCATAAATCTTGCTTGCATTTCGAAGAACATAGCCTCTCATAAAGTCTCACTTGGATTTCTAGAATCTTCTCTTCTTGCCATTTATTATTCTCTCAATATCTAGTGCTTGAATATGCACCTACCCCTTGGACACTAAAATACCTACCATTAGTAATGGTTTTTCCTCCTATAAATTTTGAAACCCCATTAATCTCTTCCTCGAATCTATGTCTACACATTAAACACTCAATAAAGTGGTCAATGGTAGTTGAATGAAGTAGTCCAATAAATTCAATTACCATATGGAGTTCAAATTGGTCCCTTTAGTAATAAGAATGTGCTCCATTTCTAATGTATTATGTTCCATCAACCATGGCACCTACCAAGTTGCCCTAGTCATTAAGTGTCAACCTTTGTGAATGAAGGCATGAACATTATTGCCAAAATGAGTCCCTTCAAACATTTTTTTCCACTCATGACATTAAAATTGCCTCCCTTATACTATCACAACTTCTTGAGCTCTTCTACAACCCCATCATACACTCTAGTAATTAGTAACTAGCTTGTCAACCACCTACACACTTAGCAACTAATAACTAACTTTTGTAGCATCAATGGACTCCTTCTACAACTTCCTTAACACTTCTTGTAATCTCTCTTAATATGGTCACCACTATCTAACCCCATTAACAACCACACATGCACTTAATTAGTGCCAAATCAAAACCTTTTTCTCATCCTAATGGGCTCCTAACTCCGCCATGAAAACACTACCCAAAGTGAGCACATTTTATTTGCTACAAGTGCACAACATCATGGTATTAAAAATCTCCTAGCTATTGCAAGTAACTTTGTTTCAATATCATGGTTCTCTTTGTTGTTGCAAGTGAATTAGAACAAAAATTCTTTATTGTTGAAGTCCCTTTGCTAGTGATTTTAAGTGGCCACATAGTTGTTGCAAGTACATTATGCACTATGACAACACATCCCTAGTGGCTACAAGTCAAGACAAACCAAAATGACAAATTCTAAGCCTCTACCCTCACCAAATTTGAATCCTAGGATGCCTTGCACCACCCATCAAAATAAAAAAATCTTTGACAGTTTTTTTCTTTTTCTCAAATAGGTTGTTAAATTTATTTTGTGGCTCAATTTAGTGTGTTTTTCAAATGTTTATGTTTTATCATTTGTGAACCATGAACAATGAATGATAAGTGAATTGAATGGAAATTCTATACATATTCAGTGAATTATATCAAAGGTTGTAATCAATTGTGTTACATACTATTTATTGTGTTAGTGTGGTATTTAAGAAATTAACATTGAGTGGTAATTTATAGCTTGTGGCCTCTCCTACATTGCATATTTTATCACAAATATGGGAAAAAAATATTTGAGATTGTTTGTATTATACATAGGGAGGATTAATATGTATATGAATTGAGTATTTATTAGAATAAATTTATAATTTTGGTTTCATTTTTCAACAGGGTAGGGCATTTATGATCAACAAGACTTGATCTTGAATAGACTATTTATGAACCATTCAACTTCACCTATATATTAAAGACTATATAAAGTATTTTTTTAATTTTTAAACTCAGTTAATTAATGATTAAAAATAAAACCATGCCACATTGTTAACACTGTAAAGTACAAGTCTAGTCAATAAGGTGGGTGTAAGCCAAGATCTAAAAGGACCTGCTGAGGATGCAAGTCATTCAAAGGAACAATTCAATTAAATGGAAAAGAACAAAGATGATATTTAAAACATATGATAAAAAGAACATTGAAGAACAAGACAGGTGCAAAGAAGAACAAAGGTACAAACTATTTTGTATGATTTTTATTGCACACATAAACAAGAGTGAGCTGATGTCACCCTTTTTCAATATATTATATAGGGGAGGTGATAGGTCCATATTTTGGAGGTAAATGCAGGAAGATAGAGGATTACATTCGACCTCCTTGCATCAATTTATTTAGATTAAATGCCATCAAGTTATAAAGTTATTATAATGATCAGTATTTGAGTTGAATCCTAGAGTCATATACAACGTCAACCTTCCAATTAAAAGTTATAAGTTTTGTAGTACACATCCATTCTCTTCCAGATAGCTGGAAACGAAGAGTAATATTGCCCTTGGGAGGTGACATTACTATGTCCCACACACCCCCATAACTCCTCCACATTACTTTCTAATCAGATGTTTTCTCCTGCCAGTACACCCTAACTTGTAAGCATTCTATAAAATATATAGGAATTTCAAAGGAGAAATTGCATGTAATACATGATTTTATTTTGTATACCTTAGAATGTTCAACACATACTACATCTCTTTCACCTCCTTGGTGCAACATCACTAAAGATAGATAATAGGGGTAATTGTTGCTTTTGTTAATCTTGAACCATATGTTGTGGCCTGGATAGATGTAAGCTACTTTGACATATACACAGTCACCATTAACATTAGCTAGTAATACCTGAGAATATAGCTGCTAGTTTAATGTTAAACATATAGTCTTACTGTTTGTACTCAATTTCAACAACACCAAAAGCCCTGAGTAGCTCATATTTACCCTGCCTGGCCATAGTCGCGAAAGCATGAGGACTCTTAAAGATACAAAACTCTTAAACATTTGTGCATGTTATCTAGATGTTCTACATTAATTTCGAATACCGGTTCAAAGTTTTTTGGGAGAAGCTAAATTCCTTTCAATTTCTCAAGTTTCTACAAATAAGAAGTTCAAGATTACAATTTAATAATAATATGCTACACAGGGATATGACAATATGATCTGATATGAAACAATACCAACCTGGCATCCGATTTAAGAGGAGGAATTAGAGACTGGGAATCACTGCAATAGTCCAAAATGCTTTGCCAAAAATCCTGTTCGGTAAATGAAAAAAATAAATCAAATAAAAAAAAAAATTCATGAAGGCGGGCTAAGAAAAATAGAAAAATATAGATTTGAACGTGGGAATATTTGAAAGTTAGTCGTCTATGATGTTGAGCGGTTAGTGAAGTCTGTGGTTAAAACTGGTGGAGGGATGGATGAAGGAATGGAAGAGGATGAGGGGGAGCTAGCGAGGGCCACTTCCACGTCAGCATTGACTCAATGTTGACCATGGAAGTGGATGACATTTAAGTAGAGTCATTTTCCCTAGGCTAGATATTGCCCAAGCAGTGGGAGTTTTGAGCAGATTTATGTCTAACCCTAGTAGACAACATTGGAATTATGCGAAGAGGGTGCTTAAAATATCTTGCAGGTACCCCTAATTATTGTTTGGTTTATTCTGGTACTTATAACGCTAATAAATCTTTGGACATACAGGATTTTGTTGATGTAGAATGGACAAATTGAGCTGAAGAAGATAGACACTCAAGAAAATGTTGCATATTCATTGACCAAGCCTCTGAGTACAAAGAAGTTCATGTGGTGCAAAGAGGCCATGGGCCTTGTTTCTAGTGCCTGAATATTTCATTTGATTTCCTATGGGTTGCTTTACAAGGTATAATGTCAAGTGAGAGAACTCTGATACCAAATGCTAGAAACGAAAGGCACTACACAATGGAAATCTGATTCAAATATAATTTCTGCAATCTTTAACTGTGTATTATCAATGGAGATTGTAACATGCAATATAAACTATGCAACACAAAAACATAAAAAATAGAAAACTGAACACACAACACAGTGTTTACGTGGAGAAAACCCCTGCAGGTAAAAAAACTCCTCCAGGAAAGAGGCACAAGCTTGTATTAATCTAAAATAGATTGTACAATACAACAACTCAACAACTCTCTCCACCAGTCTTCAACTTGACAGCATTCAGGTAGCACCTGAGTACCTAAAATCTGCATTGTAGCAACAAATACAATGGCAAATATTTATAGAAGAGATTTTCCTCCATTCTAGGCATCCACTTCCTCTCTCCTCCAATAACCCCACATGCAAGCATTAAATGTCGTCATACATGCAACCACCAAGTGCAATAACTTACCCATGCAAGGTTGGGCGCCCAGGTGGTGCAGGAGCACCTTGACTTCCATAGGAGTTTGATTAAAATGATTCAATATTGTATTGAGGTCCATCAAGTCATGTTCATGTGTCTAGGTTATGAGGAGGACAATATTTAATGTTCTGTGTCAAATTTGGAAAGAATGTAATAGTTGTCATACAAAATGGAAAATTCCTAAAAATGTAAAATGATGCAAACTTGGAAGGTGGAGAGTCTTGTGGGTCTTGGTTCATTCCAAGACAGTGGAAACTGAAAAGACATGAGTGTATGCCTTTAAATAGGCCTTGTAATCTCCATAGACCTCAAAGGTGGTTGAATGTATGAATTGGAATGATAAAATAACACTGTTTTCTGTGTATTCTACAGAAATTTACTATCTCCTTGCTGTGTACGGCCCTGTACAGACATGCATGGGTGTCTTGTTGGTTGTAAGTGAGAATATATTCAATCACCTTCCACTTGTATTTTATTTCATGCATTTTGGTGTTGATTTGTGGTAGATATTGGGAATTTGGTTAAAACAGTCCAAACCCTGTCTTAGGGTAAGCAGTGGCATGAAATCTTGTGTTTCTTCATTGTTTTATCCTTTGCATGTTGTAAATACTTGATGGAATGATGGTAGTAGTATTACCTTTCAAACTCCTGAGGTCTCCGACCAAATGTCTAAGGTGGATGTAAAGAAAATCATGGTTTTATGACTGATTTTCTGTTAACAGTCTGTCAAAAAGAGAGTTTGAAGGACAGTTAAGAGGTATAGGTGTAGTGTGGTTGAAAATACTAATGGGAATGGAATTTTGATGGATGTTTAAGCTTTAACAGACCTAGTTTGATGTATTCCAAGTGTTATTTGGGAGAGTTTAAAGTCAGAGGTTGTAGAACCAATAAGCCTTGTGTGAATGCAAGCCTAATAGGCCTATTTAACACTGTTGCAGTCCATTTTTGGACAGTCCTTTCCAAAATAACATATATTGGTTCTTGGATATGTTTTAAAGCTCAGTAATGGGTACTTGAAAGTGCCTTGACAGTCTTGAAAGGAGGCCTCCACCGAAAGTTATGAGGGACTGTCTTTCAAAACTAGGCTACAAGATGTTATGACAATCAACGAAGGAATTGTTGCATGCATGTTGGACAGTCCTTGGTAATTGTTGTTTTGAGTGAGTTAAGGGATGTGAAGGCATGGTGAAACCTTGTGAAGTCAGGTTTGGACCTAAGAAGTTAAAAAAACAAAGATGTGCTATGTAGAGGCCTTGGTTTATGATAAGATTGTGAGATTGAAGCACCTTGTAATGAATTTTGCCTTGATATGAAGTTTTTGTTCTTTTCCTCTGCATCAGACTGGTATCAGAGCTAGCAAAAGCTCTGGGAGGAGATGTTGTATTTGTTCCTATCACTGAGAAGGTAGGTGAAGAACTGAAGGAAAGATTATGTTGGTGACCATTGTTTTGTTGCTAAGTTGTTTGGTTGCAGGTGCTTATCCATCTAGCTGTAGAAGGATGTTTTCTGAGGTTGTGTGTGTGGGAAGACAAGAGAAGGTCTATCATGACCATTCTCTAATGAAGATTAGGCTGGATAAGGGTGCAGAGAGAAGCCACTAAGGAGAGAGTGGTAGGATGCATCACCAGAATCTGCTGTTGGGTGAGATGGATGGTTTGGTGGGTTGGTGTTGTGAAGCAGTGAGAGAGATGGATACCTGACTGAAGAAGCACTTGATGTTGCAGCCTGAAGAGTACTCCACTGATGGGAGTAGAGGGAGCCTGAAGATGCTCTAAGATGATGGTAATTCAAATTTGTTGGTTGGTTGGTCACCTTTCTATGAATGAGAAGATTTGAAGCCTGAAGCTGAGAAGATTGAAGCTAAAGATAGAGGAAAAAGACTTTGATGCTGATACATTTCCAAGGGACTTGGAAATCTTTGTTGGTTAGTTGTATGGTGCAGGAGCACCTTGACTTCCATGGGAGTTTGATTAAAATGATTCAATATTGTATTGAGGTCCATCAAGTCATGTTCATGTGTCTAGGTTATGAGGAGGACAATATTTAATGTTCTGTGTCAAATTTGGAAAGAATGTAATAGTTGTCATACAAAATGGAAAATTCCTAAAAATGTAAAATGATGCAAACTTGGAAGGTGAAGAGTCTTGTGGCTCTTGGTTCGTTCCAAGACAGTGGAAACTAAAAAGACATGAGTGTATGCCTTTAAATAGGCCTTGTAATCTTCATAGACCTCGGAGGTGGTTGAATGTATGAATTGGAATGATAAAATAACACTGTTTTCTGTGTATTCTACAGAAATTTACTGTCTCCTTGTTGTGTACGGCCCTGTACGGACATGCATGGGTGTCTTGTTGGTTGTAAGTGAGAATATATTCAATCACCTTCCACTTGTATTTTATTTCATGCATTTTGGTGTTGATTTGTGGTAGATATTGGGAATTTGGTTAAAACAGTCCAAACCCTGTCTTAGGGTAAGCAGTGGCATGAAATCTTGTGTTTCTTCATTGTTTTATCCTTTGCATGTTGTAAATCCTTGATGGAAATGATGGTAGTAGTATTACCTTTCAAACTCCTGAGGTCTCTGACCAAATGTCTAAGGTGGATGTAAAGAAAATCATGGTTTTATGACTGATTTTCTGTTAACAGTCTATCAAAAAGAGAGTTTGAAGGACAGTTAAGAGGTATAGGTGTAGTGTGGTTGAAAATACTGATGGGAATGGACTTTTGATGGATGTTTAAGCTTTAACAGACCTAGTTTGATGTATTCCAAGTGTTATTTGGGAGAGTTTGAAGTCAGAGGTTGTAGAACCAATAAGCCTTGTGTGTATGCAAGCCTAATAGGCCTATTTAACACTGTTGCAGTCCATTTTTGGACAGTCCTTTCCAAAATAAAATATATTGGTTCTTGGATATGTTTTAAAGCTCAGTAATGGGTACTTGAAAGTGCCTTGATAGTCTTGAAAGGAGGCCTCCACCGAAAGTTATGAGGGACTGTCTTTCAAAACTAGGCTACAAGATGTTATGACAGTCAACGAAGGAATTGTTAAATGCATGTTGGACAGTCCTTGGTAATTGTTGTTTTGAGTGAGTTAAGGGATGTGAAGGCATGGTGAAACCTTGTGAAGTCAGGTTTGGACCTGAGAAGTTAAAAAAACAAAGATGTGCTATGTAGAGGCCTTGGTTTATGATAAGATTGTGAGATTGAAGCACCTTGTAATAAATTTTGCCTTGATATGAAGTTTTTGTTCTTTTCCTCTGCATCAGATTGGTATCAAAGCTAGCAAAAGATCTAGGAGGAGATGTTGTATTTGTTCCTGTCACTGAGAAGGCAGGTGAAGAACTGAAGGAAAGATTATGTTGGTGACCATTGTTTTGTTGCTAAGTTGTTTGGTTGCAGGTGCTTATCCATCTAGCTGCAGAAGGATGTTTTTTGAGGTTGTGTGTGTGGGCAGACAAGAGAAGGTCTATCATGACCATTCTCCAATGGAGATTAGGCTGGATAAGAGTGCAGAGAGAAGCCACTAAGGAGAGAGTGGTAGGATGCATCACCAGAATATGCTGTTGGGTGAGATGGATGGTTTGGTGGGTTGGTGTTGTGAAGCAGTGAGAGAGATGGATACCTGACTGAAGAAGCACTTGATGTTGCAGCCTGAAGAGTACTCCACTGATGGGAGTAGAGGGAGCCTGAAGATGCTCTAAGATGATGGAAGTTCATATTTGTTGGTTGGTTGGTCACCTTTCTATGAATGAGAAGATTTGAAGCCTGAAGTTGAGAAGATTGAAGCTAAAGATAGAGGAAAAATACTTTGTTGCTGATACATTTCCAAGGGACTTGGAAATCTTTGTTGGTTGGTTGTATGGTGCAGGAGCACCTTGACTTCCATAGGAGTTTGATTAAAATGATTCAATATTGTATTGAGGTCCATCAAGTCATGTTCATGTGTCTAGGTTATGAGGAGGACAATATTTAATGTTCTGTGTCAAATTTGGAAAGAATGTAATAGTTGTCATACAAAATGGAAAATTCCTAAAAATGTAAAATGATGCAAACTTGGAAGGTGAAGAGTCTTGTGGTTCTTGGTTCATTCCAAGACAGTGGAAACTAAAAAGACATGAGTGTATGCCTTTAAATAGGCCTTGTAATCTTCATAGACCTCGGAGGTGGTTGAATGTATGAATTGGAATGATAAAATAACACTGTTTTCTGTGTATTCTACAGAAATTTACTGTCTCCTTGCTGTGTACGACCCTCTATGGACATGCATGGGTGTCTTGTTGGTTGTAAGTGAGAATATATTCAATCACCTTCCACTTTTATTTTATTTCATGCATTTTGGTGTTGATTTATGGTAGATATTGGGAATTTGGTTAAAACAGTCCAAACCCTATCTTAGGGTAAGTAGTGGCATGAAATCTTGTGTTTCTTCATTGTTTTATCCTTTGCATGTTGTAAATCCTTGATGGAAATGATGGTAGTAGTATTACCTTTCAAACTCCTAAGGTCTTTGACCAAATGTCTAAGGTGGATGTAAAGAAAATCATGGTTTTATGACTGATTTTCTGTTAACAGTCTGTTAAAAATAGAGTTTGAAGGACAGTTAAGAGGTATAGGTGTAGTGTGATTGAAAATACTGATGGGAATGGACTTTTGATGGATGTTTAAGCTTTAACAGACCTAGTTTGATGTATTCCAAGTGTTATTTGGGAGAGTTTGAAGTCAGAGGTTGTAGAACCAATAAGCCTTGTGTGTATGCAAGCCTAATAGGCCTATTTAACACTGTTGCAGTCCATTTTTGGACAGTCCTTTCCAAAATAACATATATTGGTTCTTGGATATGTTTTAAAGCTCAGTAATGGGTACTTGAAAGTGCCTTGACAGTCTTGAAAGGAGGCCTTCACCAAAAGTTATGAGGGACTATCTTTCAAAACTAGGCTACAAGATGTTATGACAGTCAACGAAGGAATTATTGCATGCATGTTGGACAGTCCTTGGTAATTGTTTTTTTGAGTGAGTTAAGGGATGTGAAGGCATGGTGAAACCTTGTGAAGTCAGGTTTGGACCTGAGAAGTTAAAAAAGCAAAGATGTGCTATGTAGAGGCCTTGGTTTATAATAAGATTGTGAGATTGAAGCACCTTGTAATGAATTTTGCCTTGATATGAAGTTTTTGTTCTTTTCCTCTGCATCACCAGGTCCAAGAATAACATGTAAAAGCATCTTATGACACATCATAATTGTCATAGATACCACCAACAATAAATCTTCCCAATATGGGTGTCTGGGTCTAATAATAGCAACCAAAACTAATAATGGGTGTCATATGCATCATACATGCATGGAATCTTATGACAACTTGCAACTGCCATAAATCCACTGACACCGCATTATGACAAGTTGTCATACATGCCAAAAATAGCAGATTCCTCAAGGGGAATGCCTACCCTCATTTACCTTTGAGTTTTACATTTGCCAATTGTAAATATCACTCCAGAACTTCTGTCGGTAACTCTGAAATTATCAAGGTCAATGAGACTACCTCATTCCCTTATGGGTAATTAAAAATTACAAATAATAAATGGGATAAATTCAATATTGGAATTTTACATCGTTAATAGTACCTTATTCCAACAAATAGTCCAAGTCCCTTAACATTACCCAACTTGATAGATTATCCAATCCTTGAATCCTCCAAGCCAAATCCAACTACCCCAAGTTTATCCTTGGAACCTTAGAATACTACTAGGTTCCAAAACCAATCACCTAAGACTCTAACCATATCAATCAAAGTCCCTAAATATAATCCTTTGTCTATCCTTTGGATTCATCATCCCACCTTCCCAATCAAATTGAATCATCCAAACCATCCAACTTTGATCATTCAAAAGGCCAAATCCTTTAATCATCCTTGGGGTTCATTATCCTCTAATCCAAATTGACCTAATCATAAATAAAAAAAACCCATCCTAGTAGTTTTCCAAAGGGCTTCACTTTTGGAGACCTTGATCCAAATATAAGATCCATTATCCACAGATCATCCTTAGCCAGCTAATCCAAAACTCCAAATCAAATCCAACATCTAAATCAACTAAACAAGCCCAAAACCCAAGGCCTAACCCAAAAATAAGCATCATGGACTGGTTTGATAAGTTCATTGAGCAAGCTAGAACCCCACTTGTAAATGATGATGATGATAGTCTTGTTGATCAAGAAGAGTATGATCCCTTTGAACACGATGATGAAAGTCTTGTGGAACCAGATGAATATCACAATGATGATAGTCTTTATGATGAAACCCTTGACAACATCATTATGAGGAAGCTTGCCCTCAGATTTAAATGTTCAACCATGAACAACCAAGATACCTTAAACCAAGAACATGTTATTACTAGCTACCCCATGAACCAAAATCAAATGTCCATAAGTCATCCTCACACTAACCTTGGCAAAAAAACACCATTCTAGGACAAGATCTGACAAAAAAATTATGTCTGAATACCAAAACCTCCAAAATCAAATCAAAGCCTCATCCTCCTATGTAAGTCCTTCATCATCAAAGACTTCACAAAACCATAAATAGTATAATCAACAATCCTATCAATCATATAATCCTATCCCACCCAAACAATCTATGTAGAATTTTATCCAAGGAATACTAGTGAAGGTTCACAATCAATCAAAACAGGTCAAATTTAAGGAGTCTTGCAATGCCTCTAATCCCATGCCATCATTCTCTGACAAACACTTGCATGTTGTTGGTAATAAGTTCATAGAGCCAAGGCCTACCCGAGTTGTCCAAGAGTTGCCTAGTACAATGCCCATCCAAAATCAAACATCATCATGCACTCCAATTCCTATGAAGCTTATCCAAGAGCCTTATAAATCCATCCAAAGTCAAACACAATCATGTCAACATATTGTTGTCAACCACTCACAGCCTATCAAGCCTATCCAAGAAACCTCTATCCTCATCCAAACTCAAGAGCTATGTCAAACTCTGAAGCATTATCAAACGTGCATCCCACCAAATATAGATCAAACTATCCAAGCCACTCTCATCTATGATCAAGATCCTATTTATAATCCAAAGAACCAAAGTGATCCCCTCATTTAACTTTACACCATCCATGATCAAGAGATCAGAACTCATCCCATCCATAATCTTGCAACCATCCATGCTCAAGAAATCCAAACTAATTTTATCTATTTTCCAACCAATCCTATCTAATATACAACTAATCCTATCCACCATCCCACAATTCCCTATTCCCATGAAGATATCGTTGTCCCCATTGAACACATAGACAAGCAAAATGATCATAATGAGCATATCGGTAACCAAGTTGTAGACGATGTTGATCACATCAAACACGAGGACAAGAAAGTCACAAGTGATCACATTGAGCCTATAATTGACCAAACCATTGCCATTGTGAATGAGGAGAAAGCACAAACATATTATCAAGTTGGTCTAACCACCTTCATCAAATCTAGTCTCCTTGCAAATGAGTAAATTGCAAGTTCTAATGGTTCCTAACGATACACAAATGGATTCACATAATGTTTCCACAAACAACAAATATTGTATCACCAACAAAATATGTCAAATCATGGGCTATAGAGTAAAGGGAATGAGCCTTCGTGAACAAGGAATCCTATAACCTATACCAGCGTATGCAAACCATGGCTATTAAGGCATTGGCTACAAACCTCCTAACAAGCAATCTAATGATGTTAGTGATACTTTGAGCAATGTAGGGTCAACTTCATCCAATACAAACATCAAAATAGAGGCCAAATTCATAGACCCTTCAATAATCCTACCACCCTTAGTCCTTTCATAGCCACCTCCATCCATACCATCAACCTCCATCGCCCACATACTAAACCCATTAATTGGGACCAACAACTTTACACCCCATACAAGGCAAAAAATTACAATGGATCTAGAATCAAAATGATGCAAAGGATAAAAATCAAGCACCAAATAAAAAACAAGTACAATATCAAAGTCAAGAAAAAAATCAAAATACACCCAAAGAACATATGCCCACAAATCAAAGAAATAGAAACAAAGTGATACATATTCTAAAGCAAATTGAAGTGATAAATTTTATCACAACAAAATGTCAAAAAGAATCAATCAATTAAAAGCCACACTTGGAATACAATAGGTGTACGCCACCTTCACAATTATTATTGATCTTAGCATGCAAAGCTTCACGATCCAATAAGATTGTTGGCCTTGATTCTAACCCCAAATCTAAATTTGTATCTCTAAAATATAATGCTAACTTCAAATCCAAAAATCCCACATCCCAATTAAAACCCATAAAACTTATGTCCAAATCTCAGTCCAAATACCCAAATCTGAAATCCAAATCCAAACACCTTAACCCAACATCCAAAAACCCAAAACCCCAAATCCATCATATCTTGGCTGCAACACTTTATCATAAGGGTTGTGATGGCATGCTATTAAGATATTCACATTCAAATAAAGCCAACCCAGCTATCAAAGAGCATCACAACACCTGTAGATCGTACATCAGTGGAATGATTCTAGCATTTAGCAATTACATAAGGCAGGATACTATTTGTACATCATGATAGTTCAACTTCCAGATCAACCACATTAGGTGGGCAGGCACTTGATTCTTGAAGTAGCAAAAGTCAAAAAATCTAAAAAAATCAAAAAATTAGAAAATAAAAAAATCAAGAGTAAAAGAAAAATTATGTCTAATGGTGAAACCCATTCTCATGGTGCCTTGGACAAGTACCATGATGAAACCCATTCGTAGGAGTCATGCTTTTAAATTAGCTATCTATGTTAATTATGCACTTGGGGACAACTTATTTCCATTAAATAATCCCCATCCCTTCCATCCATACCATCCTATCCCACCCATCCATCACATTTGTATACCCATTCCATTATACCCATCCATCCTCCCTACATTTGATCTTGTTAAGGATAGGGGCAAGATTCTAAAACATGCTTTGGACACTTCTTGGCATTTTCCATTTTTTGTAGCAAATCCTACAATCTATTCACATTGTAGCACAACATCATGAGAGACATATATGGAGTGGGGGAATGTTATCCTTATGCGACATAGTCCTTGAAGATCACATCCCAAATCCCCCCATCAAGCCATTCTTCATACCTCCCATATCAAATCCTTCTTTACAACCATTGACCATTTCATCCTTTATTAGACATCCTTTCATCATCCCATCACTAATCCTTCTATCCATGCAATTTTACCTTCATCCTTGTCCCTTGACTTGGTTTTCCCTACTATTGGTTACATCGTTCAAATAGCCTCAAAATTCAACCAAATCCAGCCATACAATCCAGCACCCATCCAAAAGCTTCCATAAGCTTCATCCTCAGTCCTATTGAAACCCAAATCTTGTTTACTTTCATATCAAACTATCATCCTTGGGATATATCATTCCTAATCCTCACATTGTTTTCAAGATATATCATTCCCACATCAACAATGTTATCATCATCAAATCAATCAAACTTTGGCTTTCATCTTGACCACGAGCATGATCGTAAACTCACCTATCATTCCAAGTGAAATCCATAAAATTATGCAAAGCAATAACATAAAGATAAACAATGCATATATACCTTCAAACTTTGCACAAAAATGGACCTTTGATAAGATGGAATGGAGTGCACCCAAGCTCCATTGATTTGTCCTATGGATGATTTGTGGGTTGCTCACACAACCAACATAACCAGAAATGATATGAGATAAAGGAAAAATGAGAGATGTGAACGTGCATATGAAATTTGATGAGAGAGTGTGAAGGTTTGAAATGAAAATGAAAGTTTAATTTATAAAAGGAGAGGGAATAAAGTGAATGGATAGGATTAGAAGGGTGAGGGATGAGGTGGATGGCTAGGATTTAAAGCCAAATTTAGTGCTCATGATGCACCATAAATGAGGATGACAGGTGACTAAAATACGGATGGGAGTGGGAATAAATAGGATTTTTAAATTGATTTTGGAGAAGAAGTGCTTATGACACACATTTAAGGAGGTTAAAAATAGGGAAGTGAGTGGGAATAAATAATTTAAATAATAGAATTATTTAAATTATGAGAGACAAGTGGCATGTGAGAGCTAATTTAAATAAATATTTTATTTATTTAAATTAGTTAGAGGAATATGGGAATTAAATAAATAGAATTTATTTAATTTGACTCTGGGGGATAAATTAATTAAATAAATATAATTTATTTAACTAATTGGAAGGGGTCATGAAAGGGGACCTAGGACAAGGTATCGCTAAGTGTTGCAAGAGGATGCAAGAGGATGTCAAAAGGCAATGTCGTAAGACATGGTCAAATTTAGGTGTCTACACCAGTGGCTCCCTCGAAACCTTCACATTTCCTCACTTACCAATCTCCTAAATCTTGCATCCATCCCATCCCCTATTTAATCTATCCCTCAATCATTTTGTCCAACCATCCCTTCATCCTTGTCCTTGGACTTAATTTTCCCTTGTCATTAGGTTGCATTGTTTAGATAACAATCACATCTAGCAAAACAGACAAAATACTACCCAAAATCCATCCTCCAAATGCAAGCAATCTATATCCATAAGCACCCAACAAAAATAAAACAATTCAAACTAATCTTGCCAAGCAATCTAGAAAATCATCCAAAATTATCCATGATTTTTATTCCTAGCCTTGCTACAAACCTTGTTCATATCTAAACAAATCATCACCATCAAGATATATCATTCCCAATCCTTGCATTATTCTTGGGATATATCGTTCCCACATCAACAATGCTATCATCATCATCAATCAATCAATCTTTGGTTTTTAGCTTGATTAGGGGCAAAATCTTGTTTGTCTTTGTATTGTTTGTGCATGCTTGCTTATGTGTTTTAATGTTTTGGTTTACTTCTATCATGGTCCTTACAAAATATTTCCATAATGACGTCATGGTTTTTCATATCATGGTGCTATACGACATATGCTTGCTAGCAACATTTTCTTTTGGGTCGGTCCTTTATGCATAAAACACTACGTTGCCTTGATCTTCATATCTTGGTGCATCCTATTTTATGCTACAACAAAAGAGTTTCTCAACACATTTGGAATCTCCTCAATTATTCCCATGTACTTGCATTCACCAATGTTCATTCCCATAATAAATCATTGCATCAAAAATATCTCCAATCACCAATTATCCTTCACTCATTTCAATCAATCACCTCGAATAACCAATTAACCATGTCCAAACCAAACTATCAATCCATTCTAAAATCCATATCCCAATGCTTGGGGCATAGCTAATCCATTTCATTATTCCTGTCATCATACCCTCACCTTTCACATATTCATCCCTTAATCACTAACATTCACCTTCCATCTCCTAATTTGCATATGTTTTGCATCTAACTATCTTAACACGTATCTTCTTTCATTCATACCTAATATCTTTGTCATCCCTCTATTTTATCCATTTTGAGAGCACACACATGTACTTCAAACCCACTTGTCCTCTCAAGGGAGCATCCCTTATCCATTTACTAACTCCATTTTTCTTCAGCCGACTGGGGCATCTTGCCCCCCTTTCATCTAATCGAATGCCTATATTTTTTTCATTGAAACGATACCACTTCTTTTAGTCATGACGTCATTTCAAAGAGGTACAAAATGCAAACACCTAAAATTCACCACTACATCCTAATCTAATTCCTGCCATTAGTCCCCTGTCCATTCCCACACTAATTAATTAAATTATTTAATTAATTAGGTTATCCTTTCATTGTTAGCTAATTAAATAAATTTAATTAGACTATCCTAATATTAGTTAATTAAATAAATCAGTTTATTTAATTAACTAAGCTAATGTTCTTCATCCTCTTTATCATTTAAAATAAAAATATTTATCCTCCATCAAATCCAAAAATCCACATCATCATTTCCTCTAATTAAAAATTCCTTCAATCCAAATGCAAATTCACTTTGCATATTAGCTATCCATTAAACCTACTTAAACCTAGCCATCCATTTCTAACTACCAATTCTTAAATAACAATTTTAAATTATACTTCATCAATCCAAAATGAAATTAATCTTTGATCCTAGCCATCAATCTAATCCACCCAATCCTAGCTATTCAAACTTCAACTATCTTAGATCCAAACTCAAATCAACTTTCAATCCTAGCCATTCACTTAATCAATGTAATCTCTGTTGCAAAGACAGTTTCTATTGCACCAAAAGATCAACCTATTAATGTCTGATACAACTGCCAGACTTAATGAATCCATGAGAGGTGTTTAAGCCTTATCACGAACCCAAGCATTGTGTTGCACAACACAAGGAGACCAAGGGCGCACACCTTGCAACAATCCCCCCCAGCGCAAGTGAGGGGTTCGAACCCGTGACCCAGGCTCTGATACCAATTGTTGTAAAGACGGTTGCTGTTGCACCAAAAGATCGACTTGTTAATGCCCGATACAACCGCCAAACTTAATGAATCCACGGGAGGTGGTTAAGCCTTGTCATGAACCCAAGTGATGCGCTGCACAACACAAGGAGACCAAGGGCACATACCTTGCAACAATATCCACCCTCCATTCCCACACACATGATTCTCATACATGTGTGGGAGTTTTAAATCTCCACCTTTCATTCAATTCAAGGCAATCTCAGCCATTCATCTCTCTCAATCCATATGTTCTCTACTTGCACCTCTCGCAAATTGTCATTTATAAGATTCTCATTGCGCCATGCAAGCTAATCATTTTCTACCATTCAATCTAAGATCAAATCCTAGCCCTCCATCTCTCTCTCATCTCAAATCTATAAATTGAAGCCATCCCCCAGCATTTCCACATCGACTAATTTACATGCATATCATGTTACATTGGAGATCTAAAGAGCAACTCAACATTCCACATTATAACATCAACACACCATCACTTGAAGCAATCACCCGCATCCAAGGAAAGGTAAAATTTTTTATTTAGTTTTGCATTACTTTTGTCTTTCTTTCCTTTCATGCTTCATTCTGAAGTAGAGGTAGACAATTAGCTTATAATTGCACAAGTAGTTCATTTTACACATCTTCATTTTGGTCGCAAAAAAAAAGGTTAAAAAGGAAAGCAATTTTTTTAGAAATATCACTTTTCTTTACTTTTAGATTATTCTAGTTTAGATTTATTTTTAGTTTAGTCTTTTAAAATTTAATAGTTTAGTTTTTTAAATTTTAATAGTTTCGTTTTTTAAATTTAATAGTTTAATTTAAAGCCTAGGGTAAGCTTGCTTATATTGATGTTGTCAAGGGTTCATTGAGCAACAAGAACCCCACTTAGATCTCTTTCCAAAACTCCAAATAGAAAAGTCTTCTCAACATTCAACCATTTAACTCTAAGGTCAAACACAACATTAATAAATCAATAAACAAGCAAGGATGTAGGCCTCTCAACTAATGTCCTTACCCAATTCCTCTGCAATTCTACCAAAGTTGTTTCCATTGTCCCCATTCTTTTGGTTTCATTCCTCATTCCTTTGATTCTCATTTTAGTTTTGACACCCTCGATTTCCCCTGACCTCTTGCTCTAAGTTGTCTATTCTAGCTTCTTGTTTCGTCGGGAGGTTGAGGACTTGGTCCAACCTCTCATTCTGCTCATTGCTCAATCCACTACAGTTTATGTTTCTTGTATCCATTACGATTGGTTAGGGTCAACATGCATCTAGATTTGCATCTTAGCATAGTAGACAAAAGACCTAGTGTTAAACCTAGAGATCTGATACCAAATGTAAAGTACGCATCCCATAAACTATAACACAAAATTAAATAAATTCTCAAATTCACATTAATATAAAATGGAAAGACACATCTGCAATATATGTATAAATGTCAATTTACATCTAACGAGTATAAGTGCCTAATCCAGGTGTTAGCAGAAGAAACATGATATACAAAATGATGTACAACTCTGGCTCTGATGCCATAAAGTCAACTCTATACAATAATGTTGTAAAAATACAAGAATTATACAAGTAATGATAAATGAATATAGTTGTTGTCACCAGCTGCTACTAACCCATGTGATCATCCACAAGCTGAGAGACGAGAACAGGGCTTAGGCACTTTCTCGCCCAACCATAAAGCTTACGCTTCCCCAGAATTCTTCCTAACATGAAGAATACCCGACCCTGCGTGAAATGCCTAGCAACCTGGAAATAATAGGCAAGATGAAAACCTAGTGTAATTTGATATATCTACATGCATTTCTATCATGAACATGCAATGTCCTTCTAGTAGGATATGGCATAGAAACATAACAATATAAACTAGGAAAACATTCATTTGTTTCAATGAAAACACAACTTTGGCCAAAGCACTTATGAATATACCAGCAAATCCTGAAAAGAGGATCAACCTTCTCTGTTAGCCCATATTTGGCACCCTTTCCCGGAAGGTAAACCCATCACACTCATAGAAAAATAAACTAATTTCTTTACAAAGACAATTCATGGTAACACATGCATTTGCCCAATAAACAATTACTATTTCTTTTCTTGTAAAAGTTAACGTGAATTACATATTATACTTAAGAAAGACTAATTCAATGATTTCATGCTCATAAGTAAGATTTGATTCACAATACAGACATGATGGAATTTGAGATAAATAATTGATAAAATAATCTTTACATTCAGTTTCAAGTTCATATATTGTTGAGATAAAATAAAACACAACAGAGATGCCAAACATTTAACAATTTCATGATCTATATTTTAATCAATAGATATAACCTCTGTAATTTGAAAAATAAAGTGCATTTACAATTGGCATATACCTCTATTTATTGCCAAACAAAGTGCAGCTACAAAAGAGATTTTTACACACACATACAATATATATATATATAATGAAATAATAACCTTTTTAGACAATGTATTCAATTCTGGAAACCATTGTTGCATTCTAAAAATCAGAACAATAGAGATAACTATATTACATTCATTTCATTGTGTGAACAACAGAGACAACAGTATATCGTTCCTTTCATTGTGTGAACAACATAGACATTATTATGTATGCAATTTGAACTGTTGGTATTTGAAAACCTATGGATTTTGTTTCCTTTGTGTAGTTTTTTGTGTTGCAAGTTTCACATGCTTTTTGCCAATTGCATAATCATATTCACATTGGTATGAGTTAGGTTTTTTATCATGTAATTACTCTTGTTGGTGTATGCATACATATACATACATGTATGTATATACATACGTATATACATGTATGTATGCACTTGTATACAAAAACAAAAAAGGAATTAAATTCGCATAGGGACAACGATCTTAAATATCAGAGAATGCTGGTATTATCACACTTTTTCCATTTTCACCATAAACCCTAGCAAGTAAGACAATCAAGAATTCACATACCAATTTTTTTATCAAAGAAGGAGCTAGATTGATGCCCTAGACGCTCGAAAAAACTAGATTTTGATGATGCTTAATGCCAAACAATTTCCCAAAATTCTTCAATCAATCCTTCTCAAATCACTCTTCCAAAACTTCTTTTCCTTTCGATGATTTCCTTCCTTTTTTTCCTCTATAGTTTATGCATATTTCTGCCCTATTTTTGGGCGTTCTAAAAATGATTTGACCAAGCTTTTCTTCAATTTTTCCATTGAAACTGACACTTTTACATAGTAATAAGGGTGCGTGACACCCAAAAATGCTATTATTTTGGTTTTTAAATTCAAAACTTCACTTTTCTACTGTTGTTTCATTATATTTCTACATGCATATGTGTATATTTATAAATATACATATATATATAAGTATGTATATATATCAGAAATCTGTCACTATAAATATATTTAATTAAAATATATATAATTACATGGTGAAACAATTTTTTTTTAAAAGAACGTACATAGTAAGCACAATTGCACAACGATAAATTAATTGTTTAAACCATCATAACCATAAACAATATTCAATGTATAATGCACAATTAGAACTATGTATCCATGATAAAATAAATGCATAATGAAGCCATTCATGATACAGTATCTATGCAGCTACGTGAGTGTGTGTGCATCGTGTTTTTTGTCATGCCAACTTCTACCTCAACCATGTTCTTGCACTCATTCACACTTAGATTATCGTCAATAGGTTAGCCCATAAAACCATAGCCAAAGCACGAGCAAGATATAAAGCCATAATCATAAACATAATAATCCATTATTATTTAAATTTCAATTTTATGCATCTTTAGAAATAATGATAAATTACCTTCACGCACATGTAATTATTCAATAATCAAACAATCATAAGGTAATGTCCAATAGTCTTATCAAATATACTGAATTATAAATGCAAGCAAAAGGTCTAGATGTGACATCCTTCCCCACTAGGAAGAGACATCGTCTTGATGTATTATTACACACACACTGAAGTAATAAAATTATCTCACTAATGCGATCATAAGTATCACACTATGCAAACAAAGCATCACATTGTAGCAATAAAGTACCACACTAAGCAAATAAAAGTATCTCAACTAAGTCCTCAAATGAGGAAAGGAATGGTCTATTTCCTTTGCATCCTCCCATGTGGCACTATCATAAAATATTGGTCCCACTGGACCTTATATTGAACAATATCTCTGTTATGCAACTTAACGTAACGTCTATCAAGAATTTGAGTGGGCTCCACCAGCACCACTCTTGGATCTTGTACCTATAAAGCATGCCAATCAAGTATGTGTGAGGCATCAGGTTGATATGGCTTAAGCAAAGACACATGAAATACATTATGGATTCGGGCAAGAGTAGGCGGTAGAGCAAGTCTGTAAGCAACTGGGTTGATCACTTCCAACACATCAAACGGACCTACAAATCTAAGTGCAAGTTTGGATGATTTGCCAAACTATATGGAGCTCTTATGAGATTTGACCCTCAAGAAGACTTTGTCTCCCATTGAAAATTGTCTGAACGTCCTATTCTTGTCTGTATAGCTCCTCTGTCGATCTCCTGCTTGTTTCAATTTCTCCTTGATCAATCTCATTTGATCATCCATTTCTCTAAGCATATCGAGACCAATCACAATCATGTCTTCCACCTTATCCCAATCGATAGGTGTACGACACTTACACCCATAAAGAGCTTTAAACAGTGCCATCCCCAAAGATGCACGGTAGGAATTATTATATGCAAACTCCACCAATGAAAGATACTCCTCCCACTTATACTGTTGATCCATACAATACATCCTAAGGAGGTCTTCAACTACCTGATTTAATCTCTCTGTTTGGCCATCAATCTTTTAAAAAGGGGTAAAAATTTATTTAGAATAAAGCAAGGAGTACAAAGAAAAGGCCAAAGGCCCAACCAAGGACAAAACACCAACAACACACATAAGTTCCAAAAGGAACCCCACCTAAAGAACAACTACATAACCTTGTCCTCCATAATTAACTTCTCCAAAGTTGTTGAGTGCTCTGGAGGCAAGAGCCCCCAATCATGCACATCCCACCTATCAAGGTTCTTAGAAGCCCATTTAGCTAGACAGTCTGCCACTCTATTCCACTCACGAGGAATATGATGTAGAAAGTAATATGATCCAAAGAGGAACACAAATTTAGAATCTGCTTAGCCACCAAGGCTAGATGCCAATTAGCTCCATCCAACCTTTGCTCATTCAGTATATCCACCACAATCTGAGAGTCAGATTCACAAATGATCCTCTTTCAACCAAGCGAACACCCTCTCTCCAGAGCATGAAGAATAGCTAGAGCCTCCATAAGAGTATTATAATGCTGCCCCTTATAGATGGAGAAAATAAACACAACATTTCCATCACTACCTCTACCAATGCCTCTAATTCCTGCATGTCCAGGATTCCCCTAGAAGAACCAATAGTGTTAACCTTCAAAACTCCCATAGGAGGAGGAAGCCAATGCCCCTCTCTATGAACTTTTTGTTTGGCTAGCCTCAATCTTCTACTAGCAGAGACACCCAACCTGCTACCAATCAAATTCAAATTCCTAACAACAACTAGATCACAAGGATCCACTGTTACAAAAAGGTCACATTTTGTTGAAATAGTCTCTTGAAGCTTGCTGACAATCTTTTGCCACAAATGAACACCCTCCATTTTTGAATCCTGAAAGATCCTTTGATTCCTTTCTATTTTGTAGGAAAAGCGGGGTTTTCAATTTTAATGGATGTGTGGGTTAAATCCTCCTTTCACTACAAACATTCAAGGACATCCAACCGAGTTGAATCACAACTCTTGCAAGAGGATTCACCTATAGGTTGGCGGTCACTTGTAACGATGTGGAAATTTAGAAATTACTAATTAATGTATTAATTAAATGCTCAAATATGCTTAAAACCTTAATTATGCAAACTCAGAAGCAAACTGATGAATTACAACAAATGCTCGCAAACCAAGACAGTAGACAGAGATTAGTTACTGACCATTTTTTAAAGTTCATGATGCATAATACCTGATGACACTGGCACTCACGCTCTAGTCCAATGCAATGTTTTCTTTAGGGATTTTCAGTATCCTTATGACATTGATGATCACTGTTTTGTCTGTTTCTGTCGCAGAAGATGCAGAGGACACTGGCACTCCCATCGTAGTCAAAGGTAGGATATTCCTCAGGATGTCAGGACTTCTTCAGATGCTGAATATCACTGTCACAAAGATTTCTGTGTCTGCAAACTCAGAGGACACTGGCACTAGCACCCTTGTCCCAAAAGTGCTCCAGGAAGCTTCTTTCTGCCAGATCTGGAATCCTTATCTTCTGCAACCCTCCTCTGCAACACCACTCTGTGAAATTTGATACCTGTAACCTACAATCACAAGGAGTGTGGTTTGGGGTTGTGGTGTTTAGGAGTTTGCCTTAGTCAAGCCCCAGAAGGACATTCAAGTCTTTTGAACACCCTTGTCAGATAAAGAGTGTGCATCCCTGTGGGATAGAGGCAAAATAAGTTGATAAATGATTCAAACACAAATAGATATCACCTCAGAGGTGTAGCTCGAATGTAGATGAAAATCCTTCAACACATGAGAAGATGAAGCTAAATCTGCAATCACAAACACAACAACAATATTCTGCTTTGCAACAATGAATATCTTGAATGCTCTAAAATCATAAGTTTGCCAAAAGTTCATAATCATCTTATAGTTTACAAATGAAACCCTAAATATGCTTATATATGCATTCCTACTATAAATTTCATAATTCAAACTTAAGATGTCAGCAACAGAACCTTCCAACAGTCACATAACTGACATTCAAATTTGGGACCTGCCTAAAATAGTGTAGGACAAGGGCAAAAGAGCTTGTGTCCTCAGGTCTGATTTCAGGGCAGGGTTAGTTGTCACAATGTCCCTCAAGCCCTGTGTGACATGGGTTTCAAGCCATTTTGTCTTTGGAGTCAAAATGAACATGCAAGATGCAAAACAAGGGACCCTGGAGCTAAATTTAGGAGGTAACAGTCCTAGGGGGACATTTTATGACATAACATTTAGCCCCTACTTTAATGTATGCATAAACGCAAGGCCCATACATGCATTAAAGTATGGTCAAAACACAGCAAACACGCCAGACACTTGAAGCCAATGCATACACAGAGATCAAGAGACTATTTCTAGCTCCCAGTCTCAGGTAGACATTAGAGAAAACACATTACAGACACATCAAACACAGTGAAGACAGTATCAGGCACACAAAACATGGATAAGATTGTAATAGGAACGCAAGACATGGAGAAGACAATATTGAAGACATGCAAAACATAATGAATGCAGTGATTATTTCTTTTTCATTTTCTCATATATATATATATAAATGAATGCAGATGCATATGCATGGAAAGTAAAAATGCAACACGCAACACAAAATGTAGGAGGGGAATTTAGCCATGCTCTTTGGACTACATATGGGGCAACAAACATGCAATACAAATTTCAGAGTGCAGGAGGGGCATTTTGCCACGCTCTTTGGACTACACTTGAGAACACACACGCCATACAAATCCCAAAGCATACCTGAGGGGCATTTCACCACGCTCTTTGGAGTATACTTGGGAACAAACATGTCATACAAATCCCAAAGTATAGGAGGGACATTTCGCCACGCTCTTTGGACTATACTTGGGAATAAACACACAGAAGACACATAGAAAACATGAGCATCGTATAGCATGCCAAAGACATGCTATACATATAAAACATGACAAATAAGGTGATGGAAGGAACTTATTGCTAAGCCCCCACCATCTCAGGCACATTATAGGCACACCTGAAGGTTGGGCTTATGCCACAACACCGCCAAAGACACTCTTAAGGGAGGATACACCAACCCCACCTACTCAGAGGACTTTTAGAATAAAAAGGATGTGACTAGCTCAAGAGATACACTGTCCCCACCTCCACAGAGGGCTTTAAATAAAAGGATACACAAGAGATACAATATCCTGTCTCCGTAGAGGGCTTAAAATAAAAGGTTATGCATGATATCCTACCTCCACAAAGGGCTTTCTCATTGCAATATAAAATAAAGATGTGCACTCGCATGAAGATACAACATCCCACCTCCGCAGAGGGCTTACAAACATGCTTCGTTAGTACCAAAATCGTTAGACAACTTACCTTGTATGCCCCCACCTGAAGGTGGTTGATATCGTGTACTGATATCAAGCACTTTAAGGTAGAGAGAAAACACACAAGGAAACAAGAGCTCTCGCAAAGTCCATGCCCCCAAAAGTGACATGTACTTTACGATCGTCGAATGTTCCCACAAACACACAATCACATGATAAAAGCAATGCATAAACATAATCACATCAAGATCTAAGGTTATACTACGAATTTAGAAATTGAGTATAATCGTGGGTCTATACTACAGAGATTTCAGAATCGAGTGTAACCAAGGTGAGACCCAAGATAAACAAAGTGCACAGAGCAACTATATTGTTATGGTTTGCTAGCAAATATAAGACATCATCAAAATATCAAATAGAGTGATTCTACTAGCCAAGTGTCGGATAATATATATCAACCCCATCATAATGTATGGACTAGGTCCATTTTTGCTTACTCGTTGAAGGGACACACTGTCCGTATTATTATTATTTATTTTTCATCATCCACCAGCTAGATAGAACCACTAGAAGAAGGTAAACAATCAATCAAGAGAGGAGAACAAGTGCCTTAGGGTCATCATGTAGGAAGGTGCCCCCAGGTCACCAACCAAAATGATATGGCCCTAAGACACAACACACAACAATGAAAATAGAGGAGAAGAAAGATAGAAGAATGATGATACAAACATAAGAAGGGTCACAACAGAGGTGGTCTCTCGGTATCCTTGACCTTACAAGAGTATCAAATGTCATCCAAGGAGGCCTAAACAACACATAACACATCACGGGGGAAACACAACACAAAGGTAAAGGGTTAGAAATACTTACCTGAAGACAAAACCGAGCTAGCGATTGTTGTCAAGCAAATCATCGTCTTCCCAATCTCCAATGTTAGAGGAAAGAGGTACATAAGGTACCATAACCTAACTTTTGTTCTTGTCTTCAAATTGTTCATTCTTAAGCTCTTCTTGGTTTGATTCAATGTTAGGTGGAATGTTTTCTTATTGATGTGCATTTCATTGGGCAAAGGCTTGTCTTTTCCTCCTTCTTTCTCCTGCTTGTCTATTTCTTCTTGTCGTATTGCTTATATCTTCAAAAGTATTGTCATGTTGTTCTATTGGAATTTTTGTGTTAGAAGAGGAAGTTGGTTCAAATCTCATTTATCTTGATGAAGTGTCTTGTTCTTGATGAATACCTCTCGATCCTTGTAAGGATGACGGAGGAGGAACCTCAACATAGGGTCCTTTTCCTTTTGCTCTAGGAAGTTCTTCTGATGCGCGTTGTTCATCTCTTATTGTTTGCATAGGATGCCCAACCACTCTAGATATAAGTTTTGCTTTGTATTGTCTATATTGTAGGAAAGAGTGATCTCTTCATGGCTCAAGGTCTCTATTAGGTTGCCGCAAAAAGTAATCAAGGGTAAAGTTGTTTTCCATTACCAAAGGTTGATATGTATTACGTCGAATAGTATGCACTTATCCATGTAAAGGGAATTCTATGCAGTTGTGAATAGTTGAGGGGACAACGTTCATAGCTTTTAACCATGGGTGTTCTAGTTTTACGTGGAAGAAGTTAGATAAAGGCATAACCTCAAAAACTTGATCCACAACTTTATCATAAACTGTAACCAATAGAGTTATCTTCCCAAAGGTAGGCATGAAAGCTCCAGTATGTGTCTTAATCCTTAAATCCGAAGGTTCATAAGAATCTTGTGTCAAATAATGTGCAAGAAGGAACTCTTCCATTACTACATTAGTCATGCAATTAGGATCCAAAAGTGTACCATGCACCGGAATCTCCATTATTTTCATGGTAATGTAAAGATGTCCTTCATTGTCTACAAATGTTTTATCATGAGGTGTAAATGTTATTTCAGGTTCAGGGATCCTTCTTTTCAAATAAGGCCTAGGAGGAAGCCTAGAATTGTTGTTGCGATTATAAGCCATGTATATATGTCTTCAAATGAATGCAAGATCAGATTTTTAAACATTTTCAATATTTATGCAAGGAACAAGTGCAAAACTATGTATGCTTATGATCTAAAATGCTTGAATTTTCACCTTTTTCGATGCAAAAGCCTAAGAGAAGAGGTGTTGTGAAGAAATTAACGATGGGTGGTGAATAATAAGCTTGATATTAAGCCAATAATGCAACAATATCCTTCACTACACACCTATAATGGAAATCTAGATAGATGTCAAGGCAAAATCTAATGAAAATGCAAGGTTTTTCAAACCCTAGACATGATTTTTTGCAAAAAGACACTATGATGAAACACTACAATTAGAAATCAGTCTTAAATGAGTGTTTAAAAGAGTAGTAAAATCTGAAACAATATTTTAACTACAAACCCTAGCTAATGCAAAGACTAGGTTTTTATGAAAAATGCACAATTTCAAGCAAATTTAACAATTTAAGCATGAAAATGTAATGCAAATGATTGTAAAATGATGTAATGCTGTAATTTGTATCAGATATAATACAAATATCATAAATTAAATGAAATTTAATTAAATTATGTCAAAATGCAAGCCTAAAATGCTAATTTTTTCAAAATTTTCAATGAATTTGTAAATTTTCAAATGTAATAAGATGAAAATTAGATGAATGAATGCAAATCTAAAGTACAACACTTAGCAAGGTGCAAAATTTAAATAAACATGGGTTCACCAAAATATTTTGTAGGAAAAGAGGGGTTTTCAATTTCAATGGATGTGTAGGTTAAGTCCTCCTTTCACTACAAACATTCAAGGACATCCAACCAAGTTGAATCACAACTCTTGCAAAAGGATTCACCTATAGGTTGGTGGTCACTTGGAACGATGTGGAAATTTAGAAATTATTAATTAATGTATTAATTAAATGATCAAATATGCTCAAATCCCTAATTATACAAAATCAGAAGCAAACTGATGAATTACGACAAATGCTCATAGACCAAGACAATAGACAGAGATTAGTTGCTGACCATTTTTTGAAGTTCATGATGCAGAATACTCAGGGACATTGGCACTCACACCCTAGTCCAATGAAGTGTTTTCTTTAGGGATTTCTGGTCTCCTTACAACACTGATGATCACTGTTCTATCTGTTTCTGTCGTGGAAGATGCGGAGGAAACTGGCACTCCCACCATAGTCCAAGGCAGGATATTCCTCAAGATGTCAGGACTTCTTCAGATGCTGAATATCACTATCACAAAGATTTCTATGTCTGCAACCTCAGAGGACTCTAGCACTAGCGCCCTTGTCCCAAAAGTGCTCCAGGTAGCTTCTTTCCGCTGGATCTGGAATCCTTATCTTTTGCAACCCTACTCTGTGAAATCTGATACATGTACCCTGCAATCACAAGGAGTGTGGTTGGGGGTTGTGGTGTTTAGGAGTTTGCCTCAGCTAAGCCCTGGAAGGACATTCAAGTCTTCCAAACACTGTTGTCAGATAAAGAGTGTGTATCCCTGCGGAATAGAGGCAAAACAAATTGATAAATGATTCAAACACAAATAGATATCACTTCAGAGGTGTAGCTAGCATGTAGATGAAAATCCTTCAACACATGAGAAGATGAAGCTAAATCTACAATCACAAATAAAACAACAATATTCTACTCTGCAACAATGAATATCTTGAATGCTCTAAAATCGTAAGTTTACCAAAAGTTAATAATCATCTTCTAGTTTACAAATGAAACCCTAAACATGCT
The DNA here is from genome assembly GCA_027924645.1 of Cunninghamia lanceolata. Classification (NCBI taxonomy): domain Eukaryota; kingdom Viridiplantae; phylum Streptophyta; class Pinopsida; order Cupressales; family Cupressaceae; genus Cunninghamia; species Cunninghamia lanceolata. Next base: position 1,566,091 of record BSBN01000010.1, read on the forward strand.
TATATATGCATACCCACTATAAATTTCATAATTCAAACTTAAGATGTCAGCAATGGAACCTTCCAACGGTCACATAACGAACATTCAAATTTGGGACCTGCCTAATAAGGCAGGACAAGGGCGCGAGTGCCCATGTCCTTAAGTCCAATTTCAAGGCAGGGTCAGATGCTACAATGTCCCTCAAGCCCCATGTGACATGGGTTTTAGGCCATTTTGTCTTAGGAGTCAAAATGAACATGCAAGATGCAAAACAAGGGACCCAAGAGCTAAACTTAGGAGGTAAAAGTCCTAGGGGACATTTTATGACATAAAACTTTCTAACCAAAGATTTGAGGAAATGAAAGTGGGACTAATACTCCAAGCAACTTGAAGAAAGGAAGTCTTAGCTGGAGGTCGACCTAAACTTTCCCAGAACTCAACTAAAGAAGTGGCATGGAAGCATGCATGGTTCCACACCCCCACCAACGGTGCTAGATCTCCCTAGAATGAGGACACTGAAAGAAAATATGTGAAGCAGATTCTTCACTATTTTGATAGAGAACATAGATAGAAGGGCCCTGAAAACCTTTCTTTCACAAGTTATCCCAAGTGAGACACTTATTTTGGGCCACCAACCATAGGAAGAAGTTGCATTTAGGCCAAGAAAAAATATTCCACACCTTCTTCCACCAAGGAACACCAACCTGACCATGCAGCTGTCTATCCAACTCCAGATAACCTAAGGCAACAACAAATTTGCCTTTTAGATCAGGGCCCCAAGCCAAAGCATCCCTCCCCTTAAGGGAACTACAAAGTCATCCAGCTAAGATCCCAGATAACTCCTGATGCTCCTCCATAGACCCACCCATCGGCCATTCCTAAGGATCCTTCCAGCAAGCCACCTCCATCTGGCCCTTAACCTTAATGGTCTTAAAATCCTCCACCCTACTCCAACTAGCCTCAGTCAAAGCATTACAAAGGGGCTGAAGATGAGGGTACTTTGAAATGATCGGAGGGTGACCATCCCAAGTATCATGCCAAAAAAGAGCATCATAGCCCGTATTACATATCCAAAAAAGGCCCTCCTTGATAAGCTTCACCCCTCTTTTGAGAGTATCCCAAATCATGGAACCCTTCCCCACTAGGTTGTAACAAGGCACGTCTGAGCTGTTAACTCCTTGGAGGTACTTATGAGAAAGAATTCTAGCCCAGTCTTGATCCTGGCATGTGCACCACCTCCAATATAACTTGACAGATAAAACCTTACCAACCAAACTAGCTAGTCAAAGCCCAAGACCACCCATCTGCTTTGGCCTAGAGACTAAGTCCTACCTAACCAAGCCCCACTTTGAAGAGAGAAAATTGCCAGACTAGAGAAACTGGTGAGTGAGAGCATCAAATTCTTTAACAAAGCTAGAGGGGGCAACCTGCACAAAGCATCTGTAAATAGGAAGAGCTTGCACCACCAATTTCAAAAGGGTCATCCCGCCGGTAGAAGAAAGCCATCTATAGGTCCAATGTTTAACCTTCTTTCGAAACTTATCCAAAACCTCCTGCCAAAACTCTCTGTGTTGAGATCCAACAAGGGGGTCCCAAGGTAAACCAAAGGAAGAGAGCCAATTTGAAACTTGAGAATCTGAGCAATCCTATTATGAATAGGTCGGGACATATTAAAGAAGAAGATAGAAGACTTAGCCTCATTAAATTTTTGCCTCAAGGCATCCAAATAAGTATCCAAAGTTATCCTAAAATTAATTGCTTCATTGATTTTGGCCAAACCCATCAAAGTAGTGTCATCCACAAATTGAAGGTGAGAAGGAGGAGGCAAACTGTTGCATCACCTCCAACCCTGAATCAGACCCTGTCTAACACAAGATTTAATGAATCTACCCAATCCTTCAACCATTATAATAAATAAATACAAAGAAAGAGGATCCCCTTACTGAAGGCCCCTAGAAGCGTTGAATAGTTCAAATGGTTCCCCATTAATAAGAACAGAAAAGGAGGTAGAGGAAACACAACTCATGATCTAATTAACCCAGTCACCTCCAAAACCAAAATCCAGAAGGAATTTGTGTAAAAAAGTCCATTTGACTATGTCATAAGCTTTTTCCATACCAAGTTTGATAAACATGGACTTCTCCTTAGAGGTCGCCATATAATGAATGACCTCTACAACAATCACAATCCCATCAAGAATTTATCTACCAACAACAAATCCTCCCTGCTCACCAGAAAGTAATTTTTTGAGGCATGACTTGAGTCTTTCCGCAATCAATTAAGTGATAATTTTATAAACCACATTACAAAGAGAAATGGGTCTATACTAATCCAGACTATTCGCAACATCTTTTTTAGGAATAAGAGCTAGAAAAGTAGAATCCATGGCTCTTAACATCTATTTATTTCTTTGTGACTCCTACACCACCTCCAAAAGTTCCAATTTGATAATCTCCCAAAACTCCTGAAAGAACTCAATAGGAAAGCCATCAGGGCCTGGGTCTTTGCCTTTTTTCATATGAAACACTACATTCTCCAATTCTTACAGTGAGATTGGATGAATGAGAGCCTCATTCATCTCATTGGAAACCAAAGAGGGGATGCAATCCAGGATAGAGATTTCATCTTCACAAGCAGGGTGGGAGTCTTTAGTAAACAGGGCTGAAAAATACTGGGAAGCCTCCTGAGAAATGTCACACATTGAAGAGAGATACACACCTTCTAAGGACATAAGAGAGGTAATGAGATTACCACTTCTATCTTTTGTTGAATTATGAAAAAAGTTGTATTCCTATCTCCCTCCTGAAGCCAATAAATATAGGATTTCTGCTTCTCGAAAATCTCTTCACGAAGTTCCCATTCCTCCAAATCCTTAATAGTTAGAGACTCCTCCCTACTCAGATCCAAAGTAAGACTTTGATCTTGGATCAAGTGAGTGATAGCATCTAGCCGAGCTTAAGCTGACAATTTGTTGAAGTGGAGGTTTCCAAAGTATTGCTCATTCCACTTCTTGAGCTTATATTTCACATATTGCAATCTTTTGAAAAAAGAATACATAGCCCTGCCATACGCAGGTTTCCATTCATACCACCAATCTGTCATTAAGTCCTGGAGAGACTGATCCTGCAACCACATAAGTTAAAACTTAAAAGAAGGGTTCTATGAAGCTTTGAATGCGACCGTTTAGAGTTTGATCGGCCAATGATCAAAGCCTCTCCAATCCAAGATATCCGAGCTGGTGGTCCATCTATCACTCATCCAAAAGTAGGAGACAAGAAATATATCAAGCCTCTCCAAGATCACATTTGCTCCACTTCTTCTATTGTTCCAAGTGAAGATCCCATTATTTGGCTTTACATCAACAACATTTAAGAGATCAATATTTTCCCTGAGGAAGGTAGCAAAAAAATCAAGCCTGACAGTGCCCCCTCTTTTCTCCTCCAAGCTACACACCTCATTGAAGTCACCAGCCATAATCCAAGGGAGATAGGGTTCCTGAGATTAGATAAATCTAATGTGATCCAAAAGCTATGTTTTGCCCAAGAAATCAGTAGGAGCATAAACATTAGTAAAAAGATAGATTTCAACTAAATTCACACTAGAAGCAACCAAAGAGGTAGAAGAGTGACTCGAAATCTACCAGAGAGGGACCATCTTCCTAGGATTCTAGAAACAAGCCACTCCACTTGAACTACCATGGGCCCCAATGCACTGACAAGAGCCATGAGACCAAATTCTAGGAGCAACATTCAACATACCATCCACAGTCACTTTAGTTTCCTGAATGAAGACAATGTCAGGAAAATGGGTACCAATCAAATCATGAATAGCCTTTTGTCTAGGGATGCTATTCATACCCCTCACATTCCATGATACAACAATCATTTGTGAGAATGAGAGAAATGGGAGTCAATGGTCTTCACTAACCCAGATTCCACCAAAGTATCTCCACTTAACTTCACCTTATTCTGGTCTTTCTTGCACCCAACCTTTGAAGGTTTCTCCTGAGGCCCTTTCTTCAAGGATTTTTACTGCATGCCCAATGCAAGAGAAGCCCCTCTGATTTTCCCAAACTCCAAAACCTCTTTCACTAGAGGCAAGACTGGAGCTACCAAAGCTTCACCATCCCTCAAGACTAAAGTCCCCTTTGGTTCTCACACATCTAGAATTTGAGAAGGTAAATATGTATCCATCTACCCATCCTATCGATCCTCCAAAGACACGATCATATTATTGTTCTCTTTGTCCTCTAACAAGGCCATGTCCAATGACCTATCACTAGGGGGCATCTCAACAGAGATTCCCTCTTCCTAGACCAAGTCATCCAAAACGTCAAACTGATTAAAATTCTCATCATTTTGCCTATCCTTCAGGCTTCTCTTCTTACCTCTCCCTCTGTTGTGAGACTTAATAGGAATAAAGCCCTCTTTATCTATAGCCCCTTCAGCCAGAGGAGATTTCCCTTTATCCTTCTTAGGAGTAGAGTTGGGAGGAGCATTAGTTGAAGTAGTTGCTGAAGTAGTCTGGGGACATCTCCTTTGCAAATTCCCATACTCATGATAGATTCGACATATGAACGACGTCTCATAGTCAAGCTATTGAATCCAAGAAGAGGATCCAAGACATATTTCCACATAATCTGGTAAAGGGTTATTTGAATCAATCTCAACACAGATTCAAGCATAAGAGATTACCTTCCTATCTTGAGTTTGCGAAGCAGAACCAATTGGTTTTCCAAGTAGAAGAGCAATCAAATGAAGAATATCACTCCTCCAAAACTTAAGTGGAAGCCTTGGAAGTCGAACTTAGGTAGAGACCCTCGAGGGAAGCTCCTCAATGGAGTTAAATCCCACATGCCAAGGTTTCATGAAGAGCCCAACCTGATTATAGAAATAAGGACCACCTTCAAAAGCCATATTTCTATCCGCCATGCATGAGAAAACAACCAGAAGGTAATTGTTAGCCTCCATCAATATCTCTATATCCCCTTTCAGGTTCCAAACCTAACGCGTCCAAGATTCCAGAACTGACAAAGGGAGTTGAAGGCCCATGAATTTACAGATAAGAGCATCATTGCTCCAATATGAAATATCCTCTAAGACCATTTCCATTTGAATCCTCAAAACATGTCGATCTTGGCATCTCTCTAAACAACCATTCACTTCCTTTATTCTGGGAAAACCCTTCGAGGAAAAGGACCCCTCCCTAGACGGAGTTTTCCCCATATGCTCCATGGCATTCACATGTAAAGAAGAAGAAAGATCTGAGAGGTCTCCAACCCTAGAGATCACCCCTCTTGGAGAAGCACCTGGCTTTTTTCCATGCTAGAGACAAATATCCACGAACCCCGATCAACAGAAAAGACCCCTAAAAAACCCAACACATACTGAATTCAACCTCCCCAATATCCAATCGCACTAGCAGTAAAATAGACTCCCTTGAACTCAAACAAAACTTTACCCAATACATGCTAACCCTCGATGACTTCCTCCAGTCCTCCACGCCCTACAACAACCAGTAAATATAGGAAAAGTAGCAGCTAGGGCAACGCTTAGGCATGCCCTAGCATGCACTAGCAACCCCGCATGACACCTTCAGGAAATCTATCTCCCAAACCCCAAATCATTGAGTCGTTCCTAAAAGTATACCTCCTCTTATGTTTGACCATCGATCTAAGGGTGATACACTAAACTAAAATTCAATTTTGTCTCCAAAGCTACATTCAATGTTGTCCAAAATCTAGAAGTCATGCAAGTATCTCGATTCAATATGATCATCTCAAGTACTCCATGCAAATGAAAGATTTCTTGGACAAGCTTCTTGGCTAAGATCAAAGAACCATCTTTAAGATTTCCTGGAATGAAATGTGCTACCTTCGTCAACTTATCCACAACTACCAAGATGACATCATGTCTATTCTTGGATATTGACAGCCCATGAATGAAGTCCATAATATTTACTTGTCATTTATACTCGGTTACACTAGTGCTTGATGCACTTGCTCAGCCTTTACTCGTTAGCATTCCAAGCATCGAGCCACATATTCAATCACATCCTTCTTGAGTCTTGGCCAAAAATATAAAGATCTCAATCCTTCTACCATCTTGGTTACTCCAGGGTTCCCTAAATAAGGTGCGCTATGAATCTCTTCTAAGATCAACTTCCTCAAATCCCCTGAGTTTGGATTACACATTCTACCTTGGTATCACAAATTTCCATATGAATCAAACACATATCCATCAAATTGACAGTCCGAGGGAATTTTCTCTAAAGTTTGTGTCACACTGGAATAGTGCTCATCTCCTTGAAGATTATGAACCACTTGTTGCCTCAAAATTAACCTTCTAGTAGTCATGGTTGCTAGATGCCTTCTTTTCCTAAGAGCATCCGCCATTCTATTTTCCTTCCCCTTGATGTACTCAATCCACAAATCATATTCACTGAGAAACTCAAGCCATCTCCTCTGATGAGCATTAAGATTGGGTTGATTAAAAATATACTTGAGTCCTAGGTGGTTTGTCTTCAATTCAAATGGCTTACCCAAAAGATATTGTATCCACATCTGAAGTGCATGAACTATGGTTGCTAACTCTAAGTCATGTGTTGTATAGTTCAGATCATATTGTTTCAACTTCCTAGACTCATAAGCAACCACTTGTCCATTCTGCATTAGCACTCCTACACCTTCTCTTGATGCATCGGTTATCACTATGAAATGCCCATTAGGATTAAGTATAGTCAAAATTGGAGCTGTAGTGAGCTTTTCCTTCAAAATATGGAAATCTTGCTCACACTTCTTTGTCCACTCAAATATTTTCCCTTTCTTATGGAGTGATGTGATTCTAGAAAACCCCTCTACAAACTTCCTGTAGTAGCCTGTAAGTCCCATGAGGCTTCGGACTTCGGTCACATTCTGTGGTGAAGGCCATTCCATAATTACCTTAATTTTCTTTGGATCTACTGCAATCCCTTCTGCTGAAATGACATGACCTAGATAATGCACCTTGTCTTGATAGAAGGTACACTTGGATAGCTTACCAAAGAGTTTACGCTCTCTTAAGCATTGTAAAACTATCCTCAAATGCTTATCATGTTCCTCAATAGACTTGGAATAAATCAAGATATCATCCAACAATATCAGCACAAAATCATCCAAGCAATCTTTGAATACATTGTTTGTTAGGTTCATGAAAGCTATGGGAGCATTGGTTAACCCAAATGGCACCACTGTGAATTCATAGTGACTATAACGAGTTCTAAAAGTTGTCTTCGAAATGTCCTCATCCTTCATCCTCAATTGGTGATAGCTAGATCTAAGGTCTATCTTAGAGAACATTGTAGCTCCTTTCATTTGATCAAAGAGCTCATCAATCCTCAGAAGTGGGTACTTATTCTTTATAGTTGTCTTATTTAGCATTCTATAGTCAATGCACAAGCGCAAAGTCCCATCTTTCTTCTTTACAAAAATGATTGGTGCACCCCATAGAGACACACTAGGTCTAATGAACCCTTGGTTCAACAACTCCTACAATTGTGCCTTCAATTAATACAACTTTGTAGTGGTCATCCTATAGGGTGCCTTTGATTGAGGCTCAGTCCCTGGTAGCAAGTCAATAGAAAAGTCAAACTCCCTCTTAGGTGGTAACTCAGTTAACTCAATGGGAAACACATCCTGGAAGTCCTTAAGGATAGGGAAATCATCAAGTACTGGTTTTGTGTTGTCAAGATTACTAACTTGGGTTGCATAAATGGAACATCCCTTCCTTGAGGCCTCCTTAAGTTGCACAGCTAAAATTTGTCTAAGCTCAAGGGGTCTCTCTAAGCCATGAATCTCAACATGATTCCCAAGGTCATCCAAACATCTTACAATCTTATCCTTACAATTCACAATAGATTTGTGTTCAACCAACCAATTGATCCCCAAAATCACATCATATGACCTTAAGGGTGCTACATAAAGGTTGACCTGAGTCTGAAAACTTGGAAGGTCTAACTCACTGCAAGAAATATAAGAATCTACCCTCTTTTCTACCCGATTTCCATACTGAACCATCCATGAATTAGCCATATGTCCTAGTCTAATAGATAATTTGGAAACTACTTTTGGATCTACAAAACATTCAGTTGATCCAGTATCAATTAATATAGAGACAGGAGAGCCATAGAGCTTACCTGTACACTGAATTGGTGTTGCTTGGAAGTTAGCTTGTCGGTTGTCTACAACTACATGGATCTGATGTTGTGGTGCTCCTTGCTGATTTCTTTCCCTTCACCCTAATGACTGTTGAGGATAAGCACTGGCATAGTGTTATCCTTTTCATACATAACATCCACCGTAGGGTGCTCTTGGTCCTTTAGGCCTATCCATCCTGTTATTATTGTTGTTGAAGTTGCCTCTCTTATTTCTTCCATTTTGATTCCCTTCAGTTCTGTCTTGGTAATTGTTCTCTCTTCATATTTCAGATCTAACGGCTATTGTTTCCTTGATGATTGTTGTTTTGGAATTTCTTATTCCCAAATTTAGCATATTGGTTCTTGCGGTAGTTGACTACTTGTTGAAGATTTTGTTCCTATTTGATTTCCTTCTTGAAAACCTCATCCATACTCAAAGGGTTACGGATGTCCACATCTGCTCAAATATGAGGTCTCAATCCCATGATGAACTTCCAGATCTTGAATCATTCATCCAACTGATACTGTGGTACATACTTAAGAAAATGGGAGAACCTTTCCCAATATCGAGTCGAAACATACTGCCTTGGTTCAAGTTCTAAAATTTGGTCATCTTCTTATCAAAGAAGTGTTGAGGTAACCACTTCTTCCTAAAAAGTTGGAGAAAGAGTTCCCACGTTATCTCCCCTAGCAACAACCTCTTCTCAGTTTTTTCGTTGTCCCACCAAGTAGCCGCTTTGCCAGTGAGTTGGTACGCACCCCACATAGCTTTGGTTTCATTAGATAGATTTTCGAGTTCAAAGTACTTCTCCATCTTGATGATCCAAGTCTCCACTCTGTCTCCGATGGTTCTGCCATTAAATTTGGGTGGAGAAACCTTCTTGAGGTCCTTACCCAATTCCTCTGCAATTCTACCCCAATTGTTTCTATTATCCTCATTCTCTTGGTTTCATTCCTCATTCCTTTGATTCTCATTTGGGTTTTGACCCCTCCCCTTACCTCTTGCTCTAAGTTGTTCATTCTAGCTCATTGTTGGGTTAGGAAGTTGAGGATTTGGTCTAACCTCTCATTCTACTCATTGCTCGATCCACTATGGTTTGTGTTTCTTGTATGCATTATGGTTGGTTAGGTTCAACCTGCATCCAGATTTGCATCTTAGTGTAGTAGATAAAATGCCCTATGTTAAACCTAGAGCTATGATACCAAATGTAAAGTACGCATCCCATAAACTATAACATGGAATTAAATAAATGCTCAAATTCACATTTATATAAAATGGAAAGATACATTTGTGCAATAAATGTAAAAATGTCAATTCACATCCAACAAGTACAAGTTCCTAATCCAGGTGCTAGCACAATAAATATGATATACAAAATGATACAACTCTGGCTCTCATGCCATAAAGTCAACTCTATGCAATAATGGTGTACAAATACAAGAATTATACAAGTAATGATATATGAATATAGTTGTTGTCATTGGCTACCACTAACCCACGTGGTCATCCGCAAGCTGAGAGACAAGAACATGGCTCAGGCGCTTTTCCACCTAACTACAAAGCTTACGCTTCCATGGAATTCTTCCTAAAATGAAGAATAACCGACCCTACATGAAATGCATGGCAACCTGGAAACAATAGGCAGGATGGAAACCCGTCTGATATATCCACATGCATTTCTATCATGAACATGCAATGTCCTACTATTAAGATATGACAGAGAAACATATCAATATAAACTAGGCAAATATTCATCTATTTCAATGAAAACGCAGCTTTGGCCAAAGCACTTATGAATATACTGATGGATCCCAAAAAGAGGATCAACCTTCTATGTTAGCCCACATTCAGTACCCTTTCCTAGAAGGTAAACCCATCACACTCATAGAAAAATAAACTAATTTATTTACAAAGACAATATGTGGTAGCACATGCATTTGCCCAATAAACAATTACTATTTCTTTTCTTGCAAAAGTTAACATGAGTTGCAAATTATACTTTTCTTGCAAGTATGAGATCTTTGATGATTTATGCATATTATACTTCTAACATCAATTTCATGCAATATTTATTTCAAATGCAAACAATATCTAAACTCATGTTTTCCTAACCATTTCTTGTTATTTTGTAATAGGGATAAAGAGATTTCATTTATATAAAGAAAGATGCAAGTATTGATGATGATAGATTTATTCATAGATGTATAAATTTCTTTGGGATATATAACCCTCGTTGCATGTGCAATTATCTCAAAAGAAAGACTAATTCATTGATTTCACTCTCACAAGTAAGATTTGATTCACAATATAGACATGATAGAATTTGAGATAAAGAATTGAGAAAATCATCTTTCCATTCAGTTTTAGGTTCATATACTGCTGAGATAAAATAAAACACAACAACAAAGATGCCAAACATTCAACCATTTCATGATATGTAATCTAATCAACAAATATCTACCTTTGTAATTTGCCAAATAAAGTGTATCTACAACTGGTATATACCTTTGTAATTTGCCAAATAAAGTGCATCTACAACTGGTATATACCTTTGTTTATTGCCAGACAAAGTGCAGCTACAACATAGATTTTTACATATATACATATACATACACATACATATACATATATATATACATATATACATATATACATACATACATACATATATATATATATATATATATATATATATGTATATGTATGTATGTAAGCCACTTACGTATTGTCGCTCCTACCTATAGAACTGGGCCCTACCTTAGCTATTGGGTTGGCAACGCGACCCGCTAGAATACTTTGTACACCACATTATACATATATATGTATGTATATTTATATATACATATACATATGTACATATATACATACATATGTACATATATACATACATACATAAATATATACATACATACATATATATATATATATATACACATACATATGTATACACACACACACACACACACACATATATATATATATAACAAAATAATAACCTTTCTAGATAGCGTATTCAATTCTAGAAACCACTGTTGCATTCTATAAATTAGAACAACAGAGATAACTATATTACATTGATTTCATTGTGTGAACATCACATATAACAATATATCATTCCTTTCATTGTGTAAACAACAAAGACATTGTTATGTATGCAATTTGAATCGTTGGTATTTGAAAACCTATGGATTTTGTTTCCTTTGTGTAATTTTCTGTGTTGTAGGTTTCACATGCTTTTTGCCAATTGCATATTCATATTCACATTGGCGGGAGTTAGGTTTTTGATCATGCAATTTCTCTTGTTCCAGTGTATGCATACATATACATACATATATGTATATACATGTATGTATGCACGTGTATACAAAAACAAAAACAAAAAAAAAGAATTAAATTCACATAGGGACAACGATCTTAAATCTCAGAGAATGCTAGTATTATCACACTTTTTCAATTTTCACCATAAACCCTACCAAGTAAGACAATCAAGAATTCACATACCAATTTTTTATCAGAGAAGGAGCCGAATTGATGCCTTAGACGCTCCAAAAAAACTAGATTTTGATGATGCTCAGTGCCAAATAATTTCCCAAAAAGCTCTAATCGATCCTTCTCAAATCGCTCTTCCAAAACTTCTCTACCTTCCGATGATTTCCTTCCTATTTTTCCTCTATAGTTTATGCATATTTCTACCCTATTTTTGGGCATTCGAAAATTGAGTCGACCAAGCTTTTCTTCAGTTTTTCCTTTGAAACTAACACTTTTGCATAGTAATAAGGGTGCGTGGCCGCCCAAAATGCTATTATTTTTGGTTTTTAAATTCAAAACTTCACTTTCCTACTGTTGTTTCATTATATCTCCTCATGCATATGTGTGTGTATAAGAAATTCATCACTATAAATATATTTAATTAAAAGAAAAATAATTACACAACGAAATAATTTTTTTGGTAGGAACGTACATAGTAAGCAAAATTGCACAAATATAAACTAATCATTTAAATCATCATAACCATAAATAATATTCATAGTATAATACATAGAATTACATATCCCTGATAACATATATGCATAACGAAGCCATTCATGATGTAGTATGTATGCAGCTACATGAGTGTGTGTGTGTGCATTAGGTTTTTCGTCATGAGAACTCTTGCTAGGTGGCTAGGACACTTCTACCTCAACCATGTTCTCATCTTTGACATGTTCCTACACTCATTCACACTCAAATTCTTGTCAATAGGTTAGGTCATAAAACTATAGCTGAAGCACGAGCAAGATATAAAGCCATAATCATTTAAACATAATAATCTATTATTATTTAAATTTATATTTTATGCATCTTTAGAAATAACAACAAATTACTGTCACGCACATGTAATTATCCAATAATCAAACAATCATAAGGTAATGTCAAATAGTCTCATCAAATATACTGGATTATAAATGCAAGCAAAATGTTGAGATGTGACAAAAATACATTCCCAAAACCATGGAATATGCCCAAAACCATCCCCTTCACTCCTTAAAACTATCCTCATAACAAACTCATATACATAAGGAGACAAAGGGGGAAAAAAAACCATGCCTAATACTCCTCAAACTAGCCCTCCAAAACTGACCTTCGTAGCTCAAAACTCATTCCCATAAGAAGACAAAGTATGAAACAAAATGTATCTAAAAACAAGATGAGTAATACCTATCAGATGTTTTTTTGTCAAGTCGACTAAGAGTGCGGAATGAGATTGGTCTTCTTAAGATGCATCGAGTCACATTGACTCCCTTAATGAACAATCTCCTCATCAAGTCCATGTTGAACTCATGTCTGGCTCTAGGTGAAGGCTTCTCAATCTCTCTACTAAAACCTCATCAAGAGTGGCCATTCCAAAACACAATCTCCAAATGCTAGATATCTCTAGCCTCACACAGCCTATCCATCATCAACGAGCACCCAATCGATCATCACATGCCAACTGAATTACAACTACATCATTTCAATATCTAGAAGATTGCAAGGCAAAATAACCATTGTACTCAATACTAGAAGACTACCTCAAATCACCACCAAAGCTCCCTCTACATGATTAGTATAGAATCTAGGAACTCACCATGACATTGTAATTTACATCCCCTTAAAGGAAGATCATCTATTGAATTTGATCTTTGCTATCAGGTGTTTCGAAAGATCAAAGAAGTAAGTGATGGTTTTAAAAATGCACCTTCTAAACAAGTAAGTGAGTTCATAACATCCATCTTATGTGATAAATCTTATGATGATGCACATGGTTCAATGAAATGCATAAAATGAGTTTGTGAAACATGTAGAAATTTGGTAAAATTACCTTTGAGAAATGAAGATACTGACATGATGAAGATGGTAAATGGAAAGAGTTACATGTACATAAAGTATGAAACAAAATTTGGGAAAGAAGCCACAAGGTTAGATTGCGTAGAATAAGAACTACCTATTGGAATATTTATGGAAAAATTTCATAAATTGATACAACCATACATACAACATGCATTTTTTGCAAAATGGTAAGTAAAAGAGTTTCAATTGTTGAGAGATACTTTCCACCTAAAACAATTTTATTAGTAGTTGACTTTGTAGAAAACTACTCTTTTACCCATCAAAAGGAGATTTAAACACACTATTATTATTCAAAGCAGGTCACTATTATGGTGCATGTGTGTTATCAACATACAAAATTGGATTTGGATGGTATTGAGAGTACATATCTACAATGAATTGTTAAGAAAGAATATCACTTTTATATTAGTGATGATAAAGAGCATGACACACATTTTGTATAGCATTGCTTTGAGATGTTTTTTGAAGATCTGGCAAGAAGGGGTTTGAAAGTTTAGAAACATTTTGTATGGTCAAATGGGTGTGTGTCATAATTCAAATCATCAAGACCATTTTATGCACTTTGTAGATATCAACAACATGAAAATATACCTCACATTTGGAGTTTCTTTGAGAGTGGGCATGGAAAGGGCAAACATGATGGTGCAGGAGCTTGCATCAAACGTGCTCTAGGAGAACATCAAATGAATTATGATGGATATCGTATAAATGATGCACATGATGTTATTGGATGGTGTAAGAAACACTTCCATGTGAGGTCGACACATCTTCAGGGAGGAATCCACATCCAAATAGAGTGTTCTGGGAGATATCAGGTATGTATTATTTGAAAAAGTTCAATGATTTGTTTGATATTTAGTTAAACTTTGAATTTATTTGATTTTCATGTTACAATTTTGTAATTTTGACAATGTAATAAAATTGTATTTCATTGGCATGGATGTAAGAGGGTAGAGAAAAAAAGGTCGTTACATTGTGTCATGAGTACAAATAACCACACATGGACATTGTGTACTAGGGATTACTCTTTCTTTTGTTATGACTCCATGTTGGGAGATTATGAGAATTGCAAGAGTTAATAATGTGGATATGGTGCAGGAGATGTTTTTGCAATCATAGCAAAGCCTAGAAACACAAAAGGTGTAAGTTATTATTTATTACATTGCACAAAAGAGAGGATGAAGTTAATAAAGCTAGAAACAAGCGATGGAACATTGTTTCCCACTGGTTGAGTTGTAGTGCAAGGAACATATTTGAAACAAGTTAAAATCATTCAAAGTGGGATTCATTTTATTGATTAACAACTCCACAACATGGTGTATCAGTATAGCCACCTAGTAATTGCTACTAGTGTGTCTCTTCATCATGTTCAATGTGCACATGGACTTCGTAAGTGGAGACTAGATAGAGATGACCGTGAGAAAATCTTACATGTTATTGAAGAGCAAGCTGAACCAATTGATGTGGTATGAAAAATATGGACAACAAATTTCATTTAATTTCAAGTACGGTCTCTAGACTTCCTATGATAGAATTTTTCCTTAGGTCTACTAGGTGTCTTAGGTATCTATACTATAAGTTCAAGTGTCAAGTGTAGAATTACATGCTTCAATAGTTCATTTAAGTTTAATTAATGGTTCTTAATTTAGAATTCATGATGTCTATAGGTCTTCCAAAAAAATTTACATTTCATTCTAGCAAGAGATCTATTTTTGTAATCATGTAGCAGAGGATTTTAAGTTATTATTTCATTCCAGGTATGATCTCTACACTATGAAATAATATTATCTTAGGTCTAAGTTAGGTGTCTTAGGGACTTGCTAGAATTTAGGGTTAGAATAGGTGTCTTATGTGTCTTAGGTATACTCATAGAAGAAGGTATATAATAGCTGTCTTAGACCTGTCTTAGGTCTAAACTAGAATAAGGTATAAAACCTAACCATGTCTTAGGTCTACTAGAATATGTGTTTTAGGAATGTAGATTAGGTGTCTTAGACCTCTACTAGGTCTAAGATATAAAGTAGGTGTCTTAGGTATCTTAGGTCTACTCAAAGAAGAAGATATAGAATAGGTGTCTTTGACCTGTCTTAGGTCTAGACTAGAATAAGGTATAAAATCTAACCTTGTCTTAGGTCTACTAGAATAAGGTTTCTAGAATAGGTGTCTTAGGTCTACTAGAATAAGGTTTCTAGAATAGGTGTCTTAGGTCTACTAGAATAGGTGTGTTAGGCATGTAGATTAGGTGTCTTAGACCTCTACTAGATCTAAGATATAGAATAGGTGTCTTAGGTCTACTTAGAGAAGAAGGTATACAATAGGTGTCTTAGACCTGTCTTAGGTCCAGACTAGAATAAGGTATAAAATCTAACCTTGCCTTTGGTTTACTAGAATAAGGTATCTAGAATAAGTGTCTTGGGTCTACTAGAATAGTTGTTTTAGGCATGTAGATTAGGTGCCTTAGGTCTTAGGTGAGGCCACATGAGCTTCCACCTACATGTGGTTGGCCTTGTCAGTACATAATAGATATTCTCGAAGCTAAGGGAAACTCTTTTTTTTTGTATCTAGATAAGTTATGAAACCCTAGTAAAGTTTCCTACTGGTCATGAGATTAGTATATCATTAGATTTATAACTTCAATTGTAGTTGTATTTATGCACTAAGTTATTTTAATCTAGTGTTAGTGTAGATAGTTTAAGTATTATTATTTAATTATCGTTCACCTTAAAGATGAGTAGTGTATTCTTCTAGATCTAGTTCATTTATATTCAAATAGGATGTTTGTATCTTATAGATTTGGTATAATATGTTCAATTAGTTGCCTTGGTATTCAAGTTATCACATCTTTTCATAGTTGATTGATTTGAATCCATATTGTCATATGTACGTTAATTGTATTATTGTTCATATGTACACCTAATAGGTTTGAAGGGTTTTTGGGAAGTCCTTGACCTGAGTCAATGCATTGGTTTAGAGTGCACTCCACGACTCCACTACATATTTGACTAGATGATCTTCAATTTATATGTTACGATATTTCAAGCTTATGGATGATCTTTAATTATGGTGGTATGAATTTTTTTAATGTTACTATAGACACCTAAATTTGACCATATCTTAAGACATTACCTTGCGACATATTTTGTCCTAAGTCCCTTTCATGACCCCTTACATCATTTCCATTAGTTAAATAAATTACATTTATTTAACTAATCCCTCTTATCCATTTACCCTCCTTTTGCACCAAATTAAATAAATCTTATTTTCCTCCATCATCTAATTTAAATAAATTAAATATTTATTTAAATTCCACATGTCTCTCATAATTTAAATAATTTTATTATTTAAATTATTTATCCCCACTCACATCCCTATTTTTAACCTCATTCATTGTGCGTCATATGCACTTCCTCTCCAAAATTAATTAAAAATCCCATTTATTCCCACTCCCATCCTTATTTTAGTCACTTGTCATCCTCATTGATGGTGTGTCATAAGCACTAAATTTGACTTTCAATCCTATCTATTCACCTCATCCATCACCCTTCTAATCTTGGCCATCCATTTGATTCCCTCTCTATCTATAAATTGAACTCCCATTTTCATTTCAAACCTTCACACTCTCTCATCAAATTTCATATGCATATCTCATATCATTTTATATCATTTTCATAACAAGGTTATGTTGGTTGTGTGAGCAGCCCAGAAATTAATGTATCTTGGGTGTGTTGGTAATTTGACTGAGCTTGATGTTTGAAGGTGTTGTCATTGATGTCAACAAGAAAAGGAACAAGGTTGGAAGAGAGATTTTGGTCCAGTAAAGAAGACTTAGTCATTTTGGCTAAGTGTTGGCAGTATACAGAGATAGTGACAGAAAGACAGTGCTTGGATTGGCATTGGTCCACAATTGCAGATCTGGTCCTGCAGCTCTGGCATGATGTTTCCAACTCTTAGATGATCTTATATCCTGAGTTTTAGACCTTGATTAGTTCCAAAAGTATATCTTCAAGTAGCCTAAGTCTGGCATTGTAGAGAACATAAGTAATCAGAATAGAACACTCATTTGTTTTGGTCTGCATTCCTCTAGTGTTAGATATTTAGTTATGTAGTTTTGAGGTGTTGTAAACACTTGTATGAAGTGTCTAAATCCAAAATTGCAGAGTCTGAGGTCCACCAAAAAGACAGTTATAAGCTATTGAGTATCGCTACATGATTTGACAATGACTAGCTGTGACAGAGTTTGTGTTTCAACAGTCTGCATTTTGCCGCATGTTAATATTATGTTCTACGGTTTTGAAGGTATGATATTTGATGTCTAAGGAGTCTTGGATATGATTTTGAGTAGGTCTTGTGGTCTGCAGTGAATGTTGTGATCTAACAGTTAGACTAAGTCAGAAACAGTTTGTGTTTGAGGCTGACATGATAGTTTGATTTGTGTGCGGTAAGTTCTATTAATTAGAACTTTATTTTAAGTGATTCTATAGTTGGAGCCAACATATGAGAAGGTGTTTTAAATGTTATTTGGGTCCGCTATGTATTTTGGTGGGTGGATTTGGCTAAGCTGCAAGTTTATTAACTATATGCTTCATCTAGGCAGGTCGACCTAATGTGATGAATCTAAGTGTTTCATATGTGTGTGTGTGTGTGTGTGTGTGTGTGTGTGTGTGTGTGTGTGTGTGAGAGAGAGAGAGAGAGAGATCAAATTGGATGTTTGTGAGATGAGTGATACATATACGAATGTGAATGCGACATGTGAAGTATAGTAAGCGCAACAAGTGCAGAAGAAGAGAGATCTTACTTGATGTAAAAGTAGAGCAGTTAGAGACGAAGAGTTTTCAGACAGTATTTATGTGCTTCATTGGAGTTGTAACCATGCATGTATAGATGCAATCAGAGCAGTTCAACCTGGCAGTGAGCCATCCTTCTTTCCTTCTTTCTTTCTCTAGGTAGTGAGCCTTTCTTGCAGTGAGTAGTTCTTTGGACATTGAGCCCTAAGGCAGTGAGCCTCTTGTAATTCGGTATTGATACTACATAATTATTGTGAGCTAACACTCACCATGGTTTTTCCCAATTTTAGGTTTTCCGCATAAAAATCTTGGTGTTCATGTGTGATGCTTTGTGGTTGCTTCTTCTGTGTTTAATTTGCTTTTTTGTTACTTGTGGTAAATGAACTACTAATTTAATAAGTAAAAAGTTTAATAGAATACTGATTCACCCCCCCTCCTCTCAGTATTCTAGGTGTTCAACAATTGGTATTAGAGCCTAGTTCCTTAGAAGAAGTCTAACAGCTTGAGGAAGATCTTGGAGATTGAACGTGTGGCAGGTAAAAAGTATTCTACTCCTCCTGAAGCAATTGAGTCAACAGAAACTATAGAAGAATATTGCATGCTTGTCAATGAAGAACTCAATGTTACCCTTGAAGATCTTGAAAAGGTTGAAATAGAAAACAGGTATCTAAAAGATAATGTCAAGGAAGCAGATGAGTACATCAAAAAATTGAGGGATCAAGTCAAGAAGTTCAAGGAAAAATATAAGGAGGTTAGTGAACAATTGATATCAACAATTGAAACCTTGAATGATCTGAAAGTAGAAGTTGTAAAAAGAGAAAAAGCAGAAGAAGACCTAAATCAGTTGGTGAAAAGCAAATCTGAAGACTGTACAAAACTTGAACAAGAAATTGTGGATCTGAAAGCTGATCTGAAATAGGCATGGATTCAGGAAGATAAATTTAGCCAACTTGATAGAATACTTGCAAGTCAGAAGAGCCCTTATGACAAAGAAGGCTTGGGATTTGAGAAAGGTGAAAGTTCTAAAGTTGGTCAAGAAAATAATGTTGAGATCAAGAAGGACAAAGGCAAACAAATCTAGAATCAAAGGAACAGACCTAGAATACCACTAGTCAGGCAACCAAATGCTCAAAGGTACCCTTCTTTCAATGGTTATTGTAATGCATGCAATAAGTTTGGTCATAAGGCTACTCAATGTAGGAGCAAATTAAATCAAAATGTTCCATCATTCTCTGGTCATTGTTTTACTTGCAATAAAGTTGGTCACAAAGCTAATGAATGTAGAAGTCAGATAAGGAATGGTTACAACAATGGAAGGAATGCTCAAACTTTCAAAGGTAACTGCTTTATATGCAATAGGTTTGGTCACAGAGCTAGTGAATCCAAAATTTAGATAAGGAACAACTATAATAATGGAAGGAATGCTCAATCTTTCAATGGGAATTGCTTTGCATGCAATAGATTTGGACACAAGGCTAACCAATGCAGATCAAGGATGAATGAAAGGAACAATGGTTAGAGAAATGTTGTATGATTCAATTGCAACATGCTTGGACATATTGCAAGATTCTGTAGAAGCAATAATATAAAGGATAATTAGGCAGAGATGAAGAAACTGGTACAAAAGGTAGATCTAGCAGAGATTAAGAAGGAGATGAACCAGATTTGGGTTAAAAAGCAAGTACATGAAGTCAAGGATGAGTCCACACTAGACTCTGGTGCAAGTACTTACTCCAGGAAGTAAATTGGGAGCTCTGGCTCAGGGGGAACTTAAATGAAAAATCTTATTCCCCCAGCCATAAAAGTGGTGCTAACATTCAACATGAAGGTATAAGCTAGAAAACAAGATAAAAGAGATTTTGAAGAAGATTTCGGTAGAAAAGAATCTAATGCGGTGGATTGCAAAGAAATTTAGATCGACTGTAGATGGCAGAGTAAGAGTTTGATAGCTTTTTGAATCAGCATTTATGACGATTAGGCTTTGATGAAAAAGGGTTAAAAGGGAATTCATTTGAAAGGAGATCACATTGCATTCAAATCCTCAAGTGTCTAAGGAGATCTAAGAAGTGAAGCTAAGGTGAATCCAAGTATTCATCAATTGGTGCGAAGAAACCCTAACCGAAAACAAAAGGTATTTACAGTTCTCTCTCTCTCTCTTGAAAATTTTCTATGTTGAGTCAGTAAAGATGACTATCCCTCAAGCGATAGAGATTATGGAGAGACCTTGACCTAAATTCAAGAAGCACCCTACAAATCACTTGAAAATGATCCAGATGGTGCATTCTCTAAGATTATGCATGGTGTTATGCATACAAAAGACATTAAGGCATATATATGTTAGAAACAAGACCGACTAACACATTGTTGATTATGAATTGGAGTCATTTGATTATAAACAAGGTAGTTGTACATATAGGGTAGAGAGGTTGAGTCAAATTAGGAGTCGACTTCAACACTCAACTAGAGGTGGAAGAAAGAGTGTCAACAAGTGGCTTGGAGAGTTGTATTGGACTCTCCAAGTAGACACCTAACCACCTAAGGTGGCTTAAAGCCATGTGGGGAATATACACATAATTACTTATTTAAATAATAAGTAATAGTGTTAATATTCCTACACTAACACCCCCCCTTACGCACAGCTCAGGTGGGCACAATAAAGATGGGTCTCGGCAACTAGGCCTAATCAGGTACCCATGTACAAAAGAATCTCTCATATAACGAAGAAATAAAGAAAATCCTGTGGGAAAAAACTTTCCTCCAAAAGAGAGAAACAAAGAAAGTGTATTGGACACGACACAACTAAAAGTAATAGTCTTGCAATATTTGCAAGATCCATGTGTAGAATGTCGATTGCAAGCCATATGGCTACAATTCAAATCCAATGTGAAGTTCTGCTTTGAAGATTCAGTGGAAGCCTACTGTGAAGCAACTCTGAAATCTATAGAAGGAAGGAAACTGATATCAATCTTTTGTCGTGATGAATCTTTGGAAGTCCTCTAAGAATTAACTCTGGATGCACATGTAGCTTTAGGTGATAGTGATGTTGTATTGGAAGTGTACTTGACATATCTCTATGGAAGTGCTCTTTGCACAACTCATGAAATGCTCTCGACACAACTCAATACAATGTGGAAAAAATGTTGAAGAATGATGAAGTAGTGGTGGAAGTGTTCTTGACATATCTCTGTGGAAGTGCACTTGGCATAGCTCAAAAATGCTCTTGACACACGTCTATGAATGCCCCATAATTTTATATTTTTATCCCAATATTAGTTTGTTGTTTGAGAAACTTCCCTATGACTCAATATTTTTATCCCCCCTGAATTTGGCAATTTATAATGATAGTGCGTTAAACAAGGCTAATTGGAATGAAAAAGGGCACTTTATAATAGTAGTACAAAATCATTTCCAATAGATTACTCTTGAAAAAATATTCACCTTTTAAAAAAATGGCACTCAATTTCGAGTTGCCAATCAAAAGATACAATTATTTTTTGAGGTATTTTACTTGCTTTACAACAAGGGAATTTTTTTTAGAAAAATGGGACAATTCTCAAATCATCTTGATGCAACTTTGTCGATGCCTAAACTAGCTTTACATTGACTATAAATATGCCCAATTTCGCCTCCATGGGCAAAAGTTGCAGCAAAATGAAAAAAAACCCCTCTTTGCACAAACATATGCAAAATTAGGGTCTTCCAAGACAATTTTTTTTAGAAAATGCAACTTTCTGGATGATTGCTTTAGCATGCGATGTCAATTTTGGTGGTTTGTTGACCACTAATTGTTACATTTACATATGATGCTAGCAATTAACTTTGGTTTGGGCAGTTTATTAACTAACTTCGAAGAGTTAGCATGTTTTGGCGATCAACTTCAAATGTCACAATTACAAAATGTAGCAAAAACTGCTAACAATTACAATAAATGTTGATGTCAGCATTAAACGTTACAAAAAACTAGCTAAATGAATGTTAGTAGTTAAGGTAACTGAGAATACTAGAAAGAGAACTAGTTGTTATAGTACAATTAATGTAACACTAACAACATAGCCGCAAGAAATGGCAACAAGTGGTAACCACAAAAGTTTTTGATGACAAATGTTAACCTGCAAATGTAAACCTTGAGCCGTCACTATTCTCCAAAATGTCGATTTGGCAAAGATTATTGGAAAGTCACAGAGAAGGTGTGGCCATTGGTAAAGAACTTCAACCCTCAATGGTAAATAACCACTACTTGTGAAGAAATGATAGGTTTGTGATGGCGCTACTGGTGGAAGACCATGACCATGAACAGAAGAGACTTCAGCCAGAGTAAACAACAACCAAAAAAGGCCTTCGACAAATATTTGAAGGAGATGGAAGCCAATAGAATGCAAAGTGTAGAGAAGAATTTGATGAAAGAGGTTTTCATGATCTCGTGGTGTAGCGACCAAAAACCTGCAACATAAACATTGCGGCCTATAAAATGGGGTGAGCCTCCTATGAACCCGAAAGGGTGTTGGTGTTTATAATTAAATGCGACCAAAATTTTTGCAATAGGAGCAACAAACATAGAACCAACAAGCTCAAAATTAGATCGACATTTATTTGATGAAGTCTTCTCTTTGGTGCTCTAAAGTTTTGGGTAGCGAACAATGAGTTTATAGCAGTAGAAGGGCACAATGGAGCAGCCAGGAATGGGAGATGGGGGCACCAAAATGCAGGTTGTGAGACAAAACTCTCCTTCCCTCTTTAGGCTGTGGGCCTGTGTGCATGAACCAATCTACTTTCCCATGCTTTTGACATGGCCTCTGCTACAACCTTTCAATCC
Source organism: Cunninghamia lanceolata (assembly GCA_027924645.1). NCBI lineage: Eukaryota > Viridiplantae > Streptophyta > Pinopsida > Cupressales > Cupressaceae > Cunninghamia > Cunninghamia lanceolata. The sequence continues at coordinate 1,589,210 of BSBN01000010.1, forward strand.
CTTTGATTGGCTCTTGTATGGCTTGGCAGAAATCACCAGATGCCAACAAAAAAACAACGATGGACAAAATGGACCACAAAGTGCAGAGGTGACCACAAATCACAGAGCCACCCAAGGTTGCAAAAACAAAATACCTCCATAGATCCACCAACGAGATCATAAAATACTGAGCCAAAATCACCTTTCAAACCCTTAAACTAGAAAATTGTAGGCTAAGAGGCCAAAAAAGAAACCCTTCGACTGGTGAAGAGAAATATTGTTTGAGAAGTGGAAATCACACCTCAAAATTTCCCCAAAAATTTGCAAAATGTTGATTTTGCAAAAAAAAAGCATTTTCAACAAAAGACTATGAACGAAATTTTTTGCAAAATGTCAAATTTCTAAAAACAATTACATTTTTAACAAAAAAATCTATGAACGAAAACTTGCAAAATATCAAATTTCTAAAAAACATTTGCATTTTTTACAAAAAAAATCGTCAAATAGGAAATTTTTACCTCCAATCAAACCAGCAAGCAATTAGCGTAGCTCTGATACCATGTTAGAAAAAAGATTGACTAACGCATTGTTGATTATGAATTAGAGTCATTTGATTATGAACAAGGTAGTTGTACATATAGGGTAGGGAGGTTGAGTCGACTTAGGAGTCAACTTCAACACTCAACTAGAGGTAGAAGAAAGAGTGTTGACAAGTGGCTTGGAGAGTTGTATTGGACTCTTCAAGTAGACACCTAACCACCTAAGGTGGATTAAAGCTATGTGGGGAATATACACATAATTACTTATTTATATAATAAGTAACAGTGTTAATATTCCTACACTAACAATATACATGCAAACCTAGATGAATATGATCATGGAAAATTAGGGCAAATTTATCTGAAGGAACTGAATGGTGACAAATTTGAGCTAAAAGAAGAATATAGTGCACTGCATAAGAAGAAGCTGGATGTATGGATTGATTTTCCTGCATTTTTTGAAGATGCCTGGATCTGGTATGTCCTAAGTAGAACTCGTGATGAGTTTGTGGCTAGACATGACACATATGATTACAAAAGATGCCATTGAATTTGTGACTGGCATGTGCTCCACTAGAATAGTTTGGCATTAAAGTCTGTGAAGAATAACACAGTAATGCAATTAATCGGTGCCACATTTGACAAAAGGGCACTAACTGTGAACGATATTGAAGATCCGGCGGTAAGGTTTTATTCAATGGTGATTGGTAATAAAGTCTACTTCTCCAACAGGGAGAATTCGGTCTTTGCAACAACCATATACACAACATTTGAGATGGTGAAGAAGAATCCAAATTATGACCTGTGTGAGCTGCTTCGACAACAACTAATGGAGAACTTGAAAAGAACAAAGGACACTAAGTTCCCCTTCAAGTATGGAACTCTGATCATCTGCCTACTCTTCTATTTCCTGAAGGAGTTACTAGGTATGGACAATATCATTTGGCTTGATCAAACTCCTATAGCAATTCAAATTAGAAATCATCTGCAAAGTTTAGGAGATGTTGATAAACAAAGTGCAACATTATGGGGCAACTTTAAAAATTTCCAAAAGAAAATGCAGGCTAGGGCAAGGATTCCTGAAAATGTTATGAAGAAATATGAAAAAGAGATTGTATTTATGGTAGACAAAGATAAATTCCTCATGGAGGCAATGAAATCAAGAATAGTGTGGGTCCCAGCAATGGGATATGAGGTTACAGAGGATGTTCTGACTGGCCTAGCTGATCTAATGTTGAGTAAACCAAAGGACCCCAATGAGGAAAGATTTGGAACATTTGAAAAAAACATCTCAAAGTGTTTATGGAACTAAAACAACCTAAAATCAAAAGAAATGTAAAGAAATGGGTAGTCGATTATGCAATGAGCCAAGGGTTCACAAAGGAACAAATAAATGAAGCAAGAGCACAAGCAACTAAGAAATCAAAGACTACAGAAAAGAAAACTAAACAAGAAAAGGCTTCAGAAAAGAATAAAGTGCAAATTGAGCAAGAAAAGTCCATCTCTGGCACTAAAAGAAGAACAAGAGCCTCCTCCTCTACTGCAGATAGTGAGGAAGAAGTACCTGAAAATGAGCCTATTGAGAAGAAGAAGAGAAAGAAGTCAAAGGGCACAAAAAGGGTGTATGTGATCCTTGGTGAAGGAGAGGAAGAAGAAGAGATAGAGACAGACAAGGAAATCAAGGCAAAAAGGATGAAAACAAATGAAGCCACCTCTGGCAAAAAGGAGAAGCCTTCAGAAAAGGTTAAGGACAAGAAGAAAAAGAAAGGTGAGAAGACTGAGATCAAAGAAAATGAAGCAACAATATCGTTGGAAGCCACAGTCAATGCATTTGCTTAGCATGGAAACTTGAAACCCATTGCTGATATGTATGATGAAAGATCAGATGCAGATAAGGTGATAATTGAAGCAACAGTTGATATAATTGGATATGTTTAGTAAAACATTAATTGAAGTTATAGATGAGTTACCAGACAATTTAGTCAACATCATGACAACAATAAAAGAAGGAGCCATGGCCAAAGATGCTGAGATAAAGATTTAAACTTTGCCCAAATATCACAAGTGAAGAAAAGGTTAAAGTCACTAAAACACTTAGTGATGAATTCATAACCGAGAAGAGATATTGAAGTCCCATATGGAGGACAGTGAGCTAATTGAAGATGCATCAATAATTTTTGAAAAGATTATGCCTGGAATAAAGAGAGATACATCTTTGGGTCCTACTGCCTAATTGAAGAAGCTCATGGAATCAATCAATTCTCATTTTGAGTTTCTAAAACAAGTTGTAGAAAAGAAGGTAAGGGTAGAGATTGATGACAAAAGGCTAGTAGAGCTAAATGACAAATTTGCTCAAGATAAAATTTTGTTAGATAAGAGCATAGAGTATGCTCAAATGGCCATTAAAGAAGCTAGTGAATTATATCAATTTTGTCTTACATGGCCTGATAAGACTAAAGATATAAAAGAGAAAATAAATGGATGGGAAGCTCAAATAATGAAGATCTCTAGAACTTATGACTCGGTAAAAGATGTTATTGGCAATCAGAGGGCACAAGTTGAGACCATTCATTCTAATATACATAAGTTGTAGGCTTAGAGGGAGATTATAAAGCATAGAATGAGCCAACTCCAGGAGATAGCAAGCTTCAAGATTACATCCTTGACCAGGCTAGTAGTAGCAGCAGATAAGACAAGGCAAATCAATGAGGCCCCTGCTACCATGAAGAAAGAATAAGAGTTGGTGTCCCAAGATAATAGGAACATACTAGTTTTGAGCGATGCTAAGGTCTATTGGGATGAAGAAGTGGTGCAACTGAAGAAGATCTATAGGGATATTCTCCCTAAAAAATAGTAAGCAATTTGAGTTCACTTGTAAATATGCAGACAATACAAACAATTTTTGAAGTTTTGACAACTTGTATATATTTATGTATCATACACCTTTGCCATTGATGTCAAAAGGGGAGAATGGAGCATGTGAAAAAACACAAAAAGAAAATAACTGACAAAAAAAAAAGAGAAGCATGAAGTTAGGGGGAGTAGTGTAAAAAGAGTAAGGGGGAGCAATATAACAGTTTTTCACATGAAGTGTTGCCATTAATGCTAAAGGGGGAGATTGTTTGTAATTTGACTGAGCTTGATGTTTGAAGGTGTTGTCATTGATGGCAACAAGAAAAGGAACAAGGTTGGAAGGGAGATTTTGGTCTAGTAAAGAAGACTTAGTCATTTTGGCTAAGTGTTGGTAGTATACAGAGACAGTGATAGAAAGACAATGTTTGGATTGGCATTGATCCGTAGTTGCAGATCTGGTCCTGTGGTTCTGGCATGATGTTTTCAACTCTTAGATGATCTTATATCCTAATTTTTAGACCTTGATCAATTCTGGAAGTATATCTTCAAGTAGCCTAAGTCCGACATTGCAGAGAACAGAGGTAATCAGAATATAACACTCATTTGTTTTGGTCTACATTCCTCCGGTGTTAGATATTTAGTTATGCAGTTTTGAGGTGCTGTAAACACTTGTATGAAATGTCTAAATCTAGAATTGTAGAGTCTGAGGTCCATCAGAAAGACAATTATAAGCTACTGAGTATCACTACATGATTTGATAGTGACTGGTTGTGATAGAGTCTGTGTTTCAGCAGCCCACATTTTGCCACATGTTAATATTATGGTTTGTAGTTCTATAGGTATGATCTTTGATGTCTAAGGAGTCTTGGATATGATTTTGAGTAGGTCTTATGGTCCGCAATGAATGTTGTGATTTGACAGTTAGACTAAGTTAGTAACAGTTTGTATTTGAGGCCGACATGATAGTTTGATTTGTGTGTAGTAAGTTCTATTGATTAGAACTTTATTCTAAGTGGTTCTATAGTTGGACCCGACATATGAGAAGGTGTTTTAAATGTTATTTGGGTCTGTTATGTATTTTGGTGAGTGGATTTCGCCGACAAGCTGCTAGTTTATTAACTATACGCTTCATCTAGGTAGGCCGACCTAATGTGAAGAATCTAAGTGTTGTGGATATATATATATATATATATATATATATATATGAGATCAAATTTAGTGTTTGTGAGATGAGTGGTATGGATACGAATGTGAATGCGACATGTGAAGTATAGTAAGTGTGACAAGTGCAGAAGAAGAGAGATTGTACTTGATGTAAAAGCAGAGTAGTGAAACAGAGCAGTCAGAGATGAAGAGTTTTGAGATAGTATTTATGTGCTTCATTGGAGCTATAACCATGCATGTATATATGCAATAAGAGCAGTTCAACTTTGCAATGAGCCATCCTTCTTTCCTTCTTTCTTTCTCTAGGCAGTGAGCCTTTTTTGCAGTGAGCATTTCTTTGGGTAGCGAGCCTCTTGTAATTCAGTATTGATACTACATAATTATTGTGAGCTAACACTCACCGTGGTTTTTCCCAGTTTTGGGTTTTTCACATTAAAATCTTGGTGTTCATGTGTGATGCTTTGTGGTTACTTCTTCTGTGTTTAATTTGCTTTGTTGTTACTTGTGGAAAATTGACCACTAATTTAATAAGTAAAAAGTTTAATAGAATACTGATTCACCCCCCCTCTCAGTATTCTAGGTGTTCAACAAGGTGCACTTCATTTCGTCCTATCAGAAGTCCAAAATTGTGCAAGGTCTAAAGGTATATTTGCATTGTTTATCTTTATGTTATTATCTTGCATGATTTTATGGGTTTCATTTTGGCACATCCGATTATCTGTTATAATTAGCCAATAGGCTTTTATATGTGAGCATTATAGTGCTTGGAATTGTCTCACGTCGTAAAAAAATTCATGTCGGCAAATTTTCTAAACTTGTCAGTTGTTCCTATCAGTGTATTCTTGAACCTCCTATGGGTGCAAGTGCTAGTTCACATCCCTTGATCCAGCTTGCTCTTTGCAGGTTTTATTAACTTTTTGTTGTAGGTTTATGCCAATTTTAAACAAACCCCTAGGTTTTAAAGATTTCATCATATCTTCCAAACAACTCTGAATTTTTGCATAAGATTTTTATAGACATTTGTGGATCATATTAGGAAGCTACAATAGAAAAATCATATTTTTATCATCATTTTTTAATGATTTATAACGATTTTATGTTTTTTTAATAAATCCACATTTTTGGGTACAAATCAGTGATTTTTTCAATAAACTTCAAATTTTTGGAAAGCGTTTGAAATTATAATGGGGGTATGTTCTTTACAGTTTTAATTTTGAGGTCAAATAAGGTGCAAAATAATCAGATCTTTGTCGACTGTAGGTTTTTCATAAATCCATTTTTTGGGCACAAATAAGGGAATTTTTCTAACTTTTGTATATTTTGTCCTAAGTCCCCTTCATGACCCCTTACATCATTTCCATTAGTTAAAACTCCATTAAAGCCTAAGAATTCTCATGCCACAAGGCATCAATCTTTAACATCAAAGAAAAATCTCACACCTCAAAAAGCAAAAGCAAAAACAAAAATGGTGTGGGTCCCCAAGCAAAAAGCACTTAATCCAAATGAAGCATCCACGATTCAAAAATCTCAAAAATCTCATTTCCTATCACAAAATCCTATAATTCCTAAGACCATTTGGGTCCCAAAATTACTAAATCAACCATCCCCTAAGCAAACATCTCCATTACTCCCAACTCCTCCTTCCATTCAAAAGATTCAAAATCTAATTCAATGTGTGCAACCATTGGTCTTGGTTCCTTTCCCTTCCACAACATTCCCACATACCTCCATCTCCCCATCTTCTATCTACTATTCTACATATTCCCCCCATCATATCCCTATGGTCCATGCTTTTGGATAATCCTTCCATCCATAATCCAATATCCATTCATACATAATCCACATCCTAATCCACCTCCATCTCCCTCTCATGCAATCCTCTACCAACATCCATGTGGAAAATGACACTTGACATGATCCATGTGAGACATCCCTCTATAATGGGACATTATCACCTTTCATGGAACTAGACGCTTGAGTCCCCATCCTCTTCCAAATTCCTCCTATCCATATTCCCCTATCCTATCCAAAAATTAAAAAAAAAAGTCAAATAAATTTTTTAAAAAGCAAAAAAAAAGAAGAAAAAATCAAAATAGTAAAGAGAAATCACTTTGTCCAATGGTGAAAACCACCTTGGTGGCGCCTTCGATAAGTACCATAATAAAATCTTGGAAAATAGGCGCCATGTGTAGATTCCTTGTCTATGTGTCTTACACTTGGGGGCATGTTGTCTCATCTATCCCATCTTATCATTTTCCTCCTATCCTACCATCTTCATCCATCATATCCTCATACCTACCTATGCCATTTACCTATGCACATACACATCCTCCCTTCCTCCTTTTGATCTTGATAAAGATGGGAGAAAAATATTGAAAAATGCCTTAGACATATCTTGATCTACCTCATCCTTTCTAACCAATCCTTTCATCCTATTGTCATAAGATTTGTCATGTAAAATCCCAAGCATTATACCTAGAGTGGGGCATGTTATTCCTATGTGACATAGTATGTGGAGATCACATCTTGAATTCTTCCGTCCATCTTTCCTTTATGCATTTCCCATATATTATCTACTATTACCCATCCCTCTACATTTCCATCCATTTTACATTTCTTATCCCTCCACTTTTACACATCCTTCTACCTATCCATCCATTTTACACTTCATGTCCCTCCCATCCACTATCGTCCATCCATCTACCTACTCATGATTTTCCCTTGTCATTGGTATCTAGCATCTAGGCTATCCAAACTGCAATCCAATATCATCCCACAAAATTTTTAAAAAATCCAAAAATATTAAATATTCTCAAAATCCAAAAAAATCAAAACATATTCAAAAATTCTAAAAACATCAAATATTCTCAAAAACCCAAAAAATCAAAACATTCCAAAAAACCAAAAAATCAAAACATTTTCAAAAATCCAAAAAAATCAAATATTCTCAAAATCTAAAAAATAAAACATTCCAAAAATCCAAAAAAATCAAAACATTTTCATAAAACATAAAAAAATCAAATATCTAAAAAAAAAACAAGCAATAAAACCAAATGCAAGTCATCCTTAATCCATACCAATCTAGTCAATGTAATTTAGCCAAATCATCAAATCACATCCTTGGTCTTGATCCTATTCTTGTTCTCAACCAAATCAATCAATCAATCAATCATCAATGGGATATATCATTCCCGCATTCTTGTGTTGATCTAGGGATATATCGTTCCCCACAATGACAACACTATCTCAATCAATCAATCAATTATCGGTTTACAACTTGATAGGGGCAACTACCTTCTTTATTTTTGAATCAAGCAGAAATGTCCATACAACACTTTGTACCTTAATCAAAATTACCTATCTAGCCACTTTATCAATTGTCGCATCATTCGATCTCAAACAATCATCATCTAGCCTCATCTAGGGATATATCATTCCCGTTATCAGGCACCTATCCAAACATCACTTAAACTCCTTGGCAAGAGATATAATGGTTGTGTGACTTGTGTCATCATTGGTCTTTTGTTTTTTATATTTTCTATCTCCTTTTTCTTTATCAAAGCCACCTAGATCCATTTATATCTTGGTGCATTACGATTAGCACAGAATGAGGCATAGCATTTTGCGTGTTTGTTGGATATTCTTATCACTATAGCTAATATTCATATCTTGTGTCTAGACAAGGTTGTATTATGTTGGCTATAAGGATACTCCTTTTGTTTGCAATGTCAAGTCCATGCAAAGGATACAAAGTCACCCTGGTCTCTTATACCTTGGTGCATAATATTCTCTTGTTATATCAAACTAGGGTTGCTCTACACATTATACCAGCATAACCATCTCTTCTCTATCCACTACATCCATTATGATTCTTTGCCTCTCAACCTATCTTTATCCACCATCTCTTTCACGTATGTCTTTCACCTCAACAAATCTATTCATTCCTAACCCTTAGCCTTTTCCATCCAACCTCCTTTCATCCATTTCGTGAGCATACCTGTGTTCTCCTAACCTGCCTATCCTCTTGAGGGAGCATCCCATCTTTACATCATTCCTCCCCATCACTCCTTCAAGTGGTTGGGGCATCCTTTTCCTTTATCCATACCTTTTCTTCTTTGAAATGATGTTACTTCTCTTACTCGCAACATCATCTCATAGAGGGGCAAAATGTAGACACCTAAATTTGACCATATCTTACGACATTACCTTGTGACATATTTTATCCTAAGTCACATTCATGACCTCTTATATCATTTCCATTAGTTAAATAAATTTATTTAACTAATCCCTCTTATCCATTTACCCTCCTTTTGCACCAAATTAAATAAATCTTATTTATTTAATCCTATTTTCCTCCATCATCTAATTTAAATAAATTAAATATTTGTTTAAATTCCACATGTCTCTCATAATTTAAATAATTTTATTATTTAAATTATTTATCCCTACTCACATCCCTATTTTTAACCTCATTCATTGTGCATCATAAGCACTTTCTCTCCAAAATCAATTAAAAATCCCATTTATTCTCACTCTCATCCTTATTTTAGTCACTTGTCATCCTCATTGATGATGCGTCATAAGCACTAAAATTGACTTTCAATCCTATCTCTCCACCTCATCCATCACCCTTCTAATCTTGGCCATCCATTTGATTCCCTCTCTATCTATAAATTGAACTTCCATTTTCATTTCAAACCCTCACACTGTCTCTTCAAATTTCATATGCATGTACATACCTCATACCATTTTATATCATTTTCATATCAAGGTTATGCTGGTTGTGTGAGCAGCTCACAAATCAGTGGAGCTTGGCTGCATTTCATTTCATCCTATCAGAAGTCTGAAATTGTGCAAGGTCTGAAGGTATATTTGCATTATTTATCTTTATGCTATTATCTTGCATGATTTTATGGGTTTCGGTTACAATTTGGTGAATGTTTAAATTGGTAAATTTTTGTGTTAGATATCGTGTTTAAACTTCTCAAGATTAAAATAGGAATGGATTCTTAAGTATTTTTTATTTCTTGAAAATAATTATATGGATGCATTTGTTCTTGTGTGAGCAATTTAAATTAGAGGAGCTCAAACTCATAAATTACATTGAACTTAACTTGAGTAAATGAGAGGAACTTGTAACTTGAAGGATTTATTTAATTTTATTATTGAAACATCTAATACATGTAAATATCAAATATCCTTTGTAAATATCAACAATCATTTATATCAAAAATTTATTAAGTCATGTTTAGTCAAATATTGAAATAGTCAAATATATCAACATTCATGTCAAATTTATAGACGTCATTACAATATAAACATGTCCACCAAATATATAAACATCAATCTATTAAAAATCTCAAACATAAACATGTCCATACATCATATCAAATATAAATATAAATGTCCATCTCAAACATAAACATGTTCATACATCATGTCAAATATAAACATAAATGTCCATCTCAAAAATAAACATAAGTTCATAAGCATGAATTTATTAGCCAATATGCTTATATGTGGGAGATTTCTCCCGTTAAATTGTTTCGACTGTGTTTTTTTTTTTTTTCTGTTGCCCTTTTTCTGTTTTTCGTCATCTTAAATGATATGGTGAAGGTCTTTCCATTGATAAATTCTTTGGATTCTTCATATGATTTCATCACATGTACTATTTGAAACATGGGGCTTCTTTTCACAAACTCTTTTTTAAAAAGTACTTGAGAATAACTACTAACGTACACAGTGGGAATTTGTGGCTTCTATTTTTTATTATTTTTTATATTAGCCCTTAATTATATGTCTCAAGACTTTTTGGAGGCATTTGGCTTATATGTTTCACCCTTTTAAAATCGGCCTTTTGGTGTGTTAGTAATTTTACATGTATAAAAGGGTAAAAAAATAGTGGTTTATGATGGTTTACTAGTAATCTAAATTTAAACCTTCTTTTTAATTAATGTGTTTTAATTTTTTTTAATGTGATGGTTAATATATTTAAGTTACATTTTGTGGGATTGAAACATATTTAGAAAGATTGTTGTGTTATAATTATGTTATTTTTATTCTTGAAATATGTTTAAAATGATAGGTTGTGTTGAAGTATGTTGTTTAATTAGCCGATAGGCTTATATGTGGGAGATTTCTTCCGTTAAATTGTCGAACGCCCCACCATTTTTTCCCATTGTTGTTTTTTCCCGTTTTTGTCATCTGAATTAAAAATCAAATGATTCCATCCTTCACGTTGATTTGAATGTGACGTATGCTAGAGGAGAATACATTTGCACATTACTTGATGGCAACAGAGATGATGTAGTGTACACAATGGATGACAGCTCTATAGCCTGCAAATATCATACCATTTTTATTTTTCGCAGCCAAAAGAATCCACTATTTGTTTTAAGTGTTTTAAAAACTATTTTTAACAATTAGTCCTATAAATATATTATATTGCATAGAATACATATTAGATCCTTAAACCCCATGAATGGTGCTTTCGCACACAGTAATAATCCTTAAATATACTTTATTAAAAATATAATATCAAAATTAAATATATTTAATAAAATAACAAATATATAAAAATATTATATATAAAATATTTAACTAACTATAATATTAAATATATAATCTTGTATATTAAAATGTATATAAATATTATAAACATTAAAAATATATAAATATTGAAATTAAAAACTAGACATTATATAGAATATAATATATAATAATGAATATAATATTATCTCATCAATCATTGCTTTTAATGTGGTTCCAGTGTGGGAAGTGAATATTTCATTGAAATATTGTTTTTATACATAGAAAATATTTCCAGCTAAATATGAGAAATGAAATTTGCATAAACATTACAATCCTTATTTAGTGAATATTTTATTCTAGAAATTAGTTTTAAATATAATCCACTTCAAGAGCAATTGGGAAAGGTAAAATTTTAAAACTCCTCGTAACTTGCATCACCACGTTTTATGTTTTGTAGTTTTTAATTAGGGAAGTGAACTTGATGTCAAATGATTGCCTAGATCTGTATTGAGCAAACCTAGAAAAGTGTCCATTGATGCTAGGTCTAGATTTGTGGATTCAGCTATAATTAATTCCAAATGAACTTTCAATGGGTCAAACATATGCAAAAATACTATGTAAGCTGAATTTGTTTTTTAGTTATGCTCGTAGTTTTTTATTTATTTCCAATCATCAAGGGGGTAGGTTCTTAGTAGGCAATGATATATATCAATCACAAAGGGATCTGTTGTTAGCTTGACATGCATCATTTTGGGGTAAGCACATTATTTCTTTTTATTTTTCCCCATTCATTTTCACCTTTATGTTTTCTTTAATTATTTTACATTTTTGTATTGGTTGTGTTTTAGGATGTAACTAAGCTAAGATGTATTGCACGTATCCATATTGAGGAAGCCTTGATGATAATTTTTTTAAATGTAAATGTTATTTTGATTATATGTAAATTTTTTGACTTGGTTAAGTTTACTATATAAAATAATTTATTAAATGGAAAGCTATTGGAAGTGTATAATTTATTTCAGTTGTATAGTCAATCAAAATGTTCTAATTTTTTGTTTTGGAGTTTTTTAAATTTTATTTTTCTTAGATTTTAAAATACAAACTCAAACACCTCCTTTGCTTACAAATTATGTGGAGAATACTTGATTCTCTGGCCAAGTGAATATTATTTTCACAAATGAACACACTTTCTACAGAAGGCATTCTTCTTTAATTAACTATAAAGGCATGGTTTTCTTTTTTTTTTTAAGAGCAGTGATAGCTGGAAACTAGTTGTTGCTTCCCATTTGTATTTGCATTTGTTTTTTGCTTAAGCTTTCTTGTTGTTAAACTGGTCTCTTCAAAGTTGAATTAGCTCTATAGTATTAAGTCTCCAAATATTTAGTTGACAAGAAAGCTCTATTGGAAGTGTATAATTTATTTCAATTGTGTATAATTGGAAGTTTACTAAATGGAAAGCTATTGGAAGGGTATAATTTATTTTAGTTGTGTAGTTAATCAAAATGTTCTAATTTTTTTGTTTTAGACTTTTTAAAATTTTCTTTTTCTTAGATTTTAAAATACAAACTCAAACACCTACTTTGCTTACAAATTATGTGGAGAATACTTGATTCTTTAGCGAAGTGAATATTATTTTCACATATGAACACACTTTCTACAGAAGACATTCTTCTTTAATTGACTATAAAGGCATGGTTTTCTTATTATTTTTTAAGAGCAGCGACAACTAGGAACCAGTTGCCGTTGCTTCCCATTTGTACTTGCATTTGTTTTTTCTTAAGTTTTCTCACTGTTAAATTGGTCTCTTCAAAGTTGAAGTAGCTCTATAGTATTAAATCTCTAAATATTAGAATAAAAATGAGTCAATATTGTTTGCATAAATGTTTTTCCTACATGCTAAAATTACTTAGAGGCTATCAATTACATTTTAAGACACTCTCAAAACAATGGAGACAACTAGACAAATACACTAGAAAACAAGCATGGTCAACTGTATAATGCAATGTGGTCTCCACCTTCTGAACACTTTTCAAAATGATACTACTTAGAGAAGAATAATGATTTCACTATACAATTAAAGTTTCAATAGTGCTTTCCACTCTTTGACAAACATGGGGCTAAAAATCTACTTCAAAACATATGAATCCAAAGGAAATGTACAAATTTCCTCCTCTTAAAGTTACACGTACAAAAGAATAATAGTAAAAAAAAACATACACGCATAAATACTTAAGAAGCCATAGTGAAAAACAACCAATTATGCTCAAATTTGGTTTTATTCTTGTATAGTATATTTTTGAGTGATTGTGTTGTCGATCTCTTATTTATTTGTATTTATGCAATTGTAATTGCTTGGCTTAAGATGAGCTCTAGGATATTGTACTAGCTATAGCATTTAGTATTGTAAGATGGTCAATATGTAATGTTGGCAGTTAAGCAATTGGTAATATTAAAAATGTATTTTTGAGGAAAAAAACTAAATGATCCATATTCTTTGCATCCTTCTATGCTTGATGTGGTTACTAACACCAAGCATTGTGTTTCTTTTACTAATATAGTCTGCATACTCTGTCACACCACCATCGAGAACTCAATACAACTTCAAATGGCTTTTACTGCATAAAAAATATGAAAATATCTATAAATCATGTAATCATCTACAACATCATACTAATGTTTTATCCTTCAATACACATGCATTCTGACACTACCCTAAATACTATATACTACAAGAGAACGCCTATATTAGTGATGAAAACCCAAATTCTATAAACCTTGTATTACTCCTATTCATATAAGGAACATTCACTATAAATACTGTATATTTTAAATGTAAATTAAAAATGCTTATTATACATTACAAAAAAGAAAACACCATTGTCATTGTCTCATCTTGGAATATCAGTATGAATTTTTATTTCTATATTTTATTCCACAATTAATTGCTTTCATTACTAATAGCCTATCGACAAATCCATTGCGTGAAAACTCCATGCAACTGCTAGTATATCTCAAGTTCATAAATGTCTATCTCTCAAAAAGGTAAACTAGTTGGTTTAATCTTCAACTTGACTCCTAGTTGAGCGACCCTCGAAGTGAGAATCTTGCTTTGATAGATGCATAGAGCCCTACAAAAATATAATTAAATTAAATTGGAATATATATATATGTATGTATATGTATACATACACGTATATGTATACGTATATGTATGTATGTATGTTTCATGTACATACATATAGAAACATGAGATGCTAAATATATATGAACTTCAATTTTATAATGAACTCACATGTCCACTATTGTCGAGTGAAGCATGCATGTGTACATGCTTGGCTCTCAAACCTTGAGTATCACCTACTGCCTCGAGCTACACATGCATGTAAAAAAGAAAAAATAATTTCATAAATAATTTAATTGTGTACCTAACTTCAAGCATATGATTTATATTTTACATTATAAATTGAACTTAAATATTATATACTTGTGTCATACCAAGACCTTGAATATCACCATCTCCAGCAATGATGGAATCTAATAACTCTTTCGTAGATGTCTCATCCACTAGTTGTAGCACTGACGTGTACAATGGACTGTGAAGGAGGGATGACATCGACCCCGAAGAAAGCATCTCTATAAATCCCATACCCCTTGCAAGCTACTCAAATGAATCAGGTGTCATAGGTTGATCTTGTGGAACTATGGCAGAATGATCAATAGATGGTCCTACTGCTCTGGTATGTGATGTATGTGGCCCACCGAAGGATTTGACTCTGGGATTTGCATTAGAATGTTGCAAGTCAACTATTGGACTATTAGAATCTACAAGGATGTGATCCACATATGAACTAACATCGGATAAAGGGATCCCTAGCTATGATGATATCACCAGATATGCCCTCACTAGTTCCTCAAAGAAAAAAAATGCCAACCTCTGAATCTGATCATCAACTATAATATGGTCAAGATCCTCTAGAGATGGAATGCCTACAACATGATAGGGATTTGAGTGAGTAGATGATCTGTGTGGATGCCTCACCAAGTACTGTCCCACGTGATCTGAAGATATCATCTGAGTTTGCATAGTAATCTCAACAATACTATCAATTGCTTCCCTTTGGGAAAAAATGACCACATGATAACCAATATTGTTGAGGGATGGAGAGATTGTAGGCATCCTCTCACTTAGAACCAAACTCCTATTAGTAGGAGGCTCTCGATTTGCATGACGATATGTATCTATGTCGCAAACACTACCATGCCTTGCCCCAAATGTAGAGATAAATCTAAATAGTTGACCTTAAGGCCCAAATCAACCCCAGGGTACAACTATTGTGCAAAATATAATGGAATTTGGTTGTTATTAGGATAATGACATGGGCAACAAGAAATATAGGGTAAATCAATGGTGTCATACAAGGGCAACACCTAGTCACCCAATTACCCCTAACACTACTTTTGGGGGCATACTGAGGAAAATAATCTCTTTTAATAATTTATTTTAGCACATTTACTTGGACTATATTCAATGAAACATCACAAGAAACCTCTTGCCACATTTGGGCAAGAATTGTAATGCCCCTCGCTTTTGGCTTGTGATAGATGATATTTTCATATTTCCTATGACGATTCTGGTATAGTTGATAGTCTTATATTGCATATTTATAGTTTTGAGATATTTGGACTAGTATGTTATGGTTTATGTTCTCATATTTCCTATGACAGTTCTGGTATAGTTGATAGTCTTGTATTGCATATTTACAGTTTCGAGATATTTGGACTAGTATGTTATGGTTTATGTTCTCCTTGATCATGATGGACATGTTTGATGATTATAGATTTATGTTGCTATGAGTTAATGTGTTATTCGATCATGATTATGATGCATAATTGGTAATGGATGTAGTTATTTAATGATATGTTTACATGAACGGAACAGTGTCGCATTACTCGTGTCCGAGTACCCTGCCACGCTGCAACTTTCGTTCATTGTGTTTGTGACTACATGTTTATATATATGTATATATGCACAACCTTGTTGTTTGTTGCAGGATGCAGGTACCGGGCATCGACTCCACCTAAATTACCAGGTCTGAGCATGCCCTAGCCAATGGAGTTGTTGATTGGAGTTAGCATAAGGTTCCCTATTTAGTCAACATCCTCAAAGAGGATGAGTTTCCAGTGTTGTATCATGTTGTCACCGTCAGTGGGACTGTTGTCGTTATTTTGTCATGTCCTGTGGCTTTACATGGGGTCATGTATCATCCAGTAAGTTGGGTTATCCAATCTAAGGTGTTGATTTAAGCCTGGTTAGTACTTTGTTATAAATAAGGTTAAAATTGAGCTAATGTGAAATAAACACTTGCTAGGGAAAGTATGTGTTGTTATTAATTATAAATGTTTTAATTGTTTGATAATGGGTAAATTAACATGAAAATAGTAAATAAATAAATAAATTAGATAAATGATTAAATGAAATAATAAGTCCCAAGTTGTAAGTGGATTTAAATTAAAAAAGAAAAGAAGATACATAAGTAAGATGAATAAACAATTACAATCTTGATAAAATAAATTGATAATAATAAAGATGATATTCTAAAGATTAAATAATGGGGTTGTCGCCTGGTTTTATGTGTTCAGTATTTGGAGATGAGCAAATTTAATGTCTTATGCCGTCAATTCCAAGTTTGAGGTTTGGAATCCCTTGGTAAAGTGAAATTGAGGAATCTCACAAGAATGTGGGATGTTGGAAGAAGAGAGGCATGCCTCTTGCATTTACCCGAGGAGAGGACCCTTGTTTTGAGATAGTGGGTTGTCGGGAGGAGAGGCAGGCCTTCTGCATTTATCCGAGGAGATAGAGTCCTGGTTGGGTAGAGGAAAAAGAATTCTGGAAGAGAAGAGAAGGGGATTGGCATTGGAGAGAAAAGAAGACTCTGGTAAAAGCTTAAAAACTTCAGGTATGCACTGTATATATGCCTATTTCATATGAAATTTTAATAGAATCAGGTTAATTGTGTTTTCCTCCATTGATGGGATTTATTTAGGAGTTGGTATTTAAATTCTTTAAGGGCAGACTTGAATTTACTTGTGACCTTCAGTCTATCTCTAGTTCTGAGACTTGTCATAATCTTCCATGTGCTTCAGATACAATAGAATGTCTTGAATCTGACATGCCCTTATACCCTTGTTTGTATTCTTGAATGCTAAGTTAAATCCTTCTGTGAAACTGAGTCTGCACCCCTTCTGTGGAAAATCACTTGTTGTGTTTTGTGATTCTTTACCTAACATTTAGTTGAACAAAACAAATTGCACCCTTTGGATTTGTCCTATACATCTAATAGGGCACATAGACTAGTACTTATACAGAGCTCTGCTTTATCTTTGTTGATTTCTGTCTCAGAACCCTGGTGTTTTACTCATGTCGCCCCTGTATATATATATATATATATATATATATATATATATATATATATATATATATATATATATATATATATATATATATATATATATATATATATATATATATATATATATATATATATAAAATAGGTATGCAAAGATATATATATAAACTCCTGTCAAATGAAATTGCTTTAAATTCCTTGAGCCCTAACAATAAATCCACTCTGCGAAATTTTGCATCCACATTGTGATCTTATGTCTACCTTTAGAATCGATATTATTGAGGAAGAACTTCCTGCTTTTCTGAATCCTATAGTTATCTACATCTGTGGGTCTTTTATTACCTTTGTGAGGCGTTATGCCAACAGCAACCCTATTGTTTTTCCCCTTGTAGATGATCGAATCTTCCTGGCTGTCCCTCTGTGCGTACCATGGCCGAACCTTTGCTATTTTCATTTGATTCATATTAACTCTGAAAAACATAAACTGTGTAACATTTAGAAGATTGCTCTTTGATAAGCTTAATAAATATTGTGTGGTTTAAATAGGAATGTGAGTCGACTCCTGTTGGCAGTCGATCATTGCTTCCCAGTTTCTATGCCCTCTACGTCTGACGGCCTGCGTCTTCTGGTGTGGACGTGGAGTTATGACAGAACTTTGCCATTTGCGTTGCCACTTCTTTCTTAGTATGCTTCGTTGATTTCCAATATTCTGTGCCTTATCTTCCAGTGAGGATCGTGGGATTAAGTTGCCTTTTTTTTGGAAAGTCGTGGGCTCAGCGAGAAGTCTGTAAGTAGAGGTCGTTTGTAACAAATGTGTTTGATCAGAAACGTGGGTGAAGTCATCTTTTGACAGTGGTGGCCTTGTTAACTTGAATGGTCGTTGGCAGCAAACGTATCTACTATGTCTCTGTGTTAGACTGCGAGCTTCGTAGGTGTTGTAGAAATGGTATGCATTGTGTCTTTGTTTCCACGTAGCTGTCTGGGCCGACGAAATGGGCAGAGAAGTCGACGACCTTAATGTGGGGTCAAGTCGCGGCCTATGTTCTTAAGCCTCAGTTACACTTCCTTGCCACAGTAGACTGTTGTCATCATGGCACTATGTATGGTCAGTGTTCGGCGCACTCAGTGTTGGGTAAATGATGTGGCTTGTCTGGTGGTTGCCTTGGCTGATAGTCAACTTGTAGCTTATGCATTTCCTTGGTGGTAGTCGTAAGCCTGTGGTGGTCGTGAGTTAAATGTCTTCTATAGCCAGGTCTGTGCATCTCTCATTGTGCCCTTCCGTCGCCAATGAAGTTGTAGTCAGTCGAAACCTGCAGCCAAGAGCATGTTTTGGAAGTCGCTTCCACTATGTCATTGTAGCCATGAGGTGGTAGAGGAGAGTTGCCTTTTGGTAAGTGTGTTTTGAGAGTTGTAGTTGTTCCGTGCTTGGGTCATTGAGGGTATTTAGGTGGCCGACAGCCGTTTAGTAAGTAAGTATATATGAGACTTTGTGTTAGAATACTTAGATGGTAGATAGTGGTATACCTATTAACTCTTGTGAATAGGGAAGACATCTTCCCTTATAGAATCTGTTACGTGACAATTATAGATGTGATCCTCGTGTATCAGTAAGTACCCATGTTTTGTGCTACATCTTATAAGCGGTTATTGTCTGGACATCCATTCTTTTGCCTTATGGAATCATCATGAGTTCAACCATTATTCTTATTAACTTCATGTCGTATTCATATGATCGGTCTCAAGAGAATTGTATCTATTCCTTTATATTTAAAATCTTGAGGAATATGTATTTGATATGATTATTTATTTATAGTTGACTTGCTAATAGAGTGTAACGTTATTTGTTTAATGACTTTGGATGAAAAATATTGGTTATCAAATGATCTGTGGAATTTTAATATTATTATTATTATATGGGTCACGTGATTTATTTAAATCAAGCTATCGAAATTGATATAATCGAATTACTGGGTTTATTAAATTAAGAATGTAAATGGAACATGATAAGGAGAGACTGTATATCAAATTGGAATAAATAAATACTCGTTATGTTGAATAGTAGAATGGATAAATGAAATTTAGTGTAGGATTAAAATCTATCACCTTCTCTTTATAAAAGACTTATTGAACTAGATCCCGTTCGTTTGTTAATGTACTTTGATTTCTCATGAATGTTATGATATTTGATCTATATGTATTTGTAATCGTTGTATACGTAGAAGTGATTAAAATTGTTTCTTTTTTATATGGTTATAAATCAAATCGGAATCCTCAAATTTATCCGTATGAATTGAATTAAAAATTACATTATAATCATTTAATTAATTTGATTATAACACTAACATTAGTGGTTTACTTTAGTTACGTTCATGATACTTGTGTCTTGTAAATTAATTAAATGATTATTTTAATAAATATTTACATATGGTTCACTTTATTGTAATTATAGATTTATTCCTTAATAAGAATACAATCAATGGTAAGCTATATTTTAATGATTAATATACTATTGGAATAACTTAGTCATTTGCAATCTGCTATAGTGGGTTAGTTGTAAGAACGCATAATTTAATCATAAGTATAATTGATTTCTCGTAATATGTTAATTCAATTTGTGGGTCATAAACCCGTTCATATAGTCTTTTGATGTTGTATCTACCCGTGTGGCTAGAGTTCCAGAGGCTTAGCTTGGGATGCCTTGATTTCATGTGTTGTGTTGATAGATGTCTTGAGATCACGATGTTTTAAGAAGCTTGTCGTCCCTAGTTATGTATGGACTAAAAGCCAAGGTGAATGATAAGTGCATTTCCTTGGGGATGTATTGTTATCCAACTGGTTGTACTAGTCTTGTATCCAGTTTTGTGGTGAGTTATGGAACAGGGTGACATGGAAATCATAGAGTTGTAATGTATATGTGTTGTTATGGGCAATGGTCTAGGAGTTATGCCCTTATGATTATGTTTGGGAGGGTTAATGCCTTGCATTGTTATATATACATGTTGATATAAGGATAGTTGTTATGCAAGATGATTAGTGCCTTGCATGGTTCCTGTACCCTTGTTGTCGTGATGATTTTGCTATGCTTGTTGTGTAGGGTCTTCTAGTTGTAGGTAAGGGAGTGGCTTCCAATGTGGGGCCGGTGCCAAGTGGCTAGCCAGGGTAACCCATTGGGAGTTGGTAATTAAGTGATAACATAATAATAAATCTAGGGGTTGGGTAGTTTTCACACTAACAAGATAATAAGATTCCTCACTCATGCTTGTAGTGCTAGTTCAGACTAAGAATGAGGGGAGAAGGCCGGGTTGGTAGATCAACTTCCTTGTCCTCACGAAAGGAAGGTTGTTTTCGCATGCGTCATCCTATGGGGCCGGTGTCTAGAGAGAGACTGCCAGGGTAACCATAGATGGGGGCTGGTGTCTAGAGAGAGATTGCCTGGGTAACCCATGTTAAGACCATGCGATGACACTCTCCTTAGTATAGCCTAGCATTCCCTAGTTGTACTCTCCCCATCTGTTTAGTGGTTGCCTCTGGAAGTACTGTTGTGTTGTTTGTGACTTGTGATGTTGGAGTCATGTGATGTCTTATAGCCCACTGTTTACCTGACCGTATGTTGTAGTGGGGACCTTATGTTAACTCCTAGCTCGGGGGGTGGACCTCAGGGTTCCACATGGTCGGGTGGAAGAGCTTTATCCATTGGTTTTTCTTTCTTCCCCTTGCCGTTGTTCGTGAGCGAGGAGGATATGTCTTGTGCATCAGACTTCAGACCTTGTACTTGATTATGAAGATAGCTATTATGCTCATGTACTAGCCTATGTATCAGTTGATTCATAATGTATGTATTCAGATGTAATCCAAACTACATGATGATGTACTCATATGTATAGACTTTTGAACATGTACATGTAATTTGATCAAGTTGATTATCTATATATGGCATGAATGGAGATGTATATGTATATTAATTAGTGCAATGGATGTAGAATGAACTGCTGATGTTAGTTAGCAATGTATGTTAAATTATGTTGTTTAATTTGTCAAGTAATGCAACCATGGAACCTTAGAAGACAAGTTGCTAAGTTTATGATGTGTATTGATTTGTTCCACATTACCCTGTTATTTTGTACAAAAAAAATTATTCCGCTTTGCATAGCATAGAGGTGTTGTCCTCTAAGGTTTTCATTGCGGGGCATTACAAGAATAGCTACTAAAGTCTCACAAAAAAAAAGCACTAACACCTCCTAATGAATTTCTAATGTGAACCAAATTATCCAATATCCTCTCACAATTTGATTTGTAAACCCTTGTGGTGTGTGGGTCCTCTAAAATTAACCATAATCTAGTAATCTCCCTATCTATACATCCAAAAATATCATCCATATGTGTTGCACAATTTAAATAAATTAAATTAAAATTTTAATAAATTTCATTATCGGGTACTTACAAATTTGAGTGTGATCAACTAGAATAAGTTTAATCTTGGAAAACATACAATTTTAAAAACATTTTTAATTAACTTTATGTATTAAAAAAGCATCCCAAAACTAAACTAAACCCTTAGACCTCAAACATAGGAATAAGTTTATTTAGGGAATTAACTTCATCAACACTCTAAATCCATGCTTGAGAAAAGATCATTACTAGATATAAATAGTGCAAAATATTATAGATCATGAAATATCTATTTCAAGTTTATTCAAGTCCAAGGTTAAATATGATATTGTAAACTTCCCTTGAATGTTGTCACCAATTTAATGCTAGACACACTATTCTAGCCATTTAAAGAATTGGAGTTGTTTATTAATATCTATTAATTTAATAAAATATTTAAATTAAATCAACTAATAAATTATAAGTTCATAATAAATATCTAATTTATAAAAATTCAAAGAATATAAAGCACTTGCAAGAGTGTACATGTGAACCATATTGGTCATGTTTTTTAATTTATATGTGGAATAATTAAATTAACACTATATAGTATAAATATGTTGCAACACTAAATCCTGAGTACTATATCAACGATTTAGGATGTAGGCCGCTCAACTACCAACTCATATTGTTGATATAGAGTATGTGGTTATTGTTTATATATTTAGGTTATATAGATATAACAAGATTCATGGTTACCCATCATGAGGTTGCTTCTACCATTATTGCACATGATACACATCCATTAAGACTAGTGATGGGTTATTTCTTGTATATATATGTCATGATGCTCTTGTTCATATGGCCTATACATCACAATGTCCTACTTAGAAATACCCACTAAGACATCTAGATTTCAAACCTAATGTTTTCATCTAAAGTCTACATAGAGATGTATTGAAAAAAGCTCTCAAACTACTTGATAATTTAGTACCATTTGATGTAATTCCTTACGAGGTTAGTATATAGTTAAACACATGGCATGACATGTGTTCAAGTTACGTTTTACACTTTGACTTTAGCATAGTCTAAAGCACAGTCCTTAATTATTAAATTTTTACCCACAAGTAGTTAATAAGTTTAGCTTTTTTGGACTTGCTAAATTATTGACTTGTATAAATTATGTAAGTTTAGTTTAATATTTTTGAATTCTACTGAACTATCTTTGATATTGAGGGTGATACAAATTGTTTTATCCATTGAAGTAAATATTTTTTTTGGAACAATATTGGGATATTTGGGATCCCAAAAATATGGAAAATTAAAGTTCTTTCTATATTTAAATACATCCTAAATGCATAGAGAGTGCATGAAAGTAAAGGAGATTGTACATCATAAAATTTGAAATATAGAATTTTCTCATTAATTTTGAGATTAATGATTATAGTGCACACAAAATAGTTTCTAGTGCCAATGCTTTTGTGGTATGTTTCAATTCTAGTTTTATCCCTTACATTTCTTGTGGAGATGCTCTTTGTCAAAAGATGCTCTCCCAAAGAGATAATCTGAAAAAAAGTTAGGTCACTTGAAAACTTCTTATGAAACTATATGGATGCATTATGAATTAAATAAGAGATGGCAGGTTAGTTTTTGTGAAGATTCTTAATTTACATGTAATGAGGAAGATTAGAAGACTTTTAATTCTAGGTGTAAGGTGTTCAAAAGGTTTGACACTACAATCTTACTAGAATCATAGCTTCATGTTGAATCCCTAGTTTCAAATGTTTGTCTTTTGAATTTATGACAAATGGAAGTTTAGGGAAGCATTTGTATCTTGCAAATGATGCTTGTGAATTGGGATTGAAGAGACCATTGGACATTGTCATTAGCATAGGAAATGTGTAATTAAGCTACTTGTTCAAATAATTAATGTAATGATGTAGTGTCTAATACTTACATTTATGTGGCACATTACAACTTATGAAAAACATAATGTAAATTTAATAATATAGGATTTAATACGTTGTTCTAGGAGAAAGAGATGGATATTACCATGTACATTTGGAATTGATCTCTTTTAATTTCATCAATAAAACATAACAGAAGGAGGAGAATAATATTATTATCATGCACACATGAGTGATTCCATTCTCTTTTCCTAAGTAAGATAGCATTGGAGAGATGTCAATTTTGCATTCATTCTCCTTAAATCTAGTCACATTGGAATACAAATGATTTCCTTTCTATTTAAATGGTTTAACATCAAGAGAGATAGAGAAATTATAATATGTGCACATTTATGGATCTTTAATCTATAGAATCAACTATTCAATTATAAAGAGGTAGGATGAGAGCAATTTTCACTAAAATAGTAATAAGACAAATCCTTTCTCAAGGCCATTAATAATCATGTAAAAACACACACGAATATATATATGATTAATCTATAGACATTGCCTCAACATCATCCCCTCTTTGTTAACCAATTCCAAAAGCCTAGTTGCATACTAAGTCTTTGCATAATCCTTTTGCATTTTTATTCCTAGTTTTGAATATGAAGTTCTAATTTCCAAATTACATTCATTTAGGGCAATGCCTAAGACATCATTTCCCTATTTTTTCCACTCTTTTATCAAAAAACATTGAAAATTAGATCTATGGGCTTGTCATAAGGAGAATATTATCGCTCAGTAAGCTCCACATTTATGTCCCAAAACACCACTAGTCTTTTACTGCAGGTTCGAGATTCAAGGAAAATCTCTATTTGTAGGTACACGAGTATCATAAATTGATAGTTTATACATGGTCTAGGTTTAGATCTATGCTTTAGGCTTAAGTCCATAGGTGTAGAGGTCACTTCTATAGGCACATAATTGATCCTAGGTCCCTAGCCTTCATATAGATCTAAGTCATCTCAGTTTACTCATCCAAGATCTGAAATCAAATTTTAGGAATCAATCATATGTCACATAGATTTTCACCTCCTCTTCATCAACACCAAGGTATGCATTTATTATTGTTGTTTATTTTTGTTTTCAGATTCATTTAGGTATGCAATTCCTATCCTAGCTATAAAATATAGGCTAATTATTTAATTTAATTTCATGGCCTAGATTTTAATGTGAGGTGTGTTTTATTCTCTTACATTAAATGGTGAACTTGACATTCCTACACCTCCAACATTTTTGTCCTTAGAGTTTATTCCTTCTACATTAGGGTTTCAAATGTATAATTTATTATTTCATATCATTCATTTTAGATTTGATTATGGTCTGTATCCACCCTTGTTTATGTGTTAGTGATTTATCTCTATTAGGTTTTGGACATTTATTACACGTGATGCCTATTTGATCCCTACCCTACCCTTCCCTTCCCTTGTTTAGTTATTAGGGTTTCTTAACTAATTTTAATTTTTAAATTTGAGTGTTTCCTAATTTAAAAAAAAATTATAAGACCCTCGATCTCTTTCATATCGTTTCTCCTTTAGATTTTGATCCTTTGTTATTTTCTATCTATTTGATTCCTACCCTTCTACCCTTTTATTGTGCATTATTGTTAGATATGTGTCATGGATCCTTATGAGTGTTTCTTGGGATTATCTCAATGCATACATCAAGGTTATAATTTTTTTTCATACTTCATTGATTCATGTACTTTAATCCTTGATTACGTGGCATTCATTAAATCATATCAAGGTGATGCTTCGTGATCCATGAGTGAGTTGTTTGCATGCCTATCTAGCTTCTCCTCCTTCATCGACCTTGTTGGTATTTTTCCATCTATCTTAGAAGATTTTACTTCATTTGTATACATGATTCATTATGAATATACTGCTTATATGATGGATGATGATGATGTAACCCTACCTTTTATAGACACATTAGGGATTATGCTTTATGTGACGAGGTTTCATCTTCTCTAGCTATTCATGATGTTGTTGAGTCTTGTGATGTTATTCTCTCTACATGTCATGAAAATTCTATTTATATAGTTCCTTAGATTCATGTTCCTATGATGGTATTGACGGGTTGTCGCTGTACCTCATCATTTAATCTATTTTCAGATGTCAAAGAACCAGGGCTGTGTCAATGGCTGTCTGCAACTAGGGATTCTAAGTGACTAGTTTATAGCTAATCCTAAAGCTTAAAAGAATGACTAATCTACCTGCTTGTTGAATAAATGTAATGAATGCTGTAAAACAGAATAAAACAGGAAATGTACTCAAAGCAAAGAATGATAACATGCATCTATCTACTAAAACAGGAAATACTTTTATAAAAGAAAACTTGAAACAATAAAACAGAGATACTAGCTTCCTGCCTAATTGGTGAGAGTGGGCCCTTGCTCCGCACCTTTGAGGCTGAAGGCTATTGCAGGAAATCAACACTAAAGATGATCTAACTAAATTCAATCCAATTCATTCATTTTTATGTTCATGAGAAATGTATGGCTATAACAGAACTGAAATCTCTGAAAATCAGAATAATCTTATCATTGTTGTTTCATTACTATTTCTGAAAGTATATATAAAAAGAGTGATGATATATCACTGAACTTATCTATCAGTCTTTCTAGGAGATGACACCATCTCTTATTTGTACTTAACTGTCTAACTTATGAAAGATCATCATGCAAAAGGGGTAGACTTGAGTGGAACAGAAGTCCACTCAGAGGTCTAAGTTTAGGTCTTAATACACTTGGGCATCAAAGCCCTGAAAATAAGAATATTGAATTAGTTCAATTCGTAACTTATGCAAAATCTTTGGAAAGATAAAACTTCAGCAGTTTAACTGATAGTTGACCCTTCATCACTCAGGTGATGATTTGAGTGAAGTAAGGGGGTGTTAGGATTGCTGCTGAAGTGTCTGATTGGCGGCTCTGACTGGAACATGCCCTGTTCTCAGGAGGTTCCGAGGATAGTTGTTCCTGCCTGCAGCTCCGGAGACATTGCAGAGCTCCGGAGATATTCCAGACACTCGCAGAGCTCCGGAGATATTCCCCAAATCTTCAAAACTTAGGTGTCACTGTTCTTTGTTATAGTCTCTGGAGATCATTGAAGGCGATCTCCGGAGATGCACAAAACCGTTGTTTCTGATATGTACACCTGCTGATTCAAAAAGAAAGAGAAATTCTGCATTTTTCCATTAATCCCACGCACATTAGCCACTTAATCAAAAATTCTAATCTCAAGTAATCTATCTTAATTAATCACAAATTAGAACAATCTTGCTTAACTAATTTGAGTGCAGACACAAGGAAGATGAAATGAATAGAGGAAAAGAGAGGCAAAAAGGGGTGTATTTTATGAGTGCAATTTGACACTTATCATCCCCCCATACCTAAGGCTTGGCAGGTCCTCCTGCTTTTCACATTCTGGATTTGTTTTGACGAAGCGATCTCTCAGTCAGACTATACTCCTGGAGATAGGTTGTCCAAGTAGTTTTATTGGTGTTACCATTCCCCCTGTACTTGTCAACTTGCTTCATCCAATCTTGCAATTTCTCATCTTCCAGCTGCTCTGTCCATATAGGGAGTGGTTCAATTATTAGAGGAGGTCTGAACTGCCCTCCTATCCATTCCTGTTTATGTTTATCCATCAATTTGGATGTCATCTTTGCTTTCCTCATGAATAGCCTCAGGTTTGCAGGGGTGACCACTTCTCTAAGTTTTTGCTCTGGTGTTAAAATACTCCATCTCTTCTTTGCTATAGCAAGGACAGGATTTGCTGAATTAATCATAAAGAGACCAAAGTCAATGGAGCACTCCTGCAAATTTTTCAAATATAATGGCAAGATGTTGGTTGCACTTGCAGGATGATAGACGATGGACCTGAATTGGGTTTGAAAGGCAAAAGGATTGGGACATTCTTTTCTGAGGAGGAGATCTATTTTTGAATCCTTTTGTAGATGATCTTCCATCCTCTCATCCCAAATCTGGTGGTTTCTCATGAGGGACATGAATGCCTTAAGCTGGCATTCTCCCACAAAGTGATTAATCATGAAAGCTATATCATTAATGCAGAACCCATGTAAGTACAATTCACAGAGGAAGTTTTTGTCTTCATCATTGCTTCTAGTGTAAGCTGTCATGAAACCTTCTGCTGTTTCTGTATCCTCATTCATGTCAGATAAGACTAAGGAAAACTTCCTTTGCAGTATCCTTTCTTGTAGGAACATTGAATAGCTGGCACTGGGAGGTCTACAAGATAGAATTTCTGAGGAGAGGGAGACCATTTGAATGATTTTGCTCTCCAAAGTTGCTATTCTTTCTGCCCTGGTAGTGACTGCCCTTTGTAGTTGCAACATTGGCTTGGAGGCTTCAAATTCTCTACACCTTTCCTCCCAATGAAACAGGGCTTTAGGAATGTCAATGGGGATTGGTCCCACATAAGCATCTATTTGAATCTCCTGTTCATTGGTTGCCCTTGGGCTAGACAGTTCTTGAATATATTCTTCTTGGTCATCCAGTCTGTTGTTGGCCCAAGTTAATTGTTTATCCTGGCTTTGTACTTTCTCAATCAGTGCTACCATTACTGTGAGGCTATTGTCTCTGGCCATAGTGAGCTCAGAAACCTTTTGTGCTGCTTCTTTTTCTTTTTCTTCCACCACCTTTGCTGCCTCACTTTTCTGTGTTTCCAACTCTGCCTCCTTCTCCTGGATGATTCTGTCCTTGGTTTGGAGGTCTGTTTTGATTTCTGCAATAGTTTGCTTCAGTTCCATCTCCATTTCTACCCTGACCTTCTTGAGGTCAGTAATAATTAAATTCTTTCCCCAAAGCATCCTTTTTAAATTCTCAATTTCTTCCATTAGTTGTTGCTCTGTCAAGATATCTATATCTTCTTGGTCAGAGGGATGTGATAGAGTTTCTGCCTCTGCTTCTGTGGCTGGTGGCTGATTATCAAGATTATCCATGGCCACCTGCTCTGCTTCTCCCAATGTATCTGTGTGCCCTGTTTCTTCTTCTGTAATGCCCTTGTTCTAAGGATCCTTTGCTGCTGCTGGCACAACTGAAGGTCCTGCCTTGTCCTCATATGTGCTCAATTCCAGGAGTGCCTCAGCGAGCAGGGCAGTATCCTTCTCAGCTTGTGAGAGCTGCCTCTTTCTTTTGCTTCTCCGGAGCACAGGTGGAACTAGTGCCTTCGGAGCAGGATTTCCTTCCTCAGAATCTGAGGAGATAGTAACAGTTGGTAAGCTTCCTGTCTCTGGAGCACATTGTGGTGTTGAGACTGGACTTGACTCCAACTGAACAGAAGGTGCTGGAGAATTTTCTCTTTGTTTCCTCTTTCAGACCAGAGGTACCTCATCAGAGTCATGGGATGGTTCTTCAACCCACCATCTCCCTTCAAATTCCCTGCCCTGCTTGTTCCTCTGTTAATTCCCTAGGCCTAGATCCCTCGGGTGAAGTCATTTGTCGCCTGACTGACCGAGTCATATATAGAGGCCGTGTTGGAGCAGGCTCTGCAATTTGTTTGCCTTTTCTTTTCTTGTTAGGAACAGGGGCTGCAGATGATGTAGCCTCCTGTGAGGGTGATGTTCTTTTGTGAGAAACTGTGGAGGAGGCTGTAGGTTCGGTTTCTTCACCATGGTGAGAGGGAGAACTCTCATCCTCTGTTTGTGTGATCTTTGGTGCTCTGACCTAAGGGTTATGCTCAAGAAAGTTCTGTAATAGTTCGTCCCCATTGGCCTGAGATAAGAAATGGTGCTTGACTATCAAGAAGATGAGGCCATGACGTTTCATGGGTCCCTTACCCTGCTGGTATTTTTCTGCAGTTGTCCTGATGGCAGAATAGAGGAAATTGGGGATATTTATGTTATATTCGGGGTGCCTATTTCAATGTCTGAGAAAAATGAGCATTTTCATTATGGGCCCTAAGACTATGGAGAATTGGCCATCACAGGTAAAATATTTCATTAACCAGGTGGCAACAGTTGCCCAAGGGTTTGGGAGAGTGGATCTCAAAATTCCTTTGACCTCATTTTTATTCATATGCAATTGAATGGCAGGCTCACCACGAACAGAATTTTTTTTAATTAACTCTGTATACAAGGTTTTCAGGTGGTGGAACCTCTCACCTTGTTCGGGGAGTCCAGAGATGTGGCTAATAATTGTGGAGGAGAGACTAATTTGGTTCCCTCTCACAGTGGTCTGGTCGTCTCTTAGATTCTTAAGGAATTCGTCCACAATGTCCTCCTGAAACCCCTCGAACTTGTCTAGGAAATCAAATCATCCAGCAGTTCTTAAAATATTTGCTACAGCTGCATCCTTTAGAAGACCCACAGTACTTTCTGGCTCAGACTTTTTCTTGACCCCCATACCTGAATTGATGGCAGTTTCTGTGTTTGATTCTTTTCTTCTGCTATCTGCAGTCTATCTGTCCCTCTGATCTCTATGGGCTCCGGAGTGCTGTTCAAATTACTCTGTAGGCGCCAGAGTGCTGTTCAAATTACTCTGTAGGCTCCGGAGAGTTGTTTAGTTTATCGTATGCTTCAGTCTATTCCGGAGGTTTGAATGAGGGAGGCTATTGTTTTCAGGCTGGGTTTATGCAGATGGGTTAAGGGACCAAAGCAGCCATAATTGTAATGGACTAACAGGGCGCTCCGGAGGTAAGGTGGCATTAAGGCACAGATGGCAGCATGCTTGGATGTGAAAAAGGAAATGACGGCGGAGGGACGTGTCATCACAGCAGCACTCAAAATAGAAAGACAGGACAATTTACTAATTAATGATTAATGAAAAATAGATTTACCTAGATCAGTTTTAATGATGAGGCAATGTATGCGGGAGAAATGCTGCGCCGTTTTGGAAACTGCACACGTCGTGGCATTTAAACGGCGGCCGAAATGACATCCGCTTCCTACTTGCACACAACCTGCAATCATTGCATTGAGTGGCACTAAGATCCACGCCCACGGTGATGTCAGTGCCGACTTGTGGTCACTCCTGCAATTATTAGTATCTTAATTTATTTATGCTGTGCGATAAAGTAGAAGATGAGTCTTGATGACATCAGCATGTGAGTTGTCTACTTTACCACCTGGCGAGGTAGGTCTCACCTTTCTTATGGACACTGCCGGCATTATTAACAGAGCGTCGGAGGTGCTCCTTATTGGAAAGCGCCGGAGATGCATTGGGCCAATATTTGGCAACTGATCATGGATAAGGGAACCGCCATTTTACTGGTTTTCAACTCCCTTGATCGAGAAGACAGCCATTTGCTAGTTTTCCATCTTTCTCTAATTTTTTATTTTTATTTTTATTTTTTTCCAGAAGGCAGCCATTGCTGGTTTTCAACCTTCTTTTGTTTTTCTTTTTTTTTCAGAAGGCAGCCATTGCTGGTTTTCAACCTTCTTTTGTTTTTCTTTTTTTTTCAGAAGGCAGCCATTGCTGGTTTTCAACCTTCTTTTTTTTATTATTATTCCAACATCGTGACAGAGGTGGTATCCCCTGTATCAAAACTCAGATTATCAGAAACTCTTCTTTAGTAGACGGTCTTTTGTAGAGCTTTATCCGGTGACCATTTACTAGAAATGTGTTTGTGCTCCCATCAATTGGTTGCAATAATACAGTTCCATTTTCAAACACTTCCTTTATTTGATAAGGACCCAGCCAGTGAGTTTGTAATTTCCCTCTGAATTCTTTGAATTTAGAATCATAGAGAAGAACCCAATCTCCTTGTTGAAATGTCCTCCTCTTGATATGTTGGTCATGCCATTGTTTCCTTTGGTACTGAACCAGTTCTGTTTGCTGAATGGCTTCTGTCCGAATCTCATCCAACTCGTTGAGCTGAAGAATTCTGTTCTACTGAATTGTAGACAGCGGCAGCCCAACATCCAATACAGTTTTAAGTGTCTGGAGTTCAAATTCTATAGATAGTATAGGCTTTTTCCCATAAACCAGTTCATATGGTGAAAACCTTGTTGTGGACTTCCAAGTTGTGTTGTAAGCCCAAACTGCTTCAGGTAGTCTATTAGCCCAATCCTTCCTGTTCGTTGCCACTATCCTTATTAGGATATTCTCAAGTTCTTTGTTGGTTACTTCTACCTGCCCATTTGCTTGAGGATGGTAAGGTGAAGCTTTTCTATGCTTGACTTGGTACAAATCTGTGAATGCCTTGATTACCTGTGAAGTAAATTGAGGTCCTCTGTCTGAAACTATTGATTTTGGGGCTCCAAATCTCAAGAAAATTCTATTGTAAAGGAAATCAACAACTTTTTCTTCTCTTGCAAACTGTAATGCTTGAACCTCAGCCCACTTAGTAACATAGTCTATGCATACTAGAATATACTCCTTGCCTGATGATGGCGGTGAGATTAGTCCTACAAAGTCTAGATCCCATTGCTCAAAGGGTTCCATCATGACTTGAGGATGTAGCAGCATTTCCTGGGTAAAGGTGGGTTGCCCCATCCTTTGGCACTGGTCACAGTGCTACACATACTTCTTTGTGTCTTTATGAAGAGAAGGCCAGTAGTAACCAGCTCCAAGGATCTTGTGGACTGTCCTATGAAAAGAGTAGTGGCCACCAGATGGCTCATCATGACATGCTCTCAACACATCAAAAGTCTCATCAGCCTTCAAGCACCTACGTAGAATGAAATCAGGACCACATTTAAATAGTAAACCATTCAACCATTTGTAGGATAAGCTTTCTTTAAGCAAGCATTTTCTTTGTTTTGAAGTAAAATGGGATGGATACAAGCCTGTAGCTAACAAATTAGCTATGTCAGCAAACCAAGGTGCAGTAGTGGATATGGCAAAAAGAAGTTCATCTGGAAATTTGTCCTCCACTAGTTAATCTTCTCCTCCTGTATGTAATCTTGACAGAAAATCAGCAACCAAATTAAACTTCCCTGGATTATCAACTATGGTAATATCAAATTCTTGCAAGAGCAATAACCACCTAATGATCCTTGCACCTACTACTGGTTTATTCATTAGGTACTTGATGGCTGCATGATCAGTGTGCACAAATATTTTATATCCGGTAATATAATGTCTGAATTTGTTTATAGCATAGATCACTGCCAAGAATTCCTTCTCAGTTGTTGTATAATTTCTTTCTGTAGAGGTAAGGTTCTTGCTGATGTAATAAATAGCATGCATACTTTCTCCTTCCTCTTTTTATCCTAAAACAGCCCCAATGGATTCATTTGAAGCATCAGTTTGTATGTGGAATGGTAAAGTCCAATTAGGTCCCCTTAAAACTGGTGTCACAGTAAGCTTCTCCTTTAAAGTTTCAAATGCTGATTGATAGTCTGCTGTCCAGAGAAATTCTGTTTCCTTGTTAAGCAGGGTAACAGGGGGGCAGCTATTCTGCTAAAATTTTTGATGAACCTCCTATAGTAGCCTGCATGACCTAGAAAACTTCTGACATCAGTCTAATTTTTGGGTGAAGGCAACTGTGTGATTATTTCTATCTTGTTTTGATCCACTCTAATCCCTTTTTCTAAAATATGGTGTCCCAAAACAATTCCTTCCTCCACCATCATAAAACATTTCTCATGGCTAAGGGACAGTCGATTTTTATTACAACATTTTAGTACTTTTCCAAGGTTTGTGAGAGCTTCCTCAAAGTTATTCCCATACACAGTAAAGTCATCCATGTAGACTTCCGTGCATTCATTAGCCAGTTCAGCAAAAATAGCTAGAACCAGTCTCTGAAATGTAGCTGGGGCATTGCATAGCCCAAAAGGAAGAACTTTGTAAGCAAAGGTTCCCCAAGAGCATGTGAAGGTTGTTTTGTCTTGGTCCTCAGGTGCTACTTGAATTTGATTATACCCACTGAATCCATCTAAAAAAGAAAAATACTTTCTCCCAGCAAGGTTGTCCAGAACTTGGTCAATAAATGGTAAGGGAAAGTAGTCCTTTTTTGTGGCCTTGTTGAGTTCTCTATAATCAATACACACCCTCCATTTCCCATTCTTTTTAGGCACAATGACAAGGGGTGAGACCCATTGACTGTCTGAGATTGGATATATGAACCCTGCCTGGAGTAATTTTTTTATTTCAGTTTTGACAATGTCCTTTAAGGCAGGATTCAATCTTCTTTGTGGTTGTCTGACATGTTTAATATCCTCAGTGTAGATATGATGGGTACAGATTTCAGGAGGTATGCCTTTCATATCTTGGTATTCCCAGGCAAAAGATGCTGAGTGGGAAACCAAAAGCTGAATAAGTTTTTCTTCCTGACTTGCTGTTAACTGAGTATTTATATTAAGTGTTTTCCCTGGCAGAATCATGACCTGTTTTGTAATTTGATCCATAGATGTGGTGGGTCCATACATTGGTGTCATGGCATTGAGAGGACAAGAATGTGGGAGTAACATGTGGAAAGTGGCTAAGTCCCTGTAAAAGGTTTCCCCACAAGGAATAATGTTGGCAAGGGTACAATGAGAAGAAACGAGAAGTTTTCTCTGAGGGTCTTGGGTGAGTTCCATCACATCTTTGTTGATTAGGATGTGAGTGAAGTCTTCCATTGTATCATAGTATACTTCTTCTCCTAATTCTCCCAGATGTTCCTTAATGGTTACCATAGCGAATGAGGCACTGTTGTTCATGTTATCTAGTTCATCCACCCATGGTTTAGCTGGAGGATACAGAGATATTTTCTTTAAATCTATCCCATTAGAAATGACCATATCTCTAGTTCGACAATCAATAGATGCTGCTGCAGTAGCCAGCCATGGCCTTCCTAAAATCAGCGGATAAGCATTTCTTTGGTTTCTAGGTTCCAGTATTAAGAAATCCACTGGAAATTCCCATGATTCTATTACAACAGGTACATCAGTGATCACTCCCTTTGGAACAGCTACTGACTTATCAGCAAGTTGAAGAATTGTAGTCGTGGATTGGATACTTGACAGAGCTAACTTATCCATTGTATGAACTGTCATCACATTAATTGCTGCTCCTAAGTCAACCAGAACATTTGAAATTTCTACCCCCGAGATGAAAACAGTTATGACAGGGTTCCCAGGGTCTCCATATTTTGGGAGGAGAATTTCTCCCATCAATAGATCCATTACCTTTCCTTCCACCTGTATTGTGGAGGGAAAACTTTTCTTTCTGCCCTGTGTTTTGATGCAATACTGTTTGATGAATTGATTTAGTTCTGGTACATCTCTAATGGCATGGAGGAGAGGAATTTCAATGTTTAGCTACTTGAGTTCTCGTAAAAGTTCTGATTCCTGATTGGGTTGGATTTATTTTTGTAAAACCTTTCTCTGGGGAGCATTTTGTTTAAGTCGTTCTGGGTAGGGTGCTAGTTTTTCCATCTCCAGAGCATCTCCGGAGCTCTTATCAGAATTGTGTTCTAGACTGTTCTCCGGAGCTGGCTTTTTAGGAGTAACTCTGGAGTTGTCTGTGGTTGATTTTTCTAGCACCTTTTCGTTAGTAATCTCCTTTGGGGGTTGATTGGATGGATTTTCAGGTTCCTCATCATTGGTTATTTCAACTATAGTTGGAGGAGAAGGTCTTGAGAATGCTTTCCTAGAACGCAGCTGGAGATTATTTGAATATATAGCATTAATTTCAGCCAAATTTTCTTGCTCTATCATATAGACAGCTGCTCCCTGTTTATTCCGTGGGTTTGGTATAGGCTAAGCTGGTTCATTCTGCGTTTGACCCTGTGTGTTGGAGGATCCAGTTAGTAAAGCCTACTGTTGAGGTTGGAAACGTCTAGGTTGTCCCTGGTATTGTTGATGATATCCCTGTTGAGGACCCCATTGTGGTTGCATGCCTTGTGACCCAAACTGTGGTGGCCATTGTTGATTTCCCCAAGGTTGATTTTGCCAGTTTTGGTTTTGCCAATTTTAGTTTTGCCAATTTTGGTTTTGCCAATCCTGCTGTCCCCAAGGAGGATTATTTTGAGGGCCATACCCAGCTGGGTTCCACTGATTATTTCCCCAATTAGTAGGACCCCTGTAAGAAGACTGGCTTGGGTACTGATTATAAGGGAAATTTCCAGCTTGTTTTTGTCCCACATAGTTCAACTCCTCTATCACAACATTCTTTTTACTCAATCTTTTCAAGGCTGGAAGCTGACTACACTGACTGGTAGGATGCTCCCTATCACAGATTTGACAGATCTCTGATTTGTCCAAGGGACATTCTCTCAACAGGTGTTTGTTTCTACACCTAGGACAATAAATGGAAAGCGGTTCAGTTGCTTTGTTTTGATCAGTTGTCCTAGTTTTTGCTTGGATCCCATTCAATGTGGTATTTAGTTGGACCAGAATATCTATTTTTAGATTTGCAATTTCCTCCATCAACTGTCCTATCTCATTATTCCCCTTAAAAGTTTTGGATGACCTTACTCCATCTTGAGTTCTGGAATAATTCCTGCAGAGTTCCTCTATGTCAGGTATTTCCATTTTGTTAATGTTCCCTTTTCCCATTAGGTCCAGTGCTTGTTTTGATTCTTTATCCAATCCTTTTATAAATAGGGTTCTGGCCAAGGAGTGGTTTACCGGATTGCCATACCGTCTCAAGGCAAAATTAAACCTATCCACATAGTCTTCTAAGGATTCTTCCTCCCCCTGCCTAATTTTAAACAGTTCTTCATTTTTATTACTGGATCTGCAATAATCTTGGTATTTTTCCAAAAACTCTATTTCCATTTGATCCCAAGAACGGATAGAACCCTGGGGTAAACCCATAAACCATCTCATCGCAGAATCTTTCAAGGTGGAAGGGAACAGTTTGAGTTTCTGGTTATCTGATCCATAATCATAAGTTTGGTAGACTACTTTGAATTCAAACAAGAACTGATCTGGATCCTCAGAGGAGAGTCCTCTGAAATTTGGCAGATGTGCTGGTGAGATATTTTTCATGGGAGCATTGTCTCCAGCAACCAAAACAATAGGATATGAGAAGGTTCTTGGGGCCTGATTTTCCTCTTCCTCGTGATTATCATTTTCTATGTTTAATACTAGTTCTTCTTCCTGAGGTTCTAGGAAATTAGGTTCTACCAAAGGATCTACCTCAACTTTTTGTTGTAATTCCTGGATATAATTGGCAAGTGGAATATCTATAGGATCTAAGGGATTGTTGTTTTGAAGTGCAGGTTCTAAATTAAGATCTAGGTTTCCTTCTTCAACAAGATTTTGTACCACCTCACTGCTTTCTCCTATGGTGTGTTGTTGGGGTGTCTGTTTAATATATCTTCCTTTAAGATCTCTAGCTCTAACCATACAGATCTATTCTAAAAACTATTTTTAACTCAGTGTCCCTAATTAACACAAACTAGTCCTCGGCAACGGTGCCAAAAATGACGGGTTGTCGCTGTACCTCATCATTTAATCTGTTTTCAGATGTCAAAGAACCAGGGTTGTGTCCATGGCTGTCTGCAACTAGGGATTCTAAGTGACCAGTTTATAGCTAATCCTAAAGCTTAAAAGAATGACTAATCTACCTGCTTGTTGAATAAATGTAATGAATGTTGTAAAACAGAATAAAATAGGAAATGTACTCAAAGCAAAGAATGATAACATGCATCTATCTACTAAAACAGGAAATTCTTTTATAAAAGAAAACTTGAAACAGTAAAACAGAGATACTAGCCTCATGCCTAATTGGTGAGAGTGGGCCCTTGCTCCGCACCTTTGAGGCTGAAGGCTATTGCAGGAAATCAGCACTAAAGATGATCTAACTAAATTCAATCCAATTCATTCATTTTTATGTTCATGAGAAATGTATGGCTATAACAGAACTGAAATCTCTAAAAATTAGAATAATCTTATCATTGTTGTTTCATTACTATTTCTGAAAGTATATATAAAAAGAGTGATGATATATCACTGAATTTATCTATCAGTCTTTCTAGGAGATGACACCATCTCTTATTTGTACTTAACTGTCTAACTTATGAAAGATCATCATGCAAAAGGGGTAGACTTGAGTGGAACAGAAGTCCACTCAGAGGTCTAAGTTTAGATCTTAATACACTTGGGCATCAAAGCCCTGAAAATAAGAATGTTCAATTCGTAACTTATGCAAAATCTTTGGAAAGATAAAACTTCAGCAGTTTAACTGATAGTTGACCCTTCATCACTCAGGTGATGATTTGAGTGAAGTAAGGGGGTGTTAGGATTGCTGCTGAAGTGTCTGATTGGCGGCTCTGACTGGAACATGCCTTGTTCTTAGGAGGTTCCGAGGATAGCTATTCCTGTCTGCAGCTCCGAAGATATTGCAGAGCTCCGAAGATATTCCAGACACTCGCAGAGCTCTGGAGATATTCCCCAAATCTTCAAAACTCAGGTGTCACTGTTCTTTGTTATAGTCTCTGGAGATCATTGAAGGCGATCTCCGGAGATGCACAAAACCGTTGTTTCTGATATGTACACCTGCTGATTCAAAAAGAAAGAGAAATTCTGTATTTTTCCATTAATCCCACGCACATTAGCCACTTAATCAGAAATTCTAATCTCAAGTAATCTATCTTAATTAATCACAAATTAGAACAATCTTGCTTAACTAATTTGAGTGCAGACACAAGGAAGATGAACTGAATAGAGGAAAAGAGAGGCAAAAAGGGGTGTATTTTATGAGTGCAATTTGACACTCATCAGGTATATCTTGTGAAATTACTATGCAAACATAAGTAACTTAATGCTTGACTCATAAGCAAGACAGGTCATAAGGTAAAAATGAACACTAGTCAACATTTCATTTTCTATTCCTAAACATGCATAAGTATATAACATCCATTCTACATAGACATATTTAGATTCTACATTTCTAATTTAAAAATTAGGGTTTGAAATAAACATTTTAGGGTTTAAATTTTAGAACTTAGGGTTTTAAATTAATATAATTCCAAATTTCAAACTACCCATGTTTAGGGTTTCCAATTCACAAATTATAGGGGTAGACACCTGAAATTAACCATCCTAACATCACTTTTGACATCACCTTGTATCACTTTCATCCTAGGAGTCCCCTTTATCATTTCCCCTTCTGTTAGCCAATTATTAAATAAATTATATTTATTTAATTAATCAAGATTATCCCTCCCACCAAATTAATTACATAAATTATTTCTATTTATTTAATTAATTTAATCCATTTTTTCCTCTAGTCAAATTAATTAAATAAATCTTGTTTGATTAATTAATTTATCCCCCCACATCATCCTTCAATAATTAACTAAATAATTTTAGTATTTAATTAATTATTTTCCACTTGCCCTCGTCCTTGTCCATTTCCCATAATAAATAAATCAAAAATTCCAACTAGTCACATGACTAACTAATCTTATCCATCCATCTTTATAGAGAGCCTTGGAAGCTTCCATCCTTATCCTTAATTCCACCTCTTAATCTCAACCATCCATTGCAACTCTTAATCCTAGCCAACCATCCATTATACCTCTTAATCCTATCCATTCATCCTATCCTCCCAGAATCTATAAATCAAACATCAACCAAGTCATTTTCACGTCTCAATGGTTATGTAAAGTTATGTTGTTGGAGTGAGAAATCAACATATCAAGTATTTATCAAGAGCATATCTAGTGGAGCTAGGGTGCACTCCATTTTCTCTCTATCAAAGGAGAAATGATGATTTGAGGTGAAAGGCTATGTTTATTGCATTATCTTTGTGTATTTTCCTCTTATCATTTATGTTCTTCATTTTGGCATTTCTTATAAAGCATGTATGACTGAACTCAAAATCTTATGTGCACAATATTTAGCTAAAACTCCTCAACCTCCCAATCCATCAATCCCTATAATCCATCACTCGTTATCTCCCCCATCAAACCTTCCAAGCCCTAATCCATTAAGTCATTACTTAACCCACCTAAATCCTAAACCATCAAACCATCCATCTAATCCCAATCCTAATCCATCCCTTGAAGATAACCCTCAATATTCATCAAGAATGCAAGAGTTTATTAAAGATCCCAAAAAGATGGAGTTGGTTAGCCATTACCTCAAAGCAAACTCAGATCATTACTTTTATTACTAGCTAAAAGAGGTACCAAGTTACCATTTGATTTTGACATTTCCCAACTCAAGAGACAAAACACTTCACCATCCACCCATGAAGACCCTAATCCATTGACCCATGAAAATATGAAGGATGTGAGCCATGGACTATTAGCAAGCAATCAAACACCACCGTGTAATCAAACACCTATACTTGAGCCTATTAAAGAGCCTTCATGTACCATGCTTATCCCTCCATTACCATCATGTAGTCCAATGCCTATCAATCCTATTGAAGAATCTCTTACCGCGATTGAAAGTCAAGATCCATCATGTAGCCATTAAAATCCTATCAATCCCATCCAAGAAACTTATATTTCTGTCCAAACCCAAGAGCTATGTCAAGAATCAAATCCAAAGCATGATCAACCTCGTTTCTCACCGAGTAAAGATCAAACTATGCAAGCTATACAAGATCTAATTTCCAAAGCCATCACCATCCATGATCAAGAGATAAACACTCCTCCCATCCATGATCCCACAACCATCCATGATCAAGAAACCCACATTACTCCTATCCATCATCCAACTAGTCCTATCCATCATCCACCAACATCCCATGATGAGAGACTTGGTCCCCAAGAAAATATAGACAATCAAACAAATATCTTGGATCATATCACATCGCGTCTTAATGAGCATAATGATAATCAAGATCTAAGCACTGCAACTCATCCTTTTCTTGAACCCTCACCATCTCCTATCAATCTCCCATCATCCCCTATTGATCCTTTACTATCTACTATCACCCCTTTACCATCCCCCATTGATCCTTCACCATCCTCTATCAACTCTGTCCCAAATCCATCATCCTATCCCCTTGGACCCAACACCTTCATCTGTGGCAGTTCTCTTATAGAAGAGGAGCAACTTCTATCCACCACCCGACCTCCCCACCTAATAATGAACTCGCACCTTGTTTCCAAAACAACAAACATACCATCACACACTGCATGCTCCAAAACATGAAATATCAAGGCAAAGGCTTAGGTGTCCATGGACAAGGTATCTTGGAGCTCATCCATGTCAAAATCCCTACACGATTGCATGGACTGGCTATATATCCCAAGGAAAACAATCCACACATGTTGGTACCACTTGCACACCTTATAAGGCATCTTTTTCCAATCCCAAGCTAGGTGCCCCTCATCGCACCTCCAAATCATACGCCACCATCCCTCCTCCTCCATCCTATTTCATCCATCAATCAAAATGTTCTCCCATCCCTAAATCCACTCTTCCTCCTCTCCTCCCAACTTCCAGTACTCCCATCCTCAAATCCCTCATCCTTTCATCCACGAGTCCATTGATCCCTCCATCCACACATCCTGCTCCCTTAAATCCCCTAAAATTCATAATCATGGTCAACGAATGCACACATCGCCTAAACATGAATCTATCACAAAACCCATGGGATTCAAAAATAAAAATTTGGATTCATCCCCCTATCAAGCAAAAAAACCACAAGAGCCTCAATATTACCATTTCGTAGGGTATCAATACCTAAAATCAAAGCCAAATCCAACATCCAAAAGGTTACACAAGCCCACACAGGCCAAAAGAAAAATCTAAAACAAAAATGTTGTGGGTCCCCAACCAAAAAACAATCCGTCCAAGTGAAGCATCCAAATCTCACTCCATCCAAAAATCCCAAAAATCCCAACAATCCCACACCCAATCAAAATATCCTAAGAATTCCAAGTCCTTTGGGTCCCTCATCCTTTCATCCATGAGTCCATTGATCCCTCCATCCACACATCCTGCTCCCTTAAATCCCCTAAGATTCATAATCATGGTCAACGAATGCACACATCGCCTAAACATGAATCTATCACAAAACCCATGGGATTCAAATTTACCATTTCGTAGGGTATCAATACCCAAAATCAAAGCCAAATCCAACATCCAAAAGGTTACACAAGCCCACACAGGCCAAAAGAAAAAACTAAAACAAAAATGTTTTGGGTCCCTAACCAAAAAACAATCCGTCCAAATGAAGCATCCAAATCTCACTCCATCCAAAAATCCCAAAAATCCCAACAATCCCACACCCAATCAAAATATCCTAAGAATTCCAAGTCCTTTGGGTCCCTAAATCCCCAAATTAACAATCCCAAACTCCCCCATCCTGATCCCATAATAAAAAATCTCCATTACTCCCCACTCCCCATTACAAATATAAGCTTCAAACTCCACCATAGTGTGTGCAAATGTGGGTCTTGGTTCCCCTCGGCCCCATGATATTCCCACCTACCTTCATCCCCTATCTTATATCCCCTATCCTGCATATCTCGCCCATCACATCCCTATTGTTCGTGCTTTCGTATAATCCTTTCATCCATTATCCATTTATCCATTTGTCTCCATCCATCTATCCATCCGCCATCCATTCCATCTCCCTCCACATAATCACCTTGTCCAACATCCATGCCTACAATGCTACTCGACATGGTCCATGTGCGATAAACATCCAAAATGGGACACTATCACCTTGCTATGGAAACAAATGCTTGAGTTTTCCCTCCCTTCTTCCCATCCACATCATTTTCTCCATCCAAATCCACATATCCCATCCCAATATCTAGCAAAACAAAATAGTAAAGAGAAATCATTTGTCCAATGGTGAAAACCATTTCATAGTGCCTTGGATAAGTACCATGATGAAAACCCTTTTATGGGTGTCATATGTAGATCAATTGTCTATGTTCTTTACACTTGGGGATAAGTTGTCTCATCTATCCCATCCTATCATTTCCCTACTATCCTATCATCCTTATCCATTATATCTACATACCTATTCCATTGAACCAATTTATCCTTCCCTCCTACTTTTGATCTTGATAAGGATAGGAGAAAAATATTGAAAAATGCTTTGGACATCTCTTGATATACCTAAATTTTTCCAACCAATCCTCCCACCTTACCATCATAAGCATTGTCATGCAAAGTCCTGAGTATAATATCTAGAGTGAGGCATGTTATTCCTATGTGACATAGTCCTTGGAGATCACATTGTGAAACCCCTCCATCCTTCCACCATGTATCCCCCATTCATCCCATCCACTATCACCAATCCTTCTATCCATCCATCCAATCCTCCTTTCATCTTTGCCTCTAGACCTGGTTTTCCCTTGTCACTGGTATCCAACAAACAAGCTATCTAACTGCAATCTAATGCAACCACCCATAAAAAAATCAAAGCAATAAATCCAAGTGCAAGTCATCCTTAATCCATGCCAATCTATCCAATCATCCCTTGGTTTTGTTCCTAAATTTGTTGCAAACTTGATCAACTCAAATCATCATCATCATTATCATTGGGATATATCATTCCCAATCCTGGTGTTGTTCTTAGTCCAACAACACTATCCCAATCAATCAATTTATTGATCAATCACTCAATCATCAGTTTCCAACTTAACATGAGCAATAAACTTGTTTGTTTTTGAATCATTTGTGCATACTTTCTTGCATGCTATTGTGTGTGTGATCATTTTACTTGCATTTGTATCAATCCCTACAACAAACTGTCACAATGACATCATGGTCTTTCATATCATGGTGCCCAATGACATATGTTTGCTTGTGACCTTTTTCTTTTTGAGTAAGTCCTTTATGCCGAGACACATCATCACCCTGGTCTTTATACCTGGTGCATAATGTCTATTGCTATATCAAACTATATGGTTTCTCACCTAATGTAGCATAACGTATTCTTCATCCATTTCATCCATCCCTTATCTTTCATCCATTTACTCACCTACTCTATTTCATCCAT
Organism: Cunninghamia lanceolata; assembly: GCA_027924645.1. Classification (NCBI taxonomy): domain Eukaryota; kingdom Viridiplantae; phylum Streptophyta; class Pinopsida; order Cupressales; family Cupressaceae; genus Cunninghamia; species Cunninghamia lanceolata. Next base: position 1,632,813 of record BSBN01000010.1, read on the forward strand.
TTCAAGAGCATACCCATGTTCTTCTAACCCACCTATCCTCTCGACAGGGCATCCCACGTCCCATCTCTTTATCATTCCTCCTTGTCACTCATCTAAGTGGCTAGGGCATCCATTTTCTTTCCATACCTTATCTTCTTTGAAATGATGTTACTTCTTCTAGTCTCAACATCGTCTCAAAGAGGGGCAAAATGTAGACACCTAAATTTGACCATGTCCTTCTAACATCACTTTCAACATCGCCTTGTGTCAGTTTGTAACACTTACATCCTAGGAGTCCCCTTTATCATCTCCCCTTCCATTAGCCAATTAATTAATTAAATTATATTTATTTAATTGATCAAGATTGTCCCTCCCATGAAATTAATCAAATAAATTATATTTATTTAATTAATTTAATCAATTTTCCCTCTAGTCAAATTAATTAAATAAATTTTATTTAATTAATTAATTTATCCTCTCACATCATCCTTCTCCAATAATTAATTAATTATTTTCTACTTGTCCTCATCCTTATCCATTTCCCATAAATAATTAAATTAAAAATTCTAACTAGTCACATGAGTAACTAATCTTAACCATCTATCTTTATAGAAAGTCCTAGAAGCTTCCATCCTTATCCCTAATTCCACCTCTTAATCTCAACCATCCATTGCACTTCTTAATCCTAGCCATTCATCCTATCCTCAAAGAATTTATAAATCAAACATAAACCAAGTCATTTTCAAGTCTCCATGGTTATGTAAAGTTATGTTGCTGGAGTGAGGAATCAACATATCAAGTATTTATCAAGATCATATCTAGTGGAGCTAGGGTGCACTCTATTGTTGCTCTATTAGAGGAGAAAGGATGATTTGAGGTGAAAGGTTGTGTTTATTGCATTATCTTTTCATATTTTCCATTTATCATTTTATGTTCTTCAATAGAGTTTCAAATTTTACCAATGTACGATTTTCAGAAATACTTGGTTAAAATCATGATCAATCCTTACCCTGGTTGCTGTCCATGCCACGCCACATTAGCACCACCTCTGTTTGAATCCACATGTCACCAATAAGGTTGAATGTGCATACGGTTTGCTCATAGTCCTTCATTTTTGTTTTCTCACAAAACACAGGGGTTCGAACCTTCATTTTCTCATAGTCCTTCCAAAAGTGAAATGACAACTTCAAAACGTCATTTTTCCATTAAAATGTTTATTAAAAAAATAATAAAAATAGTACTTCGTTTGAAGGTAATATTTGAACAAAGGTTTTTTTTTTTGATATGTCATTGCCTTCATTCGAAGGTCATGCAGTACCTTCATTCAAAGGTTGTGACGATTGGTCCTTTGAATGAAGGGACCTTCATTTGAAGAAAAACCTTTGAACGAAGGTATTTCCAATGTTCATGCCCATTCCTCTTCAAAAATCCAATGTCACAAGTTTGGGACTCACTATTATGAGAGTTAGTATGTTCACTTAATGATTTATATGTTCATTTATCTCTTGGTAAATATTTGTTTTAAGCCTTGTTAGAGAGTTAGTGTGTTACTTATGGTATCAGAGCTACCAGATTCAACACTAGGGCTTATGAGCTCACTATGCTAACCTATTATCCAACATTATCAGTAGTTAATGTTTGGACTTCTTGTGCTAGGATGGTGTGACTCAAGATGACTGTCAGGAAGTCAATTATCAGAAATGAGCACTACCTAAAATCTAAGAAAGAATGAGAGGCCATAATTAAACCCATAGAAGGAACCAACTATGATAATGTAATATGGCTTAGTGATATTGAAACTCTTAGTAATGCCATGTCTCAAATTAAGCGAGAAAAGAAGAAAATTTTAGAGGCAACTAAGATCGCAGCTAAGATCATAACTTATTTACCCCTAGTTGAATCTAACCAATTATCTGTTGTTATATGGAGCCTAATCAGACTTAGAGGTTAATTTTTTCCCCACTTTTATCGGCGCAGTTTCCCCCTAAATTATTTAACAGGGGTTTGGGGGCAACACCCCTTGCGGGGTCCAAGGGAGTGCGCCCCAAAACCTCAAACAATTTTTATTATTTCATAAAGGCGTCAGGAGTTATTTTTTCTATTGGTCGACATAAAATTGAAAAAAATCCTATTTTGTAACCGACATAAAGCTTGATAAAGCGGCTAAGGGTTAGGGTTTCCGTTGATATTGTATTGTAGCATTTGCAACGGTATTAAGTTGCAAGGATTGTTGGTTGTAATTGGTTCAATCGCTAGATAATAATATTGGACTCTCTGTTGGTGGATGTAGCTCGAGTTTGGGTGAACCACATTAAAAATTATCTCTCGCTGTTATTATTTATGTGTATTTTCATTCCTCTATTTAATCTTTATTTGCATTTAATTGATATCTTCTACATGTAATTCCTAACATTATCTCTCAAGAGATATGTATCAACCAATCAAAATGTGGACACACCTATGATTAAGAGAGACCCTCATATACCCTCATCTTCCGTGATTATTGTGCTAGTATCTAATAGTGAATCAGAGGGATATACTCCCCTCGATTATGACAATTGAGTCATTTTATGTATAAATAAGGATGTAGTTACTCCAAAATAAACTATAATGAATATGAGATTGTTTTGTACCAATTTGATGTTTACCTTTGAGTTAATTATGTTTTTGATTTAATGAGTTGCATTAAATTCAGAAAACTAATAGATAACTTAATATTCTCAGGTGTGAGAAAAACAACATCATGGTTCATACAAGAACAAATCAAGGTGAAAGTCAAGAAGATAATAACCCTCCAGTTAATCTAATGGAAAAGTTAGATCAAATTTTAGCTATGCTTACATAAACCAAAGAGAGACTTGTTACCTTAGAGCAGAAAGTAGGAGATCAAGGGAATCTTGAAGGAGGAAATGAGATATCTCATGGATTGAGTGAAGCAAATCATCAAGAGCATAGTGCAAGTAGTGAGAATCTTGATAATCGTACACCCCAGAGAGAAGTAAGGGATAGGCTTGCTTTAGATCTGTCTAAAGATATGAAGAAATTTACACCACCTAAGTTCGATGGAACGGTGACTGGAGATGCTACTGAGGCTTGGTTAATGAACATGGAAAAGTATTTTGAGATAAGAAATTATTCAGAAATAACCAAAGCAGTATGGGGAGCCTATCATTTGGCAGGAAAAGCATCTACTTGGTGGATGAACAAGAAGATGGAATTAGGATTAAGTTCCTTAAAGGTAACTTGGGACGAGTTTGTTAAACTATTTCATAAAAGATGGTTTCCGCAACTTTTCTTTGACTAGGAGTTGACAGAATTTCAAAATCTACGTCAAGGGGATATGTCAGTAGTCAAGTATGGAGAGAAGTTTACTCATCTTTTGAGGTACATACCTCAATATCACAAGGATGAAAGATTTTGAATTAGGAAATTCATCATGGGTCTGAATGTCCAAATTGGTGGTGAAGTGGACGTGCATGGTCCTACGACAATGGATCAAGTTTACGAAAAGGCCATTAAGAAGGAGAAAAAGTTGAAGTCCATATCAGTTTATCACGATAGAAATTGAAAGAGGTTTAATAAGACTCAAACTTTTCAACCTTCCAAGAGGAGGAACGATAATAATTATGAGAATAGGAGAAATGGCAAAGAAACTAAGAAGTATAAGAGTGGATCCAATAATGAAAAGAAGAAAGGTAACTTCAAGGGAATTGAGGATAATGCTAGCAAGACAACTGAAAAGAGAGGACCTCCTGGAGGATGCTTTACTTGTGGAGGTGACCATTATGCCAATCAATGCCCAACTAAAAACCAGAGTGGTCAGCAAAGAGGTAATGCTTTACCTACCCAGCAAGCAACATTTCAATAAAGGATTCACGCAGTATTGGACAATCACCAAGTGAAGTATCAGATCACTCCTATAGAGATCACAGGTACCTTGTTTGGAGTCCCTATCTCTATTTTGATCGATACTGGAATAACTGAAAATTTTATTTCTCCTAGGATATTGAATAAGTTTCCTAGAAGAGCTGGTTATATGGCCAAACCTTGGTTAGTAGAATATACAAACCAATCTAAGGCTCAGGTAGAACAATGTTTGTAGATCGATCTCTCGATTTTTTCAACTGAGGTGAATTTATACGTAACTCCCTTAGATTCCTATGATGTTATCTTAGGAATAAATTGGCTGTGGAAACATAGAGCCAATGTTGACTATTTTTCAAAAATGGTTGAGTGTTTATATGATGTGGTAAATAAGGTCTTTTTGCAAGGTATTCAAAGAGAGGTCAAGATTCAACCAATCTATGCTAAGCAATTGAAAAGACTAGGCAAAAAGGGTGTCAACTCTTTGCAGTGAAAACATAACAACATGAGGAAAGTCTTGCAAAGCAAAGTGTGTTTTTTGAAGAAACTTATCCTTTTCTTCGAGATTTCCAGGATGTTTTTCCATATAAACTTCTAGGTCTACCACCGAAAAGAGTCTTTGATTTTGCAATTGACATTAAACCAGGATCTAAGCCAATATCAAAAGCACCTTATCGTATGACTACTATGATTAGGCCTCTAAGTGTTTCCCCATGGGGTGCTATTGATATATTTTCCCCTTCTTAGAGTCAAATAGCCCAACTTGAAAATATTGTTGAAATCCCTTAAAAAGAGCTTAAAATCCTTCAAATTTTAGTGTAAACCCTTGCAAAAAATCCCTAAAAATTCCTAGGGGGAATCCTTGCAAAAAACCCTAGAAAAACCTGGAAATGTCTAAGTATTTGCCTTAGTTTTTGGCCCATTTTGGCCTTTATCGGCAAATCTTCAGGTTCGTGAACAGTTCACTGATAGACCAATTCGTTGACAAAGGGAAGAAAGCCCAAAAATCATCTAAATAAGGAAAGCTCTTTCCCTCTATCAACAAATTTCATGTTTCACAAACTTTTCAAAAGTTCACATTTTCACAAGTTCGTCAATTCAGCGATTTGCCGACAAAGGGCTAGGTGAACGGGATATCTTCAAAATTTTGGCTAAGGCAAAAAGAGCAAGGAATGCATTAGTGATTTCCCAATGGCACGAACTCTTCAAAAGATTGAATATTCTTAATTTCGTTGACGGGGCAAATCACCGACAAAGGGTGAAGCAAGGAAAAATTGTTCATGAAGGAGCAAAGGGGTTGATAAAAGGAAAATTGGCTAAGACATGAAAAGTTAGAAGTTTCAAGGTTTCACCGATGGAGATTTTACCGATAAGGCAAAAGGACAGAATGAATAATCAACTAAGGTAAAATGGTTCAGCAAAGTGAAGTTTTGCCAACAAGGAAGGCTTGGTTAGAAAGTTGATGGTTTTGTTGATAAGGCAAAATAGGAAACATAAAAATGGCTAAGTAAAGGAAAGAAAAACAAAGTCTTATTGGTGAATCAGTAAAAAGGAGAACTCTTCAAAAGTTTGGAATTCCACAAGTTTGCCGATAAGGTGATTCACTAATAATGAAGAAGGTGAAAGCGGTCAAGTTCAACAAAGTGAACAATCGCCGACAAAGGGGGCAACCAAAGAAAGTTTGCCAAAGACACATTTTTTCGATAAGGCAAAAAAGACACAAGTCCAAAAGTTCAGAAAAGTGGGACTTTTCTGATAAAGAAGATAGGAGGCAAAGTTTGAAAAGTTGGAACTTTGTCGATGTAGAAAGAAAAAAAAGCAAACAAGGCTTGGTTCGGCAAAATGGGATTTTGTCGATAAAGAGCAAACAATGAAGCCAAGCCAAAGTTTGAGAACAGATGGTTTTGCCGATAAGGCAAAAGAAATATGAAAAAGGCAAGTGAAGGCAAAGTTTGGTAAAATGGAATTTTGCCGACAAAGAAGAAAAGGTGGAGCCAAAGGAAAGTTAGAAAAAGTGACATTTTGCCGATAAGGGCAAAAGATGACAAAGTGAGAATAGTTCAAAAAAATGAATTTTTACTGATAAGGGCAAAAATGGGAGAAATAAGCCATAGTTCAGAAAATGAAAAATTGTCGACTAAAGATGAAATATACAGAAGGCAAAGACATAATGGTTCATAAAATGCAGATTTTACTGATAAGGCAAAATTTAGGCCAGAATTGCAAGAAAAGATAGAAATCAATAAGAGTAAAGTTTATAATGTATTGCAAGCTTTAAATATCTGAATTGAATATTTAAAGTGTTGTAAAAGCTCTATATAGGGAGACTTTGGCTGGAAAATATTTGAGTATCTTTAGCCATTAATGTAGAATCTGATTTGCTAAGTTACTTCTTTTCTAGATATTTTGCATTCATTGTTGCAAATGATGAATCGGTTGCCTACATTCAAAACAAAAAGTATCTCCCAACTACTTCATGATCCAAGAGATTTTTTGCATTGATTTTTGCAGACAGACATTCCTTCTAGCATGGATATTTTTTGACAGGCCCATGGGGTGAATTAATTGTAACAGATGACTCGGGTTAATGAAATGAAATGCTATATATACATGTAAAAATGATGTAACGAGGGTTGGATACAGAGACATTTTTGTACTCCAAATAGAACCCTACTCTATTGTAACTGTGCCTTCCTAATTAATATATGTTGGTTGTTTTTACCTCTTTACGTTGTTTTTAGCTTTGTGTAATTTAGAACTGGTTCCCTGTGAATGTTTATTTTCTCTCAACCATGTTCTTCTCTTTACCTCTGTTAGAATCTGCTAGATCCGTGTAAGTTTATTAACCATATCTGATTATTTTGTGCATTTTAGTTCTATGAGTGTTCTATATTCAAACCTAGTGTATCACCTCCTTTTCATTTCAGTTTTATCCTTCTTCCCTTTTTCCCCAATGATGGATAGATTAGGTTTAGTCTTAGCAATAGTTGATTCTCCCATTCATCAAAGGAACCGACCTCTCTTTGGAGATTTGATCTCCTTGCAAGGTCCCACACCTGGAGATCATCTCAATGTTTCACTAGATTGTTGGAGCCCTAAAAGCCTCCAACACGGGGTGCAAATCCTAGTGACAACAACTACTGGCATGCCCGGTGGGACAATCTAATGATCCATATCATCAATTGAAGAGTTTTGGTGTGCTCTTTAGCGCATCTTGTCATTCAAGGCAGTCTCTCCAACACCATGGTGACTCTACTGATCAAATATGTTGGTGAAGCAGCTCAAATGCCTAAAGAGATTCAACAATAAGGATTTGGTGATACTTTTGGTCTAAATTGCTTTCAAAAGCATTTCATTCACCTGGCAACTCTACTGGTATGAGCCCGTTTCTCAAAAGGGTAGATCTATTTGCTCTTTTTCCCATATTGTTCGAATGATTTATGTTTCTCTTCATGCTATATTATGTCAAACTATTATGGAAGCTTTGAATATTAGCACCCTCATGATGCTTATTCCCCTTCGTCTTGTCAAAATACATGTCGTTGGCCTCCATATCAGCCATTTCAGGCCCAAGATACCTCAAGTTTTACACCGTATTGTCCTATTTCAGCAGAATATCAACATCCTTATAATGCTTGCCTCCCACCCATCCCTGCTTAGTCTTCTTGGCAGTCTAATGATGCTTATTTTCAACCCCAAGAAAACCACTTCATCCCTAATCAATATGATTGTCCTCCTAACCCGCCTCAAGTGGACTATGATTTTAATAACATGAGTTTCATGGACATAATGAGGGACTTGCAAAGGAGGTTGGAGGAAATTCAAGGAGTGATAGAGTATAACCAACAGCAAGAGGAGCTTGCTTATTAGGCCCATCTTTAGCAACAACAACATAGGAGGTACAAGAAAGGATTTTTCAAGAAAACCTTGTTATGCATATTGCAGCTCAAGAAGAACAGATGAGGCAAGTGACTCATTCTGTGCCCTCTTTTCCCAATTTCAAAACCCCCTTGTCTACCATTACAAATTAGCTCACAACAGAGGAACCTTGATGTCACAAATTCCTAAGTTTCAGAAGCTCTCTCCCTTTGCAAGACCCTATTCTCGTGCAAACCCAATTTATCATTCCCTAGGAACAACTTTTCCAAGAACCCTCTCCCCTCTAGGAAATTCAAGAAAATATTCAGGTCTCTTGCCTTAATACTATTTCGCTTTTCAAAGGTGGACCTATTGTCTACCAGGCTAGTTGGTGGGATGCATCAGAGGTGGAGGTAGAAGAAAAAGAAACCAATTAGGAACAATTTGTTGTCCCTACGCTCACAGAGGTGGAATTGTTTGAACCTCTTACAATTGTGAGTAATGTTAATTCAAATAAGGGTTTGAGTCCTTTGGATTTTAGTTCTTTTGGGGTTTTTTCTCATGCATTTGATCAAGAAAACAAATATGAAATGCAAAGATTGCATGGGGAGAACCTTTAGCTGCAAAGACAATTTAAGCAGAATTTAGTGGAGTTGCAGTCGATTGAAGACAAAGAGGAGCAAGTGGGTAGCCCTATACTGAAAAAAGCAGAGGCTGATAATATAGACCTGTTTGAGGAGCTCCTATATTTTGTTGAAAATGACGATGTGGAGATTGAACATGGGCTAGAACAAATTGAAGAATTGTTCTTGATTATCCAACAGAGATTTCAACTCCTTGATGGAGGAGATTTCACAATTGAACATGTGTAGGGCTCATTTTCTAAGCCTAATTTAGAAAATCATGAGCATCCCATTCATAAGATGGAAACAACCATCTTTCCAAACCATATGCAGCAACTAGAGCATTCAGACTGGCTAAAGGTTGCAGAATCAGAGCATGAACATGAATGCAACAGTGATGGCTTGCATACCATTTCAAGGGGATGCCCTATAAGGTATTTGGCCCAGAATCACCACCTGTCATGCTCACTCCTGAGCATGAAGTTGAGTATCATGATCAGAGGAATAAACCCACTTACTCACCTCCCAACAGCTGCATCAACAATCAGTTCATATGGGTGGCATTTCATCAATTTGTTTCATGCCCACTCTTTTCTGCATCTTGCTAGTTGTCTACAAGCTAGGAAAACAATGTAAATTGGTAAGAAAAGGCAGCTACTTTTAGAAACCAGTTAATGGCTTTGTTTAAGTTAGTTTTCTGGTTGGCTAGTTTAGGTTTAGGATACGTTTGTTTCTGCTTTAGTTTTCCCTTCAATAAGTTTTTTTGCACAAGCTGCACTCTCATCAGGAGAATGTAGGCCTTGTTTCCCTTTTTGGTGTTGTTTTGAAGGTAGGGTTTCAGTGGTTTTGACCTACTATAGTCCCTTTTTTTACTCCATGCCCAATAGATGCTTAAGGCCACTGGTCCATTTGTTTAGTAGGTAAACATCCCTGAGAGGTTGCCAAAATGTTGACATATTTTCCCCTTCTCATAGTCAAATAGCCCTACTTAAAAGTATTGTTGAAATCCCTTAAAAAGAGCCTAAAATCCTTCAAATTTTAGTGTAAACCCTTGCAAAAAAATCCCTAAAAATTCCTAGGGGAAATCCTTGCAAAAAACCCAGAAAGTTCTAAGTCTTTGCCTTAGTTTTTGGCCCATTTTCGACCTTTATCGACAAATCTTCAAGTTCACGAACATGCTAGTTCACCGATTGGTCTATTCGCTGACAAAGGGAAGAGAGCCCAAAAATCAACTAAGGAAATATCTTTCCTTCTATCAGCAAATTTCATGTTTCATGAACTTTTCAAAAGTTCGCATTTTCACAAGTTCACCGATTTGGTGATTTGCCAGAGCGAGCTATCTTCAAAAAATTGGCTAAGGCAAAAAGAGCAAGGATTGCCTTTATTGGTGATTTCCCAATGGCACGAACTCTTCAAAACTTTAAAAATTCTTAAGTTTGTTGACGGGGCAAATCACTAACAAAGGGCGAAGCAAGGAAAAAGGGTTCACGAAGGAGCAAATAGGCTAATAAAAGGAAAATCGGCTAAGGTATGAAAAGTTCAAAGTTTCAAGGTTTCGCCGATGGAGATTTTACCGATAAGGAAAAAGGATAGAATGAAGAATCAGCTAAGGTAAAATGGTTCGGTAAAGCAAAGTTTTGCCAACAAGGAAGGCTTGGTTCGAAAGTTGGTGGTTTTGCCGATAAGGTAAAATAGGAAACATAAAAATGGCTAAGTAAAGGAAAGAAAAAGAAAGCCTTATTGGCGAATCGATAAAAAGCAGAACTCTTCAAAAGTTCAGAATTTCACAAGGTCACTGATAAGGTGATTCATTGATAATGAAGAAGGTGAAAGTGGTCAAGTTCGACAAAGTGAACAATCGCCGACAAAGGGAGCAACCAAAGAAAGTTCATCCCAAGCACATTTTGTCAATAAGGCAAAAATGACACAAGGCCAAAAGTTTGGAAAAGTGGGACTTTTCCAATAAAGAAGATAGGAGGAAAAGTTTGAAAAGTTGGAACTTTGCCGATAGAGAAAGAAAAGAAGCAAACAAGGCTTGGTTCGACAAAATGGGATTTTGTCGATAAAGGACAAACAATGAAGCCAAGCCAAAGTTCGAGAAAAGATGGTTTTGCCGATCAAGCAAAAGAAATATGAAAAAGGCAAGCGAAGGCAAAGTTCGACAAAATGGGATTTTGCCGACAAAGAAGAAAAGTTGGAGCCAAAGGAAAGTTAGAAAAAGTGACATTTTGTTGATAAGGGCAAAAGGTGACAAAGTGAGAATAGTTCAGAAAAATGGATTTTTACCGATAAGGGCAAAAATGGGAGAAACAAGCCATTGTTCAGAAAATGAAAAAAATGTTGACTAAAGATGAAATATATAGAAGGAAAAGACATAATGGTTCATAAAATGCAGATTTTTTCGATAAGGCAAAATTCATGCCAGAATTGCAAGAAAAGACAGAAATCAATAAGAACAGAGTTTATAATCTATTGTAAGCTTTAAATATTTGAATTGAATATTTAAAGTGTTGTAAAAAATCTGTATAGGGAGATTTTGGAGGGAAAATATTTGAGTATCTTCAACCATTAATGCAGAATTTGATCTACTCAGCTACTTTTCTAGATATTTTGCATTCATTGTTGCAAATGATGAATTGACTGCCTACATTCAAGACAAAAAACATCTCCCAGCTACTTCATGATCCAAGAGATTTTCTGCATTGAATTTTATAGACAGACATTCCTTCTGGTAGGGATATTTTTAGACAGGCCTATGGGGCGAATTAATTGTAACAGATGACTCGGGTCAATGAAATGAAATGCTATATATACATGTAAAAAAGATCTAATGGGGGTTGGATACAGAGACATTTTTGTACTCCAAACATAACCCTTCTCTACTGTAACCATGCCTTCTGATTAATATATGTTGGTTGTTTTTACCTCTTTATACCTTTATTAGAATCTACTAGATCTGTGTAAATTTATCAGTTGTATCTGATTATTTTGTGCATTTTAGTTCTGTGAGTGTTCTATATTCAAACCTGGTGTATCACCTCCTTTTCATTTTAGTTTTATCCTTCTTCTCGTTTTCCCCAATGGTGGATAGATTAGGTTTAGTCTTAGCAATAGCTGAATCTCTCATTCAGTGAAGGAACTAGTCTCTAGAGATTTGATCTCCTTGCAGGATCCCACACCTGGAGATCATCTCAATGTTTCACTGGATTGTTGGAGCCCTAAAAGCCTCCAACACAGGGTGGAAATCACAGTGACAACAAGTGCACCAATAATCTTTGTTAAAAAGAAAGATGGAACTTTGCGTCTGTGTATAGATTATTGTATGCTCAATAAAGCAATGGTAAAGAATAGGTATCATTTATCGCATATAGATGATCTTTTTGATCAAATGCGTAGAACTTTTATGTTTTCAAAGATCGATTTATGATCGACATATCATCAACTAAGATTGAATGATGAAGATATCCACAAAACATCTTTTAGAACAAGATATGGGCACTATGAGTTTACAGTGTTACCATTTGGACTTACGATTACCCTTGCCGCATTCATCAATCTGACGAACAGTGTGTTTAGAGATTGCTTGGACAAGTTTGTTCTAGTTTTTCTTGATGATATTCTTTTTTATTCTAAGAATGGAGAAGCACATTTGCAACATTTGCAAATAGTATTGCAACGGTTGAGAGAGCATAAGTTATATGGAAAACTTTCTAAGTGTTCATTCTTCCAAGAGAAAATTTAGTATCTAGGACACATAATTTCTGTTAAAGGAATTTCTGTTGATCTAGCAAAGACCAAAGCTATCCTAGATTGGCCTATACCTAAAAATGTGCATGAAGTGCACAACTTCATGGGAATGGCAGGATACTGCAGAAAGTTTGTTTTGAATCTCTCCAAAATTGCAAGTCCAATCACTTCATTGAAAAGGAAAGGGAAATGTTTTGATTGCTCAAAAAAATGTTAAGAGGCATTTGATCAATTAAAAGAGAAATTGACAACGACACCAATTCTGAAAATCCCCAATCCTGAAGATCAGTTTGAGGTAATAACTGATGCCTCAGGAGAAGGTTTAGGAGGAGTGCTTATGCAAGATGGGCGAGTGATAACCTATGAGTCTAGAAAGTTAAAAGCTTATGAGCAAAATTATGCTCTACATGATTTAGAACTAGCAGCAGTTACACATGCTTTGCAAGTATGGCATCACTATTTGTCAGGGAAAACCTTTCTACTAAAGTCACATCATCAAAGTCTCAAGTATATATTTTCTCAACTACATTTGAATGCTCGACAAAGGAGATGGTTAGAGTTGATATCCGACTATGACTTTGAGATAAGTTATATCAAAGGTAAACAGAACAGAATAGCAAATGCTTTGAGTCGAGGCAGAGACATATTTCTTCAACTGTCTCTATTCATGCAAACTTTAAGGATTTAGTGTTGCAAAAGTTATCAAGTGATGAATACTATGAGCAGGTTAAGCAAGCTCTAGTGGTAAATCCTTAAGATTCAAGGTATGATGGGTTTCATTTTGAATTTGATGGACTCTTAAGGTACAGAGGGAGAATGTATGTTCCTAATTTAGCCAAACTAAAGAATCTTGTGTGGAAAGAAGTTCATTCCGCACCATACTCAGAACATCCAAGAGTAACCAAACTTCTAGAAGATGTAAAACCTCTTTATTTCTGGAAAGGATTGAAGAATGATACTGCAAGATTTGTGGAAAGTTGCCTAGAATGCCAGAGAGTTAAAGCAAAACATTAGCATCCTACAGTACTTTTGTATCCACATGATATACTAGAATGGAAGTGGGAAATCATAAGTATGGATTTTGTTCAAGGTCTTCCAATGTCTAGAAATAGACATGATGCAATTCTAGTAGTGGTAGATAAAATCACAAAGGTAGCTCATTTCATACCTGGAAATTTAACTGATGGAGCGTCAATTATAGCTCACAAATTTGTTCAAGAAGTGTTTAGATTACACAGAGTTCTTGAGAAGATTATCTCAAATAGAGATGCGTGCATGACGTCAAGGTTTTGGCAAACCTTATTTTCAGCACTAGGAACTAAGCTTAATGTGAGTACAACTTATCATCCTAAAACATATGGTCAAACTGAGAGAGTTAACCAAGTTCTAGAAGATTTATTACAAATGTATTACATGGATCAACAATACAAGCGGGAGGAATACTTACTGCTTGTGGAATTTTCTTATAACAATTCCTATCATTTTGCTATCAAAATGGCACCATTTGAAGTGTTGTATGTGTTGGTTATTTCCCAAACTAGATGCTTGTTCCCAGTCATCCCTACAAAGTAGCCATCATTGATCAACAGGATTCCTGGGCCAGGGGCCAACAGTACAGGAGATAGACCCTATAAATATCTCTTCTTCTTTAGGCTCTGCAGAACAAAGGGGGATATTCCCTATTCAACATCTGTGAAATGTGCTTATTAACTTAGTGGGATGTTGATACAAAGCAGATAAATCCTCCTTCATGTAGACCAAAACTGTGGAATAAGTACAAAGGGGCTAGCTTTGGGCCTATATTCAGTTGTAGACAGAGGATTTTGGTCCTAAAACTACTTCTAATGTCCTAAAGGTTGTATTTGAAGTTTGAGTTTGATTTTTTGTGTTTGGATGCAAAACTAGGAACTGGGGTGTAACCTCAATACAAGACTAGACTGGTGCCTATCCTGGGCTCGGATTCAGTAGACATACACATGTGGATGATCAGCATAAACATATACCAAAGACTAGATATCATGGGGGTTTGTTTAGTACCTGCCTTACAAATACTTCCCAAGACTGAGTACTCAGTTATCTCTGCTTACAAACATCCTTACTGCAGTACATTCCTCCCAACACTTGATCTAAAACATTTAATCTACTCCTTGAGCAGAAGTAAGAAATCAAGCATTCAATACAGTAAACTTATATTCTAGAACCATAAACACCCCTTAGATGCCTAGATTCAGAAGAAGAACACACTTAATTTGGAGACAGATAATAAAACACATGCAGTATAGCATTATTGATTTAAATCAATCATGAAACGAGTAAATTTATGCATGAGACATACAACATGAGACTCATAAACTCACAAGACATCTAGAACAGGGCCACCGATGAAGATGTATCTTATCACAGCGCCAAAATTTGTCCAGCTTTCAACAACCACAAATGAGTAACACAATTTGTACTTTATAGCAAGACTGTGTACCTAGCAAATTAATTACATGGCATATCAACCAAAATCAAAATTCTGTCAAATGCGCTACACCATGAGAATGGCGCCCAAACAATGAATGCGGCAGAGGGACAAAGAGGAAGGAGCAGGTGAGTTCAGGATCTGAGCCGCTGCTCAAAGGTTTTCATCTTAAATCTGGTAGTTGGCTTGTCATTCCATCGATCCTCCTTCCACAAGTGCTGCCATTGTGATCAACCTACCCACAGCCCTCAGAAATGCAGTAACAGATGCATTAGAAGTTTTCCCACTCAAAAAATGCGGCCGCATACAAAGAAACCTCTTACTACTACGAAATTGAAACATAGCCGTTGATCCTCCTTCCATCACTGAGATTAACGGCTCCAAAACATTCTAAAAAGTCGCCAGCCAATGACATCATGGCATGTAGGCACCTTGCCCCTCCTATCGTTGACTTTTCCCATTCTCATTTTACCCTTTTCGCCCCTATATATGCAGCTGAACAAAGAGATTGTATATACATACAATCACTTACATACAAGGCGGATCCCAAGATATCATGAAACAAATTTGAACCTGCACTCAGGTTTGAGTTGTATGCATCTCCCTTCTGCACATTCGACATATACAACATATTTTACATACAAGCCACGGACTTCAGATTATGATGAAGCATATTGCAATCGCTTTGAAGTCCAACTTGCATTTTAACCTTTGCATCTTCATTTTGTATATGCAAACATGCAATCACAATATACATTCTGCGGACCTCAAATGACTATGAAGCGTTTTGAAATTCAAATCGGGTCTGGCTGTATCTCCTTACTTGTATACTTCCTTGTATATCGCATCATACAAATGCGATATACATACAACGGACCCAGCAATTTTATCCATCTTGTATCTCATTTTGTTTGTATATCGGCATATACAATGCCACATACATGTAAGCTGCGGATTTCAACACCTCATATGCTAGATTGGAATATCCCTTGGAATCCACGTTGTATCTTTCCTTTGTCTTTCTCCTTTGCACATTGACAATACACATCTACTTTGTACGCCGATCATATACAATCTCACTTGTATATACCTGAGGGCCCCATCGAATGCATCTCCGCCGCATTGTAGCAAATGTATATGCGCTCCCTTTGTATGCTGCTTGATATACAAGACCACTTGTACATTGTACTGTAACGAAAGCATGTCCACCACTCTTGTATATTTTCACTTGTATGTCTAAACATACAAACTTGTTAAACAAGCAAACACAACATACAATCGCAGAATATTTCTGGGAATCTGTGATAGATTCTCCCATGTATATGCAACCCGATATGCATTTCGAAATGCATATGACTCATTTTTTTACCATTTTTTGAAAACCGATGTGCACTTTTGAGCCCGCCAACATACATTTGCACTTGCACATATAAAAACTTAGCATTTTTCTTAAATGCGATAGGAACAAGCGGTAAAACATTGCATGTGTGTCGAGGAACAATTTAACCTAAGGCACTAAGGGTTTAATGGGATAGAAACAAAAACCTGCAAACTCAATTTCAGAACCCTAACCCTAGGTGAGTACCACCAGTATGGAAGAAGATGCCAAACTCCTATAAGCTGGGATAAGCTAGAAGATAGGATTAGCATTGGACTAGAAATGTTGGCAGAAATAGAAGGAAAAGTAAAATTAATCAAAAAGAGATTGGCAAAAGCCAATGATAGGCAAAAAAGTTATGCTGATACCAAGAAGCCAATGATAGGCAGAAAAGTTACGTTGATACCAAGCGAATACCAAGACAATTCTCTATTGGAGAAAAAGACCTTTTAAGGGTCAAACCACATAAAATTTTGGAAAGTCTTCCAAATTAACTCCTCGTTATGTAGGACCCTTCAAAGTGCTCGAAGTCATCAATCCAGTTGCCTACGGAATTTCTCTACCACCAACTTTATCTAGAATGCATAATATTTTTCATGTTTCTTATTTGAAAAAGTATATTGCAGGAGATAACCATATTCTTAATTGGAATGCATTACAGATATAGGACCCATGAGTGGTCACGATCGAGGAGCCTCTCAAGGTGCTCGAAACACGTAAGCTTCGCTTGTGTAATAGAGAAGTTATGTAGTGCAAGGTCCAATGGGACCAGTATGTAGAAGATAGTGCTACATGGGAGGAATACTGTGAGTTCTATCAAATGTTTCCTCATTTATTTCATGTTTTAAACAAGTAAACAAAAACTTGTTTTAAATTATGTTCTGATACATTGAATCATCAAGGATGATGAATCTTTAGAGGAGAGATATGTTGCATCCCAATTTTTGGCTTTGATTTTACTATTTACTTTCACATGATTAATAGTGAATTTTATGGATAAATGTTTATACGTTATGATATAATGTCAGAGTAAATAATTGATTTCTTAAATATCAGTTCATGTGATTAAGTATAATACATGTGATTGAATAATTTAGAAATTTACGTTATGAGGTTTTGATTTGTTATTCATAAGATTTGTGAATGGACTAACAATGCATTAATCCCAATTTGGTGAATTGCAAGTTGTATTCAAGAAAATAGGTTTTGACCACTCTCCAAGAAAGAGAGAGTATCTTCTAAGGAGAGGAGAATAGACATTTGGTTTGAATAGTTCATTTGCCGTTTGAGTATAGAGCATCTTTAGTTAGTGAACTTTTGTCGATTAAGGTAAGTCGTGCCTAATCAAGTTGGTTTAAGTTTATTTTTCGACTCGGCAAGTTGTCAATGTCGCCTAGAGTCTTTTAACATGTTTTTAACGTCAACTTAGTCATTTTTGCGAATTTAACATCGTCAAGGTTGAACGTTAGTCATTTTTCAACTAAGGCGATCTTTTTGGCCGAAATGTCATTCTTTGCATCGTAAACAAAAATATGTTTACGTTTGCATTGACGTAGTTGAATAAATTAAAATTGTGTTTCTTGTAGAAAGTTTTTAACGTCAATTTTTTGTGTTTTGTCAAATTGAAATCGACTCGGTTTTCACTAATACATGAAAGGGGAGATTTTCTCAACCCAACCACATGTTGTGTATAACGTATGAGGCAATGAAAGTATATGTTATATTATTATAGTCTTTATCGTTAATGATATCTATGTTTTTAGATTATAATAAGTAAATATCCTTGAGTGGAGTTTGAAGATAGCGGGTTTTAAATGTTAACAACCTTCTTTAAGAAGAGGCGTTCGCCTCTTTACTATTTCTTAAAACAAGGAATACTTATAGAGAGATTGTTGAACGAATAGAAGTGGTGTTTAATTACCACGTTCCCCCTCAACATGCATGCTCGATCAAAGAGCAATATCAAGCTTGCAAAGTGGGGGAAATCGCGGCTCAGTGGAGTCAATAATCAACTTAATAGTGTAAGCCAAGAGAGAGAAGGGATGGTTATTACAGGATAGAGAGGGAGGTAGTAGCTTAGAAGAGAAAGGCGTCGGTCGAGCAGAGAATACCAATTCAGTTTGAAAGGCAAGAGCCGAGTCTTTTTACTTGGTTCATATGTTTTCTTTCTAAAAACATGGATATATATGGTCATATGATAAGTTTAGACTGATATAATAAGAATGCATATGACGTAAGATTGCCATGAAGATACAGTATAGTTATATGCTCATATAGAAAATATCAGTCGTACAAATTTTGTGTATATCGAGTATATAATAATACACGTTTAGAATATAGTTTTAATAGTGTTATATAGATTCATATTACCGTGAGAGAAAGTTTTAGCCAGTGATTCATAGACAAATATATTTCTATATTCTATATACGTAAAAAAAGTGTAGTTTTATCTTACTATCTATGTTTTGATATACAAAATTGTACTACAACCTATTCTCAATGATAACAAAACACTTAAGGGTTAATGAGAACCTGAGAACCTCTTAGTTCTGTGATATAGAATTTATTATCAAACTTTACGTAAACATGGTGTGGAAACAATAGTCAAGCTATTGGATTTATGAGACAGTTTTAAAGTATATGTTGATATGAAATAGATAACGTTGATAATGAAGAATGTCAATTAATCTATTTTCCAGTTTTGACCTCTTTAAATTACAAAGGGTTCGAACCAAATAAGAAGAATATTTCGATAGAGTAATTTATCTTTGATCATATTTGTTATTATGTAACTAATACTTACAAACTCATTATTACTCAAAAGTGAACCCGAAGGGTTATGGTTAATAAGAACCATGTCGAATATCATAACCTTATATATATCTATTTTATATTGGTCGACAATGAAGGGTCAAGAACCCTGAGTTTTAATATTTGTATTAGACTTGTCTAAGGAGTTTGTACTTAGTCAGTGGTGATATTTCTTTATATGAAACCAAATGATTTTATTACAATTGACTTGAATTATGGACTCAAGGAGTAGATGTCGTTAAGTCATTGACCTCAGATTGTGCAAGAATGCAAAGAGGTAGTTTTGGATGGATAGTCAATCCATAAAGCCTTGTAGTACGAATGACAGGATCATGAGAATTAATCTAAATCAGGTAGACTAGAATTTTGAGTTAGATAAGACTCTATTGTTAAACCATTTATCAAATAACCAAGTTATCAAGTCAGGCTGCATGATGTGATAGTATCCAAGTCGAGTTAGAGGTGTGTGGATAATATGACTATGTTTACTTTAAACATCTATTTATATAGGATCTTTGGCCAAAGTAATGCATACGTCTTTGCATGCATTGGTCGGTTCACCGTGTCCAGATTTCATAACTTGTCGGTATGATCATACTTAGCTAGAGGAATGTTTAGAGTTGTGTGATCGATGGTGTTATGTAGGATACAACACCAGTACTCAGGTGGTAAATACCAGTTGGTTACCTTATGTCTATACTCTTCGTGAAGGGTAGGGCCACTTCCAGTTGGTAGGCGAGCGGGACCACCAGTCTATGGTCAAAGATAAAGCACTCATAAGATGTTGTCTCTCTCTCTCTCTCTCCAGTAGAAGACTCTCTGAGACTTGCGATATGAATATCAGAATTCCAAATCCAGGATACTTATTGATATGAGACTTGTATTTCATAAACTATGTAAATTTTATCAAGTGCGGATCATTGTAATTGAAAGATAAAATGTTGATTCTATAAATTAATACATGTTGTATATTCAGAAAGGAAGTTATGATTATATGATGTAATTTGGTTCCTTGAAATTATTTTAATTCAAAACAAAAGTTCAATCTTTTCCACTTAATGATTTATATGTTCATTTACCTCTTCGTAAATATTTGTTTTAAGCCTTGTTAGAGAGTTAGTATGTTACAAAAATCTAGTTTATTAGTCTTAATTGAATGCTATGATTTTCTCTATCATTATGGGTTTTGGTCTAGCTATGACTCCGTCGATATAGGATTGGGCACCAATCTAGTAGTTGAAGCTAACCCCACACATCTCTTAAAATGACAATCATCTTTATTGTGCTTGTAAGTTGTTTTTAAATTATTCGTCCTTTCATTATGCACAAAGTGCAGTTTTATAAATCTTGTTAGACCTTATGTGAAAATAGAATTAACACCAAGTTTTAAAGGACTTGTGCATATTGCCTTTTGAAGACAAGAAAAAATTAAGGGTAAATAATAGGAAGATAATGCAATATAACTCAAAACCTTCACCTGAAACCCTTCTTTCTCCTCAGATAGAGTGAATTGGAATGCACCCTTGTTCCAATGGCTATGCTCCTTGATATGATATGTTGATTGCTCACTAAACCAACATCATAACATTACTTGACAATGAGATATGTGATGATTTCGACAACATAATATTACTTTGAAATGTGGATATATGGTGGCTTGGTTGAGGCTAGATTTATAGATACTTGAGTGATAGGATGGATGGCTAGGATTAGGAGGTGCAATGGATGGTTGAGATTAAGAGGTGGAGGATTAGGGCAATCCTTATGTGAATGGTTGAGATAAAGAGGTGTAGTTTGAAATGTGTGGCTAGGATTAAGAGTTAGCTTGACTTTTGGGATAAGGATGAGGACAAAATAGGAAATTAATTAAATAATAGGATTATTTAATTAATTTTCACAGAGAAATCATGCAAGGATAAAATTAATTAAATAAATAGGATTTATTTAATTATTTTGGCTAGAGGAATGACATGGATTAATTAAATAAGGCAATGGAGTGGATTAATTTAATTAAATAAATATGATTTATTTAATTAAATTGGGTAATGGAGGAAAATAAATAAATATAATATATTTAATTAATTTAGAAGGGGATATAGTAATGGGCACTCTTAGGACAAAAGTGTCGCAAGGTGATGTCGACAAGGTATCGAAAGTGGGGTTAGGATGACATGGTCAATTTTAGGTGTCTACATTTTTCCCTCTTTGAGATGGTGTTGCAAAACAACATTTCAAAGAAAGATAAAACATAGAAAAAGATGGTAGGATTAGGGATGATGATGCCCTAGCCACTCGAAGTGAGAGTGACAAGGATGATGTAGGGATGGTATGCCCCCTCAAGAGGATAGGCGGGTTAGAAGAACATAGGTATGCTCTCGAAATGGATGAAATGGATTGGTTAAGGAGATGAAGGAAAGATAAGGGATGGATGAATCATATTTTATGCTACATTGGGTGAGCAACCATATAGTTTGATATAGCACTAGACATTATGCACCAAGGTATAAAGACCAGGGTAACGATGTGTCTCGTGCATAAAGGATTGACTCAAAAAGATAAAGGTCACAAGCAAACATATGTCGTTGGGCACCATGATATGTAAGACCATGACGTCGTGGTGATAATATGTTGCAAGGACTAATACAAATGTAAGTAAAATGATAAACACACACAAGCAAGAAAGCAAGCATGCACAAATGATAAAACATATAAACAAGGTTGTTGCTCCTATCAAGCTAAAACCAACGATTGATTGATGGTGGATAATTGGATTGGATAGCGTTGTTGGCCATGTGAATCAACACCAGGATTAATAGATTGACGAGGATGGATCTCCATACTTAAGATAGGCTTGCATTCTTAAGCATGAATTGATTGATTGGATTAATGATGATGATGATTAGGTTTGCAACAAGGTTGGAAACAAAACCATTGGATACATTGGGATGATAGGCTAGATTGGTATGGATTAAGGATGGTTTGCATTTGGATTTATTGCTTGGATTTTTTGGATGTTATGATTTTTTTGGTTTTTAATTGATGGTGGCATTGAATAGCAAATGGATAGCCTTTTTATTGGATACCAATGACAAGGGAAAACCAAGTCTAAAGACAAGGATGGAAGGAGGATTGGATGGATGGATTCAGGGATTGGGGATAGGGGATGGGATGGATGGAAAGATTTATTATGGATGGATGGAGGAGTTTAGGATGTGATCTCCAAGGACTGTGTCACATAGGAATAACATGCCCTACTCTAGGTATTGTGCTTAGGACTTTGCATGATAATGCTTGAAATAATATGGGTGGTAGGATTGGCAAAGATTAGCTATATCAAAAGATTTCCAAAGAATTTTTCAACATTTTGCCCCTGTCCTTATCAAGATTAAAGGTAGGAGGGTAGGATGGGTTGGTTTAATAGGATGTGTATGTGGATACAATAGATTAGGATGATAGGATAGGAGAGAAATGTTAGTAACATACAGATGAAACAACTTGCCCCCAAGTGTAAGGTACATAGATAATCAATCTACACATGACACCCATAAATGGGTTTTCATCATGGTACTTATCCAAGGCACCACCTAGGTGGTTTTCAGCATTGAATGAATGATTTCTCTTTACTTTTTTTATTTTTTTAAATTTACTTTTTAATTTTTGCTGGATATTAGAATGGGATGGGTGGATGGGGGAGAGAGATTTGGATGGAGGATGGGGACTCAAGCATCTGTTTTCAAGAGGAGGTGATAGTGTCCCATTTTGGATGTTGGCGCACATAAACCATGTTGAGTGTCGTTACATGCATGGATGTTGGTAGATGATTGGATGAGATGGATGGGGGATTTAATGAATTATGGGGATAGTGGATTGTTATGTTGATTATGGATGGATGGGGGATAGTGGATTATGGATGGATGGGGGATAAAGGATTATGCAAAAGCATGGACTAAAGGGATATGATGGGGGCTATATACGAGATAGCAAAAATATGATGGGGAGATGGAGGTATGTTGGAATGTCATGGTGTCAAGGGGAACCAAGACTAATGTTTGCACACACCATTTTGGATTTTGAAGCTTTTGATTTTGATGGGGCGTGGGGAGTAATGGGGATTTTTATTTTGCTGATTTGGGGACTTAGGGACCCAAATGGACTTGGGATTTTTAGAATTTTTTGATGGGGAGTGGGATTTTTGGGATTTGGGGGATGAGTGGGATTTAGATGCGCTACTTGGATTTATTGCTTGTTTCTTTGGGACCCACACCATTATTATTTTTGCTTTTGGAGGTGTGGGCGTTTGTAGCATTTTGGATTTGTGATATAACTTGGATTTTATGCATTAATGCTCTATAGCATGATAACTCTTAGGCTCTTGTGGATTTTATGCTTTATGTAAGGAGGCATCCAAATTTATATGTTTGAATCCCTTCAGGTTGGTGGTAGCTTCATGTTTGGACGATGTGTGCACTTATTGATCTTGATTAGGGATTTTAGATGATTTAAGGGAGCAACATTTGTGGATGGAGGGATTAGTGGACTTATGGATGAAGGATGAGGGGATTTGAGGATGGGGATATTAGGATTTGGGAGGATGACATGGTTAATTTTAGGTGTCTACACCTTTATTTAAGCTAATAATGTTTTGAGAAACCACAAGCGAGTGTATTTACAAAGACAAATTACTAGTATTTCTTCTTAGGATGCACCAGTGAACCTAACTGCTTCAGTAAGAGATTTTCCTTGTTGTCAACTAGTTATATTCATGCTTCAAAGGTCTTTGGGAACACCCTCTGGAGCTTGGTAGGGATTAAAGTGTAGAGAAGGTCTATCCATCCTCTTGTTTGTCAACTTTTTTCTCACCCTTGATTTGATCATAGGTTTCTTCCCTTTGTCCGGATTGATTTGGTCCCTATGTCTTGATATGGTGGCAAATGCCTTAGAATTGAGGGTGTTAGGAATTACATGCAGAAGATATCAGTTAAATGCAAATAAAGATTAAACAGAGGAATGAAAAATATACAGAAATAATAACAACGAGAGACAAGTTTTAACGTGGTTCACCCAAACTTGGGCTACATCCACCAAATTATTATCCAAAAAATCAAACCAATTACAACCAACAATCCTTGCAACTCAATACCATTGTAAATGCCACAATACAGTATATCAACGGAAACCCTAACCCTTAGCCACTTTTATCAAGCCTTATGTCGGTTACAAAATAGGGCTTTTTTATGTCAGCCAATAGAAAAATAACTCCTGACGCCTTTATAAAATAATAAAAATCATTTAAGGTTTCGAGGGTGCTGCCCCTGGACCTTGCAAGGGGCGCTACCCCTTTACCTCGTCTTGGGGGCGCTGCCCCCAAACCCCCGTTAAATAATTTTGGGAAAAACCACACCAATAAAAGTGGGGAAAATTTAACCTCTAAGTCTAATTGGGCTGCATATAACAATAGATGGATTGCAAGAAAAAGAGCACCAACAGGTTGCATCATCTTTTTTATTCTAACTGATCAATCAAAATGCATATGATGTTCCTTGCATTAAAAAAATAAAAGAGAGACAACTACCTTGTAAACTAGTTTTTTTTCCAGATTCAAACATTCTCTTCGATTGACATGGAATATTGACAACAAATTATGTACACATATGTGAATAGTATTTTTTATTTGCTTTGCTATCTAGCTTTCAATGAATTCTCAGATACTCCGTTTGTATTCTCATTTACAAGACAAGTTTTATTCGTTGATAATCCCAATAGAACAAATAAAATATCTCCTCACACTCTTCTGTTCTCTTTTACATTGATGAAAACTAGTAGATTTAACAAAAATATCTTAGAAAGTCACCTAACTACACACTATAATGTTCTATAGTAAATAAATAAAAAATAAAAAATATATATATATATATATATATATATATATATATATATATAATAATAATTAAAGCAAAATATGTCGTTAATGGTGTGGTTCGATGGTCAAGTCACTCGGTTGTAGTGGCAGCCACCAAGGTTCAAACCCCCGTAGGTCCAACGAGCTCACAGATCATGCATGCCTTCATTGGGCTGTCGTGCTCGTAGGTGTGTGTACCCATTCGTACCTTCATTGGGCTAGCATGCTTGCAGGCTGTGTACCTTCGCTAGTCCAATGAGCTCACGGGTTTGAACCTCCAGTGTTGGTGCAAGGCGTTCAAGCGAAAGGGGCTGAGGTCCCCCATGTTGCAGGCATTCAAGCCAGGTGTTAATGCCCAAGGATGAGGCCTCCCATGTTGTGGCCTCACCGGTTCATAGCTCCGGTCAAAAGTGTGCATCGATAAAATAAATAAATAAAATTAAATCAAAATATTGATTGGAATGAGTAAAACTAAAAAATGTATATGGTGGAGCAGCTAAATCACCATTGGCATATTTCGTCCTCTCATGGGACTGACACAAACGGTTTCAATGTGTTTGGTTTGTTGTGGTTGAACCTAAGTTGGCTCATCTTGCTTGGTGTTTGTTGTATCGAGGCCTTTGTCTGGGGGATCATTTGGCTCACATGGGCGTTTCCATCCCTCATTGCCCATTCTGTAGGTAGGTTGAGTCTTTCAAGCACCTCTTATGGTTTTGCCTTTGAGCTCAGGAAGCTTGGAATTGGATATATGATTTCTTTTGGGCTTTCAGACCTACTACCTTTTCTTGGCATATGGTCTTACTTGTGGACTGACCCTATCTTCCTCGCATATATGCTCAACTTTGACATGCTTTCACTATGGAAATTCTTTTTAGCATTTGGAAAGATAGAAATGTTGCTATTTTTAATCATTATTTTGCTGACAAGCACTTTTCATTGTACACTAAAGCTCTCATTTGCTATAATGTTCTGATGCAGATTTAGGTGCAAGATAGCAAAGTTGCACTTGAAGTTGTCCATCTCTAAGATTAGTTGAACCACTGGGGCAATGCTCCTTGTATTGTTGCCCAGGTCCCAATTGATTCTTCCTCCTCTCGGGGGTGCCGACATGGCCGCAGTTAGACTTCTCATTGTGACCAGTGGGACCGTGGAGGCAAACGTGGTGATCATTATCATTGCTTTCATTCCCATGGCCCTCAACCATCTAGGGATTCTAGTTCCTCTGGAGGAGGGTCCTTGCCTTCCAAATTGCCATCTCCTCAGTGGGATGCTGGCTGGACAGACACTGACAAGTTTTCTTAGCTACATCTTTCCATTTCCTTGGATCGCACTCAACCTCTAGAGGAGAATGAATATGCCACTACTGGTCTTGATGGTTGGGAGCCTATTGAAGATGCCACTCCTGAGACTTTTGGGGGAAACCTGAGGATAAGGATCCTCTTCCTTCTACTGGTGCTGCTCTTGCAACTTAGTGTTTTTTTGTCTTTTCTTTTTAGACATTATGTTTTGCTTGCTCTTTGTGGTTGTGACTTATGTTTTATTCACCTTTTGAGGTAGTGACTACATGGGTATGACTTTTTACCACCCTTCTTTTTTGTAAATATGCACTATTTATTTCTTTAATATAAGTTAAATAGGATATTCATAAAAATTGTGTTTAGTATTAATCAAATACTATATGGCTTTTTACAAATATCATATTTATTTAAAGTAAAATTTCATCTAATTTACTAAAATTAACAAACTTCTAGAAACTAGAAGAATCCATTTAATTACATTGATATTTTCCAGACAACTTGGGTCTACTTCAAAACTAAAAAATTAGTTTCAAAAATCATATGGAAGCTTACTATCCTATTACATTCCTAATACTTGTTGCATTTAAAAGTTTCAAACCCATGTCTTTGCTTGGAATTGCCGATTCACTACTAAGCCATATTTGATGATTGATTACAATATCTATAATGCTCCAAGTGTACACAACAACATTAGCATTGGATTGATTTTTCAATTAACAATAGTCTTAATAAACATTTTAGGCTTTTCTTCATGTTGTTTGTTTTTTATTTCATTTTTTTGTGATCACTAATGGATATTAAGACTTTTCACACCACAATCTCAAAAATATGAAACTAAAAAATGGTCATAATAATTCAAACAACTTTGTTAGGTTTTTCTTCATGTTTATTGTTAGCCTTCGACTAGAAATTTGTCTCACGTCGCAAAACATCTTTTTAACTCCCCATTAAACCATTTTTAGGTCGCCAAAAATCAATAATGTGAAAAATCAAATCTTTGTGGTTAGATCACCATAAATCAATAATGTGAAAAATTAAATCTTCCCAAATCAATCACATGAAAAATTAAATCTACCACCAAATCAAATATTTGCGGTTAAGTCTATTGGCAATATGTGTTGTCATTGATGTCAACACTTAGAGTGAAGTCAACACTCAGTTTGTAATGATGATATATCAGTGTAGTAACAGAAATGCAGTGAGTATGTGATGTTCCTGATGTTCATGGTTGGATGTCATGCCCTGATCAGTGTCAAGTCAAGTTGTTTTGAGCATGCTTATGGTCAACAAAGATGATTTCATGATGAAATATTAAGATGGGAATTAGAAGCACTGAGATGAATGATGAAATATTAAGATGGGAATTAGAAGCATTAAGATGAATGATGATATATTAAGATGGGAATTAGAAGCTATGTTGAGGATGAGAAAATGTTGCTGATGACATGTGGCATGTTGTATGATCCTTCTTGTTGTTCCTAAGGTTGTATGTGCTGTTATATAAAGGTCTTGGCCTCCGAGAGTTGGTGAAGGTTTATGTTGCAGAGAATTGCCTGAAAAGGCTGTCTGGTAAAATGCTCTACATCCCTCCGCATTTGAAGCTATGGTCATGCGGTTTAGAAGTTAAGTTAAGAATGTTGTAAAGGTGCTAAATCCAAAATTTTAGATCATTTATCCCTCTACAGTAAAAGTTGTGGGAGACAAAGTTCCAGTCTGTGCTTTAGTAGAATCAAGTGATGATGAAGACTATTTAGAATGCTCTGCATTCCTCTGCAATGATAGATATGGCTATACGGTTTTGAAGATATGTTCACAGCAATGTATACGTGCATCTATATGTGTTTCAGGTGCTTTGGAGGTCTGTAATCTTAGTTTTCAAATGACAGCTGTGATAAAGATAGTTTCAGATGCCTAGTTGTTCTCAGGACATATGCTGATGATGTGCGCCAACTTGGAGTGGCATGAAATGATACATAGACTAATGGAAGATGGTCCTGATGATCTTGTGTTGTCTCCAATTGCTTTGTAAGGTGTTTTTCTGCTCTCTCTAGAATTGGCCGAGGTCTGGAACGATGACATTGCCAGGCTATGCCACTATCTAGCTATTTGAAGAATATTGAAGGTATGCGCCATAAAGTTCTTGTTGAGCGGAGTTCAAGAAGTGTTTGGAGATGTTGTATAGATCCTGTCGACTCATCTGGATGAAGAAAAATCATGTTTAATCATTCATGAGTACCACCAAGATTGTGAAGATCGATGTGCTACATGCTTCATGTTTTCTTACTTAAGGGCGACCTAATTCAAATTTTGTGAAGCATGCATATGTTACTCTTTAAAGAATGATGCTGTGAAGAATGTTTAGGACTAGACTAAGCATGCATTGGGATCCGTAAGGCATGTGGTTCCTTCTAGAGTAGCGTGTAGTTCATGTTAGAGCTTGCCCTCTACATGTTTCATGTTGTGTAATCTCTGGCCGACTTGCAAATTCTAATATTCTTGTTGTATTGGCACTTGTAATGAAATCAATGTAATGTCATGTATATATTATAAACCTAGTTGATCTAGGTGAGGTATGATTATGAAAATAAAAATATGAAAGTGTGAAGAGTTGAGTATGAATATCATATACATTGTGATGTGCAACTAAAGGAGAAAGAGCAGAAGTGTTAGAGACTGTCCTGATTCATCTTGAAGACATTTTTGTGACAGGAGGGAAGTGAAGAGTGTGCCTAGTTGCTCCAATCATTAGAAGAAGTAGAATTACAATCATCAAAGGTGTGAGCTTCAATGTTAGTTTTCAGGTAGTAGAAGGGCTATCATACTATAATCATTTATGAGTTTTTTCTCAATCTAGGGAGTAGTTGCTTCCTTGGGTTGTAACCCTAAAACAAAGTCTGTAAGGAGTTGTAGTTTCCTTGGGAGTGACCCTAAAACAAAGTTTTCAAGGAGTAGTAGCTTCCTTGGGTTGTACCCTAAAACAAAGTTGTAATTTTGACATTCATATATTGTGAGTTAATCCTCACTGTGGTTTTTCCCTTCTTGGGTTTTCCACGTATATCTGGTGTTATGTGTTGATGTGCATTGTGTTGATCTTTCATGTTTATGTTGATGCTGTAATGCTTAAGTTTTAATCTGCTTCAGAGGATTGGAAGTTTATTTAGATACCGATTCACCACCCCTCTCAGTATCCTGGTGTTTTCAACAAGGTCACCGAAAATCAATAATGTGAAAAATCAAATCTTCCCACAAATCAAATCTTTGTAGTTTAAAAATATCAAATCATAATTAATGCCTCTAAGTTACTAATATCATTATTTTCCTATCGGTGAAACCCTT
This sequence comes from Cunninghamia lanceolata, assembly GCA_027924645.1. Lineage (NCBI taxonomy): Eukaryota > Viridiplantae > Streptophyta > Pinopsida > Cupressales > Cupressaceae > Cunninghamia > Cunninghamia lanceolata. Next base: position 1,662,070 of record BSBN01000010.1, read on the forward strand.
ACACCTCTTAAAGATGCATGTGCTGGTATTTATTAAGAGCTATTTTATAGTATCAAAACTTTAAAAAACTATGTCATCATCATGTTTTAATTTTTATATACACAGTCACCATATGATGCCAGTTTTATATATATGATCACCATATGACTAATAATCAATTAAATTTTATTATATAAATTGATATAATATTTTAAATACTATACCAAATATTTATGATCTTCATTGGCATAATAAAATAGCCATCTACTTTTAACACATTTGGGTTGCATGAATTTAATTCTAAGATAACTTTGACAATGTCACGTGCAATTCAAATCTTGTAGATAAAATCCATTGAAGTTTAAATTCACATTCGTGGCGTTCCAAAGGCTAAACTTGGGACTAGGCCATGCCCTTAGGTAGTCCTATTTGCACAGTCTAGTACTTCTCAAACAAATATGTCCTATGCAGTTGTTGGCCTACAATACTTGTTCACCTCTACTCCTACTTATGTCTAAAAGCTTGACTATGTTGAGAAACATGTTTGGGGGCTTCCTTAGAGGCAAAAGCTTGAAGACCTTGGCTTCTCTTGATAATGTGTCAAGTCCCTAATCTTATGTACAAGATCAAAGACACACCCTACATACAATAATAATAATGTATCTAGAAATGCTAAAGATAATGCTTGATACTACTTTCATATAATGCTTATTTCATGAAAGTACATTTTAATGCTTCTTTGTTAATTTTTGGTGATGTTGAAACTTGACTTAACATTACATATATCTTATTGTATTAAATAATTCTTTAATTGTTTTGAAGTAAAACAAAATAAGTCCTCTCATCAAGCAACAAAATTAATTAATAATATCTACAACCTCCATTTCCATATTTAGAAATTGTGCTAAGCCATTATTGCAAGCACCTACATTACACTCTACTTTTGTATAACTAACCCCAACTATTTCAGATATTACAAAAACAAATTTTACTACTACAATACTGCAAAGGCACTTGTTATCTCATGGCATCCTGTTCACACAACATGGTGCAAATGTTAATCTTTTACAACACCCCTACAAATTTTAGCTACCCCCTCCACAGGATCTACGGGACCATAGCCTTTGGCATATGGACAGAAGTCTGATGCGGATAACCTAAAGTTATGTGGCCAAAAATCATTTCGTTTAGAGTTTTCTAAGGCAGCGCAGGGGCGACGGTGGCGGCAGGATTTATCGAGGGTTTATAAATCCACTGACAAGCCAAAGGCATTGCCATTGCCAAAATTTAAGAGCCAACCTAAGTTTGTCTTCAGATAAATGTAGTTTCTGTTTCTCTGTCGTGAATGTTCATTATATTTAAGTGACTGGGGACTCTACTTGTAATTCATCCGCAGATATGTTAAATGCTGTGGCACATTATTCATTATCGCCCTTTGCCTGCCCTGTTTTTGCTGGGAGGCACAGAAATTCTATTTACGTTAAAAACAAGCCACAGGACGCTAAATTTAGCCTTATTTTTGGCTTATATGTTTCTCGACCAGGAAGGCATCAAGGCTTGTTTGTGGAGAATACTGCAAATGCTAGTAGTAATTCGTATTCAGTGGTACTTGATCGCTCATTGCAAGTGGATTTGCCCATGCTCAAATCAGAAAGTTTTGGTTTTAGAGACGAAGAGGATCTTGACAAGGAATTTGCCTTTGCCACCACGGCCCTGGTGGTGGAGGAGGAAGAGGGTGGGGACTCATCTGCCTACAGTAGCAGTAGCACGAGAGGAGGTCAAATTGCCACCAAGCATCCAATGTAAGTACCCCTTTGCCCTTCTTTTTTCATGAATTTTATTTAGTTGTACACGGAAAATCCATTGCTGCAAACAAATCCCTCATGTAAATAGGTCTCTCTCCATTGAATTTTATTTATGCCATTATACACAAACGCCCAAATAACAAATCCCTCATGTAGGTGCGCCTTTGCCCTTTGAATTATTTATACCATTACACATAAACGCCCAAGTCCCTCATGTAGGTGCGCCTCTGCCCTTTGAATTTTATTTATACCATTATACTCAAAATGCCCAATCACAAGTCCCTCATGCAAGTACGCCTCTGCCCTTTGAATTTTATTTATTTGACCATACATAAACTCCCAATAACAAGTCCTTCGTATCAGTACGTCTCTGCCTTTTGAATTTTATTTATTTCATTATACTCAAACTCCCAGTAACAAGTCCATCATGTAAGTACTCCTATGCCCTTTGAATTTTATTTATATTGTTATACCCAATCGCCCAATAACAAGTCCCTCTAAGTACACCTCTGCCCTTTTGAATTTTATTTATATCATTATATACAATTACCCAATAACAAGTACCTCTGTAAGTAGCCCTTTGCCCTTCAGAGTTTTATTCATTTCATATGCACAAATGCCCATTAAGAAGTCCCTCATGTAAGTACCCCTTTGTCCTTTGAATTGATCTTTTGATTATACATAAAATACTCATTGCTGTTCTCCATTTTCTGTTAGCAGTTTTGGCAGGAGAGTAGGAGAAATGATATATGAAAATTCAAAGGCATTTTATAAATACCGATTCCGGGAGAGAAAGGAGAGAGAGTTGGAAAGAAGGCAGTTGAAGATAGAGACTGAGGCATGGGCGGAGGCAGTGGAGGAGTATAGGGAGCTTCTCTCAGAGATGTGTGCAAATAAACTGGCTCCAAAATTGCCCTACGTGAAGGCCCTTTTGCTGGGGTGGTTTGAGCCTCTGCGGGATGCCATTGCTTCTGAGCAGGATTATCATCGATCGAGGAAATGCAAGAAGATTTATGGGAACGAGTTCTGCCAGCTGCCACCAGATATCATGGCTGTTATTACACTGCATAAGATGATTGGGATGTTGATAACGGGCCAAGATGCTGCCTCTATTAAAGTTGTTTATGCTACATTGCAAATCGGCGAGGCTATTGAGAATGAGGTAGGCAAGCCACCAAATTTTAATTTTTCAATTTTTTTTTCTAGGTAGTGCAAGTTTCCATGGACCAGCTAGGATTCAAATGCAGGACTTTCCCATGACTATGGTTGGCATGCTGGGTTGCCCCACCTCCATTGTGATTTGGGGTGTGTGGCTTGTTGGCCTCACTCTTGTGTTTTGTGGGGTTCATGTACAAGTGCACCTACCAACTTAAAACAAATTCATTACTCCACAACATGTTTGCTGGAGTTATGGGCTGTCTTATTGTTAGATTGAACCTAGGAAAGGTTCCTACAAGTAACCCCCATTATTATTACACCGCAATCGATTGAACCAAAATCATCTTGATAAGACTATGAACACAGAAATCACCTCAGTTTTCTAATTAGTCTTAAGACTTATTAGGGAAACTGTTAATGCCCTCTAGCATGTGGAGAATTAGATCATTATGCTTAAACATTGTTTCTTCATAGGTTAAGGGCAGTTCTGTATTTACTAGCTATATGGTGTGTTATTGATTTTCTGTTGGATTTTCTCATCCATTCCTTCCAAATTTCGGAGTGCAACAGTTTAGCGGCTTCAATATTTATAGCAGTTAGTACAACTGAAAAATGTGTGCAGTGTTTTGCAGATGCTTGTTACCTTGTAACAAATTCAATACGTTACATATATGTTTCAACGTGTATATCATCTATTTGCCTTTTATTTTGAATCTGTTCAATATATTCAGAAAAGCTGAACGATGTGCAAAAGTACCATATATCCACCACAAACCAATATTTGAAAGTTAAATTATATTCTTGTGAGTGCTATTTATGCACATCATTGGGTGCATACAGTCCACATAAACAACTTTCGATTAAGAAGTTAAAAAGTAGAGAGCACAGGGCCAAGCGATTCACATGCCTAATTAAACCATATATCATTTTAATCACATTAAGGATAGTGGCTGAAGAATGGAAAAGCACTGATGCTTTGTTCAGTAGGTTTTAAAAAGCACTCCCAAAATGCCATCTCTTGTTTTTGACATAAGAAATCATGTTTTGTTAATTCTCCTAATGGCACCTTTTTCTTTATGAATTTATATTATAGGTTAAGACTAACTTGATAACATCAGATAGTTGTTAAGGAAATATAGGATATGATGCAGCGTTTATCCAACTAGTCCTCTTTTCACAGTATCCATATGCTAATTAATATTGCTGCTGTAAAAAGGCAATGATTGTTGTCTTTTTTGCTGATGGAGGATTTGGCTAGTTGGTAATTATGCAAATGGGTATTCCAGGCTTGTGTGTTTGCATCTTTTTTAAGTTTTTAACCTTACTTATGCATAATAGGCTTGTAAGAGAGGAAATTGGTGGTTCTGTTTGACATGCAACATATGTTCCCAATTTGATTACTGCAAATTCAATCCTTTCTGTTTGTTCCAGGTTAGGATTTGCAAGTTCTTAGAAAAGGCAAAGAAAATTAAACTCTCCAAAAGAAAAAAGGTTGAAGGAGAGGAACAGGAACCTTTAGTTAAGGAACATGAAGTTATTAGCAAACGTGTAACAGAATTGATGGAAAAACGGAAAGGATGGCAAGTGAGGAAGTTAATGAAAGGAATGGATGATTCAAAACCTTGGAGTCAGGATATGCATGCTAGAGTAAGGATTTGTCATTTAGGTTGCAAGACATGAATGATATGCATTTTATATCTTTTAACTTGATGCATTATATATGTTAACTTCTGTTATGTATTTTATAGGTTGGTAGTCGTTTGATAGAGATTCTACTACAAACAGCCTTCATACAACTTCCTCTTGACCAATCTACAGAAGGGTCAGCTGATATTCGACCTGCATTTATACACTCAATGAGGACAACTACAATTGGGTAGTAATAATGTGAATCCTGAGTTTATCACTTAATTTTTACCTGTTCCAAACTTATGACTAGTATCTTTTGTTAAATCTAGGTAGGTATTTAATCTGTAGACGAACTTTGCCACTCCTAAACATTTTACTATTTTTATGCTTAGGAAGACTGTTAGGACGCATGGTGTTATTGAATGCAATCCACTGGTGAAGAGAGGTTTGGACAGAACGGTAAGCTAAAATCTTGCCAAGTCAATGTAGCATTTAGATTTTGTGTTTGTCATTTGGATGATAAGCTTTGTAAGTAGTCAACGAGTGAAGTGAGTTTTTAATCACCATGTTCTCAATTGCCCATAGAATGTTGATGGGTTTGACCATTGAGATGGTATTAGCTCATATGTGGCCCATTTTATAGCATTGTTTGTAGCTTTGGAGAGAGGATCCAAAATGCATTATATTTTTTGACTGTGCCTTACTAGAAATGATTATTTATGTTTACAGGCCAGGAACATTGTGATGCCTTACATGCCAATGTTGGTTAAACCTCGTCCTTGGAAAGGGTATGTTTGTTTTGCAATAGTTTCTACTGATATAATTTTTAATCAGTGAGCTAATGAAGTAGTACTAGGCAATATTCTGGTTCTGTTCCAAATGCATTATATCTGACTTTGTAGGTGGGTTTTGCAAGCAGGATTAGGCATTTTTTCAGTAGCTTAATTAGCAAACTGTCTGCTTAGAATTCATGTTATAGTCTGGAATGTCTTGGGTGTTTCAAGTAAGGATTAGTGTCCTACAAAGCTTAATCAAACAAATTGTCTTTTAAAAGAGACTAGTTAAAGTGAGGAGTGTGTTATCCAATAGGATCAGCTTAGAGAAGCTCCGGCATTTTCAGGATATAATTACTTTCTTAAGAAGCTATGGTCACAAAATAACATGCTTAGTTAATGTATGTCACGAGGAAAAGCTTGGGATGTTTAATGTGGACAGTGGAATTGTGCAAATTTGTTGTAAATATTTTTGTATTGTTTCTTTTCCTTTAAAATGGTATTGTGTTTCTAATTTGAATTTAAATCTTGTTATTTTGCTTGCAATAAATACAATAGTGAGATTATTTTCTACATGTCAATTTGTTTTTTGGTCAGGGAGTGTGATTTTGAAGACTTTCAATGTAAATCATTATAGGTATGCAAAGGGAGGCTATTTATTCTTGCATTCCCTTGTTATGCGCACCCATGGAGCAAAAGAACAACGAGAAGCAATCTGGAGAACTCCAATGAACGAGATAAAAAGTGTATACAAGGTATGACTTTGTCCATTAGTGTTGCAGAGCTGAATCCTCACATGTTTAACTTGAATGTGAGATGATACTGGTTTTCAATTAATGAATTTCAGCCTAAGACCATTTTAAATTCCTTGATATATGTGATAATTTTATATTCGTTGATATTACTATAGTGTCTGTATGCAGGGAACTGAGGCCTTTATCATCTTAGGGATTTTAACCAATTGCCCTCTTTTTAATTTATCTAAGTCGTCATGACTTTTCTGTGTGTCTAGTAAGGATTTATCTTTACTTTTTTTTTTACTTAACAGGCATTGGATATTCTTGGTTCAACAAAATGGAGAGTGAATAAGAGAATTCTTGATGTTGTGGATAGGATTTGGGCAGGAGGAGGTTGTCTTGCAGGCTTGGTTGACCGTGATGATGTATGTTGATCTTCATATTTGCAAAAGATTTGAATGATTTCTTATGTGTAAGAGCATATAATGCCAACAATCACAGATTTCAAGATGGTACTTTATTATATATAGAAATTTTATCTTTTTGTGTTTTAGTTAAGGATGTTTGTTGCCTAAGTTTTGCAGTTATGATGTAAAATTTCTTACTCATTCATACGTTATTATTTAAAAAAAAAAAAATTTGCAGGTGCCCCTACCTGAAAAACCAGATACAGAAGATGAAGTGGAAATAAGACGTTGGAAACGGAATTTATACAAAGCAAAGAAGATAAATAATGAGAGACACTCTATGCGTTGTGACATTGAAATAAAACTTGCTGTAATAAACTTCACAATACTTTTAAATCTAGCTTTTTCATCTGAGATTTCCAAATAAATGATTAATGTGTAGGTTCTTGTATGTGGATTCAAATTACTGTTCTTTTATATTGAAACAGGTAGCAAGAAAAATGAAGGATGAGGAAGGTTTTTATTATCCACATAATTTGGATTTTCGAGGCCGTGCTTATCCAGTGCATACACATTTAAATCATCTAGGTTCAGACTTGTGCCGAGGAATTCTTGAGTTTGCTGAGGGTCTACCATTAGGCAGGACAGGTCTTTCCTGGCTCAAGATACATTTGGCTAACCTATTTGCGGCAGGTGGTGTAGACAAATTATCTTATGATGGCCGAATTGAATTTGTTGAAGACAACATCGAAAATATTATTGATTCTGCTGAGAGGCCACTTGAAGGGAAGCGTTGGTGGTTGGAAGCTGAAGATCCCTTTCAATGTCTCTCAGCTTGCATGAGTCTATCAGATGCACTGAAGAGCTCTTGTCCAGAGAGTGTTATCTGCCATACGCCAGTTCATCAGGTCAATCGTCATAGAATTCTGAGTAGTGAAGGCTTGACATAATATCTTCCAAGCTTTGGCAGTGTCATTTCTATGTTTCTGTGTGCTGTGACATGTTAACACAAAGTTTTGATAGAGAGAAGATTCATTCTTATATTTGTATATTGCATTCTTTTGCATTTGGATGACATGGGCTGATTGTCCTTTTTGCAGGATGGTTCATGCAATGGCTTGCAACACTATGCGGCCTTGGGAAGAGACAAGGTTATGGATTTTTATTTTCCTGTTTTTTAACAAATTTGGGTGTTCATATCTTTTTCTTAAAAGCAGTTAGATTGCTTTGTATTTTGATGCTTGAACGCATCCATGATTGGGATGATATAAGTAGCATCTTGCTGTAGGGGTTGAAGGAGTTTCTTACAAAAATCTTTCATTCGCTTGGCTATGTTTCTTGTAATTGTTCAATGAGTAAGTTGAGAGTAGAGCTATATTCAGGATGCAAAACAATCAATTATGATGTCTTTCCAATGTTATACTAATTGAATTTCTAAAAGAGAACCATTTCCAGCATGTGAAAATGCATTCACAGTGTATTTGTACCTAAAAGAATGATATGGTCAGCACACAGAAGGCATGTACATGCACATATAAAATGCATGCACTACATGTATGCGTGCAGGCAGAGAATATAGATTTGCAGTGTAAACATTGATGTTAAACAATACCAATTCAAATTGAACTGTGAGTGCAGGTTGCAATAACTTTTATGCCTCAGGCAAATGCCCTTCTATGAAATATTGTATGTGGCAAGGTATTTGGGCTTTACACTGAACAAAATTGTGACACATTAGAATTACTTTGTAGTTACAATAATGGGAAATCAACCAAAGCTTGCACTTTGTGCAATGAGGCTTGTGACAGAAGGTGAAACTTGGAATGCCTAATAACCAGATAATTAATTTTTTTTTGGACTTATCTTGTCATCTTTCATTGATGGAACAAATTTTAGGTTTTCCGATTCCTATTTTGTTTGTGAGAGAGCTTTCCATGTTTCATGCTTGTTATCTGAAATTCTTTTAGCTCCTTCATCATGAGAGTACACTTATTACGTTTTTTTTCCTTGATATGGTCAACATTGCCCTGAGTAACTGTAACCCTTTCCTGCAGTCATAAAAGGGTGAGATGTGATACTAAAATACCCTGGATTTCTTGTTGGAACAATTTCTAATGAATTATATATCTGACTCCTGACACCCTAAATTTTCTGTCAAATCGTTATCATCTAGTTTTAGCTACTTTCGTCACTTATCGTCTAATTAGCAAATTCAATTGTTTTACTAGATGAAAATTTGTATATTTTTTCTTTATCTTTTTCCTTGATCTAAAAAGTAACAACTTTCTATATTTCAGTCTCATGTTTATTGTTTTTCCTGTATATTGATGGATGGCAATTTAATCATTTACCATTTTGTAGCCTAGAAACACTGGTCCTTGTTTGTCTCTTGTTATATGTGTTTACTTGTTCGATCATTGTGAAACCTTGAATTTAGGATGCATCAAATTGAGTGAGTGGCGATTTCACTTGACCTATTGACAGAACATCTGCCTGTATATCCAAATATGTGGTCAGGTTCTCTCTTTGTAGTGCCATCAATAAGTAGACCTTGGATCCCTTACTGGCTTTAAAACCATGGACATTGAGTACTTGTCTTGAGCCTAGTACTCATTAACAATAATACCTCAAAACTAGAGTGCCTTCAAATAATTCATTTGCCGCAAAATATTTCCCCTCTTGTTTTATCTTCAGTGAGCCAAAATCTGAAAATAAAATCTGTACACAAAATTCTGAATTTCTAAAGTAAAATTTAATTGTTGAGCTCCAAATTTATTCATTGTCATAAAACTATCCATCATGAATACAATAGTTATGAAGAGAAATGAGCTGCAGGGATGAAGAGCATTTGAGGAGAAGGGAGCAAGCTGTTAACTGGATCTTATTCGATATAGAAGCATCGTGGCTTAGGAATGAGGATGTTAAGGGCGGGCCTCCTGGGCTAGATTATTCTCCTAAACCTCCTTTTGCCAGGAGGAAACTTGACTATTCTCTCTCAACTCCCCCTACTTTTCTGTTGGAGTTAGTCAACTCCCCCATTATTGAACACTAGGGCAGATAGTTGCCCAACTGGGGTGGAACACAAAGCTTCGAAAGAGAAATGAAAACCTCTACTCTCCCAAGTGTCTTTTCAAGGTATTTCTCAGAACTCTCCAATAAAAAACTTGCTTAAAAACTGAAATATGAATTTCTGAGAAACAAGAGGAAAAATAATTTATAGATGAACTTTTGTAAAAGGTATCTTTTTGCTATTCCACCAAGAGCTCCTGATTTGGTTAACAGTTTTGTCACTGCAAAAACATACTCTGATTTGCCCAATAGGCAGCAACAAAATGACACCAACAAATGGAGTAATCGTTGCGGATGCACCGATTATCCTCTGCGTTTGAGAGGGGCAGCTCCCTCGTATGATGGGGGTTTTTTGGATTTTTGAGTACCTTTAACCAGAAGGTACAAAAAGGTAACAAAAGAGAGAAAAAGAGAGGAAAGGAAGGACAGAAGAAATCTGCCTATGAGCATAAGCAACACAGCACAAACCCCTTGAAGAAAGACAAACTAAACTACAGAGGAAAAGCACAAAGTCTTCTAAAAGAGAGAGAATGAACAACAAGGCACAAAGACCTTCTAAAACACCTGCACATCAAGAGCTGAGTAAAAGAGTTTATAATCCTGAAAGGAACTAATTAAACATAGGAATAATTAGTTCATGAGAAGAAAATTGCAGACATAAGAACAACAACTCTTCTATATTATTTCCAAATGAAAGAAGTACAAAGCCTCCTTATTACTCCATTACAAAACTCTCAACTCTATGGGAACATGAAATAATAGAACACCTCCCAGACTAATCGAGTCTCACTCGTGCACCAAAGTGCAAGGGGGATTAGAAACCTGGCTGGCCCAAAAGATACAGAAAACAGAAATAGACATCTAGTTACCACACTCCTACAGCTCTCACAGGAGCTCTTGGTGGAATAGCAAAAAGATACCTTTTACAATGAAAAATACATCAGTTATATTGAACTCCTACAATGGGAAACTCAAGAGTCACCCTCTCCCCGATGAATACAAAAATGACAATGAAAAGAAAATGAAAGGCCACGGATGATCTTTGGCCTTCAGTTTGAGAACGAAACATCACCCCGCCGGAAAGATACAACTCCCAAGAAGCTTATAATGTGGCATGGTTTAGGGCCTGGAGTAAAGAGTTTTGCAGCAGTGCGATCTGTTATGCATATTTCCCATATTGTGGGACCATCCTCTGGAGGTTCAGATATATCAAAGCCTAACATCAATACTGGACAAACATTCTCTATGGTAAAATACACCTTGTCATCAGCTTGGCTCCAAAATTGATATCTTTTGCTGTCAATTCTTCACTTTGCATCAGAATATCTTGCAAAAATCCTTGTCAAGAGATTCCCAAAACAACATCACAGTGTGAGCTACTATGTATTAGATCTGGCAGCCACTGAACCAAATAGTAAAGCAGCTTTTACTTATTATGATGTCGAGAAACAAGTCTATTTTCTGTTACTTCAGGTATTTACCAAACTATTCCAACATCTTTATATGAGCCAATTCTGCATCCTTCACAACAACTTCATCATTATTGTATCTTATAGCCCACCCATGAGAAACTGCAGCATTCTCATTCGAACCTGGACCCATCCATGGATATGATCTACATTCTCTGTTGCACTCCCAATGACATGCTATTAGCTTGATATAACAAACTGTTGTAGCTTCAATGATTCTTGCTGGGCACTTTCTCCAGAATCTTCTGCAGATAAATCATCTGAAAGATATTGATGTTTTCTTTTGCTTCAGACTTGTGGACCTCAAACACATAAGAAGGAGCTATTTTAATCACTTCTGTAGCAACACTCAAAAGATCCTTTCATCTGGTCTTCAAACCTTGCATTTTCATCTTATAATTTCTTCTTTTGAACATGAAGCCTATAAGCTTTGCAGCTTCTTTGAGTTTTGATGCAATTTCGTTTTGCAGGTCATTTAGATGCAAACCTTATTTCCCACTTAGTTATGCCCATATTCTTCTCAAACAGATTGCCAAGACTGAGTATCCGTGACATGGAGATAAGTTCATGCATTAGTTGATGCTGGAGGTTTCTTCCTTTTTCTCTATCACCAGATGTCCTTTTGAGTCAATGAAAATGATATCCACATTATCCAGATTTACATTCTCTTCCTCTTTAAACATAGATGGTTTACAACCTTACTCAGCAGTTGCATTTTCATATGAAATCTGTTTTTAATGCCGCTACCTTTCTATTGGATGTTACAGATCGAGAACGCCTTAGAGTTAATTCATCTTCAAAACTCACATCAGGGCCACAATTCAACCATCTTCATGACGTATCTCGTATTTCACGACTAATGTTCCGATCATTTTCACCTATCCCGAAGGACATTTCCAATTATAATATCTGACAGAAATATTATATTAGATGCTTTCATTGCAGCTTGCACAGAAAAGACGCTTATCCATACTCTAATTTTATCATGGGCAGAGAGGTTGATGGCGAATACTAAGGAAGATAGTGTTACAACTGGAAGTTACCTCTTCTTGAAATCTTCGAGCCTTTTCAACGAATCCATGCAGTGCAAATCCCGCAATCTTAGCATAACACCATTGTTCTTTTTCTATTTGCGGATGCTTAGCTTCTTGAGCTGCGACCTATGTTTATGCTCTTGCGTTTTGCATGCCCGTTAACCCAGGCATCTCCAATGATAACTGTTGCCAGAAATTTAAAGTTTCCACGAATCTATTCTGTACATATCCAGCAATCATGACGTTCTAACTGGCAAAACTTTCTATTTGGTGTGCCGGGAGTGAGATTTGGCATTACAACTGCTGGTTACATTTGTTTGAAAACTTAGAGCTTTTTCTACAAATCCATGAAGTGCATATCCTGCAGTCATCCTACTATGGGAGGTGGCGTTTTATTTTTAAAATGTATGGTCTGTCTTCAAAAACCGTCGTGCCTTTAATGCTTCCACATTTTGAGTGCATGCCCACGAAGTAAAAAGGCTTTCAAAACTAACATCATATCTGTCATTTCCATCTAGCGTAGACAGGGAGTATACTGATGAAGGCCACAGAATTTGGCCTTGTATCCGCCAGATCACATTTGTTTGGAGGTTTCGGGCCATTTCAACGAATTCATTTAGCATCTCTCCGGTAATCATGGCATTCTAATAGACAACATTTATCTTTTTCTTTTGAAGTGCTTTACCCGCTGGCAGAGATGACTGCGCTGGTGAAGCTTGTGAAGTTGGGCGTTTACACCTGCCAATTGCATTTACCTGGAAGTCTCTGATGCTTTCAACAAATCCATTTTGTGTCAATCTGGCAAGGAAAATGCTGGCACTTTTGTATGCTCACAATATTTCTATTTGGCCCTATATCTCAGCAAAGGCACGGGCAAGTGGACGGTGCCAACGAAGGTCATGGAATTTAAATTTACACCCTACGTGTAGCCGCAGCCTCATCGACTATACCAATAGCTTCATTGATTATTCTTACATAGTTGCTGGTGAGAAGAATGGTGGCGAAGATACAGATGCCAATTTAAGTTATATGCAAACCAATGGCCAAATCTACCAGCACTTGGACTTTTCCATAGCTTGAAGGCCACGGGTGGATCCTATGATCTATTTATTTGTTCCTTGCTGTCTCACACAAACATCTAGGATTGTCTTCTCGTGTGTTCCTTTCCAAATGAAGCAAAAAGAACCAGCTGTTGTTGCAGCAGATCTCAACTCCTTCCTGCTGCACATTGTATCTCAAAACATCTTCTTTGTTGATTTGAACTTTCTTTTGCGACACCGGAATATCTACGCTCATTGATGAACATGGAAATGTCTAGTTGTTGCATCAAGAGATCATACGACAAAACCTTCGCAGTCTCTGCTAATGTGTGAGCATACCAGTTACACTACCTACGACAGACCGCTGAGATGCATACGATCATCAAACTTGAAAGCATCATAATGGCCACCATGCACTCCATCACTGCTAAAGCTATTATGCTGATCTGTAGATGCTGATCCTTTTCACCATGAGCAGCTCAAACCGTAGAATTTGGGCATTGCTTGAAGGTTTTGAGCCTTTTTGACAAATATAGTTATTTTGTACATATTTAGCAGAGAAGCACCATCAAGGAAGATTTATTTGACGTCACCTGTTCCAGGGAAAAACATATCACCATACCTGTGAAAGCTCACTGTTCTCACCGACCAACCTGTAGTTCACCCTTCACTTCACTTGAGACAACACCATATGAAATACCAGCTGTTGAATGGTATCCACCTGCCCACAATCTGTCGTCACTAGCATTTTGCTATCAAAGAAAGAGCACCAGGAGTACTTGCCAAAGGATTATGATGCATCATATGCGTAAGGCTCCTCATCCTCAACCTCATAGCCCACTTCTCAAGAATAAATCCAGACCGACTGAGTATTTGGGAGTGTACTAACAACATGAGACAACCGAGAGCACTTGCAGAATAATATTCTAATCAAACTGAAATGACATTACAACTTCGTATGATGCAATGATATGTGCTCTGTCAAATGACATACCAAGAAAACCAAGAAACAATTTCTTCTTATGTCTGCAACCAACTCACCACACTGTGCTCTGAAGCATATCAATACCATGAGGAAACTTACATCATTCCAAGGGTGAGGTGAAACAATAATATTCCAGCTAGACTGTGATGGTACATGGATAACAGTATGACCTCAAATATGACTCCAAAGGGCAAATAACACAGGTGGAAATTGTTTTAATGATATGTGATAGCTTGAATATAGGAAAAGTTTAAAATTTTCAAGTTTCAAAAAATGTGGGCAACACTATTATATAGAAAAAAACTCTTTGAAATACCCCACCAATAATCAGAACAGCCAAATGTTAGGGCGAGCCACTCCTAATTGCGAAGAAATCAAATCTTCAAATAGAAAGTGTTGAGCCAACTTGATTACACCATTTTGATAAGATGATCATTTATCTATTACAATAACTCTTGCCATACTTATAGCAAAAGAAGTTTGCCCCAAAACATCCGGTCCTTGCTCTATCTCCCCCAAGCAATCTTTTTGTTATATTCTTCTAAGACAAATCTATAGCCTTGTCATTGCTTTATTAGTGTTAACAACTTAACTATTATTTTATCTTCCTAAAATAGATGAGCTATATTCTCTTTCTATTTTTCCGAGAGTAATTCTATGCTTTATGCTTATCCTAATTATTTTCCCTAACTTATTTAGTTATTCAACATTGGGCTCATTACAAATATGCCTTTCTTGAATTGGTTGGGGACACTATTGGGCTTATTACATTAGCCCCAAGTGCAACAATGAAGGTTTTCGAGTCCACAGGATAAATCTAGATAATGAATTTTAAGACTCTGTAGTTGGCTGAGCTACATGTCATGAGAGATATCATATTTAACTCTATGTTCCTTGAAGTTGGTTACATCCTTGCATACCCATGGATGATGGCAATGTTGGTATCCAGAAGTCAGTTTACTTCAATGTATTGACATCTTCATTGATTGACTCCCTCTGAATACACCTCTATTTTTCCGAGAGTAATTCTATGCTTTATTCTTATCCTAATTATTTTCCCTATCTTATTTAGTTATTCAACATTGGTCTCATTACAAATACGCCTTTCTTGAATTGGTTGGTGACAATATTGGGCTTATTACATTAGGTCCAAGTGCAACAATGAAGGTTTTTGAGTCCACTGGATGCATCTAGATAATGAATTTTAAGACTATGTAGTTGGCTGAGCTACATGTCATGAGAGATATGATATTTAACTCTATGCTCCTTGGAGTTGGTTCCATCCTTGCATACCCATGGATGATGGAAATATTGGTATTCTAAAGTCAGTTTACTTCAATATATTGACATCTTCATTGATTGGCTCCCTCTGAATACTCCTTAGATGACCTCTTTCTCCTTGCCATGAAAGGAAAGATTAATTGAGTGTCACCAAGGACATGTATTGACAACACTGTCCAAGCTCTAAGATGGATTTCTATACTAAGCAATTATTGCAAATTGTTAATGTGATCATTGCTAATCCCATTTTCTTCAAGGTTGATGGTTGCATGGCCTTAGGATCTCCCATGGTCGGTTAAGGGTATGTTCTCACTATATCGAGAGTTGAGAAAGATTACCATGATCCATTGGGTGATGCCAAAGGATCACTCAGTTTGTTGGTGTCTTGGCTATTGTGAGATTTGGGGTAGAAATGTTCTTGCATGTACATGGATTCAAGAGGATCCTTGCAACCTTTTTATGTTATCTATGTCAGAGGTGTTTGGTCTTTTACCTTAGGGTCAAGCAATTACTTTCATTCAATATGATCTATATGGGACGTACAAATTTTGGACCACTAGAATGACTACTTATCTCATCTTGTTTCCTCCATTAGTTGGATCAATATTTTGTTGATTACTCCAATCCCTAGCGCAAATGGGGATGGATCCACAAGATGACACCCCCTTCACAAGCGGTCACCAAGGCAGCTCATATTTCTTATTCTTGTACTAGTTGTCGAGGGTCAACTACACTTCCCATTCACAATCTAGAGTACAGGGAAGATGCATGTTTTCTATTTTATCTCTACTTCTGTAGGATTCTAGGTCATGGATGCTAGGAGAAGTACTGTTAGTGCTTTCTTAGCCCAGACTAATCTTGTGGGAACATCATTAGATGTGTTGTTGGCCTATTTGTCATGATTGGTGAGGATACCAACACTTCTGTGTGTTATGTTGATGCATAGGAGCCATGTTTTAGACCATTGTTCCCCTTTCTCTGTTGCGTCTTCCAACAATTTTTTTGTTTGTTAAGGTTTCCCCTTTCACATATTTATTTTTGTACTAAATGGCTTTGTATACTATTCTCGTAGAATTAGCTTTATTTTGGTTGTTACAATTATTTTTAACACCGATTAGCTATTGTAACTTATTATACTTCAGACTCCCATTGACCTCCCTAGGTCATTTGTGGGCATTAATATAATTTCCTTCTTATTCTTCTTATAACATTTAGCATCTCCAACTTAGCAAGATGCAAATAATATCTTTGGCTTGGTCGTCTTGTTTTGCTCCATGAGATCTTTCATCCTTTGGATCTTACTCAAGTCTAATAGAGGAAGAATAATAAACATTTAAATGAATTGAAGCCAATAGAATACATTATTAAATCAAATGAAAGTGGGGCCAAATTCTAAGCTTTACATGAGGCCAAATTCCTTGTTGTGTGTTGTTTTCTCTGTTGATTTAGAATATCTCCTAAAGTGGTGAATTCTTCATTATTTGTAATGTTAAGTTGTGCTGGTGTCTACTCCTTTTATTTGTAATCACTATATGCTATAGAACTAGTGTATTTTTTAATTGTCTAGTATTTTTGGTTTTGCAAAATTTTCAATTATAAGATACTACATATGGGTAGCTTCTAATTCTTGTTATCATACATTGTTTGAGAAAAACATTTGAATTGGCTTTTATTCTATGTTACCCCAAGTTTCCAAGACAGGGACGGCAGGGGATGAGGGGATGCATTTATGGGACGGGGACGACTGGGAGGCCATGTTTTAGGGGACGACTATCAAAAAAATAGGGAAAATTAAAAATATAGGAATTTCAAATATTCATATGATAACGTTGATAAGGCATTCATCATATACATTATAGAACTTCAATATATAGCAAATTAACAAAATTCAATTGCTTTTCGTCAATGTGCATATCTATTGTATAAAAATTACAACAAAATGCCCAAAGGCTACAAGTTTCAACTACAAATTGACAAAAACATAGAAAATATGTCATTGCCCCTAATCAACATCTACTAACATTGCATCAAAATTAGAGTCTAAGTCTAGGTCATTGCCAACTTGCCACTATGAGGGATTGCCTCATCTAATGGAACCCCAACCAACCCCTTTTGTGTCTCCTCCTCATCACCTTGTGTGGCATCTTCCAGATTAACATCACAACATGTGGTTGGAGTCAGATGTTACTCAAGATTTTGTCGGTCTTGAAGTCACAAGGCACTATGCACAACTTCTCCAATCATGAGAGGTAAGCCTATTCCTCTTGATTGACTATATGAAGTTTTAAGTAGTGTTTGGGGGCAGTGCCCCTTGTGGGGTTTGGGGGCAGTGCCCCTGACGCACTCCTTGTCATGATATAGGGTGGGGTTGAGGGTGGAGCCCTCGCCACCAAGCCCAAATTAAAGCCTTTGAGACCACACATACCTTCAAGGCGTATGCCATTTTTCATGATTTTATTGCTTCTAAGTTTAAGTTAATGATGTAGTTTTGCCATTCTCTTCTCTTCTCACAACTCTTCTTCTTCACAATATGAAAAATGATAAAATGAGTTTTAGGTTAGGGTATTGTGTAAAGGGATGTGGGGGTCCTTGTGGGCCCACACATCCCTTTATTTTATTTGTTTTTATCAATTTTGTGTTTTTTTTAAATTGAGGCTTTTGACTGCTGGGTCGTAGTAGCCGTCTCTGGGACATTGGGGACATCCCCTAGCCGTTCTTGGACATTTCCTACCGTCCCTTGTTTTTGTTTTGGCATCCTTGGGATGTTCCGAATTTTGCAAAAAAATGGGGATGGGGAGGGGACGTTTACTACCCGTCCCTGCGTCCCCGAAATGTCCCCTATAGGGGATGGGTCCATTTTTGCAGGGGACGTGTCCCCGGGTTACATTACTTTTATTCAGTTGCTTATTATGTATTAATGTAAGGATGAGTGCGTAGGTTTTATCTTATGACAAGGCTTCATTTTTTACTTAAATGGTGATGTCAAATATTGTAACCCCTTTTTAAATCTTTTTAGACCAGTAAATATTTTCTGCTGACATACCAAGCTACAAGCATCTCATGTAATGCAAACACAAGTCTTCAAAAACTATTGTATTATTCTTCCTTTCTCTTTGCAAAAAAGCCAAAGGATATTTTCTTGGCTTATGAATTCATTTCTCTATTATGGAATTCCATACTGTTTTTTTAATTTGGATAATGAATTTGGGGAGCAGTTCCTTGTTTCATGGACTGTTGTAAATTATGTGTTACAGTATATAAATTTTGAAGTTTATAGATTTTGAAAAGAAATCTGCAAGTGATGCTTTTGTTTGCAAATAATTATTTCCAGGAAGGTTTATTTAGTTACTTAATTTCTTTTGTGTCTTTGGTGGGTTTCTGATGTTTCAGGAAGGAGCAGCAGCAGTTAACCTTATTTATAGTGACAGGCCTGCGGATGTCTATACAGGTATAGCTAATAGGTATGCTATGAGAATTATCTACACCTAAAATCTTGTTATTTCAAAGTTCAGATTTCAAATATCAGCACACAAACACTTGCTTTCCCTCGCTTCGTCTAGGGAGTTAACATGCTTGTGGGTTTAAATCTTTTATCAATAGCATCATATAGCATTTTTATTATAGCATGGTAAGTATGATATATATTTTGTGGTTTTCTCCTCAGAGAATGCATTAAATTATATATCCATAATTTTTGTTTTCCAGTAAATAAGGGTTGATATATATATCATTCTGCTGGGACAACCCGGAAAACTCAGAGCCCTGAACAGAAATTTTATTGTATGGCTAGAAAATTCAGATTACAAATTGCTGTTCTCTAACATGGTATATCAGGCGCATTGGGTGTTTGTCCATCTTCTACTAATTCTCTATCATACCGGATAAATAAAATCAAAGAAAGCACAAGCCTAATGGCTACATTGGGAGCCATGCATTTTGGAATGCTCAGGCCAAAAAACTTGGCTAACACTGCTTATGGTTGCGGGCTTTCTTAGGAGCTATTTGGAACCTGCTTCCTTACTGCCTGATGCCATTCCTAGAAACTGAGAAGCTTGCTTTCTGCCTCCGCCTGAAGTTGAACCTTATTGTAATGCCCCAGCTTTTACACTAGGACATTAGCTGACAAACACGGGATGAAACAAATTTTTTGTGATGGAATTGTACACTCGCATGTCAGAACTGCACACTCAAGCACGAAACCACCAAAGCGCCACACAAAGGCATGAGAGAGAAGGTGGAAACCGAGAACACACAATTCTCTACAAGACAAGAACCACCGACATCAACAAATGGCCAACCAGCTAAGTGATGTCGACAAACGGCCAACAAGCCAAAGGGATGATCGATCACGAAACCTCACAAGGACAAGACGTCCAACAATGGATCAAATCACTTTGCATCAAATTACTAACCATCTCAAGCAAGATAACAATAGAACAATTCATGATTAAAGGAGATGCATTTTTACAAATCATGCTAACATACATGCAAAACATGAAAAATGCCATATGGAATCCATGCTCGTTCGACTCCAATGTTGAGATCGGCCAAATACAAAGATGGAGTTCTCATCTATTATGTGGGCACAATACAACCCAACTCATAAACATAACATAGAGCAATAATATCATATAAAAAAGAGGGCTCCAACAAGCCAATTTAATCATCTTAAAAATTAAGACAGCTTTTACAACATAAAAAATTCCTTCCAAAACAAGGATCATTTCCCAACCATATGATAACTTAATACATTTACATGACGGAGGCTACTTCCCAAACATGGAAGGATCACACTTCAATAATAAAATGGTACAAAAAATAATATTACAACCATAATAAGTCACATCCAAGGTGCTCCAATAATCACAAAAATACAACATGATCACAATATAAAATAATGCACAAGGAACTCTTCTAGCTCCCAAGAGATCTTCTTCAAAGACGAATGGGGAAATGTTACTCACCACCCTACCATATTACCATTGTTGAGCGCAATAAATGTCTAAGCTACTCTAGACAACCCTCGAGCTATAGAGAAGAAGATCATGGCCACATCGCTATCAAGGCCAACTCACACAAGTCCAGGGAATACATGGCTCTACTCAAGCCAATAAATGCACACAACACACATGTGGCAACTCACACCAAATCAAACATATAAGGCAACATATGGCACACATGCCAATCAATGCACAATGAATAAATAGACATACATATAAGAGCCTCAAGAAGGGTGCCAACACCCTCATGTGAGCCTCAAGGAGGACTCCAACACTCGCATGAGAGCCTCAAGAAGGTTGACCAACACTCACATAAGAGCCTCGAGAAGAATGACACCACTCTCATGGGAGCCTCAAGATAGTACTGTTGGCAAGAGACACTGCTACGCATGACAAGTGTTGTCATTGATGGCAACTAAAACTATTCCACACATCCGCATAACTTAATTTGTTCATACCGGAAGTCAGAATAAAGATTTGTCAAGTCCGGATAGACAAGAACAGGGTATATGACAGAGTTCGGTATTTTGGTCAGTGGATCTCCAGTTAATCATTGTGTGTTGTGGATTTGAGGGAGTGTAGAGGAATGTCAGGACAATCTAAATCCAAGATTTCAGCCTCCGGTGACAAAGGAATTAAAAGTTATGAGCATCTGAGTACCGTGTCCTAATATGACAGAACAGTTCAGTGAAGAACATGCCGACTTGTGTTAGATCCTTGTGCGGATCTAGTAGAAGTGTTTTGGTGAGTTACGTATGGGATATAATGTTAGTGGCCAACATGTATGGTGACCTGCAAGTGTTATTTTTGGTACGCATCAATATTGGTGTATGATTTCAGCCAACAGAACAGAGTACTTGTATTGTTTGTTAAGTTCTTCATAAGGCTGACAGAAAAGTGATTGAATCTCTTGAGGCGGATATATATAGCCAATGGATTCGAGTGTATTGTGTGGTGGTGATGTGACGATGGAATAAGTGCAAATAAAGGTAGAGATAAGTGCGAAGGTGAAGATCTAAGCTCGAATTATGATAGAGGAGTGAAACAGGGCAGAACAAGATGAAGTGTATCAAGTCGGTATTCTGTGTTTAACTGGAATTGAATCTTTGCATTGATAGATGCTAATTATCAGTTCAAACACATTGTAATCTTCTTTCAGTAGGCAGTGAGCCTTCCTTTGAGCAGTGAGCCCGAATGCATGTGCATTCCCCTTTTGCAATACTTTTAACAGAGTATAATCTTTGTGGGTTAACCCCCACCGTGGTTTTTCGCTTAACCGGGTTGCCACGTTAAAAATCTTGGTGTCAAGTGTGTTATTTATGTTTCTGCTCATGTGTTATTGACTTGCTTTTCATGATTATATCATTAATCTGTTAAGAAGTGGTAAAGAAGAATTAACTGCAGTCAGCTTTAAATTTTTATGACAACTGATTCACCTCCCCTCTCAGTTGTCAGCCCTAATTCCAACAAGTACGCCACCACCCTCATAGGAGCCTCAAGATGGATGTAATCACTCACACTTATGGACCTCAAGGTATACGCCAGTCACTCACATATGCGACCCTCAAGGTGTACATCAAATCACTCACATATGGGAGCCTCGAGATGTATATCAATCGCTCACACCTAAGAGCCTCAAGGTGCACGTTAATTGCTCACACTTAGGACCTCAAGAAAGACGCCATCACTCTTACACATTCTAAGCAAGCTCAAGGGGCACTTCTTCAGTGCACTTCTTGCTTCCAACCACGTCCAATGAGTTGGGTAACTGACCACCCCAAGCATCCTATCGACATCTTCCTATCCCACACAATTCAGGGGTCATCCTCCTTCAAGGAACTCGAGAATAGAAAAAGGAGCGGTTTTTCCCGAAAACACGCTTCCCAATGCACATATAAATTAGAAACCATGGGATAATTCATTTCTCCACATATCATGCACTTTTCAGATTCTTCAAATTTCGACAAAATAAAATAAAATATTTTCACATTTACCCAAGGTTTGCCATTGACGGATCTTGAAGCATTCTTCTCAAATTCTTCCCAAAAAAAACACAAAAATTCAAAAATCTAAAGATACCCTCTTGTTCGCAATTTGCCCAACAACACACTTTCCAAAACACAAATTTTTCGACATGATTTGTTCAGGTTTATAAGGAAAATTCCCTTAATCTTCTTAAATTCAAATAATGCAAAAACTGAAATTATGAAGATAGCCTCTTCTTCTATTCTTACCCAAGAACACACTTTTCAACTCATTTTCAGTTTTGGAAAAAAAATTGCCATTAACTTTGGTAGGAAAATCAAATTTCCAAAAATAAAATTCCTACAAACTAAAATTTGAAATAAAAATTCAAATCTTAAGACAAACAAGGTAAGGATTACCTCAGGGAATCTAGTAGCAATCCCAAATTGATCCTTTTCCCTTCCAACAGGAATCCAATCCACTCCAAGTACAATTCAATCAAGCCAAAATTCCATTTTTCCAAAGTAGGGCTTTGAAAAATGTTTTCTTTGCTAATTTGCTTCCACTTTCTCATCCAAAACATAATGAATGAAAAAGAAGTCCTTTTCGGAGGGCTTTGAAAAATGTTTTCTTTTCTAGTTTGCTTCCACTTTCTCATCCAAAACATGATGAATGAAAAAGAAGTCCTTTTCCAATATATACCTCTAATTCAAAATTAACTTAAACTTTCACTTATTCTTCACAAAGCATTTCCACTAAGTAAGATAATCATCCTAAAATAAATAATTCCAACAAATAGAATTTAATCTATTCTCAATGCACAAATGATTAAATACAAGCCTTTCACAATTAAATAACCTTGCAACTTTAATTAAATAATTGCTTTTGTCTACTCTAGCAATAATAGCATAAACTATAATTTTCCAAGGAACTAATAAATCATTTGCACATATCAAGCAAACACACAATCACACAAGCAATAAATAAACACTTTTCCCGTTTCCTACAATTAATGACATGATAACTATTTCGAAAGGCTAATAAACCTTAACACACATATCAGACAATAACTTAAATCACCCAAGAAGACACATTCACGAGTCTAACACAAGGGGCTCTAGAATTGCAATCGACTTGGATATGGTTTTTTACGAGTTTCAACAACACAAGGACAAAGGTGAGATGGCTAAGCGTCCCATGTCAACATTCTCCACATTTCACTCATTGGTCAAACACCTGTAATTTTCCTACACACTCAATCAAATGTTACGAGCATTTGCCCAATATGTAGCCATAGCCGAAGCGAATGATCAAATTACACAATTAAATCATAATTATTTACCAACATGTTTTAATTAAATCATCCATTCAGGCAATACGACCAAAGTGCAATTACTCAAATAAAAGCATAACATTGAAGGAACTAGGTCTACCCACCCAACATATCATTTAAATATTCTCATTACATAACCTCACTGGAAACACCTCGATGGTCATACAAAACATCTCCACAAAGCATCCAAACTACAACATCAGAATGCCTCGATGGCAAAACAACCTCATCGATAAGTTCGGTGCAATGGTACATAATCACAAGAATCACACAATATACTGATGAAACACTCAATACAACATATCTTATAAAGATTCAATAACATGATCAATGCACAATTAATCATCTATACCATAGGATGGCAAGGGTCAACATAGGTAGGTATTACACTTATCTGCTCATTTAGTCCTTCCAAAACCACATGTATTTCAGGCTTCTTGCCTGCTTTCACTAGGTAATATTTGACAATTTAATATAGTTTAATATATATCATATCAATTGGAATTGTATTTATATCGTCTGCCTTATGAATTGCTGCAAAATTTTACTTATTAGAAAGCTGAAAATCAGAAAGTGGGTGAAGGGGCCATGATACTACTTAAAAATCTTTACTTTGTGTCTCCATTCGGTTAGCACCTCTAAAGAATTCGATGGAGAGTCTTAACTGCCTATGGGGGCATGCAATATAATTAGAGATTTTATGCGAACCTAGATCACACCAACTGTTCATCATGAGAAAATTTTTAAATTAGATCCAATGACTCACTCTTTGAACAGGGGTGTAGAAAGCCCACAGCAATTAATGGGCCTTAATTATCTAGTACATTAAATTTATATTTATCATCTGGGAGGCCTTTAGTTCAAGTAGGTAACAGATTAGGGATCAGACCCCATACATTTTTAGTTTTAACTTTTTTGTATGTTAAAAAATGAAAAGAAAGGATATTTGTAAGACTCTAAGTTTTGGGAAGCAGTTAAAACACTGTGGTACCCTCCCGTTACCAGTTCAGTAAATCCATACTAAACTTTTTATGATATAATACATACAAACATAAAACATCCTTCATCTAATTGATCACCTAAGGCAGTAATGTGATTGAACAGACTGTCATGTGGTCACTTCTTTTCAAATCTTGCAGAAGCTGGTTTCATTCTCAAAATGTCTTTGGTTCTACCTAGGTCTTTTGAAAATGCTGCCAAAGAATCTAGGTTTGCTCTAGAACCTAGGAAAGAACTAACCATTTTATTTAAATGGATGTTGGATGTTTATTTTATGCCTGAAGTGTAATTAAAAATACCCAGTATGCACCTCCAGTACTGTATGGTTTTCTTAACAAAATTGCTTGATACAGGTATATACAACTATGCCCATAAAGCAGAATCAGGACAGTTAATTTCCCACGTTGACCTTTTGATGAAAGCAATGCAGATTTCAGATCTAAGTAAATTTCAGCAACATAACGACATGCAAATTAACACTTCTATGAACAAGAATGAAGAAGAATAGAAGAAGCATAAACAGAAGAGAAAGAACACTGATATATGTGGGCAAAAACCTTTCGGGTAAAAAACCCCACCCTTCAAAGCACCAAAATTCAGCAACAAAAAACACGTTACAATACACTTGTAGGATCAAAGCCTTAACATCGAGATCTACATTGTGCTACTCTTGAGGAAATCCGATAGCATAGCCCTGCAATGAAAACTTATCACCTCTCCTCTCCTCTAGCTCAAATATATGGGCAGATGCATTCAGGAAACTATAAATGGTTTTCTAAAACCATTAGCTAAATCCATGAGCTAAGTAGTCATCAAGGAAATAGATCTCATAACATGTGTCCAAGAGTTACAAGCATCTTTCTAGAAGCTTCAAGACCTTTCTCATGAACTTGTGCATCCAACTTCACTAGAGGACAAAAACAACCCACTAGAGGAGGAAATAACAACTCCCCAAGTCTAAAAGGGACAACCCTCTTCCTACAGATCATCAAAGATGCTTTCTTACACCTCTTACAATGTTATAGATGCTTCTTACACATCATAATGAAGGTCAAGATTCTTGGTCCACTTTGTAACTCCCTATAATCATGCTCTTACATTCATCATAGAATCCGTCATAAGTAACTCCCGCATCTTACATTTTCATAATGACATTAGATGCTTTTACAACTTCTTACACACATCATACAAAGGCATACACATGGCATAATGGTGAAGTCACAAGTGGGATGTCCCAATTCCCAAATGAGACAAATAATAAATAAATATAATAAAATAATTAATCCGAACATTAGGACTTGCAAGGTTTATGACACACTTCATCCCAACATGAAGGACCATGTCCAGAATTTTGAAATTCAAAAAAATGATATAAATACTGAGCTGGTGGGATATTTTGGAAACATCTTCATTATAACTTGTGGAGACCTGATACCACTCCCAGTTATCCTAAATTGTTATTGTCTTCTTATATTTACAAAATAAATTTAAAGATAATAGTGAAATATTGATTTTGTAAATGTAATCCTCTTACACATCTTACATGACATAGGTGCTCTCTTCAACTTGTCATAATACAAATGCCAAGTGGCATAGTATGGCATCCAAGGACTCTCAAGATTCCTCACAAGTGTGGCACCCTATTCCATGAGGGCCTAAATATTACAACATACTACAAATATTAAGTAATTATAATGTTACACAGATTTGCAGGTGTACAACACTTAATCCTAACATTCGCCCACTTGTATACGTTGCAAAGGTTGTAAGTGGTTCCAAGAAGATGAACTAATTGCTAGGGGCTGAAATGCCCATAGCCATCTTGCACCATTTGTACCAAAGTTTGTTGTTTTCTCATCCAAATCATAGCACTGTCAACCAGGTTAAAACTATAACCAATGGCTATCCACACCTCCAGCCCAACCTGTATCAATGATCCTTGCATATCCATTGACCTGCTCTCGTCATTTCCCCTCTAATGGACTCTTGACAGTCTACTGATGGAATACTAATCAACTGCTAAGGGACTCTTGCAGGATTGCTGAAGCGCTCTTGCAGTAGGGTTGTCGAGGGACCCCTTTAGGACTACTGATGGACTCTTTCAGTCCCATCACTTCCAAGTAACCTACCTTTCTATCTCCAACAACTGGGAGCTCCTTAGGCGCACCCTGAAACATTTTGCTAAAACCAACAGATATACAAACAACCGTTTTATGCCAAAATGCTCCACCCGCAACACCACAAGATCCAAAAGCTTTCCATGGCAACATGATCGATGTCCTCAATGGTAGAAGACTATCCATATTTAACCAAAAGATTCATCAACGACCATATGATGCCAAGATTCTCATTGCAGGTCTAGAGTCTTCCATGACACAATGGTTAAAATCTTCAAAAGTAGATAATTTGTCTTCAACAAATAGATCCACAAATAACTATGTCCTTGCACAAAGCTCCACTGTACTGTGATCTAGAACATATCACGGAAGCATGGTGCGCGTCCTCAAAATACAACTATGTTATTGCCAAAACTCCCATTGCATGTGAGCTAGAGCTTCCCATGGTAGCATGGTACATGTCCCTAACACCCTTAGATTTGACACTTGATCTGAGACATTTGTTGGAGACCAACGGTTTTCTCATTAGCATGCAAAACATGACCGACGACAGTGCTAGCATCCAACTTGTATAGTGTCTCATCCTCAACTCCTATTGTTGACACTTTTCCACCTCTATTCATTTTGCAACTCTTCTTCCCAAAAGCTACCTACACACATGCATCAATAATCTTGCTAACAAAATTTACATTTCAAGTTAGCCCAACAACATGCAAGAGTCCAAAGATTGACTTCACCTTCCTATCTCTAAACATTGTCTTGATCTTGCCTTAGCCCATGATCTTATTGGAAGAGTTATCCCTAAGAAGGCATCACCTTCAACAAAAATCTCACACTCAAATAACCATTCCTAGTGAGGAGTTGTGACAAGACAATTCAGAATCAATCTAGCATGTATCATTGGATGCATGTGTACATGATGCTAGGAACACCTTCGCTATATTCTATGGAGGTATTTGATTATGTGGAAGCAGTCTCATTAGATATCTTTTCTTTCTCTTTCTCGTCTTTCTTTTCTGTGGAGTCTCTTCTAATCTGTTCACTCTTCCCATAGTTTCAACACTTCACTGTAGATTTTTTAGGAGGATTTAGATCTACCTTTAGACTCCTACTTGCCTCTTTCCTTCGAATGACCTTTGACGATCGATGCATTCTAAATGGATTCAGAAGTTTTTTGCCTCGTTTCTTCTAACAAGAAGGCTCCACTCACCTCCTCAAGCTTCAATTTAGAGACAATACTATTGATTGCCATCACAAGGTTGTCCCATGAATTTGGCAACGAACACAAGGTAATACACTAGTCCTCATCCATCTTCACATCAATTGATGCTAACTGGCTCATGACAATATTGAACTCATTTAGGTGCTTCATGACTAAATCTTCATCTGACATTCTCAAGGAATACAACCTCTTCTATAGAAACAATTTGTTCTCCAAGGACTTAGTTTGGTACAGGTTCCCAATCTTGTCACACAAACCCTTGGCAGTATTCTCCATAGACACATTTAGGAACACTGGATCTAAAAGGCATAGGCAGATGGTGGACCTTGCCTTTTTGTCAAGTTTGTTCTAGTCTTATCTTTCATCATAGAAGGTTTTTGACTAGCCATTGCAATCCATTGTTCTCAATCTACAAGAAAATCCTCCATTTTGAGCTTCGACAACTCAAAGTCCTAACCATTAAACTTTTCAATCTCCATCTTTACTCTGCATGCCATTCTCTATACTTGAAAAACAAGATCACCTACGTATAGTTCCCACTTGAACAAGGATTAATAATAAGCTATGTTCTATAGTGTTTTGGGATGGGGACAGTGGGACGACAGGACAATAGGGGATGTGTTTCGGAGATGACAATCTTGGGGCCTTTTTTTGGGGACGGTTGGAGGACGAGAGTAGTGGACAATGTAGTGCTAAATTCACCTCCAAAGTTCAATGTCTTGGTGATTGAGAACTTGATTAGGGTTCTTACTGGCTCCTCAACATGCAAACCAACGTGCTTTGAAACAATAGGGACTTTGTTTTGGATGTTTTTGCCATATTTGATACAGTTCACTTGGGTGCATTATTATTGTAATGTCCCCATTTTTAGGCCCTCGTGCAGTTTGGTGGTGCTGGCTTCTGGGGTGGTTCCAGCACAGCCAGAGTAGAGTTTTTGTTGCTCAGCAGGGTTCAGACGGACAATTGGAGTTGATCAACACTTTCTGCGCCTGATTCGGACAACTTGTCCAAGACTTGTTATTTTTAGTAATTCCCTATTTTTTAGGAGGTGTGGGATTGGGCCCTGTTTGCCCAGTTGGGAGTTCCTATTTTTTAGGGATGTTTCTTTTGTCAGCAGTTCCTACTTTTTAGGAGTTACTATTTATAGTAACCTGCTATTTTGGGACCTCGTGTCAATTGACCCTTGTAGGCTAGAGCAGATGGTTAAGGGGTCTTATTTTGGTAGTATTCGGTGTGGCTTCGCCTCCAGTGTTCAGTGAGAGTTCAGGTTTGACCTTCGTTGGACTCCATTTGGCACACTTACTATTTATAGTAAGTTACTTTTTAAGGGGAGTCGAGGTTTCTATTTATAGCAGGGCACCTGGACAGGTCTCAGATGCAGTGTCGACCAATGTTTGGGCCTTTGCAGATGTTTTAGGACTCAGTGGTGTGTACTTACTATTTATAGTAGGTCAGCTATTGGAAGTTGCTATTTGTGGCAGGGTGCCTGATCATTCAGTGTTTGGTAGTTTTGATGTTGGTTTCAGTTGGCGTAGCAAACTGATGGAATTTTAAGGAGATATTAATATTTTGATGTCATTAATGATGTTAATTAAAAATTTATAATATAAAGTTATATTTTGACTTTATATTAAAAGGGGGCCAATGACACATGATAAAGTGCAATTAATGATATTAATTTATTATGGGCACAATAACCAAGGTCCTTTTGAGGCACCTAAAGTAAAAATAATAAAATATTATTTTAAAAGCCAAAAAGCATTTTGGAAAGTCATGCATGTTCATGAGAATATAAAAGCTCTCAAAAGCCAAATCAACCTCATTAATTATTGAATGATCATATGAATTTGCTTTGTGGTTTTCCGGAGAAGACAAGGGTTTCAGTATATTAGCCATTGAAGAACGAAAACTCTTCAATGTTTATGCAATTCTGACGCTGTGCAATACCAGCTGATATTATTGCCAGAGTGTGGGCTTCATTCAGAGGTCCAAATTGTGCTTAAATCTAAAGTATTAACCAAGGGTTTGGAGGTAATTATTTGCAGATTAGAAGTTTTTTTGTTGGCTGCTACAGTACTGTGAATAGTACCGCTACAGTACTGTGAATAGTACCGCTACAGTACCGCGCTACAGTGACATGCTACAGTATGCGCTACAGTAAATGCTACAGTGCGTGAACAGTGTTGACAGCAGCAATTCATCTTCAGAAATTCATCATAATCAGCAATCATCTTTCCGGGTATGAATTCATTGTTGTGAAAAGGAAATGAAAATCGGATTTGAACTTTTATTATACTTGCAATAGAAAGATTTGTAATCTGATTTCATATACTGAAATAATCATCAATTGCATCAGCATATATCTTGTTTGAATGTGTATGTGTATTTCTATATCTTGCCTGGGATTATTCCTAGAAATTACAAATATATTGTTGAAGAGCCAAAAACAAAACCACTCAAGAGAACACATTTAGAAAATTATCAGCATATCCAGAGTTGAGGAGAACAGGGGTTCTTACAGTGGTATCAGAGCGGTTTCCTGCCATCCTGTTGGGAAATCAAAAATTTATTTAGTTGCATGTCAGAGATTTCACTTGCATGTTAGTTTTGAGACTACCCAGATGTTTGCATGTTGATTTTGAGGGTTGCATGTTAGTGATCAGCACTTGCATGTCAGTTTTTGCAGTTGCATGTTAGTACCTAGTACTTGCATGTTAGTTTGGAGAGCACGCATATGCTTGCATGTCAATTTTAATGGTTGCATGTGTGGTTTTTTTAAAAAAAAATATTCAATTGAATCAGCTATAGAATCATGGTTACTTAAAGTATCCAGAAGCAGTGGGACAAGAATATGGAGAAGCTTAAACAAAGTTTGAATAAGTTGGATGAAAACTATAAAAGGATGAATGAATTGATTTCACACCCTGCAAACATAGACAAAGCAACACGATATATGGCATCCTTTTTTAAGGGGTCTACATCACAAAACAAAAACAAAGAGGAACAAGAGGTCTCTATAGGTGAAGTATCTAGAAACCTCTACAATGAATTTTCAGCGGTTAGTGACCAACATACAGCTGATCCTATGGAGAATAGAATGGACAAAGATGATGAGTCCCTTAGTGATTCCTTTGGGGCTGATGTTAAATGCACTCACAAAAATCCAGAGGGAAAGGTAGCAGGTGAAGTGTTGACCAGCAGTATTGAGATCGGGTCTATTTTAGTTGATCTTCACCCAGTTGATGCTACAGAAGGTAGAGAGGAAGAAACAATGGATCCTACAGGATAGGGTTGCACGAGGCTCTTAGTTGGTGACATGGAGGTTATGATTGGGGACTTTTTTGATAGTCCTAAGAGTGATCTTACCTCTCCGCATGAGGTTAGCGATTCATCATCCATTGATTTTATTTTTTGGAGGGATGATGAGGAATTTGGGTTGGGAACTACTGCTGCTCTAGTTCCAAATCAGCATGAGGACACTTCAGAAGAATATTTTTATGAGAGTCATTGGCAGCCCACAACTTCAACTAATGAATTTTCCTTGGTCCCTAAGTCTGATTTGGAGAACCAACTAAAGTTTGGTGAAGATAAGATTGTTACAGCGCTGTCCCATTTTGATCATTCCCACAAGATGGTGGAAATTCATCTATGGAAGGTTCAACTTGAGGGGAGACATAGATGTGTTGAAGAGGCTTCATCAATCTCTGATTTGCAAGCATTTAAAACAGCCATGGAGATTATGAAAAATAACTATTTAACTCTTCTTTCTGATAGAGATCACCTACTTAAATTGGGTGTCATATATTCAGATGCATTGAAGAGGAAAGAGGAAGAGGTTGATCAACTCACCATGGAGCTAGTGAAGACTAGAAAATCTTTGGAAGACTCGCAAATGGCTCTCCTTATGGCAGAAAATCAGATTGAGGAGTTGAATGTAGAGTTGAGTTTGGCTCATGCTTCACCAAAGAAATCAGAAAGTCAGTTTTCTATTGCAGCCTCTTTGGATGGGCAAGAATCTTGTGTTGTGCATGTGATTGAGGGACAAGGAAATGAGGGAAAAGAAGAGCTAGATGACAAGGTTTAGGAAGGCAATGATGCATGCTCACATTGTGATGTTGATAGCAGCTATGTGCATGATTTAAAATTAGTTTTAGTAAACAAGCATGTTGCTGATTTGGAATCAGATTTTGATGAGGAGTTACTCCTCATTAATGATCCCAAACTTCATGTTGTAGAGGCAGAAAATCCACACAGTGATGCCACTTGCAGCCGTGTAATCCGTGCTTTGGTAGAGAACATGCATGAATTGTAGCAGGCTACACCTCTTGGCTTATTCCTTGGGGATAAGTATTCAGCAGAGGAGGAGGTGGCATGAGTCTTAAGCCGATATGGTACAGTAGATAGATGGATCGAATACCTCATTGGGCTAGCCTAGTCTGATGGAGCACTAGATGGGCCTAAGTATGGAATCTCGGCATCCAGCTTACACTTGGTTAGACGTGTGCTTGACAGGATGAGATCTGATGCCATGCAGTTGCTTATAGATAGAGGTTGTGGTTTCATGCTTGCTAGGCAGTTGTATGGTGCACTCGTGAGGGAAGAGGCACAGATATCCACTTCCGTTGATGCTGAGAGGGATCAGCCCTCCACAGTTGCACTGATTAGTGCAACTGGTTTTATGAGTTGGTGTCAGGGGCACTCTTCTTCCAGTTTTGGCAGTTGGAGTATTGTGGGGACACCAACATTTGCAGATGAGTTAGGAGATACTCATCTTTTTTGGCAGTTGTTTGGGTCCATAACCCACAGGCCCAGTGGTCAGTTGCATTGGGGGTGGTTTTTGCATAGGGTGACAGGATTTGACAGGATAGGAGGATACTGTTACTGTAGGACAGTGCAGAGATTTGACTATAGTGCTTTC
Organism: Cunninghamia lanceolata; assembly: GCA_027924645.1. NCBI lineage: Eukaryota > Viridiplantae > Streptophyta > Pinopsida > Cupressales > Cupressaceae > Cunninghamia > Cunninghamia lanceolata. The sequence continues at coordinate 1,694,990 of BSBN01000010.1, forward strand.
CACCAGGTCATTTGGGATCCTGGTAGTTTGCTAGATAATGTCTTGGTCATTGCCATTGATGAGGGCAGTAATCCAGTTCAGTGGTGTGGTCTATCTAGGTACATTTTGGACCCTGGAATTGTTCGATACACTACCTCTTCAGGGCCACAATACGTTGCTTCACATCTTTGGCTTGATATTGTTAGTGGTAGCGTGAGGCAGCAGAGGATTTGATGCAGGTGGTCCAGCTTTGTGGTTATCACTATTCATCATAGGTTATTAGATGAGTTGATGGATAGTGTGATGGAGAATGGAGTATCCAGTGTGCTTGATTGCAGTACTTGTGCAGGCTTTTGGTTGATGGCACCTGGATACGTTGATCTTTTGCGGATAGAGGCAAAATTCTTCTACTCCAGCCCTTGGAGGATGTTTGATGATGGTATCTTCATGTTGATGGACTCTTATTGCATCGCCTGCCTCAGGCATTAACGATTGATTTGGGATCCAGGCATACCATGGATTGTTGGTTGGAGTTATTACAGTGTTGAGATTGCTTGGGGTCAAGCAATTTCAGGGAGGGCGGACTGTAATGTCCCCATTTTTAGGCCCTCGTGCAGTTTGGTGGTGCTGGCTTTTGGGGTGGTTCCAGCACAGCCAGAGTAGAGTTTTTGTTGCTCAGTAGGGTTCAGACGGACAATTGGAGTTGATCGACACTTTCTGCGCTTGATTCGGACAACTTGTCCAAGACTTGTTATTTTTAGTAATTCCCTATTTTTTAGGAGGTGTGGGATTGGGCCCTGTTTGACCAGTTGGGAGTTGCTATTTTTTAGGGATGTTTCTTTTGTCAGCAGTTACTACTTTTTAGGAGTTACTATTTATAGTAACCTGCTATTTTGGGACTTTGTGTCAATTGACCCTTGTAGGCTAGAGCAGATGGTTAAGGGGTCTTATTTTGGCAGTATTCGGTGTGGCTTCGCCTCCAGTGTTCAGTGAGAGTTCAGGTTTGACCTTCGTTGGACTCCATTTGGCACACTTACTATTTATAGTAAGTTACTTTTTCAGGGGAGTCGGGGTTTCTGTTTATAGCAGGGCACCTGGACAGGTCTCAGATGCAGTGTTGACCAATGTTTGGGCCTTTGCAGATGTTTCAGGACTCAGTGGTGTGTACTTACTATTTATAGTAGGTCAGCTATCGGAAGTTGCTATTTGTGGCAGGGCATTTGATCATTCAGTGTTTGGTAGTTTTGATGTTGGTTTCAGTTGGCATAGCAAACTGATGGAATTTTAAGGAGATATTAATATTTTGATGTGTCATTAATGATGTTAATTAAAAGTTTATAATATAAAGTTATATTTTGACTTTATATTAAAAGGGGGCCAATGACACATGATAAATTGCAATTAATGATATTAATTTATTATGGGCACAATAACCAAGGTCCTTTTGAGGCAACTAAAGTAAAAATAATAAAATATTATTTTAAAAGCCAAAAAGCATTTTGGAAAGTCATGCATGTTCATGAGAATATAAAAGCTCTCAAAAGCCAAATCAACCTCATTAATTATTGAATGATCATATGAATTTGCTTTGTGGTTTTCTGGAGAAGACAAGGGTTTCAGTATATCAGCCATTGACAAACGAAAACTCTTCAATGTTTATGCAATTCTGAGGCTGTGCAATACCAGTTGATATTATTGCCAGAGTGTGGGCTTCATTCAGAGGTCCAAATTGTGCTTAAATCTAAAGTATTAACCAAGGGTTTGGAGGTAATTATTTGCAGATTAGAATTTTTTTGTTGGCTGCTACAGTGCCACTACAGTGCCGTGAATAGTGCTACTACAGTACCATGAACAGTACCGCGCTACAGTGACATGCTACAGTATGCGCTATAGTAAATGCTACAGTGCGTGAACAGTGTTGACAGCAGCAATTCATCTTCAGAAATTCATCATAATCAGCAATCATCTTTCCGGGTATGAATTCATTGTTGTGAAAAGGAAATGAAAATCTGATTTGAACTTTTATTATACTTGCAATAGAAAGATTTGTAATCTGATTTCATATACTGAAATAATCATCAATTGCATCAGCATATATCTTGTTTGAATGTGTATGTGTATTTCTATATCTTGCATGGCATTATTCCTAGAAATTACAAATATATTGTTGAAGAGCCAAAAACAAAACCACTCAAGAGAACACATTTAGAAAATTATCAGCATATCCAGAGTTGAGGAGAACAAGGGTTCTTACAATTATCTTGCAATGAAAGGTACCATGGATCTAAAGAATGTCACAATAGGGTTTATGAGCCTTTGTGCTTAATTGAAGAAGTGTAATTTGAACTCATTATTGATTGAGCTATAGACGAAATCAAAGTTTTAATTAGTCCTAGTTGATGCAATTTTTTTGGCAGTTGATTCATTGAATTTGCATTAGATGGTGCTGCAGAGTTATGAAATTCAGTTGCAAAAGAAGATGCACATTTGCATATTGAAACATTTGGGGGCAAAACTGTGTTAGTTTGTTACTTTTTAATGCAGTATCGTTTAGCATTGGTATATAATTATGGAAAATGTGTACCACTGTCATATTAGCAGGGTGACTTATATGATGTACTATATGCGAGAAGTATACATACCCCATAGTCTTAGGCTAAGTTGCAGGGTACGCCCCCAAGTCTCGGTCTCTTATGGAAGTGGTCCAAGTATAGGTTCGGCGATGGGAGCGCTCTCAAACGCACCCACGGCCACAATGTTGAATTTGAAAAAAAAAAGTCAATATGAAAATTTAAAAGCATTTTTTTAACATTAAAAATTTAAAACATAAAGAAACCTGAAAAGTGCACAAAAACAAACTTATTTCACAAAACTCATTCATTGTTTTGATATAATATTGAAATTTTGAACTATCAATTGACATTAATATTAGTTTATCCCTATCATTGATCAATGATGAAGTATCATACTATCAAAGATTCAAATGCCATTATTATCATATGATATATCAAATGATTTTCAATTTTGTATATTTTTTAAATTTTTTGCATATATATATATATAATATTTTATATAGCCATACCATACCCAAGGGATTGTTTTTGCTGTATTGGTGTACCAGAACCTCATACCCATACTCGATCCCGTACCAGAACCGGCAACTTTGGTCTTTGGCAGGTGGATAGATGAGCAATGTAATAGATTAATCTGTTTGCTGAATATATTCGAGGTGTATGGTTGTATTCTAAACAATTCCTAGAAGTGTAACATAAGCTTTCAGTACTCTTATAAGTGCTTTGTAACTTGCAAGATCTTGACATATTTTTTGGCAGCTGATTCATTGACCCTGCATTAGATGCTGTTGCAGAGTTATAAAAGTCAATTGCAAAAGAAGATGCACATTTGCATATTGAAACATTTGGGTGCAAAACTGTGTCACTACCTGTTACTTTTTAATGCAATATTGTTCAACATCAGTATATAATTATGGAAACTGTGTGCCACTGTCATATTAGCAACATGACCTATATGATTTACCATATGCGAGAAGTATACATACCCCACGGTCTTTGGCAAGTGGACAAATGAACAATGTAATAGATTGATTTGTTTTCTGAATATATTGAAGGTGTATGGTTGTATTCTAAACAATTCCTATAAGTGTAACATAAGCTTTGAGTACTCTTGTAAGTGCTTTGTAACTTGCAAGATCTTGACATTATGCACTTCTACATTTCATTTTCTCTAGCGTCAAGTCTACTTTCACATATTTGGGATCTCATGAACTGCAACAGATGGTAATTTTGTATGGCAAGATTCCATTTTCTGACTCTAACACACACACACAGATCTTCTAGAGTTTAAAATTGGAAAGGATAGCAAAGCTCATATAAGAGCATCAATATTTTATGTCTTGCCTCTTCATTGTAGTGAATATCATGGTGGTTTTCTTTTTAAAAGCATTATAGAAGTATGACTGCTGTTGGGGATGTTTGGCTGTCCCCGGGATGGTTGAGGGATGTTTCAAACGTCTCTGGTGTGTCAAGGATGGCCAAACCTCCCCATGGCGTTTCTTGTCCATGTACAATGTTTTCAAAATGTTTCGCCATTTTCAAAAATTTTGGGAATGGCTAGGGGATGTTCCTTGCCGTCCCGCCGTACCCAAAACGCCACTGGGGACAAGGATGGGGGTTTGAGGACTGGGGACACATCCCTATGGAACACAGATAATAAGCACTCTCATCCCTCATCTAAAAAAGCTTATGGCTTTGATATCAAATGAAAGGAAATAGATAGATCCTACACTAACCCAATGAGAGAAGCAATGCAAATAAGTTTAGATCTACACAATATGAAATAGAGAAACAACATACAACACAAGATATGCCTTGGGAAAAAGTCTCTAAAGCACACTCAATGTAGTACACTAAAAGAATAGATTACAATATGTGTGTAGTATCCAAGCTCTCAATAGGGCATACACAAGTTCTTCAACTTTGTCTTTTGGAGTCAATCCAATAGCATAACCTCTCTTTGAAATCACCATACAATCACCAAGGAAATCTTGCAACCACAAATGCTTTTCCAAAACCATGGGCTCAAATCATATATGGAGTCTTGGTCCAACTTGTCCAAGTTGGACCCATGCTACCTGCTCCAAGAGTAACTCCTTGCAAGATAGAATGTAACTTGTCTTACACATCTTTGCCTCCTATTACCAAGGGGTTCATATGTAATTCCCAAGTGCTCCATATTGGACTACTTATTACACTTACAACCCTCTTACACACGACTATAATTAGCTGATCAAAGATGGTCTTCCTAGTCCACTATGTAACCCTCTTTTACATGTTTTTACATGCTCTTACATGTGCCAAAGATTTTCTTATGCATCTTATATCATAGATGCTCTTACGCATCTTACATGACAAAGATGCTCTCTTACACATGCCATAATACAAATGCCAAGTGACATAATGTGTTATCCAAGGAATCTTAAGATAACTCCTGAGATTTGCAAAGTGTACTACACCTAATCCTAACAAGGATTGGATTTGAACAAGTTCAAGTTAGGTAAGAAATCAAGCTCAATATGAGGGGCTAAATATTACAACATAGTACAAATATTAAATAATTACAATGTTACATGAATCTGCAAGGTGCACAACACCTAATCCTAACAAGGATTTGATTTGAACAAGTTTAAGATAGGTAAGACATAGAGCTCAATAGTGATCCATAAGGATCAAGTAAGTCAAATTCATTAGAGGAATCAGTTCCAAGATTCTAGCAATTGTAGCTCTTAAAAACTACTCAGTTTTGCCAGTAGGGTGAAACCATCAGTTACAGTAGGGGACAATTTTGAAACTGCTGGTTCCCAAAAGTGACAATTTCGAAACTGTCGCTTCGATTACGAAATTGTTGTTTTGTGCTAAGGTGTGGTTTCATCCTAATAAGAGACACAAAATTCAAAGTGAAATGGCCCGACGTTTCTTCATCTTCCATTTCTAGGACCTTCTAGTGCATGAGGACATTCTAACATCTTTATACGGACAAGAGGGAGTTAGATTTTATCATTGGAGGTATATTTAAGTGTTGTAGAACAAGGAGAAGTAGAATTTCACTATAATTCATGCCATAGACTTAACAGTGTGTATGTAACCACCAAGTGGGGCAAGGGGTAGCTTGTATTCCACAATGCTATACATATGTAACCACCAAGATAAAACCTGTTAGTTCTATTTCACAATACTCTTTCTTTCTTGATTGTTATTTATTTTGATTATAAGCACAATCCATATTTGCATTTATTGCTAATTTCGACAAGCCTATTTTGGTTAAGATTATGAATCGATTTGGTATTAGAGCAGTTACTAATCCTTGGGATTTTTGGAAAATGGTTGTGATTGTATGACGGTGACCAGTTCTGCAGAGTATAAAGAATTGCTACCGTGTGATCCAAACATCTCTCTCCAGAGGTGGAATAAAAAGGGGAGAATGGACAACCTCGAAAATTTAAACTGTGTGATAGCCCTTCAGAATAACACAGACAGTAATGAAAAATCAGAATTGAATTTAGGCAACAACAAGAATGTATGAGCCAACAACAACAGTGCGTAGGACATGATTAGTCTTTTATGGTCTAATAGTACAAGCTCTAGTCAAGAATTTTGGTATTGGAGATGCTAATGAGGACCTAGAGGACCAAGAAACATTCTTGGAGGAAAATCAAGAAAAGAAGATTTGGGTAAAATCTAGGGAAGCTGCATTTAAGGTTGAAACAAAAGTAGAGATAAAATCATTCCAAGGGCAATTGAATGATGAATTTTTGGATACTTGGATCAAACAAATGGAAGTTTTTTCAGTGTGCATAATGTTAGTGAGACACAAAAGATGTCTTTTGCATGTCTCAAAATGTCAAGACATGCTCATGTATGGTGTGAGAGTTATTTGTCATCTTGCAAAAAGAAAAAGAAATCGGCTGTGTCTAGTTTAATGGTCACTCTCTGTTTTTTCCTATTAGATGGGTTCTTTTTCCGTCTATAGCTTATCTCTATCCGTTTTACTTTGTTAGCTGTAGCTTTTTGCTTTGTACAAGCTTTCAGTCTATTTTCAGACTTTGTAATCTCTATATATTGAGCATTTGCTCTCTCATGTAAATTATTTTGATTTAATAATATTTCCATATTATTCTGAAAAATAATATGGTATCAGAGCCCGGTTGAATGGGAAAATTATTTTCCTTGGGCGCTTTGTTTCTTTTCCGTATGACGTACGGACGACGTTCTTCTGGCTTCTTGGTTCGTGATTTACCTTCAATCATTCTATGGTGTCAATTTACTGAAGTGATCGCGACCTGTTTTTAATGGTTTTAATTCGTGATTTTGTGGGCGACTTTGTTTTTTAGTTGTAGTTCTGTGGCATCCCCGTTTTTTGGTGATAGTTGTGATCTGAGAGGTCACATTTATTCCTGAAGACGTTTCTTTTTCAGATCACGTTTGAAGGTGTTTGTTTCTCGTGCTCTGGGCAAGGCTCCTTTCTAAGTCACGATTCCTTGGAGATCGCGTCTCAAACCTGTGTTTTTATCTCTTTCTGCCTGAATGCGAGATTTCTTTATGATCGGCGACTTTTCTTTTCTTTTTTTGGAAGCGATTTTTTGGGCGTCGGCTTCTATCCTTGGTGTTTTCTAAAATCTTGTTTGGTGCTGGTGGTGGTATCTATTTCTTTTGACGGCCATTCTGTTTGGTGTCTTTGTTTGAAAGGTTTCTTGTTTGCCGGCGGCATTTTTGTTTGCAGACCCGATTAAAATATTGGGCACATTCGCCTATCCCTGATCGCTGTTGCTTTGCAACCTTTGATCGATGGTTCTAGTGTCTTTTGGTGTCGGAGGTTTTCTGCTGTGTTGAGCGCTCTGTATCAAACAATCTGTGGTAACATTTGCATCAGCTGCAAGCGCCCAACATACATGCAGACATATATTCCGTTTTATCTCGAAATCCGTGTTCAGATGTTTTGGGCTCATGCTTTCCGTATTCTCGAGATCCGTATTCAGATTTATCTCGAGATTTGTGCCTCAATATTTGCGTTTTAGATTTATTCCGTGTTTTCGGAATCTGTGCTTCGTAACTCGTGCTAGGGTTTTATTTTCCTTGTTTGTGCCGTCTATCTGCTTTGGTATCTGTGCCATCAGCTTATAATCCATTTTTTTGTGCCTCGAAAAATGTGAAGTATGGCATCTTTGACCAACATCTGTTGGAGAGCAGTCAGAAGTTCAACAACAAGAATTACAACACCTGGAAGCAGCGAATGATGACAATCTTTGAGTATCGGCTCCTTGACCAGCTAGTTCTAGGCAAATCTACACTTCCTCAAATGGCGGGTAAAGATCAGGATAAATTTGATGAGCAAAATCGTGAAGCAGTGATGCTTATCAAGTTATCAGTCACTGATGATTAGTTGCCTCAGGTTTCGTCTGGGAAATCAGCAAAAGAAATCTAGGATTTGTTGAAGGATCTTCATGAAACATCTAAGAAGAGCCGTGCGTTCTTTTTGAAGAACATGCTTTTCTCGATCATGATGGATGAACAGATGTCTCTACAGGAGCATCTCACCAAAATGAAGGACATTCGTGATCAGTTGGAGGCGATTGGTTGGGACATGGATGAGGAAGATATGGTAGTCATCACTCTGAAAAGTCTACCACACTCATACGAGCACTTTATCGAGACACTTAACATTACTTCGACTAATGTTACCCTGAAGTTTCAGATTTGTGCAACAAACTTCTGCAATAGGATCGATGGAGACAGCAGTTCGATAGCAGTGCTATTTCCTCCTCCTTAGAGCAGGCATTTACTGCCAAGTCCTTTCAACAGAATAAGGGCACCAATCAGCCCTCTCAACCATTCAGTCAGGGTCAGTTACAAGACCCTTCCAAGAAGTACAACATCCAGTGCAATTACTGCCATAAGTTTGGCCATATGAAAAAGGATTGCCGGAAACGCTTGGTTGTTGCACAGCCCAAGCTTGAAGAATCAGCACCATCAGCCCATGTCGCAGAGCAGCAGAGCACATTGAGCAGAAGGAGTCTACTTTCTACGCCTTCTAGGCCAATTCTTCTCCCTGATTTTTTCAGTTGCTCGTGGACCAATCTACCTCGGTTAAAGTTGTCATCTTTAGGGGGGCAACTTGGTTTAGTTAGTGGATTGACCATTAGGGGGGGGGGTATTAAGATAATTAATGGTCACTCTTTGTTTTTTCGTATTAGATAGGTTCTTTTTCCGTCTATAGCTTATCCCTATTCGTTCTGCTTTGTTAGCTGTAGCTTTTTGCTTTGTACAAGCTTTCAGTCTATTTTTAGACTTTGTAATCTCTATATATTGAGCATTCACTCTCTCATGTAAATTATTCTGATTTAATAATATTTCCATATTATTATGAAAAATAACAGGAAGAATCTAAGGAGTTGCTATGTAAGAATTTCTATCATATTGGGCACAAGGCTAATCAGAAAATTAAGTGGCTGTATCGTAAGTAGGACAATGGGCAAAGTGTGTGTCCTAACATGGGCTTTGAGGACAAGGATGTGCTTATAAAGTACCTCAAAGGTCTTTACACCCACATCAAGTGGAAGTTAATCACCACCAACCCTCAAAACTTGGACGAAGCTTGTGTCCAAACATACTATGTAGAAGGAGAAGAAGAACTACTACCCTCAATGGAGGACTTGGTAGTTGAAGAGCAAGAAATACTTCTAGAAGAGGTGGCATCGCAGAAAAACATTAGAGGAAACCGGAAGTCTTGTCAATTTGGATTGAAAGAGAAGACACCAAAGCAAGCCAAATGGTACACAAAGGAATAGGTGGAGAAGCTCTTTCCCCACTTAAGGTCTCATTAAGCTTTTGTGGGACCAAAGCCTCCCTAAGAAGAGAGGGGTGATACATAAGGATTAGGAAAAGTCAAATTCATTGGAGGAATCACTTCCAGTTGTTGCAACTCTCAAAAACTACCTGATTTTGTTAGTAGGATGAACCTACGGGTTCTTGTAGAGGGCAATTTTGAAACTGCCAGTTCACTTGAATCATCAATTTCACAACCACCAGGGTGATTATACAACATTCGGGGCGAGTAGGAAACTGTTGGTTTGCTTGAAGGGGCAGTTTCATCTTGATTTAAGAAATACAAAATTCAAAACGAATTGTTTGACACTTCTCCTAATTCCATTTTTGGGACCTTTTAGTGCATGAGGACATCCCAACATCTTTCTGAGGAAAAGATGGAGTTGGGTTGTATCATGGCAGGTAGATTTGAGTGATGTGGGACAAGGAGAAGTAGAATTCCATTGTAATTCATGCCATAGCCTTAACAATGTGTATGTGACCAAGTGGAGCAAGGGGCAGATCGTATTTTACAATTCTATACATATCATTGTTTTCTTCTAGCTTATAATAATGATTTGGTAGTAGTGTGTTTGCCACTACCAAAGATGGTTTTACCCTTTCAAGGGGTTTCTAAGATAAAATCTGTGGGGCTACTTCTCTTTCACAATATTCTTTCCTTCTAGATTGTCATTTATTTTGATAATAAGTAGCACCATCCATATTTGCATTGATTCTTAATTTCTACAAGCATGTGTTGATGAGATTATTGATTAGATAGGAAAGATGAACTTCATGAAAATTCATGTCTGCAAAAACTTGAAGTCAAGGGAATTGATCTGAACAGGTTTAGGTTAGGTAAGACATTGAGCTTGATAGGAATTCAAAGTCAGTGAAAGCTCTGTTCACAAAATATTGAAGTTGGTAGAAACTTAAGGTAGGCAAAAACTTGAGGTCAAATGCTTAGAATCTAGAAGAAATTCCAAAGATTTGAGCTCTACATTGAAGCTAGAAGAGAATCTTGAGAAATCCATGGAAATGGGGTTAACTTGGATGGCAAGCATGTAATGGGGACATAAGGCATCGCCTTTGTTGACATCACCTTGTGGCCAAAAACACCCCTCAGTCAATATCAACAACCCAAGAGGTTGACACTAGCAAGTGGGGTAAAATATCAGCCCATGGATGATACCAGTTAATGGAGTGTTGAAAGGAAGGATTTTGGGGGGTACCTGAGATGATGGATTATATACTCTGGTGAGAAATTTTTGGAGCACTTGAAGGATGAAGTTTTGGGGCATTTGGGGAATGGAGTGTTGAAGCACTTAGATGGATGGAGTTTTGGGGCACTTGGCCAATGGAGTTTTGGGGCACTCAGGGGGTGAGATTTTGGGTGTCCACAAGGGCAAAACATGTTGGATTATGTTCTAGGCTCCAAGTCAAATTGATTGTTCTGAGTTTAGGGTTTCATCGAATATATTGCATGTTTGATATTTGCATTGAATACATGAAATTAAGAGCATATAGCATAAACCCAGAAAATCTATAATAGATATCAATAAACTAACAAAGACCCAGATTGAAGGAAGCCAAAATATGAATTATCATAACATACCCATATGGAGTTTTACAATTTCGTCCGGATGCTGTACCTAGACCAGCAACAAAGCCCACAGAAATATGTTCACCACTCCAAGAAATGAAATGATATTGCTTTACAATCAGTAGCAGCAACAAATAATGTCCTAGACGCCCAAAATGCAGAGAATGGAGTCCATAAAAACCAAGTTTAATCCTTTCTAGAATACCCACGAATTGCCTGCTATTGTACAGCCTGTATAGGTGTTGTAACAGCAATGAAACGTCACCAAAGCCCTCCTAAACTCCTCCAAACTTGACTGTGAATGACTGCAGGTCCAAGACGCCTCCACACAAGCATGAAATGCTACCAAAACTCTCCACAAACAGCCACAATGAACTCCCCAAACAGTACGGCCAGCACTGGAAGGTACGGCCCAGCCTAGACAATTAATTTCAGCATTAAACAATCTCAAACTGCCCTTGAAAATCGCTGCTCAAGCATGTTATATCAGTGCAGCCCAAAATCATAATAGATCATAGTCTTTTCAGCACCAAACTTTGCCAAGAAGAATCACCTGAAAGCACAAATGAGACCTCTGGATGAAGCCTCCACAAATTGACCAAGCGGGTTTTCGTCCACAAAGCCAAAGGTCAAATCCTATCTTGCAGAGGTTTTCGTCTCAGCAAGACAATACCAAACCAGGGAGCCAAGCTCCAAAAACCCTCATGGGAATATCTCAACAAGAGAGAAAAATCAATATTCGAGCCTATCCAAATGAGAGCTCTTTTTCTTCTTTTATACTTTTTCAATTGGGAGTCTCTAAAATCCTCTTGCATATGGGATAAAACATGAGAGGGAAAATACATTTTAAAATATTATAATTTTCTTTAATTCTTTTCTCAACATCACCCCCAAAGTCCCCCCCATTTAAAACAACATTAAGTTGTGCCTAGGCACCAAGGTCCAATTTTAAACAATAATGTTTAATTTACGGACTTTAAAACGGAGGCCAAGATGATGTTGAAATCCAATGATCTATAGCTCATTGGAAAGGTCTTGACAAGACGGATCCAAACCCGCTCTCAAAATCCCGATCCGACCCTGAACCCGAACTTACTAAAAATAGTAACGGCCATAAGCAACTGAGCCCATATAGAGGGTGCCAATTGTACCCACAAACCATCTGATAATTTCTGAGCTCAATGCAACGCCAGGAAAAGCCAACAGCTGACTGCCAAGTCACCGAAACAACGCCAAACTGACACTTACTAAAAATAGAAGTGTACGCCGGGGACCAAAAAGAACAAACCCAGAAAAACCCAGAAAGATCAACGACATGCAATCACTTACTATAAAGAGTAAGTATGGACAAGTGGTCCGAAATCTCTTCAGAAAGTGTCAACCAACTCCACTGGATCACCCGAACACCCTGGTGACATCGAAAAACTCTTCTGATTATGCTATCACCAACCCAGAAAGTCAGCTCTGACTGAACTGCAAGAGAACCCGAAAATGGGGACATTGCACTTTGAGTGTTGTAAGCAATTCGCATGCCTTTTCTGAGGCAAGGTTGGAGTTTAGGGAGACATGTACGAAACCTGCAAGAAGAACCGTTTAGGGGAGAAGCATAGTGGAGTTTTCTAGTAGTAGGACGAGACATACAATGTGGCGACTACTCCAGTAGTGAACTCATGAACTCATGTACTCTATAACAAATGCCCATTCTTGTAAGCAAATATTTCTCATTTTCCTGTGGATTTTTACCCCTATAGGGTTTCTCCACATTAATCACTGTCTCAATTATCATTGTTTTCCAAAATCTTTTGACTTATTCATCATAAAACAATGTCAGGTTTGTAATGATTTGTACACAAAACAAAGTAAGAGAAAAAGGAAAAAGTAAGAGAAAAGGAATAGTGTAGAAAACAAACAATAATAAATGTTTAAGATTGGTCTGATGATTGATTGAATCCATAAGTCTGGCGATTACAGATTAGGTGTATTCCAAGTAGTGGCATATGTTTTTCTTTTAGTTCTGAATTACTGCATACTTTCTGAATCCCTAAATGACAACCTGAATCAAAATAAAACATTAAACAGAAAGCTGAAATATCTGACAATCACACCTATGTGGAGGCTGGTTGTGCAGAAGTCCATCTTTTTTATTGTGTGGCCATTGTATCAGGTGATCTTTGTACACTGAAGTTGATGCCCCTTTGAAGCATAGGCCCCATGAGTGATGCTATGGTAGACTCTAGGTGTTCAAAATGCTGATTGCAATATTTAACAGAAACATAGTGATCTACTTCTAGATATTAAAATGTATAGCAAAATGTGTTGGTGTAAAGAATACATTATTGCACCTTAGGTTATATTCATCTTGGTTAGGTGGATATTATGAAGATTATCCATAATTATTATCTATATATTTTAGATAATAATGAGGATAAATTTGTTTCTTTCCTGATTTTCTGTAGATAGACTTTGGGAAAATCATGGTATTTTTTAGGAGACTGAGTTGGCTCATCTCCTCTTGTACTCTATGGAATGCAACTTCATTGCATTTACAAAAGCATATGATGCCCAGTTTGTACACAGTTGATGGATAAAAGTCTACTCTGTTCATTCTTATATCTGTAAGCCTTTATTTATGCATTACGTAGCTTTGCTTTAAATCTGTTTGTTCCTTTGTTTTATTTCAACATGTCATAAATCTTACAGAATGCCTAGTCAAACCCCACCATCAATTAGAATTTTTAACATGTCATTCAGGAAATATGATCCCAATGGTAACTGATATGCAAGAACATAAATTATAATCCAATTCTCAACATCCACATGCTACTCCTCCTTAAGTTGTTCCTGTCACTCTTAAGATTTTGTTTCCATCATTGAGAAGCTTTATCTTATGGGCATCTGATTCCATTTTATGTTTCAAACCATATACTTATAATTTGCAGTGCACTCAAATCTTGAGAATTTTTTTAGCTATGTTTGAAGCTTTTTTATTGCCATATAGAGCCAGAACATGCCAAAATTGAATAGGGTACACAATCTAGTCAAAAATAGAGAAAAAATAAAGTTTTCCATGCAATGAACATCTGAAAAAGGTGATTCAGAAGGATATTAGTAGAACAGAACTTGAGTAAGTACTAAATATAGCTGACAACTGACTGGTTGCACTTCAAGTATATTATTTATTGAGATATTTAAATTCAACAAAAATAGGAACTGTTGGCTTGATTCGAGTGATGTTACCAGTTAAAGCTATATTAAATAGTCCGATTTGTATATAAATTGTTCAGTGAAGCTGAGAAAATCTCTTTTTGAGCTCAGAGTTATGCTGGTTTAGCAATGTTAGTCATTGTAATTCATCAGGGGTTTTCCTGGCCAACCTGCCCCTGCACTTACAGGGGCTCCATTGGCTGCCTCAGTCATCACAGGATAGTACATATCTTACAGTTTCCCAGTTCCATTAAATTGGAGTTTGTGTAACTGTTCTGGGCCAAGTGATGGTCATCTACTTGAATGTTTTCAACCTAGATCTAATCAAATATAAAATATCTCTTCCAACTTTTGGCTTAGTTACTGTGACAAAATCAGTGGGGACACTCACCAGGCCTCATTAGTTGGGGTGCGCCACATCCAGCAAGTTGGATGCAGTATTATAACCAATTTCGGTTCTTTATCATGTCTTCTTGGATTTGAACGTAGGGCTCCTTGTGATTTTTTTTGGTTTGGTAAATTCCCTCTTTTTGGGGTAACATTTGGTTTAGTTGCCAAGACCAAGGGACATCTTTTCACCTGAGACATGCATCCGACGCTGTAGAGAAAAAAGAGGCTAAAAACTATTTTGTTGAAGTTCAAAATAAAGCTGTCTGATAATGTTACATAATTTTGAGCAACTCCAGAAAATGCATTTGATATCATCATATTGGCAGCATTTCATTTAAGGACCTAAAATTTCCTTCTTGTTGGCATTTATGTTTCTTGGCTAAGTTACTGAATCTCCCCCCCTCCCTTGGCGTTTCTTGGTACGGTCCGTACCCGAATCGGGTACGGCTAGGAATCCCTGTGGATTCTAACAGGAATCTGCAAATTTGATCACGAAACGGTTCTGGGCGACGTCAAAGGATTCCGGGCGTTTCTGTTGCTGACGTGGCGCTTCCAAGAGGTTTCGCGAAGTATTTTAAAGTTTTTTAAAGATTTTCGACTTTTCATTTTAATTATTATTTTAATAGTCTAAAAGTTTTAACCTAAAAGCAAAAAAAAAAGACCTAGCCGGTAGTAAAAGGCGTGAGTAAGCCGCCGTGAGTAATATTTACGCACTCATATTACTTTACAGAAGCCGCCAATCTGGAAGCCGCCACCGCCTTCGCATAAGTTTACAGAAGCCGTTGCCTTGAGGAAGCCGCCGCCGTGAGTAAGCCAGTGCAGGAGCTGCTCATTCTCATTGTCGACAGGAGCTCGAGAACACAGGTTTTTTTTTAAAAATTTTCCAATGCTTTTGTTTAATTGAATGGTTTTGAAGTTTGTTTTAAAATATTAAAAATTAAATAGGAATCATAATACGAATAGTCGAATACCCTATAGTGATATATTACATTTTTAATTTTTTATTACAGTAATATATTAATATTTAATATCATATATTATATAAATTACTAATTTAGTAATTGCTATTAGTAATATTTAGTTTTACTATTTACTGTATTTATTAATTTAGTATTATTATAATTTAAACTATATTTACTGTATTTACTATAAATCTATAACAATAAATTATAATAATACTATATATTTACTAATTTACTATATTATAATTATATATTTACTAATTTAGTATTATTATTATTTACTATTTACTTTACCAGTTTATATTATAATTATATAATATTATATGAATGATTAAATATTAAATATTATTATATTAATAATAAAAGTAAAATAAAACCAGAATTAAACTTGTTAGCCTTTAGAGTTTAATTCTATTAAATAGAATTATAATATAAACTGGTAAAGTAAATAGTAAATATAATAATACAAGTATATTTAATTTTTAATTTTTTAATTTTTATTTTTTAACAGTATGTAATTTTAGATTCTAGAAGCTTTTATATTTATAAAATTATATGTAATAGATTAATAGTATATACTAAATGCTTAATTTTTTTATATATATATATTTTTTTAAATTTTGATTATAAATGAAATTTATATATGCATTTGTTATTTAATTTTTTATATTTATTGTTCAATATTTGTTTTTTTAATTTATTGTAGACAGGGAGCAATGGCAGCCAGTTCTAGTACTATTGGTCAACCCACCTTCAAAACCAACCCTAGTTCACCTTTATGGAAGCATGTAGAAATGATACAGAATGTTTGAGGTGGTGGGACATATGTTTGGATATGCAATATCTGTAAGCTTAAGTATACTAGCTCCTACAGTCGAGTGAAAGCTCATTTCTGTGCCATTTCAAACTTGGGAATCAAAGCATGTCTAGGACCAGATGGTAATGGTTTGTCACCTCATCAAATAGCAGAATATACTAGAGAGCAAGAGGAAGCAGATGCAAGAATTGCCCGCAGTGCAAACCATCCTTTGAGGAGAGGAAGGGGATCACAAAGGCCCCTTACTTCTCTTCATGCCTCCATTGATGCTGTAGTAGATAGCCACCCATTTTTGGGTGGGAATGAAGAAGAGCCCGTTATTGTGAAGAGAACAAAGGGTCCTTTGGAGAGGGCATTTCAGAGTGATGCTAGAGAGATTGCAGATCAAACTGTTGCAAGATGCCTCTATGCAAATGGTTTGTCTTTCAACGTTGTTCGATCACTGTATTGGCAAGATATGTTGAGAAGGGTAAATGAGGCTCCAAAAGGGTACAAAGGCCCAGGTTATGAGAAGGTGCGTAGCACACTAGTGGCAAAAGAGGTAAAATCTATACACTCTTCATTGGCTCCCTTTAGGAATTCATGGAAAGTTACAGGGTTGTCCATTGTTTCTGATGGATGGAAGGATACAAGAAATCGACCACTAATCAATGTGATTGCAATATGTCCTAAAGGGCCAATGTTTTTGAAAGCTGTGGATTGTGAAGGGCAAGTGAAGGATGCACAATTTATTGCTGACATCCTTATACAGTGCATTCAAGAAGTTGGTCCTGAAAATGTTGTCCAAGTCATAACAGACAATGCAAAGAATTGTGGAGCAGCTGGTATGTTGGTTGAGACACGATTTTCACACATATTTTGGACACCATGTGCTGTCCACTCACTTAACCTCATGTTACAAAAGTTGGATAGGAAAATAGAGTGGATCAAACAAGTCTATGCTGAGGCTGAAGAGATCCAAATGTTCATCACAAACCATCACATGTCTCAAGCCATTTTTAGATCATTCTCGCAATTGGAGCTATTGAAGGTAATTGAAACACTAAATTTTTAAATTTTATGTTTAGATTTTGTAATTAGTAATTTGAAATTTCTAATTTACTTTTAAAAATTTATTATTTAAGTATGCTTTTGCTCATTGTTTTAATTTTTTTAGTAGGTTGCTGAGACTCGATTTGCATCCAACACAATCGTCTTGAGACGACTTGTGAAGGTGAAGGTGTCACTTTCTAGCATGGTCATTAGCCAAAGTTGGTCCCTATGGAGGCAATCCAATAGTGATAGGGCAGCAAATGTAAAGCGGTTGATCCTAGATGACAATTGGTGGGACCGCGTGAAATATCTTCTTAGTTTCACCGAGCCCATCATGAGTATGATCCGTTTTACTGACATGGATAGGCCATGTTTGGGAGAGGTGTATGATGGCATCGACTCAATGATTGAGAAGATGAGGTCCATCATAAATGAAAAAGAGCAAGATCTTGAAGAAACTTTCTTCAGAGAGGTGCAAACAGTTTGTGTTGAGCGGTGGAACAAAATGACCACCCCACTACATCTTCTTGCCTTTGCATTGACTCCCAAGTTTTATAGTGATGAGATTCTTGCTATGCCATCAAGGGTTGCACCATACAGAGATCCAAAAGTCAATGAAGGGTATAGGAAGGCATTTACTAAACTCTTCCCTGATCCTGAAATGGAGGATATAGTTACAACTGAGTTTGGTGAATTTGTAGCCTCCAATAATCAAAGTATTTCAGCTCTTCATGACAAGTATAGGAAGGATGCTCATACTTGGTGGTACCTCAATGGTGTAACATCACCACAATTGCAGAGTCTTGCAATCAAAGTTTTATCGCAAGTAAGTTTCTTAATTTTTATTGCACTCTCTAAATTTAAAATTTGAATTGTTTTTCATTTTTAAAATAATAAACTTGTTAGTTTAAAATTTTGAAACAAATTTGAAGTTTGATTTACAATTTTATAACTGTAACTCTCTCACTTTGCCTCAATAGGTTGCTAGTTCCTCTTCATCTGAGTGGAATTGGAGTACATACTCCTTCATCCATTCAGTGAAATGCAACCGATTGGCATCAAGTAAGGCAGAGGAGTTAGTTTTTGTACATTCCAACTTGCGCCTTCTTACTCACACACAAAATGAGTACAAGGAAGGGGGCACAAAGTTGTGGGATGTAAATCCAGAGCGAACTGACTTGGATTTTTCAGCTGCCACAGAATCTTCACTTTTTGTGGACTCAGATAGCCAGCATACTTTTAGTGATAGTGTCAATACTGCATCATGTTCTCATCTACCTGGATAATCTATTGACAATGTCAATGATGATGTTGATGTTGGTCTTCATGATGACCAATATAATGCTGATTAGTGATTAGTTATTATTACTTGTTTTGTTTTAATGTTGAAGTTTTGAACCAATGAACAATGAATATCTATCATGACATTCAAGTTTTGACAAATTATCGTTGATATCAATATGAATATTAATGATTCTTTAATGGGTTCTGCTGTATTTCTGCTGTTTGCATCAGCATTTTAGAATTGAATGCGTAAAGGTTTTGGCTGAATATTGCTGTTATATCAGAAATTTATAAGTACCCAATTGCTGCAATATTAAATTCAATTCATGTTTTGTTCGCTGAAACTGAAAGCTAATGACTTGATTTGGATATTTCTGAGGAACATTACTGTGCAAACCAATAATTCATTAGTGTCTTGGAATCATTGCATTTTTATATTAGTATTATTATTTATATAATCAGTTTGCAGCATATCAGTCCATACAATTGTCATCTTCATTCTGAATGTAATTCTTGTTTTTGAGGCTGCAAATACATATATATTTATTATTTTTTCTTTTTTTTTGCATGGACGTACCCAAACGTGCCCAACTCCCCCAAAAAAATTTGCCGTACCGGCGTACCGTACCCACGTACCCGTACCCAATTCGGCAACTTAGTTTCTTGGACCAACCTCCAATGGGGAATGATTGTTTCTGAAATTGTTTCTGTGTGTGCTGATTTGTCAGCCACTCATGTTCTAGATTGATGTTTGTCTTTGATTGCAAAGTTTTCTTGTAGGTAGTCCTGATCTTACTTAGAGCATTCTACATCCTAGGATCTAATGAATGTTAAAAAATTGAAGACCTTCCTCAAACTTTGTGGGAATTTGGCTCATATGAGTATGATTTTAGTCTTGCCACATTCAAGTTATAATTGATTAGACAGAATATCACATTTATCACTAATGGTATAGGATCTGAAAAGGAAGTTTTGTCAATGTCCTAAAAGCTAGCCTGTTTATATCTCTTATGAAATTGATTCTCTCTTTGAAGTTTGAATAAGATGATGTGAGAGAATCATAGTTACAAGACTCGCCCAAACTCGGCAAGTCGCGAGCCGGGCGACCCTGGGTGAGTCTGGGAGACTCGGTGGTCGGGTACTCGACAGACTCGCTGAGACTGGGCGAGTCCTACTAGGAAGACTCGGCCAAATCAATGAAAATTAGGGAATAAAACTATAAAAAATGGAAAACTGTTAAATGTAAAAGCGTAAAAGTCAAGCGTTTTTTGAAGGGTTTAGAGGATTTTTGAAGGCTATTTAAAAGCAATAAAATTATTAAAAATTACATGCCCCATGACGGTCTCTATGGTCTCAAAGGCTTTAATTTGGTCTTGGTGGTGGGTGCTCTGCCCCTCGATCCCGCCATATATCGCAGCAGGAACGCGCCAGGGGCATTTCTCTCAAACCCCATGAGGGGCATTGCCCGTTGAACCTGTTGGGGGCAACCACCGCCAGGGGCGCTGCCCGTCAACCTTGCTGGGGGCGCTGTGTCGAGACCCCTGCGAGGGGCATTGCGCTTCAACTCCGTTGGGGGCATTGCCCTAGCCCAAACCCGTAAAAGGGGCACTACCTTTGCCACATAGATTTTGGGCAGTGACTTATCACCCATCACATTAGAGGAGGTCGATCCACAATCAGGTTGGATCACTGAGGTTGAGGATCTTGGCTTTAGTGATGATGACCTTACATGGGTTGACCAGGTAGAGAGGCATAGGCAATAACTATTGCAGAGGAGGATAGAGCACGGGAAGACACCTAGGATGTTGGTGTGAGTGTCACTGAGACACAGGCAGATATCATGGTTGCATCATCATATAGGACCTATCTTAGACGCCCATGTAGGACTTGCCGTGATATTGGGTAGAGTGATGCAGGCTCCTCTGAGCCATAGACTTCTAGGTTTTGTTTTGAACTTTTGATGCCATGGATTTCATATTCCTTCAGTTTTGTATACATTTGACAATATTTATATATCTAAATGTGTTATTTCCTTAAGCTAAAATCTTTGTTTATACTTATGTGATTGATGTATACTTGTGTATGTGATCAAAGTAGCTTCTATTTGATGAGTTTATTGTGTCTTTTAAGGGTTATTTATTAAAGGGTGCATGAAACAAGTTTAAAATCCTTAAAAATCTCTGAATTTCATGGGTTTTTCAATTTTCCGAGTCTTTGGTGAGTCTAGGTGGCGAGTCCGAGTCGGGGTCAAAAACCAGCATGCCGAGTCTTGGGTGAGTCTGAGTCTTGTAACACTGGAGAGAATGCAAGCCAAACATAGTAAAAAGTCATAACAATGCCCATTAACTGCCAAAATCTTAGTTTATCTACCCAATGCCTTGGAAGTTACGATTCCCAATAACACCTGTTCCCTTCTGCCCTACATTCAGTAGGATTTGATTAAATCATCCAATATGGTGACAATGTCAATCACTATGAGGATAATATGACTAGATAACCATGTTCATTGTTTATACAAGGACTTGACAATTGTTTTGAATATATTGATTCTTCAAGATCTAGGGCTTGCTTATAACTGTAATATAATGTCTATAGTGCGTCTCAGTCCTGACTGCTTCTTGCCCAACAAATAAATTGTTTATTAAATAGCTTGAACTGGCCAGATTATGGAGGTGGCTAATAAATTGACTCTGTTATTGACTGAATCATAAGTTATGAGTCTCTTTGGGCCAGTCATGAAACAAATAAGTTCAAAACGGCATGTGATACAAAACGAGTCAAGGTGAATGAACTCTGGGAGTTTTGGTGAGCCTCTCCCAGTCTTATCACAAAACTTGACTGCATAAAAAAATAAAAAATAAAACATCATCTTGATTAGTCAGATCTCTTACCAAGTCCAAGTCTCCTTGGTGTATTGGTTTTGCAGATTCTGACAGAGTCCAAGTCTTGTTATTATTATCTGAATTTTGGATGATTTCTCTATACATATTCCTAAAATTTTATTGCATGTATTAGACATGTCTTTCTCTTCCTTGTATCTGACGTGATCTTTGAATGTGCCATCTGCACATCAAGAAAGGGCCAGGACTCGGATCTGCCATTTTTGAATTAGCTTCCCCCTTGGTTGTTGGTTAAATGAGAAATTTTTTTTCTCCTGAAAATATTCAAACCTTCTCTAAAATTATTTCTGTAATGTCCCTTATAGGAACAATACTAATTTTACCCTAAATTATCAATTTCCAAGCAAACAAAGATTTAGAGAGTACCTTTGCTTGATTTAATTCCTGCAAACAAGTTAGAAAATACTTACAATAATATTTCACGATCAAGTTAACATGATTAGCAAACTCATAATAGCATTATTAATTCAATTCAATCTAACTATATAGGAGACTCAACCATAAGAGATTTAAGGAACATAACACCATCCCCCTTGGCCTCATGTGGCTCATGCCATTCATATGAGGTGGTCTACCTAGTGAGGTATCCATTATCCTGTTATCCCCTCATCTTGTCATTTCCTTTCCCTTTCTCTATGATTGGTTCCTTTGAATATACATGTCTATGATAGGAGAATGAGATTACAAAAGGGTGCCTAGGTAGCCATCTCTTCTAAGCCCAAGGGTAGTACCCTTTGTACCCCCTTGGCCCCAATGGAATTATTCAATCCCCCCTAGAGGGGTGGCGTACCTAGAAGAGTGCCCCATCACCGTACCCCCTCTTGCACCACATTTCCTCCATCATAGGGACCATAACATTCATACAAGAATCCACATTAATAAACTCATCAAACTCATAGTTGCAAACAATTCTATCAGCCATACAAATGAATCATGAAGATGATATCACAATATGCATGATCATATCTAAACACACATAGATCCTACATATATTAACTCACAAATCTACAATCACAAAATAGCTTATGCAACAAAGATTCTATGGTCTGCTTGCTGATCTGTTTCTCTTCTCTTGATTTCCTTATCGCTGATCTCTTTATGTCTTCATGCTGTAGCTTTAAGATTTGGAGCAGATATATATTTTCTTCTCCTTTCTCCACACTCTTACAAAGGTGATCTTATATTCTCATAGGTAGATCTGTAGGTGTAGAATTGATATATATCTTTTATTTCTTACCCATACATTCACCAAGGGTGCCTTTAATACTTATACAGCTCTGAATTTATATTCAGATATTCTTTCCTTCTTTCCTATCTCCGTATCTTTATTAAAATCAGATCTTATTTCTCTATGCCTGATCCGTATGTGTTTTTCTCCTTTTTATCCATCCATAATTATAACTCTATATCTTTGGTGAGAAGAGCCATCCCTTGAAAGGTGATGACTCTTCATAGAGTCATGGCTTTTTACATGGACCGCTGCCCTCTCACAATTATACTGCTTAGTAATTGTTGAAGGGCTGTTATTTCTTAATGGCAGCCTTATGATATATTTGCTTATGATAAACCTTGTCTTATATATCAATCTTGCCTTATATATGTGGCGCTTCCTTTGGGAGGATGGTCAGCTATATTGGAAACAAGTTTAAATAAAGATTAAACTTCATTCTGATTTAATATGCTGCCCCTTTATATACGATTTATCTTTGAACTGTTCCTTATTATAATATATATTACTTTCACATATTATATTTGCTGACATTCGCTGCAAACTGTGAATCGCTGCTTATTCAGGGAATGCTGTCTTATTTGATATTATCATGCCTTGTAATAATCGCTGACTTGTCTTGTCTTTGCCGCCTCATTAAATAATGCTTAATTCCTATTTATAAATCTTACCAATCGTTGCCCTTTAAATTAGTTTATAAAGTTTATAATAATCATTGTATGCTGTCAAAAGTGAATCGCAGCTTTATTAATAATTGCTGCCTTCTACCTTTTATTTTAGTGATCGTTGTCTTAGGCTATCTCTTATATGAGCTTAGATACATATATTTATTTCATTTAAATATTTATATGTATAGTATTAATATTTATATTTTATATTTACCTAATTTATAAATATATTTATAATGGTTATAATTGTAATGATATTTATATTTATATATTATATTTATATTTGTATTATTATTATTTTATATTTATTTTAAAATAAATGTATTATATTCAAGGTTGCACGGAGACGCGTACCTTGACCCTTGGTGCGTGCCTCCGAGACGGGGATGCGACTCCCGTCTCCGAGACGCTGGAGAGACGTCCCCACATCTCAGGAGATGTTGGTCACGCACCCTGCCAAGTCTCCCGGTACCCCTTGTCATTTTCAGGGGACGTTAATGCATAAAAGGTAAAAAACACTTTTTTTTGCACTTTTCATTTCGCGATTTAAGTGTGCCCATCGACGACGCCTCATCCCATGATGCCGACCTACGATTTCATCGCCTGATCATGCTTTTCGTTCTTCTTTGATCGTTGAGCGCCTCCATTGGTCTCCACTGAAGACGACAAGCAACAAACCGCCCATCAACATTTGTGAAGGTAGCCAACATTCGAAGTTAAGAGTCGTAGTTCCATTTCTGCTTGCATTCATTTATGTGGCTGTGGATTGTGTTTTATGCTGAGGTTTTGTTTTCAATGCAGGTCGCCATTGGGTTTTCATTTGCAAGCTAGCCGTTTCAAACCAGGGATATCTCTGTCGCATTCTTCAAGGGTCACTAGATTGCTAGCAAGGTCGTTATTTGTTTGAAGCCGTTGTTGCAATCTTTGGTCGCATCACATCTTTCAAACCGTATATCTGCATTTTTGTCGAGGGTCACCAGATTGCTCCCTGCTCTCAACGATAGCTCCCTACTCCCAACTCCCACGACGCCATTACAGATTACAGGTGAGGTTTAAAAAAATTATTTGATGCATACAAAATCGAAATCCAAAGCCAGATTTGTTTGAAACTTTGATGCATATTGCATATTTTTTTTATTGTATTATGGTATATTTGCATATTTTTTGACCGTAATATTTTTTTGACTATATTTAAGGTCCTGACTCCTAGGGTTTCTGTTTTTTTAAAAAAAAATTTCACTGTTTTTTTGACTAATTTTAATGTTTGCCTTTGTCTTTCTAATTTTGTTGCAGATTGAGACATGTCAGGTGGGGGAAAACAAGCCCTCTACCCCTTGTGGAAGTATTGTGATCGCATTCCAAGGCCGAAGGGGTCGGGTGGAACAGCCACCATTACATGTAAGCTTTGTGATATTAAGCCATATCAAGGTACTTACACGAGGGTGAGGGCTCATTTCCTTCACATACCTGGAAAAGGTGTTGATCCTTGTAAAAATGATGTAGAACGCCATGAAGTTGTTAAGGAGCAAGAAAGGGCTGATGGGAAAGTGTCTCATTTCAGCTCTCATGCTTCAACAACAGGGGCATTTGCTGCAAGTCAATATTAGACTACAGAGTCAGAGATGGATGTGTCTTCTAGAGAAGTGACAACAAAAGATTTAGCAGGGGGATATTCTTACAAGAGATCACACATTGGCAGCTCAAACGCCATTGGAAGATTATTTGATGTGCAAGGTCGAGAAGCAGTTGCTGAAGCGATTGCACGCTTCTTTTATGCAAATGGAATACCATTTAATGTTGCTCGCTCACCTTTCTACACTAAGATGGTCCAAGCCATCAACAATGGACCATCTGGATATAAACCACCTGGGTATCAAAAGCTTCGCACTACTCTAATTGATAAAGAAAAAATTCGATTAGAGCAACAAACCGCACCAATGAAAAGAGTGTGGTCTATAGAAGGATGCAATATTGTGATGGATGGGTGGAAAGATGCTAGAAATCATCCACGACTTAATATCATGGTAACATGCAACAAAGGGCCTTATTTTTTGAAGGCAATAGATTGTTTAGGGCAAGAAAAAAATGCAGAGTTCCTTCATAATCAGCTATGTGAGGGTATTGAGGAGGTGGGGGCATCACATGTAGTCCAAGTTGTTATAGATGCTGCCCCTGTTTGTAAGGCAGTAGGCATGTTGGTGCAGAAAAAGTATAGGCATATATTTTGGACACCATGTTGTGTGCATTCATTGAATAATGCACTCAAAGATATTGGCAAGTTCCAGTGGATCTTAGATATCATTGAAAAGGGCAGAAAAATATAGATGTTCATATGTAACCATAACCACACACAAGCCATTTATCGAAAATTTGCCAAGGTGGAGCTTCTCAAACCTACTGATACACGGTTTGCTTGTTATTTTATTCTTTTTGAGCGTCTCCAAGAAGTTAGAGGAGCTTTGAGTTCCACAGTAGTTAGTGATGCATGGATAGCTTGGAGACAATCTACATCAGATACTGCAGTTGAGGTGAAAGGTATGGTCCTTGATGCCAATTTTTGGGCTGATGTTAGATTTGTTGTGGACTTTATTAAGTCCATATGTGAGGTGATCAAATTTGCAGATTCAGACAAGCCATGTTTGGGAGAAATTTATGAAGAAATAGATTCCATGTGTGAAAGAATTAAGAAAATAACAGCTGCAAGAGATCCTTCTCTATATCCCTTGCTAGAAGAAAAGATACATGGAAGATGGAACAAACTTAACACACCCCTTCATTGTGCTGCCTATGCCTTAAATCCTAAATGGTATGATCTACAAGCGACCAATAAGAGGGCTCCATATGAGGATAGAGAGGTAATGAAGGGATTTTGGGCTGCAATAAAAAAGATTTGTGGTCGAGGTGAGGATGCTTCAATTATGAGGACTCTTGAATAAGTTTTCACGTGGGCATGGTGAGTTTTCTTCCGTGGAAGCCATATATGATATGCATGCAAAGAAAGACCCTATAGAGTGGTGGTGGAACCATGGAGGTGAAACCCCTGAATTGCAATCATTTGCAATAAGATTGCTCTCACAAGTAGCCAGCTCTTCATCTTGTGAGAGGAATTGGAGTACTTATGGTTTTATTCTTTCACTGAAGAGGAACCGGTTAGGGTCAAAGAAAGCAGAGAACCTAGTGTACATTCATAGCTCACTTCACCTTCTCTCTCGTGTAGAACCTGGGTACAAGGAGGGACCTTTAGCAAAATGGGACCAAAGTTCACCTGATGGAGAAGCTGCAGCCTTCCTTGATGAAGTGGTTGAACCAGATGGCCTCAATGATTTACCCCCAATTCTACTACCATCAGAGGAACCTGAGCTTGAGAGTGAGGAGTATTTGGAGAGCATCATAGCTGAGGACCTAGAGATGGATGACATTGATTTCTGATTTCTGATTTTTGTTTTTAACTTTTTTATATGCATATCAGCCTACCAGGCTATGAACATTTTTGAATTTCAATATGTAATAGCGATATGTAGTATGAAACTCTTTGACATTTGTGTGTTTAAACTTCAAAGTTAATGTTAAACTTTACTAGTTCTCTTGTTTTGAAAGTTCATGTCATGATATTTTCAATTTTAATGTTAGCATATTAATATATTTTTAAAATTATTAAATTATATTAAAAAAAAATGGCATCTCCAAGTATCCCTGTCCCCTGTTTTTCAAAAATAGACGTACCAGTACCGGTACTAGTCTCTCATACCAGTCTCGGTGCAACCTTGATTATATTTTAACTATATTAAAATATCTATATACTAATATTATTTAATATCATTTATTAAATACTATATATTAATGTCATTATCTATATCATTCAAATTGACTAAACACCATATTTGACGAAAACATCACCGTCTTTTTATTGCTATGGTTTAAATCTTTAATTTAAACAATGCCTTAACATCGGGACATCACAATTTAATCTTCACTTTATTTTAAGACGTCAAATATCTAATTTTAAATATAATACTCAATCCATAGTTATTAGTTTGTGGGATGAAAATTGAGTTTCTATATTTATGATTAAATAAATGTTGACGAATTTTCATTTTCCAGTTTTGTAGTGTTGAAAACATGATATCATTAATGCGTGCTTTCCACATGGTACTTGCATATGTGGAATTCCAAAAATTGAGGAGCATTGTCCTAATCTTATGGATGATAGAGTGCTCACAAAAGCACAAAAAATTTCCACTTCATTTTTATGCAGAGTTGCAGGATACGCCTAATCCCCTCCACAGGGCACGCGTACCTGCGTATCCGACATAGATTCGGGTACGGTATGGTGCAGATACGGCTTGGATACCGTACCCGCTCATGCCCTAAAATTTCTATTCTTCCAGCCGTGTCGATTTCTCCCCGATTCGCATTTTTGGAAAAATCGTTCCGTATTTTTGGTAAAAAATTCAAAATGCCAACACCCCGTGGGCTAAACCAGGCAAAAATGGTTTAAAACGAGGGTTTCATTGTCGGCTAGACCACCAAAAATTGGGTTTCATTTCGTATATATTTCTGGAATCTTTCCAACAGAAATCGTGAGGTTTAATCTTCTGGAAATCTTATAAATTGCGGCATCCTTTTCTGAATTGGCACATAATCTTCTAAATCGCGGCATCTATTGAATCGTGGGTTTCGAGTATAAACATTTTATTTTCAATTTCCTATGGACTACATCACACGAGTATGTTTATAATTTTCAATTTGTTATGGACTACATCACACGGGTATGTTTATAATTTATATGGAAATTTTTATATTTTTACTTTCTTAAGTTTAAAATATAACTTTATATATTAAATGTAAAATGTTTATATTTTACAAGTTTATATTTTTATTTTATTAAATTTAAAATGGTTATATTTTATAAGTTCTTACTGTATTATATTAATATTTAAATATAAATATAATTATAACATGTATTTAATTTTTAAGTATGTAATATAATTATAATTATATATATTAGTATTTATTAATATAAATTTAATAAGTTCAATATTTATTAATAATTATAATATGTTATTATAAAATAATAAAACTTAATTCATATATATGGTTATATTTTATAAGTTATTATTTTATTATATTAATATTTAAATATAAATATAATTATAATATGTATTTAAATTTTAATTATATATATTAGTATTTATTTTTTTAAATTTAATAAGTTCAATATTTATTAATAATTATAATATGTTATTATAAAATAATAAATTATATTTTAATATAATATATTATATATATATATATGCCGTATCTTGCCATATCTATATTGGGGGGTTTTGAAAAAAAGCCGTATCCGTATCAGATACTGTATCTGTGTCCATGCAACATTGTTTTTATGCCCTTCGGATTTTCATTTCTTTGAAACCCAGGTTTCCATTATTTTCTCTCCAGTTACAGTTTTCTAATTCCTAATCGTGGTTCTTGAACTTGGCAAGAACTTGCCAAACTTGTGGTTTTTTTTCGTAGACCAGTAACTTTCTTGCAACTTGCAATCCAAGTCTGCTGAAAAATAGCATGCACCATGAAGGTTTTGGTGGCCTCGAAATCCTTAATTTGTGCTTGGTAGCTAGGACTTCTGCCCTCAATACCCTGTATTGTCACAACTCACAAGTAACGTGCTCTGTGCACTAGCCCTCCACTCCACTGTGGTTTACCCCCCACTTTCGTTTTGAAAACCAAAAGGAAAAAAAATGTTTTGGGCTGCTTCAGATGAAAGAGCAATGTTTTTTTCCCTTTCTTTGGCTTGAAATAACAAAAGAACTCTTATTCCCCGTTTCTATGAATATTTTAGCATTTTTTAGTTTCTCATATTTTTCCCAATTAAATCCCAAGTAATTTTTCCATTTATACTTTTGGTTTGCCATGTCAGTCTTATAATTCCTTGTAATGCTACTATGGTCAGCATTGACTTATGTGTTCTCTAAATTCATTCTTCATGCTTCTCATGCATTATTTAAATTTGTTTTACAACTTTATGTATTTTTAAAATGCTGAGTTTTTGCTGAGTTTGAGTTTGCAAATTAAGCCTAATATACAAACTACCAACTTCCCAATTGTCCTCCTTTTCACAGCTGTTTTCTTCTCCAATGTACAAGTGACCGACCTCCCATTCATGCAGCACATCTCAATCTAAGCACATTCAAATATTCATCCTTTTACAAATTCTTATTTGTCTTGATCTCAGTGCATCTGAATGTTTTACTTTTATTTGTAATTGCTAAGGGTGGATGAAATCATGAGAAAGGATGCGCTGGAAGATCCTGCAACAAGCCATAATGCAGAGAACGCCAGGCTATTACTTGGGCAGGTTAATTTACTGATTTGCTTAACTTTGCTTTTATTTGCATGCATTTCCAACATTTTAGAACTTTGAATCACTTATTTCAATATCATCTGACCAATGATGATGCAAGAGATTTTTCCATTCAAAAATTGCCATTTACATTGAACGAAGAAAATAGCAGCCAGAAAATAGACTTCTCAAGGAATTCACTCGGGGAATATTTCTTTAAGAATCATATATGTAGGCAGCTATCTAAGGGTTTGACTTGTACAGGTTGACAGGAAATTAGTTAAGCAAACTGTTATGACTTCAGTTTATGGAGTGACATATATTGGAGCTCGTGATCAAATAAAAAGGAGGCTAAAAGAAAGGGGCTGCATCGCGGATGATGATGCACTGTATTATGCATCATGCTATGCTGCCAAAGTAAGGGAAAAGATGTATATAACTTTTTTAATGGGAGAAGATATGGGCTTAAGTATAGTGAACTTCTCTCATGTTGTTTGATGTTTGTTAAGTGGCTTGATTTTTCTCCAAGAAGTTCTAGATAAATTGAAGAATTCAAGCTATGTGGGACACACATCAACATAATTTTCTCTAATAGATTTGTCAAAGTTCATTCCGAGATATAACTGACCAGGCAAGTTCTATTGTTACAGACAACTCTAACTGCATTGGGAGAAATGTTTAACTCTGCACGGGATATTATGACTTGGTTGGGTGACTGTGCTAAGGTATTTGCTTCCCTTTACCTAATTATCTATACCCAAGTTGCATGTATTTTGTATTGAAATTTGATACTGACACTTGTCATAGAACCTGTCTATGTGCCTGGTAGTTTGTTGAGTCTCCGTGGTTCTGTTTTCATGTATATTACATTAGTCAATAGTTTGTCCATAGAAAATTGATAGTTGTCTAACAATTGCCATATTACTATCTTATGGGTGTGAAACATGTGAGATAATAAAAGAAATATGTGGACTTTCTTGAACTATAGGAAGTGTACAAAGGCTGTAATATCCAGTACTAACAATCAGGTTGAGAAGCAATGTATAATTGACACCCTAATGGTCATGGAATGCAACATTGTTACTATCCTCTATTGGTTTGTTCTTTGTTCAAAGTAAGCTCATGCTATGATTTCTATAAAAATAATGGCAGCTATTAGAATTTACAACAGATATTTATGTCTAGAGATGATCTACTTAACGCCAACCAAGGTTATTGAGACAAGATCTACAATTACTCCATTCCATTAGCTCATCATATCAATCTTCACATAATCATTCACAGAAACATGCAATGATAACACAAATTGGAAGATACACAAGATTTGGATGGTACAAACTTACAAAGGAAAGTACCAATTATTACTTTAGTACTTAGATCTTGAATCCAGATGCGGCACAACTCATCAATTTATACATTATGAATGCCTCCTTTTATTTAATCTCGTGCCCATTCCCATTCTTTATACAAGATGTATCAGGTTCAATGTAAGTGGACCATAAGGTAGGACCCATAAATTAAGGAAACCAGGTTAATTGAGAATGCACCTAAAGCAAGCCTAATAATACAATACCTTCATCTTGATTTGGAGGGAAGAAAGAATATGCCTATCACACAGAATATCTTCTCGAACGAATCAGTCCTTGAAGCAACCAGGAATGATTACTACACTCCAAGATGTCAAAACCAACATGCACAAACTCTCCACAACTGAAAGCCTGGGACAACGACCTTCAAACCAGAAGATTCCAACTCAGAGACTGACCTAGATCCATTAGGATCAAGAATCTTTCATGTGTTCAAAAAAATCTACCGAAACCAAATCCAAAAACTAGATGGTAAAGGGGATCTTTACTGTGAGCTGAAGAAATACATATTCAAAAGGGGCTCCTAACTGTTATCTGAAGATCTTATATCTGAAAATATCATCATTAGGAATCATGGAGCGGCCCTTCAAAGCCAAGCTTATTGATTGGGGAACCTGAAAAAGATTTTTAGAACCTCATCAAGATCATCTCAAAGGAATATATATTCTCAGGGGCACAGACTCAACAATTTGAAAAAACATGATATACAGAGATTTTGTAAGTATATATATATATTTATCGTGTTTTTTCAAATTGTTGAGTCTGTGCCATATCCGAGTTTGGCAATATTGATTTAAAGTTACCTACAGGAGTGACCTCCAAGTCTCTTGGCAACTTATCACAAGAATGAAGAATCTGTAGGTAACCTTAAATCAATGTTGCCAAACTCGGATATGGAATAAGCACTTCACAAGAACGACCTCCAAGTCTGTTGGCAACTTATCATGAAAACTTGTAGGTAACTTTAAATCAATGTTGCCAAACTCGGATCTGGCATAGACTTGACAATTTGAAAAAACACGATATATAGAGAAATAGACACTTCACAGGAATGACCTTCAAGTCTTTTGGCAACTTATCATGAAATTCTGTAGGTAGCTTTAAATCAGTGATGCTTATACACTTAGATATAGTATAAGTAGACTCAACATTTTGAAGAAACACGATATACAGAGATTTTTTAAGGAAGCACATGTTTTTTTATGCACTCTTCTCTAACTCACATTTAAGATAAAAAATAATCAATTAAGTAAGTTGGAGGAAACACGATTTTTTAGATATATTTCATGTG
Source organism: Cunninghamia lanceolata (assembly GCA_027924645.1). Classification (NCBI taxonomy): domain Eukaryota; kingdom Viridiplantae; phylum Streptophyta; class Pinopsida; order Cupressales; family Cupressaceae; genus Cunninghamia; species Cunninghamia lanceolata. Next base: position 1,727,435 of record BSBN01000010.1, read on the forward strand.
TTTTAGGCACATAAAACCCATGGATTATGATAACCCTGGAATAAAAACAAAAAGCACAACGTAGAGTCATGAACTATGGTGTAGAGTGGCTTTTGTTCTCTCCTTTGCCACTGCTTCTTCCTTTGCCCCAAGCTCAACCTGATTAACCCACACACGGTCATCCTTAGTAAACACAAGATCCTCAGCTTTGGCGATTGAATTTGATCGCGGATCAGCTTCCCTTTAATGCAATGGGGGTTAAATTCAAGTGTGAGATTTACTTGTGATGAAGGTGAAGGTTGTAATGAACCTAAACAAGGTCATTCAACCATTGCACCGTCAATCAATTGTGGTTATTGGAGAGAATGTGCTCAAACACCAATTGTGCTTGCATTTTGAAGCACTGCATGTTTGGTTCAAGACATGTACGATAATCCTCTAAAAGTTTGGCACCTTATCACTAAAACTCTTTTATCATGCAATTAAAATGAGAAAAAAGGTGCAGAACTCAATTTTATTGTTTAACATTAACACAAGAAATGTCAATGGCCTTAAGCAAATTTTAATGGGTTGTAATATTGTCCAAGTTGCCTAACATATGTCTTATGCAAAGAGCTCCCTTTGTGCAAGTTCAAAGATCTCAATCTTGGGATGATTGTTGCTCTACTCTAAGAATCTACTTGCATGTGCTCTATGATTGTATAGAGCACATTCAAAACCTCTTCATATCCCTTTAAATTTGAGTGGAATTATAATTTTTGATTTAGGAAATAATCTACTTCATATAATGGCTTATGAAGCTGATGGTTGCATTGCCACTCAATGATTTTGCATACGGGAGGATATTTTCCATCAACATCACCATAGATGGCTCTAATGGCCTCCTTGACCCTACCTATGCCTTCATACACAGTCCATTGTGGGCTTCTACTCATCGACAACATGAAGGAGGCTAACTAAAGGCTTTGTGACCTATTGAAAAATAACATAAATAAGTATTAATATTCAAGAAGAGAACACAACAAAATAAAAAAACATAAAACTAGAAAAGTGGGCAAAATAGGAATGAAATAAGAACATGCATCTACAATCCTCTTTGCGAGAACGCAAAAGTGTTGCTCATCAAAGACCCAATCCACAATACCAACTTTGGCATTGCTCCTGTATGAAATTTGGTACCACTCTTCACCAACAAACATATGTTGCAGCAATTGATTGAAGCAAAAATTGCAATGCAATAAAATTGGTTGCAAAGTGGGTCACACCAAAATGAGCCAACTCCTTCTATTTATGTTTCCTCATTAAGTTGAGCACCCAAACATGGCTGTACAATGTATATATATATTTGCAAATATTGTGACCATGATCCACAATAGGTTTGACATAAGAAAGCTTGCCAAGATCCTCCAATATAAGGTCAATTCAATGAACATGGTGTGAAGTCCAAGAAAATAAAATTAAAATGCAATCCAAAACACAATTAAATCTACTTCTTATTTGCATCAATCAACTCTATTCGTTCCTACAATGAAGAGACCGTATACATCCATCTATTGTGGGCATGGTAAATGCAAAATTTAAAATTCTTAAAAGTATGAAACCACAAGGAAATTACCTCTTTCCAAGCAAGCTATCAAATGGGAAAATCTCTTCTTGAGAGGCACAAATGCAACAAGAATTCCTTTTTACACCGAAGCAATCCCAAGCCCAATCCAATGTACTCCCAAACACAAGCAAAATCCAAGTGTAGCCACCTCCGTGAATTTTCATTCAAAGGGGAAGAAGAGGGAGAGAGGGAGAAAATACAAAAAACATCATGAAATTAAAACTCTATTTTGCTTATATCCTCGCAAAACCCTTTTTTCATTTCTTTTATCTCTTTATTTCTTTATTTCCCATTTTCCCAATTTGCATAAATAATTATTTCCAAAAAGGAACTTTTAGAAAAATAATTATTTTTCCAAACAAAATTAAATAAACCTTAGGAAAATACTAACATTACTAATATATTAAATAATAACAATTTAATTAACTCTTTTTCAAATTAACCTTTCCAAAAATGACTTAAGCGAATAGGCAATTTAAACAATCAATTAATGCACTAAATTCCACAAGGCAATATCAGCATAATGCAATCACATTAATAATTTCTGAAAACCAATGGAATTAAATCGGATTTCTATTAAAATGCAATTCTACCTTTTAAATGCCAATAATTTCATTTCAAAGAAGAGATTAACTTTGCTTTAATTTTCTTCTACTAGAATAAAACAATCCAATAAACTTTTCCACTAAGTTAAAATTAATCTTTTTCAACTCAACCATTAAAATATTTTGAAAAACACACTTTTTGAGATAAATTAAAATATAATGCGAAAAGCTAAAAGAAACACATGCAAAGGACTCATTCACACTTTACGGGTTTAATCACAACACAAGGATCCAGAATCATAACAGATTCGGATTAGAGGCAAATTGCGTAGACACAGGAAACATCCTTCAATTTACAATTGAATAGGATGGGTCAAGAAACCAACCAACCACAAGAAACATAGGTCAACAACTCAACCACTGGGACTAGGTAAGGTGAGATGGCTAAGTGTCCCATATCAACATTCTCCACATCCTACTTATTGATCAAACATTTGTAAAAATGTATCCTGTATACTCAAGACAAAGCATCAAATCCAACAATGGAGATTATAGCCGAAGCAACATATAATGACCAATGAGGATGTGTAATTTAGCAAGGCACATATCCATCTTGCAATTACATCATATAATAATCAACTCAATATATCCTTTAATTTAACCATTAGAAATAATAGGACACGATAAGAGCTACACATGGGTGGGCACTCCATTCATTGTAATTGTACACCAATTTTCCAACATCTAAATACATTGACATAGCAAAGGAAAACACATCTAGACACATTAGTTATTGTCGCTTGAGCTGATTTCTTGTACCTCTAATGGCTCCGTTTCTTTCTTCTTGACCTTGCCTTGAGCTGCAACATTTCACAAAAGAAAAGAGATAGCATTTACCACATTCCTGGTTTGCTCCTATAGGCACCCATATATGGCCTTTCCATGATTTCCTAGCACCATCTTGAATTCAGCCAAAGGTCCTGCGGCTAAACCATACTTGGCAGCTAGAAGAATGACATTTGGATTAGCTGAGGTGGCTAGGAAATCCCAAGAGAATAGACCCTTGACACCAATGCCACCAACTTTGACGTCATATCCTGTAATAGCTTCCGTCAATTTTGGCTCCATAATGTAATTGTCTTTGATATAAGATTTTACAATGGCGCACACTATTCCTTTATCCCTCAATTTGTCCATAATGTTCAACAGAAAAATTGATGCCACGGTGTTGTTGACACACCACCAAGGGAAATCCGAATGGCGCTCTCCACAAGCGGGGAAATTTTATATATTTAATATATTAATAATTAAAAATCTAAATTAAAATTCTTAAAATATTAAATTTTAATGTATTAAAAAAAGGTAAATAGTAAATACAAAATGAAACAATCTTCATCACATTTTACATTTTAATATACAAAATTTTATAGAAAACAAAAAATAAAATAAAAACAAAACCTAAAAACAAAAATAAAGAAAAAGACAAAATCTAAAAACAAATGTAATGTAATTGTAGATCCCTACCTCCACTTCCTATAGTCAAAACTTCCACATAGCATGATAGACTACATCATGCGACTTTGCAACAACACTCAACATAGGTACTCAACAATCAATAACTCAACACGAAATGCCAATGCATTGGTGATTCGATCCTGAAGATTCTGAAACAAAACCTCTTGTCCAATAATGCATGCCTCTGACATAGGCTGTCATGTCCCATGAAATGTTCCATATTTTTGAAATGCTGGCCGACTTTGATATAGAATCATCTATTCTTTGAAGAAGCAATCACGATCAGACCTAGAGGCAGGCCGACTCTCCTTGGGTAATGAAAATTGAACTTAAAATTTAAATTAAAGATTTAAATTATGATGGCCAACTCCTTTCCATAATCAACGCTGTATATTTTTTTTTAAAAATATTTCATGCTTTAAATACAAGAAAAAAATCCGATTAAGGTGGAATGAGGTGCGATTCCATATAAGACAAAGTGTTTTATTTAAATTACATAAAGTGGTGCAATTTTGTAAAGAGGTATTTGTAATAAGAAAGAGGAGCGATTGAGTTTTAATGAAGTGGTGCGATTTAAGGGGCAGCGATCAGCTTTTATGAAGAAAGGTTGTGTCCACTCATTGAAAGGATATGTCTTAATATAGATCGTCTCCCTACAAAGAGATATAAAAGATAATTGTGATATGTTGTGGGGAGGTATGTTGAAAAAGATATATCAATTAAGACACTTGCCGATATGCGCATGAAGAGTTAGAGAGAAAATCATAAAGAGAGTTAGAGGCAGATTTGTATGAGAGAATTGAAGGCAGAAATATAGAAGAAGATTATGTAGATATAAGGAAGAGTTTATGGCAGAATAATAGAGAGGAATAAGTGCAGATTGAGGAGCAGATTGTGAAGGGAGCTTAGAGCATGTTGTAAGGCAGAGAATTTTTCACTGCAGCCATCGTATCATATGCTATAACTCTATCATCCTCTCAATTCTATTTAATCTATTATTCCATCTTTTCTATTATTCAATTATTAAATCATTCTCTTATTCTATTCCTCTATCATTATATCATTCTATCATTCTATTATTCATCCTTCATTCTATTTTTCTATCATTATATCATCCTATTCTATCATTCTATTATTCCATCATTCTATTATATCATTCTTTCATTCTACTCATTCTACTCTTCTATCACTCAATAATTCTATCATTCTATCTTTCGATTATTCTATTCTTCTATTATTCTATCATTCGATTATTCTATCGTTCTATTGTTCTATTATTGAATCAATCAAATCAACTTAACTGCACTCAACAAACAAGGGCAGAAGTCAGCATTGGCTAATAGATTTGCATCTTAGAATATAGCAGTCTTATGTTATGCTCTATCATGATTGTTGTGTATAATGATATATTTATTGTTATGAATCCGGATGTATTTAATTCTCATCAAGCAACCAAGGGTGGTAAGATGAGCAGGAACGACTATAGGATTCCTCACTAGGTACACCCTCTCATATGGATGGCAAGGGCCACATGAGGCGAAGAGGGATGGTATATCTGCTCTTGGGCCTAGGGTAGAGGATTGCTTTAGGCACCCTATCATACCCCTTGTAATGCCCCCTTTTAGGATATTCGTGATTTCTTTACTTGCATACAATAAGATCACTAGAAAGGGACATTAGAAACATTAGAGATCAATAAATTTCAATGATAAGATCAAATAAGATCAATGTTAATATAAATATATCATTCCTTGTTAAAGGATTATTCATTTCATGATTGTCATTCACTATTGATGACTATTCTATAATATATACCATAAGTACATTAGGGCGGATATTAAACATAATTCAAGATCCATATCTTCCCCTCCTATTCTTCATCAAGGAATTAGGTTTTACATTACCAGGGTGCGCTGAAATCATCTCTGACCCAGTCTTGGGGAAACTACGTCCCAACCTTGGAGTCTATACACATGATGGAATTACTCCGCCTCTCCCCACAATACCCACCATTCCTTTAAGGATGAAGTAATAGAGGTTATTGGAAATATGATCTTTTATTCTAATATCCCCTTGTACTATAGATGGAATTAACCATAATTCTATTATACCATTTATCATCATAATGCATGAATAGAGACATTCATGTCTCAAATTGGAATACCATTATATGGTATACTTGTTCTTATACAATTGTTCATTATTGTTATGGGTAGATCTTAGGTCTGCACTTATGAATGATTAACTATACATACTAATATCAGTTACTAAAAGTCGAAACACATGGTTCATTTATGAATACTAATAGATATGACATCTCACTAATAACATGATATGCATATCTTACCTATTATGAATGCTAATAACATGATATGCATATCTGACTAACTATGAACAATAATAATTATCATATGCATATTATTTATATTTTTTCTTAGTTCATTTTCTATGAATTCAGGCATGATTCTTCTTATATTCTTTACTGTTTTGCTCAGAATATCTATATCAGAATCTATCTTTCAAACTCCGAATTATAATTTCCTTCCTTTAGGCCTGCTCATAGATCAGATACATTCTTCATTGGATTGCTTATATATATATTGCAGATTGAGGTCTGCTCATAATCAGAAGAATAGATTTTCCTTATTTCTGCCTTACACCTCTTGATTGAATAGTATATTTTCTCCTCAATTCCCCTATATCCTCTCCCTCACTCACACCAATCTAAACTTATACCTTAAAACCTCCTATGAAGAGAGGTATCTCTTTGAAGAGAGATGACCCTTTAAAGGGACATGATTCTTTGGTTGTTGTTAGCTTTTGATTAATATTAAACTGTTATATTAATCGGTGCCCTTTATGTTATTCCCTTTAGATACCATTTGTATCTTTGGTCAGCGATCATTAGTTTCTGATCGCTGATTGCTATGTTTATTAATTGCAGCACCTTCCTCTGATATTCATTAATATCTTTCCTTAGATATATTTGCTGCCATATGAATGCTTTTATTTCTTCTTAATAGCTGCCTTTTTAAAAGCAATAACATAGTAATCGCTGCCTTCTATTGTAATCGTTTCATTTAGTTTGCATAATATATATCTTATATTAATATTTATAATTATTATGATAATATTTCAATTGATATTTATATTTAATTTTTTAATATTTGTGCATATAAAATATATTATATATATTATAATGGTTATAATAATATTTAAATTATTAATATTAATATTAATATTTATATTCCTTATTTATAAATATAATAATATAAATATATTATATTTTAATTATATTAAGATATTCATATAATAATATTATTTATTAAATAATATATATATTAATAATATGTCTATACGTAATTATTTCTATCATTTGAATTGATATTTTATGAAAGCAACTTCATCGTCCTTTATCATGATGTTTAAATCTTTAATTTAAACAATGCCCTAATACCGGGACATCACACCCCCTTAGGTTTGGCTATTGGGTTAAGGAGTACCAATCATAGGGAGGAGAGTAAGGGTGGCAAGGAAAGGGGGAATGGCTATATGATTCCTCTCTAGGTACACCCCCTCATATGGATGGCAAGGGCCACATGAGGCCAAGAGGGATGGTATATCCACTCTTGGGCCTAGGGTAGAGGATCACTTTAAACACCCTATCATGCCTCCTTATCCTAGACCTTTTAAGGTTGGACTCCATTAATGAATTAAGTATATCATATGATTAAGATAATGTTCCTAACCCTAGTAGGAAAGGTCTATTTTATGGATTATGCTTTCAATGATTATCTAACATGATTGCAAGATCTCAACCAGGATCTATCTTGTTCAACAATTTAAATTAGTAAATAATAGCGCTAACTCTATTTCATTTCTTGCTTTGCTTGGAATTGTGATTTTAGGGTAAAAACTAGGGCATTTACAAAAGGGGACATTACAAGTGGTATCAGAGCATGATCTTGCCTGCCTGGGGATCAAAGGTCCTCTTAACATTTGGATGGAATGGAACAAAAGGCAAGCAACTTCAGTTATAGACCACAGTCTGATTGACTGATAGTAACATTTTCTTTTAAACTGGGATTTTTTTTTATTGGGATATCCATGGGATCTTGACTTATCTTATCTTCCCCCTGCTAACTTCTCTCAAGAAAAGGGAATGGTGTTGAATTGAAAGAATATTAAAGAAGCCTGCTTACAATTTAGTTTTAAATAAGGACAAGGAAACTGGTGAGGAGAAATCATGACCACTTAAAAGAAACATTAGATAATAGTGATGAATGATCTGGAACTGACAGATTTTTGAACTGAACAACTGAACAAAAACAGGAATTAATAATAAAGCAATGACAATTGTAGAACAAGAAACAGAATTGAAAGAGTTGAAACAAACCAACATAAAAACAAATAATAGTATTAAAACTGATAACTATACAAAAGATGCAAAACCAAGAGAGTTTGCACACCAATTTATGTGGAACAAACAAAAATTATTTGATAATATAAGAAAATTATAGACCTATGAGGATTTTGGGACAAAAATCACTAACATTATCCAAAAATATTGACCATAATGCCAAATGATCTGAAATTGAGAGGACTCCAAACCAAGACTTGGTGCAAAGGGAGATTAATCGACATAATAACAAGGACAAGGACAACAATCATAACCGTGGAACATAAAGCAGATTAACAAGGTTAAAATCAAGGGATAACAGTAATAATGTTGAAACTGTCAATGATACCAAAACCTGCCTAGAAGAAAGGAGACGAAACTGTGCAATATGGAGGATTTTAAAGCTTAGACAGAGGAACAGGAAGAAAAAAGGTATGGTCAAGAAGTAAGGAGGATACTGTTTTCCCTATCTAACAAGGTATGATAAAGGATACTGTTTTCCCTGTACAATATGTAAATCAGTGCCAAAACACAAAGATATTAAGCACAATAATACAAACATTTGGGAGATTCATTTTATCAGTGGATACGTAAAGAAATAATATACTGAACAGGTAAAAATACCTTGATAGGTATTACAGACTAATTTAACCACGAGGACGTTAAAGTCAACTCTTGTTATCTGATCTAAGATAATGATGCTATATCGTGCTTACCAAATTTATATAGAACTAGCAAAAACATGAACCGTGATCACTCATGGAGTAGAATAATAGCAACGACAATCTGATTTTGGCAGGACTTCAAAACCAATGCTGACCATAAATAGAGCTGAATGACAATAATAACAATAACTACGGCAATTCTTGAACATAAGGAAGATCTAACAGGGTCAAAATCCATGACCCTTACTAACAAATATTAAAATTAAAATAGTAATAGTATTTAAGCAAGTACTTCAAAACTCATTCCACCAGAAAGGGAAAAAGCAGAAACTGTTTAATTACAAGGATTCCCAGAAATCAATGTAAAACCAGGATAAGTATTGCAGAGTTGCTACAATGTGGATCTCTAATGTCTACTTTTTGTGATTTGCAGATAACTAAGATTTATAACTTAGTTGGGCCAACTTTGTTTCCTCTCCCTGAGATGAGAGAAAACTTGTCTTAAGTTAGGGACCCTCCCAGTTACCAACTCTTGGTTTTGTTGTTGAGAGATATTGGGAAATACAAGTGCGTGAATCAAAAGAATATGGGACAATAAATTATCCCCATACTTTAGAATATGTTATCAACTTTATGATGTTAAAGAATTATGTTGGATTAGGGCAAATTATACTAACAACAATTCTTCAAGGACAATCAATGTTGATTTGGGATCCTAGTAACTCCAAGAGCATCCTAGTTGTTTTTGCTTGAAGGCAAGTAAAATTGAGTGGGGAGAGCTGTCATGTCCCATGAAATGTTCCATATTTTAAAAATACTGGCCGACTTTGATATAGAACCATCGATTCCTTGAAGAAGCAATCATGACCAGACCTAGAGGCAAGCCGACTCTCCTTGGGTAATGAAAATTGAACTTAATTTAAATTATGATGGCCGACTCCTTTCCATGATCAATGCCGTATATATTAAAAAAAATATATCATGCTTTAAATACAAGAAACAGATCCGATTAAGGTGGAATGAGGTGCGATTCCATATAAGATAAAGTGTCTTATTTAAATGACATAAAGTGGTGTGATTTTGTCAAGAGGTATTTGTAATAAGAAAGAGGAGTGATTGAGTTTTAATGAAGTGGTGCGATTTAAGGGGCAGCGATCAGCTTTTATGAAGAAAGGTTGTGTCCACTCATTGAAAGGATATGTCTTAATATAGATCGCCTCCCTACAAAGAGATATAAAAGATAATTGTGATATGTTTTGGGGAGGTATGTTGAAAAAGATATATCAATTAAGACACTTGCAGATCTGCACATGAAGAGTTAGAGAGAAAATCATACAGAGAGTTAGAGGCATGAGAGAATTGTAGGCAGAAATATAGAAGAAGATTATGCAGATATAAGGAAGAGTTTATGGCAGAATAATAGAGAGGAATAAGTGCAGATTGAGGAGTAGATTGTGAAGGGAGTTTAGAGCATGTTGTAAGGCAGAGAATTATTCACTGCAGCCATCCTATCATATTGTATAACTCTTATCAGCCTCTCAATTCTATTTAATCTATTATTCCATCTTTTCTATTATTCACTTATTATATCATTCTCTCATTCTATTCCTCTATCATTATATCATTCTGTTCTATCAATCTATCATTCTATTATTCCATTATTCTATTATATCATTCTTTCATTCTTCTCTTCTATCACTCTAATTCTATCGTTCTATCGTTCTATCTTTCGATCATTCTATTCTTCTATTATTCTATCATTCGATTATTCTATCCTTCTATTATTCTATCATTTTATTGTTCTATTATTGAATCAATCAAATCGGCTTAACTGCACTCAACAGACAAGGGCAGAAGTAAGCATTGGCTAATATATTTGCATCTTAGAATGTAGTGGTCTTATGTTATGCTCTATCATGATTGTTGTATAATGATATATTTATTGTTATGAATCTGGATGTATTTAATTCTCATCAAGCAACCAAGGGTGGTAAGATGAGGGGGAAGGACTACAGGATTCCTCACTAGGTACACCCCCTCATATGGATGACAAGGGCCACATGAGGCCAAGAGGGATGATATATCTGCTCTTGGGCCTAGGGTAGAGGATTGCTTTAAGCACCCTATCATACCCCCTTAGGTTTGGCTATTGGGTTAAGGAGTCCCAATCATAGGGAGGAGAGTAAGGGTGGCAAGGAAAGGGGGAACGACTATAGGATTCCTTTCTAGGTACACCCCCTCATCTGGATGGCAAGGGCCACATGAGGCCAAGTGGGATGGTATATCCGCTCTTGGGCCTAGGGTAGAGGATCACTTTAGGCATCCTATCATGCCCCCTTATCCTAGACCTTTTAAGGTTGGACTCCATTAATGAATTAAGTATATCATATGATTAAGATAATGTTCCTAACCCTAGTGGGAAAGGTCTATTTTATGGATTATGCTTTCAATGATTATCTAACATGATTGCAGGATCTCAACTAGGATCTATCTTGTTCAACAATTTAAATTAGTAAATAATATCACTAACTCTATTTCATTTTTTGCTTTGCTTGGAATTGTGATTTTAGGGTAAAAACTAGGGCATTTACAAAAGGGGACATTACATAGGCTTAGCCGCTTAACACTTGAAATTGGGTCAAATTGTTGTGAACCCATCGATTTTGTCAATAAAATCTTTGCAAAGCTTGTGATATGTTTTTACATGTTGTGGGTGTTGATTTTATATAAAAAATCCAAAAAAACTTAATTGAAAACAAGTTTTTAAAATATATTTTAATAAAAAAACCCTAAGCCTTTTTCCGTAGTAATTTTAGGGTGAACTAAAATGTTTTTTTTTTTTGGTTTTCTTTAAGTTCGTCGGATTTCAAACTTTTTGCTTGAAATTCAGCAAGCCTTGTGACATAGCTTGAGATTGAAGAGATTCGCTAGGTAATTAGTGACTTTGGTAACCATACTTTAATCAACTAAGCCTATGAGCAACTCATCATCATACAAGTCATCCATATGTCATCTCAAAGGGTCCAATCACATAATAGAAGATTATTGCTAAATTGATATCAATCTATCCCAATGAGTAAGGATGGTGTCATCTGCAAGCAGCATAGATAAGCAAAATGGCATAGCAATCCAAAAAGGAATTATAGCAATCTTATATCAATAACCTTCATAGTTTCCACTAAGCAATGAATAACCAACTAATGTCAAGAACAATCGTGCAGCCTATCACATACCATATATCCAATGAATATAGTTAAAGATTTATTTAAATGTCAGTTCCATCAAAGTGAAATTCAAAAATCATAAAAGAGGCACTTAACACTAACATAATCCTGTTTAACTCACCATAGGCTGCAAAAAATAAAGCAAGTGCATGATCCTAGCAAGTAGGCATATGGGCTTTGTAAGAAAAGAAAGAGTGAACTTGTGACAATAGGAGAGCAAGTGAATGTTCTAAGAAGAGGAACAAATCCCACCTGGAACATGACAGACTTCAATAAGTCTCCACATATATGTCAGCTCCTCAAGTGCTTTTAGTAATTTAAATAAAGTATTATATAAAAACTTATCTCGGAAGAGTTCATCAGCTTGTGTGTATGCATTTTCCACATCCTCATGTCTAATCAACCAAAGATCTATCTTGGTTGCCACATCATTACTGGCATCAAATATGCTATAACTATCATCAGGAACTGTCACCAAATATCCAAGACTTGCTCTAGATGACTGTGGGACCAGCTCAATAGGTTTAACAATACCTCGGTCATGATTGCCTTCCTCCTCCCATGTATCCAATTTTCTCAAGCATTTTTTTAACCTATGAGTCATAGGTACCATCATAACCTATTTCCACACAATTAGAGGCCTTTGTGTTGCAGCATTGAATTTACAATTTCTCATTGCTATCAAAATGGCTGAAGCGACAACTTTGAATTTTTTCTTGACATCCTCAACCACAAACTTATTGGCCACAATTCTAGTTTCTATCTAGTTTGAGTAATTTGGTACACTGATAGCAGAAAATTCAACTCAAACCAGTGACATGATAAACATCATTAATCACTCTATTCTCAATATTCTATTTGCTAACATCAAGGATAAGAATGGAAGAATTATTGGTAACAAATGTTCCATGATCGTTTGCTTCACCAAGAGATTCAAACATTCCTTTATCTTTGGCCATATGATGAGAAATAGAACAACTTGAATCCATCATCCATTGCGTATGGAAGAGTGATCATATAAGGCTTAACAAATTACAGAGAAGGCATTATCTTCATCTTTGGAAAAGTGCATATATGCTTCACTTGTCCTTGGAGCTTCATTAATCTATGGCTCCATGTCATCATCTGAATAGAGAAGAACCCATCAAACTTCATGTTTTGCTGCTAATCTTTGGTTATAAGTGTTTTTGAGGAGAGAAAGCTCGAGTGAAAGATGTCATTTGGAGCTCTTACATTGAGAGACAATCTCAACCAATTGCAAGTCCTGATAATATTTCTTCAATTCTGTCATTTGAGATAGAATATAATTGTTCCTGGCTAAATATTCTTCTCTTTTGTCACTGGTTAGATGATCAAGTTGCTAAAGCTAATAAAACAATCTCAACCAATTGTGAGGTTGAATAATCTTTCGTACATTCCATCATTTAAGCTTGAATAACAGTGATTCTGGCCAAAACTGGCCTTAGTCTCATTTTTTTGATCGAAGTGGAGCTTCAGATGGGATCTAGAAATTCTGCACAAGTCCTGCTGTAACATGTACCATTTTTTTTTTTTTTAGACTGCAGGAATCTGGTAGCCCCCCCTATAAATTGCAGTGTCTGGTAAACTTTTTTCATGTGACCGGTGACGCTGGCACAACACGCCCTCCGGTACCACGGGGACGGGGGGGAGACTGGACCTCGTGACCTTAATGCAACGGAATTTTTTAGCCAATCGAGCCAGGGCCCCCGCCCCGTAACATGTACTATTGCTAAGAGCTCTTTGCAAGATTTTTTTTAATGTTGGAATAGTTTACAAATATAGCTCTAAAGAGCAACAGTTTGACCAATCATTACAAATCATAAACTCCCAAGGAGTAGAGCATGACAAATATAAAGGATAGTACATAATCAGCTTAGGGCTCATTTCCAAAATAAACAGCTTCACAATATAACAGACTGATTAAAACTTAAAAGTTCAAGTTGTAATAACCAGCCGAATACATGAAAACAGAACAGTTTCCAATATAAAACTAGTAATTAACAGCATATCTTTAGCAGACACGGTCTCTTCCTCAGTTTGGATGATACACTTCACTTTCTTTTCCAAGTCATGTATAGTATAGTGCATGCATTTCCTCAGCCACCATTCAGGGGTGGATATGGGAATGTTATCATAACTACTCAGCTCAGAGCTGGATACTAGACCAGCAACACCACCAAAACCTTCTTTATCAGCAACATAACCAGAGCCTCCTTTACCAACCATATTACCAACAACATCATCAGCAGCAGCATATTTGTAATGTCCCTTTTTAGGATATTCCTGATTTCTTTACCTACATACAATAATAAAGACTAGAAAAGGACATTAGAAATATTAAAGATCAATAAATTAAGATAATATTCAGTTCTCAGCATCATTCATATTAAATTCATCTATCATACCATAATTAATAATGAGATCAATGCTTCATAACATAAATAATGAGATCAAATCATCATAGCATAATCAATATTTGGTTCAATCCATCATAACACAATCCCTCTAGCCAATCACATAGTGCATTCTTTAGGAACTCTTGCAAGTAGCAATATTGAAAGGGGTCAGTCCACCTGACAATGTTGCCGAGAGCATGAAAGGGGTCAGTCCACCTAACAGCTCCTAGTCCACCTTGGAGGCTGGTCGTCCTCCTTGATCAAGCCCCACGAGTATGAAAGGGGTCAGTCCACCTAATAACTCTGGTCTGCCCAAGAGCATGTTATTGTCGAGAGCATGAAAGGGGTCAGTCCACCTAACAGCTCTTAATGCACCTCTTGGCCTAACTTGATAAGAGCATGAGAAGGGTTAGTCCACCGCTGATCTCTTGTGAACTTGGAAGGGCCATCCTTCCTACTTGCAAGGTATCTTTCTAAATTTAAACTGATTGCTTTGGGATTCGTTAGGTGATTTACTATTACTACCTCTTGATGGATTGACAAGTTCAGTCCAATTAACTGCAATATATACTTTGCTGTCATATATATCATAGTTCCTATCATCAACTATTGCATATATATATATATATATCACTGCTGATATATTCCTTGCAGATTTTTCTCTGCCAAAGATATATTTCTTTCTGATCCTTTATTGACTTTCAAATGTCTTGGATCCTTGTTTTATATCCCTCATAACAAAGAATCACACCTCTTGAGTCTTAAACATAACTCATGCCTTTTTACCACCACCGCTGCCCTTTGGTTAATATTAATTAATGTTCCCTTTTCTTTTCTTATTTTGTTTTATTTTATTTTCTTCTAGTGCCTTTTGTCCTCTAGTGATGGCTTATGTCTTTTTATGGCCAGCGGTGGGTTTTATTTTTGTTTTTATTTTTTTATTTTTATTTTTTCTCTTTATCTAACAAGTCAGGGGCATGACAGTCCACCCTTCCCAAGATTGCTTGTCCTCAAGCAATTTCAAACATCATCCAAAAAATTAGAAGACTGATTATTGGATTTTAAGCTAAACAGTATTCAAAAAATTAGAAGACTGATTATTGGATTTCACAGTATGACCGAAAGAATATCCCACCATGAAATTGACCTTTGTCCCGCCGACTTTGCTCAAACAAGAAGTAAACAATTCCAGACAAACTTTGCATACACACAGTCCAAAAACAAGTGTTGAAGAGAGTCCCTCATAACACAAACAAGACACACATCATACCCAGAAGAGAGAACCTCACCGACAACAAGCTTTTTGCCTAACAAAAACTACCATAAAAAAGATTTTTTAGGCTCTACACTTTAGACCAAACACTGTTTAATTTAGTTTTTCACAAAGCTTCTAAGTCATTTAAACCCCAGAGAGAATTGAAATGCATATTAAAGATATCAGTTTTAAAAAGCATACATTTAACAAGGATTTTGGCCTCCAGTTTTTTTTAATCGGAGTGGTATCACCATCTTTAGGAGGCAACTGTATTATACCTCTATTAATTCTCTGCCCTAAAGTACCAACAAGAAGTGCTTCTTGATATAACTTAAATAATCATGGAGCAATCCATTCTTTGTTAACTTTGTAAGATTTAGTAGGCAGACCATATGCACTTGTAGACTTGTCACTACTTAGAGAATTAACAACTCTTTTAATATCTTCCAAGGAGAAAGGCTCCTCGAATCTCAAGACCATAAATTTGTTAATCTTATTTGGCACAATCTTCTTAGTAATCTCCCTATTTGGAGAAATCGAGAGACTTTCTTCTTCCGAAGTGAACATGTATTTATAAGAATTCATAAAAGCATTTTTTGTTTGAGTTTCTTAATTCACCAATGCATCTTTAATTCTAATCCTAAAAATCTTCTCTCTAGCATACTTTACCCACAAGAAATTAAAGAAGAATCTGGATCCTTCATCACCTAGCTTGAGCCATTTCAATCTGGACTTTATTTTTGCCCCCTTAGCTTTGAGAACAATGTGACTCCTCAATTTATACTTCAGATCAACCACACTAGTTTGGAGAATAGGATTATATGGATCACATTAAAGGTCTTCTTCAACAGCTAGGAAATTCTCTTGAATAATCCTAGAAAAAGGG
Organism: Cunninghamia lanceolata; assembly: GCA_027924645.1. Classification (NCBI taxonomy): domain Eukaryota; kingdom Viridiplantae; phylum Streptophyta; class Pinopsida; order Cupressales; family Cupressaceae; genus Cunninghamia; species Cunninghamia lanceolata. The sequence goes on from BSBN01000010.1 coordinate 1,743,926, forward strand.
CCCTCTTCTTAGCTTTGTCTTTCCCAAAAATCCTTAAGAATTTCTGGAGAGAGCAAATAAAGGAAAACCAATTTGATATATTAGACTTCTCACTCCCACCAACTTGGCAAATATTCCAAAGGGTTTGAATGCCATTTAAACAAAAACCATCTTTCAATAGAGAGACATTAAGCTTAAACAACCCATGAAAAGTAGACTTGGCTTGAATAGGGTCAGAGGCAGGGAAAAAGGAACACAGAGTTGGATGGTGATCAGAAAGAGGGAACGGGAGAACATTAACAACATTCTGACCGGCACATAGAGGAATGACAAAAAAACTATTGTCAAAATATAACCTGTCCAACATAGAGAAGACTCTTAGTTTTTGCATATTCGTCCATGAGAAGTAGAACCAAACCCCTTTACTGACTTTTTTGCATCCTTCAATTGGGTCAATTAAATTGAATTTTCTCTTAAAGTTAACCCAAACAAAAAGCTCATTCCTTTTCAAATCAAATTTATTACTCCTAGTTTGTCCTCTTTATCGTCAACCATATTAAAGTCACCTCCCATTATCCAAGGGACTTCAGGGAGATTAGTGTAGAGCCATTTCCATAAGTCTGACCTTTCTTTGTAATCATTAGGGGCATAAATAGAGCACAAACTAAATTTTTTACCATTAACAGACAAAATAATCCCAAGAAGCTTTGGAGAATGGAGAGGTTCCATTTTCCACAACACAATTGGCAAACTGATTGTTTAACAAAATAACTGAACCTCCTTTCCCTCTATCATGAGCACAAGCAAAAGCTAATGCCCTGGGCCAAATAAGTTTGAGCATATTCTAGGGAGAATCCCACAGACTTAACTTCATGCAAGAAAAGCACATTCAGATCAGATTTAGATCTACAAAAACACCTAACAACAAATCTTCTATCACGAGCCTTCAAGCCCCTTACATTTCAACTTACAATCTTTATATACAACCAAATGAAGGGGAGAACTCCTTCCTCTACACAAATTTTCAAAACAAGGTGGCAGTTAAACCCCTTTTTTAATCACATCGTTCACACAAGCAAGAGCGAAGGATTCTTTTGCTTCCTCTTCTCCACAAGCCATATGCCTAGGCCCATCAGTATTAGAGAGATCCTGAATATATCTAGGTCTTGTTGATGTTTGTTTTTGGACAAGTCAACAATTAGAGTGAAATACAAAGTATCTGACTCCCTCTTGAGCAAAGCCTCTCGAATGCTGAACGAAGTGATCAAACAAGATGACTCCAAGGTTCCTTTCTTATGATTTTGTAAGAGACAGCTCAGTGACTAAGTATGGTTTTACTGGTAAACACAAAGGGACTTACGCAATTGTTCGACAAGTTGTTGATTCAAATGAAAAGGAGGTAAATACTGGAATATCTAAGTACTACAACTTATGATGTATGATATTACGATGATGTTCTTGATCCTAATCCTAACCAAATTGATAAAAAAGAACAAAAGATGAAGGGTTCAGTAAGACTTAATCTACTCCTAGATGTAAGGTGCAATTACTGCTCGAGTGAAATCAAATCAAATCTTGCTTCGCCAAGACAAACAACTACACAAGATCGATGCTATCTTCTAAGGTGTACAAGATGTTTAAATCACTTATGCTCATGAAGAATTCAACAAACATAAAGATCAAATTGAAGTTCAATTTTGTTCAGACCAACCATACACTGCAATTTGCATGCCACAAACTACAAATGGTGTGAACTTATAGAGATTTCACCACAAAACAATAAAGAAACCCTCCACCAACTAACATAAACTTAAAGAAATCTTAATCTAACTTAATATTCGCTTGAAGATCCAAACCATGCAACACTTTAGAAACATATATAGAGTCACCAAAGCAATGAATCTTATATTATTTCAGAAAGCCTTTTGCAACAATTCCAGAGTCTTTAATCTTACAAATGAGAGCAACAAGAGCCCTTTTATAGACCTCAAAATGAATGAAGGGTCAAGATTGATCGGCCAAGCCAGCGGACCAGATCATGCCACATCACAAGTAGTTATAACAAACTCTTATTTTATTAAATGAAAGAGGCTAACTTTATTAAATGAAGGAGGCTATGAAGAAGGGAGCAAAGGCACACTTCCCAAGAAGATAAGAATGAGACATCATCAGCTTATGAAGAATCTCCATGTGAATATCCATCACTAGAAGCTTGACATTCAATGAATCTGGACACTATTTGCTTAACATCATCCAAAGGTACACTTGGTGCATTCTGAATGGTTCCTTCAGCTTCAAGTACATTATCTGAATAAAGGGCAAGTGTCTTCTCCCAATCGCTCATCCTTGCTTTGTTGGCGCCAAGGTGGACAGCAAGTGAGAAAATACTATCAAGCTTCTCATCGGAAACATCATCCTTTTGAAAATAAAAAGCTTGAACTTGTTCTTTCATGTTATCAAGAGTCATTTCTCCAAATGGGTTACATATTTTCATCAAAGAGGTATGTATTCCATCTTGAATCCTTTGAAGTACACTTCTTATTCTTGACATATCTATTTCTATCTTATCCAGCAACTGTCCTCTGATGTGAAAGCCATAATACCAAGAAGAGAAGTTGTATGTCTTATTTTCTTCAATCACTTCAGCATGTATCAATTCATCAATGGATGTTTCCATCAAACTCTTCAAATGCGGCAGGTATTGTTCCTTGATGTTTTTGAATTCCGCACAAACTGCCATCAATGCAAGTACCCTCTCCCTGAGATCAGTAATCTTATCACACACTTGCATGATGTCCTCCAGATGTTTATATGTAGCCTCCTTGGATCTTTTCATCCAATCCCTCATTCTATGAGATGAAGACTTCAACTCCTCTAGGTGTTCAACTGTTTCTGGAGGAAGAAGAGATGGAGGCGTAGAAACCTTGTCTTGTTGATGAATAGGATGAACCAAGTGCTAAATATACTGCTCTAAGGCCTGGCACCTTTGCTCAACTTTAATTCTACTCTCAGTCTCCTGTCTTATAATAGCTCGAGCATTATCAATTGAATCTTGAAGCTCTTCTTCTACTTGCATTCCAATCAGTGGACCTAAATTGATTGTATTGATGTCATAATCGTCAGATGTTACATCTTCTATATTCTTCTCAAGCCTTGGAACTGCTACATGAACCTTCCTTACCCCTGTTTCATCTTTAGTGATCTTTGAAAGGATAGTGGCCTTTTTCTTTAGTTTCTCTTTTGACATATCTAGAAGTAACTCATCAACTGGAAGAGGACACTTCTCAACTTCATAATTTTCTCTGATTCTTTCCTGTAACCACTCTAGCAACGATGAAAGATCTTGTACCTGTTGCATTTGTTTTCCCTGTGCGGGCAATGATTCCTCTTCAGCTTCATCCTTGTCTTCAGTATTAGCTTCATCAATGATCTTAGTGTCATGTGGACTAGAAGGCACTTCTTCAATTGGAGCTTCTGGAACCACATTCTCAACATGTACTACCATGTCTTGATTCAGTGGAGTATCACCTGGCTGTCTGGAAGAAGCAGTTTCAATACTTATCCTTTTTTTCTTCTTACTGGATTCTCCTTGTATAGATTCAAGTTGTTTTCTTTTCTTTACTTGGCTTGAACCTCTTTCATTTTCTCTGCTTTGTGAATCTTTACTAGGTGCATTGTGTTGTTCTTGCTGATCAACTTCTCCCATTTTAGTATAGGTGAGTTTCTTTCCTTCATCAAGCAAGGCTTGTACTTGTTCATTTATCTGCTTTTCAGTAATAACAATGATAGGCCTTATCAGCCCTTCATCATCAACCTTTTCTCTATCAGCCCAATTGACATCATAAGGCAAGTTCCGGATCTTATTATATTCATCACCCAGAAGAGTTCTTTCACTATCTAATTGATCAGGAATCCTTAGTACCTTCGTAGCTCTTACTAGATCCCACCTTAACCTTGAACATTTTTGCATTCTGATATCATCATCATCTATAACATTAGCCCAATGATCTTCCAGTCGTTCAACATGTTTGTAGGAAGAATATGACTGTTTAATGGCTCCATGTGGATCAAAGTTTTCTCTCCTTGAATCATGCGGATGTAAATGATATGCTTGAAGTTCAACTTCTGAATGCTCAGCTGCCTGAAGTGATGGACAAGAGTAATATCTGCCAAGCTAGAGGGGAAACTGAACTCCGGCTTTCTTTCTTGCCTTCTGCATCTTATGAAACTCTAACAACTGTCTTGAAACCTCTAGCAACACCATCCTGTTCGAAGGATATCTAGGCAATCTGTATGGAAAGGATGTAAAACCCTGAATCCTAATATATGTGAACTTGTCATACTGGATATAGTATCTTCCATATTGCTTGATGAAGTTCCTAGCAGCACCTGTTAATCTTCTATGTGGTTCACCTCTCAATTTTCTCACTATGAACATAGCAAAAGCATCATTGAACCTCTTATAATGATTAATGTTCTTCAAGTGGAGTTAAGGATAACATCGATGTGAGAGAATCTGTCCAGGCTTTGTACCTACTTGTCCTTTAATTGTTAATCCTTTGTAGACTACATTTCTTGCCAAGATATAAACAAGGTATGAAGTCATGAAGAAAGACTTTGTTTCATCAAAATTCTCAAACTGTTCATCAAGGCAATGGCTTATAAGACCAGCCCAGTCAACCATCTTGTTCTTAGTAAACACATGATCAAAGTAAGTATACATCCATCTTTCGAAAGTAGATGATTGAGGCCTACCTGTTACTCGATTCATGAACATGATCAGGTAACTTATCTCTTGCTTGAAGTCAGCCTTATGATATTTTGGATCCTCAGAGTTGTATATTTTCATCGATGAATCAGTCATCCACTTCTTTCTCACCTCTTGCATGTAGATCTTAGAGTTGCCTTCGAAAGTACTTTGAGTAGTTGTAGGACAAATGAACACTCCCTTTCGGCTTGGGATATTGAAGATCTCTTGAATGGCTTCCCTTTGCAGGTAGGCGAGGACAGTCCCGTCTTTGGCTATAATCTGTCTCTTCTCTTTATCATAGTGCTGAACACACTCCAACACTAACTCAGTGCTTGGCAAGGCAGGTGGGAAGCATGCTGTTTGTACAATTCCACTTTTCGCTATGGCTTTGATGTCTTCGTTCCTTGTGATGGCAAGTAAGAAGTCTTTCACCTCCTCCAGGTTGACATGTCCCATGTTGGTGTCTCCCACGTTCTTCCACTGCGTTTCAAGCTTGGAATCGGGGATGTTGGTTTTGGCATCCATCTTGATCAAGACTTGCCTCTCTTTAGTTGTCATTCCCATTTACCTGCAGACAAGACCCTAATAAGTAACTTGAAATGGCAAAATTGACTTCACAAACCTGATTTTTTCGATGACAAAGGTATGAAATTTAGCAAAATTAAATAAATAGAAGGTAACTTATGAAGTAAAGAAAGTGGTTGAACATACCTTCTACCAATTTCTGCTCTATGAAGAAATGCAGATTTGTGAATTTAATATTGAAATCAGTCTTAGAATGACAAAAGCAGAGGTAAAATCTGCTAAAATCAGTTCTCTAAATTTAATTCTGCTTTAAGGAAATCTACTCCTTGAAAATTCGCTGCCCTCCTTGAAAACTCGCTCCACTTGCAATATGAATTATGACCAAATGAGAAGGGGCGCCCATGTTATATAGCAAACTATACTTTATTAAATGCTGGCGGCTGAGGTGAGGTCGGCCTATTTAGCATTTAATGCAATTATTTTTCAAAATTCCAAAATTCCCTAAGGGCGCCAAAACTAACAAGTCCTATAGAGGGCGCTCCAAAATGAAAATTCAGGTGTATATGAGCGCCAAAGTGGACAGCAAGGTTTTAATCATTCAGGCACTTGTAATACTAGGCGCCCATTTAGATGAATTCGGACATGGAGGGTGCCAAAAGATATTGAATCTTCCAAACAAGGTCGCCAAATCCTCTTAACAAAACCTTTTGACCCCAAACGCCAAAGATGATCAAAACATCACACATTCACTTCACTACTTCAAGGCGCTCAAATTGATAGTTTCACTTACCTTCTACAGGACAAAGTTCTTTAACTCCTCCTCAGGGCGCCAATTTAACAATAGAAGTTGATACATCTTTCTTAAGGCGCTAATTTGGGTTCATGGAAACAAGGGAATGCCCCTAGAGAAAGATGGCTTATTTCTCAGCATTTTGATGCTTTAAAACTCAAATTTAGACTCTTCAAAGACCTCTTCATTAGGGCACTTTACTTCAAGTTTCAAGACTTCACTTTCAAGCTTCACCTCTTAGGCACCAAAATAGCTTCTTGAATCCATCACTTCTAAGTGCTCAAAACTTCTTAAAATCTATATAAGGGCTCCAAAAAGAGAGTGAAGACATAGGGCGCTTATGATGATAAAACTTTACAATTTTTCCTTTGCCTAGGCACTCAAAAAGATGATTTAAATGCCAAGGAGCGCCTAACTTTATCCTGAGTTTTAGTGATTTCAATGCCTCTTATCATAGATGATTGCTTTCTAAGGTAGGCGCCTAAAGATGGAAGTTTCTTCCCAGGGCGCCAAGATGAGGTGATATATACTAGAGAGGGCGCCCCAAAGTTCTTCATGCATTTTCTTTGTCATTTTTAAGCTTTAAACAATAGTAAAGATCTTAGGAAGACTTTCCTTCTTTAGGCGCTTGCTCCTTAAGTCCATTGATGTTTACTTGGATGCCTTTACTCTATTGGAGAACTCAAGATGACTCTTTAAACCCTCATACTCTTAGGCGCTATTCAACGTGGACTTAGACTTCACCTCACCTCAAGGCGCCAATCTTCAAAATTTCCAACACCTCATTGATCTGGAGTATACCCCTTTCTAGGCGCTCACTGGATGTTATTCTGATTTACTTACCCTCAAGGCGCTGACCCAGGTGACAGGAGTGATAAGGAGCGCCTAACTTCATCCTCTCAACTCAAGGCGCTATTTTGGTGATCATTTGGATGTGCAAGGGGCGCCTAACTCACAATGTTGGTTATTTCATCAAATGTCCAATCCTTAAGGTTTTTTGGCAACTTATCCATCAAGGCGCCATCTTTATTTACTCCTATGCTCATCTCATGCCAAGGCGCAATTTTGAAGTTGTTTTGGAATGATGGGAGGCGCCCTGAGTTGCAGGCGCCATCTGGAGTCACTGCAAGCAGAGAAACGCGCCCAGAAAAGGAAGTCCAAGGGGTAAGGTATATTAAAAAATATATTTAAGTATAAGAAATTCATACTTTAAATATTTTTCAATATACCTTTCAGGATGTTTGAGATAGGTCTTAGATCCACCGGATTTAACATGCAGATTCTAGATTTTGGAGGATCCACCAGATTTCAGACTTAGCCAATTTTCAGGATTTTCAAGATTTCAGGATTTCAAGAACTAGACTTAGTCATTTTCAGGGTCTCAAACATCAAGAACAGGTCATCAAAGGACTACAGGACTCAAACACCACTGATTTCATCATGAAATAGCTCTAAGACATCAAAACTTCATGCAAAGCACTGGAATTCACCAAGAGGGGGGTCCCTATTCTCAATGGGGTGATGTGTGATTTGGTCACAACAGGTCTCTTAGAAGAAGATCCTTTGGAAACTTAATTCTCCATCATACTAGGGGTACATTGATTAAGGACCTAATTAAAAAGCTTAGGGCTATTTTTCCTTTTCAAAGATTTATCAGCCAACCCAGTTCTACCACCTTGAATAGATGGGTTATCACTTTTAAGATTCTTAGAGACAGAGTTGGAATTAGAAGGCACAATAACTCTTATCACTTCATAGTCGATATTATTCCACTCTTCAGATTTATCAACAAATGGAACAACAACTAAGGGTTTTTGCACCTTCATTTGAATTGTCCACTTTGCTAACATTTCCTCCTTCCTTAGCGAGATTTTTGTTGCTTTGCAAATTGGGATAATTAATTCTAACATTTCCATCTTTCTTACACAAAAAACAAGAATCTAGATCACCCCTGTTTAATTTACAGGAGACTAATTTGTCATGTAGTGGGAATTCAATAGAATCTAGGCATTCTTTGTAATGATTCAAAGATAGCAGATTCCTAGTGTTCATGTGGGGAAGTGATGATTTGGTATCCTCAAATTTTATTACTTTTCCCAAAGGCTTGAGCAATTGAGGCAAAAGAATGCAAAAACCTCCTTAGGTTGGACAACAGGGTCCCAAGGCAGAGACCTAAATGGATATACCAACATTCCAAAAATCTTGGTGATAATTCTTTTTTGCATACTATTGCTCTTAAAGCATATGAAGAAAGGCCCTTTTTGTATCATTCTATACATGCTTACATACAAACCCAATTTTTTCACCCACACATACATTATCCAATCATCAAATAATTTATAGAAAGACAAAAAATCGTTACCCAAACACACAAAGAATATACCAACAATTTTAAGCCTCTGTTCTTCATTTGTTTTTTAAGCATAGCAGCATTAGAGATGATTTTCAAAGCAGCAGCAGGCACGTTACCTTTACTAGTGCTTCCTTGCTTGAACCCTCCATCCTTGACGAATGCAGCTCCTTCATGGATAGCAACGTTTTCATCAAACACCAGTGCATTCTTGGAGGTCTTCCCTCCACTTCAAACTGACAGCAATCTCACCTCCATCACCACCAGGAAGTGACATCCATGTAGACAGCATACCGCTGCCCCTACACCTCCCCCCCCCCAAGGAAAACACTTAGAAGCCTGTGAAAACTCCAGTCCTACGAAATGACCCATGAAGCTGAAAGAGTAAAAACACAAAACCTAAAGTGAAATATCGGTATTACTATTTTTCAAATAAATTAATAAATGTCTGACCTAATTTTTAAATATTTTTATTAACTTCTTGCTGCAACAAGCATCCCAACCATTTATAGTTGGAAACTCATCTAAGAGACTCTAAGGAAGCAATTTACCTCCCTCTACAACAATGAGGAGCTACTAGAACATTGGTTCCATATTTACAACACATCTTTTCAATAGGTCTGATAATACATGCACCAATATTCTTAGATGCTTAAGAAATCCTCCGAAACAAGTTGGTTTCAAATTTTTTTTCTTATCTTTTCAAGGAGTTGGAGCTTTTCACCATGACTTCCTTAGAACAAGGATATTAAATTGTTTTTGAGATGCAAGTCAAGCAATGAGGGGTCTCCATAGCCTAACCAGTGTTTATGTCTCAAAAAGAGCCAATCTTTCGACCTCTACCATCCCATTTTTTAAGAATGAAAATTATTCATAGAGTGGCTCCATTAAGTTTTTGTTTCCTTTAATTGAAATGGGAAGAAGTTTTGTGTTTAAAACACATTGTGAATTCACTAGAAGAGCATTGTGACCTTCATTAGGAGGCAGAAACCTTTCTAGCTTAGAAAAGGTTGCAACTTGGAGATTCGAAGATCTAAGTTTTAGCTTATTCTTATGGTCAATGACTATTTTGCTGAGAATTGGAAATCTTTGTTTTGTTATTCCCCTAATCTTCCACATGTTATTTGTCTGATTGTGTCGCAGAGTGATTGTTGTTGATGAAGTCCTTTCAAACAAATTATGGTCCTAGAATTTGACGAATTCATTTAAAACAAGTTTGTTTCATGTTTGTTTTGTCATTGTCATAAGGAGTTAGAGCTTTTCACTGTCAGTTCTTTAGACCACGACTTCAAAATTGTTTTGAAGGTTGAAGCCAAGCAACAAGAGACTTCCAAAGCCCAACCACTCTTTTGTCTCAAGAAAAAGGTAACATGCCATAGATGAATTACATGACCTTCATTAAAATAAGGCAATGACCCTTGTAGCTAATCAAAATTCACATCATGGAGATTCAACTATCTAATTTTATCTTATTCGCTTATTCTTACCATCATTGACGATTACACAAAATATCAAGCATGATTTGGTCTTTGATACCCCTATTCCTCCACGTGCCCTTGTGTGATCAAATCATGGAATAAGCAACACTTATGAAATCTTTAAAAATAAATTGAAGTCCTAGATACTGATGAAGTGTTGATCAGTAAAAGGATTAGTTAACTTAATTGGAGAAGTGGACAACAATTTAGAAGACACATGAAGTAGGGTGCAGGCATCATAAGTTGGGAAAATGGTGAAAAATGAAGTATTCTAGGACTTTGTGTAAAATTGTTAGTTTTGCTAGGTGGCGGTTACGTAATTACTGTGGCAGTTTTGAAATTGCCGCAATGATTGCGAAATCACTGAGGTATTTTCATACATAATCAATGGTTGTCACTGCATGAAGTGACAATTTTGTCACATGTTGCGAAACAGCCAGTAACTCTCAAGAATGCTTTGAATTTTCAGTTTCTGATAACTTTTGAGATCCCTAATGGGACTGTCCAAGCTTATATAACAGTTGTGGACTCCCCTAGAGACACCATAGAAGGATTTTGATTGAATTAAAGTGGATTCTCAGAGAGTTCATAGGTTCTATAGTTTGTCGTAGGAAAAGAACATAACTGAAAGTGTGTGGCAAAGCTGTTATAGTGATCTTAGGCCCTGTAATAAGTTAATTTCAAGTTGGTTGTGTGCCCAAGAGGTCTAAGATTGTGCTAATCTTTTAGGATAGTAGATGAAGTGAGTGTTTTGCCTCACTTTTGCTGTAATTTCCATCCAGAATTTCGGTTCTCCAGGGTAAATCCTTCATGTCTTCTCTTTGGGGTGTTGCTCTCAAAGTCCTTAAAGTTGATTGTTATCTACTTGTCTAGAAAGTGTAGTTCATTAATCCCTCGTTAACATCTATGTGTGATGACTAGTGTAAGGCGCATCTTTCACTAGTTTATGGATCAAGTTTGGTATTAGAAGAACTTCTTTCCTTTGTGGAAGTGTTGTGAGTGCTTTTCAAGTTCATGTTCACACAAGAGAAAATGAAAAAGATTTGTTGCATTTACAAAGAGACATTGAATCTCATAGTTGGAGAAGAAAACTAAGAAGCATGCTAAGAGATGCAGAAACCTTTGATGAAGAAGCAAAGTTTATCAAGCTAGAAGCTGATGTTGCAAGCATATCTTAGTCAATGGAGACTATGAGAGGAATCATGTAAGCTCTCATGGAGAAGTTGTGCTCATTGGAAGATGCCACTCCATAGACGAAAAGGAGCAAAGCCATGATGAATCAAGTCTGGCAAGAACACCTCAATTCAAAGCTGAGGCAAGGATTGAGATTCCTCCATTTGAAAGAGATGTGGATGTAGAGAAGCTTGACCATTGGTTGGCACAATTGGAGGTATATTCTAGTATGCATACTCTTAGTTTGGAACAAAAATATTTTCTTTGCTAGATTAAGAATGGAAAAGCATGCTTTAACTTGGTTTGATAGTCTCTTGTATTCTATGGCCCTAAGAAAACAAGCTCTCTTTAGTTCATGGGATCAATTTAAGAGATTGATTAGAGAACAATTTTACCGAATATGTCATAGAGAGGAGAAAGTATGGAGTGGCAACTTTTGAAGCAGAAAGGACAATCTGTGCAAGGCTTCACTAGTTTGTTTCAAAGAAGGTCTGTCCAAATGGAGAAAGATGTGCAAGCAGAGGAGGTGTTGATGAAATACATTAGAGGCCTTCATAGACATCTTCAGAGATTTGTATTGCTGTTTAAACCAGTGGACATGGATGAAGTGTGCACACATATTCACTAACTTGAAGTAGATAGTCCTCCATCCTCTCCAAAGACAACAGGAGCTATGGCCAAAACAAAGATGGCAAGTGCTACTGCTGCCAAAGCAAAGCCTACAAAGCATTGTGACCATTGTGATGTGAATGGTCATATGGATGGAACTTGTTGGAGCTACATCTAGACAAGTGCCTATTCTGGAGAAGTGAAAAAAGTAAAAAAACCACCTTGCCTACCATGGAAAAGGCAAAAGAATTTGGTTGTAATTTAGAGGTTAATTCCAAGTTATCTTGCACTACAAAAACGGTTAGTTTTGATCTTTTGGCACAAGAGGAAAAGGAGCATTCAAAGTTGTTTGGCATTAAGATAAGTTGATGCACTTTTGATTTTTTTTTCCTAAGCTAACCTTCTCAAGATTTGGTTGGAAAATTTGGTATTGAAACTTATCAACATCCCAAGCCCTATGCTTTGGGTTGGATCAAATAAGGAGCCGATTGGTCCATAAATAAGCAATGTAGATTGAAGTTTGTTGTTAGCTGACTGTTTATTGATGAGTGGTTTTGGATGTTGTGTCTATGGATGTATATAGAGTTGTGTTTGGCAGCCCTGACATGTATGACAGAAAGCTACATACAACCAAAGGGCCAACAAGTAGTACTTAATCAAAGGTGGCTAGTGCTTCATGTTGAATTCTTACAATGGCAAGGAGCAGCCAAAGGACCTGAATCTTCAAGCAGAGAGAATGTTCAGTGGTAGCACACTGATCATTCCTCTTGAGTGGAAGGAAAAGAATGTTGATATGGTTGCTTGAACATGTTCAAGTGCTTTTAGTTGTTGAACACCTTTTGACAGTTGGAGATAGAGGTTATCCATGTCTTGGTCAGAATGGTGCAAAGTGAGATGGCAGCCATGTTGTCTGTTGAGAGGATCATCCCTCTTGTTTTGAGTCTGGATTGCTTTTGGGGGCCAAAAATGCCACCATATTGGGGAGGCTTGATTAGTAAAAATATCAGTTCACTTCATTAGAGAAGTGGAACACAGTTCAGAGGACATACAAAGTAGGGTGCAAGCATCATAAGTTGGGAAAATGGTGAAAAATGAAGTATTCTAGGCCTTTGTGTGAACCCGTTGGTTTCAAAATCGTAGTGGTGGTTTCGTACAAAAGCAAAAATTTCATCAATTCATGAGCAATAGTCTTGTCACATGTTCTTAAATGGTCAGTAACGCCAAGAATGATTCAAATTCCTCATCTTTGGTTTGTTGTGATCTAAGATCCTAATGGGACTGTCCCAGCTTATATAACAGTTGTAAATGCCCTTAGAGTCATTAGATAGGGATTTGGATTGAATTGAAGTGGATTCTACTAGAATTCTTAGGTTCAATATACTATCATTGGCAAAGAACAGAACTGAATGTGTGTAATAGAGAGCCGTTGTAGTGATCTTAGGGACTGAAATAAGTTAGTTTTAGGCTTGTTGTGGAACCAAGAGGCCTAAGATTGTACTTCCCTTTGAAGATAGTGGATAAGTGTAATGTCCCCTTTTAGGATATTCTTGATTTCTTAACCTGCACACAAGAATAATTACTAGAAAGGGACATTAGCAATATTAAAGATCAATAAATTAGAATATAGTAATGAAATCAATACATCATAATCATAATCAATAACAATGAACAAGAATGTAATGTTATTTGTGCGTACATATATTCAATTGTATACTTTAACATACTTATACTTAACATGTCTTATGCCTTATGATATACTTTGGGAATGGCGAACGTCGAGCCCGGTCGTTAGTCTAGCCTAATCATCTACCTTAGCGGAGGAGGGGAAACATTAAGTTAAGGCGCTGGATAACTAATCTCCACTGCCATGGGCCCAAGGGTTTCATGCTCGCCCGACAATACCGCCACTTGGCCCAAAGGTGTCATGAACGCCCGTCAATACCACCATTTGGGAGTCACCCACCGTGTGAGACATTTAGTAACAAAACCGGTAACTAATCTCCATTGACATAGGCCCAAGGGTTTCATGAACGCCCATCAATACGACCACGTGGCCCAAAGGTGTCATGAACGCCCGTCAATACCACCAATTGGGAGTCACCTACCGTGCAAGACATTAATAACAAAACCGCCCTTCTTTAACAACCCAAACGCCCTCATGGGGGCGATAGAGAAAGATTAAAGACGCGGCAAGACACGCTCATCCCTCGTTTATCATGAGTTAGACCAAGTATAACTATTTAGAGCATAGACAAACATATAGTTTAGAAATATCATACCAATACGTGATTCATTCTCCTTAGATGATTTGGAGATGCACAAGTGATCCTATGATCACCAATATAATGATTACCTTGATTTCTCACAAGGCTATTATAGGGATTTTGAAGTTCCTCTTTAATTGCTCTTGTTCCTATGATAGGAACTAAATATATTTAATAATAATATTCACCAATAATGGCTGGATAAAAGAGTATGTTATTGCTGTACTTCTTATTTAGTTTGCTGAATTATATACATGTATATCCAATTTGTATTTCTGTCTTTAGATGATTCGATATCCTTGAAATGTATTTCTGTTGTGATTGATTGATATTCCTCTCATCGGTCATCCCTATGACCTTTTATATCTCTTAAAATATCTAACCGTTGGTAAGGGATATATCCCTTCCAACGGACATGGCTGTTCTTAATAGTTCCTAAACTAATTCATACCTTTTACTTTGTATGCAGCGCTGCCTTTTGCTTAATGCTGGTCTTAATTGCAGCATACAATATGATATGTATCGCTGCCTTCCCTTTTATTACATAGGTTTAGTTATATTCATATTATAAACAAAGGCTATACATTAGTTTGTTCGCTGTTTAGTAACAGTGATTTCTTTAAGTGTAATCGGCCCCTTTTATGGGCTTTTCTAGGGTTGCTGTGAGTTAGAGGATATCGATCCTCTTTTGATTCCTAGTATAACAATTAACTTATATTAATTTATATTTATTATAATAATATATATGTTGATAATATTTAATTATTAATATTTATAATTATGTATTGTTGTTATATAATATCTTATTTTGATATTTATATTTATATCTATATTAATAATAATATTTGTTATTTATATTTAATAATATATTTTAAATAAATATATTATATATTATATTTATATTAATTTATAATATTGCTTTAGGATTTATATAATACTTAATTTATTATTTAAATATATTTAATCTATATTATTTAATCGATTTGCAATATTTTAATGTCATTCATATCTCCAATTTGAATGAATAATACATAATCGGTTCAATTATAAATCATTAGTATAGGGACATGACAATAAGCGAGGGTTTTGCCTCATTTTTCTGGAGATTTCTTCGAGAATTCAGGTTCTCTAGGGTAAATCCTTTGTGTCTTCTCTTTGTGGTGTTGTTGCTCTCAAATTCCTTTGAGTTCATTGTTATTTACTTGTCTAGAAAGTGCAGTTCATTAATTGCACATTAAAATTTATATGTGATGACTAGTTGTAAGACATAAGTTTCACTAGTTTATGGATCAAGTGTTTCAAAATGTTTGTTCCATGTTTGTTTTTTCATCTTCCTAGGAGGTTAGTTCTCTTCACCATCACTTTCTTAGAACATGCATTATAAATTTTGTTAAAGGTTGAAAGCAGGCAACAAGGGGCCTCCAAAGTGCAATTGCTGTGATTCTCAAGAACTACCATCGTGTTCTTAAAGAATGGAAATTCCTCATAGAATCTCTGCATTAAGGGTTGGTTCCTTTATCAAGGAAAGGCAATAAATTATTTTTTGTGCTTTTCTCAAGTGTATTGGGAAATCCATAGAGGAATGCTATGTCCTTCAATTGAAGAAGGCAAAAGCCCTCTAGTTAACCAAATGTCAGCTTTGAGATACAAATAACTAATTTTCAGCTTATTTTGATGGCCAATGACTATTATGCCAACAATTGTGAAGCTCTTACTTCGCTATTCTTTCAAGGGCCATTTTGTGATTAGGTTATGTATCAGCCAATCTAATGTGCACATAACCCTTGAGAAGTGTTTTTTTTGAGAAAAAGGCTTGGAAACAAGTGTGTTGAAGTTTACTTTCTCCATGATCCATAATTCTAGTCAAGTACTTTCACAAGCCTAACAAAGAAATAAGTTAATAACTCTTTAAGTATTTGTAACAATCCTAACGTATAGACAACTCTATTCAAGTACTTATTGCAATCCCAACTTATCTCTAGAGATAAATCTAGTCTAGCTCCTTATATAGGTAACTCTAGTTCAGTGCTTATAACAATCCTAACATATTTAGATGACTGGTTCACAATCCTAAGGAGTACAATCATAGTATAGTAAGATCTTGTGGGCTCAAACTGTGAAAATGTTCTTCCCAAAGCACCAAATATGGTATAAAATTCAGTTATATATTGATGTAACATCCCATGAATTATATATACAGTTATACTCTAGAGAATTTCAAAATAGTTGTACAGTATAGGTAGGCACCAGATGCAAATACCCCCTTCTTTTTTCAGATTATCATTGTAGGTCAGAGGTATTTACCCCTCCTTGTATTGGGCATTTTTTAGTTTGTTATCAATATTTCTTTTTTAATTTGAGGTCATTACTATCTTCAATCTAGATTGCATAACTTGGTTGAAATTGCAGCTTATTGCAGCTGAAAATGAACCAGTAAGGTGGACTACACCACTTGGATTACCGGTTGTACAGCCTTACAAAATACATAAAACACAATTGGTATGCGCAATTAACTTTTACCTTCTGAGATATTTTTTTTACTGACATTTCATTTAGTTTGAAATTGATCTCTGTGCTTACAAATTGAATATTTATTGCTGAGACGGCCACTATGCAGGTCAAGACATCTCTTCAGATTTTGTCCTTAAAGAAGGAAGGGGATAAGGTGAGTTTTAATTGTTGTAAACTTTAGGAAGTGAATGGAATGTCACTGTTAAGTTGAAGTGTTTTCAATTACATTACTTTTTAACAATGATAGTTGAACCATAATTGTAAAACTTGGATTTCACCTGCTTTTAATCACTGTAAACTTTAAGAAGTGAATGGAATTTCACTGTTAAGTTGAAGCGTTTTCAATTACATTACTTTTTATCAATCATAGTGAACCATAATTGTAAAAGCAGGTGAAATCTAAGCTAGGAGCGTAGAAATAGAGAGAATTATAATAATGTCTGGACATGACCGTAGTAGGTCAACGAGACTTAAAAGTAGAGCAAGTTACAATAGTTAATCAAGAACGCTACAAGAACTCCCAACAACCAAAGATTAAAAATCTTAGATTTTGATCTAAGATAATTCTAGATTTATATCTAGGAAAGAAAGGGACCAAATAAAAGTTGGGTAAAACCAAATGTGTAAAACCTAGATAAATTGGTATATACAAAGCAATATATTACAAAACAATCCCATGAAAGGAATTTTCCATGCTAATAGGATAACTTTTGGTAGAGCCAAATGGAGCAAGCAAATGGATAACAAGGCTTTGGTTTGCATTAGATTCCAGAACAAAAGAGGATTCAACATCCTAGATGATCAGTATGGAATTATCAGTACATAGTGTGATGACGCCCTCAAGAGAGCCTAGGTTCAGAGTGCCTGATTGAACAATTTGTAATATGCACCTGCCCTTGTAATCAGGATTGTGAACAGTCAAATATTTCATCCTCCATGCCAGGGCTGAGAATAAGAGGTTTGTGGTGCCCAAGTGGCCTCGCGTGGGTGGAGATACTGTTGAATGGATCTAGCATAATTTGCACTAGAGACCGAGATATGTAATGTGAACCTTGATACCTTTAGTGCCTGAAAAGGCTTAAACAACCAATCAATTGTTTGGCCTTAGAAGTACCCTTTAAGAGCCCAAAAGATGAAATTAACTCATCCAAAACACATCAAGAGGACTGACTGTCACCATTTTCTGAAATGAGGACCAAAGAAGAAATTTATAACTCTTAAGAATTTTCTTATTTTTTCTGGACTTCTCCACAACTTGCACCATATTAAGAGGACTGTCTGCCACCGTTTTTTGGAAAGAGGGCCAAACTTAAACTAATAATTTTCTTATTTTACCTGGACTCCACAATTTGCAGGAAATCATGTTTGATTGTGCCCAAAAAAAAATTCTGAAAAAACTGCGATGGAAAGCCATCAGGTACTGTGTCCTTGTCATGAGCAAAAAAGAAAATTGTATCTTTGAGATCCTCTTCCATGAAGGAGCAAGAAATGAGCGGTCATCAGCAGCTGTGAGCACTGAAGGGATCTGATTGAGAATCATATTTTGAGCATCAAATTTTCCTTCACAAGGGCTTGCAAGAATATTTTAGAAGCAACCAGTGGCACTGGTAGGAATGTCTTGGATGTCATTGGATGCATGCCGATATGATCTATGGAAAAAGTGAACTGAAATGATGTGATGATGTTTGGAATGGTTTTATGAAAAAAAATAGAACTAGTGTCACCCTTCTCTTCAAACCATAGAAGCAAAATTCGTGTAAAAATCGCGCTGGGTTGCACGATTTTTTCCCCAAAAATATCATGATTTTTTGAATAAATCATGGTCAATGTTCTTTTACCAAATTTTTCTTGCATAATCATGAGAAAATGGGGATAAAAATGTTGAAATTATGATTTTTATTTAGTTAATTGGTGAGAGGGTTAAGCTAGTAATACAAGGATGCAGGAAAATGGTTAACAGGGTCGAGACACTTTCAGGTGTCTACACAAACATTATAATATTATGGTTTATATAATCTTTAATAAATTAAAATATGTTATATTATTTATTTAATTAACTTATTAAATTTATAATTGCGTTTATTTATAATTCTTAATTAATTCCATTTTTTATTTTGTTTTAATTTTAATTTAATTTGTTTTATTTTTTAAATATTTTTATATTTTTAATTTCATAGAATATAATATTTTTGAAGTTAAAAATTATAAAATAGAATATAGTTGGATATTTTTAATTTTCGAAAGTTTAAAATATTTTTAAAATTAGAATATATAATTATTTTAATATTTTTTTATTTAAAAAAATAGACTTAACAACATTGAAACATTTTAATTGAGCAACACTTTCAAAAATTTATAAGTTTATTATTTACATATAAATTATAATTATACTATATTGCAAGACTTGCCAAAAACTCGCGAGTTTTTCTTGGCGCCGAGTTTTCCAGGCAAAAACTCGCCAGGAAAACTCTGAGTTTTTGGTGAGTTTTTGCCAAAAAACGACGAGTCTATAAAAAAACCTCGGCAAAAGGGGCATTGGGGCATTTCAATCTCTTAAAAAATTAGGAACATGCTTGGTCAGTATATTTCAAAATATATTTTAGTATACTTTTATCTTGGACCTTTCCAAATCTAGCGCTAAAAATGACCCCAATTGACCTTTGCGCTAAAAATGACCCCAACCGACTTTTGTGCTAAAATTGCCTTCTACTGACTTGCACTGAAATGGCCTTCCACTGACTTAAGTCACGTAGGTCGGTCGGTGCTAAAACTCACGCAGGTCGGTCACTTTGAAAAACCCCGCCAACAAACTTTGCGCTAAAAACAGACCCAATGGACCTGCGCTAAAAATGGAATTGACTAACCTCATGAAGCATCATTTTAGTCGGTCGGATAAACCCAAAATCCACGCTAAGGTCGGATAAACCCAAAATCCGCGCTAAGGTCGGATGAACCCAAAATCTGCGTTAAGGTCAGATAAACCCAAAATCTCTGCTAGGTCAGTTGGAAGCAAAATCGGCACTAAGTCATTGACCCCCAAAATCAACACTTTTTGGTATTTTGGCCTAAAAATTGAGTTTTTCAAGGGGCAAATTGGATTTTCTTGATGGATTTGAATTCCATATCTATTTGTCACATCATGATACACATTTTACCAAGTTTGTGTGGATTTTTTCATGTTTTACGACAATTAATGCCACTGCACATAAAAGGTCGTTGACCCCCAAAAATCTCGCTTTTTGTAGAAAAGGCTAGAAAAACATGAAATTAAAGTCTGCAAATGGATTCTAATGACTGCAAAAGCTTCCTAGATCAATATATTGGCCAAATGGGTACTTGAAAATGGTAAAAAATGTAGAAAATCATGTAAAAATCACTAGATTTAAGAGGTGGTTCACAGAGAAAGTGACATAGACAATGGGTTGTTTTTTTACTGATCCATAACTGCAAATGGATATGTTTTGATCCAAAATGATGGAAAATGACTTGTTTATGATGAAATTGATGCTTGGTCTTGTTTATTGTAGGTCTAAGAGCACAAAGGAGCTTGTTGGAGCTAATTGGAGCCGTCTTGGAAGGATGAACACACAGAGGTACCTTGTTGACCTAGAAGTGCAGAATCGACATTCTATCAACCAAATTGCTGCTGCACCTATAAGAGAAGATCAGTATAATGTCCAAGACGATAAAGATGAGTCTCAGGAGTTGAAAGACATTGAAGATCATGCTTCTTTTATGATAGTTCTTGCAGATCCAGTCCAATGTCCAAGACATGTTCACACTTGTTCATAGCTGTCCCAATAGTCCAGCATCAAGAATCAGTTCAGCAAGCATCTAGTTGCATATACCTTCACCAAAATACTCCTTTTGATCCAGTCAGCACTTGGAATCTCGTGAATCCACATCAGCTCAAGTTTTCAAGTGTCATATGACTCTATTTTGGCTTTATTAGGCCTTGAAAATTGACTTTTCATCATGTACAACCAAATGGGTATCTATTTTGTCTAGATTCAATGTATTTGCACGCTGTATTTTATCTTTTTCCTAGAAGACACAGGGAAATCCGAAAATGTAACAAATTGATGTATCTCATTAAATGCCATGTAATCTGGACCATTGGTGTTGAGTTAATCTCCACCATCCATTGAAAAACTTGGTATGGTGCCTTGTCTATAAAAGGGCCATCCTTTTCTCTCATTTGTAAGTAAGATTTGATAATGAATTGCTGAGACTCTACCAAATTGTGATCAATACAAAGCAAGTTTTGTAGGTCGCTGGGAATTTGTGTTCTTGTGTTATCCTCTTTGGTTTTGATGGTTCATATCAATTTGAATTTAATTAGTTGTGCTTTTGCAATGATGGGTAAATGTTAAGATATCTGATGAATGCTTTGGTCCATACTATTAGTGCTTGCTGATTGTAAGTTGCTGTGTATAGTTAGCCTGGGCCTTGTCATTGAATACAACTTGGTTGCTTTCCACTAGTTAAGCTGCGCCATTGTCCGGGTGTTTAATGAGTGAATGCAATTTGAAAATCATAAGGATCCTTTGAAGGTTGCATCATTTCTTGCAACGTTGTGGGTTTCCTATCGTGGTGAAACAGGGAATGGTTTACCGAAAGTATTTGTCTATCTGCAGCATTTTACCCCGTTGTGACTGTCACTTAGGATTTCTTATCCCTTCTCTCTCTCCTTTTCCTTTTGCATTTTATTTATATCAAGTTTGTTAGGTTAGGTTATAAGCAGCATTTCATTGCCCATCTGCTAGAAAATTTTAGACTTTACAGTCTGAACCACTAGGGTTTCTACATATACATTGCTGCCATCTTCCATAAACCCTGCATTTTGTGTAAGACCCCTTGTTGGCACATCTAGACATTCCACTAAAGTCATTCCAAGCAAGTTAAGACCTAGCTATAGAAACCTTGCAGGAGTCTTACCTAGGGTAGGAGACTTTTCAAGAGAGGTGTGAAACCAACAATCACACATGCGTTGTGTGCTAAAACCACCATCAACAATACTCTAAGTTCCCATCCTGTCACTCTCCACCTTTGACGGTAAGGAAATTCCCTGAGGGGTGGAACAATGTTCCTTCTGGTTGTCCACTTCTAATGGAAGGGTTTCCCCAATCAAGGGGCCTTCAACCGGGGGGAGGCCAACTACAGAAGGCGTCAATACCTTGGTCGGGATAACCTAGTCCTGAGCTAATCCCAACAATTCTTCTTAGGTTTCAACCCTACCTTTATCTTTTTGGATAGGTCCCTGCCTGGACTTAGGGGGCTTGTGGCAAGCATTAATCAAGTGACCTGTTGTACCAGAATTTTAACAGTACAGAATTGCATTCTCACAGACTATTTCTTGGGTCCATTCTCCAAACTTGGAGTCAAGAATGATGGAGGTGGTAAGAACATTATGGGTTTCAACACTAACACAAAACTGAGTGAAAACAAATCTACTGTGGTTCTTAGTCACATTATCCAGGGCCAAGAAATGACCAAAGGAGTTGGCGATAGTAGTGAAAACTTCATCATCCCAGAACTCTAAGGGGAGTCATAGGAGTCTCACCCAAGTGAGGGTCGAGGTTGACAATACCATCTCCAGATCGAAGCCAAGACACCACTTACAAAGGGATAAACTTTGCTTCCCAAAAAAACACGGACCTTGGGTAAGAATGCCTAAACAATCTTCTGCTAGAGAGAAAGAGACGCTGAATAGACCTCTAGGCATAGCGGAGATCGAAATATTGCCCTTAATGGCCCATTTTCTCAACATCTTTATGTTCAGTCTTCTGCCAAAGACTTTACTAATGAAAACATTTTCCATTTTGGCCTCCACCCTTTCCAGGGTTAGGTTTTTAATTTTGAGACAAACTCCTTCCTTAGAGTGCACAATATTCACTCCATCATTGGTTTTAAGAACCCAATGACTAGTAAATAGTGCTTTCCAGGCAGGCAACTCACCCGAGGATTGACCAGAAGAAAATTTGTCCCTGATAAAAACTTTTGAGGCAGAGGCCCCACAAGACTGTCGAATCTTAATATTCAACTATTCAGAGCTAGGGATAGTACAAATCTCTGGCGTCACAGCTCCAGTAATTCCAAGGATTCTCTATGCACTTCCAGCTCCAGGGATTTCCCGCCCATCTATCGCTGCTCCCATTTCAAAATTACTTAGTCCTTGTGTTACCGAGACATGTGAAAACCATATCCTAATTGATTACGATTCTAGATCCCCTTATGTTAGACTTGTTTTCCACTTGTGTGTTACTTAGTTCATCCCAAATTCTTTTTTCCCTTGTTTGGAACTAGTAATTGCATCTACTACATGTTATAATGAACAGCTAAGGACAACTGCTGGTAAATCTAGTGCGTTTGTTGAATGTAAGTAGTTCCTCTAAGGCCATATGAATCATGTTATGCTAAATTTAGTTTTTAAAGAAAGGTCAGGTTAGGTTCTAGGCAAATAAATATAGTATAGAAGGAACATAAAGAGAAGGTGAACAAATTTTAGGCAACATGCATGTAAAGTGCCTTGTATCTTGAGATGTGTCATCTGTCTCTTCTCCCAAAGAGTCAAGACCTAAAAGTTTGGGCTAAATAAAACTTGAATATTGTGAGGGCAGAGATCATTGCATTAAAGGATGTTTTCTAATTTTAATAGCCTTTCTAGTTTTGAAATATATATTAAAAATGTTAGAGAGAACATCATTGTTCATGCATTCTCTTGTATTAGAAGTGTAGTCAACCTGCACACCAAAATAGAGACCAATCACATAGAAGAGAAAAACCTTTCATTAATATTTGAAATAAATAGTGTAGAAGTTAGAGACTAAAACATTACCCTCTAATTTTATTAACAAAATATCAAGAAATAATTAATCAAAAATACATAAATTAACACCTCATTAAATATTCAATTGATACAATAGTTCCATAGAACATTAAAGAACATTAATTTCTTTAATGTTATGAGGTTCCTTGTTATAAATAAGTTAATATACACTCTAAAGAAATTCTACATATAAAATATTTTATCACAGTAAAGTGTTCAAGTCAAAGTGTATGTAGTCCCATTCAAAAAAGTGTTAAAAACTATCTAATGGAATTTCATGAGAAGCATAATTACCTTGTAAGGAACGGAAACTATTTAAAGAAATTTTAGGATCGACATCATTACTCCACAAGATTTTTTGGGGGCCACGACTCTTATTTTTAATCTTAGATTTATATGTTATTTATTTAATTATATAAAATCTTAAAGTTTTTTTAAGGAGGATAATTTTTTAGAATGACTAAATTAACTTTCATTTTAAAATGACTATAAAAAAAATAAGAACAAATGAGTCACATTTAAAATCTTATTACAACTTTTTAATATATTTAAAAAAATATATATATTATATAAATTTTATAGTTGTCATTGTATTAATATAGTTAAATTATTTCCAAGATTATATATATATATATATATATATATATATATATATATATATATATATAATTTTATTTTTATTAGTATTGTATTCAATTTTTGACAATTTATTATACCATATATCTATACACAAATTTATATATTTAAATTTTTTGAGTTGTCAACTATTTTAATAGCTAGGTATTAAAGGAAAAGCTCTCATCAAAATAGTTTTAATAAATTTTCTGAACTATAATGGTACCTAGCACTATCCTATAATGAACACCAAGAATATAAACAAATTTATACATTGTTTGAAGATTCTTTCGCATGTGCATGGGCAAACTTACAAGAATAGAAAATAGTCCAACATTTTTTCCTTTTTGGTGCAAACTGTTTTATTGCACAAAATTGTATGAGCCCATGTGAAAGACATGAGTAGACAATTCATTTTGAAAAAAAAAAAAGGTATGGAGGGAGAATGGAAGGGAATATTTATAATATTCTCCTCTCATGCAATGAATAGTATTTATGTTGTACGATGGGACGAAATGGGAATCCTTGTGCACACGGAAGTTGACAAAAGGTCAATGGCCCCACGGCTCCCTTCCAATTGCATTTAGAATGTTAATCAAGAGGCTTGATTAATATTTTTTAAGTGCTCAACTAATATTTACAGAGGAAATAAATAATTGTATATAGATTGTGGAAATATTATGTCTTTTAAAATATAATGTTTCTTAGTGATATGGTATAGCTTTTCTTCATCTCAATGATAGATCACACAATGCGATTTGAAATGATGTGAAAACTATTACATAGTTAAATCTAGAAGCACTCTTAAGCATTAACATGGATTGTGGAAACACTGTGTCTCTTAGTCAAACTATCTATTTGTAATTTAGATTATTATTAAATTTAAGTTAATGTAAAAATATATCTAAGGGATAATAAATAAAATTTAATTAAAATTTTTAAATATAATTAAGGAGTTGAGTTTGATTTTAGTTGATGTCACACTATGATAGAAAGGTTGAAACTTAGATTTGATACTAGATATTAAATAGAGAGATGTAACTTGAGAAGCTAACTTGTGTCTAAGACACAATCATGCCTTGCAATCCTATTTAGGTGGTGTGATTCCATCCTAAGTAGAATTAGATTTGTGATACCTATAAATCATGTTCGCTTAATGTATACCTAGAGTGTAACATCACTTTCCTTAATGCTCAAGATTTAAAATAAACATTCATCTTAATCAAGAGATTAGTTAACAATATGATTAACCAAATCAAAATTTAACCATAATAAATCATTATCATTTCATCAACTAAGCATGTTATTCTAATAGAATATAACAAAGCTTATAATACAATAATCATTACATATCCTTAGTGAGTAACCATCACTAATCATGTACAAGTTATGCCCAAGGCATCATGAATCAATTTATAAATTACATTTGATCGACAGGCCATTAAATGCAAAACACTATATTTGGAACAAATGACATTAGTCTTCATAAGCCTCGGCTTGTCTCATGCTTGGGAAGGAGAGCATCATCCCGGTGCTTTTCCACCAACCACGGACTTGCGGTCCCCTGCTCAACTTCATAACTAGAAGTGGCCCTACCTTCACGGAAAGGTTAGATATTGGGAACCATTAGGTTAGCCATATGAGTATCTAGTGTTGTGTCCTTCCTAATGTCTCACGGTCACACAATTATAGATCCACTCTAACTATGTCTGACACTACTACACTACTGGAGACACTAAGCCATCTGGAGCACTGTGGACCAACAATGCATGCAGAGACAAATGCATTACTTTGGCCAAAGATTTACATACATATACGTTGCACAATGAACATCATCGTATGTCCACCACCCTGACTCTACTTATAAGCTGTCATATCCTACAGTAAATTCAAATTGACCTTTCTCTCTAGGTCTAATATAAGTGGGATCAATTTGATTCATCGTCCATGTTTGGACACTCGACTGCCATCATAAGTTGGTTACGACTAAATGGGTTACTTTCGTAACGAGGAACTTGTGACTCCACATCACCTTGTTCCACTTTCAATTCATATCATAATTGATCATTTTTACCACCTTGGGTATTCTATGGTTTACAATTTCGATTGAAAATAACTTATAGATTAGAATCATAATCTTGTTACTCTAGGCATACCTTGCCTTAACAAATGGAATGGTTTCATAATGAATGATATCTCAAATTACTCTTATGAGCTTTTAGTGATAAACACTATCCCCATTTGTTTACTCATAATTAAAGTAAAGGGTTTAAAAACTTGTGATCATAACCATATAGGTCTTAGTTATCAAAATAAAACAATTTCCATACTAATAATTTAGCAAGCATGCAAGTTGCTGCATGTTAAAACTATGATATTTAATGATCACACCACCTCCTTGGTCGAGGGTAGACAAGTATAGTCACGACTATTTAAATAACCCCCTTTATATCCACAGTCGGGTTTTCATGCAAGTTGAATCAAGATTTTGTTTGAGTGCTATAAGCACAGTTATGTTTAAGGCCATATCGGCCATCACCACCGTCGTGGTGGTTGTATTGGTTATAATGCAGGCCGTAACAAAGTAAGTACTAAACATCATCGTTCGACACTTCTTGTACCGCAAGCACCTTAAACTCGAGTCTTGGTACTATTATTATACAAGCCACGTTGTTATTCGATGTGTAAATGTTGTCGTATATATATGTGCTCGGCCATAATGGCCTCGAGCCACAGTTACAGTATGGATTATAATGCATTAAGCTCAGCCTTCGTGGCCTTGAGCTACAGATATAACATGGTAAACATTGCAATATAGCTCGGCTTTCATGGCCATGAGATTTAGTACAGGTAGGGATACAATGTATTGAATCTCGGCCTCCATGGCCTCAAGCAAAGTCACAGCAAGGAATATAATATAGTATAGCTCGGCCACAAGTCTTGAGTTTAGACACAGTGAAGAATATAGTGCAATATGGCCCGGCCGTAAGGCCTTGAGCCTCTGTAACAAAAAGAAATGCTTTAAAGATTATGCAAGCTCGATCGTAAGGCCTTGAGTCATTATCATATAGAATATATCAGAGATAAGGATACCACAGTAACAGTTATAAAAGCATGAACCCCATATGGTATGCATGCTATGGGAGCTTGATATAAAAGAAACTCATAACTAAAATTGTATACAAGGATAACATTCTTTACTCTACCTAAGCACAGTCCTTTAAATGCAAAGGTATTCCCAGTTCGACCTCCGTTTGTCCTGCTCTGTATGTCTTTCCCTGCGCAGAGCTAAAACTCTCCCTTCTTTCCAAAACCAAAAGATCATAATGATAGTCTTTCCAGAAGACTAAAGGATTATTACCTCATCCTAATTCGCATGCCTATTTTTGTGGAAACTACCACCCTTTACCAAGGTGGTGTGAGTGGTTTCTCCCACTCGGCCAACTACCACGATCATGGCTCTCACAAGCATGACACCTGCTAGTCTATTGCGAGCTCGAAGCTCCCATTAGTTATGATGTCAACTATGTCAAAATAATAAACACAATAACATAGCAAAATATTAAATATCAAATTTATATAATTATATTATAATATTTTTACATGCATCCACTAGATGCCTACGAATACTAATATTAACCAAGATGTCGTTTTCCGACATCACCTCCTTCATGGATATAGTCATCATGCGATTTAGGGATCGAGCACCGCTCTCCCTTCTTCTCTAAGGACTCGAAACTTAACAGACCAAATAATAATGGATTTATAATCTTTGTTCGAAAATATTTAGAGCAATAAGAAAATGCTCTGACAAAAAGCAAGACTAACTCTCGACTCGTATTGACATTCAAAGAATGTCGTTGGGTTTCAGGGTTTGAGATAGGTTCCGAATCCATGGGATTTAACATGCAGATTCTAGATTTTGGAGGATCTATCAGATTTTAGACTTAACCAATTTTTCAGGGTTTCAGGGTTTCAGACTTAGCCAAATTCAGGGTTTCAAGGTTTCAGACTTAGAATCAGCCATCAAGATTCCACATGAGGATGCGATTTTGTACTCAATTTGCATTCAAATCAATCAAATTTAATAGAAAACACTTTTGTACTCATTTATGGATTCATTGGATACATCTTGTCATTGAATTTTGCAAAAAAAAAAAGCGTTTTTAATGAAATTTAAGCAATTTTTTAAGTTGCCGAGTTTTTGCCGAGTCGTGTTTTTTGGGCTTGGCAAGTTTTTCAACTATGCTATATATATTATATAAAGTATAATTATAATTATATATATTAAAAATTATAATATTTTATAATTTTTTACGCGTTTTTTAATATCTGATTTTTTCTAGTTTAAATCCAGATTTTTTGAAAATATTTTATACTTTTGGCGTGTCGATTTTTTCCCCAAAAGATTTTTGCTGCTATGCAGTTCAAACAACTCATGATTTTTCCTCCGACAGTTTTTTTGTTCTTCTGGAAGTCAATATGCTGATAAATTAGATACCATTCTTTCTTTTCCAGGTCATGATGAAATTGGGCATTTCCTCTTTCATTTCCTCCAACAGTTTTTTTGTTCTTCTGGAAGTCAATATGCTGATAAATTAGATACCGTTCTTTTTTTTCGAGGTCATGATGAAATTGGGCATTTCCTCTTTCTGTTTGTATAGAAACAAACTTATTAACTTCAGCAATCTGAAGAAAATTATTACTAAAAACAAACTTATCTCCATCCTTGACGCCATGTTTAAGAACTCTGAGCTTGCCATCTAAATGATACATCACATACCCTTTAATCAAATTCCCTTCCAACCACCATTTATGAATTTCATCATGACTTTGTGGATTGTTGGTGTAATCAATTAAGGGCTGTGGTCCCTTAAGGGGCTCGTGGAACCCCCTTAATGGGGCTGTGTGGGGGTGGGGGGTTTTGATCCCCCACCCCCAAATTATTCTTTAAAAAAAAAAAGTTCAATATATTTTTTTTACGTTTTTTTTTTTAATTTTTAAAAAATGTCAATAAATTTCTGCACTTTTGAAGATTCGAACTTGTACTTGCATGTACCCCCAGCCTTGGTTTTCATGCCAATTGCTGGCTTATTTAGCATAACCTCTATTTTAGAGGCAAATTTAGCTAATTTGGAGGAGCTCTACATGTATCTGGTGGAGTTTTTTTATTGGTTACAACTATCCAGTTTGGCAGGGTTTCTAAAGTTGGTAGGCCTCTATATTTGACGACAGTTTTGCCAAATTTGGCAGAGGTTTATATTTTGCCAAATCTACCCTTCACCATTGACAGTTTCTTTTTTGCACTTGATCTTCAAACGACAATATCTTGGTCATACGGAGGTCTGTTTCAATGCAATTGTTTTTGAAATGGGGTAGAATTTCATGATCTTTGCAGTGGTGTAGATGGTTTTCAGTTTGGGCTTCTGTTTTTTCCAAATTTCTGTTTTCTTAGTGTTGTTGTGCAGTTCTCATTTTGGGAACTTCGATGGGCTATATCTTGGGCGTACAGACTCCTTTTTTTGGGTCCCGTTTTTTTGAAAGTGCATGTTTTTTCGTGTACTTTGCCATGGTACCATCAATTTTCTCTCATTCTATCAGAGAATTGTATTTTCAGCATGTGGTGTTTTTTGAACATTGTAAGCTCCTGTTATAAGCACTATTTGATTTGTAAAAACACTGAAATCAAGTGCCATATTGTAATTTTGGGGATCTTGCACATCATGTTGTGCCATCATTGTACTTGCACTATTTTATAAATTGCCATGGGGGGTGGTTATGTGCGCTAGTTGCAATCACAATTTTGTATGCCTTCATGCATGTGTGCCTTGTGTTGCCACCCTTTATTAGGTGCAGGTACTTTATCTGTGTATCTTCTGATGTTGCTTCTATGTCTTCTTCATGCATTTTCAGTGGATCTGCCATACCTCTCCCTTGTCAGCATTATGGGGGGTATCATATTGTTAGTACTTGTGCTAATGCTTCCTTGGTTTCGCCTTGGAGGCAACCTTCACAGGTTGATCAACATTCTTGAGACCATTGGTACATTGTGTGTACCATCTGTATCTTCGACTGTCAAATTTCCTTGTGCGCCATCTTACATTATGTTCGAGTAGTGTATCCTTGGGGTCACTCATACAGATTTGTGCCTCTTTGATCTTGATCTTCATTCTATTTCAGTGGAGATTTCCAGTACACCAGTTCTTCTTTGGCAGTTATTTACAACTTCTTCATGCTTCAGTGGAGTTCTTCATGTTCATCTTAGTGTTCCTAATCTTTTGGGACATCTTCTGTGGAGGCTTGAGTCCTTTGTTTGTATTTTCTCTCTTTTGGAGAGGAGTTTTCTCCGACCAGGTTTTTCTCCTTTTCTCCGATTGTGAGAGATTGTTTATACATGGGTACCTAACATGGCCTTGTAGTTGGGACACATTTCACATTTCTCCCTAAGTTGCACTTAAGGGGGGGGGGTGTTGGTGTAATTAATTAATTGCACCTTATATTAAGTTTACTAGGTAATTATTATTTATTTACTTGAGTAAAATAGGAAATAAGAGCACGTGTAATCTCCTTGATTGATGGGAGCACATGCAATATCTCATGCAAAATCTCTCTCATCAAGATGAGTTCACTAGGCACCTCTACTAATGTAGTTGAGTTGTCTCTAGTTCACTGCTCTCCTCAAGGACACTTGTCACATTGACTTGTGCATGCTTGAGCTTATTTATATGTACTTCTTCCATTCATTTGATAGTTGATTAATTCATTTCCTCTATTTTGGAATAGCTTGTATTATTACATATTACATTATGTGTTTTGTGTTTATAGCTATTATAACTTTCTTCATGCACCTAGATTTAGGCTTGTGTAATTGGATTCTCATTGAATCTCACATGGATGGTGCATCCATAGTAGTATTAGATTTGTAGGGCATGGACACAACATGGAAGAAGTGTAAATGTAATCCAATTACCTGGGTTTAAAAATGCCCTATCTGTAAAAATAGAGAAAACAAATCAATTTAGTTACCTAATGTGAAATATGGTGTGTATAAATAAAAGAGGGCATTATACATAATAAAAATGTATCATAAAAAAATTGCATTGGAAAAAACACTATTTTGCTCACTTTAGAGAGTTTAAGTAAAAAAGAACAGCTAGCCTTAAAATAGTGTGATGTTCTGTCATGAAGCATGACCTGCTGTTTTAGGGGCAGCCCTGCGTTTTTTACCTAAACCCTCATTAGGGTGTAATTTAAAGAAAACTCTTATTATGGTTTAAAATTTGACTTGAAAAAATTAATTCAAAGTAAAAAATTCAAGAAACTTAAAATGCTGTAGCAGTAAGCCTAAGCCAAAATTGTGTAGTCTGCTTGTGCTCTCTATATTTCTATATGTAAGTATAAATTTAAGCCAAAAAAGACAGGTATGCATGAAAAAATATCATAACCACTTTTTGAAAAACGTGGGAAATGGCATGGCAAATGTGGTATAGGTTGCAATTACTTGGGATAAGTTGAATTTTCAAGTGTAATTCTATCATAGACTTGGATCCCTCTAGAAAAGTTAGAAGGGCATTTCATATTTTGAGAAGATGAAGTATGCCAATGATTGTGAACAAAGGCTGATATGTTCTCAAAGCAGTAGGCAAAGTATCAGAACGCCCTCTAAACTTCTAAATTGGCTGGATACAAGGCTTATATTGAGGTGTGAATGAAGAAATTAGATATTTTTAATGAGTGTGCACTGAAAAACGAACACAAGTGCATGCACTTTGTGAGGTTTCAACCTCTATCCTGTTAAAAGCCCAGTTGGTTAACTTTACCAATTTTCCTATTCAATCCAACAAACATCTAATTCTCTCAACTTCAAAAAATCCCTAAGCATGTTGGAGCTGGAGATTATGGAAGAAATCATAGAAAACAAAGAGGATCTCCTTTTTCCCTTCACTCTGAAACCACTTGTAGATTCTAAGTCATCTATGCACACAATCATAGAGAAAAGAGAAGAGGAACCATGGCAATGAAAAACACACAATAAAACAATATGCAGCAATTCTACATTCAATCCATCAATTATCATACATAAATAATACAAAGTTGCAAGCAAGTATTCAACCACCCAAGCAACCAGCACTTTCTAGCAAATATTTAGGTATACAGTTTTTTTTGGCTTATTTTAATAATTTATCACCTTTGACTTTGACTATGAGACCCTAAAACGAATTTCTGACCCTAAAAGTGCCATCTAAAGCACACTTAAAATACCAAAACAAACTCATTTTACCTCATTTTGATTGCAAGTGACAAATAACATTCCTTTTTGCTGAACTTTCATTCTTGCTTGTCATTACACAAAGAGAGCTGAAGATTGATCATTGAAAGTTTCAAAGCGGTTGCATTGCTATTCCTACGCATTTGCAAGTGTCCATTAGCTGCTAAGAGGATCATACAAGAAGATTTTTGAAAAGAGGTAAGTTTTTTAGGTAAGTTTTTTTATTTTTTTTTCTGCATTTTTGTTTTACAAACTTTCTTGTTTTGCTTTCAACTTCTTGTTTTCCTTTCATTTTTCTACTAATGTATCACTATGCTTAAAATATTAAAAGAGTTGGGTTTTATATATATATATATTTATTTATTTATTTTGAATGTGTTGTTTATAAAACTTGTTGCGATAGAGGAATTACAATGGCAGCTATTTTAGCTCCACGGGCTGACCTAAGTTCAAAATAGACCCAAGTTCTCCTCTTTGGAAATATGTTGATATGATACAATTGATTCTAGGTGGTGGGAGGTATATTTGGATTTGTGTGGCATTCCTATATAAGTCATCAAATTTTGCCTTGGAAACCTTGGTGCAACTTTGCCATCGGAGCAAGTGATAGTATATATTGAGTAGGAGCAAACATATGGAGCAGCAAGCCGTAGAGCAAATCATCATTTAACAAAGAGAAGATATCAATGAATGAAGCCCTGTATGCCCCCATCTAATCCTAGTTTTGTGGTAGAGAGCCACCTATTCTTGACCACCCCTGAAGAACAACCCCTTACAAATAAGAGACCAAAGGGACCTTTGGAAATGACATTTCAAGTCTCAAGACATTGCCAATAAACACATAGCACTATGTATTTATTGAAATGGGTTGGCTTTTAATGTTGTTCATTCACCATATTGGCAAGAAATGGTGAAGAAAATTAATGAGGCTTCAAAAGGGTACAAGGGCTTGGGTTATGAGAAGGTGTGGTGCCTTATTGGAAAATGAAGTTAAGCTTCTAGAAGATTCATTGAAGGCCATAAAGGATTCATGGGCTGAGACAAAGGTGTCCATTGTTTCTGATGAATGGAAGGGTGCCAAAGGGGTAGTGTTTTTGAGAGGTGTGGATTGTGAGGGGGAGGTGAAGGATGGTCAATCTGTTCCTAACATCCTCACCACAACCATTGAGGAAGTGGGACCTCGTAATGTTGTTCAAGTCATAATGAACAACGCAAGGAATTGTAGAGCTGCTGGTTTGTTGGTTGAGGAACATTATTTACACATCTTTTGGACACCTTGTGCTATCCACTCCCTCAATTTTATGCTACAAAAGATTGAAAACAAAGTTGATTGGATCAAAAAGTTGTATACAGAGGCCGAAGAGATCTAAATGTTCATCACCAACCACCACGTCACAAGGCATATTTAGATGATTTTCAGAATTGGAGCTATTGAAGGTATGTGAAGCAATATAATATTGTATGTTTTAGTTTCATTTTAGTTACTTAGATTTTTTTTTTTTAAAGTCTTAATTTGATTATGTATTCTTTTTTAAAGTTTGTTTTTATTTATTTTTGAATAGGTTGTTGAGACCCGTTTTGCCTCTATCACAATCGTCTTGAGACGACATGTGAAGGTTCGAGAGGCACTTTCTAGTATGGTAATTAGCCAAACTTGGTACATGTGGAGGCAAGGCAACACTAAGAGGGCAACAAATATTCAGCAAATGATCCTAGATGACTCTTGGCGGGATCATGTGAAATCTTCTTAGTTTCATCAAGCTCGTTTTGAGTATGATTCATTATACCGACATGGACAAGCTGTAATGTGCCGTACCTGTTTGTATATTTTTAGAGTCTTTTTATGTGTTATTTTTTATTTTTTTTAGAGTGATCTTTCAGATAGACAGAAAATGCAGAAGGGGTTTTCAGTTTTCCCACAGATGTGTTGCCGAAGCATACAATATATTGCATATAACAGAAACCCAAAAAATATACAATGAATATGAAGAAACTATCGACTACCCAGATAGTAAAATGGCCAAAAATGAATTACTATGACATACCCATGTTCATTTTTGCAAAGTGGTACATATGCTGAGACTGGACTAGCAATGTGTATGGCTGGGAATGCCTCAAATCTCCATGAAATGGTAAGTAATGAACATGCAATTGATATTATCAGAGAATAAGGCCCTAAATGCCTCACAATGGCCAAGGATGAAGCTGCAATGAAAGAGGAAAAGCATCTAAGAGACCCACGCCCAAGCTGGGACAAGTACGGCCATGGTTGGAGGTGTGGACAGCAGCAATACCTCTCCAATACCTGCTATTCAGTGCTGTAAACAGACTGCATACACAATATCAAGCTGGGCGACCAAGATATAGTAGTCAAAATGCAATGAAACACCCAAAAGAGCCCCCAACAAGAAGTACGACCTAGCTGAGTGGTACGACCAGCAGCTGATGGAAAATACAGTCCCAAATAGTATGAAATCTGCTCCTCCTTTCAATGCAAACTGATCTCTCCAAACCTCTAATGAAGAACACAATGAATATGCAAGGGAAAAGCCAAGTTCTTCCACAAATCCTCAGATCATATACTCCATTGAAGCACTGTAGTGAACACTGTATGCATCCACCTCGAATGGCACCTTTTGGTGATCTCGCACACCAGTAGAATGCCGTTACTCAGGGAGGTTTTCGTCTCCAAGACCCTGGTTCGAATCCCCAAACCCTCAAAACCCTCGCAGAGCTCAATAGTGAAAATATCATAAACTTAGCATAGCTCAAATGAGCTTCCATTTCATCTTTTATTCCTCCTCCAAGGTGGGCGTTGGGTTTTAGGAGGGAATTTGTCATTTTAAAACATCTTTTATTTCCTAGGGATGGGCGCCTAAGGTCATGACTTGCTTTAAGTCTTCATTTTACATAAAGTCACTTTTCCTTCAATATATTATAAAGTCCATATTAAATATAACATTAATAATCCTCGGACTTTAAACTAAATATGAAGACGGTGTCGGAAAGCAATGATCTATAGCTCGTCGGAAAGCCCTCGACGAGACGAATCTGACACTAAACCTGAACTTACTAAAAATAGTAAGTAACGACCAAGAGCAAACTGGGCCAATCCTGAGGGTGCCAATTGGATCCACTGAATGCGAACCACCTCTCCATCATCGACAAATACCTCCAAGGCCAAACTAACTCTATTTCCCTAACCAAACTGCTAGTCCACGGGAACTCAATGATGGACTAGCCATGTATCAAGAAGGGGACATTACACAAGCCTTGTTTGGGAAGGATATATGATGGCATTGACTCAATGATTGAGAAGATGAAGACCATCATAAATGAGGAGCAAGATCTTGAAACAACTTTCTTCAAACAAGTGCACAAAATTGTTGAAGAGAGATGGAACACAATGACCACCCTACTACATCTTGCTTTTGCATTGAGTCCAAAATACTATAGTGTTGAGGTTCTTTTTGTGCTAATGAGGATTGCCCCATATAATGATTATGAAGTTGTTGAAGGGTGCAAGGCAATATTTCGTAGCCTCTTCCTTGATCTTGATTTGTAAGATCTAGTCACTAGTGAATTCATTGATTTTGTACACTCCAATGGTCAAAGTATTGAGGCTCTTTGTGATAAGTTCAAGAAGGATGCTCACAGTTGGTGGTGTTGTGACCTAATCACACATCGCCCCATTGCAAATGGAGACCCCCAGTTTTCTTCATAGAGTTAGTCGTTTAGGGTTAGTTGTTTGTGTTATCTCAGAGTATGAGTCAATGAGTTTGCAAGCTAAGTATGAGTGCCTATGTGAGTGATATTTGAACTCAATATGCTTTGAAAGTGAAGATCTACTAAGAAAGTGGCTAAGTTAAGACTAGGCACAGATTGTCATCTGTAACACCTTAAAAGTGCGCCTTGAGTGGGGAAATGATTCAAGTAGCCAACAGTGGGCGCCCTGAAGACTTAGGACCTCAAGATGTTTCTAAATGCCTAAATTTAACTTCTTTAACCATCTCAAGCTAACACGTATTTCTGCATGTGTAAAGCCTTATTTTGGCACCTTAGAAGGAGATTGGACATCTTGAGGGTGAGGCACACTTTGTCATCAAAACAATCTCATTTTGGCACCTTGGGGGTTAAAGGATATAAGTCTTAAGAGCTAGCGCCCAATTGAAGAGTGGTCTCTTGCAAGCTTAAACAAATGATTGAAGCTATTGGATTGCCAAGAAATATGCTAAGTTTACCAAGGCACTATATCACACTTGGATCATCATCAATATGCGCCTTAATAGAGAGATTTGAGATCATTACAAGCACCAATTCACATGAAAGAACAAGTCGAGAAGGCTTGGGCGCATTCCTCTACCTCTAGAGCCTCCTTTGAGCGCTTTAGAGCGCCTTAAGAGAGATAATTCACTTTGACTCCCGAAGTTGATCAAACACATCAAGTTGAACATCATAAATCAAGGCGCTACTTTCCTCATGTACAACCTCACATTTGCGCCTAAGGAGGAAATCAACTTGAAAATTACAAGTCTTGAGGGTGGTTGACTTTGGAGAGGTCTTTTGAGAGCAACTATAATGGTTTAAGCACATGAGAGTTAAAGGAAACATTCATCTATACTTATGCTCCAATTCACATTCAAATAATCATCCATATGCGCCTAAGAAATAGGAGGCCAAGAACCCTGATTTGTAATGTCACCTTGAGTAGGAGGTCTTCAAACAAAAGTGCCTTGATTTGAGATCATCATAACGCCTAAGAGCAAGCTAAGGAGTTGAGGCGCATTTCAACCGTTGAGGAGTTCATTTTGGGCGCCTAGAAAGAAATCATGTTTGAATCAATCAATTTTGAAGTTAGACAAGTTCACAGGAGTTTATGCAAGCTTTGAAGATCATGAAAATTGGAAGTAAACATCACATCAAGGCAAGGCGCCATATCATACCTTGATCATCATCAAAGTGCGCCTTAGGCGCTAGTGAACACCTTGACTAGGCTAGGCCTTGTGGTTTTTTTCGTTTTGAGCGCTTAGGATGTGGAGGATGAGAGGAGCTCTGGAAAGATTAAGAGAATGGTTGAAAGTCTTGAAACGCTAAGAAACTAAGTTAACTATGTTAGGCGCACATTCATGCCTATGCAATTTGATTTTAGCGCCTATTCTTTCAACCTCAAATCAGCGCCTCATTTTGAAATAACATCAACTTAAAGAAGAGGTCTATTAAACATTTGAACATGAAATTGAGACTATTGAAGGTCAAACAACAAGCTAAGGAGTTAAGGCGCAGATTTTAGTTCATTTTCACCCAAATCAGCGCCTAAATTAAGAAAGGCATTCATCTCATTCTAGGCGCCACTTTACATATTTATGATTTCTAATTTGTGCCTAAGGTCATTGAAGTTTTTAAAGTTAAAAACATGTTTTAAATCATTGAGAAATAGCCTTAAGGCTTAGGCGCACTTCATGTATTAAGCATCCACTTTTGGCGCCTAAACTAGGGGAGTTTTTTTTAAATCTTGAAAATTTCAAAAAATACATTAAATGCTAATGTTGGTCGATCTCTACCTTGCCGACTTGCACATTAAACTAGGCAAATTGCCTATTTAAACCCAAGCGTCCACTTCATTTGAGCATCATTCACTTCACAATCATCTCTTGGAGCGAATTTTTGGAAGAGGAGAAGGCTGCAATCTTCAGCAGATCTGCATTATTAAAAGTCTGATTTTTGTCATTTAGAGCTGATATTCCATTGTTTCCTACAGATATCTGCATTAGTTTAGTCTGAAAATTTGTCAAGAGGTATGTTTCAGCTGCTTTTAATTTATAAATTTGCCTTTTTACTTGTTTAATTTTCAGATTTCCATGGTTTTATCATGCAAAAATCAGTCTTATAAAGGTAATTTTATCATTTGAAGTCACTAATTGAGGTATAGTACTCTTGTAGGTAAATGGGCATGACTGCAAAGGAGTGTCAAGTGATGATCAAGATGGATGCCAAGTCAACCTTACCGGAGTCTAAGCTCGAGACGCATTGGAAGAACGTAGGAGACACCAACATGGGGCATGTCAACTTGGAGGAGATCAAAGACTTCTTGCTCGCACCTACAAGGAATAAAGACATCAAGGCTATTGCTAAAAGTGGTATCATACAAGCAGCTTGTTTCCCACCTGTCTTGCCATGCACCAAATTGGTGTTGGAATGCACTCAACGTTATGATGTTGAAGGAAGGCGAATTGTGGCTAATGATGGTAAGAGAAGTTATTCAAGAGATCTTCAACATTCTGAACCGAAAGACCATGTTCATTTGTCCTACAACTGCACAACAAACATTTGAAGCCAAGTCTAAGCAATACATGCAAGAAGGAAGAAGTGGATGGCGGATCCCTCAACAAAGATATACAATTCCGAAGATCTGAAGTTTCACAAGGCTGATTTCAAGCAAGAGATAAGTTATTTCATCATTTTTTTAATAGAGTAACAGGTAGGCCTCAATCATCAACTTTTGAGGGATGGATGTATACATATCTTGATCATGTTTTCATAAAGAATAAGATGATTGATTGGGACGGGGTTATAAGTCATTGCCTTGATGAGCAATTTGAAAATTTCAACGAGTCAAGGTCCTTCTACATGACTTCCTATCTTGTCTACATACTGGCGAGGAATTTGGTCTACAAGGGATTGACTTCTAAAGGAGAAGTGGGTATCAAATCCAATCAAATCCTATCACACCAATGTTATACACAGCTTCATCTCAAAAACATCAACCATTACAAGAGATTCAATGATGCATTTGCCATGTATATAGTGAGGAGATTGCGAGGAGAGTTGCAAAGGAGATTGACAGGTGCTGCTAGGGCCTTCATTGAAGAATATGGACGATATTACATTCAATATGATAAATTCACTTATATAAGGATTCAAGGCTTCACATCCTATTCGTATAGATTGCCAAGGTATTCTACTAATAAGATAGTGATGTTAGAAGTATCAAGACAACTGTTAGAGTTCCATAAGATGCAAAAGGCAAGAAAGAAGGCCAGGTTGCAATTTCCTCTAAAGCTTGGGAGATACTATTCAAGTCCATCATTGCAAGTAGCTGAGCACTCCGAGATTGAGCTTCAAGCATATCACTTGCACCTTCATGATTCATGGCGGGAGAACTTTGATCCATATGGAGCAATCAGGCAATCATATCCTACCTATCAACATATAGAGCAACTTGAAGATCATTGGGCATATGTAGTTGACAACATTGATATAAGGGAACAAAAATGTTCAAGGTTGAAGTGGGATTTGGTAAGGGCTACAAAGGTGTTGAGGATACCGGAACAACTTGATGATGATGAGACTCTTTCGGAGGATGAGTATAATGAGGTCCGAAATCTGCCATATACTATTGATTGGGCTGAAAGAAAAAGAACATATGATGATGAGTTGATCAAACCTATCATTGCCATCACCAAAGAACGAGCAAAGGATCAAGTACAAGCATTGATAAATGAAGGAAAAAGGCTTACCTACACAAAGATGGGAGAAGTTGAGCAACAAGTACAACACAGTGCACTTGATAGAGACTCACGAAGTAAAGAGAATGAAAGAGATTCAAGTCAAGCAAAGAAAAGGAAGCGACTTGAATATAAAAAGGGGAGTCAAGTCAGAAAAGGAAGAGGATAAGTGTTGAGACTGCTTCATCTAGACAACCAGGAGGTACTCCAAAGGATAATGAGATAGTTTTGCATGAAGATCAAGATGAAGGCCAAGACATTCCATTTGAGGAGATACCTTCAAGTCCACATGATATCGAAATAATTGATGAAGGCAACACTGAAGATCAAGATGAAGTTGAAGAGGAGATATTGCCCATGCAAGAGAGGCAAGTTTAAAGACAAGAGGATCTTTCATCCTTGCCAGAATGGTTACAAGAACAAATCAAAGAGAGTTGTGAAGTAGAAAAGTATCACCCTATTCCAGTTGAGGAGTTGCTTATTGATATCTCAATAGAGAAGTCGAAGAGGAAAGCAACAACTCTTTCAAAGATAACAAAGGATGAAACTGGTGTAAGGAAGGTTCATGTAGCTGTTCCAAGAGTTGAAAAGAATGTAGAAGACATTGTACCTGAAGACTATGATATCAACACAATTGATTTGGGTCCTTTGACTGGAGCACAAGTAGAAGAAGAGCTTCAAGATTCAGTCACCAATGCTAGAGCTATGATAAGACAGGAAACAGAAGAAAGGATAAAAGCTGAGCAAAGGTGTCAAGCTTTGGAACAGTACATTCAACATCTAATGCATCCCATCCGTCAACAGGAAAGAGTTTCTACACCTCCACCCATTCTTCCTCCAGAAATAGTTGCACACCTTGAGGAATTGAGATCATCATCTCATAGGTTGAAGGATTGGATGAAGAGGTCAAGAGAAATAACATATGAGCATCTTGAAGATATCATGCAAGTATATGATAAGGTTAGTGAACTTAAGGAAAGAGTACTTGCATTGTTGACAGCTTGTGTTGAGTTCAAAGCCGTCAAAGAACAATATATGCCACATTTGAAGAGTTTGATGGGAGCTTCAGTTGATGAGTTGATACATGTTGAGGTGATTGAAGAAGGAATGACATATGATTTCTCTTCATGGTACTATTGCTTTCGTAACAAAGGTCAGCTACTTGATAGAGTTGAAATAGATATGTCAAGAGTAAGAAGTGTCATTCAAAGGATACAAGATGGTATACATGCATCATTGATGAAAATACGTAATCCTTTTGGAGAGATGACCATTGATCGCATGAAGGAACAAGTCAAAGCATTCTACTTTCAAGAAGATGATATTTCTGATGAGAGACTTGACAGCATATTTTCACTTGCTATCCACCTTGGCGCCAACAAGGCTCGAATGACCGATTGGGAGAAGACACTTGGCGTTTATACAGTTGATGTACTTGAAGCAGAAGGAACCATTAGGAATACGCCAAGTGTACCTTTTGATGATGTCAAACAAGTGGTGTCCAGGTTCATTGTATTTCATAGTACCAGTGAAGGCGACTCACATGGAGATTCCTCATAGGCTTTGATGTGTCATCCTTATCTTCTTGGGAAACGTGCCTTTGTTCCCTCTTTCATATGCTAAAAATAGTAGTTTGTTGTAACCAACTGCCGATGTGGCATGATCTATATCGTTGGTTTTGCCAATCAATCTTGGCCATTCATGTATTTTGAAGCCTATATAACGGCTCCTTTTGCTC
This sequence comes from Cunninghamia lanceolata, assembly GCA_027924645.1. Classification (NCBI taxonomy): domain Eukaryota; kingdom Viridiplantae; phylum Streptophyta; class Pinopsida; order Cupressales; family Cupressaceae; genus Cunninghamia; species Cunninghamia lanceolata. Next base: position 1,785,311 of record BSBN01000010.1, read on the forward strand.
TCATTTGTAAGTTTGAGACTCTGGAAAGATTGTTGCAAGAACTCTTTGAGATAATACAAGACTCATTGGTTTGGTGATTTTGTCTATGTTTCAAAGTGTTGCATGATTTCCGATTTCTTGAAGCGAATATTAAGTTAGAATAAGTTTTCTTTTCAAGTATTGTGTAGTTGATGAAAGCGATTATTATTGTTTCGTGGTGAAATCTATATGTTCATACCATTTGTGATTTGTGGCTTGCAAGTTGCAGTGTATGGTTAGACAGAACAAAGTGAACTTAACTTTGATTGTTTGTGTTTGTGTTTGTTGAACTTTCATGAACACAAGTGATTTGAACATCTTGTATTACCTTAGAAGATTACATCAACCTTGTGTAGTTTAACTTGGCGAAACAGAGTTGGTTGATTTCACCTGATCAGTAATCATTTCTTGCATCTAGGATTATAATAGTTTCCTAAACCTTATATCTTGTGCACTTTTTTATCTATCATCATTAGGAGTTAGAATCAAGAACGTCATTGCAAGATCATATGTTACAAGTTGTAGTACTTCGAAATTCCAAGCGTTTGTCTCTTGCGAGTGAAACAAGTAAGTTGTCAGAACGATTGTGTAAGTCCCTTTGTGATAATCAGCAATATCACATCAATTCACTGAGTTCATCCACTGCAAATCACGAATAAGGAACCTTGAAGTTGTCTCATTGGATCACATAGATTAGCCTTTGAGAGACTTTATTCAAGAGAAAATAGGATACTTGATGTTTTACTCTATTGTTGTGTTGTCTAAAAACAATCATCAACAGGTGGTACTTCCATGTCGAACAATTCCAACATCAACAACCTCTTGCGATCAAAGTTTTATTGCAAATAAGTTTAATAAATTTTTATTTTTTTATCTTTGATCATTTATAATTTTTTACATAATTTTTGTTCGGACGAACCCAAAATGAACCCAACCCTTTTTTTTGTTGGATCCACAAACCAAATTCGCGAGCCCGAACCAGAAGTGACAACATAGGACATTGTTATAGTCTAATATCTATAGAGCTAAGTGCATGAGAAAATGAACAAACATTGACCATTCAAATGAAATTAGAAAGTGAGAAATCTATTTATAATTATTCATTTATAATGAGGTGAGAATAGAAATGTCAAATTGTAGGCTCAACCATAGTGAAAGACTAGATTATTTAGTGTATAATAGAACTACAAAATTAGTAAATGAATCGTGACACAATAGTAAATTACTGAATTAGTAATTGGAATCCTTGTATGAAGCATTGCCAGTTGGTTATTGGTATTCCTCACTATCAGTATTAGTCTTAGATGTTGAACTAGGTAGCTTGTCCAATGAAACATGAACCAATCCCACATTTTGTTCTTATCATTAATCTATGAAGACTCCCTAAGCTCAATATCCCTTTGCGTTGGAAACATGCAGGAGTCTCTCTATACTTGGTTATTTTGCAATTTAGGATACATAAGGTGCTATGTACAACTACTAGTTTCTCTACTCTATAATAGGCAAGCTTGTTCCTCCTGATAGAGTGGATAAAACTATATGTGGCCTAGTTCCTCTTAGAAGTAGAGAACTAGCTGCATGTGATAGGAGGCGGATTTAAACTATACCGAGTGTTGGAGTAGGGCTTCCATGTAGTCGCCACTATCCAATATGGTTCATCTAGGAAAGTGCACGACTATCCTCTCTAGTTGATTGCGAGAGCCCACTAATATCAGGAAACTTGACCAACCCTTCCCACTTTTTTCATGACTTCTCATTAGTGCACATTTTTTTAACCCCTTCACTTCTTCATTATCAATAGGAGCAACTTTTTGAGGTCTAAGAATATACCACCTAGGGTTCACTATGTGTTGTGACATGTAAATTAGAGTTTATCTTCTTCCATCTCGGTTGAACATTGGGAAAAAGATGCTTTTCAAAGAATGCTAAGGTGAAGTCCTTAATATAAATTGCTGCTTGAATCTCCCCAAACATATTGTCAAAGGACTCATAAATCTCTTCTAGATTAGAAGAGTTATGTTTGCATGATGAATTGCTTTCACTAAAGGGGCAACAAATGATACCATACATTTGGCTTGCCCTCACAAGTTGTCAATAGCCACAAACTTCTTCACCTTCCTCACTGTATCTATCTTTGAATCTTTCCATGCACCCCACTCTCTACTCATGATGATCAATTATAGTGTTTCCTAAACCTCAAGCATCATTGCCGACAGGATGATGTAGCTAGCATAATGTCTCTCTATAAGTTTGAGGAATTCTTTCTTTGAAAAAGATTTGATAGTGCCAAGGATGTGTGGTGGTTGTAGATAAACATTTGTACATCCCTAGTGTCAAGACATTATTTGTTTGACCCAATTTATTTTGCTAATGTCTTTCAATGTGTTGTTCAATGCGTGAACACAACAAGAGACTCAAAAGATGTGTTGTAAGTAGTCTGGACCAGCATACCCACTGATCTGCAAATTAAAGCTGCATCTTTGACCACCTAGTAAAAATGTAAAATTAGAAATATTGAAAAAGTTAAGAATTTAAAAAACTATTTTCCTAATTATTATAGAAAATAAAAATATGCAAAGCATAAACAATATGAGGCTATCATCAAACTCTAAAGAACAATATTTTTTAAAAAGAATAGTACATGTACAACAATCTTTCCGCAATCTTGTTGTTGGCATCCTTAATAAAATTGAATAGAAAATCGACATCCTTGTGCTTTCCTAAACAATTAGTAGCATTAAGAAAATGGGGACTAGCCTGGCATGTATAGTGCTTTCCTCACCTATGTCTCCCTCATCTCCTCCATCACATTGGCCCCCACATTATTTATGTACAAAAGAGAGTTCCTAAGTGTATACTCTCCTTGAGGCACATATGAGTCACTTGCAAGTGGCGCCTTCTCGAATGACTCAATAATAAGGAGATTTGGCAATATGGAATGAGATGCCATTGACAAAAAAAATTGCTAATTGCATAATCGGCCTCCTCTGTAGATTGGTTGTTCACAATAGCATCAATATTATAAAAGTCTTTCTTTTTCCCCTAGACCCCTTTTTTGTGTCCATAGTTTTTCTCCCACAACCATCACCTACAACCTTGGCATTAGATTGAATAGAAGAATGAGAGTGGGTGGATATCTCATCTAAGGCTAAAGGCTCTGTATGTAAATAGTTTAATCTATTCATTTTTGCCATCTAATCAAGTGTAATATTATAACAAATCTTTACCCCTTCTCCAACTATACGTAACAAATGTGCATTAACGCTTGTGTTAGTCCCCTTTGAATCTTCGATCTTTTATTGCTTATGTGGCACAGGTTGTATCTTGAGCTGCCATAATTTTGTTGTTTGTTTATGTCTATTATTGTCACAACTTAGGTAAGGGGTTTCTTTGGATTGAAGGGTCCTTAGGCCATAGTCTTTCAATGAAAGGGAAGGACAATCAAATTGACTTTCACCCCTAGTTGAAACCCCATGTTCACCCACATTGCTGACACTTGCATTCCCCCCCATTTGGTTTGGACCCCTAGTCTTGGGCATTGCCATCTTATCCTCATTGTTGTCCATGAGTGCCTCCTCTTGCTCTAACAACTTGCTTTCTTTTCTCTCCTCCTTTCCATATGCACAATAAACCATAGTTTAGGTTTTGGGAGGGTGAAAAGAGGTGGAGGAATCTTGGGCATTTTTTTATTAATTATTTTTTAGTCAAGACACCATAGGAATTAGGGATGGTAGGGCATCCATGAAACAGTTGAGGGATGCCCTTCCTTCCCCAACAATGTTCCCATTGGGTTGGCCACCTCAAGATGGTAGAGATGACATCCCAATGTCCCTTTGCCATCTTGGGATGGCTAGATGTTCTTGGATGCTCCCAAAATGTAGAAATACCATGGTCCCTAGAAGTGTTCTCCAATTGCCTCAGGATGGTAGAGAGGACGTTCCAATGTCCCTTTGCCATCCTATGACAGTTAGATGCCCTAGGATGTCTCCAAAATGGAGAAATATTCTAGAAATCTTCCCTCCTTGGGATGAAAATGTTTTAGGGATAGGGGATGGTGTCCTTGACCGATCAAGGACAACTAGGAAACATTTCCCAGCTGTCTCCACGTTGCAAACATAATGGTATGGAAAATGAGAACTCTTAGGTTAGGGGATGCATCCATAAAGTACATATGTTAGAACCCTTCAAAGACACCAATTTATTGTCAAGCCAGCTATGATACTAATTTTTGAAAGATGTTTTAGATTTGAAGTTTGCATGACCCATATGATAATAAAGAGAGCTATGTGTAGAAGTTTTTTTGATCACCATTTCGAATCACATTTTGTATCCATCAGCGTGATGAAAAAAGTGAGCACACATTGCAAACATGAGCACAATTAAAGATAGCTCTCATGAAGTATAAAGTTGCCACCACAGAAAAATAAATGCATTAGTCATTAATCATTTGGAACCAACTCTAAGATGTGGTGTGTACTGTATTAATTGTTTTTGTGGGTTGTCATACATTGGGGAAATGGGTTGGTCCATCAACACAAGGCTGAATAAACATGATAGTGATATTAAAAAGAGCAATTGACTAAATCGACATTGGTAGAGCATTCTTTTAAATCAAGGCACCATATTTGTCTAGTGTTCAAACTTGAACTCAACATAGACTTGACAAGCCATTTTGTTTGCCTTGGACTTGGATTTGATGCCAAAACTAGGCACAAACTTAACAAAACTCAACAAATTGGAAAATCATTGGAAAATAGTGAATTTTAAGGGAAAACTAATTATATTGCATCTTATATCTAAATAACTTCAAATAGACATAAACTAATCAATTAGACTTACCATACACGTGACAATGAAATAAGTAAAAAATGCCACAAACTTCATACTTGAACTCTAATACAAAAGAAAAATTGTTTTGCTACACTTAAATAATTTTTTTGTAGACAAACAATGGTTTTAGAAATCCATATACATGGTACTAGCAAAAAAATACATAGAAAAATCAAACTAAGGTTGAGAGGAACTGCTCCTCCCAAGATTAGCTCCAAGCTGTTGGACCCTACAAGAGGCACATGCAACCATTCTATTTGCAAAAGAGGTAACATCGTTCTCTTGGACATCTTTTTTGTCTCTAGCTGCATGGGCTTGAATCTCTTCCCCATTGTTACAAGTTCTGCCTCACAATCAACCTGATCAACCCGTGCATGGTCCTTTGAAAAAAAAGGTCATCCTTGGCGATCAACTCCATGGGGGCTAATCTTTCATTTATGTGGTGGAGGTGCACGTTGTAATGCACAAATACAAGGTCATTCAACTTTTGGATCGACAACTTGTACTTTTTGGAGTGTATGTGCTCAAACATACTCTAATTGTGCTCACAACTTGAAGCGTTGCATGGTTGGCTCAAAACTCAAATGGCAATTCTTCAAAGTTTAGGCACCTTAGTACCAAAGTTCGTCCCACCATGCATTTGTAAGGACAAAATTAAAATGCTTAAAATTTATGAATACTAGAAATTTAAAACTTAATAACAAAGAAGGGAATCATAAAATTTTAAATCTTAATGAATGGAAATTTTACCTAGGCTACTAGTTGTTCTTGCTATCTTGCATATGTCTCAAGAAAATAGATCTATTAAAGCTTATTTGTAGATCTCAATTGTGGACATGATTTTCGCCCTCATATGTGGACTTAGCTTCATACCCTCTATGATGGCGTAGGGGCCTCCCATAACCTCCTCATCAGCCTTGAAGATATCAAGAAATTGGAAGGTTGGGTTGAGGAAGTATGCACAAGCATGAAGTGTGTAAAGTCCCACACCAATTTTTTTGATTTTTTTGCAATATATAAGTGCAAATGCAAGTCCGGGCCCTTTTCTGATCACCAAGATCCTAGTGTGGGCGAGGTGAGAGCATACTGTGTTTGGACAACACACAATCTATGCACTCTCGAAATGAGGAGGCGGCATGCCGACCAAAGCACATAGGTGGCAGGGCTGACCCAAAGCACATAGGTGGCCGTGTTTAGAGAATGCAAAGCCACTGGCAGATTACAACGAAATCCGATCAAGCCAAAGTGGCTGATTACAATGCAAATCTGATCAATGCGAAAATGGGCTTGAAAGCCAAAGGGGTCTAGCAGTGAACTGACCGAGACCTTCTATGATGAAACACGCATAAATGACAATATAACATCCGATTTTACAATATGATGATTACGATATGCTTGACTACTCGGCGGTACTACCATCCGGAATTACAATTAGGCATGATATGAACTACCGATATATATATATATATGTTCACGAAACAATTATAACATGCTATTGGAATCAACTGAACACAATAAAATCACTGCTGCGTAGTCACCCAGATATATAATCAGAGAATGTGACAAGTTTAGTTCACATAGACTCACAACTGCAAGTTCTGAAATCTGAATACTGAAATGGAGTGATTTGAACACTGGATGACGCTGTTAGGACTGCTGAAGCATACTGGAAACTAACTGAAACTCTGCCCAGAACTGAACTGCTCACTGAGAGCCCAATAAATGCATCAAATATACATTGTTTGTCCCATAATGAGATGGATATTGACTGCTGGGAAGAGAACAGTCTTATTGCAGGTCTGTTTGGGTCTGTTTGACTTCACTAGGAGCTGAATCAGCCTCCAAATAAAGTCCTAAGTGCTGCTGATCAGAACAGGTTTAGATCAGTCCATATTAATCACTCAGAAAATTATATTTTACCTTAAAAATCAAAGCGCAGCCTGCACCAAACAGCTTCAGCACACCCCCAAGTTGGTACATCCACCTTTTATGACTGGTAAAACCACCAATCAAAGGTCTCAAGTGCTAAAAACTGCAGCGCTTCCTTAAACTAATTCACACACCCTCCATTCCAGACCCAAGTACAGCCAGTATGCAGAAGGTACGGCCTGGGTATAAGTGTATGGCCCTGGAAAGGCAAGAAAACAGTCCTCAAAAAGGCCACATTTCATCTTCAAACCAAAACGTCCGCAGGGATGAATGTACGGATAGCACAATGCCAAGAACAAAACATCAGTACGGCCTGATATACCAGTTAGTACAGCCCAACATTCATTCCAAGTGGTACAGCCATGCCAAAACCTTCTCAAGCACACAAACAACAAGTCATCATCAGCTGAAAAACTCAGACACTTGAAGCTGAAGCCCTAGGAAACATACTTAGAATCAAAACACATAAAAAATCTCCATTTTCAATAGCAAACTGGAAAAACCTCAATATTCAGCACAATGATGATTTCAGGGTGAAATCACACAAACCAACTAGAAGGGTTTTTGTCTCCGAAATTGGATTCACCAGAGGGTTTTCGTCCTCAGGGAATTAGAAGAACTCAAGTTCTCTCACAGAGCAAATTAGAAATGAATTTTGACAGTCACCCTTTTCTTTGCACAACTCCTTTTATAGGCACTTTTAGGGCAACCAAATATTATCTCTTTTATTTCACTTTTTCCCTCAATAATAAAATGAAGTGACTTTTTGAAGTCTTTTAAATTTGATAACACTTTTAATCTTTATTTTCAATGTCACTTTTAAAATAACCTTTTAAGCCACCACTTTGTACCCCAGGCCTAGTGTAATCACCTTTGGCCCTCTTTTAAAAAAACTTTATGACGTTGGCCACCCTTTTAAAATAAATAAATAAACATAAGTTGCCTTTAAGAAAATAATATAAAGTTACCTTAAGACAACTTATGTTACTTATTTAATTATTTTTCCGCACATCCTGAAGTCTACGGAAAGTTGGCGCTCTCCAAAGATATTGGGATTCTCCAAGAATCTTGGAACTTTCCATGAATGTTGGAATGGACCCAAAAGAGGACATTACAAAGTGGCCTATGAGGTTTTATCCAATCCTTGATCTAGGGCCGAGGGTTATGATTCTAGTGGACAACTTTCTCGACGTGAATCCAAATAAGTTAGTGTATGTGGAAGCTTATTAGACAATTAAACTGAATAGAGATAGAGATATAGAACTAAACAGAGGATGTGTTTTGATCAACTATCTATTCCATACATGGCATACCCTTGAGAAAGGTGTATGGTTGTTTATCTTCTGCCTAAGGATTCCTATTGATTGCCTCTCTACAAGCTATGCTACAGATGTTTATATGGATTACAAAATTCATCCCATGGAGATAAAAAGTTGTTGGGAAGTTGAATCGTTTCCTTGAGAAGTGGAACCATTTCCCTGATTGATTTCTCTTCCTCCAGTGGTTGTGCACTGTAACCAACTGCTGGCATACCCTTGATGATTTGGCAGATGACTTGGCATGCCGCAAGCCTCTAAACTATATAAATTATAAATAAAGTTTATATTAATAAATAAATAAACTAAATAGTCGACTCTGAACTTTTCATTAATAATCTTATAAACAATTTAAAAAACAATTAAAAAAAGCTCGCCCGACTTCCACCATAAACTAAACAATTAAAAAAAATTGCATGACTTGATCATGAAAAATCAGGCCCAAAGCAGCAATAGAAGCAGGCGTCTTTTCTTTTTTCACTCCCTGAATGTTGCTTTTCAAAAAGAATTGGCTACATTGCAACTTTAACATGAATAAATCCACATGATTGTTAGGGAAAAGATGGCAACAATGTCATAATCGCATCGGATTGGATAGCAGCAAGCATGAAGTCGCGCCCATCAGTCTTCTGTTAGGTTAAGGGATTTGATTGTATGACTTGGAAAGCAAAAACAAAAAATTAAAAAGCCGTCAGGTTCATCATGGAATCAGAAAAACCTGTCAAAATTTTTCACGGGTTCTCTTGGGTTCATTTGGGACAAATCCACAGGTGAAATTTCGAACCCTGGCTGCACCCCTGCCTGTACCGAACCAGGATCCGGACCCAGAATGGATTGTACCTGAACTGGCAGGGTTGCAGGGCCGGACCGGTAACTTAGTGGAAAAACAATGATGAACAATGTCTTGCTTCTTTGTTAGCAGGTGAATGTTTCCTTTGTCAGAAGCACCTGGTTTTTTCTTTAAATAACCTGGTTTGGTTTGAGATCTTCTCGTGTCAGGTTCATTAGTCGCTTCTTTTCTTGTTCTTCAGGATGTATGATATCACTTGATTTAGGGATGGAGTCTAAGTTTGAATGAGGCTCTCTGTGTGAACATAAAATTCTCTCTGTCATATGCTGCTCTAAATCTCTGCTATCGTGACAGGAATTTATGTATTATCAACCAAATCAGTTGAACCTACTTGCACAGTTACAAATGACTTTGCTCAGTTTACTAATTTTTAGAAAAAAGAAGAGCGTATTGCAAGCAACAAGTTCTATTGACAGCACATAACAAGTTCTATCAAAATCTTGAAGTCAGAAAATATCATCCTGACAACAAACTTGTAAGAGCCATCAAAGTTACCTATGAGAGACTGTCCAATCATAACTGCATCACTAACTTTAATCAACTCTCGGATAGCAGTGTATGTCTCTCTTTTTACAGTCTCCATATGCAGTTATCCCTTTTCCCAGAGTCTGATAAAGTTTTGGTAAGTTGCTTTTTTTCTCTTAAACAGGCCTTAATCCAATGACCTTCATGACAACCAAATGAGGTATTAGCTTAATTAACATTGCATGACATCCACTTGAATGCATTGTGAGTTGAGCCTGACAGATTAGATCGTTCATAACTTATAATCACAAATGACTTTGCTCAGTTTACTCATTTTTAGAAAAAGGAAGGGCATACAACAAGCAACAAATTCTATCAAAATCCCAAAGTCAGAAAATTTCATCCTCACAACGAACTTGTCATCAAAAACCTATGAGAGTGTCCAATCATAACTGCATAACTAACTTCTTAACCAACCCTTGGATATCAGTATAATATATATAATATGTCTCTTTTTTTACGGTCTCCGTTGGCAATTATCCCTATTGCCAGAGTTTGCGTGCACTGATCGTAAGATCATACACACATTAAAGTGGGGGCTAAATGTCGAGTAAAAAGTGTCCACATGTCTTTTTACCATAGGGTTCTATAGAAGTGGACAAAGCTGGGCAGGTATCTCAGATATTATCATTTTTTCTTGAGTATTCTTGTGTCTAATACCTTCTTTCGAGAGCTCAAGATAGTTTGTGGAGTTTGCATGTTGTTTGTTTTATGTCATATTGCCTCCTATTTTGCACAGGACTCAACTTTGTGCAAATAGTTTTCATGAATTATTTTTTACTGCATTTGCTGCTCTTGTATAAAGTGGTGAATGTTTCTTTCTTAGATTTGGGTTTAGGAATTGATCTCTAGAGAAAAATTCATTTAGCATTCATTCTGTATTATCTGCTATATTTGTAGAATATATTTGTTACTTGCCTTTAATTCAAATTGATATTATTTTTCTTTGATGAGTATGAGTGTAGGATGTAATTTGCTGTTCTTTTCCAGGTCCTGATGAAGCGGCAAAAAACTGCTTTCCCACCTAACTTTGTGCATTCCCTTGATGGATCTCATATGATGATGACTGCTATTGCCTGCAAAGAAGCAGGCCTGACTTTTGCAGGTAACTTGATTATCTGCCTGTTTAGGAAATTATTTGAGAATGTGACCTTCTATGGTTCATATTTTATTTGGAATGCTTATCATACAGGAGTTCACGACTCCTATTGGACACATGCATGTGATGTGGACAAAATGAGCCAGATACTCAGGGAAAAATTTGTCGAATTGTACAGTAAACCAATACTGGAAGATGTAAGTTTTGCACTTGCATAAAGAAACATAATGCTCAGATTATTCAGAATTCATGTATATAGAATGTTGAAAAACTTATGTTTACTGATATATTTGGTGCTGCTACTTGTTTTATTAGATTGGCCTAACATTGGTTGAATTTAAATGAAAATCAATGTGCAGCTGATGGAATATTTTAAGACCACCTTTCCGCAAGTGAGCTTCCCCCCATTACCAGATCAAAGCGATTTTGATTTGAAAGAAGTCTTGAACTCTCCCTACTTTTTTAACTAATTCAACATGGCAGTCTGGTTGCTTTAGATTCATACTCCCATCGACCATGATGGAGATCAGCCTTGTAATATTGGTTTTCTTGGTCCTCTCTTGTCATCACGTTTCCTTCTTTGGTGACAGTCAAATACAATTTCTTTATTGGGTTCATGACATGGAATAGCTGATTAATAGTATGGCTGAGAGTTGATTCTAAAAAGTCAGGTTCTCCCTTAACAAATTTTGTTGTATTCTTAGTCTTATATCCCTAAAGGCTGAGTTGTAGAAGAAGGTTCATGCATGTATATTTAAAATATTCATTATTACCGAGTTTCTGATGCTTGAACGTGTATCTTGTATGCAATTTGTTTAATGAATATGCCAATGATATGATGGTTGATGGGGATTGCAATAATATGATTTATTGTATTTTCTGACTCAGTTTTGTTTCCTTTTTGGAGTTATTTTTGGAAGTACCCTGTGAAATTTAATATGATAATACTTTTTTTCTTCAGGAAAAGGGGTTTCTGAGCCACAAAATCCACCGGTTTATCATAAAAAATTGAATTGGGTAAGTTTGATGAAGACGTTTCTAGGTAAATTATATGCATTATTGTTTCTGTGTAGGAAAAGAAGAGATATGAAGTTCCGAAGAGGATATGCTAAATCATAATGCATGATATGGGCAGAAGTATTGGTAAATTAAAATTCCAGCCAGATAATGATATGGACAAATTTATTGAAGTAAAATTTAGTTACAACATAAATATTTAAACAATTAATATCAGTTTTCCTTGTATCAAAAGAGGTGTATGCATTTATGGTACTATAAAAACTTGTGTTTTTATGTGTCACGATATGAAGAGCAACAGGTCAATATAGGGCTTGGTGTAGCCAAACTGGCTCAAACAAATACATTTTTATCCACAAACTGAGTCCTAAATATTTAAAATGGTCAGGCAATCTCAAGTGGCGGTTGTTCTATGGGTGAGAATGCTTGGTTCAGTAAGAGTATACTAGGGATCAATTCTTGTCAAGTGCAAAGGCTCAATTTCAATACAGTCCCAGGTCACTTGGGCACACAACTAGTTTGAATCTCAAAGAATTCAGTCCCTAAGACCACGAACAACAGCTTTCTTGCAAGTGTAATCAACTCATCCAGTGTAGTCCTCACTATGAACTCCTTGAAATTGACTCAAGCAACTTAGATCTCTAACAATTGATAGGATCCTACGTTTCCAAGTTTTATTTATAGACCAACACATCCCTACATACCTGTACAGAATGCTAAAAGACAGGAAGTTGAAAGAACGAGGAATTGGAAGCATTTGGGTCACACTGGGGCTATTTTGGAAGTCGTGACTGACAAAACTGCCACTTGTTAGCAGGGGTGACTATGAAACCGCCATTGTTGATTGCAAAACCGTCACTTGACAAAACTGTCCTGTGTTCTGTATAAAATTGTCGTTTCTTTTGACGAAACCACAGGGGTGACTAGGAAATCACATGTTGTAAACCAGCAGGTTCTTTCTTCCCTGTTCAACATTCGTTCTGAAGCTAAGTTACATCCTGCCATTAACAGATAAAAATTGGTCCTTTTAAGATCTAGCAGGCAAGGTAACAAATTAGCTAACAATCATTCCAGAATTTGCTCAAATGGTGTTCGCTACATGCAATTGCCCTCAAGGGCTACTATGCATTTGACATGCTATAATGAAAAATACGACATGGTTTTCCTTTTTTATCTCCGCCAGACATTGATGTGTTGCTGTATATTTTACAGTGTGTTTGGATTTGTTCCCCATTCAATGAATAGAAGTCTTGACATCAAATGCTATTAGTATGTTTCTCAAGGACATTGTTGATTTCAAGCCTGGTGCTCAAGTAGTGGAGATTAGAAGTATAAACTCAATACAAGGATTAATTGAAAGGAATTAGTTTTCCCTCTCTCATCGGTATTGCATCAGCTGTGCTCTTTTGTCAACAAAATATGATACCTTTTTATATCAAACCAAATCCAAGAAAGTTTATTTTTAAATTTGCTTCGCTTGTGTTGTCTCTAAGCGTTGAAGGAGTCCATATAAGGCACCTGCATGTTTTCAGGTAAATGACAACATAATTTTAAAGCCACAAACTTGTCTTCTTCCCTTTTACTTCGTTTTGGCATATATTCATACCAGATCACTTGCTCACTTATAATACACTTTACAAACAAAGAGCTAAAGTTGCAACAAACTTGATGCAGATAAATGTCCTTTTCATCTAAGAAAGGCCACCTAAGACATTAAATTTGGGTTGGAGCTATTCAATGTTTCATCGACTCATTTTTGGCAAAAGTTCCATTCTCAATTACATTTTGATGCCAATTCCAAAGCTCCCATCTTGGCATGTGTTAGGAGGATACTAGCAAAGGTTGTTGAGTTTGGTTCTAGAGTTGTTGGATATGTGTTATATATTTTGCATGTTTTATATTTGTATAGATTGTGCATATGTCACAATTAGTTCCCTTTTTGGGTTCTTATAGGTGATTCTTTTTGGCCCTTGGTTTTATGCACATTGTATTGTAATACCACTTAGTAGTTTCCTATAAATAATTAACATATAAATTAGGGTTAAACATAAGTGGAAAATATTTTGTTGTATCAATGAACAGTTAATACAGTGAGTTCTGTTTGGTGGGATATTTTCTAATTTTTTTAAATCTATTGTTATATTGTGAGAATGCTATTATTTCTTTATGTTGTAATTGTGATTATTATGGTACCATTGCTTCTCTTGATATAGATTTATCAATATTATTTCTTTTCAAAAACTTAATCAAAACCCATTTGTGCATACACAACCATAATTGTAGTCCACATATTGTATTTCATGAAGAGGTTTTGTTAAATAAAAAGTGATTTTTTTAATGCTTCCATAATTTAATGGAAAATGACCCTTTTCTTTGGAGAAAGCCACTATGTCTAAGAGGGTTGGCATAAAGTTGAAGCCCAAATTAGATGGCTGTTTTAGGTGGCCTCTAGGAAGAGGATAGTGATATTCATCAAGGTGGTTGTACCTTTGACCAGGTCTTGAAGACCAAGGTGCTACTTAAGTCGTTTCATTTCTTATTTTACTTTGTGAGGTGTACAATAAAAAATTAAATGAGCGTTTTGTTATTTCAGCATTCCTTCCACTTAAATGAATTGTTTCATTTGAGAATAAAAAAGGATTTTGGTTCTATGTATCTGCAGAGATAAGATGCAAGGATTTAATATTTTGACAACAAAGGATACTAATGCACTTTGAGCTTGAGGAAAAATGTTTACTTGATTGTAGGGATCACACTAGAAGAGGCAACACTACTAGTGGGGGTGGAAATGGTAGAAACACTAGGATCATGTGTAGTCATGGTGTTAATAGAGATAGCATGCAAGGTAGATGAAAGTGGTACTATAAGGAGATGAGGAAGGTGTGGATGTGAAAAACACATGGGAAGTAGGTATAGTGGGAGGAACAAAACCAAAGAGATATGCCATACTTAGGGATAAAGCCAAGATGAAACTATTAAGATGATACACTATTCAAATAGCTAGAAGGAGGAACATTAGCATCAATGCCTTGAAGTAATTTCTACCCAAATGGTTTTCTAAGTAATAAATCATGAAAATATTCAACCAATTTTTTATATAAGCTAGCAAGCTCATGTAAATTGTTGTTGTTCCAAATGTGCTTCATGATCACTATCTATGGCCTCATTTTCAACAATCAAAGAAATAATAGTGCTTATGTGAGCATCACTAATAAAGCCATTCTCTCTAGCTTGAACCGTGCAAGGATTCAAACAAGGGCTTCTTTTCAAAGGGGTATGAAGATTGGAATGAAAACCTAACATGTAAATAACTCACAAAACCATAAAGACCAAATGATAGAAAAAAGAGGTAAGGTATGATTTAGAATTAGAAAAATGAGTAAGAACTATGACTAAAAAATCAACAAACAAAACCCTAGAGGAAAAATTACAAGGGTGGGTAGGGTGTGAAAATAAGATATCATAGTGAATAAAAAAAACTTAAATGAAGATAAAGTTATGAGACATAAACAAGAGGGAATAGAAGCCCTAATCAAATTTAATATGAATTATATGCAAACAAAAAAATTAAATCTAAATTCCCTATAGAAAGAAAGACAAACCCTAAGGCCAAACCTTAGGGGTTGTAAGATAAGTTGTGATCACCAAATATGTAGAGGGGAAAATACTTCTACATGAAATTATCTAGGCTAATTAAATAAATGAAATCAATTAGCAAACAATTAACCTATATAAAAATGACTTAGGACAAATAATTGAAATTATTGAAAAAAAATAAAATAAATATGATACTTAGCTCAAAATTCTTTAAATAAATGTGATGTGATAGATGTTAGGAATTAATTCACCATGGTGGTAAAGTTTTAGGGTTGACTGCGAAGAATATGTTGGATTCTACAAATTGTGTAAGTTTTGCTTTGGATCACCTACACAAGTGTAGACCTAATCTATGTGAGTGTGGATATAAACCTATGTGTGAGCATGGACCTTAAACTCATGAATTTGATGTAGTTGAATGCACATTGTTTGAATTCGCTAGCCTTGATTTTTGATGTCTAATTATGCATAAGGACATGAGATGTTAGAAACACCTTGGGAGAATATGGTAAATCATAAGAGTCAAGTTCTCCTTAGTTAGATCCCTAATGAACTTGATTTATGAATCTAAGTGAAATATTTAAGACATCAAGTGAGTGCATAATGGACCTAGGATAATGTGCTCTAATAATTATACTATGATGCTCTCATACATGATCTATGCCAAGTTCTTGCATAAGCCCTAGATGATCTCCAACATTATTTTAAATGAGTGAATGGATATCTTTAAAAAGAACAACCAAGCCCACAAATTAACAAAACATGCACTAGGTTGGCTCACAATGACTAGTAAAGTAGTTGACAATGTGAGAATTTGACTTTTGAATGTTAAAAGCTTAGGGTTTAGATCCATAGTTATGGGAGTGACCTAAGTTAAGTCTACACCTAGATGATTGATCTAAGGTGAGGAATAGGGGATCTATGGATCAAGATTAAATCCATTGGAATAGGTGATAACAGGAATTAGGATGTGTGATGGTGTACTGTAGTCAAAGGTGTCCAATGAAAGACAACCTAACCTGGCAACCACACAAATCAACAACCAAATCACATGTCATGCATAACCTAAAAGAATGATGTCTTTATTAAATTATTTAAATTTTACCTTCATAGGCTACAACATGTTGAAACCAACCTAAAATTATTACACATACATAATTAAAAGCAAATGGGTTACTCAATACCCAAGATGAACGAAATATCCTACATGTTATGCCAACTATGGCTTACAACAATATCTACACATGGATGTGACTCAACCCTTTATAATCCCTTCCCTAGATTTGTGCATAGACCTTTGCTTGTAGGCACTTTCAATGGATACACTCTAGACATTGGGTTTTGAATGACTTCCATAGGAATGTCAATGGTTTTATTTTTATCATCCCAAAAACTACCAACTATTTTCCATTCTTTTTTGCTCAAATATTCTTCTCTTATCCTAGTGTAATGGGCCAACTCTTATTATAGAGACCTTTGCTTGTAGGCACTTTCAATGGTTGCATTGTATACTTTGGGTTTTGAATGCCTTCCATAGCAAAGTCAATGGTTTTTTTATCAATGTAAAAATTGCCAATTATTTTCCTTTCTTTCTTGGTCCAATATTCTTTGATTATCCTAGTTTAATGGAACAACTCTTATTATAGTTACCCATGAACTCTAATATCCCCTAAAGGACAACATCACGAGTGAAACATTTACGCACACAAAAATAAATAGTCACCATGCCTTGGAATGTAAATAGCCATGCAATGAAGAAATAATAAAGGTGAAAAGATGATGACTTGTACCCTAGTGCTTCCTAAAATGGGAAACAAAACGCATGATCCCTACATGGAAATAAATGACTACCAAAAGGAACAAGTTCACCAACCATGCACTCCTCTACTTTAACGCCCAACTATTTGCATGCCAAAATGCCAACATGCAACCGAGAAAAACATATGATCCATATTAATAGGCTAAAGACACAAAACAAGTCGATATGGACAACAAATAATGCCAAATGTCCCTTGGAATCATAATCATCATGTGTCATAGCTGCTAGATGTCACTTTTTCTTTATTGTTGAAGTCATCCTAGATGCTACTGAAGTCATGATATGCTATCACTGAAGATAACAATGTTGTCAAAGATGAAATAAGCCGTTGTCGAAGATGTAACTATAGTTTCTATTGCTATTGAAGTTAGCTGGAATATTCTTTTCACCCTCATGACTCATTCCAATTTCGATGAAAACCCACATAAAACTAAATTTTTATATAAGCTAGCAAGCTCGTGTAAATTGTTGTTGTTCCAAATGTGCTTCATGATCATAATCTACGGCCTCATTTTCAACAATCAAAGAAATGACACTGCTTATTTGAGGATCACTAATAAAGCCATTCTCTCTACTTTGAACCGTGCAAGGATTCAAACAAGGGCTTCTTCTCAAAGGGGTATGAAAATTGGAATGAAAACCTAACATGTAAATAACTCACAAAACCATAAAGACAAGATGATAGAAAAAAGAGGTAAGGTATGATTTAGAATTAGAAAAATGAGTAAGAACTATGACTAAAAAATCAACAAACAAAACCCTAGAGGAAAAATAACAAGGGTGGGTAGGGTGTGAAAATAAGATGTCATAGTGAATAAAAAAAACTTAAATGAAGATAAACTTATGAGACATAAACAAGAGGGAATAAAAGCCCTAATCAAATTTAATATGAATTAATGCAAACAAAAAAATTAAATCTAAATTCCCTATAGAAAGAAAGACAAACCCTAAGGCCAAACCTTAGGGGGTGTAAGATAAGTTGTGATCACCAAATATGTAGAGGGGAAAATACTTCTACATGAAATTATCTAGGCTAATTAAATAAATGAAATCAATTAGCAAACAATTAACCTATATAAAAATGACTTGGGACTAATAATTGAAATTATTGAAATAAAATAAAATAAATATGATACTTAGCTCAAAATTCTTTCCATCAATGTGATGTGATAGATGTTAGGGATTTATTCACCATGGTGGTAAAGTTTTAGGGTTGACTGAGAAGAATATGTTAGATTCTACAAATTGTGTAAGTTTTGCTTTGGATCACCTACGCAAGTGTAGACCTAATCTCTATGAGTGTGGATATAAACCTATGTGTGAGCATGGACCTTAAACTCATGAATTTGATGTAGTTGAATGCACATTGTTTGAATTCGCTAGCCTTGATTTCTGATGTCTAATTATGCATAAGGACATGAGATGTTAGAAACACCTTGGGCGAATATGTTAAATCATAAGAGCCAAGTTCTCCTTAGTTAGATCCCTAATGAAATTGATTTATGAATCTAAGTGAAATATTTAAGACGTCAAGTGAGTGCATAATGGACCTAGGATAATGTGCTCTAATAATGCTACTATGATGCTCTCATACATGATCTATGCCAAGTTCTTGCATAAGCCCTAGATGATCTCCAACATTATTTTAAATGAGTGAATGTATATCTTTAAAAAGAACAATGAAGCCCACAAATTAACAAAACATGCACTAGGTTAGCTCACAATGACTAGTAAAGTGGTTGATAATGTGAGAATTTGACTTTTGAATGTTAAAAGCTTAGGGATCAGATCCATAGTTATGGGAGTGACCTAAGTTAAGTCTACACCTAGATGATTGATCTAAGGTGAGGAATATGGGATCTATGGATCAAGATTAAATCCATTGGAATAAGTGATAAAGGAAATTAGGATGTGTGATGGTGTATTGTAGGCAAGGGTGTCCAATGAAAGACAACCTAACCTAGCAACCACACAAATCAACAACCAAATCACATGTCATGCAGAAGCTAAAAGAATGATGTCTTTATTAAATTATTTAAATTTTACCTTCATAGGCTACAACATGTTGAAACCAACCTAAAATTATTACACATACATAATTAAAAGCAAATGGGCTACTGAATACCCAAGATGAATGAAATATCCTACATGTTATGCCAACTATGGCTTACAACAATATCTACACATAGATGTGACTCAACCCTTTATAATCCCTTCCCTAGATTTGTGCATAGAGCTTTGCGTGTAGGCACTTTCAATGGATACACTCTAGACATTGGGTTTTGAATGACTTACATAGTCAATGGTTTTATTTTTATCATCCAAAAAACTACCAACTATTTTCCATTCTTTCTTGCTCAAATATTCTTCTCTTATCCTAGTGTAATGGGCCAACTCTTATTATAGAGACCTTTGCTTGTAGGCACTTTCAATGGTTGCATTGTATACTTTGGGTTTTGAATGCCTTCCATAGGAAAGTCAATGGTTTTTTTTATCACTGCAAAAATTGCCAATTATTTTCCTTTCTTTCTTTCTCCAATATTCTTTGTTTATCCTAGTGTAATGGAACAACTCTTATTATAGTTACCCATGAACTCTAATATCCCCTATAGGACAACATCACGAGTGAAACATTTACCCACACAAAAATAAATAGTCACCATGCCTTGGAATGTAAATAGCCACGCAATGAAGAAATAATAAAGGTGAAAAGATGATGACTTGTACCCTTGTGCTTCCTAAAATGGGAAACAAAATACATGATCCCTACATGGAAATAAATGACTACCAAAAAGAACAAGTTCACCAACCATGCACTCCTCTACTTTAACGCCCAACTATTTGCATGCCAAAATGCCAACATGCAACCGAGAAAAACATATGATCCATATTAATAGGCTAGAGACACAAAACAAGTCGATATGGACAACAAATAATGCCAAATGTCCCATGGAATCATAATCATCATGTGTCATAGCTGCTAGATGTCACTTTTTCTTTATTGTTGAAGTCATCCTGGATGCTGCTAAAGTCATCATATGCTATCGCTGAAGATAACAATGCTGTCAGAGATGAAATAGGTTGTTACCAAAGATGAAATAGGCCATTGTCGAAGATGTAACTATAGTTTCTATTGCTATTGAAGTTAGCTGGAATATTCTTTTGACCCACATGACTCATTGCAATTTCTATGAAAAGCCACATACAACTAAAAATGAATCTTTGTTAAGAATGGATATACATTACAAGCAGGTCTCTATTAAGAGTGAATATATATTACAAGTAGATATATGAATTGGATGGATATTTGTTCAGGAATGAATATTCATTCTGGAAAAGTACTTACTTTTGTTTTTGCTTGCTCCCACTGGCATTTCTCCATTATCTTTTCAAAATATAAATAAACCCACTCCTTGAGCTCTCTAAAATACAAATAGATCTAGATCCTTTGTTGAACATCCTTTTTAAAAATGGTGGTTGAAAATCTCTTTTAAATATGGTGGTTGAAAATCTCTTTTAAAAATGGTGTTTGAAATCCTTTAAAAAATGGTGATTTTGCTTGAAGATTCCTTTTGAAAATGTTGATAATGCTTGATTCCTTTTCTTGCGCTTCAATATCCTTTTGGAAAGTGGTGCTTATGATTAAATTCCTTTTAAAATTAATCCTCAAATGCTTCAATATTCCTTCGATCAATGGTGCTTGAAAAACCTTGAAAAAGATCTATAAGAGACATTAGAATAAAAATATCCATATATAAGTCACTATCAATTTGAGATCAGAAAAAGCTTAGGATAGTACTCTATCCATATTGTATTGTCCTAAATATAGGTGTGCAACAACTATATTAGAAAGTAGTATCCGTTACAAGCAAATATTAATTATTTAAATGCATATCTAATATAATTATAACGGATATTTGTTTTGATTGGATATGCATTAAATTTCAATTCCAAAATCCTCTCAAATTTTTATTGGTTTTAGGCTTGGAAATCTAACCCTAAGTCTTAGACTTACAAGTGCAACATTGTCATGGTAGCATCTATTACTAAAACTGACTTCCATAGAATGGCTAACGATACTAAAACCGACTTCCATAGTATGGCTAACGACTTTATTTTAGATTTTTTTGACAAAATTAAAACTTGTTATAAATGAGAATGTCTAGTTTTCAAATATATATATATTTTTAATTGTAAACCTAATTTTCTATTTATTTAATGTTTTTAAACACAAAGTCTCCTAAGCTTGAAATGACATATATTACTATTTTTAAATAACTTTTGATTTTAAAACTTATTTAAAAATTATTTGTGACCAATCTAAACATCATTCTCTACACACTAGAAAAATTCATGTTATGATTATTTTAGGTCAAATTATGTGGGCCATAAATGAGAGGTTTATATTTATACCTTAATCCCAGTGAATAATTGATAACAAGAAAATATTTGATAAAAAAATATAAAAATTTCAAACCAAACTTCAACATCATATGCATCTGTCCACAAAAGGATTTTAGAAAATACTTTCATTTACTACTTTTCAAGTGGGTTGTGCATGTGCATGTTTTGGCCTCTGGCATACTTTTTTAAAAATGTCACTCTTGGACATTACTTAACCAATCATATGGTTATTAGAATAAACTACATATTTGAAAACTAGAAACAAAGTCCTACATTTCATATTTTTATACCATGTTAATATTCTATCTATATGTGCTTCAAATCTTTACCCCATGTACAACGAATTTTGATTTTCAAGAAACAAATCCACTTTTTGGTCATTTTCTAGCCACATTACCTTGCACTTACCCTTTTAGAATGTGCACAATCATTAGCACGCTCCATCACTAAATTTAGGTACATCTGAAGAAATGTTTTCTTTTTCCTCTTCCTACTCTTGGCTCATCCATATCCATCCTCTTCCAAGCTTGGCCATTCATTTTCACTCTGGTTGTGGATCTTTGTCCACCATAATGTATCCACCTTCTCCAATTACTTCTCATTCTTCCTCCTTTTGTGGGTTTTGATCCACCACTAGCCATCCACCTCCACTGAATGCCCCCCCCCCCTCTCTCTCTCTCTCTCTTATGAGATTTGATCCATCATTATTTGTCCACCTCCACCAAAAGTTTCTCCTCCTTTCTCCACTTGTTTCATCTACACATAAATGAACACAAACAATATTATGGAAAGCAATAGTTCTCTCATAAGTGCCTCCGCATCCTCTTCTTCTTGTACACTCAGCTACACCACATCCAGCAAGACCTTCATGTCTTCTTAGGGGCATACTACTATTGCACTCTATCCACTCAAGATTCTACTTAGCAATTCCTTTTCCTTAGGTGTAAAATCTTCTTCCAAAATTAACTCTATTTCCATGGTGGACTCAAACAATTTCTCCATTTGTTTTACTTCATTCTTCTATCCATCTCCCTCTACTACCATCATTACTAGAAGTGTACAACTCAATCCTTTCCCAAACATCCCTTTTTAAGTCTCTACAACTCTTGCTCTACCTCTACTTGTGGATTTATCTACTCCACATTCATCGCCACCTCCATGTCCTCCAAAGCGAAAACCATTGTATTAGTTTCAGCAAATTGTTTCTCCATATTCTCTATGATGAGAATCTTTTGTTCAACAACCTGCACATACTCACCCTTCTCCTCAGGCCATCTAACAAATATTTATTACACTCATCTCTTCTAAAGGTAAGAGATGACCTTCACTTCTATTGGATCAACAATTCACACCTCCATATCTTCTACTATCACCTTTTTCTCTTCTCTTCTCTTTTCTTAGTGATACCAACTTCTTCCCCCTTAAGAGCATGCATCCTTGTCCTCAATGTTTCCAACATCTCAAGATCCTTATCCACATAAGCTCTCTCTCTCTCTCTCTCTCTCTCTCTCTCTCTCTCTACTCTATAAATGAAAACCTCACATGCCTCCTCAACAACATCTTAGTTCTTCTTCTTGGAGACATCTTCACACCTAATCTCACACACTCTTTGACCCATTAGTAGTTTTCCTTACAACTAGTTTACACATGCACTCTACCTAACACTTTCACTAGAAGATGTATACTCTCAAACCCCCTCTACCACCTATCCACTCAGTGGAGGACGCTACTACACCTTCTACCTAATACTCTTTTGTTGGAGGACATTCAAACACACTCCTATACAAGACACACCATCTTTAATACCATTTGATGGACCATGCCTTTCCTCTCACAACCCTCTATAATCGTAGGACTTCCTCATAGTTTCAAGAAATTCAATAGAGCCTCACTAAACATAACACTACAAGAAAATCCTTGCTCTACCATTTTGTGTAGTGTATTCAATTAGTAGCCACACAAATCAACAACCAAATCACACACCAAGTGGAAGCCCAAATAATGATATCTTCATTAAATTATTTAAAATTTGCCTTTATAGGCCACAACAGACTAAAAAGAGCCTAAACTCATTACACACATAAATAAGCAAATGGACTACTCAATGTCCTAGATGATGAAATCTCCTACATGCTTTACCAACCATGGCTTACAAAAACTTTCAACACCATAATGTGTCCACACAGGGACATGATTGAACCCTCTATAATTCCATCCCTACATCTGTGCATAGACCTCTACTTGCAAGCACCTTCAATGGCCACACTCTAGACTACTTCCTCGTGGGTTTTGAATGCCTTCCACATGAAAGTTGATTGTTTTTGTTTTTTGAGTCGCCATAAAACTTGCCAACTATTTTCCTTTATTTCTTGCTCAAATCTTCTTTGTTCCACTTAGCATAATGGTCCAACTATTATTATAATCAACTAGGATCTCTAATGGTTGCTAAAGAAAAACATCATTAGTGCAATGTTTGCCCATATAAAAATAAATAGTTCCATGTTGTGGAAGGTGAATGATCACACAAAGAAGAAAGAATAATGGCCAAAAGATGATAGGCTATATCTAGCGTTGCAAAAAATGGGAAATAAAATACATGATCCCTATATGAAAATAAACAATCACCAAAAGGATAAATCTACCAACAATGTGCTCCTCTACCCTAAGGTAATGTCCAAATTTTTGCATGCCAAAATGCCTACATGTAATCAGGAAAAACATGCAATCCATGTTAATCTAGGCCATAGACATAAAATAACTTGATTTGGACAAAAGACAATGTCAGATGTCTCTTGGATTCTCATCATGTGTCATCAATGCCAACTATCATTTTTTTCTCTTGAAGTCATCCTAAATGTTGGGCAAGTCATAGTTGTTGAAGTCATCAGAGGTTGTTGTTGACGAGATAATATTGCCAAATATAACAATGCTATCTGTAATGTCAAAAATTGTATACCCTTGCAATTTCATGCTATGTTTTCACTTATTTTAGTGTCCATTCCCTTAGCATGTTTTAGTGATTATTTTAGCATATCCTCGGCCTTTTCCTTCATCAAATTGCCAAATTTCTTCATCACGTTTGGATTTTTCTCGCTAACCTCAGACCAGGTGCTAAACTTTTAACAATTTCTCTAAGAAACTAGCATGACACACGGACATCTACACAATGCATTAGTTTCATGAGAGTTTCTAAAAATTTAAACCTTGCTTCCTGCCCAACTACCTATTGTCACCTACTATAATGCTCATCTATCAAAAAAATGCTTTCAACATCTGAATTTGACCCTCAACTTTCTCATAAGCTTCATGCAAAAGGAACCTTTGAATCTAACTCGTGCAATCTCTTTCTCTCCTTTTGGATATGCTTGGATGAACATACCTTCATTGTGAAAAAGCTTGTTGAAGCTGCATGCTACCAGATTTTCATTGACAAATCCAAGAACTCACCTCTTTTCTTCTACATCATATGTTGGTAAATTGTTCTTGCATTTATTTTGATTAATATTGCTACAATCTCTTTACTTCATTTCCTTTCTATCTCTATTAGCTAATCTATTAGTGACCATCACCACCCTTTATCCAACCACTTACGCAAACTAGGGTATCCTTTCCCATAGACGAGGGATTAATACTTATAGATTTACTTTATTATTGTTGTTCTTAGTTCCTAGATGCATTTAGGCTAATAGCACACACTATTATCAATCTCTTTATGATTGGCTATTTGTGGAGGTTGAAAGACTAACATAGGGGCTTGACCCTCTTGGCGAGCTCCCAAATAGTGTTAACAGTTTTTCTTGTCCTCAACTAAGAACTGCACAAAGGTTTGTTGGTATCTTCCTCTTTCTTGTCATTTCTTTTTCCCTCTTGAAATACATGGATTTGATCATTCTCCTTCATTTATATATCTTCTCACATCACCTTGAATACTACTCTTGTTTTCTCTATCTCTTGCTGTGTAGTCGGGCAGGAGATTTGGGAGAAAAATGTGTTTTACCAAGTATTCTGAAACTCTGTAGGCCGTAGGGATGACAACGTAATGCACAAATGTTCATGCGACGCGTTAACATCCTGGATAGTGAGCTTCATTTTTCGGTGCCAAGTTTTTTATTTTTTGTAATTTTCATTTTTGTATCCAGTTTAACATTTCAACACTTCTTTCAATCATTCATTTCAATTCAATTATATTAATGCAATATTAAATTTAAGGTTGTTGAATTTTTATCTTACAGTACCGAAGATGAAACAAACTATTACTAAAGATGAGAGTGTTTTCAAAGATAAAACTAATTAATGCAATTATCGTAAATACATCTATCTAAAAATACTAAGAGATATCAGTCTTGAAGTATTTTATTTACTTAAGTGTTATTTTATTTTACTTCACAACTATTTAAGAACTAGGTGAGACCACAAACAGGGGACCTCATCCTTGGCATGAACACTTTTTGTTTGGCTTGAATGCTTGCATTAACGCGACATGAACAAAAGATTGAACATATCCTATTCCAAAACCCCCATATTATTGTTAGAAAGTTTCTAAAGTCTTTTTGAACAAATCAATTTGTGCATATCCTATAATCATTGTAGTCCATGACACTACATTTATTTGAGGCACTCTATAGAAACAAATCATGTGTCGTGTCTATAATTCCACAATTTATATACATGTCTAGCATGGTAATTGCAATTACACCATCTAATAAAATTTGTCTATGCATTTTTCTTTGATGGATGTCCATACCCTATTCCAAAGATTTCATTTTAGCACAAACAATGAGGATGTTGGCAAAGGTTGTGGAACTTGGCATTACACCTACCAATTGCATTTGCTTCAAATATATTCCTATAGCTTTTTTTAACACAAATTCATTTTGTGCATATCCCATAATCATTATACTTTATATGACTTTGAATGGAAATGGTGTTTTTAGCTTATAAATCATTATGTAGTAGTAGTTGAAACAATTATTTTACCCTCTATTGTATATCCTTTAGTGCACAAACTTACTAAAATTGCTAAAAACAAGATGAATATTACCATATGGATACTTCGTAAGGTTAAAGCAAACACATTTTCTTTTAACGTAGGAATTAATTAAGAGTTAAACATAAATTAACCCTAATAATTCTAAGGTTCATATAATATTAACCCTAAATTAACCCTAATAATTCTAACAATTCTAAGGAATTATAATGTTAACCCTAAATTCACCCTAATCTAAGGAATCTAATATTCCTTCTCGATCTTTTCATTGACTTGATAATATTAACAAAAATATTTATATCAATACACACATATTTAATATTAACCAATAGAGTAGATGAGTACAAAGGCATACCCATATATCTCTGACTTTTATATTCTCACAACTTTTTATAACAAAAACGATTCCTCTTGAAGAGAATGCTACATGCATCATCCAAATCGAACATAATCAAATTTACAAATACAATAATCTTAGCAATACAATGACTGAATGGATTCAAACTCCATGATTTGCATTGAGTTACAACTTAGATAAAATGCAAGTTTGATTAACCTTAAAAGAAAAAAATTATAAAAATAATGGCACGATATAGACAAGTCTCCATATAGCTTTAAACATAGCACCTATAAACACAAAATTTCTAGGGATTGAATACAAGCCCACCTTCAAGTTAGGAGACTTCCAAATAATTGGTGGACTCACATGCAACAAGGGAATAACACATGCATACAAAATATGTAGAAGAAAACCCTGTAGCATAAGTCATGAATAATTAAAGTTTTGGTTAGGGCTTCAATTAGGATCCGGCTTAGGGTTAGAATTGAGGTTAGGGTTAGAATTAGAATTAGGGTTGCTAAATTAGGGTAAGTATTAGAGCTACAATTATGGTTATGGTTAGGGCTAGAGTTAGGGTTACAATTACAATTACAAGTAGAGTTAGGGTTAGGGTTAGGGTTAGGGCTAGAGTTAGAGTTACAATTACAATTACAAGTAGAGTTAGGGTTAGCGTTATGATTAGGGTTATAATAATGGTTAGGGTTGGAATTGCAGATAGAATTAGGGTTAGGATTAGGGTTAGAATTATAATTAGAATTCACGTTATAAATTAAAGAAGGGTGGCAATTAGAATGAGAATTAGGGTCAAAACTAGTGTTAGGGTTATAATAAGGGTTAGGGTTAGGGTTAAGGCTAGGTTTGATTAGGGTTATAATTAGGGTTGGGGTTAGGGTTATGGTTAGAAATAGAATTAGGGTTACTAAATTAGGGTAAGCATTAGAGTTACGTTAGGGTTAGGGTAAGGACTAGAGTTAGGGTTAGAATTTAGGTTAGGGATAGCGTTAAAATCATAGTTAGAATTAGGATTAAAGTAATTGTTAGAATTAGGGTTACTATTATATTCAAAATTAGGATAGAATTAGGGTTATGATTAGAATTAGGGTTAGGGTTAGAGTTAGGATTAGGGTTCCTATTAGAATTAGGGTTAGAATTAAGGTGGAATACTATTAGAATTAGGGTACGAATTAGGGTTAATGTTAGACTCAGGTTAGGATTATAATTATGTTTAGGGTTGGAATTGAGTTTAGGGTTAGAGTTAAAATTAGGGTTACTAAATTAGGGTAAGCATTAGAGTTAGAGTTATAGTTAGGGTTAGGGTTAGGGTTAGCTTTAGGGTTAGAGTTAGGATTAGAATTAGAGTTAATGTTAGAATCAGGTTAAGGTTATAATTAGGGTTAGGGTTGAAATTGAGGTTAGGGTTAGAGTTAGAATTAGGGTTACTAAATTAGGGTTAACCCGTTTGGGCTAGAGTTAGGTTGAAAATTTGGGTTAGGGTTGGGTTAAATTCATAGTTAGAATTAGGATTAGTGTTAGAATTAAAGTTAGGGTTAGGATTACAATTAGGGTTAAGTTTTGTATTAAGGTTAGGGTTAGAGTTTCAATTAGGATCAGGCTTTGGGTTAGAATTGAGGTTAGGGTTAGAATTAAAATTAGGGTTACTAAATTATTGTAAGCATTGGAGCTACAATTAGGGTTAGGGTTAGAGCTAGATTTAGGGTTACAATAACAAGTAGAGTTAGGGTTAGGGTTACGGTTATGATTAGGGTTATAATAATGGTAGGGTTGGAATTGCAGATAGAATTAGGGTTAGGATTAGAGTTAGAATTATAATAGGAATTCACGTTATAGTTTAAAGAAGGGCGACAATTAGAATGAGAATTACGGTCAAAACTAGGGTTAGGGTTATAATAAGGGTTAAGGTTAGGGTGACATTTACGGTTACAATTAGAATTAAGGTTAAAGTTAGGGTTAAGGCTAGGTTTGATTAGGATTATAATTAGGGTTGGGGTTGGGGTTAGGGTTAGGGTTAGAAATATAATTAGGGTAAGCATTAGAGTTACAATTAGGATTAGGGTAGGGGCTAGAGTTAGGGTTAGAATTCAGGTTAGGGATAGTGTTAAAATCATAGTTAGAATTAGGATTAAGGTAAGTGTTAGCATTAGGGTTATTGTTAGATTTAAAATTAGGATAGAATTAAGGTTATGATTAGAATTAGGTTAGGGTTAGGGTTAGAGTTAGGATTAGGATTCCTATTAGAATTAGGGTTAGAATTAAGGTGGTATACTATTATGATTAGGGTAAGAATTAGGGTTAATGTTAGAATCAGGGTAGGATTATAATTAGGTTTAGGGTTGGAATTGAGGTTAAGGTTAAAGTTAAAATTAGGGTTACTAAATTAGGGTAAGCATTAGAGTTATAGTTAGGGTTAGGGTTAGGGTTAGGTTTAGTGCTAGAGTTAGGGTTAGAGTTAGGATTAGAATTAGGGTTAATGTTAGAATTAGGTTAGGGTTATAATTAGGGTTAGGGTTGGAATTGAGGTTAGGGTACGAGTTAGAATTAGGATTACTAAATTATTGTTAGCCCGTTTGGGCTAGAGTTAGGTTTAAAATTTGGGTTAGGCTTAGGTTAAATTCATAGTTAGAATTAGGATTAGGGTTAGAATTAAAGTTAGGGTTAGGGTTATAATTAGTGTTAAGTTTAGTATTAAGGTTGGTGTTAGGGTTTTAATTAGGATCAGGCTTAGGGTTAGAATTAAGGTTATAGTTTGAAAAAGGGTGACAATTAGAATTAGGGTTATAGTTTGAAAAAGGGTGACATTTAGAATTAGGGTTATAGTTTGAAAAAGGGTGACAATTAGAATTAGGGTTAGGGTTGGATATGAGGTTAGGGTTATAATTAGGGTTAGGGTTGGAATTGAGGTTAGGGTTACTAAATTAGGGTAATCATTAGAGTTACAGTTAGGGCTAGGGTTAGGGCAAGAGTTAGAGTTAGAATTTGGTAAGGGTTAGGATTACAAATAGAAATAGGGTTAATGTAAGAATCGGGTTAGGGTTGGAATTGAGGTTAGGGTTACTAAATAGGGTAAGCATTAGAGTTACAGTTAGGGTTAGGGTTAGGGCTAGAGTTAGGTTTAGAATTTAGGTTAGGGTTAAATCATAGTTAGAATTAGGATTAGGGTTAGAATTAGGGTTATTGTTAGATTTAAAATTAGGATTATAGTTATTTTTCTGAGAGGCAAACTATAGTTGCAGCGGGGGTGGAGATGAGAGCACTCATTTTTTGGTTGTAATTATAAACCAAAAAAAAAATCTAAATTGCAAAAAAATAAAAAATAAAAATCTAAAAATAACTCTAGAATCTTTTCCATTATTGTTCTCAGACCACCACATCTAAAATTAGAATATGGTAGGAGTGGTGAGGGTTTCATTTGTGTGTAATGCCTTTATGACCGAATTTGCTCTTCAATAGAAAATGTGGGGTAGACGGACCAACACAGGAGAATCAACCTCGATAAATTGTGTTGCAGTTTTACCCATTGCCAATGTGGTTTCAAATTATCATCTCTCTTTTACAAACCAATAGAAAATTTGATCCCCAGGTGAAGAATAGGAGGTTAATGGGAGAATATGGAGGAGTATTTAGCATGCGATCTTGACATGCATTAATCATGATTACTCCAATCAACATGGTAGAAAGTGCTGCGATTGTTTAGTTTGACCTCACTCTCAAACTCAAGGCAGAGAGTGATGAGACAGAAGAAACTGAGGAGTGAGGTCGAGGGCAGTTCAGGTGACAATAGAAAGTGATAGCAATTTGGCTTTAGAGAGTCGGTCGTTCCATTGCAAATTCTGCTAAGAGATTTTGGCAACTCCAGGAGTTGGGCAGGAACCAGAACGCCCAAAAAAAATGCCAGCAAGCAAAACGAACACACATTGGTAACTTCATTTTGATATGCCTTAGTATTGTTCTTTGTCCATGTTAGTCTAGTGCTACATGTTCTAGTAATGGTCTCAAATAATTAATGCCATTATTTTGTAGGTCCAACTCATTATTCTGAATGTCAGTATTGCAAGTGAGTCTTTATAGTGCTCTCTAAAATGGACAATAGGTTCTCATAAGCCAACTCTCTCCATAAATTCTATTTATAGCAACTAATCTATTTTTTTAATTTCTTCCTTATATTTATCTAAGCTATTTTCCTGGATATAGTACTGTTAATAAATAGATTAGGGATTTGGGGCTCAGACGCTAAATTAACAAAAGTTTTGAGTATGATCTGCAGTTGTGGTTGGGCTTGCGGATGAGCCCACTTTCCAATAATTTAATTGATTTTTGTAGTGACTTGCCAAACAAAAATGGAATGTTGTTTTCAAGCTTGACGTTGCTATCAGGCTCAAGGCCAAGTCTATATTGGAATCAAATGCTTGAAGAACCTAGAAAACCAGTGTGGAATTTGTTCTTTAAGAGATTGTCACCGTATAGTGTCAACCACGATCTTGAGATAAGGTAGGCGATGTTAAGGGAAACTTTGCAATGAGGCCACTTTACAACCATACAATAGCCGAATAAGTTTAGGATCAAGAGAACCAGCAAAGTTACATATGATGCTCAGTTGTGGACATTATAATAGGATTTAATAGAATTTGAAGGTTTTTAATGTTCCTAGGCAAAAGATAGTTTATGGACAGTTGATTTAGTTGGATAGGATTGTAGAATCAGTTTCAAGACTCATCTTTTAGGTGTATTTGATTTATGGGGAAAGATATATTTTGTTTTAAGTTTGTAGGAAGTGAATTTTTTTGAAGATTTTTGGAAGATTTTTTAGCTATAAAAGAAAGAGAAGGGGGAGGACCAATCAAATATAGTCATTTTGCATAGAGGCAAACTATAAATAGGCAGTTGTACAAGACATATAAGCCTTTCCTATTGGTGAGACACATACATGTCTCTAAACATACAGTAACAACCACTTCTTTGTTACTAATATAAGTACCTACTACCTTTTATTGATCCCCTGACCATTTAGTTGCTATCATTTTGGAAGCCCCTTACTTAGAAACTACTGATATATATATGCGGCACATCGTTATTATGGAATTATGTTCTGGTTTTGCATCTAATAAACTCTGAGAACAATTATGAGTCAAGGAGGTTATATAAATTATTCCACACATCAATGACAGCTTTAGCATTTCTTTTTTATTCATAGGGAATGTATTCTTTCACTATGTGGCTAGAAACACACAACAAAAAGTCATAATATCTCTGCAATGTGGTGTTCTAGAAATGCAATCCCCCCATTAAAAATGTTCTGGGTACTTTGGACTACCTCACAATATTTGATCTAATTTTGAGTTCTAGAATTACTGTACAATCTTGTGTAGCAATAAGGTTATGAACAAATGCAAATGTTAGGATTAGTGATTAATAATTAGGCGCCTAGAGAAGGATATATCTTGACGTACTTTAGATATATTTTTTAAAAAGAAAATCACAAGAAAATAAAATCATAAGAAAAGAAAACCATAAATGGTATGGTTTGTCTTGGCACATCGAAAAGTTACTGGTAATTGAAGTTGTAACCTTAATGATATTTTTACTGGTATTAATGGAAAGGCTTATTAATATTTATATAGTTCTATCGTTTTAATTTTATAATTAATTAGTCATTATTGTCTATGCTCCCACATTTTGCATGGATGTTTACAAGAGAATTTACAACCACAACATTAAAAAAATTGTCTATGCATTATGCTTTGATGGATGTCCATATCCTATTCCAAAACCCCCATATTATTGTTAGAAAGTTTCTAAAGTCTTTTTGAACAAATCAATTTTTACATATCCTATAATCATTGTAGTCCATGACACTACATTTATTTGAGGCACTCTATAGAAACAAATCATGTGTCTTGTCTATAATTCCACAAGTTATATACATGTCTAGCATGGTAATTGCAATTACACCATCTAATAAAATTTGTCTATGCATTTTTCTTTGATGGATGCCCATACCCTATTCCAAAGATCTCGTTTTAGCACAAACAATGAGGATGTTGGCAAAGGTTGTGGAACTTGGCATTACACCTACCAATTGCATTTGCTTCAAATATATTCCTATAGCTTTTTTAACACAAATTCATTTTGTGCATATCCCATAATCATTATACTTTATATGACTTTGAATGGAAATAGTGTTTTTAGCTTATAAATCATTATGTAGTAGTAGTTAAAACAATTATTTTACCCTCTATTGTATATCCTTTAGTGCACAAACTTACCAAAATTGCTAAAAACAAGATGAATATTACCATATGGATACTTGGTAAGGTTAAAGCAAACACATTTTCTTTTAACGTAGGAATTAATTAAGAGTTAAACATAAATTAACCCTAATAATTCTAAGGTTCATATAATATTAACCCTAAATTAACCCTAATAATTCTAACAATTCTAAGGAATTATAATGTTAACCCTAAATTCACCCTAATCTAAGGAATCTAATATTCCTTCTCGATCTTTTCATTGACTTGATAATATTAACAAAAATATTTATATCAATACACACATATTTAATATTAACCAATAGAGTAGATGAGTACAAAGGCATACCCATATATCTCTGACTTTTATATTCTCACAACTTTTTATAACAAAAACGATTCCTCTTGAAGAGAATGCTACATGCATCATCCAAATCGAACATAATCAAATTTACAAATACAATAATCTTAGCAATACAATGACTGAATGGATTCAAACTCCATGATTTGCATTGAGTTACAACTTAGATAAAATGCAAGTTTGATTAACCTTAAAAGAAAAAAATTATAAAAATAATGGCACGATATAGACAAGTCTCCATATAGCTTTAAACATAGCACCTATAAACACAAAATTTCTAGGGATTGAATACAAGCCCACCTTCGAGTTAGGAGACTTCCAAATAATTGGTGGACTCACATGCAACAAGGGAATAACACATGCATACAAAATATGTAGAAGAAAACCCTGTAGCATAAGTCATGAATAATTAAAGTTTTGGTTAGGGCTTCAATTAGGATCCGGCTTAGGGTTAGAATTAGAATTAGGGTTGCTAAATTAGGGTAAGTATTAGAGCTACAATTATGGTTATGGTTAGGGCTAGAGTTAGGGTTACAATTACAATTACAAGTAGAGTTAGGGTTAGGGCTAGAGTTAGAGTTACAATTACAATTACAAGTAGAGTTAGGGTTAGCATTATGATTAGGGTTATAATAAGGGTTAGGGTTGGAATTGCAGTTAGAATTAGGGTTAGGATTATGGTTAGAATTATAATTAGAATTCACGTTATAGTTTAAAGAAGGGTAAGGACTAGAGTTAGGGTTAGAATTTAGGTTAGGGATAGTGTTAAAATCATAGTTAGAATTAGGATTAAGGTAAGTGTTAGAATTAGGGTTACTGTTATATTCAAAATTAGGATAGAATTAGGGTTAGAGTTAGAGTTAGGATTAGGTTTCCTATTAGAAATAGGGTTAGAATTAAGGTGGAATACTATTAGAGTTAGGGTACGAGATAGGGTTAATGTTAGACTCAGGTTAGGATTATAATTATGTTTAGGGTTGGAATTGAGTTTAAAGTTAGAGTTAAAATTAGGGTTATTAAATTAGGGTAAGCATTAGAGTTAGAGTTACAGTTAGGGTTTGGGTTAGGGTTAGCTTTAGGGGTAGAGTTAGGGTTAGAGTTAGGATTATAATTAGAGTTAATGTTAGAATTAGGTTAAGGTTATAATTAGGGTTAGGGTTGGAATTGAGGTTAGGGTTAGAGTTAGAATTAGGGTTAACCCGTTTGTGCTAGAGTTAGGTTTAAAATTTGGGTTAGGGTTAGGTTAAATTCATAGTTAAAATTAGGATTAGTGTTAGAATTAAAGTTAGGGTTAGGGTTACAATTAGGGTTAAGTTTTGATATTAAGTTTAGGGTTAGGGTTTCAATTAGGATCAAGATTTGGGTTAGAATTGAGGTTAGGGTTAGAATTAAAATTAGGGTTACTAAATTATTGTAAGCATTGGAGCTACAGTTAGGGTTAGGGTTAGAGCTAGATTTAGGGTTACAATTGCAAGTAGATTTAAGGTTAGGGTTAGGGTTACAGTTATGATTAGGGTTTTAATAATGGTAAGGTTGGAATTTGCAGATAGAATTAGGGTTAGGATTAGAGTTAGAATTATAATTAGAATTCACGTTATAGTTTAAAGAAGGGTGACAAATAGAATGAGAATTACAGTCAAAACTAGGGTTAGGGTTATAATAAGGGTTAAGGTTAGGGTGACATTTACGGTTACAATTAGAATTAAGGTTAAAGTTAGGGTTAAGGCTAGGTTTGATTAGGATTA
This sequence comes from Cunninghamia lanceolata, assembly GCA_027924645.1. Classification (NCBI taxonomy): domain Eukaryota; kingdom Viridiplantae; phylum Streptophyta; class Pinopsida; order Cupressales; family Cupressaceae; genus Cunninghamia; species Cunninghamia lanceolata. Next base: position 1,820,411 of record BSBN01000010.1, read on the forward strand.
TAATTAGGGTTGGGGTTAGGGTTAGGGTTAGAGATATAATTAGGGTTACTAAATTAGGGTAAGCATTAGAGTTACAGTTAGGGTTAGGGTAGGGGCTAGAGTTAGGGTTAGAATTCAGGTTAGGGATAGTGTTAAAATCATAGTTAGAATTATGATTAAGGTAATATTGTTAGATTTAATATTAGGATAGAATTAGGGTTAGGGTTAGAGTTAGGATTAGGGTTTCTATTAGAATTAGGGTTAGAATTAAGGTGGTATACTATTACGATTAGGGTAAGAATTAGGGTAGGATTATAATTAGGTTTAGGGTTGGAATTGAGGTTAAGGTTAAAGTTAAAATTAGGGTTACTAAATTAGGGTAAGGATTAGAGTTACAATTAGGGTTAGGGTTAGGGTTAGGTTTAGTGCTAGAGTTAGGGTTAGAGTTAGGATTAGAATTAGGGTTAATGTTAGAATTAGGTTAGGGTTATAATTAGGGTTAGGGTTGGAATTGAGGTTAGGTTACGAGTTAGAATGAGGGTTACTAAATTATTGTTAACCCGTTTGGGCTAGAGTCAGGTTTAAAATTTGGGTTAGGCTTAGGTTAAATTCATAGTTAGAATTAGGATTAGGGTTAGAATTGAAGTTAGGGTTAGGGTTACAATTAGTGTTAAGTTTAGTATTAAGGTTGGGGTTAGGGTTTCAATTAGGATCAGGCTTAGGGTTAGAATTGAGGTTATAGTTTGAAAAAGGGTGACAATTAGAATTAGGGTTATAGTTTGAAAAAGGGTGACATTTAGAATTCGGGTTATAGTTTGAAAAAGGGTGACAATTAGAATTAGGGTTAGGGTTGGAATTGAGGTTAGGGTTATAATTAGGGTTAGGGTTAGAATTGAGGTTAGGGTTACTAAATTAGGGTAAGCATTAGAGTTATAATTAGGGCTAGGGTTAGGGCTAGAGTTAGAGTTAGAATTTGGTAAGGGTTAGGATTACAAATAGAAATAGGGTTAATGTAAGAATCAGGTTAGGCTTGTAACTAGGGTTAGGGTTGGAATTGAGGTTAGGGTTACTAAATAGGGTAAGCATTAGATTTACATTTAGGGTTAGGGTTAGGGCTAGAGTTAGGTTTAGAATTTAGGTTAGGGTTAAATCATAGTTAGAATTAGGATTAGGGTTAGAATTAGGGTTATTGTTAGATTTAAAATTAGGATTATAGTTAGGGTAGAATCAGAGTTATGATTAGAATTAGGGTTACAGTTAGGGTTAGAGTTAGGATTAGGGTTCCTATTAGAATTAGAATTATAATTAGGGTTAGAATTAGAATCGAGGTTAGTATTAGGGTTTGGGTTATTGTTAGAATTAGGGTTAGGGTTAGTATTAGGGTTACGATTATTCTTAGATTTAGGGTTCAACATTGAGATTAAAATATTCCTTAAAAATAGGTACACTAATTCAAAATATAACCCTAATTCTAACCACATCCATAAGATTACACTTAGCATTGTTTTATAAACCCAAACAATCTAAATGTATTTCTAAATCTAACCCTATTTAACATAATTTTAACCATAGTTTTTGTTGTAACTCTAATAATAAAACTAACCCTAATGCTAACCATAATCCCAACCCTAATTTGAACCTTAATTATATCCCTAACCCTAATTATAACCTTAATTCTAAACTAAACAATAACCCTAACCCTAATTCTAACCCCTAACTCTAATTCTAAATATAATATATAATATAATTAGAATTAGAATTATTATATAATATAATAAATAATTATAATTATTATATATAATATTATGTTATATTTAATAATTATTATAATATATTATAATAATATATCTAATTTATATTATAATATTATATTATATAATTATAATAATTCATATAATTATATAATATAGTTAGAATTAGGCTATAATATAATAAGAATTAGAATTATTATAATATAATATATAATTATAATTATTATATTTAATAATTATTATAAGATATTATAATATATCTAGTCTAATTATATTATTATATTATATAATTATAATAATTCATATAATTATATAATATAGTTAGAATTAGGTTTGCCGCTCCGGATGCTACTAGCATATTTATATTAAATATAATATATGTAAAGTATGTCGAGAGATATCCTTCTTGAGGCGCCTAATGTTAAAAAATAGGCGCCTCGAGAAAGATATCTCTCGATACTTTAGATATATTATATTTAATATAAATATGCTAGTTAAGGTAGAATCAGAGTTATGATTAGAATTAGGGTTACAATTAGGGTTAGATTTAGGATTAGGGTTCCTATTAGAATTATAATTAGGTTAGAATTAGAATTGAGGTTAGTATTAGGGTTTGGGTTATTGTTAGAATGAGGGTTAGGGTTAGTATTAGGGTTACGATTATTGTTAGAACTAGGGTTCAACATTGAGATTAAAATATTCCTTAAAAATAGGTACACTAATTCAAAATATAACCCTAATTCAAAATATAACCCTAATTCTAACCACATCCATAAGATTACACTTAGCATTGTTTTATAAACCCAAACAATCTAAATGTATTTCTAAATCTAACCCTATTTAACATAATTCTAACCATAGTTTTTGTTGTAACTCTAATAATAAAACTAACCCTAATGCTAACCATAATCCCAACCCTAATTCGAACCCTAATTATATTCCTAACCCTAATTATAACTTTAATTCTAAACTAAATAATAACCCTAACCCTAATTCTAACCCCTAACTCTAATCCTAAATATAATATATAATATAAATAGAATTAAAATTATTATATATTATAATAAATAATTATAATTATTATATATTATGATTATAATTATTATATTTAATAATTATTATAATATATTATAATAATATATCTAATTTATATTATAATATTATATTATATAATTATAATAATTCATATAATTATATAATATAGTTAGAATTAGGCTATAGTATAATAAGAATTAGAATTATTATATAATATAATATATAATTATAATTATTATATTTAATAATTATTATAAGATATTATAATATATCTAATCTATATATAATTATATAATATAGTTAGAATTAGGCTTGCCGCTTCGATGCTATTAGCATATTTATATTAAATATAATATATTTAAAGTATGCGATATCTTTCTCGAGATGCCTAATGTTAGGATTAGTGATTAAAAAAAAGGCTCTTGGCATATTTTAAATATATTATATTTAATATAAATATGCTAGTTTTATTTATGGAAGAGTTATTTATTTTATTTATTTAAAGGTTATTTTGTTTTACTTTAGAACTATTTAAGAACTTAAGAGTGATCTTATAGTTTTAGTTTTTTTAAATCATATGTTGGCTTGTTTTAGTTTTTTTTATGTACATAGTTACAACATGGCACTCCATTGATGTTATTGTAGAACATCTCTCCATATAATTAATATTAAAATGAAATATGTTGTTGTCAAAGATACAACTATATCTTTGAAGTCAGCTAGAACTTTTTTGACCCTCATAACTCATCCAACTATGTTATTTTTATTTTATTGTTTTGAGTGATATAAAATTGTTCATAAAGTGAATCACAATTATATCACTTATAAATTAATTATTACATTTAAAACTTTTAAACTTAAAAAAAAATAAAAGAACATGGACATGCAATTTTCTACATTACTAGGTTGTAGCAACTCTGAAAACATATATTCTATCGATATTAAAAACAAATTAAATTTTAATATATTATCTTCTGCGGAAATTTTTTAGGGATGATTTTTTTAATCTTTAATGCTGAAATCGGACGATGTTTCCCAAAGAAAAAATTAATCTCAGTAAGCACATTCCTTAACACTAAAAAACACTTAGTTTGTAATTAACGGTTAAGTTAAATCATATTTTTGACACTTGTAAACACAAAGCACACAAGTTGCAAGCTCAGCTCAGCTAATCTGTCTTATTTAATTCTAGGCCAAAGTTTTTTTTTTGTTTTTTTTGGTTTAATAACATCCACACGCCATTTCTCTGCGACTGCACAAGAATCCGGGACATTCCATGGTTTTAGTAGTTCGACCACAGAAAGCTGGAAGTTGATCTGGATCTCTTGCTTCTTCAATTTTAATGGAGTATTTGGGGTTTCCAGTGGCATTTGCTCTGCTTTTGGGGACGATTGTTTATTTGGTGCTCACACTGCGCATGAAGAAGAATTCAAGAGCAGCAACTTTGACAATGCATATCCAGAGCACCCTACTTAATGAGAGTGACAATGAAGGGAAGCAAGAAACAGATGTTATTATTGTTGGAGCAGGCGTCGCGGGTTCGGCTCTCGCTTACACTCTTGGCAAGGCAATTCTTCTCTTTTCCAGTCATTTTATTTGAAAAGTTTTTTAAAATTTTTTTGAAAATTTTTGTTTGCCCTAATTTAAATTGCTTGTAGTGTTTGGATCCGAGTGCATGTATTAATAATTTTAACAAAATTGAAAATAATGATTTTCTTTTTTAAATTTAAGGTTGATAAAATCTCCTCATGGATAATCTCGACAAGCTGTACAATATCTATAAATATGAGTTTTCAAGGTTCCTGAACTCGACTGTTTTAGTGAATCTTTATGATGCAATAAGCGCTGCTAATAATTTTACAAGTTGAAACTAGAGAATTATGTAGCTTGCCATGGATCTGAACAAGGTTTTTCCACCCCTTATGTACAAAAATGTCCTTTAATCAACTGCGCAGCAGGCAGTGCGGGTGATTGGTGTTTGCACTTTCTGCTAAATATTTGGCATTATCAACCATTGAAAGTCAGGTTTATTGTTGAGGCTTTTCTAGATTAACTGTGCAGAAGTTTTCAAGATTTTGTCTGACGTTTCAAGCCAGCTACCCCATTCTGGAAAATTTCTGAATAGATGTCCTGACAAGTGTAGAATTGTAGGTATTTTTTTTGTTTCACACATTAACCCTATATATATTAGTAATAAAAGCTCAAAATCCTATCAAATCTAGTAAATTTTCGAACATTTTACATAAACTTTTGGAGATTCTTTTGAAAAATGATTTGATTGACAAATATAATTTTTGAAATATTTGTGGAAAATTAGCCAATTGATGAAAAATAGCCCATAAGAAATACCCTTCTCACTCATCTTCAGGGAAACAGAGTTTGGTCCTATGGGTTTGCTTTTTCTTGGGGCATTAACCACTGACTCTCTCTTTCACTCACACACACGCAGGAAAGAAAATTGATTCCGAAAAGTGAATTTTATCTATCCATTAAGCAAAACAAATTACTGCCGATGATAATATATGCATACACAGTCATAAGATTTGTCTACTATAAGACTCTTCATTTTGTCCAAAAAGTGAGCAACATCCATTCTGTTAAATTTGTTTCTAATTTCTCAGGATTCTTCAGAACAAGCTTTCTGGAATTGGAAGTCAGTTAGATTTATAAAGTTTATGGAACATTCTTTGGCATGCAGCTTATGTTTTGCCCAAGCTAGAAACTGTGCTGCATAAAGAGCTTTTAAATTGATTGCTATATCCATTTAATGAGCTATGTCAAAGATTTGCTATATATCTATGTTATATCTGTTTCATGATGCAGCCCATTTGAAAAATATGTTTTTTAAATTGATTGCTCTAGCCATGTAAATGAGCTTTCTATGGATTGGTTCTATTTTTGGCATCCCTAGCTGTAAGATTACATTGAAACAAGGTTTAAGAAGGGTGTAAATTTTGCATATTTATTATAGAGTAATGTAAAACTCTAAAACATTTTTGGAAGGGTTGAATTAGTTGAGAGCATTGAGACGAACATTGATAGAATGATGGTTTGTGTGTTACTTTCTCATTTTTTGCTATCCAATGCAATGCAGGATGGAAGACGTGTTCATATTCTTGAGAGAGATTTGACTGAACCTGATAGAATTGTAGGCGAGCTTTTACAGCCAGGCGGTTACTTGAAACTTGTTGAGCTCGGTCTTCAAGGTAAGTCTTTTGGATCTATTATTTTATGCAACTTGTGATTTCTCTTCATTGTTTAGCTTGGCAACAGGTTGTTGTATATGAAAGACGATTCCTTTTTTTGCTATTTGGGCATTTGACTTCATTTCTAAGGTATTGGAACCTGTTTGATGAGAATATATGATCAAGGAAATTGTTTATCCATCCTAAATGAACATTGATGAAGATTCCATATAGGTCTTTATGAAATTTGGTTTTCCATTTGGCATGGATTTGGTGCTGATATTTCTATTTGTTATATAGGCTTGGGATGAACTATGCTTTGTTAGGATTCTCTTATTATCTAATACCATTCTCATAGTTTCTCTCGTGCAGATTGTGTTGATGAAATTGATGCTCAACGTGTACTGGGATATGGGTTGTTTAAGGAAGGAAAACACACCAAAGTGTCTTATCCATTAGAAGGACACCATGCAGATGTGGCCGGGCGTAGTTTCCACAATGGACGCTTCATTCAGCGACTGCGGGAAAAGGCTTCTTCTCTGCCAACGTACACACAGTATCTTTTGTATTTTTTTTGTATTTTCATTATGAAATGTCCTGGTATATTGTTTGATCTAAAGCTGGTCGCTTTATTGGAAGTTGCAGAAGATGCATAAAAGTTATATGCATGGCTAAATTCTTCCATTGATATATATATCTTCTTTCTCACCTAAGAGTATGTGATTTAATTTCAATTAAAAGTCATAATATAATAAATATTATGTACATAATGCTTGCATAATAACAGAGTGATAGCCTGGCATCATCCTAGAACTTGGATGCTCCTATATGGCTATGGTGTGATCTACAACAGTCAATAAAATGAATTGGACATTGTCTCAACCCTCAACATCTATGCAATTTTGATTTCATTAGGTGTTAATATTACTAGATGTTACAGCACTAGACAGGATCCTATTTGTGTTAAATTGCACAGGGTGAAAACCATTTGAAACTGAACCTTCTAATTGATGATACAGGCCTACTTGTGTATACCCCTAAGGTGCTGGAGATGAGGCCCAAGCAGGCCTCCTTTTATATAGAGGGGCTACTTCAGTAGGGAGCACAAAGGCCCACCTGCAGTTAGAGAAGACACTTGGCAATTTGTGTTCTAAATTTGAAGTCAACATCAAAATCTTATTGTTGTCTTGTCCATGTATACAGACCTAAATGGAGGCCAGTTATCATCAGAATGACAAGTGTTCTTATATTTTTCATTTTCTTCATCTTTGAATAGTGTGAATTACCTTGATTTCCCAATTTTCTTCATCTAAGTCTTATTTTCACCCTTCAAAACTAAAAGCAATCATCAGCCTTGCCTGATGCAATTAAGGGAAATCTGATGCTTAGGGGACATCCACCTGTAAGAAAGTTCAAGACACAACCTTAGAGGATTTGTGAGAGGGGTTTCTTTCATCCTCTGAATTTGGAACTCTTAGTCTCTGAGTTTGGAGATACTTGATGAGTAATTTAAGTACTCTTCAAGTCAGTCAAGAATGGTTGGTGGTGATTTTGACTTGCTTGTTTTCCTGGGTTGTGTTGATGTGTTTTTATGCACATACAAACTCAGAAAAAAATACCAAGTATTCTATCCTCACTTGAACAAAGTCTCTCAAAGGCTAAACAATGTGATCCAATGAGACAACTCCAAGGTTCCAGATGTCAGGTCTTGACTTGCAATGGATAGACTCAGTAGTTGATGTGATTTGCTGAAACTCACAAAGGGACTTACGTTGAATTTACTCCTTATTCCAATCAAATATGTTATTCTCCTTGTGAAATGGAACTTACTCTAACTGGCTATGAAAGAAAAGGCAAAAGGACAAGGGTTTAGAAGGCTAATCTAAGGACAATGATATAATGGAACGGATAGACAAATTTCCCATGAAACCTGACTCTGTTTCGCCATGAGAACCAACAACTACACGAAGCAGGTGCAATCTTCTAAGGAAACTCAAGGATTTTCATGTTGTAAACTTTCATCCAAACACCCACTGCTGGCGCAGCTTGAACGAGTATCCACAACTGAACTAAAACAAATGTGGTTCAGGCTAACTTTGCAAAATGACTTATCAGCGACAAATCATAAAAGTATGAACCATTAAGGAATTCATCAAATATCTCCACATAAAAAACATTACATCAATGCACTTCTAATCTATTTCTAAGCTACTTGGAAATATCTCTCCATCATATTCGAGAATTAGAAACCATGCTAACATTCCATCACCACACAAATCACCATGAGAACCAACAATGAACTTGTATTGATTTTGGAAATGCATTTTTACAACAATTTCATATCTCCTCTCAATGATTTCGAAGAGTATCCTCTACTCTACTCCTACTCTAACAGCAATCTACTCCTACTACTTGATTCCTGCTCTCTCCCTCTGATAATCCCCCTTACAAATGAGAGAAATGGGCCCTTTTATAGGCACCAAAATTACATGAATGGCCAGGATTGATTCGAGAATCAATGGCTAAGATTTTGACAACAAGGCAGTCTATTACAAAAATTTACTATCTTTAGGACATTGAATGCGGATTGATGACATGGCAGACTGTGATTGGATCAGTGTTGTGCGCACGCCACCTCAGCATCGAACAAACTGGTTTGATTTTCTTTGTGTTCATATTGCTCGGCATATTTTCCCAAATTTTGTCATCTTTTGGAAGTAGTCTTCGAATCTTCAAATTTTCACCTCTGGAACTTGGCTGCTTCGAACTTGGAAAACTTGGGAATTTTTTTGTCGAATTTCTTGTTGTTGTCGATCATGCAATTGTATAATTTATGGATTCGTGATGAGGTTGCTCATTTCTCTTATTCATGACTTTCATGATGATGTCACTGTGCAAGATGCAAGATTCTAGTTCTGGAGGATTGGAAGTAGAAAGATGCCTTGTGCATGAATTCTTGGAGTGACTTACGGATGATCTTGATTGCGGAAATTCCTCCATTTGGCGATGATACCTATTTCCTTGAATGTTCTTGAACAAGACTCCTCCATGCATTGAACTTCTCTTGTGCAAGCCTTTCACCACTGCCCTTCCATATCGCTCTTCATAACTGCTCGCCTCTCCTTCGCATTCACCCTTCACCTACACAAATACCCTGAATCAGCATATCAAAATAATGGTTAAAAAGGTGCAGAAAGATAAAATCTCATCATCTAACACATGCGGGATTTAAAATATGCCATTTAAAAACACTTAGTTCAATTTTGAGAAAGGCCAAAAATACAAATCTTTGCGAAAATAAAACTCGATCAATACTTAAAGAACTTCAATCAACAAATGCAACTCCAATTTGCCCACGTCAAAACCTGACAGGGAATTTGTATTTGAGCATGAATACAACCATTGCCAAATGCACAATGAGCTTACTCTTTTCTTATGCTCCCATTCTCATCCTTTCCACAAAACCAAATGATATGCTGAAGCAAATCTTTCTGTATCATCAAAATAAATCAAAGTTTGTAGAGAGATGGGAATCCGGCGGATACCATTTGAGTGGGTATTTCGAATATGCACATACTGTGCATTGAGAATTGATAGACACGGCCTTCCTTCAACAGAAACAACACTCAAGATGGTGAGAGTGATTACAACTCGCATCCAATGAAAAAAATAATGAATACACTCTCCCCTTTATGAAAATTAGACTATCACCCAAGCAGTCTGTAAGATACTAAGTTTAGACAGTGTCAAGGAATCGTCAAATATATCGTTGGGGAGGATTTTGTGCCAACAACACAAAAAAAGATTTAAATGCAAGATCCTTCTAAAAGACATGTGCTAGGCGAAGTCATCGATATTCAAGGCACCGATGCTAAATTTGTCATGTCTTTACTGCCGTGTGCCTGAGCGAATCTTTGGGTGCTCAATGCTTAGCATTAAAGAAGGCCTAAATTAGAGTCTGAAGAAATGAGTGGACGATGCTAAATTAATGACCACAAAATGCCCGAGCAGAACCTAGATGCTCCACGCATAATTTGCAAATTGATCAACGACGTGTTTAGGCGGACTCCCGATATACATATGTATAACGTCCAATGTTCGAGTTTGCAAAGTGCCTCAAGAAGACCGCCTAAGCGGACTTTTACTATCATGCTGCATGATGCTTGCTGCTCATGTTTGTAAAGTGCCCCAAGATGTCCGCCTAAACGGACTTTTAATATCATGCTGCATGATTCTTATTTCCCACATTTGCAAAGTGTCTGAAGATGTCCGCCTAAGTGGACTTTTGGATGCCTTACGCCTAAGGTTTGGATTTTACCATTTCAAATCATCTACCAGTTTTCGCCTAAGCGGTCATTCTGACGCTTAATGCATAATATACGTAATGCTTAAAGAATAACGTGTGGACTCGTTATGCATAATGTGAAGACTTTGCACCACGCAAATCTAGTTATTGCTAAACGTTTGGGGCGGACTTTTTGAGTGTTAGTGCATAAAACGATGTTTAAAATGATTGCACCTACGTTGAATTTCACTGCCTCAACAAACAAGTTACTCTATCTTGCTCTTCTTAGTGGATTTATCTACCATGCTCACATAAGTTAAAAGACCCGAATTGTACTTGGGCGAACCTCTTCATTTGCAATGTATGACACCTTTCATCTCCTGCAGAGCGATCTTCTACAAGCACTTGGAGTGAACACTATGAACCATCAAGCATAGAAACGGGAAATTCGAATTGCGAATAGTATGTAGAAGTCCACCCAAGGGGTTACACCATGAATTGCAAACTCATCATTCCGGCGGGGATCACTGCCAAAACAAACTCAAACCAAAAATAAAAAAAAGGTGGGTCCCCATTGAAAATGGGGCGATGTTGAGATTATGTCACAACAGGTTGGACAGCACATGGTTAGGATGTCTCAAGTAACAAAAAAAATATGAGTTTTAGTTAATTCAGATAATTAGAATCCATATTTTTAGAACACTAATAAACTATTCCAAGCCTTTATCCTTGTTTTTGACTTGGAAAATTTCTGCCAGTTGACATTGAACTGAGAATCATGAATATATAACCTTTTTTAATAATATTGCTGCTATTATTAAAATGGCATGGGTTTCTTATTCTAAAATATATATTGCTTTCAAGTTTCTTATATGAGCAAAATGGAAGCCGAAGCTCATATCAAATCGAAATATATATGATTGCAGGGTTCATTTGGAGCAAGGAACTGTACTTTCATTGATTGAGACGGGTGGAATTGTGAAGGGTGTAAGGTACAGGTCTACAGCTGGTGAGGAACGTGAAGCATTAGCTCCTCTTACTATCGTCTGTGACGGATGCTTTTCAAATCTAAGGCGTTCCCTTTGTAATCCAAAGGTGCCAATCACAACTTTTGCTAAGTAGCTTTGGCATTTTTTACCATAGAGTAAAATTTAGAATATTGGCAACAGTTCATTTTCAGGTACATGATATTTGTTAATATTAAGCCAGACAAAGGCATCAGTTGGTGTGGCTTACGCTAGTAGGCATGTTAAGTATTTGTGTGTCTATTTACAAGGACTGTGGAAACACAAACTAGAAAATAGTTGTTTTTTCATTCAGTTGTTGAACCTACGAACACAATTCCTGATGGATATAGGATTTAATAATCATATATTGTTTGTCAAATCTCAGTAACAACAAAACTGATGGCCTTGTAAGAGCTTTAGAAGGACCTTTATGCAGTTCATTTCTTCTACATCTAGAACTTTTAATATTGTTTCATACCAAAAAATTTCAAATTGTTATTTAAAAACTAAGTTTAGAGAAAAAATTAAAATCTGCAAAAATCAATTTATGAGCAGTCACATTTGTTTTTCTGGTCAGTCTGCAAAGGAGCTTTACAAGATTCTGACGAGGATATAATTTCATTGCAACTACGCAGAAAACAATTGTCTGTCTCACACAACCTAGGACCTCTTGTGTACTTCACTAAATAATACGCATTGCTGCTCCTCTCTTTTCACCTCACAAGTGCTGTTGGCACAAGTGAATGTCCCAATCTCATGATCTTTTGTAGCTTGTTGCGCGAAAATATAACACCAAATGCTTAAACATTGTCAAATGGGGAAGCAAAACCAAACATAACAATTGTCTAAAAGCTACACAACACTAAACATGCTTCCCAACCTTGTTTTCTTTTGAGATCTAAGAACCATCTGAGATGAGGCTTTCTTTCTCAAAAGTGATTTTCTATAGGAGATAGTTGTCAAACCATCCAATCCTGGGATAACTTTTCCAGGATTAAATCCCATCCAGTTCACCAGTGGGCAAATCTGCCACCATAGAATCCAAAGGCACAACCTTTGAGACAGGCACAGGGGAAGTGGGAATTTCCTCTGTAGAAAGCACACAAGGGGGTGCAGACTGAGCTACTCCCACTGCACTTTTAGACTTCAACTGATCAGCCAATGACATCAAAAGCACCTCAGCCTGAGATACAAGCATTTGGGGAGATGAAGAATTCAGATCCAAAGCTCGGCCTCCAACAGAAGAAGGGGAGATACCCTCAGGAGGCTTCCCTAAGGAAGTTGTATCTTTTGCAATAGGAGTCTCAGCCAGGGGGCAGGCTATCAACAATCTGATGATAAGATTTTGCTTTTTGCCATCAGGAAGCCAAACTAGGGGCTTTCTTTTTCTTATCAGAACATGAATCCGATAGGTGTCCAAGACCAAAACAATTACGACATCCAAAAGCCAGCCTTTCAAAATCTAGTTGCTGCTCCCAAATATGGCTTTCTACTTTAAGCCAAATTTATGCTGGAAGACCTGCAGATATATCCAACTCAACCAGAATGTGCACAAAGGTTTTATAAGATAGTTTAGATGTTTCAGAAGAGATAGAAGTAACTTACCTAGAGAGTCACCAGTACTCTCCAGACAAGAAGAAAGCCAAAAATGCAAAGGAAGGCTTGGCAACCTAACCCAGACTGGTAAAACTGAGAAGCTTTCTATCAGAGGATTAAAATCTGGGTACCATGGCTTCACAAAGAGAGAAGCTCTCCCCTAGGCCCACAAACCCTCTGCAAGGATATACTTTTTACCATCCATTGCCTCACGTACTATTATGAAAAAGCCCAGAGCACAAGGATAAATTATAACTGCATCAATGAGATAGGGTTTCCAGTTTTGAGTCAACCCACTTATGTAACTCTGGCCGATATAGCCATAGATGATTAAATCTGCAAATCAACCCCATCTCTACATAGTGATCAGCTTCCTCAGCTACATCAAACCCCAACACTAACAGCAAAATTTTCTTTGGTAATTTTACCCCTGCCCTTTAGGTTTTAAACCTGAAGCATAATTGGCATCTGCAATGGGTCATAAGCCCACCGCACCATCTTTAGTGTGCAGATCAGAAGCCACTACTGCTGATTTTTTAGATGGGTGAGTGATCCTGATCATACACTGGAGATTTTGAGTGGCCAAGAATCATTGGAGCTACATCACCTTGACGCCCTAGATCCACTGTAGCCAAAACTTTTTCCTGATGCAGCTTGTTAGTGTTTGTGCGGCAGGGGAGTGAGCCCCTTTAGAATTCTTCATCCCTTTTTTTATTATCACTTAAAAACTTGTTATGAATAAGGTGTCAGTGCTTTGCACAAAAAGCAACAAGACCTTTTACCTTACAGAAAGATGCAACACTAGAATGGGAACAGATTGTTCATGGTCATTCATAAGCTTCATTTCATCTAATAGTTATTACTTACATTGACTTAGCTCAAGTAGCCTTCCGCCCTTCATGATTTTGTTATTGGTGTGCTATGTCACTTAGTACCTGGGGCTGGAAGTTTCTGAGCTGCTTGGAATATCCCAAAAAGGAGGTGCAAATTCAAAATAAGTTATTTCTAAATCACAAAGTTGCAATGCTTAACAGTCAGAGACATCTTAAAAATTGTATGTTGCACTTTAGGGATTTAACTTTTAAGTACCTCAACAAATTGACTGGTGACTTGAGTCTTGGACATTGTCTCCTTTGATGTTAACAACCTTCAAATTTGGAGCATGAAGATTTGACATCCCATGTTTCCATAATGCAAACTATGCTACCAGATTCTCCTATTTGGGGTCCCGTTGCTGAACCAAATGGGAGTGGGATGGTTACGGCATGGCCTCGTGCTGCCGCCCTGAGCACCCTGCAGTCATACTCATAGGGTTACCTGGCAGCAGGGCCGTGCCCTGGATGAACCTGCGCTACCCAGAAAAAAAAGCATCCAAACTAAAAAAACAATTTTTTAAAATTACCTGTTTAGATGTGGAGTTTGATGCCTCGCCTGCATTTCGACCACATAGGCATCTGATCCACAGTATATCATAGATCAAGCAGAGCATTGTAGTACCTGATGCATTGCTTACAAGCTTTTTCTTCATGCTTTGTGTGATAGGGACCAATCATTTATTTAAAGGGAAAGGTCATGTCATGTACAGCTTCTTGAGTCAACATTTATTTTGGGTGTTTACTGAAGTTGTGCAAAGTTCCAAACATCAAAGGTGCAGATTCAATCCAGAGTGAAATAGTGGAAGGGATGGTGTTCACTGTTCATGCACTATGGGCTCTATGGAATGGACTCCAAGCTCTCTGGATTGAATCTGCACCTTTCATGTTTGGAAAATTGTGCAACTTTAGTGAACACCATTTAAATACAGCATCTAAATTATCTAAATTAGGACTGTTTGTACCTACATCACATTCAGATATGTACTATTTTAATATATTTATATGTCAGCTATCTTGCAATTTTTTAGCAATTAAATTTATTGATTTGTAAATACAATTTGAATTTGCTTTTCAGAGACTAGATTAATTTACTTTTTTATTACGCCGAGAGGCGTTTAAAATGGCAGCAAGGGGTGGAGTGTAATGGCGTGAGCGTGTTAACAGAAATTCTTACCTTTTACCTTAAATTTGACAATCATTTACACATCAAAGTATTAATATTTAATTATAAACATAATACTTATTACGGAGAGTAATTGGTAAATTATATTGTATAAACAAAATGAGCAAGAGCTCAGATATATACAAGACTTACAAAGAAAGCAAGTTTCTAAAATAGAAACTGCAGAAGATCTTTTACAAATAAATTACAAGACTGACCATTCACTAAAATAGAATAAGTAATTAATCTAATACCCTCCCTTAATGGTCAATTTATCAACTACACCAAGAGACCCCCTGAATTTTACAAACTTATCTGGACCAAGGGACTTGGTGAGGATATCAGTTGTTTGATCCTCCGTCGGAACATACAGCAACTGAACTGATCTGTCTTCAACAAGCTTTCTGATGAAATGACAATGGGTTTCGACATGCTTGGTTCTTTCATGGAAGATTGGATTTTTGGCAAGTTTGAGAACTCCCCGATTATCACAGAACAAGGGAGTCGGACCTGCTTGAGATATTTGCATATCAGCAAGCATCCGGCGAAGCCAAACTGCCTCACAAGCTGCTTTAACTGCTCCCCGATACTCTGCTTCTGTCGAGGAGAGAGCCACTGCTTGCTGCTTCTTACTAGTCCATGTGACTGCATCGGATCCCAAACTGAACACATACCCAGAGGTGGATTTCTTGTCATCAACTGAACCTGACCAATCTGAGTCTGTGAAACCACGGAGTCTAGGATTGTGACTCCTTGAGTAAAGAAGTCCATAATCAGAAGTGCCCTTCACATAACGCAGCACATGTTTCGCTGCTACCCAATGATCAGCCTTGGGGGCTGTCATGAAGCGTGAAATGTAGCTCACTGCAAAACTGAGCTTAGGTCTAGTGGCAGTAAGATAGATGAGGCTGCCCACTAGTTGCCTGAACAATGGTTCATCTACTACAGGTGAGTCTGACTTGGCTGACAACTTAAGCCCTTTTTCCATGGGTGTGGAGGCAGGTTTGCAATCCTGCATACGGAACTTATCCAGAAGACTGCGAGCATACTTGGACTGGGAAATGAAGATACTGCGCTCAGTCTGCCAAACCTCAACACCTAAACAATAATGCAAGAGGCCCAAATTTGTCATGTCAAATGTGCTGCACAAATCTTGTTTGATCTCAGCGATCAAATGTGCCGAGCTACCAGTAATGATCAGGTCATCCACATAGACAACAAGAATCAGAATATCAGTACCAGTGCGTTTGACATACAAATTAGAGTCAGATGGACTCCTCTGAAAGCCATGATCTGTGAGGTATTTATCTATCTTGATGTACCAAGCTCAAGGAGCCTGTTTCAGGCCATAGAGTGCTTTGACCAATCTACACACCTTGTGTTCTTGACCAGCAACCTTGAACCCTGGAGGTTGCGTCATGTAGACTTCTTCCTTCAACTCACCATTGAGGAAGGCACTCTTAACGTCCATTTGATGGACTTTCCAACCAAACTGGGCTGCTAAGGCAAGGACAAGCCGAATTATACTCATCTTGGCTATAGGAGCAAAAGTCTCCTCATAGTCAATGCCTTCCTTCTGTGAGAACCCCCTAGCAACGAGACGAGCTTTGTACTTGTCAAGGGTTTCGTCAGCTTTGTATTTCACCTTGTACACCCATTTGCAGCTAATGGGCTTCTTCCTTGGAGGAAGATCAGAAAGGACCCAAGTGTGATTTTTTTGAAGACTCTGGTATTCAGACTCCATAGCCTTTTCCCACTCAGGAATTCCTTTAGCCTTTGAATGTGTCTGAGGCTCATAGACATTGTGAATGTTGGCCATGAGAGCAAAGTTAACTGTATGCTGCTGTTTGCTCTTGTTTCTGGATGATCCACCCTCAATGAGCTCATCGTCATGAAGATCTCCAATAGTCTTAGCCCACCATTTAGGCCGGAGAGTAGAAGTGCCAACATTGGGTGCAACAGGAGGAGCTGAAACAGGTGCAAAGGTGGAAGATCAACATCATCCGGAGGAAAGTCGGGTTGAGCATCATCAAAATCAGAATCTGCATCATCATCCCTCCCATCAGGTGGACCTAACGGAAGATGAACACCCAAATCAGCAGCCTTCAAAGGCTGATCCTCAGAATGCTGCACTGACGAGGAAGAAAAAGGTCCTCATTCTTCATCAAAGACAACATCCCGACTGAAGGTAAGACGATCAGTATCAATATCAATCAACCGGTAAGCCTTATGGTTGTCACTGTACCCTGTGAACATAAGCTTTTGACTCTTGGAATCCAACTTGGAGCGCTTGGCATCTGGAATCCATACATAAGCTAAAGAGCCAAATACTTTCAAATGACTGATCCGAGGTTTGCGGCTAGTCCAAGCTTCTTCAGGAGTCTTCCCCTTAACAGCATAGCTCGGAGACCGATTAAGGAGATAGACGGCAGTGTAGACTGCTTCTGCCCAGTATTTATTAGGAACACTCTTGTGTTCTAACATGGAATGGGCCATCTCAGTGATTGTGCGGTTGCGCCGCTCTACAACACTGTTTTGCTGAGGAGTATAGGGTGTGGTTAACTGACGTTTGATGCCGTGTATGTCATAGAAGTTGGAGAAGTTAGTAGAACAAAATTCCCCCCCATTATTTGACCTAAGAGTGACTATGGAACAGCCAGACTCTTTTTCTACTAAGGCCTTAAACTTTTGAAATACAGTAAACACATCTGATTTCTGTCTGAGAAAGTACACCCACATTTTACGATTGAAATCATCAACAAAAAGTAAGAAATACTTGCAACCAGTAACAGAAGGTGTATTCATTGGCCCACATACATCAGCGTGAACCAACTGTAGTACCTTGGAGGCTCGCCATGAGTCACCAGTCTGGAACGATGTCTGATGCTGCTTCCCAGCCTGACAAGCTCCACAAACACCATAATGTTGGGTCTAGATCTTAGGTAAACCGGCTACAAAGCCTTCCCGAGATAGCTGAGAAAGATAGTGCACATTTAAGTGCTCATAACGCTGATGCCAAAGACTGGTGATGGAAGAAGTTCGGGCTGCCATGGCTAACTCTGGAGAATCACCTGTATCCACAAGTCGGTATAGACCATGATCCTCAATACCAATAGCCACAGTGCTACGAGTCTCCCGATCAACAATAGAACATTTGTGTGTATTGAAAACCACATCCAACTGAGGAGAGTGTCGCATGATCTGACTCACAGAGAGAAGATTAAGTTCCATGCCAGGAACATAGTAGACATTGAGGAATATGAGATTCCTCCCACCAGACTGAATCTGAACAGTGCCCTTACCGACAACTGTATATTCTTCTCCTCCACCAAAAATAATTGAGTCACTGAAGGGAGTAAAGTCTGTAAACCAATCACGTCGATGAGTGAAGTGACGTGAAGCACCTGAATCAATGTACCAGGTAGAGGACTTCACATGATCTGCAGGTCTTTTAGCCATAAAAGCATAAAAGGCAGATTCCTTCTGCTCAGTGTGCTTGGCAATATTTGCTTTCTACTGAAAACCTCCCTGCTTCTTCTGTTCAGAAGCCAAACGCTGACGACAATCCTTTTTGATGTGACCATATTTATGACAGTAATTACACTGAATATTCTTTTTCTTGTTGCTGTCCTGAGGGTGACCTGAGCCTTTTTGCTGTGGAGGCTGACTTTTGCCTTTATTCTGAGCCTGAAACTTGGCTGCAAAAGCCTGCTCTGAAGAGGACGAAGAAGCACTACTACCAAACTGTTGTTTCCAGCGATCCTGCTGCAAGAGGATAGTACAGAGTTCTGGGAACTTCAGATCAACATTAGTAGACGTAATGTTGGAGTCTCAATGAAATGTTCATAAGACATAGGTAGACTTTTCAAAGTGATCACAACCATGTCTTCTTCCTCCATTTTTCGACCAATAGCCTCCAGCTGATCTCTGATCTCCTGGATCTTGTTCAGGTGCGTCTGCAAAGATGTCTTCTCATCCATCATGATAGAAAACAATATATTTTTCAGGAAGAACGCACAACTCTTGTCGAAGGTCTCATGCATACCCTTCAGATGGTCCCAAATCTCCTTTGCTGTTTTTCCAGCCGGAATCTGAGGTAGCTGATCATCTGTGATTGATAGCTTAATGAGCATGACTGCTTCACGAGTTTTTGTCAAACTTATCCTGGTCTTTACCCGCCGTTGTTGGACGAGTAGTAGTGCCTAGAATGATTTGAGCAAGGCAGCGATATTCAAAGATGGTCATCATTCGCTGCTTCCAGGTATTATAATTTTTGCCATTAAATCACTGATTGCCTTCCAACATGATGTTGGTCAAACTTGCCATCTTGCACGCTTTTCGAGGCACGAAAAACAAGGTATTGAGAAGAGGCTGAATGGACGAAACTCGAAGCACAAATTCCAATGCACAGTATGCTGAGGCAGTTTATAGGCACAAACTTCGAGACAAATTCGTCGGCACAAATTTCAAGGCACCCAGAAAAATCTGATAGGTACCCAGAAATTGTCTCGAAAAACCCACCAAGAATCTGCAATCGAAAAATTTTTCGGACTGGAATTAGAGGGTCAAAACCCTAGCCAAAAATTTCAGAAGCCATAGGCGGCCATGGAAACTCAGAAACAAAACAGAGATCTTGGAAGACGCTCAAAAAAACTCCGATGAATGTCTGGAAAACAATGTGATTACAAATCGTGAGCATAAAACCATGAAAACGCGATCAAAAGAGGCAGGGAACGAGACTTAAAATCGCAGAGGAAGAGGGCCGCGAAAAAGCAGATAACACGCTTCCGCTGCGCTGTGCTGCTACCAGGCACGAAATCTTGAGGAAACACGGCCAAAGAGTTGAGGAAAAAAACGGGGCCTCAAGACACGCGACCCTGCGATCAAAACTCAAAAAACCATGATCAGAAGAGTGTACGACTTAGAAAAACGCGATTTGAAAACCCTCGCGCGACCTCAAATGAAGGAACGCGACCTTCACAGACCAGATTCCGATCACAGATTCGTGAGAAAATGTTACAGATTAAAAAACTTGTTTTTCTCACTTGCCAGCTCTGATACCATATTACGGAGAGTAATTGGTAAATTATATTGTATAAACAAAATGAGCAAGAGCTCAGATATATACAAGACTTACAAAGAAAGCAAGTTTCTAAAATAGAAATTGCAGAAGATCTTTTACAAATAAATTACAAGACTGACCATTAACTAAAATAGAATAAGTAATTAATCTAATAATACTGGCATACATATCTTTATAAAAAAGTGGTTCATTATAAAAAAATAATGAAAAGAATATAGAATAGTTAAAGAAAAAAAGTTTTTCATTGTTTATTTAAAAATTTATTACAATTACAAGTTAATGTTTAAATTGAAATATTCTTCTTTGATAACGATTTTACCCTTTGTGTATTTTTTTCATCTATTTAATGTATTTGTGTATTTGTAGTAGTTTAAATTAATAAATCTCTTTTTTTAAAACATATGAAGTAAATAATTTGTTTTTGTTTTCATTTAACTTTTTCAAAACTATAGAAAAAATAACTCTTAAAGTAAAAATAAAGTAATAGGAAAAGTTGTGTATTTAAAGAAATAAAATAACATAAAATAAAAATAGCTTAAACAATTTAAATAAAATAAAAATAGCTTAAACAATTTAAATAAAATAAATTAATTCTTAAATAGTTGTAAGTTAAATAAAAAAATTCTTAAGTAAATAAAATAATTCAAAGTGACATTTCTAGATAGATGTATTTAAGATATTATAAGTAACTTTTTTAGATAGATGTATTTAAAATGTTTATACTAGCATACCTATCTTTAGAAAATCTATGTAAAAGACTCCGAGAGATATCATTCTCAAGGCGCCTGGATTTCTGATTTAAGTGGAATAGGTGCCTTGAGAATGATATCTTTTGGCGTCTTTTACATAGATTTTATAAAGATAGGTATGCTAGTAATTATAATATTTTTTAATCCAAAGGGCTCTTCTAGTATCCATATTTTAAAATAAATTAATAAAATTTTTAACAAATGTTTAGAGACATGTCTGTTAAATGTACCAACTAGAAAAGTCAAGTATCAAATGTGTTTTCAATTCTGCATACCTTTTTTGCAAATTATGGTATTTTTACTATATATATAGTAGAGCAGTAGTGAACTTGAGGAAAAATTGCTGTACCGGCATACCTGAACCTGTACCCAAACCGGCAACTTAGAATGCAAACAATATTCTTAAGCTTGACCAAAGCATTTGGCACAATAATGGTGGTAGGATTACCCTTTCTATAATGGAAGGGAGAGAGAGGGAGGGAGAGGTTTAAAAAACTACTTAAATATTACAGTTGCATCCTGTGTAGATGACTATGTTGGGATTCAATTTAAAGCTTCTATATAGGTACAAGAAGTAAAGTCTTATTTTACAATTAGAACTTATAATTGATAGAAGACAATTTAAAGAAATAATCTCTTCTTCCTTCTGATGAAAAATAGGCCTGTTTTTCCTTGTGGTGGATTTTAGAGTCTAGACCATGCACTTATTACAACCGACATTTTCGCTGAATTTATATGCAGGTAGATGTTCCTTCATGTTTTGTTGGTCTTGTGCTGGAAAACTGTGAGCTTCCATACCCTAATCATGGACATGTCATATTAGCAGATCCTTCTCCTATTTTATTCTATCCAATTAGCAGCACCGAGGTTCGTTGCTTAGTTGATGTACCAGGACAAAAGGTTCCATCTGTTGCCAGTGGAGAAATGGCAAAGTATTTACAAACTGTGGTGGCTCCTCAGGTATCAGATAGAAGTTGGACACAATTCTTTTTGTCTCTCAAGCTTGGCTTTGTATATATTTGGATACACTGGATACTAAAATGGACAAAATAATTGACATAACCTGTTTTTATTAAGTATTCTTTCTTAATATGGTGAGAGGTGTTGTATGAGAATTCTCTAAATTTGTTATGCAATGTATCAGCTTCCACAGCAACTACAAACACCATTCTTAGCTGCTGTCGAAAGTGGGAACATACGAACCATGCCAAACAAGACCATGCCAGCCTCACCATTGCCTAGGCCTGGAGCTCTTCTATTGGGGGATGCTTTCAATATGAGGCACCCGTTAACTGGAGGAGGAATGACTGTTGCATTATCTGACATTGTGGTTCTTGAAAGGCTTTTTAAACCTCTTCGTAATCTTCATGATGCCTCAGCACTCTGTGAATATGTGGAATCATTTTACACTCTTCGCAAGGTATGTACTTGTGTTAGCTGGACTATTTTCCATATAAATAGTGAGAAAAATTATTTTGTGCCAAAAAATGCTGTTGCAATTTTATAAATACAAAAAGGCTGCTAGTGCTTACAGTATCATCCAAGACTGGGGGCTTTTCATGAAAGTACTTCTGCATCCAGATTTATTCTTTATATAAATATTCTGCTTTTCTGTTATTTGGTACTAATTCCAGGGAGTTTTCATTACATCTTATGCAGCCTGTTGCGTCAACAATAAATACTTTGGCAGGTGCTCTGTATAAGGTCTTCTGTGCTTCACCTGATCAGGCGATGAAAGAGATGCAACAAGCTTGTTTTGACTATTTAAGTTTGGGAGGCGTGTTTTCAACTGGACCTGTGGCCCTGCTGTCTGGCCTCAATCCACGACCACTGAGTTTGGTTGTTCATTTCTTTGCGGTGGCTGTATATGGTGTTGTCCGTCTATTGTACCCTTTTCCTTCACCAAAACAATTCTGGCTTGGAGCCCGCCTGATTTTTGTAAGTGCATGATTCCTTTATCATGATGTTATGAACTCATTAATGCCGATCTTTTGAGCATGTATTTTCTGAGCAAAGAAAGGTGATTTCTTGGTTTAAATTCCTCAAATTTAGTTCCCTCTCTAAACAAAGTAAACTAGA
This sequence comes from Cunninghamia lanceolata, assembly GCA_027924645.1. Lineage (NCBI taxonomy): Eukaryota > Viridiplantae > Streptophyta > Pinopsida > Cupressales > Cupressaceae > Cunninghamia > Cunninghamia lanceolata. Next base: position 1,843,197 of record BSBN01000010.1, read on the forward strand.
AATCGAGCTGATCTTTTTAATTAGGATTCGTCATTCTGCCATTTTGATTGGAGATAAAATGTTATATGTCAATAATGAAAGAAAAAAACCAATGATGTTCCCCAGAAGAGCTGCTTCTCAGGATTATTTACTATTGTATATGTGCTTGGCTAAATACATATTCTGCTTATTATCGTCCAAAGTCTAATACCTGATTTTGGTTATTATCTTCTCTTGTTGATTAGCAAACCTTTCATAAGGAGCTTTTTTCAATTCACTGTAGCCATCCTTTCATATTTTTCATGCTTCCTTAATACCATTTTGAAATGAAATGAAATACTTATCAATGTGCTTTTGTAACTAATAAGCACTCAGAGTATAGACAAAATACATTGGTCGGAAGAACAAACGAGTGCTGTGCACAATTTTACTACAATAGGTACAATAAGCATAGGAAGATGCAAGAATTGCCCAAGTGAGAAATGTTAAAATTGGAGCTCGACATTGTCTGTTGAACTCTTGAAATGGAGATTAAGGCTTTGGAGGAGGGATGAGTGAAAGTGGCAGCCAGGTCAGGACAATGTTATCCACTTGTAATATTCAAAAAGTTTAAGAAAAACTGTTCATGACAATTGTTCAGCTGGTCTAGTGTTGTTCCTTTGTGGTGTCCCTTTTAACTGAATGCTTGTGATGGAGTTGATTATGGTGATGCTAGAGGCTGTCTTGTATATGCTATAAAAAGATGATGTGATGAGAGGACCGTAAGCCCTGTGAGTAGGCACCCTATTGAGAATGCTTGTCCTATTTTGGTAATTTCATGATCAATTAAAGAATAGAGCAAAGCTCTTATAAGGAATTTACAAGATGTTTCTAAATATTACAAAGCAGAAGTTTCTAATAAGAAACTAAAGCAAACTAAGAAACGGAAATAGAAACAAAGTAATATTACATTAGTGACCATTAATAAACTATCTAAATTTATTTTAATACCTGTTGTGACCAAATCACACATCACCCCATTAGAAATAGGGACCCCCCCTTTTTTTTTTTAGAGCTTTGTGCTTTCAATGTGATTTCAATGAGATTTTAATGAGATTTTAATGATATCCTGGGTCATCTTCCTGTCCCAATCCGGTAGTGATTTCCTCTTCTATGATCTTTGGTTTATGATTAGGAGGCAGATGAACTTGCAGTGATGAAGAATCTTGATCAAATCCCATCTAGATAATGAATGTTGAGATTAATCTTGAAGTATGTTTGAGACCCTGAAAAGACTAAGTCTGGAAACTGAAATCCTGAAAATCCTGAAAAAATGACTAAGTCTGAAATCTGGTGAATCCTCCAAATTCTAGATTTTGCATGTTAAATCCGGTGGATTCGAGACCTATCTCAAACATCCTGAAAGGTATATTGAAAAATATTTAAAGTATAAGTTTCTTATACTTATACTTTAAATATTTTTCAATATACCTTTACCCTTGCGACCCTGAAAAACGCCTGACTCTTCCAGAGGATTCAAAAAGCTCATCTAGTGCGACGGGGCATCTAAGTGGCGCAAAATCGAGATGAAAAGGGCGCTTTCTATTACAAGAGAAGATGAGGATTTCCAATTGATGAACCAATGCGCCATAACGGGAGACGAAAGGTTAAGATGATAATGAGATTTCAACTAATGCGATTTTAGAAGATTTTCATGCCTTTAAGTAATGCGAATTCCAGAGGATCTAAAATGCCTTGAACTAAAGCGCAAAAGCATGAGGATTTCAATTGATGAAGTGATGCGCCCATCTAAAGTATAAAGGGAGACGAAAATTTTAAAGATTTCAAGCTTTGAAGTGATGCGATTTTCATGCCTTTAAGTAATGCGAATTCCAGAGGACTCCAAAACACTTAACTAATGCGAAAATCAAAAGCCAAGTCTTGGAGCGAATTTTAGAGAAAATTAAAAAATGATAAGTGTCCAGAGGATCCTCTTTACCTCAACCAATGCGCTAGGATAGAGGGATTGATTCCAAAATGCAAATTTTGAAGAGAATCTAAAAGATTTGAAAAGCTCATCTAGTGCGCCACTTGAAGAAAAGGAGAAGTCTAAAGTTTTGAAGTTTTGAAAGCTTTAGCTAGAAGATTTCGAGGTCTTAAACCAATCCACCAATGCGAAACTCAGAGGAATTGGAAACCCTCATCTAAAGTGACCTAAGGAGGAAGGATTTAGTTGAGATTTATTACACATTAAGGGTGAATTTTAGAGGATCTCCAATCCCCCATCTAATGCGACTTCATGGAGGAAGATTCCAAGCGCTTGGAAGGAGATACATCACAAGGTTTAAATCAGTTTTCAGAAGATTCTAATGTGATGGACTAGTGCGCCAAGAGGTCTCAATGTAAAATCCAGAGGATTCTTTCCAAGGCGAAATTTTAGAGGATTCTCCATTCCTCATCCAATGCGCCATACAAGGAAGAAAGCGAAAGTGTCAACCAATAGGGAAATCCTAAACATCCAAGGTCAAGTCTTCAAGGCAAGTTTAGAAGATTTCAAAGTTTTTATCCCAAGCGCCAACATCATGCATGATTCGCTAAAGGTAAAGTTCATCTAATGCACCTAAGTTTTGAAGATTCCAACATAGTGAACTGATGCACCACTTCAAGGACCCTTTATCTTCTAAATCAATATGCTCAAAAGGAAGAAATCAAAGGTGGTAACCAATGCGCCACACATGAGGGAGAGTATAAGATTTTGAAGATTTCAAATTATCAACCAAAGCGCTTAAGGAAAGGAGGAATCCAAGCATGAAGAAGGTAAGATATTTCAAAAAACACCAATTTGAAGAAGACTTTATCACCTTGAAGTGATGCGCCACTCTCTTGCAAGTGAAAACAAGTTCAACCAAAGCCAATTTAAGGGAGATGCTAGAAGAAATCAAAAGCTTGATCCAAAGCGCCTAGAGGAAGAGGATTTTGAAGGTGTGAACTAATGCGACTACTTCAAGAAGAATCTAGAATCAAGTCTTGAAGTGAAATTTTAGAGGAATTCAACACCTTTAATCCAATGCGCTCAAAAGAAGAGGATTTCGAAACCCTCATCCAACGCGCCTAAAGCCTAGAGGTTTATGAAGGGAAGATCAAGGTATTTTCAATCACTGACCTTAAGAAGATTCAACACCTTTAATCTAATGCGCTTGAGGAAGAAGGGGTAATAGGTATCAAAATTTCAATCTAAAAGCAAGATCGTGGAAACCTCGACCAATGCGCCAATCAAAGGAAAGTTCGTAAACATTTAATTGTTTTTTTTGCCTTGAAAAACGTGGAAATTGCATTATATTAAATGAAGATCAAGCAAAATTAAATGATTTTTACTATATTAAAGAGGGTCGGCCTAGGTTATGGAGTAAAGTTTTAAGGCAAATTATATATATATATATCTCCTCTCCTTTTCATTTTTATCATTTTTAAGGAGCAGAATTACTTTGAAGGAGCAGATTTGTCTTCAAGAAGCAGCAATAAGAAGGTTTTTTAAAAGTACAAATTTGATTTTGTCAATCCAAGCAAGTGTTGGATCAGATTTCAAGGTATCAAGTTAAGGCAGCTTATCAAGTAAGTCTGATCTGAATATTTTCTGATCTGATTTTCTTCTTTTTACTTCATTAGATGCATTAAAATTGTTCAAGTATTGGTAAAACTTAAGAGGATAAGTGGATTTTGATAGATTCCTTGAGTCTAGGTAAGTAATATTTCATAATTATAAAGGAGAAATCATAAATCTAATGCATTAATGTAGCTGAAGTAGAGTCTAGATTATGTTTGAAATTACTTATTCGCGTCAAGTTTGCAGGATCATGGCAATGACTTCCAAGGAGAGACAAGCGAAGATCCGGATGGATGCTAAAGGGAAAATTCCCGAATCAAAGCTCGTTTCAAGGTGGACAAATGTAGGAGACACGAATATGGGCAACAGCAACTTAGAAGATATCAAGTCAGTCCTTGAGGAACCCAACGGAGGTAGTCTTGCTCGAGCCATCATGAGGAGTGGAGCTATTGAAGCTGCTTGTTTTCCGCCAGCTTTGCCGTGTTCAGAAATGATCATTGAATGTGTCAAGAAGTATGATGTAGATACAAGACAAATTACAGCCAAAGATGGAACAATATTAGCTTATTTGCAAAAGGAGGCAGTTGGAGAGACTTTCAACATTCCGACTAAGGAGAGGATGATCAGTATTTTGATACAACAAGGTCAGCAGGAATACAATGTTGAGTCAAAGACAAAGTTGCAGGAAATAAAGAGAATGGATGGCCAATCCAGCTATGGTTCAATATGAATAATCCTCCGCAGTTTCACAAGTCAGATTTTCATCCTGAAATTGGATACTTGATTATGTTTCTAAATAGAATGACAGGAATGCCGCAATCTGCTACCTTTCAGCCTTGGATGTACTCTTTCATCAAGTCAGTTCTCAAAGGGAAGATGATTGATTGGGCTGGGCTTATCAGTCAGAGTATACATGAGCAGTTCATCAATTTTGCTAAGACCAAGACTTGTTATATGAGTTCCTATGTGGTGTACCTTCTCGCAAGAAATGAAGTCTATTCAGGTTTGACCAAAAGAGGAGAAGTTGGCATTGGGCCTAATAAGTACTTATCGCATCAGTGTTATCCTCAGTTACACCTCAAGAGTATCAATCATTATACAAGGTTCAATGATGCGTTTGTTATGTTTATAATGAAGAAACTAAGAGGAGAATTTCATAAAAGATTGTCAAATGCAGCGAGAGAGTTCATTTCAGCGTATGGACACTGGTATACTCAGCATGAAAGGTACACTTACATAAGGATCCAAGGGTTTACATCATATCCATACAGATTACCAAGATATCCAACCAACAGGATGGTAATGTTAGAGGTTACAAGGCAACTCCTGGAACTCATCAGGTTGCAAAAGTTGAAGAAGAAAGGAGGGATCCAATTTCCACTTCTTCTTGGACAAAATCTGGAGTGTCCATCATTATCAACAGCTGAATATTCTGAGATAGAGCTTCAGGCATATCATTTGCAAACTCATGGCACCAAGAGGCTTAACTTCGATCCTTTTCAAGTTTGCTGGAAATATAACAAAGAATTTAAGCATGTCAAGCAGTTGGAAGACCACTGGGCCAGTGCCCAAGATGAAGATGATCTTCGAACACTTCAAAGTTCGAGACTCACCTGGGATTTAGTTAGAGCTTCCAAAGTATTCAGGATTCCAGACCAGTTCACTGAAGATGATACTATGTTGATAGATGAATTTGATAAGATAAAGGATTTGCCTTATACAGTTGATTGGTCAAAAAGGGATGTGTTCGAAGAAGAATTGAGAAAGCCAGTCTTGGCCATGACACAAGTATGTATAAATCAACTATTGCAAGAGATGAATGATGAAGGCTGAGTTCTTACTTACAATAAGATGGATGAAGGAGAACCAGGACAGCATAGTACACATAGCAAACCACAACACAGTGGAAATGATCAAAGTGATAATCCAGCTAGAAAAAGGAAAAGACCTAGTCAAGATCAAGGAGAATCAAGCCGGAGACCTCAAAAGAAGAATAATCTATCTACTTCATCTAATCCACAAGAAGGTGCTTCAGTTGTTCAGAATCCAATACAAGAGATAGAAGTTATAGAAGAAGTTGCCTTGATTCCATCCGAGGAGATTCATTCAAGTCCCACTGTTATAATTGAGGAAAATGATGTTCTTGATCAAGATGAAGTAGGTCAAGTAGAATCTGATGAGGAAGTAGCTCGTGTACAACACAGTCAAGTTCAAAGACCGCAAGATCTTTCTGCTTTCCCACCTTGGTTGAGGCAAAGGATTGAGGAAAGTACAATTGTAGAAACTTATCAGCCTGCTCCAGTTGAGGAATTGCTTGTAAATGCATAGAAGAATAATCAGAAGAAGAAAGCAACAGTCTTTTCCAAAATCACTCAAGATTTTGCTGGAAATAGAGAGGTACATATAGCTGTTCCTAGAATTGACAAGGAGTTAGAAGATATGGCACCTGAGGATTACAGTATGACTACTATTGGCATGGGTCCAATCACAAGGGAACAGGTAGAGGAGGAACTACAAGAGTCAGTGAATAGTGTAAGAAGCATGTTAAAACAAGAAAGAGAAGCTAGGTTAAAGGTTGAACAAGATTTTAATACATTGAAGCACTACATTCAGCAAGTCATGTAGCCTATCCAACAGAAGGAATCTACTCCAATTCCTCCGTCTATTCTTCCACAAGAAACAGTATCCCAAGTTGAAAACATGAGAACTTCATCTCAAGTGATGAAAGGATGGATAGAAAAGACAGAAGAGAAGGCATATACTCACCTTGAAGAAATTGTGCAAGTTTATGATAGAGTCATTAATCTTAAGGATCGAGTTCAAGTTTTATTAAGAAATTGTGCTGAGTTTAAACCTATCAAGGAGCAATACATGCCACAGCTCAAGAGTTTAATGGAAGCTCCATTAGAGGATCTAATTCATGATAAGGTGATTGATCGAGATACTCCACATGACTTCATCACTTGGTATTTTTCCTTTCACAACAAGGGGCAACTGGTTGATAAAATTGAAGTAGATATGTCTAGAATAAGAAGTGTTCTTCTAAGAACAGAGAATCATATATACATTGCTTTGACAACAATATGTAATCCTTATGGAAATGTTACTATTGAAAACATGAAGCAGCAAGTTAAGGCATTCTACTTTCAGTATGATGGACTTGATGAGAATCAACTGGATAGCATATTCACACTTGCATTTCATCTTGGAGAAAATAAGTCTTGGATAAATGATTGGGAGAAGACACTTGGCGTCTATGAGTCAGATGTGGCAGTGGCAGAAGGATCCATTAATGCGGCGACAAGTGTACCAATGGAGGATATTGCTCAAATTGTGTCTAGATTCATTGTATCCCATAGTACTACTACATTAAGGGCACATGATGTGGCTTCCTTATCTTCTTGGAAAGCGTGCCTTTGTTCCCTCCTTCATAGCTTCTTTCATTTAATAAAGATAACCTCCTTCATTTAATAAAGTTAGCCTCTTTCATTTAATAAAGGAGAATTTGTTACAACTACTTGTGATGTGGCTTGATCTGGTCCATTGGCTTGGCCGACCGATCTTGACCCTTCATTCCTTTGAGGTCTATAAAAGGGCTCCTATTGCTCTCATTTGTACGGTTGAAATTCTGAAATTGTTGCAAGAGCTCTCTGAGATAATAAAAGATTCATTGCTTTGGTGATTCTATTTGAGTTTTTGAGTGTTGCATGGTTTCAATTTTCAAACGAACATTAAGTTATAAGTTTTCTTTAAGTTTATGTTAGTTAATGAAAGGTTTGTTTATTGCTTTGTGGTGAAATCAGTAAGTTCATACCATTTGTAGTCTGCGGCTTGTGGATTGCAGTGCATGGTTAGTCTGAACAATTGAGCATCAATTTGATCTTTATGCTTGTTGAATCTTTCATGAGCATAACTGATTTAAACATCTTGTACACCTTTGAAGATTGCACCTATCTTGTGTAGTTGTTTGTCTTGGCGAAACAGGATCTGGTTTGATTTCACTTTGAGCAGTAAACATCCTTGCATTTAGGATTAGATTAGTGTTCCTAAACCTTACACCTTTTGTCCTTTTTTACCATAGAGTTAGGATTAGAACCAAGAACCTCAATTGCTAAATCATACGCCATCAATTGCAGTACTTAGACTCTTCAGTATTCACTTCCGTAGTCCTGGAAACAACAACTTTACTTGAACAATTGCGTAAGTCCCTTTGTGTGTTAACAGCAAAATCATACTTAGTCGCTGAGCTGTCTCTTACCAAAATCATCAGAAGGAACCTTGGAGTCATCTTGTTTGATCACCTAGTTCAACATTCGAGAGACTTTGCTCAAGAGGGAGTCAGATACTCTATAATTCACTCTAATTGTTGACTTGTCGAAAAACAATCATCAACAATACCCTCCCTTAATGGTCACTCTATCAACTACACCAAGATGCCCCCTAAATTTGACAAACTTATCCGGGCTCAGAGACTTGGTGAGGATATCTGTAGTCGGGTCTTCAGTTGGAACATACTGCAACACCACTGATCCGTCTTCGACAAGCTGGCGGATGAAATGACAATGAAGGTCAACATGCTTTGTCCTTTCATGGAAGACTAGATTTTTGGCAAGTTTTAGCACCCCTTGATTGTCACAATACAAGGGTGAAGGCCCTATTGGATACATTTGCATGTCTGAAAGCATCCTTTGAAGCCAAACTGCCTCAGACGTTGCTTTAACAGCTCCTCGATATTCAGCTTCTGTCAAGGAGAGAGCCACTGCCTAATGCTTCTTGTTGGTCCATGTGACTGCACCTGTGCCCAAACTGAAAACATACCCAGAAGTAGACTTCCTATCATCAACAGAGCCTACCCAATCTGAGTATGTAAAACTGATCAGCTTAGGATCTTTGCACCTTCCATACAGAATGCCAAAGTCGGAAGTGCCTTTCACATATCTCAGCACACTCTTCGCAAGCCACGATTTGCAGAGAAAAGCAAATGCCGATGGCTATAGCAAAAAAACGCAACTGGAAGAAACTACACAGACCGCCTAAAAACAAAAACCTGCATCGAGGTCGAGGACGGTACGGTCACATGTACGGACGTACGGACGAGTGCTAGAAAAAAATTCAAAAAATTCGTTTTTCCTGCTCTGATACCATATTTTGGTAATTTCATGATCAATTAAAGAATAGAGTAAAGCTCTTATAAGGAATTTACAAGATGTTTCTAAATATTACAAAGCAGAAGTTTGTAATAAGAAACTAAAGCAAACTAAGAAACGGAAATAGAAACAAAGTAATATTACATTAGTGACCATTAATAAACTATCTAAATTTATTTTAATATGTCCTATGTTGAGTCAACTCTTGAATGAAGGGATACAAGCCCATATGATCTCTATAATGTATAAAGGGTGACAAAACATTTTAGTCTCTTAAAATTATTGACTTGTGCATCTTGGAGTTAATCTTCATCTTGAGATTGGAGTTGAAGTGAGAAAATTGATCTTTGAAGAGTGTTCTTGGGCTAATGTAAAATTTGTAGTCGATCTTGTTGAGCCTGTTTGATATTTGATTAATGTTTTTGATTATGAAAAATGTGTCATCTTCATTATAGTTTTATATCATTTATATTCATGAAGACCAAATGCTACATATGTTACACCAATACATAATTACTTTATTTTAGCTCTCATGACACTATTCAGTAATTTAAAACTGAATATGGCAAACCTTGCATAATCTGGTAACTCTAAATGAACATCTTTAAACTGTGGAGACACATAGAAAGAACTTGTCAATCAAAGAGTATTACATAGAAATCACCTTCTATTTCCTCTAAGTCTTTCCCATTTCTAACTTTCAACCAAATAGCTTTCCTGGGCACATTAGGATATACTGTCCTGTGAAATACTGCATCATGCCCTGGTTTACCATGGTGAGAATATTTAAAATGTGGTTTGCATCATTCTTTCTGCTGTATTTGGCTTTGATTTATGCCACTATTTGCTCTTATGTTTTGTTTTCGCTTTAAGAGCCTTTTCTTCTTCAAACTTGGTTTATTCTCTGCTTAATCAGCTGTTCTTTCTGTAATAAATGCCCTGAAATCTTCTCAAAATCCCATGTTGCTGGAAATGACAAAGTTTCCACTGTTCCCTCGTAAGCTTCAGGCAGATTGTTTAATGAAATGTGGTTGAATAGTTTATTATTTATGTTTTCCCTACTCTTGCAAGCTGACTTCCAATTTCCTTCAATTTCTGTAGATGATCACTCATAAATCCACTTTTGTTTCAAAGCATAAAGTTTGTTTTCAAGTAAAGTATCCAGGTGTCAGTTGAGTAAGCATAAAGAGAAGCAAATTGCATCAACAATAGAGGGGAGGATATCATTGTTGACAAAGTTAACAATTATTAGAGGCTCAAGGTTAGATGCATCATGTTTAGGCTGTTATGCACCCCCATATGGTGTTGTCTGTTTGGCTTTGTTAGCAATGTGCCACAACCCTTTCACCCTAAAGAACATTTTATTACAAGTATCATAATTATCTTTTGTTAACTTCTGCTAATTCTGGGACTCCATTAAATATGAACAGTTTTATTTTGTTCTGTAAGTTGTTGTGTATAAACAATATATCAATCAAGTTATCTCCAACAAAATTTTAAGTGCTCAAGGTCTTGGGATTTCACTAGAAATAAGCTTTTTGCTAAAAGTCGAATCTCACCAACAAAAAGGGTCACCAGATTTGTTCACGATAAATGTACAATCACCATTTCAAAATTCTTCCTTAAAAATTCACCATAAATCTGCTAAAAAGATGAAGGCATCATTGCCTACCAGAATTATCAAACAAATTGTACTCCTTAGTACTTATTTGAATTGTGAGAATTAAGTACAAAGTCCCATGATTGCCAAAAGAAAACTCCACACAAGCAATAAATCAAGGCATAGCCAAAGAATACCGAGATATGGAGTGCCAAACACATGGATACTCAATATAGAGAAAGAATCAACGATCCATTGGATTTAGGTGAAAGCATATCCACTTCATTTATATGCCAATTCCCAAGATAGAGTGGAAAGATTTAACAGTATATGGCTCATGTTCCATTACAAATTTTAAATTTACGAGTCACTTGAAGGTATACCACAAGATTGGTAACTCGAAGGATCTGATAAGATGGGTTTTATTTACTGTATAACATCTCTGCAAAAACACAACTTAAAGGGTCCAAAGAAAGGCGGCATTCACTTGCCAAGTCTATCCTCCAACATTCCCCCTGCCCCCTAAAAGAGGAATTGTGATGAAAGATGCCAATAGAGAAAGATGATATTATTCCAACATTTCCTCTCAATGAAAACTTTTCTAATCAAAGAGATATTGATGAGCCAAAACGCTGAAGCCAACAGTGGATCAAGCAAAAGTTGATCTCTAATCAATCACAAGATCTGCTCGATCTGCCCCAATAATATATCTCATCCTTTTCAACAAGTCACTAGAAGAATGATGATTATGGCCAAAAATATTGAAGCCAATTTGAATGAAACAAAAGTCGATGACTAAATTCTCATAGTCGTAGGATTTGCTTGAACCACCGTAACAATGGGTTTGCAGCCTTAAACTGTGGAACTACTCATCTGAACAAGTCTTGGCTAAATTGATGAAGCTATTTGTGAATTGAACACCAAGTCAATTGTTACAAGCTACCAAGCATGTGCATGAGCTTTAAAACTGGCATGATTAAAAAATATGTGGCCAAAACCTGAAGCAAAGCACTTGAAACATGCCATTTATGGAAATGGAAACCTGAGGCTCTACTGAGGGAACACCTAAAATTTAGTCTTCAATGCAGCACTGCAGGTCAAAGACCCTAAAATGGTATGGACAACACAAAAGTGACTCAGGCAAAGAAGATTATTATTAAACAAAAGAATTAATAAAAAAACCCATCCGCCAGCCATAATAAGACAAAGGAAAGCGCTAGAAGACAAAGACAAAGTAAGTGCTAGAAGACGAAGGATTAAACTTTAACTATTATTAACAAAAAGACAGCGGTGATGTTTAAAAGGGTACGACCCTTTGGAAAAAGGCAACGAATGTATGTAAAGAGGTGCGACTACTCCCAAGGAGGATATTAAAAAAAAGAAAAATCATAAAACATTTGAAGGCATCAATCAGCAAGGAAAATATATCAGGCAGAAATAAAAATAAGATATATAATAAAGATCTACAACAGATAACAAATATGTACAGCAGAGGATCATTTATTGCAACCATTGAAGAATAAACTTGTCAATCCATCAAGAGGTCAAGAAATCAGGAATATCCCCAAAAGGGACATTACAATTGGTATTAGAACTTTGATCCTGCCAGCCTGTGGATCAAAGATAGTGTATGCAGTTAAGCCAAAGAGCTCAACAGGCCTTAGATAGGGAAAGGAGAAAACTAGAAGCAAGTAGCAGCCAAATTAAAAGTAGTAAAATGGGTGATCATGAGGTTAACCTAGGAAATGAATTGAGGGCTTTTATGGAGCAACAAGGGAAGACATCACAATTGCTTCTCCAAACACTTGAAAACACGAACAATACAATCATTGCTCTTAGGTCTAACCAAACCAATGTAAGAGATGTTAATTCCAACCATTCCAAGAATAACAATAGAACTCCATTAAGATCATCACCTAGATTAACAAGGCCTACATTCTTACCTAGAGAAGAGCAGCCAAGACAAGAAGAAGAACCCAACATGGCAGCAAATGACATTGATGAATGTGTAGAAGCATATTCAAGAATTGATCCTGACCTTAGAAGACATATTCCATTTAGAGAATATTGTGATGCAAGAACAAGAAATACCTCAAGAAAAGAAAGAAGGCAGCCCAACAAAGATTTACGACGTAGAGTAAGTTTAGACGACTCTTCCCGATTTTGATGGTTCGGGGAAGGTCACTGCACGAACATGGATCCAAAAACTAGATACATATTTTACCCTTAGCCCCATGACAGAAGATGACACTTATAATTTTGCCATTCTACACTTAGAGGGGATTGCACACGATTGGTGGCACCATGGAATTGCCACACAAGGGCATTGACACGTGAAGATGTATGACGAATTAAAGCAACAAGGTTCAGTGGAGGATTATGTGGCAGAGTTTCAAAGAATTTCAGTCATGGTGCTTGGTGTCACCGAGGGAAGGCTCACATACCTATTTATTGAGAGATTGACGAAGTCACTCCATGGCTTGGTGGGCGCTCTTGATGCTACATCCCTACAAGATGCAATCCAAAAGGCATTAAGGTTAGAAATTACAACAACTAGGAATAAGTCATATTCTAAGAATGCACCAACTGAGCAACATAAGGAACCATTCCCCCAAACTGAGTCATTACCTCTTCAATCCAACATAATAGAAGAACCCAGGAAAGAACTTCGAAAGAAAGGGTTGTGTTTTACTTGTAAGGAAAGATGGGAGCCAGGTCATCGATGTTCAAAAAAGGGACAAGTACACAACTTAGAAGCAATGACGAATGAGGAAGTGGAGGAAGAAGAAGTTGAACCTAAAAGGAAGAAGTGGAAACAAGATGAAGAAGGGTTTTGCAAGTAGTGCATTAGCAACACTCTCAGGTGCCCCCAAGTATCACCCTTTTAGGATTCATAGTGTGTTACAAGGACAAAAAGTAACGATATGAGTTGATAGCGGTTCTACACATAACTTTATTGATGAAGGTTTAGTAACAAGGATGGAAAGAGCATGTAGATATGGACAAGTACAAGGTGGTGGATGAGCTTATTCTATACAAAGACTGAATATATCTCATCCCAGGATCGAAGATGAAAGAAAAATAGTAAAGGACATAACCACCCCATGGATCTCGAATTGCCCCATGAAAGGAGAGAAGAATCTTGGGATATTTTTAGAAACTCTTTGGGACTAGTTACAAAATATGAGAATCTTGAAAGTAAACCCAAAGATATGAAATCATTCCAAAAAAGAATAGTGCATTCAAGATCATAGATTTGTGTTGTGCTACAAATCCTCATCTTAATATATGGGAAGCTCACTTTGTTGCCTTGACTCAAAGCATCCAACCCAATTGGTTCTTTGAAGATGTAGTTGACGCCAAAAGAAGAAATTGATCTTTGGACTGATGCTTCCTTTACGTGGTTTCAAACTATATTAATGCAAGATGTCTTTTGTGAGGGTGAGAGAAAACTTGTCTTAAGTTAGGGACCTTAACCCATTACCAACTCGTGGTTTTGTTGTTGAAAGATATGGGGAAATACAATTACTTGAACCAGAAGAATATTGGACAATAAATTGATCTCATACTTTATAGAATGTTATCAACCTTATGATCGTAAGGGACTATGTTGGCGGTTGGAGGGAGACAAGTATACTAACAACAATTCTTCAAGGACAATCTATGTTTAGGAATTATAGATGTACAAGGTTGACTTGGGATTCTGACTGGTGATTGCTTGAGGATAAGCAATCTTGGGAAGGGCGGACTGTCATGCCCCCGACAAGGAAGATTATTATTAAACAAAAGAATTAATAAAAAAACCCATCCGCCAGCCATAATAAGACAAATGAAAGTGCTAGAAGACAAAGACAAAGGAAAGCGCTAGAAGACAAAGACAAACTAAGCGCTAGAAGACAAAGGACTAAACTTTAACTATTGTTAACAAAAAGACAGTGGTGATGTTTAAAAGGGTATGACCCTTTGGAAAAGGGCAACGAATGTATGTAAAGAGGTGCGACTACATCCCAAGGAGGAGATTAAAAAAAGAAAAATCATAAAACAATTGAAGGCATCAATCAGCAAGGAAAATATATCAGGCAGAAATAAAAATAAGATATTTCATATATAATAAAGATCTACAGCAGATAACAAATATATACAGCAGAGAATCATTTATTGCAGCCATTGAAGAATAAACTTGTCAATCCATCAAGAGGTCAAGAAATCAGGAATATCCCCAAAAGGGACATTACACTCTACTGAGGGAACACCTAAAATTTAGTCTTCAATGCAGCACTGCAGGTCAAAGACCCTAAAATGGTATGGACAACACAAAAGTGACTCAGGCAAAGAAAAGAGCAGAGAGGCATTTCCACAAACGAAGAAGATTATGATGAAGCTACGGTGATGGAAGTAGAACTAGCTCTAGCAAGCAAAGTTGCTAGGTATGACCAAGTTTAAGGCCACTATAGATAAAGGGTTTGAAGAGGCCAAATCCAAACTAGATGACAAATTGTTGAAGGTTCAATGGACAAGACAATGGTGAAAGGCAATTTATGGTATGATTGCAGTGAGTACAAAAATTGAAAGCCCGGTGAAGTAGGTGAAAAGTTAAAACATCCATCCCAAAGTGTGAAGAGTTAGTGAAAGTAGTGGGGAAGGAATTGATAATGATTTTTGATGACGTACAACAAATGGATGCAATCATTGGGAGGCTTTGGATGACCCATTTGGAATACAAAGCCAAGAGCAAGTTATGGATGGGATATGTGGTGGCAATCATTTGCCACAACTTTCCAAAGCTAATAACCTAATCATATATGTTATTCTCTAGGATGGACAAAACAGTAGCCTGGGGGAATTATTGGCATGAAAAAATGCTAAGGCATTATCCATCCTCATCTTTCCAACAAATATTAAAGAAAAGGAAGGGAAGGGAGAAGGAACATGAATCAACGATCCAAGACAAAAGAAGGGGTTAAGGTATGACATCAATTGCCAATTGGTGACAAGGTAGTGGTTGACAACTGGAGTCCACTCAGCAGGAAAGGAACACCCATGTGTGAAGAACACAGATTTGTAACTACATGGCTGATACCTCTCATTCGCCATTTGGTGACAAGGTAGTGGTTGACAGCCATAGTCCATTCAGCAGGAAGGGAGCACCCATGTGCAAGGAACATAGATTGGTGACCACATGGCAGGTACCGAATCAGAGGTGTCAATGCAGGGGAAGGTTTAACTTTTAAGTATGTTGGTGGCAAAACCTTAGCCATAGGTGATACCTATAAACAGAGGACATGGGGATTTGGATGACAACAGAGAGAACACAGTTGCAAGAGACATTGTGCTGAGAATCATTGGATTCTTGCAGATAGGGTTTGGACAAGTGGGAGTCCATGGGAATGTAGCTGTTCACAAGACTAAGGGGGAACAGGTAGATACAATAAGTTTGAGTCATCACCGATTGGTGCTAGACTGTGTATTTCAACTTCTTTGTATTCTTATCCCAAGGGGCCAATGGAATTGTCACTCTTGATGACCCTGATAATATAATGAATCCTTGCTTCACTTCTGTTGTCTAACTGTGGATTTGTGATGGCTTTCTTTCTTTCTTTGATGACAGTGCTTCCTTAAGATTATCTACTTTTTGAGTAGTTGGAACTTCTGCCATTAGACTATCATCTACAAATTGGAAATATGATATTGTATCCATTGAGGAAGTTTGCTTAGAATATTTGTTCTTCTTTCTTTTTGTCTCAATTACATTCTTTTCTAGAGCTTCTGCAGCTATAAATAATAGGTAGGGAAAGAGTGGATTTCCTTGTCTTAAACCTTCAATGCATTAAAACATCCAACTGGCAAGTTATTAAAAGGACTGAGATTGTAGGAATATTTGTACAGCTTTCAATGCATGTTACTTAATCATGTGGAAAGCCAAACTATTTAGTAATTTGATTAAATATTCCCAATATATTATCACAAGCTTTGTTTGCATCTAGTTCTATCATCATTTCTGCCTTCGTTCTTTCATGAACAAATATGATTGCATTTACTATCCATCTTCCTGTGCCAAAGCCTCATTCTTCTTTGATGTTTGTGTAATACCTTTTTTAATCTATTTGTCATTATTCATGGAAGAATCTTATAAATTGTATTACATAAAGAGATTGCTCTAAAGGATTCAAAGAATTCTGCATCTTCTTTCTTGGGATGAAGGCTAAGAAAGTATTATTACTGAATTCACTTCTGTCAAAACTATTATTTTCTTTATGGATTCATCTATTGAACTTTCTATTACCCAAAATTTGTGGAAGAATTGTGCTTGAATTTAGACCTGGGGCTATTTTGTAGTTAAACCTACCAATGCTTTTCTTACTTTTGTTGGGCCCACTTCTTGCATTAGTAATCTATTATTCTCTATTGATAAAATTATTAGAATATTTTCCAGCATTTCATCACATAACGTGGTTCTAAAATATCTTATAGCATCTTTTATGATTCTCTTACTGTTTTCTTAGTTCTATGATCTGCACCGCCTACCCAATCTGAGTCTGTATTCCCTTGCAACTTCACTTCACCATCCCCAAGATATCTCAAACCATACATCCTTGTGCCCCTCAAGTACTTGAGCACATGTTTTTCTGCTACCCAATGCTCCTTCCTTGGCTCCACAATGAATTGACTCAAAGTGTCTAGTGTTGACCAAATACATCAAGGAACCTATTAGCTGCCTGTACAATGTGGGATACACCAACTCTGAATTTGAAGCTGTCACCTTCTTTAGATTAATGATCATAGGTGTGCAATCCTCTATTCGAAACCGCTTCAGGATCTCAATTGCATACTTACCTTGCCTAAAGAAAATTTCCCTAGGTCTTTGCCAAACCTCCAAACCAGAGTTGCATGGACACGGATACGGTATCGGATATGGATACAACTATTTTTCAAGACCCCTAATATGGATACGGCTAGATACGACATATAATTAGCAATAAATAATATTAAATAATTTAAATTCAATAATAATATAATTTAATATAAATAATATATATTTAACAAATATATTATATATTAATTAATTAAACCTAATAAACAATAAACTTAATTAAAAAAATTGCAATCTAATAATAAGCAACATTAAATAAAATTTTGATAAATTAAATGTATTAAACTTAATAAATAAATAAAAGTTTACAATGTCGAAAGGTGCAAATTTTGAATGTAAAATGAAAGCGAAAATGCACAGTGATGAGTGCAAATTTTGATGATAAGACTGTAAATTGGCCCTCCTTTGGAGCAGCCGAATATCAAATATCAGACTTTTTATTTCTATTCTTTTTATGGGTATGGCCCCTAAAAGCCATTTTCATAGATAAAAAATAAATAAATAAAAGTTTACAATGTAAAGTAAAACAAAAAAGTCAAAAATTAAAACAAGTATCACCAGTTAACAAAATTTGCCTCTTCCTCCATTGCTTGTTGACACTATATCTCCAACTTTAGAATGAACACGATCATTTGAGTAAATACAATCGCGTAGAAAGACAAATTTCCGATCATGTGCGTACTAGTCCATAGTAGTTCCCCACAACAAGAAATCAACATGCCAGGTCATGGAGCAGTTGCTTGTGACAATTTTTAACATTCTAGGGCTAATATTTTGGGATACGACACAAATATCATGGGAATGCCGTATTTGCATGTACCCAACACGGGAAAAAACAGGCTTTTTTTTGGTACGACTGAACACAGTATCCAAGACGTATCCTATGAGTATCTGTATCCAATACGGTGATACGCCTACTAGGGAAGAGGTGGTGGCATATCCTGTAACTGTGCTCCAAACCCAAGATGTAATGCAAAATGCCGATGTTCTTCATCTCAAACTTAGCAGCCATATTTTCTTTGCACTCTGCAATGAGCTGCTCTGCACCTGTAATAAACAAGTCATCTACATACAACACCAAAATAAGTAGATTAGTCCCAACAATTATATAATATAGATTAGGATTTGCTTCACTTTTGGTGAAGCCCATACTTTGCAAATATCCATCTATCCTGGAATACCATGGTCTCGGTGCCTGCTTGAGTCCATACCATGCCTTCTTAAGCCTGCAAACATGGGACTCCTTCTGATTTACCTCAAAGCCTTGAGGCTGCTCTATGTACACTTCTTCCTTAATGGGATCATTAAGGAAAGTTGTCTTAACATCCATTTGATGTATCTTCCATCCCATAAATGAAACTAAAGACATAATTTCTCTAATGGAAAGTATTTGGCAATTGGAGCAAATGTCTCCTCATAGTCCACTCCCTCTCTTTGGGAGAACCCTCTCGCCACAAACCTTGCCTTGAATTTCTCAATGTTGTCATCTGCAACATGTTATATTTTTAGCCACTTGGAACTCACAACTAATTTCCCCTCTGGTCTTGGCACTATGTCCCATACATCATTTTTCATGATGGAGGTGTACTCCACCATGGCATCCTGCCAAACCTGCTGGTCTACTACCTTCTAGAAGCTAGAAGGCTCTAAATCTATGTTGCTACTCATCAATGCCATGTAGTTTGGAAACTTCTTTAGACGTTTGCTCTCTTTGAATGTGCTCCTAGGAGTCTCAACATGCTCTTGAGCATCCCTTAATGTTTGTGTGAACCATCGAGGTGTCTTGACAGAAGTGGAAGGAGCTAACGTCACTTCCTTCTCTTCTGAAGATTGCTGTCCTATATTGGAAACAACTGGTATCTTTGGAGAACAAGGCTCAACCTTCGGAGCTTCCTGCTTCTCATCTTTTGTTATTGGAATGGGCTCATGGGACTTCCTGGATGCAAAGTCCTTCTCAAACTTTACATCCCTTCTAATTACTACCTTACCCTGCTCTAGAATAAAAACCCTGTAGGCCTTTGAAGTCTCACTATAGCCTACAAATAACCCTTCTTGTTGGAAGGTTCCAACTTGGTCCTCTTTTCTACAAGTATATGAATATAAACTGGACAACCAAAGATGTGGAAGTGACTCACCTTTGGCTTCACACCAGTGAATGCCTCCCTTGGTGTCTTGTCCTTCAAGATCTTGTAAGGACACTTGTTTTGGATGTAGACTACTGTATTGCATGCTTCTGCCCAAAGAATCGTCAGTGAGTCTTGGTCATGAATCATGGCCTTAGTAGCCCTTATGATGGATCGATTTTTTTGCTTTGCAACCCTATTCTGCTATGGGTTGTATGAAATAGTTAGCTCCCTCTTGATTCTTGCCTCCTTGCAGAAACCCTCCCCCATTGTTTGATCTCAAGACCTTGATCTTCTTCCTTGTTTGGTTCTCAACTAGAGCTTTGAACTCTTGAAACTTGTTAAAGACTTCGTCCTTGGTCTTTAAGAATTAGATCAAAGTCTTGCGAGAAAAGTCATCAATAAAGGAAACATAATATATGCTTCCTAATGTTGATGCTATTGACATCGGTCCACAAACATTTGAATGCCCTAGGCTTAGAATCTCCTTAAACCTATGCTCATTGCTTGGGAAGCAACCTTGGCATGCTTGCCAAGTGTGCACCCTTTACAAACTCCCTGTTGCTCAATACTGAACTCTGGAAGCCCTATGACTATCTGTCTTAGAATAGCAATGGTCTGTGATGTAGGTGCCCCATCCTCTTGTGCCACAACTCACACAAATTGTCACTATTATGAACTAGAGATAGAACTGGTTCACCCTATAAACTATATAGATTGCCTTCCCTAACCTCTATTACTTGTGCTGTATCTAGGCTAGATTCTTTTGACCCGATGAGAACTTGTTGATTCTTGAATTCTACTGCATAGCCCATATCTTCCATAACTGAAATTAAAAGCAAATTCTGCTTGAGACTAGGAACAAACAAAACATTATCAAAATTTAACGAGTTATTTGATTGGAGTTGGAAGGAAATTGTACCAACTCCTGCTACCGGATACTTAGCAGCATCACCAAGTTCAATTTGAACTCTTGAGTTGTATTCTTCTATATTTGTAAAACGTTGTCAGGTTGATGTCACATGTCTAGATGCTTCACTGTCCACATACCAAGCATCCCTCAGAATTGTGTTGGTAGAAAGACAAGATACCTTTGAGAAATCTTTCTCAAACTTGGCAGCAAACTCGTTCATTTGAGTTTCTACAGAGGTTGCTACTTGCTTCTGCTGTTGCTTCCCTTTGCCCTTCTTCTTGTCTGGAGACTATGATGCATAATGCTCGTGCTTATGACAAATGAAGCACTTGATCTTACTTAAGTCCTCCTTCCCAGGCTGTGAGGACGAATCTTCATCTTTTCCCTTGCCCTTGCTGGCAAACACCCTAGACAAATGTTTCCCATAAAGATGAGAAACCATTCAAAGCCATGTTCACAAGCTCCGCGTCTTCAATCTTCTCCCCAACTGCTGCAAGTTGGTCACAAAGTTATGTGACCTTCATCAAGTAATCGGTAACTGAATCTGATTTAGTCATCTCTATGGTTTTGAGTTTGTTCTGCAATATCATCTTCCTGTTTATGTTTTCACTTTGATAAAAACCTACCAGAGCATCGAACATCTCTTTGGCTGTTTTCTTCTCGGATAAATGAGAAATTAAATGATCTTTTACCGCATCCATGATCATCCGCTTGGCCTTTACCTCTCTCTTCTTATGAGTTGCCAACTGCTGCGGATCTGTAGGCGAAGGCATCACATCCTTGACGATATCCCAGGGATCATTCTCTTCCAATAACAATGTTACCTTGACTTTCCAAGGCAAAAAATTTAATGCATCGTCCAATCTGTCCTCAAAATTGAGGCTAGCGGATGCCATCTTAAAAAAATTGTTGCACAAACCCCCAGATACAGGTAAACAAGTACAACTACCAAAACCTTGCAAACAGATATACTTGCTTTGATACCATGTTAAAATTTCAAACCCTAGGCGACTGTTGTTATTTTGATTTAGTTTTGAGTTATTAATAAAATCATTAGGACAACAGTCACCTAGGGTTTGAAATTTTAACAAAAACCAGATTGGTGAAAAAATTGGCCGACTAGTTAGAATTGGCACAATCCCAGCCGTGAGTAACTGCAGGTTTTTCTCAGGTAATGCTACTATGATTTATACTGTTTTGACTCCTTTACATATATTCTACTCTATTCTTTTAGTGGATCTTCAAAATCTGGGTCTTTGGTCCACATAATTTCAAACTTCAAAAGAAATGCCCATTGGGCTTTTGTAGTCTTGAATGCCTAAAGATATTGGCCAATGATTTGATCCCATTTTCATCAAAATATTCGAATCCATCTTGCTAGTTACCAACCATTCCATTCTTTCTTCTATAAATTGGTCTCTTTGTCTTATATTGTTCCATGTAAATTGGCCTTCTTTGGGTTCCACATCCCAAAGACTTCATTTATTGCAAGAAGAACTGAAATCCATTAAAGTTGTTCCTATATAAATGTTTCATCCTTTCTTCTTCTCTATCATTGTACTTTTATTGAATGTCTCATAGTTCTTGTCAACACAATCTATCTTCCGTTGCTCCATATACATTTGATAATTTAAATTGCAAGTTTTCAAGCAAGTCCTTGAAGATTATATTTTGGAGCTTTTTAACAATATTTAGCTTTTTTTGATAACTAGTAGGGGGTTCATAAGGGCCCCTGACCACAAAAAAGAAGCAATTACAAAAAACAACTTACTGGTCGAAACATAAAGCATAAAACTGCAACAAAAAGCTAACAATGCCACCGGCCCAAAAAACACAAGATTTCACCACAAGATTATACATAGGCACCCCAACCACCCTCCCCACAAACAGGATCAACCTGCCAACTATCCATATCCATCACAACTACTTCCTCCCTCCCTCTAGATCCTTGATCCCTGCCTCCCCTGCAAATTACTTTGACATACTTTTGCCCAATTGAGTAGGGGAATTATTTTGTCCTCAGCAGTACTTTGCCAAAGAAAACATCTACAAATACTAGAAATGTTTGAGAGTGGTTTTAGGGATAGGGAGAATTGATGAAATCTAAATAGGTATAGGTTGTAGCCTTGTATGACCACCTTGATCTTAGTTATAATCTCCCCGCAAAAGTGAGCCATTTGCCTTTCCAGGAAGCCAGTTTGACTTGGATTTTCTCTATTGTTTCATCCCACAATTTAGCTCTGTAGACACCCAAAAAGAGAGGGACACCAAGATACTTACTGGGGAAGGAGGCTGATTGGAAGCTCAAAATCTCACAAACTTGATGTTGAACTCTGGTTGCAACATTAAAGAAAAATATTTTGGATTTGTTTGCAATAAGATACTGTCCTGAAGATGAACCATAAACTTCTAGAATCACTTTTAAAACATGGGATTCTGATATAAAGGCTTTCTTAAAGAGAGTTGTATCATCCATGAATTGAAGATGGGAAATGAACCTGCCCAAAGCTTCCTCCATGATGATAAACAAATAATGAGAGAGGGGATCTCCCTGTCTAAGATCTTTGGAGTGACAAAAGAAACCTGAAGGGCTATCATTAACCAAAATTGAGTAAGCTCTTGTTACTGCATCTGTAGCAGTTAGCACATTCCAACCAAACTTGATCAAAATCATTGGATATAAGAACTGCAGAGAGGAACGTTCAATTCACCATATCCTAAGCCTTAGCAATATCTAACTTAACCTCCATACTTTTTGACTTGCTATTGCAAAGGGAGTGCAGAACTTCATGAGTAATAATAATGCTGTCCAAGATCTGTTTACTAGCCATGAAGCCACCTTCTTCTAGGGAGATGATATCCAAAATAAGCTTAAGCTGTTCCACAATAGCGTTTGAAATAATTTACTATGTTACAAAGTGTTATGGGTCAGAAATCTGAAAAGGAGGTAGGATTACCTTTCTGTGGAACGAGAGCAAGGAGTGTACATTAGAAGTTCTTCAAAACTTTACTTGACTTTCAGGATTCGTTCACAACTGCAGCAAGCTCAAGACTGATTATATCCCAGAAAGCTTGAAAACCATCCGGACTTGGGGCCCAATCACTTTTCGGATTGAAAACTATACTTCTAATTTTATCCAAGAAGAAAGGTTCCAATAACATCTTATTTTGAGAATCACCAATTGAGCTAGGGATACAATCCAGATGGAGATTAAAAAAGTCGCTCTCTAGATTAGCAGGAGCAGAGAAAGTATCTTCAAAGAAAGTAACTGTCTCCAAGGAAATCTCATCTGGGAAAGAGAGACAAGCACCAGAATTAGAGAACATGCTAGTAATGCAGTTAGCTTGTTGTCTAGCCATAGTCACTGAATGGAAATATTTAGTATTGCGATGCCTTTCCAAGATCCAGCGAATGTAGGATTTTTGATGTCAAAAATGTTCTCTGTGAAGCATAACCTCCTCCAGTTGCGGCTGAAGTGAAGCTTATTCCTCCAAAACATCATTTGAAAGAACAAAAGGTTGAATCTCCATACAAACACGCTCTAGTTCCTTGCTGAATAAGAGACTTGGCCTCAAAGATATTACCAAACACATATTTGTTCCATTCCTTTAAACCAAATTTTACATACATCTTTTGAGAGAAAGAAAGCATCAGAGACCTAGACAACAGTGAAGCCGACTTCCACCATACTTCCATCTCTGCAGGCAACAATTTATGTTGCAACCACATAATCTCGAATTTAAATGGACAGCTTGGGAGAGGATGATCATTTGTTAACACAAGCATCACAGGAAAATGATCTAAGCCAGCCACAGGAAGAATGGAGGACACTGTCAGCCAGGAATTACTCATCCATTCCATCAAGACCAGAAATCTATGAAGTATCAAGCCTTTCAAATTATAAAAAAAGCCTTTATGTCTGTTATTCCATGAGAATTTCCCAGATTTAGGGATCACATTGAAGAGATTATACTGAGCTATAAAATCTTAAAATCAATCTCTGATCCAGAAACACAAGAAATACATCCCCACTTGTCACCAATGCCTGCAACTATTAAAATCATTTCTGTAAACCACATTCTAATCCTGACTAGAGCTCTTCCCATGTTGTCCATTTGCAGATGGGGCTATTAGGACCATAGTTGGAAAACTCGGACTTGGCAAGAACTTGCTAGACCCAAAACTTTCGATTCGGCAAAAAACTCGACAACTTAAAAAATTGATTAAATTTCATTAAAAACACATTTTTTTGCAAAATTCAATGACAAAATGTATCCAATGAGTCCATAAATGACTACAAAAGTGTTTTCTATTAGATTTGATTCATGTGAATACTAAATGAGTACAAAATTGCATCATCATGTGGAATCCTGATAGGTTGATACAATAGTTTGCTACCGACTATTATGAATTCATGATAATTGCCTTTGAAAATTATCATCATAATTCATAAATTGCATATTACAACATTTTACATCTTCCTCTTCCCTAATCTAGTGAAAACTAGGGGAGGGGTTCTAGTCCTTGCACTCTGTTGTGGCTCCTCGCTTGGCATAGAAGGCTGTGTTTGTGGCTGCGGCTTGACCTCCATTCCATTGGTAGATGACAATGATTCCTCTTCCTCATCAATGTCATCCAATGACAATTTAGTAGCTCCTTTTGTTGCAGCCATATCCTCCATTGTTTGCCTCTCAAAATCAAGAATCTCATCCATAGTAAACAATGGGGTCTCCTCATCTTGCCCTGTCCAATCGCTATAAGGATCTATGTTGTCCAAATCAATGACCTCATGTACTTTGTCCTCTACCTTTCTTGTGTGAAGTTGAAGGTTGTATTGTACAACTATAAAGACTAAGTCATTGAGGTGTTTTTGAGTTAACTTATTCTACTTCTTCGTGTAATGGCCTCAAACAAACTCCAATTGTGCTCACAGCTAGAAGCACTACAAGGTTAACACAAAATGCGGAGGGCTAATTTTTGAAGATTTGGGGTATTTGCACCTTAATCTACCCACCATGAACCTACAAAGTAAGATATTCAAGAGTTAGTAAGCAAACCATATTTTGTCAATAGTTGTAACTTGTAAATTTGAAATTTGTAACTTGTATGATGCATGTAAAGACTCCAATTTTTGTTATCTGGTGATTGAGTGGTTCTTCCTCGGATAGCTAGTGATGAAGAAAAGAGATAGCTAGTGATGAAGAAAAGAGCTTCCCCCTAACAAACGTGTAACTCTCCAATTCTTGAACGATGAGGTCTCTCACCTCAAGCTTGGATGTCATTCTCTCAATGCATGTCGTGAGGCCCTCCATAACCTCTCTATTAGGATCTGCGAAGCTATCCGAATAGAAAAAACGGGGATTGAGGAAATACCCTGCTGCATGAATGGGTTGGTGGAGTTGATTGTTCCACTTCCGATCAATGATCTCCCAGATGGGATCCATGGCCTTATAAATATACTCCATTGGGTTTTGATCCCCATCTATCGAGCGTAGAACTTTGATCAAGGGCTCGAACACCTACAAATACAAACAAATTTCAAATTGAAGTTACAAATTTATAATGAAAGTAAATACTTTTAAACTTTAAAAATAGAAAGATTAAATTTGAATTTTAAATCAAAGTCTTTGAGGTTACCTTGACAATCTCTGTAGCTCTCTGTGCAAAGAGATTATCAAAGACTATTGTTGCGATCCTCTCTCCTTCAGGCTTCTTTGAATATGATGATTCTAGCTATGGTGTACTCACAAACAGTTGTGTCAAAGGATTCAACAAACCAATAATGCTTTGCAACGTTAGGAAGATGGTTTTCAATGACCTCATGTACTTTGTCCTCTACCTTTCTTGTGTGAAGTCGAAGGTTGTATTGTATAAAGACCAAGTCATTGAGGCATTTTTGAGTTAACTTATTCTACTTGTTCGTGTGAATGGTCTCAAACAAACTCCAATTGCGTTCACAGCCAGAAGCACTACAAGGTTGACACAAAATGCGGAGGGCTAATTTATGAAGATTTGGGGTATTTGCACCCCAAATCTACCCACCAAGAACCTACAAAATAAGATATTCAAGAGTTAGTAAGCAAACCATATTTTGTCAATAGTTGTAACTTGTAAATTTGAAATTTGTAACTTGTATGATGGATGTAAAGACTCCAATTTTTGTTATCTGGTGACTAAATGGTTCTTCCTCGGATAGCTAGTGATGAAAAAAAGAGCCTCCCCCTAACAAACTTGTAACTCTCCAATTCCTAAACAATGAGGTCTCTCACCTCAAGCTTGGGTGTCATCCTCTCAATGCATGTCGTGAGGCCCTCCATAAACCTCTCCTTTAGGATTTGCGAAGCTATCCAAATAGAAAAAACGGGGGTTGAGGAAGTACCCCACTGCATGAATGGGTTGGTGGAGGTGATTGTTCCACTTCTGATCAATGATCTCCCAAATGGGATCCATGGCCTCATAAATGTACTTCATTGGGTTTTGATCCCCATCTACCAAGCGTATCCACATCTACCAAGCATAGAACTTTGACCAAGGGCTCGAACACCTACAAATACAAACAAATTTCAAATTGAAGTTACAAATTTATAATGAAAGTAAATACTTTTAAAGTTTAAAAATAAAAAGATTAAATTTGAATTTTAAATCAAAGTTTTGATTCTTTGAGGTTATCTTGACAATCTCTGTAGCTCTCTGTTCAAAGAGATTATCAAAGACTATTGTTGCGATTCTCTCTCCTTCAGGTTTCTTTGAATATGATGATTCTAGCTATGGTGGACTCACAAACATTTGTTTCAAAGGATTCAACAAACCAATAATGCTTTGCAACGTTAGGAAGATCGTTGCAAACCTCGTGACACCCGCTCACACCAACACTTTCCCTTTGTTGTGTTCTCTTATCAAATTAAGAACCCAAGGGTGATTATAAATAAATTTGGTTATGTTTCTTGCATCTTCTACAAACGGTCTCACCCAATCAAGTTTGCCAATGTCATCCAAAGAAGGTCAAGGCAATATGCTGCGCAAGGGGTCCAAAAGAGTGTTGGATGCCTCTCCTGGAGCAATCTCCCAGCCACTACATACGCTGTTGCATTGTTAGTTATAATTTGCATTACATTCTCTATGCCCACCTTTAAGACAACTTCCTCCAACATTACACTCAAAGTTTCTGCATTTTGTATTTTGTTAGAGGCATCAATTGACTTCAAAAAAACTATCTCACCATTTGAAGCTACCAAAAACTTGGTAAGGGTGTGGTTCTTTCCATTCGTCCACCCATCTGAGAGAATAGTGCAGCCATACTTTCGCCATTGCTAATTTTGTTCTTCTACAACTATCTTTGCATCTTCAACTGCATTATTGAGCAATTTCCCACAAGTTTTTTCGAGAGGGTGCCTTGTAGCCTTTTCCTGCAACTGTCAATGTAGTTACCAAATTCTCCCAGTACGGGCTCTCTGCCACATTAAAGGGAAGGTTGTTGAAATACCAAAAACTAGCACATTCCTTACATGCCTTATCTACTTCTCGATGCACCTCTTTGTTCCACCTTGTACTTTCCAATGATGGTTGTGCTCCAGATGTGTTTTTGGGTACAAAAAAGCTATGTGGTGTCCATGTAGCCGTAGGTGCTCTACTCAAAGATGAGGTGGATGTTGATGTGTTTCATATGTGTGGACCACAAACAAAGCCCACTATGCCTTCTAATATCGTATCTTCATTTGTTTCTATTTGCAATTGAGGACCTCTAGCAGTAGCTACGGATGCTGCTATGGTTGCTCGTCTTCTACTCCTATAGTTTTTTCTCATCCTACAATGCAAGGAGTGCAATCATCTCTCGTTTTATCTCTTCATTGGGCTTCTCACAGGGCTTGAAATCACGATGAGTAATGCCTCCAAGATGGCATTTGAGGCGATTGATGCCTCCATGATGTAGCTTCTTACATTATGTGCAAATGACTCTCCCAGGTGTTGGTCCCTGTACGACATATTTCCAAGCTGAGTCTCTCGCTCTAGGGGGATGAGTTCCGGTAACTGGCATTGACTATGCTGAGCTTGAGCCTGATGCGGAGTGGGAGTTCGATCTAGAGGCCAGTGAATCTCTATTTGCCATTGTATTTAACGGTAACCTACAAGTACAAAGTACAACATTTAATTTTTAAATTAAAAAGATCAACACAAATTCAACATAAATTAGTATAAATCAGCATAAATCAAGCATAAATTAGTATAAATCAACATAAATCAGTATAAATCAGCAAGGATTAGTGTAAATCAGCATAATTTCGATATAATCTAGTGATTTTATTTCAAAAACAACGTATAAATCAGAAAAATAGTTCATTTGTAAAAAAACAGTGATTTCATGAAAAATTCAGTAAAAATGAACAAAAAATTTCTAATAAATTAGTGTTTTTGCAAATAAAATCGTAAATGCATGCTATAGTATGAAATTATGAATTGTTTACAATTTACATGTTGGATTTTAGCAGCTAAAATGAATTTAAATGCTTGCAAAAACATTAAAAAAAAAGGTACTAACCTGCCCTTGAATTTCTTCGAATCTGCCCTTCAAATTCGCCTAAAAATCCTTGCAATAAGCTCAAATGCATGCAAGAATGCTGTGTGAGGAAGGTTGAGGGGCAAATGAGGTTTTATAGGCAAAAAAAGAGTATTTTTTGCACGTCCCAGGTGCATTCCGCATTTCTGCAATGTCCAACGAGTTTTTGGTATGGACTTGCCAAGTTTTTGATGAGTTTTCGCCAAAAACTCAGCGAGTTTTTGGCTGAGTAACTCGCCACAGAGAAAAAGTAGTGAGTACTCATCGACTCGACGAGTTTTAGCAGAGTTTTCCATCTATGATTAGGACCATAAACATTGAAGAGGAAACCGAAAGCTTTTTAGAATAAGAGTGAAAAGAGCAAGGAATATTTACCCTGCCCAACTTCTAAAGAATACACAAACCTCCTAAGTAGCCGATTCGGGTATGGGTACGAGTACAGGTATGTGGGTATGTGACACCACCAAATTTAAACTTTTCGCGACAAAACGACAAGTGTCGTCACGTGTCGAACACCTTTCTCAAGTTGCTTCTAGTCGCAAAACGATGTCGCTTGTTTTCCGCACTAGTTGTTGTAATTGGCCATCATTGAAATGTCGCATTTGACCTAGTTCATGTCGATTCCTTGCATTAAACCTAGTACAGGTACGCCAATTCGAAGGAGAATCGTCCATCATTTCGGCTGGAACCATCAAATCAATTATGCAGTCTTGACGAGATTTACAGAAACAAATAAATCTTGAAATCTATGAGAGATGGTGCAAAATCCTTTTATTGGGATGTTCGTGATTTCATTTTGCCCAATGTGGCAAGTTTTCAAGGCAAAATTCTTTACCAGTTGGGAGATATTAAAAGTTCAAGTTTTTGTCGGGCAGTTTGCGGAAATGATTAAATCAAGAATTTTATAGGAGCTCGAGCGAAATGGTCTGGTAGGGAGGTTTCTGATGTTATTTGTGACAATGTGGCAAGTTTTCAAGAGAATATTAATCTAGTCAAAAGTTATGGTATTTTTCTCCTTCATCGTGTTCGTGAATTTGTTGGGCATATTTTATAAGTTTTTCGTGAAATGAAGTTGGGCACTTTTCGAAGCAGGTTCATGAGTTCAGCGATTTGCCGAAATCTTGGCGTTGCATTTTTGGTGGCACCTTTTGGGTTTGAAGATTCAAAAGATACTATGAAATTGCACTATTTATAGAAGGCGTTGAAAGGTTTGTCGAAATTTAATATTCAAAATCTCATCATGATTGAAGCTATCTTTGATTCAAAAGGTTTAAAAATTCCCGACACTCCCTTTCCTTTGGGTGTTCTCATGCATTTTATCGAAACTTGTCGGAGCTTTATGAAGTTCCAAGTGCACCTAGAATTCCCGATAGTTCCTGGTTCCCTCTATTCCCCCAACAGTTCTTGATGGTGTTCAAAGGTCCGACAATTCCTAGTGACCCCCAAAGTCCTGACGTTTTATTGTTGCAAACATTCCTAGTGCACTTGGAACCCCCGACAATTCCTGGTACCCTCCTAACCCCCGAAAAGTTCTAATGGGTGCCAACGTCTTGACATGTTCCTAATGACACCTAAAGCTTCGACATTACTCCTTTATTGGTGTTTTATTCACGTGTTCGAAGGTTTTGTGATGGTAGGGAACTTGTCGGAGGTTCCCAAGGTACCAGGAACCTCCTCAAGCCCTAAAACTTCTTGAAAATTCATTCAAATGTTCCCGAACACCCCTTAGCCTCCGACGCCCCTGTTTAACAAATGTTTCATGCCCTCCTCAGTTGCAGGGCTGCCATGAATGCGAGGCGTGGAAGTGTAAACAAAGCACTGAACTGTTGCTAGAATCCCTTGAGGAAATGCGTTGGAAACCTTGGAGCAAATGCAAATGGCCTCTGTAGGGCCGATTCCCATATCTCCACCATCGTCCTTCTTACTTGTGCTTTGGAACAAGGGTTTAGGCTCAAAATTATCAGCTTCTGAAAACACAGATTGAGGCACTATGGAAACAACACAAGAAAATGGTTATGAGCAGAGTAAGGAGGAATCTCGGCAGGTGCAAGTTCGATTCACAACAAAGCTGCCCCCTAATTTTAAAGTTCCACCCACACTCTTTGCTGTTCCTCCCAACCTGGACCAAAATGGGAGCTTTGAATCAGCGATACACATGAAATGGACCTGTTGAAAAGGCTTTGGAAAATCCCATAACATGCCAACTCCTTCACTGCGTCGAGAATGGGAGCTTTGGAACAGGGTATGGCGTCCATCAAAGCATATTCGAAAGGAGATTTTTGTCAGATATTATATTTGCGAATGCTCTGGTAGACATGTATGGAAATGTGGGAATGCGGCGCATACACAAGGAACATGAACTGTTTCACAAGATGCCTCAAAGAAAACTCATCTTCTAGAATGATATGATTGCAGGATACACATAAAATGGATTTGTTGAAAAGACTTTAGAATCCTTCAAGCAAATGCACTTGGTAGGCGTAGGGATGAACTCCATTTCCATTTACCAACATACTCTCGGCGTATGCAGAAATGGGAGCCTTAGAAGGCACACATTTGCCTCCAAACACATTTCTGCCAAACACACTTATCAACAGCTTACAGAAGCCATGGACTTCTTCAAGAGGCATTCACACTGTTTTGCCAAATCCAACAAACAACTGTCCAACTGAATCACTTTACCTTCTCCACTATTCTCCCCATATGAGCCAATGAGGCATCTTTCAAAGACGATGTTAACCGAGGCAAGTAAACTGTTTGACAAAATGCCTGAACCAGACATGATCTCGTTGAATGCAATGATTGCAGGCTTGACACAGAATGAGTTCGAAGATGAGGCATTGAAGTTTTATGTTCAAATGTAAGAGGTGGACATGAAACCAGACAAATTTACTTTTTCCAGTGTGTTGAGGGCTTGTACAAGTCTAGCTGCATTAGAACATGGATAGCAGATTCATGGACACATTATAACTTGGATTGAATCAATTATCACTGGAATTACTGCCCTTGTTGATTTTTATGCCAAATGTACAAGCTTAGAAGATGTGCAGAAATTGTTTGATAAAATGTCAAAACAAGGTTTAGTATCTCAGAGGGAGGCAACTACAATATGTGACAACATTAGATATCCTTACGAGGCTATGGAGCTTGACTCTGGTAGGGGTAAACCAAATATTGTCTCATGGAATGCTATGGTTGCAAGATATGCTCAAAATGGATGTGGTGACAAGGCCTTGAATCTCTTTTGCCAATTGTAACAACAGAATCTAGAGCCAGACCATTTTACCTTTGGTAGTGTTTTAAAGGCATGTAGTAGTGTATTTGATGTAGAAAAGGGGAAGCATATACATCTTTAAAACTGGAAATGAAGCTGATATCAATGTAGGGAGTGCTCTTGTTGATATATATGCCAAATGCAAGATTATGGCGGATGCATGCAAAGTGTTTGAAGTGCTTTCTGAGCAAGACACAATCACAGGGACTACTATAATTGTTGGATGTGTTTAGCATGGGTGGAATAAAGCCGCCCTTCAACACTTTGGAGAAATGCTCCAAAGAGGTGTAGAGTTAGATCAGTTCACCTTTGCCAGTGCTCTTAGTGCTTGTGCCTGTTGTGACCAAATCACACATCGCCCCATTGCAAATGGGGACCCCCAGTTTTCTTCATAGGATTAGTCGTTTTAGGATTAGTTGTTTGTGTTATCTCAGAGTTTGCCTGTCAATGGGCCTACAAAGGTGGTATAGGGCATTCCTTAGGTCAAGCTGAGTGTGGACCCATATGTAAGAATGATGTTTTGAACTCAATATGCTTCAATAAGTGAGGATCAACAGAGAAAGTGGCTAATATGACCTAGGCGCCTATTGTCATCTGTAGCACCCTGAAAGTGCGCCTTGAGTGAGAAGGTGATCCAACTAATCAACAATGAGCACCCTGAAGAGTTAAGATCTCAAGATTTTTCTCAGTGCCTAATTTTAACTTATTCAACCATTTCAAGCCAAGGCGCATTTCTATATGTGTACAACCTCATTTGGGCACCTTGGAAAGAAATTGGACATCCTGAAGGTTAGGCGCATTTTCCCATCAAGATCACCTCATTTTGGCGCCTTGGAGATTGAATAATGTAGGGCTAAGATCTAACACCCAATTGAAGAGTGATCTCTTGCAAAGTTAAAACAAGTGATTGAACATATTTGATTGCCAAGAAGCAATCTATCTTGACCCCAAAGTTGATCAAGCATGCCAAATTGAGTATCATGAATCAAGGCACTACTTTCCATCAAAACAACCTCACACTTAAGGGGGAAATCAACTTGAAACTACAAAGTCTTGAAGGTGGCTGACTTTGCAAAGGTGTTTGAGAGCAACTACAATGATCTAATGACAAGGAAAGTAAACAAACTAAGTCAAGAGGTTTAGGCGCCAATTCCCATCCAAATGGTCATCAAAATGCGCCCTGAGATAGGAGGTGTTTAATGGACAAGATCCTTGAGTTGTAATGTCACCTTGGAATAAGAAGTTTTCATGCAACTATGCTTAGTTTGGGATCATCATAATATCTAAGCCCAAGTTAAAAGGACTTTAGGCGCACTTTTGTGTATGGACTATTCATTTTAGCGCCTAACTTATAAGGTCATGATTCGTTGACAATGGAGTGAGCGCCTTGATGGAGCATGGAGTTGAAGTCTCAAGGAACAAATAAGGAGTTTAGGCGCATATCCACTGTGGGAAAGATCACTTTTGGCTCCTAGGAGGGAAGAATCATTTCAAAGGGCCTGGCGCACTTTACCATCACAAGACTCTTAGATATGCGCCTAGCAATGGTTTACCGGGAAGTCATTGATAAGTTATGAATCAAGTTGGGCACCTTGAGGCGCAACTCTAAACTTGAACCAGCATCAATCGGCGCCTATGATAGGGAGCCTCTTGGAGGTTGAAAGCAAGCGAGAAAATGACTAAGTGATCTAGGTGCGAATCTACTCCTTCAAATACTAAGATGGGCGCCTAGGCAAGAACATGTGAAGATCATCACTGTTAATGATACGCATGAAGCATGGAGTCAAAATGGCATCAAGCAAGGTTAGGCGCCAATTCATGTTCAAATAATCATCAATATGCGCCTATAGAGAAGAGGAGTCTCGTGGAACCTTTGGAGAATGATTGGGGTCATTTGAATGACAAGCAACTACTTAGTGTTGTGTAGGTGCATATTTCAACTTTTAAGATCTCAAGTATGCGCCTAGCTTAAAGAGCAATTCTTATTGTGTCAAGGCACTGATTTCCATCAGCACAACCTGGAAAGGTATCAGTCATCAAACACTTACATGAGCGCCTAGGGTCATTCTAGACCTTAAGAAACAACTCAAGAAGCTAAGCCGCAATTCCATGTTCTCATGTATCATTTTTGGCGCCTAAATTGGAAGTTGTTTTAAATTTTTGAAAATTCCAAAAATATATTAAATGCTAATCTTGGCCAACCTCTACTTGGCCGACCAGCCCATTACTCAAGGTAAATTACCTATAGAAGCAAGGGCGCCCACTTCATTTTAACATCATTCACTTTGCAAATATCTCAAGGAGTGATTTTTGGAAGGAGGAGCAGCATTTTTTCATAGCAGATCTGCACTTTTAAAGTCTGATTTTTGTCATTCCAAGCTGATATTTCATCATTTTCTACAGAAATCTGCATTATTTTAGTTTGAAAATTGATTAAAAGGTATGTTTCAGCTGCATTTAACCTATAAAATTGCTTTTTACTTGTTCAAATTTTCAGATTTTTATAGCTTTATCATGTAAAAAATCATCTTATGAAGTTAATTTTATCATTTGAAGTCATTAATAGAGGTATATTCATCTTATAGATAAATGGGCATGACTGCAAAGGAGCGTCAAGTGATGATCAAGATGGATGCCAAGTCAACTTTACCAGAGTCCAAGCTCAAGACGCATTGGAAGAACATAGGAGACACCAACATGGGACATGTCAACCTAGAAGAGATTAAAGATTTCTTGCTCACACCTACAAGGAATGAAGACATCAAGGCTATTGCTAAGAGTGGAATCATACAAGCAGCTTGTTTCCCGCCTACCTTACCTAGCACCGAATTGGTGTTGGAATGCGCTCAACGCTATGATAAAGAAAGAAGGCGAATTGTGGCTAAGGATGGAACTGTTTTAGCTTATCTACAGAGAGAAGCTATTCAAGAGATCTTCAACATTCCGAATCGAAAAACAATGTTCATTTGTCTTACAACTGCACAACACACATTTGAAGCCAAATCCAAGCAATACATGCAAGAAGTGAGGAAGAAGTGGATGACGGATCCTTCAACAAAGATATACAACACCGAAGATCCGAAATTTCATAAAGCTGATTTCAAGAAAGAGAAGTTATTTCATCATGTTCTTGAATAGAGTGACAGGTAGGCCTCAATCATCAACTTTTGAAGGATGGATGTATACATATTTTGATCATGTTTTCACGAAGAATAAGATGATTGATTGGGCTGGGCTGGGCTTATAAGTCATTGCCTTGATGAGCAATTTGAAAATTTTGATGAGTCAAGGTCTTTGTATATGACTTCCTATCTTGTCTACATACTGGCGAGGAATGTGGTCTACAAGGGATTGACATCTAAATGAGAAGTGGACATCAAATCCAATCAAATCCTATCACATCAATGTTATACACAGCTTCATCTCACGAACATCAATCATTACAAGAGATTCAATGATGCATTTGCCATGTATATAGTGAGGAGATTGCGAGGTGAGTTGCATAGGAGATTGACAGGCGCTGCTAGGGCCTTCATTGAACAATATGGACGATATTATATTCAATATGATAAGTTTACCTATATAAGGATTCAAGGCTTCACATCGTATCCATATAGATTGCCAAGGTATCCTACTAATAGGATGGTGATGTTAGAAGTATCAAGACAATTGTTAGAGTTCCATAAGATGCAAAAGGCGAGAAAGAAGGCCAGGTTGCAGTTTCCTCTAAAGCTTGGGAGATACTATTCATGTCCATCACTACAAGCAGCTGAGCACTTTGAAGTTGAGCTTCAAGCATATCACTTGCATCTTCATGATTCAAGGAGGGAGAACTTTGACTCACATGGAGCAATTAAATAGTCATATCCTACCTACCAACATATAGAACAACTTGAAGATCACTGGGCAAATGCCATTGATGATGATGATATAAGGATGCAAAAATGTACAAGATTGAGATGGGATTTGGTAAGGGCTACAAAAGTGTTGAGGATTCCTGATCAGCTAGATGATGATAAGACTCTTTCGGAGGATGAGTATAACAAGGTACGGAATCTGCCATATACCATTGATTGGGCTGAAAGAGAAAGAACATATGATGAAGAGTTGATAGAACCTATTATTGCTATCGCTAAGGAGCATGCAAAAGACCAAGAACAAGCATTGATAGATGAAGGAAAGAGGCTTACCTACACAAAGATGGGAGAAGTTGAGCAACAAGTGCAACACAGTGCACCTAGCAGAGATTCACGAAGTAAAGAAAATGAAAGAGATTCAAGTCAAGCAAAAAAAAGGAAACAACTTGAATATACACAAGGAGTGTCAAGTCAGAAAAGGAAGAGGATAAGTGTTGAGATTGCTTCGTCTAGACAGCCAGGAGATACTCTAATGAATCAAGATATAGTTGTGCATGAAGTTCAAGATGAAGGCCAAGACGTTCCATTTGAGGACATACCTTCAAGTCCACATGATACTGAAATAATTGATGAAGGCAACACTAAAGATCAAGATGAAGCTGAAGAAGAGACATTGCCCATGCAAGAAAGGCAAGCACAAAGACCAGGGGATCTTTCATCATTGTCGGAATGGTTACAGGAAAGAATTAGAGAAAGTTGTGAAGTAGAAGATTATCACCCTATTCCAGTTGAAGAGTTACTCATTGATATCTCAACAGAGAAGCCGAAGAAGAAAGCAACAACTCTTTCAAATATAACAAAAGATGAAGCTGGTGTAAGGAAGGTTCACGTAGCTGTTCCAAGAGTTGAGAAGAATATAGAAGACATTGTACTTGAAGACTATGATATCAACACAATTGATTTGTGTCCATTGACTGGAGCACAAGTAGAGGAAGAGCTTCAAGATTTAGTTGCTAATGCTCGAGCTATCATAAGATAGGAAACAGAAGGGAGAATTAAAGCTGAGCAAAGGTGTCAGGCATTGGAACAATATATTCAACACCTAATACATCCTATCCGTCAGCAAGAAAGAGTTTCTACACCTCCACCCATTCTTTCTCTAGAAACATTTGTACACCTTGAAGAATTGAGATCCTCATCTCATAAGTTGAAGGATTGGATGAAGAGGTCAAGAGAAACGACATATGAACATCTTGAAGATATTATGCAAGTATATGATAAGGTTGGTGATCTTAAGGAAAGAGTACTTGCATTGTTAACAGCTTGTGCGGAGTTCAGAGTCATCAAAGAACAATATATGCCACATTTGAAGAGTTTGATGGGAGCTTCAGTTGATGAGGTGATACATGTTGAGGTGATTGAAGGAGTGACATGATTTCTCTCCCTGGTACTATTGCTTTCGCAATAAAGGTCAACTATTTGATAGAGTTGAAACAGACATGTCGAGGGTAAGAAGTGTCATTCAAAGGTTCCAAGATGGTATGCATGCATCATTGATGAAGATATGCAATCCCTTTGGAGAGATGACTATTGATCGTATGAAGGAACAAGTCCAAGCATTCTACTTTCAAGATGTTTCTGATGAGAGACTTGATGGCATATTCTCACTTGCTATCCACCTTGGCATCAATAAGGCTTGAATGACCGATTGGGAGAAGACACTTGTCGTTTATACAGTTGATGTACTTGAAGTTGAAAGAACCTTAGGAATACGCCAAGTGTACCGTTTGATGATGTTAAACAAGTGGTGTCCAGATTCATTGAATTTCATAGCACCAGTGATGGTTACTCACATGGAGATTCCTCATAGGCTTTGATGTGTCATCCTTATCTTCTTGGGAAACGTGCCTTTCTTCCCTTTTTCATATGCTAAAAATAGTAGTTTGTTGTAACCACCTGCTGAGATGGCATAATCTGGTCCATTGGCTTTGCCAATTGATCTTGGCCATTTATGTATTTTGAAGCCTATATAAGGGCTCCTTTTGCTCTCATTTTGGTAAGGTGGAAGATTTTGGAAAAATTGTTGCAAGAACTCTTTGAGATAATACAAGACTCATTGGTTTGGTGATTTTGTCTATGTTTCGAAGTGTTGCATGGTTTCCGATTCCTTCAAGCAAATATTAAGTTAGAATAAGTTTTCTTTTAAGGGTTATGTTAGTTGATGAAAATGATTATTATTGTTTTGTGGTGAAATCTATATGTTCATACCATTTGTGATTTGCGGCTCACAAATTGTAGTGTATGGTTAGACTGAACAAAGTGAACTTAACGTCAATTGTTTATGTTTGTTGAACTTTTATGAACATAAGTGATTTGAACATCTTTGATTACCCTAGAAGATTGCATCAACCTTGTGTAGTTGTTTAACTTGGCGAAATAGAGTTGGTTGATTTCACTTGATCAATAATTGTTTCTTGCATCTAGGATTAGAGTAGTTTCCTAAACCTTATATCTTTTACTCTTCTTTTTTATCTATCATTGTTAGGAATTAGGATCAAGAACGCCATTGCCATATCATACGTTGAAGTTGTAGTACTTAGAAATTCCAAGTGTTTGCCTCCCACAAGTGAGCTGTTAGAACGATTGTGTAAGTCCCTTTGTGATAATCAGCAATATCACATCAATTCACTGAGTCCATCCATCACAAGTCATAAGTAAGGAACCTTGAAGTTACTTCATTAGATCACATAGTTCAGCTTTTGAAGAACTTTATTCAAGAGAGAGTTGGATACTTAGTGTTTTACTCTATTGTTGTGTTGTCTAAAAACAATCATCAACAGTGCCAATTTAGCAGCTTTGGAACAGAGTACAAACATTTACCTAGAGAATGAGACACATGATTTTATCAAAGCAATGCCATTTGAATCCAATGATAGTGTGTAGGGTGCCTTGCTTGGAGCATGATGAATGCATGGAAATAAATAGTAGTGATGCTAGTTCTTCATATTTTTCCAAACCTAAGGTGTACTAGTTGGGAAGATAAGAATGCGGGAACATTGTCTTTATTAATTGGCTTCCATTACATCACATGATTTGATTAGATCGGATGTTTTGAAGTCTTCTTATCTAGTTTACAAAGTAGTGTCTACAATGCATTTTAATTGTTCGGCAAAATGTTTCAGAAAATCAATACCTACAGCCAGTACGAACCAAGTGTTTGGCATAATGCCTTGACAGGCATATAACCGTCAGACTTGCACAAAACTTTTTTTTAGTAAAATCAGTTTTATTAAAGTCTATAAAATATTTCTTTTAATGAGTTGAAAAACATATGCTCATTCAACTGCCATTCCTTGGGCAAATCACAGTTTTCCTAACTTTTTCATAGTGACAAATCTGTTTACTAACAGTACAGTACGCCGGTATGACAATTTTTAAGGGGCTGGGTACGTACCTACAAAAAAAAACTTTGAAATATTTAAATTATTTAATATAGTTAATATAATATTTAATAATAATTTAATAGTAAACATAAAATAATAAAATTTTAAATATAGTCTATGATTATAATACTATAAATATTTTAATATAGTCTATGATTATAATACTATAATTTTTTAAAACAGTTTAAAAATTAAACGTTAATAATTTAAAATACAATGTATAATGTATATAAATAATAATAGTTTAAAATAATAATAAATAAAACTAAAAAATTAAAATATTAATTTATTAAATAATAAAAGTTTAAACTACCTTCGAAATGGCTCTTTGCTATTTTATAAACGATCATACTAATACTCTAAATTAAAAAAATACAGGCAAGTGGCGACTTAGGGTTTTTGGTTTTTTTCAAAATAATATTTTAAAATGTTCAAAATCCATTTTTGGGTATAATGTTCAAAATGTTTGAAATAATATTTTAATGTTCAAAATACAGTGTATAATGTTGAAACCCTCCGCTCGTCACTTAATAACCAGGGATTTCGAAAACCATAAACAATCAATCGAAAACCCTAAGTCGCCACTCACCTTATTTCGGAAAAAATCGAAAACCTGAAACAATAAGGTGAGTTTTGAAATAAGGATTTCAACTCACAGTGGCGTGATATCAGATTCCCAAAACTCCTTGGTTTTCATTTTGAAAAAGTGCAAAAAAAATTCCTGAAACTCATGCTCGCATCGAAATACTCCTAAAATACGTCATGCCAGCTTCAATTTTTTTCAAAAAAATGCCATGTCATCATTTGAGTTGTGCAGAATTGGATGGAATCGAGCGGAATTGTTTTTGGGTCACAAAACACAAACCCTGGACGATTCCGTGGGTTTTTGGGATGTCCCTGATCCCGAGATGTACTCAGTACGTCCCGGAATCGGCCGGTAAATGAGCCGATTCGGCTACTTAGCAAACCTCCAAAAGCATTAGTAGCTTCCAAAGCCTCATCAAACCAGAGTTCCAAGAGGAGAGAAGGGCCTCAAAATCCGATAACAACAACTTCATTTCTTGCAAGAAAACACATCCTTAGGATTGGAGGCAAGAAAGTTTTTCACCACCAATCTTTTGTTAGGGGCATTAAGGTCCCTACCATTCCCAAGAGAGGAACCTCATTTCCAATGTGGAGGGAACCTCCCCCTTCGCCTTGAGAGAAAATCATCCATAGTTTGTTGAGCATCCACACCAATATCATCCAAAGTATATTCCTAAAGTTGCTTAACCCCGTACTATTTACCCCTATTTTTCTAGTTACTCGACTAAACAAACACCTGAAGAAAATTTCTGCTAGAAATCTCACCTAGAGCTTCCAAGATTCCCTCAACATCAGAGTCTCCTAATCTTATCGTATTGTCATCCACCTCTCCCTGGTTGAATGAGATGACTCTGCAACAACTGGGGGGGCTAAGACTCGCTCACCAGAACTTGCGAGATGAGAGGCTGGAGAAACCGGTTTGCTAAGAACAAGAAGATCCAATGCCATAGAACTTTCCGCTACTGCCCTTTGATAGGAGGAGTTAGCGATCGCCTGCTTAGGAAGGATCTCCTTGGGAACATGGGTAACTCTGCTCTGTGGGTGCTGAGCAGGAAAATACTCAGATTCATTCCAGTTTTCCAAGAAAGAGCTCCACCGAGGAGGGGAAGGATCATCTGAGAAAAAACAATAGTTGTGTTGGAACAGAAAGGCTTTCCTAGCTTATGAGATAACCTTAGAGGCCTCCAAGCTCTAACAACAACCTTCTTTAAACTTCTGGATGATTGATTCCTCGAGGGAGGCTTCAATCTGCAAAAACTGGTAACATGTCCAATCCTATGGCAAGCATGACAACAAAAGGGGATATTATCATAACCCACTTCCTAAATAAAATCCTCAGAAGGAAGACATAACATGATTTGCTTGGGTAAAGGAAGGTCCAAAATCTCGTGAGATCTTCAATCACAAAAAGACAGTGTGGGATCTTGAGACAGAT
The DNA here is from genome assembly GCA_027924645.1 of Cunninghamia lanceolata. Taxonomy (NCBI): domain Eukaryota; kingdom Viridiplantae; phylum Streptophyta; class Pinopsida; order Cupressales; family Cupressaceae; genus Cunninghamia; species Cunninghamia lanceolata. The sequence goes on from BSBN01000010.1 coordinate 1,884,562, forward strand.
TTCAGACCGGTCTCCACAACCTTCCCGATACACTCCATGTTCTTCTCCAAACAGGACTCCCCCAAAACTCTAAAGGTAGACCATATGGCCTAATCTAAAGAGCCAAAGGCAGATTCGCCACAGTCAAACCGATAAGCCTACGCTTCCTTGGGATAAAAATCACCTTGTTATCTAGAATCTTCTAAGGGAGGGTGGCCAGAACTTGAAACTGTTCTTCATGGTGGGAAACTGAAGCACAAAAGAAACCTTTGGGAAGAATGAAGATTTTCACATCTAAGTGCCAAGACAACTTGACCCAGTTTTGAGCATGCAGAGATGAAAGCCATTTGTCTGAGCAAGAACCAATCACTGCCATTTTACTTAGAGCCGAAACCTCTGAATCATCCTCCATTGCCAAAACAACCATAAACACTTTTTCTGTAACAGTCAAAACCCTAGGCTGACTCTCAAAAGGGGAGTTTGGCTTTTTCCAAACCCTATCACTCCCTAGTGGGACTGCATTAGCACTAGAGGTTGAACAAAACTTACCCCCAGGATTTCTAGAAAGAGCACCTGAGGCCCTCAGGGCAGATCGCACCAGAAGGCCATTTGAATCATTGTCCCGCCTCGAAAAAAGTTAAAGAAGGGAAAGAAAGCAATTTCCTTTACCTTTTCCCACCTGATCATTAACATCTAAACAATGTTGCAGAGAAGTTGATGCCTCCCTGATCCAGAGCTGACCACCTCCCTTACAGACATGACCATTTGCCTTTTTCAGGTTGCCCCATCCCTTCTCCTCTGGTTACTGAAAATTTTCAACTCCTTTTTATTATTTGCAATAGAATCCTCCTTTAGTAACACAAACTCATGACTCCTTTCATATATTTTTTTCCCTCTTCTTCTGATAATTGTTTTGGAACCTATCTCTTCTTGTTCTCCAACCATTAGTCGTTTGGCCTTTTTTGTTGCTTTGCAACCAATTTTCTTCCAAATATCCCTTGTTGAGGCTTCCATTTTTAAGAGCTTACCACTTGGGCACAGGATCTTAGTCATTTTTTAACTACTGAATGTTGCATTAGCTTATATTTATGGAAAATCCTTACCAAATGAAGGTCCAGAATTGCTTTGGAACTTCAGGAATCCACTAAACATGAGTCGAATTAAATCATGTTTAATCTCAGGCTACAAAAGAGAGTTATGTGCATCTCTACTCTTTCTTCATCTAACAGGACTGTTAGCCCTGTTTTCTCCTTTCGGAAAAGACCTTACTGCTGCTGACTGTCATGTCAACTCACGCAATTGTGCATTCTCAAGCCATCTCAACATATGAACCCGTCTCTGTTGATAAGGGAGGACAAAACAATATTATTTGAAATGCCCATACAGCTGACCAGATAATGATTTGGGTCAAAGAAGGTCCTCCAAAGAACAATTGTTACTGATTCACGGATAATGCCTTGACCAGCTTGTGAATGGATAAGGAGAATGCATCTGATGGTCTTAGTGGTTACTGATTTTCCCATGAAAATTCAACTTAAGGAAAATGCACGTGAAGGAAGTCTTAGTGGTTACTGATTTTTCCCAATTCAACTTAAGAAAAATGCATGTGAAGGAAAATTCATTCCTTGAAAATATAAATTATAGGGTAGTTTTATCCCTATGCAGCCACAGGTGAGTGCTTGAGAGCAGTAAATACTTGGAGAGCACATGGAAAGAAGACACAGAAGATGCAGATATATACCGTATAATCTATTGGAGTTCAAATTTTGTTATTGGCACTTGTCATTGGCTGCTGTCATATGTACGACATAGTATAAGTTTTAATTGTTCATCTTCATTTTAGAAGTTGAAATTGGAGCATGTCTACTCATGCAGAGACACCTACCTCAACACCATAGTATACACAAATTTTGAAATAAAAAACTTTTTGAGGTTTGTGGTGTACCTATTTATTCATCCTTCAAGAAGGTCACTGCTGGAGTATTCTTAGATCAAATTCAACCTTAGAGAAATATGAAAACTTTCCTGTCAGATACATGGAACTTTGGCTTCCTTTCTTCATTTGAAAAGTCTTGGCAAAAAGATTATCCAATTTTTTTCAAATGAATTAACATTGCATGTTGGGAATTAAGGTGTCTCAACCTTGGTAATTCTCTGCATTTGTAATGTTTGTATTTATTATTCTTTTGCCTATGTTGTAAATATTTGGAAATTCCACTTTGTCATATTGTGGGATGTGGCACGGTGATGTGTCAATCCTACATGGATTATGACAACTTGTTATTTTGTTCTCACATGAGGAGATAGGCGTCCCACTTAGTGGTAGGAATATTCTGCCATGTGCCGGCATCTTCTATGTTGTGTAAGGAATGTTTGATCGAAACGGTTATGACAGATTCCTATGACGAATCTATGGCATGTAAGAGTTGAGAATAGAAGGTTGTAAGACAGGTAATGACATGTGTCATGTAGCATCTTTGAATGAGGCATATTTGGGCGCCCCAAGGTGGAATATGATGTGTTGTAAGAGAATATGCTATTTATAGCATGTGTATGACAGATTCTTTTATAGCTGTAAGTTGTAATCGCTATAACAGGTTCTATGACGGTCGTAAGTGTCGTAAGAGCATCTGTCATAGCCCATTTTGGAAATAGGCGACCTCTTTGGGATGGGAGCTGTGGACAAGTGTCAGACACGTTCTACAATGTTGACCAAGTGTCCCTAGGCGTGGGTTTTGGTCCAAAATGCCATATTGGATGCCCATTCCAAGATAGGTCCAATATTGCCTTGTATTTTCTTTATATACATGTGCTTGGAGATGGAGTTTGTATCATAGGTTTACAAGTATTGTTATGCCGCCGGATTGACTCCAGACACGAGTGTCGAAGACCATTGAAACTTGCATTGCAAGTGTATTGTAAACATTCTTTCAGATTTGTTAATACATTGTGCAGGTTTCTGAGTGTGGGGTTTTTCACCCGATAAGGGTTTTTCCCACCGTAAATTTTTGTCTCTCTTCTTCTGTCTACTTTTTGGTTCTTGTGTTTTGCTGCAATATCTCATGTTAATGGTTTAACATTGCTGTAATAGTTAGGATAAGGTTGAATTTGCATAGCCCTCTCCTCAATAGATTAGTGTAGGAAGCGTTTTCCGCACACCTAGCTTCCTTTCAGTTGGTATCAGAGCTTGATCACCTTTGGTCCTAGTTGTAGGGTAGGAGTTTTTTGAGCTAATCTTAGGTTGAGTGGGAGTCTGTGCAGAGCATTCTGTATCTTGTTACAGCAAGGAGATGGCAGACACATCAGGGAGGTTTGAAGTAGAGAAGTTCAACAGTAGTAATTTCGAGCTGTGGAAGCTCAAGATGGAAGACATGTTAGTTGACTGAGACCTTTGGGAAAGTGTGAACGGAACTAAACCAGCTACAATGACACAAGCTGATTGGGATCTCAAGGATCGGAAGGCTAAGGGTCTCATAAGACTTAGTCTTGCCGATTTTGTGTTGTTAAATATCCATGAGGAGACTACTGCAAAACTCCTTTGGAAGAAGTTGGGGGATGTGTATCAAGCCAAATCCCTAGTCAATAAACTTTTCCTGAGAAAAGTTGTATTCTCTTCGAATGGAGGACGGAGGATCCGTGGCTGAGCATATGAATGCCTTTAATATGTTGGTTGCACAATTAACATCTATTGGTGTAAAGATGGAGGAGGAGGATCGGTGTATGACCTTGCTTTGTTCTCTACCGGACTCATAGGATCATCTTGTCATGGCAATCGGAAGCACCACATCCACATTCAAAATGGAAGAAGTGGTTTTTTCGCTGTTGTCTGAAAAGATGCGGAGAAAGTCTTCTGAGGCAGCCAAAGAGGCCCTTGTAGTTCGTGGAAGACCCAAGGAGAAAGGGAAGAAGAAGGACAAGAAAGCTGAGAAGGGTAGATCCAAATCCCGTGGGAGATCCAAATCTCCTGGAAAGTCCAAGGCTCTTTGTTGGAATTGTGGCAAGACCGGGCATTTCCGAAAGGAATGCAAAGAGGAGAAGAAGAAAAAGAAGAAAGCTCCTGATTCAGATTCTGACAAATCACATGATGACGGTGATGCTTTCATCGCAGCCCTGACAACCCATGCATCTGATGATGTGTGGCTAATCGACTCTGGTGCATCATTCCACATGACCTCGCATCAAGACTGGTTCACTAAGTATGAAGAGTTCGATGGTGGAAAGGTGTATTTGGGTGACGACTCTCATCTGAAGATTGTTGGTCGTGGAAGAGTCTATCCGATTCCCTGATGGTCGAGTGAAGGGAATCTCTGGGGTCCTGCACATCCCCGGCTTCGCACGGAACCTACTTTCTGTAAGTATGTTGAATGATGCAGGTGTGCAGGTTGTCTTTTCGAAAGAAGGATGCAAGATGTCTAGAGGAGCTATGGTGCTTGCTAAGGGTACTAGGAGAGGTACTCTGTTTCAGTTGGAGGCATGCATTTCACAATGCACTAGTTCTTCTGACTCAAGGAAGAGGGCAACAGTCACTTCATCCTCACCATTTGAACGAGCAGTGAAGAAATCTGTTGTTTCTAATCTTGATGGTTGTAATCGTGCATTGGAAGTTAAACTTTCTGCAGAAAAGACAATGCTATGGCATAAGAGATTTGGCCACATTGGTGAGAAGGGTCTGCGTACCCTGAAAAATAAGAACCTCGTTGAGGGGTTAGATGATTGTAATTTTGAGTTTGACTTTTGCGAACATTGCATTTATGGAAAACAAAACCGTGTTCAGTTTTACTCGAGTTCTCATAAGTCTTCTTGTGTGTTGGACCTTATTCACTCTGATGTGTTTGGTCCTGTTAATGTTCCTTCGTTATCAAAATCTGTATACTTTGTATCTTTTATAGATGATTACAGTAGGACATGGATTTATTTTCTCAGAAGCAAATCTGAAGTCTATAGCAAGTTTAAGGAGTTTAAAGCCTTTGCTGAAAATTAGACTGGCAAAAAGATTAAATGTTTGAGAACTGACAACGGTGGTGAGTTCTGTTCTACAGAATTCGATAAGTATTGCAAGGAACTTGGGATTGAAAGGCACAAGACAACTCCATACACTCCGCAGCAAAATGGAATTGCAGAGAGGATGAACAGGACGCTGATGGAGAAGGCTAGGAGTATGCTTAGTGGAGTTGGTCTAGAACAAAAGTTTTGGGCTGAAGCTGTTGCCACTGCTTGCTATCTAGTAAACAGATCTCCTACATCAGCTCTTGTTGAAAAGACACCCATGGAGGTGTGGTCTGGTAGAAAGCCTTCAATAAGGCATCTTCGTGTTTTTGGTTATGAGGCATATGCACATGTGCCTAGGGAGAAGCGGTCAAAGTTGGAGAACAAAGCTGTTAAGTGTATCTTCATCGGCTACAGTGTTGGTGTGAAAGGATACAAGCTTTGGGACCCCGTGGCTGAAAAAGTGTTGTATAGCAAAAGTGTCATTTTCAGAGAGCTTACACTTTCTTCCATTGTTTTGCAGGCAGAAGAAAGAGAAAAGAAAGAGGATGTTCAGTTTCCTTTCACCCCTGAGAAGACTGAACAGAAAGACAATGTTGGACCTGATGATGAGGAGAGCTCTAGCAGCTCTGAAAGCTCAGAGGAAGAAGCTGAACCTCAACCTCAGCTCTTGAGGAGGTCTACACGGATAAGAAAGCAACTTGAAAGGTTTGGTTTTACATTGCTTGATTCTAGTTGTGCTTATGCTTTAATCACTAACAGTGATGAACCTAGAACTGTATCAGAGGCTTTGGATATGAAGGATGCAGGTTCCTGGAAGGAGGCCATGGAGGAAGAAATGGCTTCTTTGGAAAAGAATCAAACTTGGGACTTGGTGTCTTTGCCTCCTGGACGGAAACCCGTTGGATGCAAATGGGTGTTCAAGAAGAAAATTGGTGCAGATGGCAGTGTTGAGAAGTATAAGGCCAAATTGGTTGCGAAGGGGTATTCACAAGTGGAGGGTATAGATTATGGTGAGATCTTCTCTCCTGTTGCAAAGCTGACATCCATTTGATTCCTGTTGTCACTCGCAGCAGCTTATGACTTGGAGGTAGAACAGATGGATGTGAAGACAGCTTTCTTTAATGGTGACTTGGAGGAAGAGATCTACATGTCACACCCAGAGCATTACATGGTGAAAGGTAAAGAAAATTTGGTTTGCAAACTTAAGAAGTCTTTGTATGGTTTGAAACAATCCCCTAGGAGATGGTACTTGAAGTTTGATGCCTTTGTGTTGTCAATTGGATTTGTGAGATCGAAATTGGATCACTGTGTGTATTATAAATTTGATGGTGATCGTATTCTCATTGTTGCACTGTATGTTGATGATATGTTGTTCATTGGGAAGGGTAAGAATATGATTTCTGATTTTAAATCTCAATTGTTAGCACAGTTTGAAATGAAAGATTTAGGGGCAGCCAGGTACATTCTAGGAATGGAAATCAGAAGAGACAGAACCAACAGAAAACTTTGGTTAAGCCAGAGTAAGTATGTGAAGACCGTGTTGGACAAATTCAGCATGGCAGATTGTAGACCATTGTGTGTTCCCATTTCTTTGGGGACAAAGTTGTCTGTTGAGGATTATCCAAAATCTCCTAGTGAGGTGGAGGACATGAGCAGAGTACCTTATGCTAGTGTTGTTGGCAGTTTGATGTATGCTATGGTCTGCACAAGACCAGACATTGCCCAAGCAGTGGAAGTCCTTAGTCGATTTATGGCTAATCCTGGACAGGTTCATTGGGATGCAGTTAAGCGAGTGTTCAGATATTTGAGGGGTACTTCCGAGTATTCCATTTGCTATCATGGTAATGTTTCAGGACCTCCGCATTCTGTTGATATTCGTGGATTTGTGGATTCAGATTGGGCAGGTGACATTGACAGTAGAAGATCCACCAGTGCTTATGTTTTTACACTGTTTGGTGGTGCTATTAGCTGGATGAGTAAGCGACAACCAGTTGTTGTTGTCCACGACAGAAGCTGAGTACATGGCAGCAACTCATGCTTTTAAGGAAGCCATTTGGCTTAAGAGATTGTGTTCCGATATTGGTGTTGATGTAGGACAGATCACGATCAGTTGTGATAGTCAGAGTGCAATTTGCCTTGCAAAGAATCCAACTTTCCATGCTAGAACCAAGCACATTGATGTTTAGTTTCACTTCATGAGAGACATGGTTGAGGATGGAAAGGTAAATTTGGAGAAGGTAGGTACTTTGAAGAATGTTGCAGATGCATTGACAAAACCAGTGGGCATAGAGAAGTTCAGATGGTGTTCGGAGTCTATGGGCCTCTCGGCCTATAGCAGTTAAATCCTATTTTCTATTGGCTCTTACAAGGTGTTCGACAAGTGGGAGAATGTTGAGAATTAAGGTGTCTCAACCTTGGTAATTCTCTGCATTTGTAATGTTTGTATTTATTGTTCTTTTGCCTATGTTGTAAATATTTGGAAATTCCACTGTCATTGTGGGATGTGGCACGGTGATGTGTCAATCCTACACGGATTATGACAACTTGTTATTTTGTCCTCACATGAGGAGATAGGCGTCCCACTTAGTGGTAGGAATATTCTGCCATGTGTCGGCATCTTCTATGTTGTGTAAGGAATGTTTGACCGAAATGGTTATGATGGATTCCTATGACGAATCTATGACATGTAAGAGTCGAGAATAGAAGGTTGTAAGACAGGTAATGACATGTGTCATGTAACATCTTTGAATGAGGCATATTTGGGCGCCCCAAGGTGGAATATGATGTGTTGTAAGAGAATATGCTATTTATAGCATGTGTATGACAGATTCTCTTACAGCTGTAAGTTGTAACTACTATGACAAATTCTATGATGGTCGTAAGTGTCATAAGAGCATCTGTCATAGCCCATTTTGGAAATAGGCGACCTCTTTGGAATGGGCGCTGTGGACAAGTGTCAGACACATTCGACAATGTTGACCAAGTGTCCCTAGGCGTGGGTTTTGGTCCAAGATGTCATATTGGATGCCCATTCCAAGATAGGTCCAATATTGCCTTGTATTTTCTTTATATATAGGTGCTTGGAGATGGAGTTTGTATCACAGGTTTACAGGTACTGTTATGCTGCCGGATTGACTCCAGACACGAGTGTCAAAGACCATTGAAGCTTGCATTGCAAGTGTATTGTAAACATTCTTTCAGATTTGTTAATACATTGTGCAGGTTTCTGAGTGTGGGGTTTTTCACCCGATAAGGGTTTTTCCCACCGTAAATCTTTGTCTCTCTTCTTCTGTCTACTTTCTGGTTCTTGTGTTTTGCTGCAATATCTCATGTTAATGGTTTAACATTGTTGTAATAGTTAGGATAAAGTTGAATTTGCATAGCCCTCTCCTCAATAGATTAGTGTAGGAAGCGTTTTCCGCACACCTAGCTTCCTTTCATTGCAAACATCTCAGCCATGGTGATCTATTTGCTCATTCTTATTTCAATCGTATTTTCCTATATGCATGCTTGTGGAGTCACACTGATATCAGGTCAAATTCTCACATACAATTTGTTCTCGAACATAATTTTGAAAAGAAAACATATTAATAAATGTAGATGCAACTGATCTTGGTTGAAGTATGCCGATTTATCTTTAACCGCAATTACTTTTAGAATTGCAGAATACATATTGATATATTTTGTTTTGTGTTTGTTTCAATTGTTTGTTTAATTGTCACACTTTTGGTTCTTGTTGGTTTTGGCAGGGTGCCTCCAATATCATTTTCCCAATTATTAAGGCAGAAGGGGTCAGACAGATGTTTTTTCCGAGTACAGTTCCTGCATATTACAGGGCACCACCTGCACATAGGATTGAGGAGGGGAGCAAGAGTTAGCGATCATATGGAATGAATGCTATATATCTATCATTAATTGATTGTTCCTTGTGTATCCATATTGGAAAAATACATACCACATTTTTTTATGCTATTCAGATCACCATGTGGAAAGTGCATGGATATTTTAACAAATGTTTAAATTCACATATCAAAGTTGATTCCTGTTTGATATGAAGGCACATTAAGACAGGAAACCTTCTCAATGTATTCGATTTACAATGAGAACAGATGCTTGATTTCACTGAATCGCCAAATTGGAAAAGCCCTACATCTATTGCACTAGGAGAAGTTTAGGATTTCTGATTTTAAGATTTTGCTGATCTACTTTTTGGTTGGGGCGGCAAGGTGTATATCATTTTGGCATCGTTAGGACCTTCGCTACTTGGAAATGAGAAAACCATGGATTTTTTTTGACATTCAATAGAGTCCTAGGAACGTACATATTCTGCAAATTACACAAAAACATCATGGAGGTCACATGTTTGAATTTAGAGGGGGTAGGTTTGTACACTTCAAAACAGTACCAAAGTAAATGGAAAAACAATCTCCATGTGGAGTTCTTGCATAAGGTGCGTTTTGTACATGAAATCGGTGTCTTGCTTGCCAGTGCCTACAGAAACTACCTTTACCTCCTACAGAAGGAAAGAGGTTACAGAGAAAATTGTAAAATAAAAATACTTAAAGTGTTCCTGTCATCAATTTATGAGATGCAATTCAATCCAATGGCACACTTTACTGTTTCTACTCTATTGTGTTTAAAAGTTCTTCAAAAATATATACACTAAAAATATGTACTTCAATAATAACTATATATTTTTAGTGTAGACAAATAGAGGAAGTTCAATATCGAGAGGGTATTTTTAAGTTTTCCTTAGTACATACATGTGTTAATGCAGACGCAAATATCTAGGACATTGTATCGTGAAGTTTCCAATTAACTTTTGTATCTCAAGGTGCTGTAAACACTTTTTTATGTTAACACTTGTCAAATGTTTTTGAGTAAGGAACAACCATTCAACCACGTTAAGGTCTGAGATAAGTCATGAACATTATCCTTATCTCTAGAAATACTCTATAGATTCGTCAACCTTGGATATTAATGAAGTTTCTAGAGAGAACACCACATTCTCCTTAAAGCCGTCCAACATGTTTCGATGGATGCTATCGGGGCGGTCCTACACACATTATGGAAGATGATATTCTAGGGGTTAGGGCAACAATGTTCTTTTAAAGGCTTTAAACAAACTAAAGTCGGAAAAGAGTATCTAGATAGAGTATGTGTTTACCATTTGCTACTAGGCAGTAGATTTTATAAACTTGAATTACGCAACTTGATGATTTTTTGAATGGGCCTATTTTATTTTATTTTTATTTTTGGTATATCATAGATCCATGAAGTTAATTTTTTATAGAAGTGAAAATTTATATTTTAAATTAACATAGAAACTTTAATTGATAGAAATAAATAAATAATTCAGTTAGTTCTCCCACATTTATAATATTTAGACACAACGAATGTGTATAGGTAAGGAGGGTTTTATCCATGCAAAAATTTGTTGGAAATAAGTTACACTTAGACCGATGATGGACTGGCCACAAAGGAGCTAGTAGCTTAGTTGGTAGAGCCGATGATGGACTGGCCACAAAGGGGCTAGTAGCTTAGTTGGTAGAGCACTCTAGTAGCTATGGAAGGTCTTAGGTTCGAGTTTTAGTTGGTCCATATGAGCTATAGCTCAACAATTGGTATTAGAGTCAGGATAGGAGCTCCAAGCACCTATAGTGTGGCTTAAGGGTGGGTGTTGGAAATAAGACACGCACTCCTGGAGCTATAGAAAGTCCTAGCTGGTCCATATGCGTTGTAGCTCAACAAAACTTAGGCCTCATTAAACAAATTATGTAGATAATGTATGGTTTCCTATTGGATATTGGGGAATTAACTTGTATGGTTTCATGGTAATTGATCATTAAGAGAGTAATTAATTCACTATTTTTATAGAAGTTAAAGAGACATTTATTGTTTCATTTAACTTGAAGGATGTATTTATATAAATTTTTTATTTTGGAAGAAAATAAGAGATAAATTGTACGATGTCTTATAACATTTTGATTCACTCATTGTCTCTAATGTTAGTAGTTTTGATAAAAAAAGTTAAGACCTATGGTCGTTATAGATTGTAAAGTCGATTTGGATGTCATTTGAAGCATTTTGCAAGTTGTGTCTTAGAGAATAAAAGGTGGAGCCATCAACGAATGAGAATGTTAATTCATTTTGGATCAAAAAGGAAATTTTAGTTGTACATGATTTCCTAGTTGTCTTGGAGCATTGTGGAGCTTAGTGTTTCTGGCTTTGAATTCTTAGGGTTGGAAAGGTTACTACTTTTTGCTTGTGATGTGATAGTCGAGCTGGAGAGTGGTTGCATTGCTTCCAAGGGGGTTTACTTGTCTTAAAGTTTTTGAAGAACACGATGAAGAAATGTGGAGGGTTAACTTGTGAGGGGCAGTGCTGTTAATAAAAGAAAAAGGTGTCGGGGATAGTGTTCTTTCATATTATAAAAAAAGAGAGGACTTCACTCCGTGTGGACATTGTTGTGGGTTTGGGTGTAGGTAGGCTTCTTGGGTTAAAGCATTCAATGCAAGGATCAAAGGCAAAGGTAGACATGACAATAGCAATCCATCATAGGACTCTTTTAAAGGCAATATTATTACTATCGATTAAAATGAAAATGATATAACTATTACTATTTTTCATACATCCAAGAAAATCAAAATGGAATTGTTATTACTATCATAGGCAACATATTAAGAGAGTTGGCCCAAAAAAAAGAGTGACGTGTATGCTAGTAGGGAAAGTACAGTTACATTTGTTACAACTCGAGAGCAGTTAATCAAGTTTGCAACCTGGTATTTTCAATCAAGAGCACCAAACACCATACATGCCATAGATAATGGTATATAAATTTATAATTTATGTTGTGGGATAAGAGTAAAAGTGAATCTATTTCTTAAGGTGATAGGTGGATTTACTATGTTGAACCAGTCGTGATATTCATAGCACATTGAACAATATTTTGAATTATGAATTAAAAAAAAGTTCTATATGTTCTTTGATAAAAAGAAAATATTGTTTGTTACTAAGAATTTCAATGCAACAAATATATATGGTCACGACTCTTCACGATAAGAAGGTAATTGTAGTTTCTAATAGCGAGAAAAAATGTGCAAACTTATTGATCACAAATTAACAAATGTCATGGTAAAGGGTTAGAATCACAGCATACTCTCACATAAGAAGTATAGACACCTCAGTTATCAATATTTGTCTATATTTAATATTAGTATATTTATATTTAAGAAAATATATCTACAGTAGGCTGAGAAATATCTTTTTGGTTTTTGGTGGTTTTGGCATTTATAAATTATTCCAGTTAATATTTGTATTTTGGTTTATTTATTGTGGTGTTTCATTATGATCTACTACAGCCATGCATTGAATTTTATTTTATTTATTTACTATTTTTTTGATTTTTTTTGATTTTTGTTTACTGGTTACAAAAATCTGAATCTTTCAGCCCTTGCTGTGAGTGTGAACCCCTCTTGACATAAAGACTAAAATGACTCATGGACTATTGTTCATTTAAGAACAAAGTGCTTTTTTCTACTGATTGATAACTTTTCTTAAAAAATTTAAATCTATTTACTAAAAATAAAATCCGAATATATATTTTTAATTTTTTTTATGGCATGCAAAACCTTGATGAAGAAAAAGGTAGCTAAACAGATCAAGATTATTGGTCTTCTAATAATAAAGGCGAGTTTACCTCAAATCAATTTCAAAAGTTTTGCAAAGACTATTAAGATTTTTTTAATAATAAATTAGTAGTCATTAAGCATAATCTTAACATAAAAATAATATACCTTAAAATATAGGTAAACTGATTTTCATTGTCCCCAGCAATAATCAAACAACCCTTGACCCTTACAACTTATGGTTAATTTAAACAGCTTACGAAATTCATTTGGATATGGAAAAAGGAAATTACACCCAGCTTCTTAATTAGAGAGATCTGGGATTAGTTCTTAGAATTTTTCCACTTTTTACGTAATTACAAAATTTTGAGAACAGAAAGGAAACTACTACAAAAATAAATTAAACAAATTAAAAATAATAGAACTTTAAAAAAATATATACTGAATTTACAGTGACAATCCTTCCCTTCCCCCTTTCAACTTTTCAAAAAAAAATTAACATTTTTTTCTCTTAAATAATTACCTTTAATTTTTATGAAGTAAATAATGTAAAAAGGGGAAGTCCCCTCCAAATCTTCAAATCATCCAGACCCCAGAATGTGTCCCCATTGAACACTGGGAATTTACTCTTTCTAGAATAATCTAAGTAAACTGAAAAAAACAGAGTACTTTTGAGTTATTTTATCGTCACATTAGTAACACATTGGAATTCCTTACCAAACTCAATGTGAGGAAAGAAACAATGGCTGAAACAAGCCACACCGTGAATGAATATTACATAGTGACATCACAAGTTCTTCCTTACCAGTAATGGTCAGTAGCTCAATTAATAAACAAGCTGACACATCCCATGTGAAAACAAAGGTACCCTTCTTTCCCGAGTCCGAACAACTCAAATAAAAAAATGGTTATAGAGCAAATTCCTTGAATGAGACTCGAGTTGATGAAAGCAGAGAAAGCCTGCTTTCTTTACATTTATTTAGCAGGCAATGCCCCACTGCACTAGTTTTACGGTAATATTGGATTTGCCATGTGAATGACCTGAACAACCTTGTCATTATATCTGTCACCGGTAATATTGAATTTTCCATATGGATGACCTAAAAACCTTGTCACTTATATGTGGCAATAAAAGGACCAGCAATTGGAATGCTCAACATCTGTGAAATGTTATGATAATGCAAAAAATAAAGTAATGAGGGTAATTAGCTGCAACAAAACTTTATTGTACAGACTGGATTCGCCAAGAATCTTCCAGTTGGGTATCTGAAGGTGGACCAAAGCATTTTTCTTTTATAAAACAGAAGTGGGTGCAATAACCAATATGTGACAACCTTTTCTGTCTTAAAAATGTAACAAGCATGCATCCCAGAACAACCAATCCCCACATACCTGTGCAACCCTGCTAATCTAAAACCTGCCTTTCCTTCATACCAGAAAAGACAGTGCAATGCCTGTATTTAGAATCCCCATTCAATCTTTGCAGAAGGACTATTCCATCAGAACATTCATCTCTGATGGCAACCCAACTGTCACGGCTTCCAAACGTGACTATATAGACCCTCTGCCTATGTATACTTGCTGAATGGAATTTTCTGTCAAACAAATAGTGCAAAAATGGGGCTTCCTGAACATGCCCGACAATCTGCTCCACCATAGAAAAATAAGAAAGATCAGATTTAAAAAGGAAAAAACAAAAAGAAATTCTTCAAAACTAAAATTCAAGAGTAGAGTATCTCCCCACTAGAAGGTCTAAGCACATCAAATTCCCCAGAGAAGTGATACTTATGAATTATATTGCATTTGTTAGTTAGAATAAGAGAAAATTATTAAAGCAAAATGCCCCAGGATCACCTTAAACGGTCAACCCAACACCAATTCACTAATTTCTCATAGAATTTCCAAAAAATTAGAATTAGAGAAAAATTAGTCATCACCAATTGACTAGTTTTCCAGAAAAATTTCAAACACTAGATTTGCCCAATCAGCAAATTTTTGAAAATATGTTTGCTTAGATAATCATAAAATAGAGATAAATTTGTTACATTGACCATATGAAAATAAAATGAATAGGTACCTCCATGACTGAATCTTGCATCCATTCTTCCAACTTCTTCTGAGAAGAGCATTATGTGGGATTTGAAGAGTTCATTACATTCTGTTCTTCCTTCAATCCGCTTGTGCTTCTGGTCCTTAAAACAAGGCTGGGTTTCCATTCGACATGCTTATTGTTATTGAAGGACATGGGTGAGATGGTCATGCGAATGGGTTTAATGGAAAAATAATTACAAGACATTCTCTCGCCTCTCTCAATACCAATGCCAGCACACCCCCTCCGTTGCGCAACGCAAGAGTCGCCATCTAAATATGTTCCTCTGCAGAATTTGGGCTGCTTCTTGTTTCGAGAAAAGATGATTGATGTTGCAATTGTGGTTGTAACACCTTTGATTATATGTGGTTGGTTTTTGAAATCGATCTCACCAACAAAAGTGCAATATAATTTAGTAGTTTAATTGGTTGGACACAATTGGTAAGGGTGATGGTATGTTTCTTAATTGCACCATCTACCAAAGTTCAAACCCTTGGAGGTGCAATAAATAAGGGATGAGACTGGGATCATGCCCTATGTAACTTTGATGGAATGGATACCCCTCTGTCGCGCTTGCTCTTGTATCGGGTGTGTGTGTTTTGGTTTTTATGTACACGGTCACAACATGATGCTTCCTGATTTTATAGAACTATTTTATTCACCACATACATATATGAACACATAATTTTAATTTTATTTTTAAATATATGTCAACTGTGTTTTGGTTTTTATGTACACGGTCACAACATGATGCTTCCTGCCTTGTTGCCACTATAGAATGCCTCTTAGCATAAATATCTTAATGCATATTTAAATATTATAAGTATATATTAATTATTAAAATAATATTAATTTAATTATAATTATTTAATGTGTATGGGTGTATTGTGCAATGGTAAGTCTATTGGTTGTTTGGTAATAGGTACTACTTTTGAGTTCTATAGGAGACACCATTGTATTGGTTGAGTTGTTTCTTAGTGGACATAGCATTTCAATTCAAGAAAAGATTGTGTTTGGTGTCACAAATTGATTCATTAATATACCAAAAAATCAAGGCCTATTGAACGCCAATTACAAAATTGGATAAATGATTGTATGATTGTTTGGCTCACTTCTATGAGGATGGAAGTGATATTTATTAGTTTGGAGCTAAACCTAGGATTGCAAATTTGATCTTCTTTGATTTAGATCTCTATAACTTGTTTACCTCTATATTTGTGACCTGTATCTTGAAAAATGGTGTCGATAGACACTGTTTGGGAGCTTGCTAGATAATGATTTATTCTCCTATTTAATGGTGATGAAAAGGGATTGAAGATAACAAGTAGCTAGTAGCCATATAATATGCTCTAAGGATGTTGATGTAGTGTTGATATAACAAGATTTTGTTAGATACGTGCTAGTTTTTTTTTCATTCATTGTTTTGCACTATGGATTCCTAGATGATTCAAATGAATTAGGATTAGTCCTTAAATACATTACCCAAGTTTGCAATTTGAAATAATTCATGCTTTATTTACCTTATAATGGCTAATAAGGGAGGGAAACATGGGCCCAATTTAAGGAATTTGAATTTAAAAGTTTAGGTTTAAATTTGTATGCATGGAAGTGACCTGGGTCAATTCTACACCTACATATCTAAACCTAGGTGACAAGTGATAGATTTTAATAGGTGAGTGTAGGCTCTTGGGATGTGTGGAGATGTTATAAAACTAGGATAAGGTTATTTACCAACTTGCACACCAGCCAATGCATAATAGACAACCTAGTCACCATTTGTCCAAAACATAAGGGAGAATTGCATGGTATGTGATTTTCACCAAATTACATTTTACCTCGACTTTAAATTGTGTGTGAACTACTATTAGGATGCATTTCAAAGAAAATCAAATAGTCAAAATGGAAATTAACTTTCATACTCATAAAAATGATACAATTATGGATGTAGATGATGTGTACTCTCCTCACCATGAACACTCCATCTTGGGAACTTGCAAGCATAGAACAAAAAAGTTCCAATGAGTAGCATTTGTTAAGCATTAAAAAATGAGCATAACCATAATTGTTGAAATTGTCTATAGAAAATGAAAGGAGTAAGGTAAGAGATTTTGACCAAGAGAAAAGTAGTATTGCTTTGACCAAAGTAGAAAGTGTGAAAGGGCTCTAACCAAGTAGAAAAGGCACTCAAGGACTCCAACATTGAAGAATCTTTTTGACTCTATAGAAAGATCAATTAGGGCTCCAACTATGCAAAAGGGAAATTCTAACTCTACAAAAGCTTTGTTTGATACTAAAGAATGATAATAAATTTCTATGTAAGTGCATTGCTACAATCATAATCATGAAGGAATATTCGTGTGATACATTTTGCTGAAATGAATTTTACATGAACCCCATAAATTAAATACATTTCTCCAATGAACCTAATAAACTATGCGCTCATTAAACCATGACCCCCCAAATATCAATTGCATTTGCCCCAATGTGCCATCAACATCAAATGTATTTGCAATGTTACACACAACAACTCTCTAGTAGGATATTGGGCTCTCCCAAAGTGTGGCACCCACATTAACATGGACCAAAACTTTACAAAATATCCAATATTTCTATGCAAGGTGTACAACAACTTATCCTAACATAGATGATCCCCCATAGATGGATGGGTCCATATAAATAAGAGGGATGCCGTAGTCTTTAAGATTAACTTTATACTCTCCTATGTCATAGGGTGTAAATTCTAATGTACCCCATCCATCAAATACTGCACTACCATTTGGTGGGAGAACTTCCGTTGTAAGTTAATATTTGATTAGTTGATTTTGAGTAATATATAATATTTATATTTGACCAATGATCATTTGGAAAAGGATAAATAGTTGACAATTCGTTAATATTCAAAGTCTTTGACCATTATGGAAAAATCTAACAAATCAATGCAATGTAGAAGGTAAAACTCACATATATCACTCAACCATGGACACCCTAATAATATAATGGAAGATAATCATCTAGACATCAAATGGAGCTACGTATATTGTCAAACCTGTTGGAAAGAAATGGGAAGGAACCAGTCCAGAGATTTGGTCTTCAATCAAGTCTCTAAAGTCAGTTTATACTCCAATCATACAGTGAGAGAATCATAGATAAACATTAAGGAAATAAGGTTATGCGGTACTATCTAAGTTATGTAAAGAGTTCATAAGACAAACATATATAGATCAGAACACTTATATCTCCTTTATATATTCATATTCAATGGGTATATATACATTCATACTAGCAGGTTTGAGTCTTTGCCTGTTAAATATCTATCTCATTCTCATTCCTATCTTCCTTCTACTTACATTGCTTACTTACATATCCATCTAATATATTCACATAGCGGTGTGTCTTTTCCTAAAATACCTCTTTGTGTGTTAGTTCTATCCTCCACATGCCACCTGCGATAACCTGCGGTAGTTTTTGCTTGTTGCCCTCTACTCTGTCAACATCATTCCCCCCTTTAAAATTATGTCTTGTCCTCAAGACATGTTCTTTTCAATTTGAAGGCAGGATGCTTTTATAGATTACTCCGAGCTGAGCCAGAGTTGTGTCCCATTGCTTTTTGGCTGATGTCAAAATTTGAATTTAGCTTTCTATTTAAATATAGGTCTCCTCCACATCACCCAATGTAGTTGGTATTTGTATCTTTTGGGAAGTCTTCTTAGCCTCTGTAAAAACACCAGTTAAGGATGCTAGTCTTAGGCTTACCACTTTTTTTAGTTGTTTGATTTGTGCTTTGATATGTTCCCTTTGATCCTGAAATTGCTGTAGCTGGGAATGTAATGTTTCCACTTGTGCCCTTATTGCAGTGCCATTAGTATATTGTATAGGATCATAAGTACTAGCTACTTGTATGATTTGTGTCTCTAGTGCATCTATTTGATCCTTTATGTTTTTAGTGGTAGTAGGTCAATGTAAACAAAATTGATATAATACTTTTGCCTCATCCATGCCTTGCTGGATGGTCTTTATTTGGGATTCTAGTTTATTGTGTGCCTTAGCACATTTGTTCGATGCATCAACTAGTCTTTTCTTATTCATTTGCTCAGTAATTCTTTCCTTTGCCTTATTCTCCAAATATTTTGAGTGTGCTTTGAATCTTTGCTTCAATTGTTTCAACTATTGTGTGGGCAGTAGGGCTGTATCCCTTTGAGCTTTCGACATTTCATTTTGAATTATATTCCACTTCTAGTAGTATCTCACTACCCTCTATATGTTGTTACAAATTTTCTTCCTTCACTGTAGATTGGAAGATATCACCAAGCTGTAGCTTTTGGATAGGTGATATGCTTGATAGGTTCGCTTGTCCTCCTATTACTGGCAATTGTAGTAGTTATGGTGTTACCATCTAGGTTGAATTTGTTTTTGCTGCGCTAGAAAATATTTAATGGATTGAATAGGGGAAGCAGAAGAGGATGCACCTTGATTATCTTGTTGATTATCCCCTATATCTAGTGTCTCTTCTTCCATTTGTTGGTCATCCCGCTCTGTGTTTGTGTTGTGCGGAGGAGAAACCCTTTGTTGTTCATCTTGCGGAGGAGATGTCTCCTATTGTGCTACATTTTTATTTGCCTCCTTAACAGTATCATATATCTTCTTCGTGATTTTCTCTTTTTCTTATTGGATCTTCTCCCTATCAGCTTGTTCCATATTCATGAGGGTATCAACCCTCTACTTTTTTCTGAGCTCCTTAGCATGTAATTGGGCTAATTTGTCTTTCTCTTCTACAGAAATGGAGGTGCCTACTCCATCAATAAATTGTTTTCTTAAATCCTCTTCCAATTTCAAAGTTCTTTCCCTTCTCTTCCTTAGGGCTTCTGCTAAATCCTCCGATAGCTTTTCTAAAAGCTCATCCATTGTTTTATTTGTTTTTATCATGTATCTTATTATAACTCTTTCTATTATTTTCTTATTATCATCAGAGACTTCACTATATAATTTTGTTGTTTCGTGTAGTAACCCGTGGCATTCTATTCCATTTAGGATTGCATCCAAGCTCAATGGTTCTTGAGGAATTTCATGTTCTGTTTGTTTTTGTTTCTATTTCTTCTATGTTTTGGAGACTACTTCTTCCCCTTCTTCCTTTTCTATTTCTTCTTTCAGAGTTTGGTTTTTCTTTCTCTTAGCTTGTTGTTTTTGTCTAGGTGCCTTTTTCTTCTCCACACCTAATTGGACAAGTGTTTCTGATGCACTGTTCTTTCTGTTGATACTATTTGTGTGGAAGATGCTGGTTGTGGTGCAACGTGTGTACTGGCTGCTGTAGATGAACTTCTTCTTGACCTCCTAGGATTTTGTGATGACGTACTATCTAAGTTATGTAAACCATTCATAAGACAAACATATATAGATTAAAACACTTATATCTCCTTTATATATTCATATTCATTGGGTATATATACATTCATATTGGCAGGTTTGAGTCTCTGCCTCTTATATATCTATCTTATTCTCATTCCTATCTTCCTTCTACTTACATTGGTTACTTACATATCCATCCTATATATTCACATAGCGGCGTGTCTTTTCCCAAAATACCTCTTTATGTGTCGGTTCTATCCTTCGCATGCCACCTGCGGTAACATGCGGTAGGTTTGCTAGTTGCCTTGTACTCTGCCAACAAAACCATCTAATGGTAATATCTAATTTTTGTAACTTTGACATACCAACATTCAACTTTATCAAACAATCCTTAGTGCACATATTCAAAATTGATCCATACGCATTTGATGTTCCTTCTTAGAACAATGTGTAAAGATCCTTCTCACAACAATATGTAAAGGTAAATTCTCATTAATAATTGACTTAGATGGGAAATCTATGTCATAAAATGAAATAACATGATGTTCTTTATGACCAATAGATTCAATCAAAGAAGTCACTAGCTATGATGTAGTGTTAAAATTCACTTGTATCTTTTCTTAAGCTTTTGCATGATATCCTTGTACAAAGATGAAACACATACTAAATCTCAAAGAGATATCTTATCTTATGTATTTTAAATCTGTTCATTAGTATCATATTCTTTGTTTATTAGTTGTGAGATTAGTTGGAAGAGAAAGATTAATTGTATTAGATGGTAAAAATGGTTACTAAAACGGAACATTATAAACTCTAGCTAGTTTTTGATGTGTATTTCCAACTATATGATATCTCTATAAAATAGTTTTGGAATGAAAAATAAGTATATCTCTAGGAAGAAATGGATCAACATGAAAGGTAGGATGAGAATATTCATAAGCCATATGGATAGTAGGAGAAGAGAGTGAACAAGTGCCATAAGATAGGTCATGATAAGGCTAAACTAAGTCCACACTATCCTCACATACAAAGAAAGTGGACAAGAAAAATGAAAAATAAAATCATGTGCCGAATCATTAAATGAATTATAGAACAAACAAGATGAATTAAACCAATGCAATTCTCTACCGCTTAAATACAGTCTAAACTCACTAATCAATAAGATATCATCATTGAAATACTCATAATTATCAAGGAAGAAAGACTTAGCATGTAAAGATGCATTGGTAAAACCATCAAAATTATCATGTAATAAATCCTTAATAAGAGTAATAAAATCACGCATTTGATAAGGAGCTAATAAAGTATCAATACCATGTGCATGATAAGTGAATGAATGTACATCATAATGCATGATATAATCATGTAATGTTCACTAGGTGAAATACTATCACAAGTATACATAGAACTAACCTAAGATTTAAAATAACGATAATCACAATGCATATTATCACGGATAGTTAAGGGAGAAAAATACATCACGATCCATATTAGGTACAAACATAACAATAGAGGGTAGGGATACCTCACCCATATCCATCATTAACTAAACCGGAAGAGGAAAGATAATTGAAGGGAACACACCATCATGCTCATACACATCACTATAACTAGTCATAGGAAGAGGGGAGACAAGATGAAGCTCATGGAAAAATGAAGTGAATGTATCTAAGAGGGAAATAAAAACACTAATCAATTCTATGGAGTATAAAGTATAGACAAGATATGACAATATCTCCATAGAAAATACATCCTAATCCATAGCATAGAAAGACATGAGAGTATCGAGGATAGATCATATGTAATGAAATATTAAAACACATTAATAAGGTATGCATGTAGATATGGTATATATAAAGTTTTAAGCGAATTCATGATGCAAAATGTATTAATGAAGCACCAATACAAACCCTAATACACAAATGAGGGTGGATCAAAACCCTAATAAGATTTGATATAAAATAAATGCAATATAAAATTAGATCTAAAATCCTTAACAAAATAAGGATAAACACTAATGTTAAAACCTTGGGTTGTGTTAGAACATCAGGTTCACAAATTTATGTAAGGGAATATGTAATGCCCCATTCATTCACCCAAGACAATAATTGAACAAACACCAGACAAATAAATTTTTTGTGATACAAAAGAAATAATAAGAAAGACACACAACACTCCTACATGCCCAAGGTGTCATAACAACTTGTAATGACACACGTTGCATACACACCAATGCATGATGCAAGGTGACACAAACAAAAGACATAAACACACCAAGGGGAAAATCACCATGGTTGGAATGGAAAATGAGACAAGGAGGAGAGTCAAGATTTCCAAGGTCACATAAATTCATTACAATTGTTATGCAAAAAAGTGTGTACACTTGTTAATCAGGATCTATTTTGACATCTTTTTGAACATTAAACAATTAAATCTCGATCTCGATGAATAAACCCAACAAAATTAAGTTAGGAATGGTCTAAGCCTACTTAAATGGACACTCTCCAGAGTTTATGGGGCTAAAGGACCAGGCCGACTAGTGCCCTAGTCCTATATGTTAGCCCCGGTCCTATTTTTGTGGTGTTAGCTTAGAACACCTCCTTGGCTTATACATGTCGGCCCCATTTGGTTTTATTCATTGATGGTGAGAAGGAATGCATATTTAAGCAAGTTAGTTTATTCATTTGAACATCTAAGCATTCTAGGCACACTCGCACTCTCTCTTCTTCTCTCTCATCTTCTTTATTCTTCTCTAAAGCTCTCTATGGTGGATTATTGTTGTTGTGCTAACTTCTTGCAGGTCTTGTGAAGATCTCTCTACTTCTTTGGGATACACCAACTTCTTGAGTCAAGTTGTGACACCGCATCAAGCAAGCTAGGGTTTCCATGATCATGGTGACTCCTTTCCTTCATGCTTTGTTATAGTATTCCATTCTACTTCATATTTGCCTCTTCCCTCCTAGGGAACACTCTCTTTATCTCTCATCATTTTTATTGTGGAGGTGGAAACACCATTCACGGAGCTTGACTTAGGCAAGCTCCTAAATAGCACCAACTCTTTTTCCTTCTTTTGTGTGTGTAGGTTGAAGTAACAAGTTTTGGGAGACAAGATCTGGGAATAAGGAAGGTTTTGTAGGTATAGGTCGGGTGAAGCTCTAAGTTTATGTAAAACCCTAAATTGGGTCTAGGGAACCTAGGGCCCTGGTCCTTCTATGTCCCCAAACTCAGATCCAGGTTCTTCTTTGTTCACTGGTCTCTATTGTGGTTTTAGATTTTCTATATCTATTTCTAACAGTCTATTATGCTCCGATCTTGCTCAATTAGGGTTTCATGTTTTTCCTTAGTTTGATTGGTTGGATTTGGTTGATTCTCCTCTTTAGAAGAATGCATCTGTTGTTAGCATGGTCAAATGGTTTTGAGTTAATAAAAACTAAGAGAGGATATTGTGGAGGGACTAGACATCTAACTGCAGGTCTAAAAAAACATTCCTAGGTGCCACGAACTCTAAGAACCACTTCATCAAAGCTTGGCAATTTTTTGCTCTTAAGTCTCTTAAGAGACTTTTCCTAAACTGTGTAGCCTAGATGGTTTGGGACACTTGGGGAATGAAATGTGGACTCCTACATGGCATTCACCTACCCACCTTGACATGTTAGGTTCAGTCCCACAAGGTGAAGAACATAAAATATGGCTCTTAGCAACATTATGTTGAATGTAAATGAGACATTTTGCAAGAATGCATTCATTGTTGGCATAGTCAAATAGTTTTGAGTTGATGAAAATATAGAAAGGTTATTGTGGAGGAACCTAACATTCAATAGTAGGTCCAAAAAGAACATTCATAGGTGCCACAGACTCTGAGAACCACTTTGTCATGATAGATTTTTGCTCTTAGGTCTCTTATTAGACTTTTCTTGAACTATGTAGCCTAGAAGAATTAGGACACTTGGGGAATGAAATGGAGCCTCTTCTATCATTCACCTACCCACCTCAACATGTTGGTATAGTCAATTTAGTCTAGTGAGGTGAAGAAGGTAAAATATAACTCTTGGTAACATGTTGATGTCGACATATTGTGCAGCTTAATCTACACAATATGTTGATGTTCTAACTAGACTAACAACCTAGCCTAATTAGAATAGATGGAGTTGAAATTTCTATTGATTTTATATTTAATAAAGGGAAATACTATTGACTAAATAAAATGGGAAATTTGATAAATTAATTATTGATAAGAGTGTTAAAATGACTATTATGAGTAAAAGTAAAATTCTAGAATAGAAATTTATGAATTCATATTGCCAATTTAGAAAAAGAAGAAACCACACTTACTAGACTACGACATTATTGCACTATCATCCCTAAGTCACACTCCTGTCCATGAATCATGCTATCATCTAGGACTAATAGAAAAATGAAGATTCTAGATTGTATTGGTAATATATGCACATAGGAGAAATATAGACATATAGAGCAATATATAGAGAATAACCACAAAGATGTAGGATAACAAAAAATATGATTTCAACTCTATTTATTTGAATCAAATGAGAAATTAAAAAAGGAAAGATTAGGAATATGAAACCTCTATGAAAAAGAGCAAACAAGAGTACCTAAAGTTGGGATAGAGGGGAAAGGGCTGACTTCTTGGGAGCTTGCCAAAATGGTCAAGCCACAAATATGGTCTTTCAACCTCCATGGGTAGTTAGATAGAAGATAGAGTTGAAAATTGTGTTCTCTTAATCCTAATTGCATCTAGAACTAAGAACAATAAAGTAAGTTATAAAAGAATAATAATAAGAGTATCTACTATTATCTCTATGTGTATGAAAGAGAGTTAGAAGATGTAGAATCTACAGATGCCAAAAAATACTACAACATAGAATAGTGAAATAAAAGGGAAATCACATAAACCATCCCAAGGGAGTGGAGTCCAATGGCCTATAAAAAGATTCAGAATAACAATGCAAATTATCCAAACAAATGGAGAGCTACTATAGAGTACTATAGAAATCTGGGGGAAGGCTTAAGATTGTAGAGTAACTAGCAAGGAAACTAGTCTCAAAAGCATGAGAAGGAAGAAGGAATCCAAATTCAAAATATGAATCATGTAAAATCTATTTTGGGCTAATGAATAAGGAAAAGATTATTGGGGAGTCAGAAGACATTGCTACAAAGATGCAAAGATTCGTCCAAAAATGCTTCTGACAAGGCTCTTTGAAAATGGTTGTACAACTAAACCATAATTAGATGGTAGTGTGATTACATAGATGTCCACACAACTACACTTATGTCTAAGAAAAAATAGAATTTGAAGTCATCACAAATGACACAAATTATGAAATAAATATTAAAAAATTAAAAAATAACACATAAAATACAAGTACATACATAAACATAAAACTTGGGCATCTACACTAGGAAAATAGACTGTAGGATGAGATAAAATGAGTCTTGAAACACACTACGGGAATGGACACTAAAATGAGTACAATTTGTAGTGTCAAAATTTTAGGGTATGCAATTTTGAACATTACAAGAGGATGAGAGGATTTTTTTAGAAAAAATGAGGCTCCCATGAGATGTCTTT
Source organism: Cunninghamia lanceolata (assembly GCA_027924645.1). NCBI lineage: Eukaryota > Viridiplantae > Streptophyta > Pinopsida > Cupressales > Cupressaceae > Cunninghamia > Cunninghamia lanceolata. Next base: position 1,910,180 of record BSBN01000010.1, read on the forward strand.
AAAAATAAGGTATCCCTTGCAAGTGGTATAGGTGGTAAATGACTCCTACATCTCCATTTTTTTAGCTTAGCTTCATCATGATATACAATGCATTTCTCTATATGGACACCTCTCACATATTAGCTCATAAATAATTACACAACCATAAAACCTACAAAAGAAAGCATTATAAGGGAGTCTTCCTCAATCAATCCTCTTGTGAGTTTTCAATATAAATCCACATCAAATAACTTCTACAAAAATGTGTAACAAGGTTATGGAAATGAAAACAAGACAATATAGTGACTAGGAAGAATGGAAATATGCAAAACCTAATAGTAAGGATAAAAACCTACATCATGGAAATGGAAAGGAGAAGCAAAAGAGATGGGTAAAAAGCTATGGGGATCAAGAAGGAGGCTTGGGAAGATGAAAAAAGATGGATATGAATCAATAGAGAAGGAAATTAGATTATATGGCTCTAGAAGGGAAGAAAATGACAATATAATGGCAAGGGAAGGACGGAATAAGGAACCATAAAAGATCAATAGCTAGACTCTAAGAACTCTAAACCAAAATTCAAGAACAAGGACTCCAATCTCTAGTACACACTCTAAAGCTTTAAAAAAATCATAGCACACAAGGAAAACTTGATTATCGATGGAAGAAATGATAGAGAAAGGATCTTATTTATAAATTTTTAGAGAGCTATACTAAGGTTTTAGAAAACCTACTACTAGAAATGGGATAAGGAAGGACCTAATAGTTATCTAATGAAATTTGGGGCCAATTGGCACACTTACCAAGTCCACCCCTAAGGGGGGATGTTAGGGGCCTCAAAATCACAGGGAAGAAACAAGAGAGGGAAAATACACCAAAACAATTGGTTTTATGTTAAAAAAATCTCACAAGATGTGAGAAATAAAGAAAGGGCCAAAACAGGGGGGAAGCACATTGAGAATTAACACTGGAACTAAATGCAAAGTAGGTGGGACAAGGACCAAATAGGAAGGATAAGGATAAGGGATTACCAATGGTCCAAAAGATATAAGAAGAGGCCACAAAATAACATAGGGAAAACCAAGGATCAAGAGGGATATGGAATGTGTGAAAAGAGGATAACACAACACTAGACAATAAGGAAACAAGGGCTAGAAGGGTACTAAAAAGGCACACAAATGGGAATGTCTAAAATGAATGCAAAAAATAATAATAGAAGTTGTATAATATGCAATTTTTGTTATTATAGAAACATGAGGTGTTGTTTGGGAAATACCTTTCTCAATAACCAAACCACTTAAACTTTTAGAAGCCAAAACTTTTGTATACAAACTTAAAATCAGGTTTCACTTTTTGAAATTTCATAATTTTTGGATGAATTTGATTCTACAACTTTTTTAGTTCCCCAAGGTATCACTTGGGAAAGACCTTGTTTCCCTTGTCTATAATAATTTGAGCCCTTGCTCTCCAAGGTATCTCAGGGTGATAACTTGAGGCACACTCTAGGCACCAACTTAACTCTTTTCCCTATAAGATATTTTTGAGTGATATCTTGAGACATCCTTAGGGAAACTTATTTTCTCCTTGCCCAAAGTATCATGTGGGAAATATTGGGCAATATCTTGAGTGCCTCCTAGGAAAAGTACATTCCTTCTTACTCTCCAAAGTGTCACTTGGGGAACAACTTAAATCATGCCAAGTGTAAATTGTCTCATTTCCCTCTAAGGTGTCACTTGGGTGACAACTTGAGGCCTTCCTAGGGTAACAATTTATATTCTTTCCCTCAAAGGTGTCACTTGGGTGCCAACTTGAGGCCTTTTTAGGTCAATACACCCTTGCCCTACAAGGTGTATCTTAGGTGACAAATTGAGGTCTTTCTAGGGCACCATATTCTCTCATTTCCCTCTAAGGTATCTCATAGGTGATAGCTTTACCTCACCTTACCTTCTAAGATTTCACCTAGGTGACAACTTTTGGAAACATCGAGGGTTGTGGAGGAAGCATATTTACTATACATGTTACTAGTATCAATTTTGAATAGAGTTCCAAGGTGAACCCCCTTTTCCAACCCCAAAATGTCTCTCACCATCTTGCAACCTTATTTACTAAAGATAGAATGCACTCACAGATAATTCATCTTACTTATTGATGACACATTCCTCACCAACTTGCATGCATAACAAAAAATACAAGAAACACATCTTTGGATTCATCTTTGGAGATCTCTAAATCTAAACCACCATTAGATTCATTCTTAGCCTTCTTCACTTCACACTTTTCTTAATATGACCAGTTTTTACTATAGTTCTAATATTTCACCTTAGATTTACCAAAAGACTTGGATCTCTTGCCTCCCTTCTTGTTCTTTTACTTCTCCTTCAAACAACCTCTAACAATCAAAATGTTTTTAGTAGATACCATAGATTTTCACCTCATTTGTCTAGATGGAAAGGTTTCAAAGTTCTACCTCCTCAAGTTTCAACTTAGAATTGGTGCTACTAATTATTATCATTGTTGAGAAAATTAAGGTTAATGGTTATAATAAAACATTCAACTTAATAATAAAAAACGATTAAATCATTGTGATGACCATAAATCATCAATAATATGAGAAGCAATATAATATTATGCAGACCACAAGACATCTATATACATTGGAAAACCTTTCAAGTAAAAAAACCACCACTAAAGAAAGCACAAGTTTGTATTAATCTCAAACAAATACAAAGTAAATCAATGCATCCAACTCCTCCCTTCAATCTAATAGCATTCTAGTAAAGTGACCTTCCTCCAACCTACAACATATAACCTTCATCCCAAGCCCTCAATATAATATAAACTTATAGAAAACCACCATAAGACAATACCATGGGCCCAAAATGGTACCCAAATACCATGGTCAAAATTCTCATGACCCACTACAAGATAGTGGCCTTTAAAATATAATGTAACTCCTCACACAAGTAACTTTGACTACCATCATCATAGTTGAAAAATGTAACTCCCATGCAGCCCCCATGAAACACTAATTACACCTTACACCCAATAATATTAAAAGATGCTCCAATAACTCTCAAGTTGACCTTTTCAATATAACTCCCCTATTCAATCCCCCATTACAACAATATTTCCAAGTCACTAGAAAATAAATAAATAATTACATGTGTCCCCACCCTCACATAGATATCCCATTTTACCCACTCCATAAATTTTGGAGATACATACATAATTAACCATCTATGAACAATTAAGTTGCAAAAAGTTGACTTGGACTTGTAAGGTGAATATCACACCTAATCCCAACAATCACAATATTATACCACAAATTTGGCACTAAACAAAGTAAAGTAATGCATTAATCTTCCTCATTCATCTTGACATTGGCTAATGCTAACTGACTAATAAAGGTGTTCAAATGCTCAATCATTAAATCTCCATCAACCATTTTCAAAGAATACAATTTTTTTGTAGGAACAATTTGTTTACCGTGGATTTTCTTTGATACAAAATCCTAATTTTGTCCAATAACTTTTCAATGTTTCCTCTCTAAAAACATTCAAGAGCACTAAATCTAAAAGGCATTAATGAATAGTAGATCTATCCTTTATATCAATTTTAGCATAGTCATTAGAGTCCATACCTTCAGTAATAAATTTGATCATTGTAATCCATTGATCACAATCCACCAATGGGTCTTTCATTTTGAGTTTCCAAAGCTCAAAATTTGTACCATTACATTTTTTTATCTCTATTTTTCATAAGTGCTAGTCATTTTTCTTAAGCTAAAAAATACTCACCTTGTGGACTAAAACAAAGATTAGTATAACGCTGAAATCATCCTTCCTCCTATGGATCAAACAAGCTTAAACAAGCTCTAATACCAATTGTAGAAAATAATACTAATCTTAACAAAATAATTCTTGCATAATAAAAAAAAGCCAAATAAATCAATAAAAAATACACAACACAAGATTTAACATGGGAAACCCTTTCAGTAAAAAAACTAACAAAAAATAGCACCACTCTCATTATATTTACTCTCATTATATTTGTAGTAAGAAAATTGCAATACAATGAGAAAATTTGTCCATACCATCAAGAAGATCTTCAACTCACTTTTTAGAGCTATTTTGGTAGCATATACTTATATTTTAACAAGCATCATTATACCATCCCAAACACTCCATATATAGGTAAGAGAGCATCAAGAAAACTTACTAAATTTTCTAATCAATTCACTCAAGTGACATTTCCCAAGGTGGACACCCAAGTCTGACTTTACACCCAAGAGTCATTACAACCTCTAGGGCAAACCCAAAATTATCTCCCAATCCAAGCATTCAAAATTTACTTGTCTTCATGTTACCCCACATTAAATGCATTTTATATGACCTCCAAAATTAAACGCATTTCCAATGTTATAACTTTCTAGGAAAATATTACTACACAAAATGTGGCATATCACTTCAAGGTGGACGCCAACTTAACAAAATTTAATATTTTATGCAAGGTGTAGAACACCTTTCCCAACAAATGAGACCATAATAGGGAATGAATATTGACAAAAATCTCATTTTGAAATTATCTTCAATTCAACTAAGTAATATATTAATTCACTCCTAGGATTTCCAAAAAAAAATGGAAACAAAGGTGCTAGTTATTTTAATAGGCACTTAAGCAATGAGAATGGTGTGGATTCCTAAGCCCCAGTATTGTCTAAGTAGAATTTTGGAAGCTTGATTCGCTCCAATGGAACATACAATGCATATAACACAAGTCCCATTGAACCTCATTAAAACCATGAACTCATTCAAAATTAGCCAAAGAACATCTCAAACTTTTTCCATATTTGTAATTTATTTTAGAGGGATCCTAGTAAGAGGTATAATACACATGAGTGGTTTCTAGGACTTTAGAATTGGTTTGGAACTTTCTTGTTAAAGGATGATGCTCGATAATCTAGTAGGATTTTTTTCTTAGCTCTCTAGAAGAACACAGTTCCAAACTACAAGGTATGAAACTTAGAGGGAAGAGGGGATTCCCAAGAATTATAAAATTTCCCTATGTTGAATCAATTTCTATTTGTGTAATTGAAGTCAAAGGGGGAAAAGTGAAAACTACAACTTCGAGCATGAAGTTTTGGCCCACTAAATGTTAGAACATGAGACTAAACTAAATGTGTTTAGACACTTAATGAAATTGAACACAAAATACTCTTCTTCAACTAGTATAAGAAATGATTTGTTTGCAAAATGGTTGTTGATTATTTATTGGTGTGGTTTACTTGTAAGATATGGAAATTTGGAAAGCCCCCTAGAGGTATAATTGGCCAATAAAGAGCCAAAAATATTTAATTAAAAGTACATAGTGATGAAACATGCAAACATTATTTTTTAATGGAGCATAAAAGGCCAAGTTGCATAAAATTATTGACCATTAATGGCTATGCAAATAGAAGAATCTTTAAATACTGATCTTAACATAGATCATTGATTTAGGGTCAAATCCAAGGGTTGCAACAAAGTGAAAATAAAAGGCCATTCAATCATGTTGTAGGCTTTCTCAATATCAATTTTGATAAAGGCAACTAGTTGATTAGAGGTGAGTTCACATTCGCTCCCTCCCAAAATACTAAGATGACATCAAGAATGTGGCTTTTGAATAGAAGGAAATATATCGTGCACATATTTTAAAGCCTAAAGGCTAGGGCTTTGACAATGATCACATCAAAGGCATTTAGAGGAAAAATAGATCTCTATTTACTAATAAGTTTTTCAATACTTGCTTTGGGAACGAACTTGATGCTACCCTTATTAAGAGTGTGTTGTAAAGAGTTAAAGGGAAAGGCCTCCATATAAATCTTGTGCAAGTTATGCCTTAGTGTTCCACATATAAAAATTGCATGGAAAACCATCAACATTTGAGAATTTATCATTCGCTATGTAGATAATGACATCATGCAATTCCTCAATAAACAAGTTATCACTGTCCGCACACTAAGGAGTAATAACTTTGCAAGTCATTGGGGCAAGCTCAAACAACAAGCTTCTTATGTGGTGTATATTTTTAAGGTAAACTCATCAACTTTTACCATACCTCTTGCATAACTTTGATTTGATCTACAAAGTCTTCTCATAGATATGTTAAAAAGAAATTCTGTGAACCCTTAAATCTCTAATTTGATTTGACTAAAAAAAAAAAATTGTAGATTTTTGCTCGATGAGCTTAACAAGCTTCAATGTTTAACAAAGTCTCATCATGTTAGGAAGAGGATGGATCATCTACTATGATCCAAAACAGTGATGCAAAAGTATACATGGTGTTGGAAATGAGCCACACTTGGACCGACGATGGATTGGTCCAAGATGGGCTAGTAGCTCAGTGGTAGAGCATTCCAGCAACGAATGGAAGGTCCTATGTTCGAGTCCTAGTTGGTCCATGTCTCAACATGGTATCAGAGCCAGGCCCAGGCTAGGAGCCCCAAGCACACGAGAGGTGTGGCTTAAGGGGGGTGTTGGTGTTGGAAATAAGCCACACTTGGACCGACGATGGACTGGTCCAAGAGGGGCCAGTAGCTCAGTGGTAGAGCACTCCAGCAGCGAATGGAAGGTCCTAGGTTTGAGTCCTACCTGGTATCAGAGCCAGGCCTAGGCTAGGAGCCCCAAGCACACGAGAGGTGTGGCTTAAGGGGGGGTGTTGGTGTTGGAAATAAGCCACACCCAAACCGACGATGGATTGGTCCAAGAGGGCCCAGTAGCTCAGTGGTAGAGCACTCCAGCAACGAATGGAAGGTCCTAAGTTCGAGTCCTAGCTGGTCCATGTCTCAACACATAATTGAGTCCAAAAACACTCTCTACTAACTTCATAGACTGTGGAAAACTCATATCTACTAAAATACCATCATGAAAAGTATACTCTATGGTAAAAAGTTGGGATACTATAGTCTGGTCTGTTTTTCTAAAGAGCGTTGTCAAACGATGCAAGCTCAAAGTTGTAGGCAAGCCAAACAAGCTTGTCCAAAATATCTACAACATAACACCAACAAAAACAGAATAGTGAGTTGGATTAAATAAAATCTAGATATAAACCAGCAAGAACACCATTGATTGACAGTTTGGCCGAGTGGTCTAAGGCGCCAGATTTAGGCTCTGGTCCTAAAGGGCATGGGTTCAAATCCCATAGCTGTCAGGTGGGGAAATGGAAATTAGTATATGAGAAATGTAAAAATGATGACCATTTCAACATATTACATTTTATTTTCGTCTGTGAAGGTAACAAGTTCAATTCTAGTTAACCTTTTCTCCCAAAAGTAGAATAAGCTGGCCAACGCTATCAATCCATTTCACAGCAAGGTGATTTTGCTTCCGTAACATACAAAATTGAATTTTTACAGTGTTAGATCAATGAAAAAAAACAAAGCAAAGCCACTAATGTTGAAATTAATTACTCAAACTACAGTTATCAACTGTATATAGAGTGGACGCTAGAGGGAGGGTTCGAACCTCCGACCTTGTGGTTAACAGCCACACGCTCTAACCAACTGAGCTACTCCAGCTTAGGTTCACCAGATGTTATAAATAATTTCCTGAAATTTAATAGTATCCTGTGGAAAAATTATCATTATTTTATTAATATTTGTCTTTAATGAAGTTCTACCATTATCATGTATAGTATTGTAAGGGAAAATATTTTTTTATATGTTCTTAATCTATAGGGTAATTACATAAAGCACCATAGATTAACCTAGATTAATTAATATTATTTGGAATAAATAATTGAAATGATGTTATCAAAATTAAATGCGAAGGGTGAAGTATTTCATTGTGGGAGTTATGATGAAATAATTTTGGTGCAATGCAAAATTTGATTGCATTAGTATTGGAAAATAGGTGCTCTCTATTTGATACACACCTCAAGTTCATAACAATTGTTGAATTCTCTGTAGGTTGAATCTATGCCCTATGAAATCGATCACACCCTCCACAAAATTGTGAAAGTGATCTAAAACCTGTGGGACTGATCCTACTAATTGTGTATTGAAGAAAATGTTGTTGCTTCTATCTCTAATAAATGTTCATGCATACAGATTAGTGGTATTGAAAAATACCTTGGGAAGTCACCGGATCACAAGGGTTGTGTTCTCCTGGGTTGACTCCCAAGATTAGACTAACTTTATGATCATGAAAGAGTATCAAAGATAATAATCTCAAGCACGCAGGTGTCCTAGATTACTTTGATGCAGAATTAGGTTCCTTTAATTGGTCCAAACTGAAGTGTTCCTAGAATGATTTCTCTCTTCAATGTATAGGATTTTCAGACATGACTTAATGCACATTGCATGCCTTAAATACCAAGATGTATAGCAAGTAATTATGCAAATGTGTGCCAAGTCAGCTCATAATGGCTAGTGAAATAGGGGAAGTCAACAAATTTTGATTTAAATTTTAGAATTTCAAGGATCAATTCCATGTGGTGTAGGAGCAAACTTACATGTCACAAGATTAACCTGAGACAAGGAGGTGTTAATATCAAGGTGGGGAATGAACATATGAAACCACATGAAAGGATAGGTATAATAAATGATGAATGTGTAGGAATAAACTTGTAGGTATGGATAAAGAAAGGCCGAATGTGTAAATGGGAATGGATAATGGGTTGGGGAATGAGCCCAAATTTGCACAAGAGTGCACCATTATTATGTATAAACTTCGAGCACTAGTGGAGCACATAGGGGAAGGCTTGGGCACACTCTACCCAAGGATGTCCCACAATAATGTTGAAAAAATCTAAAGTATGAAGGATATGAGAAAATATGAGTTCTTTTAGACCAATCATAATAGGTAGTTTGATGCAACCAAGGGTATCAATAAAGGATCCATCATAGCATTTAAGTACAACCTTGGATGCAACATATGAATCTTGATGAAAGTGCATATTGTACAAGAATTCCTCCATAACCATATTGAAGGGGCACAAGGGTTCTACAAGAATGTCATCAACAAGGAGAGAAAGCTAGGGAGAGGGAAGGTTGGAGATAAGAAAATGAGAGGTGGGAAGAGGTAGATTTAGAGCTGTAATAATCCTTCTGAAATTTTTCTTTTAAAATTAAATCTGAAAATTAGTATCAAAACTTCACCAAATTTCTTCCCAAATTATGCACATAAAATTGTCTAGTTTCCACACAAAAGACACAAAAATGAATGGAAACTCCCCAAGCTAATATTTTATTAACTTTCTCTAATATACCACATAAAAGAGATTTGATTGACATGAAAATCACAATAGCAAACTTTTGCACCCTTTTGAGAATTATTTCTAATTTAACAACCAAATTCTTCATCGAGTCCTGCTCAAAAAATTGACAAGTTTTAAAAGAAAAAGCACACAAATAAAATTGAAACTCCACAACTAATTTTTCATTTGATTTTTACTGATGTATAGAAAATAAGAGGTCTGATATACATTCAAACCACAACAACAACCCCTACAACAAATTTGAAACTTTTGTAACACAAACTATTAAGCTACAATGCAATACAAACTTAAAATTACAATAAACACTGCCAAACTCTGCCCAAAACGAGAAATGATAGCACCAACTCCTGAAAATTGATATGCGTAGTAGAGGTACAACAAAATCATTTTCTAACACAACAATACACCTACAATAACACTGAGATCTGAAATGCAAAACTATATGTAACACCGAACTCCAAAAACTACCAACAAACCCTACATGCAAACACTGAGTTGAAATGGTTGAATAACTACAATCTAGTGAATTTTAAATGCTATCTCTGATGTGAAATATCCTCCTCATGTACCTACAACCAATGGGGATTCGTCCATGGCCACAAATCTTCAATGGGTTTTTGTCCACAGAAGATATTGTAGAACACAAGTGCTCATACAATGCAAATTGAGAAATAAAATGGCATAAGGATGTTACTGATTGTACCATATCCAATATTTATAGACTCTTGGGAAAATTTGGCACCTAGATTACCCACTCCCATATTTTGGGTGGGAAAATTAATTAAAAATTGCATCTAGAAACTTCCCCACCAACCTATAGTCCCAAAAATAGCATATTCCTGACAACTGTCATAACCTGTCATAGAGCTGTCATAATCTGTCATAACTGATGCCAGAAATAGCCCCACTCTAACTCCATGGCTCCACTTGTGTTGATAAAAACAATATTCAATAAATTTAATATTTATTTGTCTAAAGGATGACTATTGCACCGAGGCTGCAATATAAATATTAAATAAATAATATTTTCCAATGTGTCCCGTAACCCTAACTTACTATTTTTGGATAGTGGAAACTTACTATTTTTAGTAAGTTCTATTTTTGGAAAAAGGGACATGGCAAGTCCTCTCTTCCCAAAATTAATTTTCCTCAAGCAATTGCAATCATAATACTCCAGAATCCTTATGTCAAAATGATGAAACTTGTCAAACTTCATGTAAAGCCTTGATCATGTACCTGTGAGGTGTTGCATGTTTTGCCAAAGAACACTGTGCAAACTTGAAGACTTAGATTCCTTTGTGACAATGCCATGTACCAAACCAAAATATCCATGGAATCTAAGCCCTTTGATATGTGTATGATTGAGGCCTTCTCTCTGATTCCCAATCTGAACTACATCCTCCCACAAAATTTTTGTAAACTTACCAAATACAGTTTTGTCCATCTTCCCTCCTAGCATCTTGGTAAATCTTTGAGAAGTGTATGTTGGAATTAGGGTTGACAACTGAGAGGGGCGGGGGGGTGAATCAGTTGTCTTAAAAATTTTAAGGCTTGCTGCAGTTAATTCTTCTTTACCACTTCTTAACAGATTAATGACATAATCATGAAAATCAAGAATTAACAATACATGAGCAGGAACATAAACAACACACTTGACACCAAGATTTTGATGTGGAAACCTAGTTAAGGGAAAAACCACGGTGGGGGTTAACCCACAAAGATTATACTCTGTTAAAAGTATTACAAAAGGGGAAGGCACATGCCTTCGGGCTCACTGCCCAAAGCTCACTACTCAAGAGAGGCTCACTGCCTACAAGAATGATTACAAAAGGATTATAGATTGTTTGAAATGATAAGTAGTGTTGGTGCCTGATTTCATTGTCAGTTTCTGAGCAATTTTCATGCAGGCACCTTCCCTAAAAATCCAAAAAAAAGTTCTAAGTCTTTGGGCCTCCTCAGCATGTTTTAACATCAGCATCATATTTTCTTTGGAGGAGGTCATCATCATCATGTTTCCAGACATCACCCTGATGTTGCTTACGAGGGTCATCATATTTTCTGTCAGCATGATCTTTCGCTGGGGTGATATTCTAACATCGGGTGATCTTACTTAAGATCATCCTGATGATGTTGCTACAAAGTCCTAAGTATGATCTGATCTTCATCGGGGTCATCATATTTGAACATCGGGTGATCTTAGTCAAGATCATCCTGATGTTGTTTTATCACTTCATGTTCGTTGTTTTATCACCCTGATGATGTTGACGTCATTCTTATGTCAGGGTGATATCTATTTCTCTGCCTATTTGCATCATGATATTTCCGAAGGAGGGGGTGATATTTTCATATTTGAATATCACCCGGATGTATGTTTGTTCCAGCATCATGATGATGCTGATATCAGGGAGATATCCGCCTGTCGGCTTCATGCATTATCCAGTGGGGGGTGATCATTTCAAATATCTGTCATATTCATATATCACCCTGATCTTATAGCGGAGCTACAGTGCAGCATGATATTTGTGCATCAGGATGATATTTCCAAATATCCGGTTATCTTCCGAATATCATCCTGATGCCGACATGTGGTGGTGACGTCATCAAGGTCCGGGGGGTCATATTTCTAACATTACTCATCTTATGAAGATCCCCCAATGTTGCGAATATGATGATGACGTCATCCGGATATGAGGAGGTGCGCAGTAGGCAGATATGCTGATGACGTCAGCAGGATATGACGGTGACGTCATCAGGATTTTTCATCGGCCGGACATTTGGTATCGGCAAAGCAGGAGGATCTTCCTCCGATGGATCAGGTTGTGTCGATGAAGGCGTTTATCATGCAGGTGATATTGCGATTATGATGCTGACGTCAGGGTGATATTTCAAGCAACAGGATATCATGCTGCTGGAGGATGATGATGAAGTCTTATACTAGTGTCGTCGGGAGCAAAAGCACCGACATCATATATGCTTGCGACCTAATATATAAGGTGATGAGGAGGTTGCTGCGGGGTGCATGTGGGATAATTCGACCCTGCATATTTTCAAATATCATGACGATGTATCTTGGCGGGAAACGGTTGCGACGCACAATTTTCTACATTTCCCAAGGCCGCGGGCTGGTGCGCCATTAATGGCGATTGTTGTAGAGGTATGGGCGATGGCGTGGACGGATCCAGTACCCGATTGAAGATGTGGATCCCTAGGCGGCGGCGCAAGGCTCGAGATTTCTTCCTGTCTCCTCTCCCACCTGCTGCATTGAATGTTTGAGCGCCAATCTGATGATACTGTGTATCTGGCGGGTTTTTTTTGGTCAACTATGTAATTAAGGCTGAGCACCTCCTTGCTGTATATAGCAGGTTGTGTTGCTCATTTGAAGGTTGTTGAAAACTGGACATTTTGGCTCTGTAATAAGATACAACTGGTTTTGGTTGCTCTGTGCAGCAAAACTTGTGAGTTTATGTATCTCCTGTTGTACGATTTGGCATGAATCCATTGATTTCATGGTTAATCTTATATGAATAATGCTGTGTTTGCATGTGTTATGCTGATTCTGTCTCCAGTTTTGCATGTATCTTTCTTACTGCAATAGGGATGCCATAAGTATAGACAGCTTAACACTCTTTATTGGGAGATATCTGTAAGGCAGGTATCACATGTGTATCCCCCTGAAATCTAGTTTTAGCTATTCATGCTGATCATTCACAGGTGTATGTCTACCGACTCTGTATATCAAAAAATTTGGATTTATAAATGGAAATGATCAAACAATTGAAATGCATAACCTAAACCCAAATAATTCAATACCTCGAAGATGTAAGATGAGCTCGATTGATTGATCACTTTGTTGTGTTGATTGCTCGATTCCGCAGCATAACATTGATAAGGATGCAAGCTAGATGGATTGAAGATGATGGATGAGGACTTGAGATGAAAATTCAGCAGAGTGAGGTTGCATGAAGAAGAATCCTGAAAAATCCCCCTCTAATGGCTCAAGAGAGGCTTGTTTTATAGGAAAGGCTTGGTTCCAATGGATGGCTAGGATCAATTAGGGCTTTAGATGAAATGGATGGATAGGATTGAGTTAGGTTTCTTTGCACATCAAGAAATTTTAGTCAATTGACATGTGGCAAAGGAGGATAAAGCTTAGGTGTGCTTGTGTAGATAAATACTAAAATTAGGTCCATTAGTTGTGCATGTGAAAGATTTGAATAAAAGTTGTACTACAACACATGATTGACTAGACAAGTGTTGGAATGTGATGAAAGATGAGGACTTAATTCAAATAAAATATTTGAATTAGTTGGGATATGAGTTGGAAATTAATTAAATAAATAAGATTTATTTAATTAATTGGATAAATGAATAGGATGGGATAAGATATGATGTGGAAATTAATTAAATAAATAAAATTTATTTAATTAATTGGGATGGGGATAGGATAAATGGGATTATGCATGTGAAATTAATTAAATAAATAAAATTTATTTAATTAATTAGCTAAGTAGGATGAGGACGGGATTGAATGGGATTTTAATTAAATAAATAAAATTTATTTAATTAATTGGCTAATGGATAAATGGGATTAAGAGTGGGATTTAGGACAAAATGCTACATGATGTCTAGATAATATTTTTGACAAGGTGTTGCAATACATGGACAAAGTTGGGACAAATTTGGGTGTCTACATTTTGCCCCTCTTTGAGATGATGTTCGAATGATGAGATTTGTGTCAAGTAACATCATTTCAAAGAAGTTAAGGTATGGATGATTGATAGGGATGCTGAAGATGATGATGATGATAGAAAGGATAGGTTGGTGATGCCCCCTCGAGAGGATAGGTGGGTTAGACAAACACGGGTATGCTCTCGAAAAGAAATGGCTTGGCTACAAAAGAAAGATAAGGGGATAGATAGAAGAAATGGATGATGCGTTATGCTGCAATGAAGGTGAGCAACCATGATGTTTGATATAGCACTAGACGTTATGCACCAAGGTATAAGGAACCAGGGTGACGATGTGTCTTGTGCCCCAGCATAATACAACCTTGTCTAACATATGAGGAAGGAAACTTAGAGCATTGAAGTCCTAGTGCACAAAAGGTATGATATGACCTTAGATGCAAAGGATAGTGCAAAAAGCTATTCCAACATACACAAGATATGAATATTAGCTAGAAATGATACCGATGTGATACAAATGCAAGATAAAATGATAACACACATAAGCAAGCAAGCAAGCATGCACAAATGATACAAAAACAAACAAGGTATTGCCCCTGTCAAGCTGTAAACCAATGATTAATTGCTGATTGTTGATGATAGTTGAGAATGTTGTCATAGTAGGGAAAGCTATATCCCTAGATCAACATAGGGTTGTTTGCTGAGTTGGTTGGCTGATTGGCTGATTGATTTGGCTTACAACAAGGCTAGGATCAAGACCATTGATTGCATTTGGATAACTTGGCTTGATTGATTAACTTGATTGGTATGGATTAAGGATGGGCTTGCATTTGGATCATTGCTTGGAATAATTTGATTGGATGATTAAAGGATGAAGATTGATTTGATGAAATGTTGATGATTTGTGGTGGATTGAGCTGCTTTTGATTTGCTAAAGTGATTGGATTTGTTCCGATTGGAGTTGATGTGATTGAGTTGATTTGTTTTGGTGTTGATGCTGATGATTGATAGGATTTATTTTGATGTTTGGCTTGATGTGCTTTGGTTTTGATGTTTGCTATTGCTAGGTTGATTTGTTTGATGATTGATTGGATTTGTTTTGAATGATGATAATGATGGTGTGATGATTGGAGTATCCACTCAATCTAAGCATAAGCAAGTGTTCTCAGTGTGCTCAAAGGATGTAAAACAAACAAGGTATTGCCCTTGTCAAGTCATAAACCAATAATTGATTGTTTGATTGATGATGATTGATGATTGTTTGATTTGGTTCATGACAAGATTAGGATCAAAACTTGTTGATTTGATTGGATAATGTTCCTTGATTGATTAGTTTGCTTGATATGGATTAGTGTGACTTGGATTTAAGATCATTGCTTAGATTGATTTGATTGATATGATTGGAAGAAGTGATTGATTGAAATGGATGAATGAATGTTATTGATAGGAAGAATTGATAATGATGATTTGATTTTGATGGATAGTTGAAGGAGTGGATTGTTTTGGATGATATGATTGATTTTATTGCTTGGATTTTTTTTTTGTTGGATATTTTATTTTTTTTGAATTTTTTGACATATTTTGATTTTTTTTGGATTTTGGATGTTTTAGAATGTCAATGGATTTACAATTTGGGTAGCCTTTGTGCTAGATACCAATGACAAGGGAAAACCAAGTCTAGGTGTGAGGATGGATAAAAGGATGGGCTCATAGTAAATGGGATGGAAGGCTCATGAGAGTTGGATGGAATGGAAAACTCATGATAGATGGATAGGTACAAGGATAGGCCATATAAGGGATGGATGCTTGCCTTATGATAAATGGATAGGTAGGCTATAGTGGAAAGCTTATGATAAATGGATTGGGATAAACTATAAGATGGAAAGCTCATGATAAGGATACACCATAGTGGATGGATCATAAAGGAGCTAGGATGTGATCTCCAAAGACTATGTTGCATAGGAAGAACAACTTGCCCCATTCTAGGATTTTTACATGACAAGGCTCATGACAATGGGATGACATGATAGGTTTTACATGACAAGGTGTATGATAGGTGGATAATGATAAGATGGATTGATTAGGAAGGTATGAAGTATACCAAGAGATATCCAAAACATGTTTCAAGATTTTGCCCCTATGTCTTCATCAAAATCAAAAGGCAGAAGGATGGATGAATGGATAAATGGGTTCAATAAGATAGGCTTGTTTATGTAATGGCTAAGGATGGTAGGATGGTAAATGATATAATGGGATAGATAGTTTGGAAATGGATAGGTTGGATGAGACAATGTGCCCCCAAGTGTAAGTGACATAGAAGATCAACCTACACATGACGCCTGTTTGCCAGGTTTTCATCATGGTACTTATCCAAGGCACCTGTTTACCAGGTTTTCACCATTGGACGAAGGGATTTCTCTTTACTTTTTTGATTTTTGATTTTTTTTTTTGTTTTTTTGCTTCTTTTTTTTTTTTTGTTTTTAGATGGGTTGACAATTACACATGGCGCCTGTTTGCCAGGTTTTCACCATGGTAATGGATAGGAGGGACTCAAGTGGCTAGTTCAATGGATGTTGGTAGTCCCATTAGAGATGGATGTCCTCGCATGGACCATGTCAAGTGTGCTCATTGATGTTGATAAGGGATTGCATGGATTAGGTAGATAGTGGATGATGATGTGGAATTATGGTAGGGTAGGCTAGTGGCTTATGGTGTGGATTTATATAGGCTTATGGAATGAAGATGGATGAAAAGTTTATGCCAAAGCATGGACCATAAGAAGGTGATGGGGAAGATATGTAGGATAATGGATGGAAGATGGGGAGATGGAGGCATGTGGGAATGTTTTGGATTGGAAGGGAACCATGACCAATGATTGCACACACCGTGATAAACATTGAAGCTTTTGATTGGATGGTGGTGTAGGAAGCAATGGAAATGTTTGCTTAGGGGATGGTCGATGAAGTGATTTAGGAACCCACATAGATTTAGTATTTTTAGTGCTTTTGCTTTTCTTGTGGGAATTTTGAAAGTTTTGGATAGGCTCTTGGATGGATATAGGCTTTTGGATGGAGGTAGGTGATTGGGATTCTTGAGATGTGGAGGAGGATGCCTCATTTGTTTCGCTGGCTATTTGCTTAGGAACCCAAACCATTTTACTTTTAGGATTTGCTTTTGGAGGTATGGGCTTGGATAGCTTTGTGAATGTACTTTGCTTAGAAGATGGATGATTTGGAGACTTTTCACATTGATACCCTAAGGCATGAGGGTCCTTAGGAGTTTTAGTTGGATTTTTGGCTTTATAAGTAAAGGCATCCAAATGTTTATTTTGGAATCCCATGGGGTCGGTGGAGTGGATGGAATGATTGGAAGCTTCATGTCTAAACGATGTGTGCTTTTGTTGGTCATGATTAGGAATGTAAGGATACTTATGAATGATAGGTATGTTAGGTGTTGGAAGCAATGGTGGCAAGGTGGATGGAGGGATATTTGGAGTTGGTAAAAGTGGAGGCAAAGTGGATGGCGGAAGGTGTATGGTCACATGCTTTTGACATTTATAAGATGATGGAGATGGAATGGCTACATATGTCTTGGGTATATGATAAGGTTTGCAATGGAAAGTGGTAGATTTAGGATGTATGAAGGGATTACCAACATCTTGGCCTTGTTTACCTTGGGGTGTGTATCCAAGGCCGTATGAGCATGGAGGGATTCTAACATGGTTTGGATCCAAAATGCCTTGTTCATAAAGGCCTAGGCCTTTACCTTGGTAGTTCATGTTTTGGAGGATGCGATTGACTATGGGACTAGATGTGTTTTGGGAACTAGACTTGAGTTCTTTATTAGATGGAGAAGATGAAATGGAGGACAATGGTTGTTGTTGTCCTAAGGAAGAACATTCATGGAGGAAGGTGGTAAGACCACTAGGACATGATGGTGGACTTGAAATGGGATCGATGGTAGATGTGGAGGGAGGATCATTAGCATTGTGTTCACTAAGATCCAAGTTATTTGTTTGATCTTCTATGTTTATGTGTTCTTGAGAGGCACATGTCTCATTATGACAAGTGGATGTTTGCTCATTATGGATAGGGCTAGATGGAGGATGACTAGGAGCAATTTGGATATCTCGCTCATGGATGGTTATGGGATTATGGATAGGATCAAGGTACTTTTTAATAGGTTCTTCATCATAGATATCATCTTGATCATGAGATAGATAAAGTTTTGCCAAATGGATCATCATGGTTTTCATGATCTTAGCTAGAACCTTGATCATAACTATGAGCAAAAATAGGATTAAGTGGGCTATAAAAGGGATAAATTTTCTCATGAATGAGGTCATGGTGATGGCTAATAACTTGAGGGCAACCCATAAGTAGGTCATGGATAGGTTGAATGTAGAGGTGCTTTGATCTTGATTAAGACTAGGGTTTGATATTTCCACATGTTTAAGATTATGCTCTTGACATACCTCTTGACTTTGGATGGAAGTGGAAGGTTCTTGAGTGGACTTGATAGGCTCTTGATAGTTATCAACATGAAGGCATGATGGCTCTTGACTTAGGCTTGTGGTTGGAGACTCTTGACTAGACTTGTTGGCTTGTAGATCACATGATGGGCTCAAAGGGCTAGGTATATTAAATGAAGGCTCTTGAAGAGGCTCAAGGATATGTGAACCACATGATGAGATTATAGGATTGGACATAACCTTTGGAAGTTCATTGGTAGGCTCATGAATTGGTGTTTGACATGGGGGTAGTTTATTCCTATCTAGTAGCCAATGGATCACATCCTTCGCAAGTGTATGGGTGGATGGGAAATATAATGGATGGATGACAATGGTAGATGGCGTTGGATTAGGATTAGGACAAGGATTAGGTTGAGAGCTAATTGGATTGGGTGGATTAGGATTTGGACTAGATGGGGGTGATGTGGCATGATTTCCCATTATAGGTGGGTACACCTTGTAAACAATTGAGACAAATATTGGGCATTGATTTGTATTGTGGCCTTTGGTCCTATGGTATGCACAATAATCATGTTCATCATATGGACTTTCTTCACATGGTTTGACTTCAGGAAGTTCAATAAGTTTTGCTTCAAGAATTCTTTGTAAAACTCTCTCAGCCATATCCTTTGGTGAAGGATTAGAATGACATGGTGATGAAGGTAATGGAGGGCTTGGTGGTTTGGAAGGTAGAGGGATTAATGGACTAGGAATGGGATCACATGGTGGTGTTGGGATAAGACTAGTTGGCTCATGTGTTGGCATGGGATTGGATGGTGGAGGCCACTCTAGATTGGTATCTCCCTTGTCAAAGGTTATTAGATCTTGCATAGGATAACTTGGGCTTATTTGATTTATGTACAAGGGACCATTGGGATTTGGATGTGCTTCTTGTTGCAAAGGTGGACTGAGGTCTATCAATGGTGCTTGGTGGTCTTGTTGAAAAGGTGTACTTGGACTTGCTTGATTTATATACAAAAGGCCATTGGGACTTGGATGTTGTTCTTGTAATATCACTTGATTGCCTTGTGGATGGGCTTGATAGTGCATTGGAATGGTGGTATGAGGGATTGGATAAGCTTGAGGTGGATGTTCATAGGTTGATGTGGCATTGACTTGGTGGATAGGTGGATTAGGTTGATAGGAAGTAGATGGATATGACATGTGGCTATGAGGTGGATTAGGTTGATAGGAAGTGGCTAAGGATTGTTGTACTTGTCGAGCTTGACTAGTGGCGAAAAGGTGTTGAACTTGGGCTATGAAGTGTTGTAGTTGAGGTGATTGGCTTGCATGGGGTTGAGCTCTTTGGATGAAGAAATGTAATGTTTTAATGGCATCTTGGTTTAGGGGTTGTGATCCTTGATAAAGATTTTGGAGGAATCTTTGGAATTTGATTTCTAGGTCTTCTAGTGTGGACATGTTGTCACCAAGTGTTTGTCTTAAGTCCTTTTAACAAGTGCTTGCTTAGGGATTTGGATGATGATGTGGAATGTTTGGATGATGTGTTTAGATTGATTTGTTTATGTGTTTGGTGTTTATAGCTTGATTTGGCAATGTTCAAACAAATGATTATGCATATACACACATGAATCACTCACGCAAGACACATAAGCAAGTTTTAGTTTGGAAGAATGTGATAATGGTTAAGCAAGCACATGAAGACAATTCAACAAGTCCTAGTTAAGGCAAGGCCACTATCACAAGGAGGTTCTAGTGAAAATCCGGGGGACCGGCACCCCACGAGCATCCAGCAAGCCACTTAAGACTTTAACTAACCCTACTAGGAGTTTTAATATACACAATGGTACACCTCCTTTCGAGTTAGCACTGTATGGTGAGCGCTAATACCGGTTAGACTTGGCTTTCACCTTATCCTCTGATTTTTATAGCGGACCGGATGAAAGTACCGCTTGAGGTCGTTCCCTTGGGGTGGATACCAAGGCAGGCCTCTCTAAGGCTAAACAAAAGCAACACAAGTAAATGTTTTTGATCTCCAAGTTCGTGTTGGGACGCGAGGAGAGAGCATACACATTTACTTGGTCACACTCGCATGGGGTTCATTAACCTTAGAAATTCCATGTGTGGAAGACAATGCAAGCACTTGTTTGTTTTAAAACCCAAATCCAAATGTGATGAAAGACAATGGTTCGTTTTAGCCCAATGTTTTGATGTGAATTTGCAAACAATTGTTCGTTTTATGCCCAAAATCCAAATGTGTTTGCAAACAATGATTAGAAGATGAAAGAGATGAAAGATTAGAATGAGTGCACCTGATACAATCACTCTCTAATTTGCTGTAGATGTTGATGCCAATGCTGCTCCAGCACCTTAGATGCCCTTACAAGTCACCAATTCCAAAAAGAAACAAGTAAACTTGCAAAGAAGATGATTACATGAAAAATATGAAATCTGAAAATTCTGATTAAAATGATCTGATACACGAGAATAAATTACATAAACAGAAAATTCAGGAGATTCTAAGCAATTTGAAAAAAAGTTTCGCTGAAAAACAATCAAAATTGCTCAAGTTATGCTCAAATGAAGTTTGAAATGAAGCTAAACTTTGACTGATAAAAAAGCCTAAAAAATAATATAGTCACCTGATAAAAGTGGTATAGTTGTGAAGCTTGTCCTCCTAGCTTTCCAACAAGTCCTTGTTTGTGTGATTTGGTCTCCGTATGTGAAAGTTATGATAGAAATACCAAGATGCACAATGACAGCAAGTAGAAGCAAGTTACAGTTGCCAGATGCGATTCACTGTTGAACATATGCGATCTGTATTTGTAGTAGGTGATACCCTGTAGATCATATGCGACAAGAAAAATATCGGACGCGGCCCTTGTAAGCTTGTAAGCGATGCGGATATACCAGAAGCGACCAATTGCGGGCTGAAAGCGATCTGTATCTGCAAAAAAAGCCGAAACACAAAACCCTAGGCGAGCACTGTCAGTTCAGTAGCGATGGGTATTGGTTTAAAAGCGACTGCTGTAGGTTCTTAAGTGATGGGTTATAGCCGTAAGCGACCGTCTGAGGGTTAAAAGCGACCCGTATCTGTAAAAAGCAGTCAAAACACAGAAACCCTAGCCTACACAGGCGATCAATGTGAATTCAAAAGCGATGCCTATCAGGTCAAAAGCGGGCACTGTCAGTCCATAAGCGACACACATAACATCAAAAGCGATGACTGTTATTTTAAAAGCGATCCGAATTAATTGGAAGCGCTCACTGTTAGGCCATAAGCGATTAATTCAGTTGAAAACCCCATAGCGAACAGCAAAAACAACAGGCGGGTTTTGTTAATACAAAAGCGATCCAAATCATACCTGAGGCGATCACTGTCGGTTTAAAGGCGATCCCGAAAATGATGGATGCGGCCGATCCCGGTGTAAAAGCGACGTGGATATGCAGAAAGCGGTGGATTTTTGCTCATAAGCGATGCAAAAATGGATGGAAGCGACAAGTAATAGCTTATATGCGACCAACAACAGTCCAAAAGCGATGCATAATAGCTCGAAAGCGATCTGGAGAGTTTCAGGAGACAGAATGCAAATGTTAACCATAAGCGACCAATTTTACCAGATGCTATCAGTTTTTGTTCAAAAGCGAGCACTGTTTGTTCAAAAGCGAGCTAGATTTGACCATAAGCTACTGTTGTTTGCCCAAAGGCGAGCTGATTTAGCCCAGGCGACTGCTGTTTGATCATAAGCGACCTGAATTACCAGAAGCACATTGTTGCAGTCCGGTTGTTGTTTTCTTCACCAAACGCTCCATTTTTCATCAAATTTAGGCAAATTTGTACTCAAAGTTTATGGAAATGGCCTCCCGGACGCAATGGTGAGGTTAGATTTGGGCTAAGAGATCATCTACATACATTTTTAGCCAAATCTTTGCAAACTAGGGTTAGAAAAATGAAAATTTTTGCTACAAAAGCTTACAAAAATGAAAGATTGGCGCTCCAAGAGATCTAAACTTCATAAAAACAACTCAAACAAGAGAGGTTAATCAAGGACGTGAGTCCCACCGGGCGTGCCAGAATGTATATCAAAAAATTTGGATTTATAAATGGAAATGATCAAACAATTGAAATGCATAACCTAAACCCAAATAATTCAATACCTCGAAGATGTAAGATGAGCTCGATTGATTGATCACTTTGTTGTGTTGATTGCTCGATTCCGCAACATAACATTGATAAGGATGCAAGCTAGATGGATTGAAGATGATGGATGAGGACTTGAGATGAAAATTCAGCAGAGTGAGGTTACATGAAGAAGAATCCTGAAAAATCCCCCTCTAATGGCTCAAGAGAGGCTTGTTTTATAGGAAAGGCTTGGTTCCAATGGATGGCTAGGATCAATTAGGGCTTTAGATGAAATAGATGGATAGGATTGAGTTAGGTTTCCTTGCACATCAAGAAATTGTAGTCAATTGACATGTGGCAAAGGAGGATAAAGCTTAGGTGTGCTTGTGTAGATAAATACTAAAATTAGGTCCATTAGTTGTGCATGTGAAAGATTTGAATAAAAGTTGTACTACAACACATGATTGACTAGACAAGTGTTGGAATGTGATGAAAGATGAGGACTTAATTCAAATAAAATATTTGAATTAGTTGGGATATGAGTTGGAAATTAATTAAATAAATAAGATTTATTTAATTAATTGGATAAATGAATAGGATGGGATAAGATATGATGTGGAAATTAATTAAATAAATAAAATTTATTTAATTAATTGGGATGGGGATAGGATAAATGGGATTATGCATGTGAAATTAATTAAATAAATAAAATTTATTTAATTAATTAGCTAAGTAGGATGAGGACGGGATTGAATGGGATTTTAATTAAATAAATAAAATTTATTTAATTAATTGGCTAATGGATAAATGGGATTAAGAGTGGGATTTAGGACAAAATGCTACATGATGTCTAGATAATATTTTTGACAAGGTGTTGCAATACATGGACAAAGTTGGGACAAATTTGGGTGTCTACAGACTCCAAGCCCTGAATAGGCACCAATCTGGTTCTGTGTTGAGGTTATACACCATGTCCAGCTTTGCATCCAAACACCATTTCAAACCATCTCATACTTCCACCTGTTAGTTGTAGGAGTAGGATTAGGAACCCCCTGCATGCTCTCATACCCAACCAGACATCATGTCCAAGAATGTTGCCAACCTTGTGATCTATCATACAGATCTTGGTCCATACATGAGAGTATTCTGCCTGTTGTTGTCAAGTTAAATCTTTCTATCTTTGAGCTAGTCAAGGTTACATCTTGAGTTATAGGGATACCCCCCTTGGTGCGGCAGAACCAGAAGTGAAGGGGAGGCAGCTCACGCAACCTCCTGTATTTAGTTGGCTGAATCTGCCTGTGCATTAGAAGTGGCAAACCCTAATGCTGATTCAGAAGAAAAAACCAACAAGTAGCATCTGCCAATGCAAGAATTCAGTTCCGATTAAGCATAGAATACTAATTTTACACACTTCATCTTTATTCTGCCTTGTTTACTGGTCTGCCATAATCTGGACCTTAGATCTCTTCTCTTTCATACTCCTATCTGCCTTTTTTGCACTTACTCCATATTCGCATACCACATACATACCAATACACTTGAATCCATCGGTTATATATATCTGCTTCAAGAAATTCAATCACCTTTCTGTCGGCCTCATGAAGAACTTAACAAACAATACAAGTACTATGTTCTGTCGGCTAAATCCATACATCAATATTGATGCATACCAAAAATAACACTTGTAGATCACCATACATGTCGGCCACTAATATTATATCCCATACGCAACTTACCAAAACACTTCTACTGGATCTGCACAAGGATCTAACACAAGTCAGCCTGTTCTTCACTGAACTGTTCTTGTGATATTAGGACCCGATACTCAGATGCTCATAACTTTTCATCCGTTTGTTACCGGAGGCTGAAATCTTGGATTTAGATTGTTCTGACATTCCTCTACACTCCCTCAGATTTGTAACATGCAATAATTCACTGGAGAGATCCGCTGACCAAAATACTAAATTATGCCATATACCCTGTTCTTGTCTATCCAGACTGGACAAATCTTAGAACTGACTTCTGGTATGGTCTGATACTATACTGTAGATGTGTGGAATGGACTTAGTTGCCATCAATGACAACACCTGTCATGCGTAGCAGTGTCTCTTGCCAACAGTGTACCTGTGCTATGTGATATTGTTACAACAATATTCGATGTACAACCAAATATTCCATATTACCTATGGGTTTGTAGTATGCTTTACATCTTCCCCAATCAACAACCATTTTTCTTTAGCTTGTCCTTCCCAAAGTGTATGTGCACTGTCATAAGACAAGTTAAACTAGAAACTCCTGCAACCTCTTCCAATGATATAATTATGATTTTTATAGTGTATAGGACTGTTATAGTAGTCCATACATCCTCCATAACAACAAACACATATTTTTGAAATAATTACCTCTTTTACCTTCAAATT
The DNA here is from genome assembly GCA_027924645.1 of Cunninghamia lanceolata. Classification (NCBI taxonomy): domain Eukaryota; kingdom Viridiplantae; phylum Streptophyta; class Pinopsida; order Cupressales; family Cupressaceae; genus Cunninghamia; species Cunninghamia lanceolata. The sequence goes on from BSBN01000010.1 coordinate 1,935,110, forward strand.
GTGAAGATACACTCTATTGAAATCATCACTAATTGTTTCATACTTTGCCTCATCTTGAAGGATGTTAAATGCAACTTTAGGATATAATCTAGAAAATCAATGGTATTGTTGAGTAATATAAATTAACAAGATATAATAGCGACAAATACACCACCATTTCCCAAAAACTGAATCTGCGAGCAACAATTAATTCTAGTAGAAGATTGTGCACCTTCTGTGTCCATTCACTAGCACATATTGATCACCCAACACACTTTCCAAAATGATAGTGGAAAGTACATCATTAACATAACCTATCATCTAAAAATTGCTCCACCCTTTATCAACAAGTGCCTTTCCAGTCACTCTTAAGTATACATATGAATTTCCATGGTGACTAGTTAGGAAAACAATATTGATGATAATTTTTTGTTTTGTAGACTTACCAACAATCTTCTCCTAATTATTATTGATCTATAATAGGAAATAGAAACAAAGGGGTCTACTACAACATAAAATCACCACCACAAACTTCTATAACAAAATCAGAAACATCTACATGTAGTGTAGAAAAGAGAGACTAGCTCAATAGATCAAATTAGGTCAAACCCTCTTCTACAAAACATTCGGGGCACAAATCAAGCTTGGCTTCTACCCAAGAAGGAGAGCCAAACTACAAGGGTTCCACCCTTTTGTTGTATAGAGAAGCAATTAACCCAAATCCAACCAATCAAGCTAGGATCAAGACATAAAACCCTAGTTATCAAAAATCTGAGTACAACAGACTGTCGGTACTTGAAACCCAACAGCCAAAGGAATAGCAGAGGTCAACAGACCATTTAAAAACTTTTCCCAGAGGTAAGAATGCCCAAGACAAAGGTTCTTGGGTGCCCTGGTCCCAAATTAGGGTTTCCATAAACTGCAAACTCCATCGGGTCTATACCAGGAAGCTTGTTCTTCCTGGATATCACCTTCTGAAACTTGTCCATTTTGACATGCACACACGAAAAGAGGGAAAATGTTGGGTGCTACTTATGAGCTTTCCTCAGTCAAGCCCCATGAATGGTGTTTCCACCTCCACAATAGCAAAGATGATAGATAGAGAGTGCATGCCCTAGGAGGGCAGAGGCAAATCCGAAGTAGAATGAAATGCTAACACAAAGCATGAAGGAAGGAAGTCACCATGAGCATGGAAACCCTTGTATGCTTGTAGACGGCATCACAACTTGACTCAAGAAATTGTTGTAGCCTCCAATATCTTTGCAAGACCTACAATATGTTAGTGCCACAACAATATTCCATAAGAGAGAGCTTGAGAGAAGAGTAGAGAGCATAAGAGAGAATAAGAATCTTCCAAGAAGTTAGCAAGAGAGTAGAGATGTTCAAATGAATAAAATAACTTACTTTTGTATGCATTCCCACTAATTTCTAGAGAGTTAAACCATATAAGGCTGACATTAGGAATGTTTTAAATGGCCTAAGCCAACAAGGCCGCTTTTTAGGGTAGGGCTAAAGGAGGGCTAAGGTGCTTGGGCACCCTGGTCCTTTAGCGAGACACCTCCCAAAAAAGGGCACTTAGAGTATGCTTAGCCCCGCCTTATAGTTAATTTCTAGGTTTTGTGCATTATGATCAAGTATTACACGCTGAATGCTCAAAAAGGTATTAAAATAGGTCCTAATTAATAAGGGTAAACATTTGAGGCCCATCTAGGAGCTAAACTAGGTGTAAAATGGTGGTGTACACATTTTACGATGCAACATTTATCCCCCACTTTAGTGTGGGTATGAACTTACGTTCGAACTCATACTAAAGGATGGAGAAGACACAATTCAAACATAACAACATAGAAACCAAAGAATGACACTAAAATTGAAGGGTGATCAAGCCCCCAAGTTTAGGATTCAAGGAGTATATGATGATTGGCATACACATAAGACATAACATAATTCATTCACATAGATGAAACATTTAGAAGACATGAGATAAGACAAGACATACACAAGGCATACACAAGGCATACACTTGAGAAGTCACAACGCATACATGCAATACACAAAGTATATACGAATCATACACATATAAGGCACAAAGTATGCATAAAATACACAAGGAATATATAGAGAATAAGAAAATATAACAACATAATGCAAAAGACCTTGATTCAACATGATAAGAGAGACCTCGATCTATGTGATGTCTCAATCACCATGTATCATTCCCCAAGATGCAATAAAGAAGAATGCTACGGGGTTAGTTAGAAAAGAGAAGAAGCATAAGAGGAGTACAAACACATCAAACACACTATCTCAAAATGAAAGTTCTTCCACTCAAGGGAATACAGAAAGCTACCTCCCGCAAGAGGATTTACGCAAAGCCTTGTAGAATAAGAAGGTGAAGCGACCTTACTACCAAACTCAAGTTGGCGGCGCAACCCTTCTCCCAAACATGCAAGGGAAGTCTTGCAGAATAAGAAGGTGAAGTGCCCTTACTACCAAACTCTAGTTGTTGGTGCAACCCTTCTCCCAAACATGCAAGGAGCTTTAACTTAGGAGAACAAGATGGACTCAAGATTTTGTTTCCAAGTTTCAACCTAGGAGAACAAGATAGACTCAAGATCCTGTTTCCAAGATTTTTGTAATCCTTTCCAAGAGAGAGTAGTAACAAAGATAATCAACAAGTGTTTAGATAGAAAGATGAGAGTAAGGCGCATAGTACGATATATGCTCCCAACTTAAAGCAATTGCTAACTCCATTAGGGAGCAACTGCCTTTAAGGTAGAGTGATAAAGAAACATAAAACAATCACAAGAGCTTTCTAAAAGCACATGCCCAAATGACTTATGTTCTCCAAAAGCTACATTGCAATAAGGGGTTGCCCCCATGAAGAGGAAACCAAGGCGATGCTTATAGGCATGATACACAATGGCTAATATAGTCATGGTATAATGATGAGCATTGCTACAAGGTGCCACATAGATGGAAGAAAGACAAGGTGTTTTAGGGACTACATGAAGCATGGTGAGAAGTTCTAGAGCCAAACCTTATTCGAAGTTGAATTTTGTCACCCAAGACTTGACATCCGTTAGTGGAATGGCCAAGTGCTCAATGATACGCACAATAAAGTGTTGAATGATTATTTTGTCGAATCTTTTTGCATTTTAGAGGAGGAAGAGTGACTAAGCAGTCTTTGAGTAGACTCGGCAACATACACTCTTGTTGAGATAAAAGAGAAGATATAGGGGGAGTAGGAAGCAAAACTTTTTTTTGTGAACGTGGTGGAGAGAATGTAGGAGAAGGTCAGAAACCCAAACCTACTTTAGACAAGTGCAGTGTTGGTTCCAAAGGTACCTTAATTCCTTGTTCTTTACATCCTAACCCATTTCCATTGTATCCTTGTTTTGAAAGAATTTTGAATCCACACCCATAACGCATCTCTAAGACCAAAGGATGAAGAGAGGACATATGGATAGCTTTGTTTTTAGAAGTATGATTATGCATTGAAGAAGAATGATTATCATAGTGAGGAGGGTCAATCTTTGTTTCAATCATCCTGGTGGTGCCTGCATGAGTATTTAGATTTCAAGCATTTAAATATGCAGGCACCTTCCCAAAAAATCCAAAAATTCTATGTCTTTTAGCCTCTGCAGTAGAAAAAATGTAAAAATCAGTTAATGTGCAAGTGGTCATGTATGTTGGCAGGCTTGCAAAATCTCTATCAACCTCCAAAAAATGGTGAAAAAATGAGTTGTATGCATTTTTAAATGCATATCGAGTTTGCATATACAAGGGGGAATCTTTCACAGATTCCTGGGAATATTCGTTGCTTGCATATCGGGTTGCATGTATATTTGGTTTGTATGTTCAGACATACAACGATTAGATACAAAGAAAAGATACATTGCAGGCATATTCCATGAGGGATTCATTGTTTGTATGCAGGGGTGAATGTATGTTTGGACATACAAAGGTCATATGCAAGGCAGTAGGATATACAATTGGTGGGGCCCGCGGACATACAAAGGCGAATTTATGTGAAATGTACATTCGCAATATGCAAGGAAGGCGATATACAACCCAGACGCGATGGAGTTTTCAAGCTAATTCATAAATATTTGAGGTCCGTGGATTGTATAAAGCGCTTGTATATGCCGATATACAAGCCGATGTACATTGAAAGGGATACAAGCTGGATTTCAAAAGGAGGTACATTCTGATGCATAATGATTTAAAATTCGCAACTTGTATGTATGTATGTTTGTATATGCACATATACAAGGAAATATGCAAGGAAAGAAGATGCAAGGTGGACCTGATTGAAAATTCTAATTTGCTCTATAACAGTTTGGGGTCCGCCTTGCATGTTAACTGTTGTATGTATATGCATCCTGCATATACAAAGATTTAAAAAGGCAATTGTATATATATTTGAATATGCATGTACAAGAGCGGTAAAGGTAAAATAGAAGTGGGAAAAGTTAGTGATGACAAGGAAACATCTACGTGGCAGATTCTCATTAGCCAGCGACTTGCCTGTTTGTTTTGAGCCGTAGATTTGGGAGGTGCAAAGAAGGATCGACGACTATGTTTTAATTCACAGCAGTGAAGGTTTTCTTTGTATGCAGCTACATTTTTTGAGTGGGAAAACTCCAGAGGCACGCTGCTGCTGTGTCTTCAGAGGCTGCGGGTAGCTGAAGCATTAATGGCAGAAATGCAGCGGTATGGGTCGACGATGGATAGGCCAACTACCAGATTTAAGATGCAAGTCTTTGAGTGGTGGCTCAGATCCCAAGCCCACCTGCTCTCTTCCTCTGCTTCTTGGTTGCATTCAATTTTAAGTGCCATTTCTCATGATGCATTGTATCTGGCAATTTTTGAGTTGACCGTTGTAATTTTGGCTAAGTACACAGTTTTGCTATAAAATGCAAACTGTCACTCATATTTGGTGGTTGAAGACTTGGGCATTTTTGTGTAAATAACGAAATACAGAGCATTTCCTAGCTGTTGTATCTCTGTGGAGTTTATGAGTTGCACCTTGAATGTACATTGCATACATTTTCAATTTCAGTGTTGTTTTATATGAAAAATGCTTATGGCATGTGTCTAGCTATCCCTCTCCATTTGTTACATGCATTTCTTCTTCTGAATTTGGTTGCTAAGGGTTCCTCAAATTCTAGAATACAGATTTATGTATTGCATGCTTAATCTCTAGACTTCCATTCAAGGAATGGATTAAATTGTTTTAGGTTGAGTATGGAGGAGATTGTATGTTAACTGGGATATTAGTAAGTAGAGGCAGTTAAATACCCATCCTTGGGTGATGTTTGTAAGGCAAGCATCAAGCTAAGCCCTTGAAACTCGAATCCAAAATGCAATCCGTTCTTGTGTATACGTCTAGTTGATTCCTTGCCCTAGGATAGGCACTGGTCTGCCCTTGTGAAGTAGTTATGATCCGATACCCCCTGTCTTGCATCCGATCCATCAAACCAATCATTCCATTTTTCCATCCTGTTAGTTGTAAGAGTAGGATTAGGAACCCCTGCATGCTCTCAGCTTGAACCAGACAAACATGTCCAAGAGTGTTGCCAAACTTGTGATTTATCACTCAAATCTTGGTCCATACATGAGAGTATTCTGCCTGTCAATGCAAAGTTAAATCCTTCTATCATTGGGTGAGTCAAATGTTACATCTTTAGCTATAGGGATACCCCCCTTGGTGTGGCAGAACTAGAAGTGAAGGGGATGCAGCTCATGCAACCTCCTGTATCTGTTGGCCGAATCTGCTTGTGCATTGGAACTGGCAAGCCCTTGAAACTCAAATCCAAAATGCAATCTGTTCTTGTGTATACGTCTAGTTGACTCCTTGCCCTGGGATAGGCACCAGTCTGCCCTTGTGAAGTAGTTATGATCCAAAACCCCCTGTCTTGCATCCGATCCATCAAACCAATCATTCCATTTTTGCATCCTATTAGTTGTAGGAGTAGGATTAGGAACCCCTGCATGCTCTCAGCCTGAACCTAACAAACATGTCCAAGAGTGTTGCCAAACTTGTGATTTATCACTCAAATCTTGGTCCGTACATGAGAGTATTCTTCCTGTCATTGCAAAGTTAAATCCTTCTGTCATTGGGTGAGTCAAATGTTACATCTTTAGCTACAGGGACACCCCCTTGGTGTGGCATAACCAGAAGTGAAGGGGAGGCAGCTCACGCAACCTCCCATATCTGTTGGCCGAATCTACCTGTGCATTGGAACTGGCAAGCCCACTGCCGATTCAAAATATAACACCAACACATCCCATGGGGATTGATATCTAAAGAGACCTCATCACTACCAAGACCACCATTAGAATTAGATGGTACTTTATCACAACTGGCTACCATTCTTGTAGGAGAAGGTGGATCTTCATCTATTTTAAAGGTTCCATCATCATTAAACTTAAGTTTAAACTTTGTAGGAGTATGAGATTGTGTTGAAGAAATTGTATTTACCTTCGAGGTCGTAGGGTGTGGGTGGGATTTTATATTCACCCACAAAGGAGGGTGTAAAATCCAACAAACCCCAATCATCACCGAAAAACACATTCGAAGAACCAACACTATCCTGCCCAAAATTGTTGTTAGCAGCGGAGGGTAGTGTTGAAGAAGGGATCAAACTGCTTAAAGGAGTTTGATGTTTTGCTTCTATTTTCAAACAACTATCCAGAGTCGGATCAGCTTCAATGGTATGTACTTTATTTTCAAATGTGAATTTTACTGAACAATGAAGGGTAGATGAAACTGTCCCCATGACATGAATCCATGGTCTACCAAGAAGAAGATTGTATGAAAGAGAATTAGGCATGACATGGATAAGGGCCGGCACTGTCTTAGGTCCAGCCTTAATATCTAAGGTTATGGTACCCAATGATTGTCTATCAACATTATCAAAGCCACGAAGTTTGAGATTATTTGGTTTGATTAAAGATTTATCAACATTGATTTTATCTAACAAATCTATTCCACCATCAATCATAGTGCATCTTATCCTCTTTCTATTAATGATGACATATATCATAAGAGGCTCATTTTGGTTTTGAACTTCTATGGGAGGTATTTCGTGTTGTTGAAATGATATATCGGACGTTGCCGCCTGTATACACTCTAACAGAGATGCTACATCATTCAATCTACCATAAGGTGGAACAATTACCTTTTGAAGAGCCTCTTGGAGCATTTTGTAGTATGTAGGTGATTTTTGTATTAAATCCCATAGAGAGATCTTAGCCGGAGTAGCGCGAAGCTTCTTGACAAGGTCATATTCTTTACCAATATGAGTAGGAAGATGAGGTGCTTGAGGAAGAATAGGTTGAGAAGATGGAAGAGAGATGGGCACATGCGGTGCTTGCTTACTTTGCTTATTATTACAAGTGTTATATGTGTGAGCAATTGTGTGATGTTGCGATGTATCTTGAGCACCTTGATTCTTTTAAGTAATTTGTTTTGCATAATTGAGAATGTAACCTGAGGGTTGAGGTGGTGTTGGATCACCTTGAACTGTAATCGCTAGTTTGAAACAAGGAGGTGTATTAGGTGCCTCATGCACAATGATTTTAGGAACATTAGTACACTTATTCACTATCCCCTTAGCAGGAGGAATAAGTCTATTAATGATGATTGAATTGACATTGTTTTCTTTTTTATTAAGCTCAACATCCAACCCCAAGGGATTTAATGTGAGAGACCTTTCCTCATCCACTAATGCTTTGTCTTTTGAAGGGGGAGCATTGGAATGAAGGGAAGTTAAAGTGTAGTTAAGAAAATTGTTGATGATTGTATCTTCGATGATGTCTAAGGGGTTTGAACATGCAACCAAAGGAGAACTATCTGTGGTTTTCGCATCCTTAGTGATGTCTAAGATACTTGGACATTCGACCAAAGGAGGAAGATCAAGGGCCTTCACTTCATTAGTGACATCCAATGTGCTTGAACATTCAACTAAAGGAGGAATATCAATAGGATGACTCATAGAATCATCATCATGAGATATATCATGCATAGATGTTATGTTATCTAAAATATGAGGATGTATATTAGTGCATTTAGAAAGAAATTCAGATTCCATGATATGTGCATGCAAATATTTCAACCAAAAATTAGCCATAATGAGGTGTACAATTTATTAACCAATGTCTCAATGAGATTGCAATCAAAGGCCTACAAGTGCAAGAAAAGTGGGGTCTTCCAAAAAATGTGATGTTCTTGGTAACCACAACAACTAATCTTGTAAATGTAGGATGATGTATCCACTTGAATCCAACAATGATTTACAACACTTTTCTTTGATAAAGATGCACTAAATGCAAGACTAGCTAGGGTTTTACAATCAAACCCTACATCTTAAGTGCTCACTTCTAGACCAATTTTTTTTTGATGCAAGTCTTATTTTTGAACACAAATGAAATTTTATGACATGATATAGAAATACAAGATCAGATTTGAAATTTTTATAATAGCAGCAAGATCTGAACAAGAAATTTAATTAAAAACCCTAGGTTTTTAATTTGACTAGATTTTTTTTAAAATGCAAGCTTTTCAACAAAAACCTAGCAAATGAGAGATTCAAATGCAAGATGCAACACCATGAAATTATTATCTACTGCAACATGAATTAGATCTGATGCAAAAAATTAGAGATTTAAATCTTTATATGATGATCTACAACATATGCAATGAAAACAATGCACAAATATGCCTTTTTGCAAGCCTAGAATGCTTGAGTTTTTCACTTTTTCCAATGAAAATATGCATGAAATGTTTTAGAACAGAAAGGATGATAAGGTACAACAAATTAAAACCATTTAATCAATTTAATAATGCAATAAGATCTACAACAACACACCAATCTACAAACGCTAGGTCAAAAATTAGCTAGATCTTTAAAAAATGCAAGGTTTTTACAAACCCTAACAATGAAACAATGCAAAATTAAGCTATATAATTATGCAAAATGATGAATGAATTGAATCTAATAAGATATAGGGTAGAAAATAGCTCAGATTTGATGCAAGAAGGATGCCAAAATGCAAGAAACTACGAGTTCACCAAAATGTAGTGTAGAAAAGAGAGACTAGCTCAATAGATCAAACTAGGTCAAACCCTCTTCTACAAAACATTCGGGGCACAAATTGAGCTTGGCTTCTACCAAGAAGGAGAACCAAACTATAGGGATTCTACCATTTTTTTGTATAGAGAAGCAATTAACCCAAATCCAACCAATCAAGCTAGGATCAAGACATAAAACCCTAGTTATCAAAGATCCGAGTATAGCAGACTGTCGGTATCTGAAACCCAACAACCAAAGGAACAACAGAGGTCAACAGACCATTCAGAAACTTTTCCCAGAGGTCAGAATGGCTAGGACAAGGGCACTTGTGAACCCTAATCCCAAATTAGGGTTTCTAGAAACTATAAACTTTGTCAGGTCTATACCAGCAATCTTGTTCTTCTTCTCAGATATCACCTTTCGAAACATGTCCATTTGACCTATACATATGAAAAGAGGGAAAAGGTTGGGTGATATTTAGGAGCTTGCCTCAGTCAAGCCCTGTGAATGGTGTTTCCACATCCATAATAGCAAAGATGGTAGATAGAGAGTGTATGCCCTAGGAGGGTAGAGGCAAATCCAACGTAGAATGGAATGCCAACACAAAGCATGAAGGAAGTCACCATGAGCATGGAAACCCTTGTATGCTTGTAGACGATGTCACAACTTGACTCAAGAAGTTGTTGTATCCTCCAAGATCTTCACAAGACCTGCAATATGTTAGTGTTAGATGCACATGACAACTGAGAGGGGGGTGTATCAATTGTAAATTAAAACATTAAACCCTCAATACTATTCCAACCCTTATCATCCTTCAAACTCTTATTATGTATTAGCAGAATATAAACATATGAGACATCGATGCAAACACATCCGAACACATAAGAACACCAGATTTACGTGGAAAACCCAAGAAGGGAAGAACCACGTTGAGGATTAGCTCACATATATATGAATAGCAACACTGAATACAAGTAGGCTCACTGTCTAGAAAAGAAGAAAGTCTCACTGCCAAAATGACTCACTGTCTAGAGGAAAGAAGAATAGAAGAAAACTATTACAAAGAGATTCACTATCTCAAGGCAACAAGAGAAATCTACCACTGCAACTCTATGCCATCTGCAACCTTCAACTCATTGCCTCTAGTAACTTCAAGCAGACTTAAATGTAGACACCTTCTGCTCACTACATCTAGAAGTGATAAGCATTTAAGCTCACACTCAAATCACCACACTTGATCGCATTTTCATCTTTTTTTCCCCACACTCTACTCAAACTTCACCTTGCATTTATACCATCCGCAACCTAAAACAATCTCAATTAGGTCGGCCTTAATGAAACGTATGCACCTCAAACGTGCAACACCAAAATAAGGCAGCACCAAACACTTCTGCGGTAGAAAGAAGTGAATGTGGACTACACCAAGGGTTAATCAGGACCCAAATCTACATCAACACGCTACACCATGCTTCCACAAGCAATGAAGCACATCCACAATTAGCGCTAACATGTCAGGTTGGCCAAATACGCATTAACGCCCTTAAGCACTTAAGTTCACGCTTCACTAGTTCCAGAAACATCCTGCAGACCACACAACAACATCATACAATATTCTTGAATGTTCCAGCATCATCAGAATATCCAAAAACACTGCCACAACCACATACAACTGAAGAGCACAACCATCCTGTGTAACCAGTCAAAGTGCCACAGACAACTCATGAAACCAACCTTGTAGAGCATTTGAACATGAACCACTCCAAGGAAAGATAGATACAGATAATATTAGCACGTTCCCAAATCTGTAAGGCAAGAAACCTCAATGCGGAGAAATGTGGAGCAATGTCATTTCTCCCAAACAACCTTCTTTACAGGCAAACGCACTGTCAAACACATATTCCACTGCCGCAAAATCTAGAACCTGAAACTCTAGATATAACACCTCTGAACATCTTTGATCATCACTTTCAAACCACACAAGCATATCTTCAACATGGAGCACAATACTGAACACACCTTTGTCACACTACACACATTTTTATTCAAATTTTCTCAAAAGCACTTGGAAACCAAGTTAATCATCTGCATCAGCAACACCTTCTCAGCATCCTCAAACACTTCTCATCATGACTACACTAGAGGTTGACATCAAACCATGACACATCCAACATTATCAGTAAGCTCCAACAATCTCCCAACTATACTCAATCTTCCAACAGTCTCTGCATACAAAGAGTTGATATCAATGATAACACTAATTTCTAAAAACTCTAATTCTAGGGGTTGACATCAATGACAACACCAGCAAGCTTCCAACAGTTAGTGCTACAACAATATTCTACAAGAGAGAGCTTGAGAGAAGAGTAGAGAGCATAAGAGAGAATAAGAATCTTCCAAGAAGTTAGCAAGAGCATAGAGATGTTCAAATGAATAGAATAACTTACTTTTATATGCATTCCTGCTGATTTTTGGAGAGTTAAACCATATAAGGCCGAGATTAGGAATGTTTTAAAGGGCCTAAGCCAACAAGGCCACTTTTTAGGGTAGGGCTAAAGGAGGGCCCAAGGTAGTTGGGCACCTTGGTCCTTTAGCTAGACACCTCTTGAAAATGGCACTTAGAGTATTCTTAGCCCCACCTTATAGTTAATTTCTAGGTTTTGTGCGTCAAGATCAAGTATTACACGCTTAATTCTCAAAAAGGTATTAAAATAGGTCCTAATTAACAAGGGTAAACATTTGAGGCCCATCTAGGAGCCAAACTAAGTGTAAAATGGCCGTTATCCATTTTACGACGCTACACTACATACAAACTAGACAAAACTACCGAATAACATAGTGTATTTTTCTCCCTACATAGTCAAACCTTAGCAATAGCAAAAAGTGCCCATATTGAAAAGATATAGTTTCTAACACTTGGAATGGATCAAGAACATAAACACCATAGTAACATATAATAGAAATACCACACAACACCCCTGTATGAAATTTGTTTATTGAAGTAAGATAACCATGCTCATACTTTGACTTCCTGATATTTATGATGACTCCTTCAAAGATAGGAGGATAATCAACACAACTCCTTAACTCACAATAGTGAAGGTATTTACTACTTCTTGAAAAAAATTAGATATTTGAGTATAAATGATACAGGAGCATCCAGGTCCACGAGCAATCCTCATCACCCAAAAATATTTTATTTGTTTTTGTGTGTGTTTTCCTTTGTTTTTGCTTGTAGGAGTAGATGTTCAAAAATTTGATAGATCCAGTTGGATTCATGCCCAAGTAAGGAGTGCATTGTGCTAAGGAGCCAAATGGGTATCTATAGTTCAAATTTGGTGAAGATCTGATGAATTTTGGCTAAGTTATGCTCATCGCTCCAACTGGACAGCCTATCAGGTTGTATTTCATGTTCATTTTCGAGGGATCTTCTTCGTATTTCATCCAGACATCTTATCTGGATCATGTTTCCTTGTTGCATCTAGATCCTATGTCCAAATCTAGTTTCCCCTCTTTATATTCCAATCAGGCATTTTCTAATTGGATTTCTTGTTGAGTTCCAATATCTAGATCCAGTTGACTTATTCATATATGGTTAAGTTATCTTTCTTCAACTGGACATTTCATTTGAACCAGACATTTGTTATATCTGGATCCTGTTGCTCTTCATATTCAGATCTAGTTACGATGTTTATCATGCATCTAGATATCTCATCCAAATATCATGTTACACATCTGATTACACTACTTGTCTTCAACTTGACATATTCTCATCCGGATATCATGTTCAACATCCAGTTACAATGCTTTGTTTCTAACTGGACATTTTTCTATCCAACTATCATGTTGACATATCCACTTCCAGTTGCCTATTATACACTTTCAAACTGGACATCTCTCAAGCATACTTTCCAATCGAACATCTCTCAAGTGAACATTCCAACTAGACATCTCTCAAGCGGACATCTCCCATCCGGACATCCTACTGCATATCCATATCCGGTTGCAATGCTTCATTTTCTAACTAGACATTTTCAAATCTGGATGTCCTATTGCTCGAGTACATCTGGTTAGCTTGCAGAATCATCCAAAAAATTCCAGAAGCGGAAAATACAATTAGACAACTATAATTTCAGCCAATCCCGAGTCTGCATGTCGATGTCAAGCCAAAGAACCAGTAATATGATGTTGTTTTTCCAATATGCCAATAAGGGGACAAAATTTGTTCTCTTCACATGATGATGGCAGTGTTTGTAGTAATGCACATAACTGCCTCTACTACCTTTAAAAGGGGAAATTTCATGCTTTCAGAGTCATTCAAGGATGATCGAGGATACTACATTCTCTGTTGTAACTTCTTGGGAAGATCTGTAACATGTGATTTGTGAGTTGTAGCATCTGAATGTAAGGCTAAGGCCGATGCATGTTGCATGCATATAATAAGATCATAGTACTCCTACTGTATGTTTGATGTTGCATATGAATAAAGTATTTCTCAGTTTCATAGTTGTGGTTGTTCATTTTCTGCTTGGTTTAGTAGCTTGAAAAGGCCCCTGAACCTTGATCATATGTTAATAAACACCATACAAGGTTGATGCAACATAGAGAAAACTCCATCTTGAAAATATACCTTAACTAGTTCCACAATATTGCATACCTTGATCTCAATCCATGAGTCATCCAGAAGTTGAGTCTTCACATAATTAGGAATGATGAAGCCTCCATGCATCACCACATTCCTTGTGGAAACCTCATCTTCATCCACATTAGTACATTCTTCATCAGGTGGTCTACCTAAAAAATTACCAACAAGAAGCTTGTTGCACTTGTCCACATTATTTTGCACCTTCTCATGTGAACATATAATCCATCTATGGTGGAAAGACCTTTCCCTAATTTTACATTCTTATTGCTTTTTCCAAGTGCCATCTATATGCTACAATCTTATATCTAGTAACAATCCTAGGAGCTGTACACTCAAAAACATGACTCAATGGCTAGGGGCAGTCGAGTCAGCTTTGGCGTGCACACAGATCCTCTCTCCTTGCCATGGGTGAACCTCCACGTCACTGTCACTCTTGTAGAAGTAGCCAGTCGAGAGGAGGTGAGACACGGGGGCAGTTTGGCTCATTGGAGAGTTGGGCTTCGCAGAGAGTGGTCAGCGAGTCCTAGGACCTTTGTTGTGCATTTGTTTGAATGTGGTGTTCTATGACCGTTATTTTAAAGATAACTATATGACCCAAAGGGTCACTAGTCACCATTCTCCTATTTGGGTTTCTAATGTTCCAACATTGTGTGGGTTGACTATTGTTTTCGTTGATGTTTTGTTCAAGTTGACATTGTTGTTTGCATTGTTGTATGATTTCTTTTATTTGAATTTCTCTTAACCTTTCTCATTGTTGTTGAACTATTTGTGGGTCTTGTTGTTGTCTAGGGTGGATCTCCTCTATCTCGTTGAGGATTGCCTTCACCCACTCACCTCTAAGTCTAGGGCACATTCATGACCCTAAACAAAGAGAGATGGTTTAAGCTAACCTTGAATTGACCTAGGGTTTTGACTTAGGGTTTGTGTGACCTAAGGTTTGACTTTGTTTGACCTTGCTTGACCTTGTGATGAAACCAAGGGTTTTGACTAACGTTGACTTTGTTTGACCTTGTGTTGGGATCAGGGTTTGTAAATCCTCTATGCTGCTAATGTTTTTGTATGCATGCAAGCCTATATGAGTGTAAAACATTTTTTTATGCTTTTTATGTTTTTGGAAATAAAGGTGCTTTTTTCTATTCTAGGAATTAGAAAATGAATGCGAACTAGTATGAGATTACCTAATGCAATTGAATCTATGTTTTTAGTTTGATTTTCTAAATAAGTGGATCGATTTAATCTAGGAAAGGGAAATTTCTTTTAATCTATGAACTGTTGAAAGGGAAACTACTTACTAATGCAAATCTACTTAACCTATCAAGGAAAAAGAAAAATGTATTTACTATTCCCAAGAGCAAAGCTGATTATCTAATTACTATGAAATGAATAAAAAAAAAAGCATGAAAGAACCTGGAGATGTGTGAGCATCCACTACCCTCAGAAATCCTTGTATGGGCAACCTCTAATCCTTTTACAACAGTGGGGTGATCCTCTTGGCAACAATAAGAAAAGAGAAGCAAAATAAGCTTTGAAGCTTTGAAATGAGCTCAATGAGAGCTTGATGAGCACTGTGGCTTGTGATGTGAGCAGTGTATCGACACAAAACAAGCTTTTAGAAAAGCTAGATGAGATAACAAATAAAAGCAAAAGGCTCTAATGTTTTGTGTGAGCATATGGATGCTTGATTTGGAGAGCAATAACCTACAAGACATGTGTGCACAAATGAAATTGCCTCTCTTTGTGCTTGAGGGAGGGGGTGTTGATAGGTTTGAAGAAGGGATGAGAGGTGAATAAGAAGAAGAGTTAACTCAATTTGATTGAAGAGTTAACTTAGAAGACACAAGAGTGATTTGGGCTAAAATTGGAGTGATCTACCCATTAATAACTTATCACTCAAGAAGAAATGGAGAAAGACAATGCATGGATTGATAACTAAAGATAAAAAAGAGATAAATATGCATGCTTGGGTACATGAAACAATTAACTCAACCTTTAGGACAAAATTCCATGCAAATAGAAGCAAAAATGGGTGAAATAGAGCTATTTTGGGCCAAAAACTCAAGTGAACTCGCGGCTGGAAAACATGATAGGGTCACCCATGGGTCACCCCTTTCACCAGTTAGGGTCACCCAGAGGTGACCCATGGGCGACCCTTAGAGGAGGACACCTGGGTGAAAGTGCGGGATGGGAGATGGAAGAGGAGGAGAAAAGAAGGGGATTTGCCTCTAGAAACATGTCAAATAGGGGTCAAAAACCAAATCTTCACTTGCAAAAGTAGGATCTCCCGGGGGAGATTTGGAAATAATAGGGGAGATTTGGATTGGTTGACCCAAACTGGAAACTAAAAGTGGGAGATGGCTTGGGATGACCTCTAGAAGGCCTCTAGGGGTGGGAATGGATGAAAAACACTGGGGAAATATGAAAACACAACAAATGGATGAGTACAAGGCTTAGGGACAAAGTTGCAAGCATAGGAAATGCAAATCGATAAGTGTCGAAAGCGAAGAGAGAGAGAAAATGACAAAGGGGAAACAACACAAAGAGGAAGAAAACACATGTTACCAAGAGAATTTCTACTAAGAGGATGTTATTTCATGCTTACATGTACATGACAAGGATTGTAAGTCATCATCGGGGTCCTTGTGGAAGTTGTGCGTGATTTTTGTGCTTACAGGAACATATTTATGAGCACCATTTTTTGCTGATTTGGAAGTAATTGAATAACATAGAATAGGTTATGTTGCTTACCAAAGAACCAAATAGCTTGCATGATCTCCATTACACAACTTGTTACCTGTTGACATATTTTGCCTAGTCAGGCTAAATAGTCATATAGGGGTCCTTTAAGGTGCATAGGGGTCTTAGAATTTTTACATGAGTCTTTTAGAGGAGTCTAATGTGCCTTCCTTGATCCTTTTAAAACATTTAGTTATGTTTTGTGCCTTAAAAAAAGACATTTCCATGTTGCATGCATGAAATTTGTAGAGTCAAAGGTCAAAAAGCCATGTTTTCACATCTAAAACCTTATTTTTGGCAAAATGAGATCGCACCAAGTGATGGAAGGAAGTTTCCTTTCAAACTTGTCTTGTTTTATGGTGTTATTCAAGGGTTGAATCAGGTTGAGTTGAGTAAATTTGAGGAGATGGTTTGAGCCTTGACCCTGGGTTAGGTTTAGAGTGTATTGTTTAGTTGTCCCTCTTTGTGACAAGTTTCTCATCTATGTTTCCATGCCTCCTTTAGGGTTCTTAACATGTTTTTTCAGGTTTCATGCATGGAAGAGTTGTTTTCATACAGTGGTGATCTAAGAAGTTTGGCTTTGCAATGCTAAGAAGTCTGTCAGCAATCTAAGAAGTTTAGTTTTTGTATTGCTATCAGGGATTTCGAATATCAAGATGTAGAGTTTCTCCACAATCTAAAAGGAATGTTGGAAAGATGAAAGAGATCAGGTAACAAGCATGTTAGAGATAATAGTTTCTTTTGTTTCCTTTCTGACTTGGAACAATCATAGGCAAGAAAGAAAGGATCTCAAAAGGTGTGGCTTTAAAGATAGTTTTGCAAGTTTTCATAAGATCCTAATCCATTTTAAAACCTAGGGGCCAATATAGTAGTCTTTAGACCTCATAGCACATGTGAGGATGGTTTTTGTTTTTTTTCATCACAAGAGGAGTAGAGACATTGACATAGAACTATTAGAAGTCAGGGATCTCCACTTCATACATTCATAGCATGTGAAGTATGAGAAGGACCCCATTGAACACGTCAAGATGGTGTAGAGAATGTATTAAAAGGGCAACATGATCATTGCAAAAAAGAATAATAGACAAAGGTTCATGATAGTTCAATGTCTGATGGAACAACATGCAAGAATTTAAAATGGTTTTGCAAGGCCACAGTGATAACTACTTGCTAGTTTGACATAGATCTTTGCAGACCACAAAGGTTGTGTACAAGAGAGAAGTCAAATAGAGTCTTGAAATCCTTTAAGACCTCTATGAAGTGCTTCACGTGTTATACATGTTTAAAGCTCCCTAGAAGAGCAGTGGAATAGTGGTTTTTGTATGATTTTTGGAGGGTTTTTCATGAGTATATAGCTTGCAGAGAAGATAGTCTAAAATAGTACACAGAGGTTACATGTGAAGAGACGGTATGAATTCATGGAAAGGATACAATAGATGCAAGGATAGAAATTTAAAAATATAATGGGATAGGCTTAATGAAATTGAGATTAGAAAAGTTTGTCAAAACATGCAGGTCTGTTATATAGTCTAAAAGCTTGTCAAGGGTTTGCAAAGGACAAGGAAGTCAAATGGAACATTAGACAACAAATCTTTTATAGGGAAAACCCTTATGAAGTTTAAAGGGTTTCTTTGATAATAGTAGATGAAGGGACAGTCACAACAAAACTAAGAAAATGTATTAGGATCACAAATAGCAGAGGACTACCCAACCATCTTTACAATTTTTGCTATTGTATACATTTACAAGAGTCATTCTAGAAGCTGAGATCAATGAGGGTTCTGATAGTCATTCCAGTCATCAGGAGCAGAAAAGGCCTATGATGACAATGCAAAATCTCTGGGAATGCCATGTAGAGAGGCAGATGAAGTAAAAGAATGAGAGGTTTGTGAAGCATAAACTAATCTAGTGAAGGCCACACCCAAAGAAATGAGGGTTTTAACTATTATCACTAGTTCTATTGCATTCTAACCCTATTTGGAGGTATCACAAGGTGAGTTCAATTTATGACATGTATTTTGAGGTTGTATATTTCTTCCAAATCTAGATAAATATTCAAAGGTTACATATGCATTCCGGTTCAATGCATGTCACCTCAAGATCTGTCAAATAGTTTAGGTCTACAAATAAGATATAAGATTTGACAGTCCTATGCAAGGCATGTTAACTATTTAAGCTTTCTAAAACCTTGATTGAGTCAAGAGAAGGTTTCCATTCTAAACTCTCAAATAGTGACTGATCTATACTGTCCTATAATGGCATAAAGGGTTTGCATCAAGTCATTGAGGTAGCCTCACTATTTTTTACACATTAAGAGGAAAGGTGACAGTGAATAATACAAAGCTCTAAAGCATATAGGGATCAAAACTATTATGAGATCCATCTAAGCCCTAGGCTTTTATCTTTAAAAACATGAGATCAAAGCATACAGAGAGTTATAATGCAGAAATGGTAATGTTAGCAGAGTTGCATCACTGTATGCAAGGGGTTAGGAATGAGATAGATATTTTTGACATCTAAATCCCTGTTAAGAGTCATTAAAACAAACCATCTCTCAGAGTCTATAATCAAAAGACCATGACAAAGATGAAGCATCAAAGGGACAATGATCTAAATCAGACATCAGTCAAGCCCCTATTGAAAAGCTAGCAGATTAGAGTCCTATTCAAGGGTATGACTGAGAAGTATGGGGTCATGGTACTGAGTAGAGTGCAGACTACAAGGAGTCTTATGCTGCTACAAAGGGGTAGATGGTTGAATGAGATATCATTAAGATGCAAATCCATTATGTAGAGATACAAATCCAAGAGCAAGAACTACTAACACAAAGAACAATCATCAACATGAGGAATAGAGATACAGATGCAAAGAAATAATGATCTTGAAGGGACAATATGCAAAGACCTTTTAGCATTATATGATAGGACAAAGACATCTTGATTTTTGATAGAGGAATCACAAGACATTGGTGGCAATGTTAGGAAAGCCCGAGTAGGACTGTTAGTCAATCATGCTTTTGAGTATGCCAAGGGAGTGGTAGACCCTTTATAGACCTAGGAGGACAAGCAAGAAAACACTTAGGTTGCAATACCCACTGTGTATTTCAACCTGAGAATGGAAATATAAAAAAATGGAAGTTTCCTCATAACTGAAAACTATAAAACTCAATCTAAAGACACAAAGAGGTAGTTTTAACCTTGAAGAAGACCCTACCTCAAACAGCGATCATCAGGCATTCAAGGATCCTCTTCCTAACTACGAGCAAGGAGGTCCTTCCAACAGAAATAACCGTGGCTCTAACAACACAAATTACACGAATATCAGATATGACTACGTTGTTAACCATATCTATGAAAGTGACTCACACATTAATATGATCACTATCAACAAGAATCCAGACTGCAATGTTACTACCCGTAGTAACAAAGTCACCCTAAGGGGAGCTTCCGCTCCTCAGTCTAGTCAATACAGTATCATGGATCAACTCCACAAAACACCTGCACACATCTCCATGTTAGAACTTCTATGTCTGTCTCCTTCTCATAGGTCCATACTCGACAAAGCCTTAGCAGAAGCCTCTATTCCCACGAACCTAGCTAAAGAACAATTCCAAAACATGGTCGGTAATATCACCTCACCACACTCCCTATCATTCACTGAGAAGGATGATATGTCTATCACTCAACCCCATAATGCCTCCCTTCACATTGAAGCTTTCATACACAAGCACAAGATCAAAAGAGTCCTAATCGATGGAGGGGCTGGTTTGAATATCTGCACGTTGAAGCTAGTCCTTACATTGGGGTTTTCGGAGAAGGCTATAGATCTGAAAAGAAAAATCACCATAAAAGCCTATGATGAGGAAGAAAGAACGTCTAAGGGAATTGTTACTCTACCAATTAGAGTGGGCCCCGTAGTGAAAGATGTGGCTTGTCAAGTCCTTGACATGGAGTTAGCATACAACATTCTTCTGGGACGACCATGGATACATGCTTTGGAAGCAGTACCTTCTACATACCATCAATGCATCAAGTTCACACATGAAGGACAAGAGATCACCATCCCCGGTGATCCTAACCCCTATCAATACTGCAACTCCATTCAGCCCAAACCAAACGTTGTAATCCCTAACAACCGTGCTTTTGCGTCCTCGTCATCTCGTGTTGACCCAGCTACACTTGCTTCTTCTTCAGGGGCATCTCCACCTAAACTCCAACTCAAAGATAAAGGTTTCGGTGAGTACACGATATCTCAGTCTCTCTGCTTGGCACAATTGCCCCTATCTCCCCGATCCTATGGGAGACCTATCTTAAAAACACCCACAGCAAAGAAACCAACCAAAGGACCATTTGTGAAATGGGGAAGCCTTGAAGATGAAAGTGATGAAAAAGATGTCCTACAATGGTTGTACAAAGATGAAGCTAGCTCCTCAATGCCACATGATCATCCCACTATACCAATAGAACAGTATGGGCAAGGTTACCAAATACTACAGAAAATGGGATATGAAGGACACGGTCCACTTGGATCAAGAAAGGATGGCATCACTGAACCCATCCAACCTCATACCTTAATAGCCTGAGACACTACAGGGCTAGGCTACACTGGAGCACCAAGAAGCAACAAAAATAAGGAAAAACAAATAGAAGTAGCCACTAACAATATGGTTGAACAAATTCAGAGGATGCAACTAGGGAGTGAAACAGATTCTAATGAGTACGAGTGGGATAGCCTCTCTGAGCTATCTTGTGATGAAAAGGATATTGACGTTGTTCACGAGTATGACCCAACCCCTGTGAATGAGAGACAAGGTCTAAGAGCTAGACCACTAGAGTCCGTTCCGCATAATGACAATAGTGACAATCACGAGGAAAGAATGATACCTCCCTCGACAGATCCCCTACTAGTGAGTACCATTGCAGACTTTGTTCATTCCCTCAACAATTCTATCCTTACCATCAAATCTATCGAATCCAACCAACCGCATGACCCCTTACCTCTGGTACACCCCGAACTTATAGACTGGGACCTCGAAGGCACCACCCCTGAACTAGACACCTTCAAAAATGATGACGCGATCATCGATTACCTTGAGCTTAGAGATCACATACCTGCAGGCGACCACAGAGTTGGCTATGCTATAGAACTCAACATGCAGTCCTATTTTGGAGAGAGCGCCAAGCCTTTCAGTCACAAAAACATCAAAATAAAAGAACAATCTAACGGTGAAAACTGCTCCGCGGCAGTGTTAGATCCTCAAAATAGTAAAAAGAAAGATGCATCCAATGGTGAAAACCTCTCTGAGGCACTGAAGGATGGAAGGCTTGACCCTCTTCCCAATCTAACACATTAGGAAAGATCGTCGATCTTGATAGAATTGGCGGAAGCGATCAATGTCAACATAGGTGATAATCCCAGAATGGTCCACATGGCAAAGGCTCTAACAGAACAGGAAAAACTAACATTTACAGAGTTTTTCAGAAGAAAATAGATCAACTTTACATGGACATACGCTGACATGCCAGGGCTTGATCCAAATCTCATCATGCATCACTTATCTTTGGCTCCAGGAGCTAAGCCTGTTAAATAGAAGCTCAGAAAGATGCATCCGCAGGTGGCTCTCATGGTGAAAGAAGAACTGAAGAAACTGCTAGATGTCGGGTTTATCAAACCCATAGACTATCCTGAATGGATTTCAAATATCGTACTAGTAGCCAAACCAGATGATGGCAGGGTCAGAATCTGTAGTGACTTCAGGGACCTAAACAAAGCTTGTCCAAAAGATGACTTCCCCTTGCCCAACATCGACATGATTGTAGATCTCACGGCAGGTCATACCATGCTGTCACTCATGGACGGTTTCTCGAGATATAACCAGATAAAGATTGCACCAGAAGACCATCACAAAACTGCATTTACATGTCCTTGGGGCACCTACTACTGGTGCGTCATGCCATTCGGTCTGAAAAATGCTGGGGCAACATATCAGAGAACCATGACAACGATCTTCCATGATATGATGCATACTATAATGGAAAACTACGTCGATGACATTCTAGCGAAGTCTCTCACAAGAGAAGGGCATCTAGCAGTACTAGACAAGATCTTCAACAGACTGGAGCAGTTCAATGTGTGACTTAATCCAAAAAAGTGTGTGTTCGGGGTTACATCAGGAAGACTACTTGGCTACATAGTATCTGCAAATGGTATCAAAGTTGATCCCGCTACGGTGAAGGCCATAATGGAGATGCCACCTCCTAAAAATTTGACTCAATTGAGATCCCTACAGGGCAAACTACAGTCTATTAGACGGTTCATTTCCCAACTGGCAGATAAGTGCCACCCATTCTCTCATCTGCTGTACAAAAATGTATCTTTCAAATGGAACGAGTCATGCGAGCAGGCTTTTCAACAGCTAAAGGAATACCTAATGAAGCCACCAATATTAATGCCACCAATTCAAGGCAAGCCTATGTTACTATATATCTTAGCTACACTAACGGCTCTAGGAGCTCTCCTTGCTCAACAGAACTATGATGGAAAGGAACAGGCTATCTACTACATTAGTCGAACACTCGTCGGATACAAGTTGCAGTACACACCAATAGAAAGAGCATGTCTAGCTGTTGTATTTGCCTCGCAAAAATGGAGACATTACATGCTGTCACACTCTGTTAAACTGGTGGCAAAGATTGACCCACTGAAATACTTACTCAATAAGGTGGCCTTAACAGGTAGATTATCAAAATGGGTCATGCTTCTTAGTGAGTTTGACATAGAATATGTGGATAGAAAAGCAATAAAAGGACAAGTGCTTGCAGATCAACTAGCAGAGGTGCCTTTAACGGATGATAACCCCCTGAGCTTTGAATTTCCAGATGAGTCTATCTTCCACGTCAGCACAGCAAACTGGAAAATGTACTTTGATGGCTCCTACACTCAGCATGGATCGGGGGTAGGTGTCTTGTTGATCACGCCTAATGGCGATACTATTCCAAAGTCATACAGATTAATGTTCCCTTGCACTAACAATGTAGCAGAATACAAGGCTCTGGTCGTCGGTATCAAGCTGGCAGTTGAGTGGAACATCAAGGAGCTTCAAGTCTATGGTGACTCCCAACTGGTCATCAACCAAGTAAATGATGACTACCAAACGAAGGATGAGAAACTAATTCCTTATAAATGCATGGTATATGACTTCAAGGAATATTTCATGTAGATATCATTTGAACAGATACCAAGGATCGAGAAAAAAGCTACAGATGCCATGGCTACAATTACATCTCTTCTTGACATTCCAGACAATCAAACATGATATGAGTTCTTAGTAGAGCCAGTCTCTTGTCCTGCTTATGACACTCCAGATGCCCATATCATATGCCACATCGTAGGAATTGATTCCCCTCTCTATGGTAAAATTTTTACCTATCTAAAAGAGAATACACTCCCACCTAACCTATCCCATAACCAGAAAAGAACCTTCATTCAGCAGGCATCCCGGTATGCCATTGTTGCTAACACCTTGTATCACCGAGGTCTCGATGGTACTCTCCTTAGGTGTCTAGATAGAGAGGAATATCAAACTTCTCTAAGCGAAATACATGATGGAATATGCGGAGCTCACTCTGGTGGCCCTACCTTAGCCAAAAAACTCATACGCATGGGATACTATTGGCCAACAATGGAACAAGACTCCCATCAGTTTGTAAAGAAATGCACAAAGTGTCAAATCCATGGGAACCTGATACATGCACCAGCGCAAGAGCTACAGCTGTTGACGGCTCCTTGGCCTTTCTGTAAGTGGGGACTCGACTTAGTGGGCAAGATCCACCCTCCCTCCTCAAGCAGCCATAAATTCATTATCACTACCATGGAGTATTTCACGAAGTGGATTGAAGCCGTGCCTCTAGCCAACATCACAGGCAAACAGATTGCCTCGTTCATCCTAAACTATATCATTTGTCGCTATGGTGTCCCTTCATCAATTATCACGGATAATGGATGACCCTTCAAGAACCAAGATGTTAGGGAACTGTGCGACAAATTCCATATCCAGCACCGCTTCTCCACTCCTTACTACCCATAAGGTAATGACCAAGTTAAGGCATCAAATAAAACCATTCTGAAAATCCTAAAAAAGACTGTCAATGATGCTGGCCGTGACTAGCATGTCCAACTGAATCCCACACTGTGGGCCTACTGAACAATCATCCGCATACCCACAGGTGCAACCCCATACTCCCTAGTCTATGGATCTGAAGCTATCTTCCCCATTGAAGTTGAGATCCCATCATTGCGAGTCTCATTAAAAGACCTCATATCAGATGAAGAGTACAGAGTAACCAGACTCCAAGAGTTAGAGCTACTTGAAGAAC
Source organism: Cunninghamia lanceolata (assembly GCA_027924645.1). Taxonomy (NCBI): domain Eukaryota; kingdom Viridiplantae; phylum Streptophyta; class Pinopsida; order Cupressales; family Cupressaceae; genus Cunninghamia; species Cunninghamia lanceolata. Next base: position 1,959,919 of record BSBN01000010.1, read on the forward strand.
GAAGGCAACAGGCCTTTAATCACCTGAAAGCATACTAGCAACACATGGCCAGAAGCTACAATCACAAAGTAAAGCCCCGGGTCTTCCAGGTTGGCGACCTAGTCTTAAGAGAAAATTCAAGAAATCAACAAGATCGTGAAAAGAAAGGAAAATTTGAACCTAACTGGCTGGGTCCCTATGTAGTCATCACAGCTTATGGATCAGGGGCATATCAATTAGCTACATCTGAAGGTGAACTATTCGATGATCCTATCAACAGCATGCACCTTCGCAAGTTCTATACCTGAAAACCCCGATGTAAGGGAGTCCTGAAAAAATAAAAAAAATTGAAAAACAGAACAAAAATATCAAAAAATTGAGAAAATAACAAAAAAAAATTGTCCTATGGTGAAAACCTGGCAAACAGGCGCCTAGGATAGGTACCATGGTAAAAACCTGGCAAACAGGTGCCATGTGTACTTTTCGCTACGCGTGCAGATAAAAAGTCAGTGGTGAAAACTGGTAAACAGGCGCTATCTGCGACAAACCACTTCATCTATTTTGACTTCATATCTCTTGTGTCTATCATATCGTTCGTTTTGAACCGGTCCTATGCACTATTCCTGAACTACGTCGCCTCTGAGCTATCACGTAGGCAAGGCCATTATCAATGCGCCCCCGAGGCTCCGCTTCCTTGTCCATCTCATATCTTGTTGTATATCCTCTAGTCCATCCATGGTCCGACCCGAACTACGTCGCCTCTGAGCTATCACGTAGGCAAGGCCATTATCTATGCACCCCTGAGGCTCCACTGTCCCATCCACTCCATGTCTCGTCCTTCTGTCTGTCTGGGTCCATACCATTTCTGCATCTTCACCGTCGCCTAGGTCTTAGGTCCATCAAGGTTCACCCCGAACTACGTTGCCTCTGCGTCGTCACGTAGGCAAGGCCATTTAGCAATGAGCCCCCGAGGCACTAGGTCAGTCCCTTAGGGTCTGTCTCTCCACATCTGTCATCATCTCACCCATAATAAATCGATCCTAGTCTAAATTGGGGGCAACTCCTTGACCTAGTTGCAGATTTGGGTTCTTGAATGCCATCGTTCTGAAAGGAGATACCAATAAAGGATTGCGATACTTTCACTAGACACCTAGGACAAAGTTCTCGACACATAACATCAACCTGTCCAAAACAAACACAAAGCAGAGCACCATATCAAAACACTCAAAATGGTTCTATATCAATTATGGCAAAAGACACACCTAATGCAAGAATGTTTTATGAACAGGTTAACTTACAAGGTGTTGAATTTTTGTCCATTATGTCTTCCTATGCTACTCGAGGATGCCAAAAGCTAGAGATGCTATGATGGGGGCATGATTATTTTCTTTGTTTGCTGCTTGTGGATTAAACTTTAGTAATGTGACGACTTTTGTCTAATGACATGATCAGCAAAAGATCATCGAGGACTCCGAGGTCTAAACATGAAAAAGGGCAATCCTTGCCTGGTGAAATGCAAGAAGTACTCAGGTCATCTAGATTCAAGTTTGACTAGATGCTTGTATCAACTTGCTATATCAAAATCCATGTAAGACATACTCAGGTCATCTCGGTCTAAGTATACCAAGATGCTTGTATTTTCTTACAACATTTCACAAAGCAAAAAATACCAAAAAGTGCCCGATGATGAAAGCAAAAGACTTGCGAAGATGACAAATCCGTATCCGCATCCATCTCCTATCTAGCAACTCCATATCATCTGCACAATAATGCAAACTCTGCAGTATATCACAAACAAAAGTCAATATTTCTCCATATCTTCTTCTATTCCATTCGTCTATACCATCTCTGTGTCGATTAAGTACATCTGGACATATCAAACACATAGCATATAAGTTGCATATCACATCACATGAGATAGTCATTTCACATGATTACATTATTGGCATACATAATAAATCCATGAGATCAAATTTCCATACATTTTAGATCATACATATACATTATGCATCCATACTTCATATCAAAAGAAAATCAAAAACATAGGTCACATACATATCGAACTGCATAACCATATCCATACACATTAGCATTTGTATAACTCAAAAGCATTCTAAACATCCATCTAGTCTGCATAACATATACAAACACGTCATAACATCCAAGTGCATCCATACCATATAAAATGTTAGAACACATACATATAGACCATCAAATAGGTAAATCATCATATAAACATCCAACGCATGTCCAAATGTACAAAATCTCAAGATCTTTGTCCAAACCCAGAGCCATGCCATAAATGTATGCATATAACAAATGGTGATACATGTCTCAGAAAATAATAAGTACATATGTTGGCTATCTCAGCCATCTGTCAAAAATGTGCTATAATGTGAGCAAACAAAAAAATTGGTACAAGTATCTAGGTCTGTCTAACCCTGCTGTCGCGGAACACTGCTCCCTGCACTGGCTGCTCCTCTATCCCCCCCTGACGGTGGTGGACCCCTCACTGAGCCCACAGACTGAGACCCACCTGCTCTCTGCGCCGCCCTTGACTGGCTCCAGAAGGTCGCAACTCTCTGACTCGCTGGCACAGCACCGTGATATAACCCCTGGTAATACTGAGTCTGTGCCTGAGCTCTAGTTAGATCACTTTGCAACTGCGCTATCTGGGCCTGTGCCTGCTGTACTTGTGCCATCAAGAAGCTAGTGGTTCCATCAGTACCCATGGCCATCACGGTTGCATCTCGCTCTGTTATCGCAGCCCGCGTACTAGCTAAGGCTGCATCTCTCTCGCTGCTCAACTTGGATATCTAAGTCACGTCTGCATCCCGTCGTGACTCTGCCGCTCTTAGATGAGCCCTCAGCTGCCTAATCTAGGTCTGTAAAGAAACCAGAACCTACTGCTGCGTATCTGGCTGTGGAGCCTGCTCAGCCTGTGCCACCTGCTGTGCTGGCACCTGTCCATGTATTAGCTGTGCCACCTACTGAGGTAGTGGCATCTACCCTGACACTGCCACTGACACCTCTGCCTGAGCCTGTGCCTATCCTGCAATTGCCTACTGCCCCACGATCCCCTCTCTGACTCTCTGCCTCTGCCTCTGCCTCCCCTCCTCTCCTTGATCTCTCCTCCTCCTCCGCCGTCCACCCCTCTCGCCGCCACCTCCACCGCCTCCATCTGAGTCACCCTCATCTATATGAGGTGCTACCTCTCCAGGACCTGAGTACCGAGGAAACAGATGTGCTGCAAACCACTCCTCATAGTCTGGCGTCATGCCAGCATCCACTATGTCTCTCCACATCGGCCAGGCTACATACAGAATCTGCTGAAAATCAGCCAATGCCTCGTCATAAGAAGCCATAGGACCCCACCTATTCCGCTCGATGTATGTCCTGGCAAAACAGGCCTCTCCCTGCGGTCTACCCTACACACGGCCAAATTATCTCTGCACTCGGCTGACAATCTGTCGCTCCAATATGAACCGATTTCGACCAATCAGCCATCTCATCTGGAAACAATAGGGGAGCTCATTTGCCTTGTCATCCCATACCTCACAATCAATGTATGGCCACCAGACAACTGCATCCACTCCATCAAAGGCATGCCTCTAGTACTCAAGCCTCCCCAACTTGTGCTGGGAAATCACACCTGCATAACCGTAACAATAATGCTCACCCCTCTGCCTATGAAATACGCAGATCGGCCGCGTGATCGCAATGTGCTCCCATAACCAAAACTGTAAGAGCGACCCACCTGTGGCTAACCCAGAGCCTCGGTGATACATTGCCTGATGCATGTCTCTGTATAGGTGTGCAAGCACGCACACACCCCATGCATACCGGGTCCCATCGATGATCATACTCTCCAGCATCTGTCCCTAACCAATGGGGAAGCTGTGCGCTCTCCTATCGGGGCATACAACGCCACCGATTAGTCCAGCCACTATGCCTGGGAAGTAGTCATAACAGTCATGCATGTCCTGCCATGAGATCTCCTCCCCTGCCAACTCAGGATCATCAAAAACCCGTCTGCACTCCTCTAGCCCAGCGCCACGCTGTGACTTGTACTCAACCAACTCTCCTTGAATCGGGAGGTGCAGAATCCGATACACATCCTCCAGAGTAATGGCCATCTCTCCCGTCAGAAAATGGAAGGTCCCATCCTCACTATGGAATCGCTCCACGGTAGCAGTCACCATCACCTGGTTCATGCGAACCTCAGGCATAAAGAGCACATGATACAAACCCATAGCACCTAGAGCCTCTCGCTCCATCTTGGTCAGCATATACCGCTGCAACAACGGCAACGGGAACAACTCTCATGATGTCAACACGTCTCGAATATCCTCCTGCAACCAAGAAACGCATACTGTCAGCAACAATCCAAATCCATATCGACAACCTACTCCAAGCAATCAAGCTATCCTATCATTGGCTCAACATATCAAATTAATCAAAACAACATATCATCTCTCGACTAGATTCTCAACAATCTCAGAGATCGCTAATCAATTGACGCATCGATCAAGATGCCAATTGGGTTAATTTTGTTAAGGCAACTAATTTGCCTACAGGTGGCACATACGCCATTTCCCTATCATTGGCTCAACATATCAAATTAATCAAAACAATATATCATCTCTCGACTAGATTCTCAGCAATCTCAGAGATCGCTAATCAATTGATGCATCGTTCAGGATGCTAATTGGGTTAATTTCGTTAAGTCAACTGATTTGCCTAAAAGTACAAATGCACAAATACAGGCGGCAAATGTGCAATTTCATAACAAAAGCGCAATTTCACCATAAAGGCGCAACTCCCTGTCACGTATGCGCCATTCTGGTACATGCGCAACCTATTAGCGCAAATGCGCAATTTCCCTACATATGCGCAATGCCATAACTCAAATGCACAATGCAAATCATATGCGCAAACTCACAGTGCATATGCGCAACCTCGGAATGAATGCGCAACTTATTAGAGCAAATGCGCAAAACATACAAATGCGCACACTCCAGATACAAAAGTGCAAAGTACACAAATGTGCCATTTCGCAGCATGCATGCGCAATCCCGTAACATATGCACAATTTAGGAGTGCATATGCGCAAAACTAGGGTTTTTGCGCATTTATTCTAGTTGGTTTTCATAGCCATTAATATGCACAAAAATTGACTTTCGACAAGTTTTGAAGAACTACATACCAGGGGTCCTGCGTCTACTGGCTGATCAAACCATCGAACCCTCTCAAACCGATGCTGCTCGCATGGAATATCCACCTCTCTGGCTGCCATGATCTCCTAAGCTCTCCAGAAGACAAATCAACTAGGGACAAGTGTTCAAATGAATAGGTGGTGTGGACCCAACCCCTGTATATAGCAAGTGACCCATATCTGATTGTATGACCCTCTGACTACTTCCCATGGCTGTTTCTCCAAACCATAGCCCGTTTTTCTCCAACCTAACCCGTCTTCTCCTTCCTCTTCGTGAGATTGTCCGTCTCACACCTTCTACCATCTCCCCGTCTGAATCTCCTGAGGGGGCATCCTGTCGTTAAACTCGTACCAGGGGCAAAAACTGGGGCATGTATCACTGTCAAATTTTTTTTTTCTTTGAAACAATGTGATAAAACACATTGCTTCAAAGAGGGGCGAAATGTATACACCTAAATTTGGCTCAGGTCGAATTAAGTAAATATTTAATATTTATCTTAATTCTTATTTTCTTTTGCCAGTTAAATAAATGTTATACATTTAGTTAATTGGCTCATTATCCCATAATTAAACAAAGCCATTTTATTTAATTAAATTCCCTAAATTCTTCTTATATCTCACATCAATTAAAATCCCCTAAAATTCACTTCATCAATCCACCTCATCAATCCACCTCACCATGTTGCACATATAATTAAATATTCCTAATATTTAATTAGCTAATTTCCTCCATTTTCCAAAATAAATCATTAAATCAATTATCCTTCACAAATGGAATATTTAATTCAATGTTCCCCACTAGCCTTCACAAATAGAATATTTAATTCAAATGTTCCCCACTCTTCCCAACAATTGAATTTTTAATTCAAATGTTCCCCATTATTCTCCACTCTTCCCAACAATTGAATTTTTAATTCAAATGTTCCCCATTATCCTCCACTCTTCCCAACAATTGAATTTTTAATTCAAATGTTCCCCACTCTTCCCAACAATTGAATATTTAATTCAATTGTCATAATCCACTATTTTCAAATAAAAGATTTTTAATTCACCCATTATGAATTAAAGATTCACTTTTATTCCTAGCCATTGATCTCATCTTTGGATCCTCACCCTCCATTCTATTTTCAGAAAATCTATAAATAGAATCCTCTTCTAAGCCATTGAAGAGATTCATTATTGCATCAAATCTATACTCAAAATTTTCTCATTCCACTTTCCAAGTATCCTCCATTATTGGGTATTGAAGCTCATCTTCAATCACACAAAGTATCAATAGCCATTCTTCCTTTGGCATCTTCAAACAAGCAAGCAAGCTAAAAAGAGCTTCTGAGGGCTTCAATCAAGATCAAAGCAAGATAGGCAACAATGGAAAATGATAGGTAAATGGGTTTTGTAAGTATTTCTACTTCTTTGGTTTGATTCCTCTTTATCTTCACATTCTATTGATGTTTGGGTTTTTGTTGTGTTTTTATTCATTTGAAACTAACTCTCATTCTCCCCCTCACACTTCTTTTAAGATGTTTGAACATTTTTCACTGGATCTTCTTCTCCCCCTTTGACATCAATGGTAAAGGTGTATGTACAAGTGTCAAAGTTGTGTCCAAGCTTCAAAATTGTCATACTCTACCGCATATGTACAAATACAATCTTTCAATTTAGTTAGTTGTGGATGAAAGAATATAATTGTAGATAATCTTTAATTGTGCTAATTCACCATCCCACCTACTCTTAGCACTATTCAAAATTTGAATGTTTCCATTTACTTGAAACACCAACTCTTATGCCTTATCAATTGTAGGGTCATCATTTATTTCCTTTATCCTTATTGCCTCTACTTGTAGACCAATCATAGAATCAATCTTGGATTCTATTGTTTCTCTTACTTGGCACATTCTTCTCTTGATGGCATTTTTCGTACTCTGCAGACTATTTATTTGTGCATGAATACCTTCTATTTCTGACCTTCTGTTTGAGGTAGAGTCAGTTGCTGGGTCAAAGGTTTCATAAATCTTTAACATTTTGAGCTCTAATTCATCTATTTTCTCCTTCAACTCTTTTGTTGATTTAGGCCAAGATAGACAAAACTTGTATATATCACTAGCATCCTTAATGATAGTCTCTATATTCTTGATGCTGTTATTTAACAAAATTGCATCTTTAGCTAACTTGTCCCTTAGCTCAGCTAGTCTCTTATCACTGATTTCTGCTCTAACCTTAGTATTAGTCACTATTTCAAAGGATTCAAAATGAGTAATTATAGAGTTTATGAGCCTTTTGAGTTGCTTAGATGGTGCAAGTGTTGTATCTTTTTGCAGTTCAGGCATCAATTTTTCTAATACATCAGATGCCTTATCAATGAGCTTACTATTTTGGACATAGGATTTCAAGATTTCTTCTTGAGATTTGGCTTGTACAATTGATACCAATTTCAACTTTTACAAGGGAGACATTGAGTCCAAGTTGATTGGACCTTGCATAAACTCAGGTGCATCCAAAACTTGTGTTTCTTGTTGTTTCTCCAAAAATTCTTTGACAGTATTTACTGGATCCAGTGAGGCAATAGTGTCTCTTGCCATATCAGACATTTCTTCTTCTTGCTTATGCTCTGGTGGCTCTAGATCCATAGCCTCTTGTTCATTAATGTTTTGATCTGGAGGACTATTCTCAGCCTGTTCATCCTTTTGATCATCAACTTCATTCTGCTTTGCAAGGGTTTCAACATTCTCAGAAGATTTATCCTCTGCTTGCTCTTTCATTACTTCACCTTTTCTTGGGCTTACCAGAGGATTCTTTATTTGATTTAAACCTTGATTAGGACTGACTTCCGATACTAAACTTTCATCATCAACATTTTGTTCTTCTTTGTCATATATAGTTGGGAGATGAAGTTTTTTTAACACTTCCTGAGTGATTTCTTCAGTTTCCTTAGCCAACCTCTCAATGTCACCTGACATGAGAGTGTGTATCCTTTTCTTTGTTCTAAACATCTTACCAAGTACTTGGAAGACCTTTGCTTTTTCTTCTGGAGAGATCTCAAGACATAGCTTTACTAGTGCATATTCTCTAAGCTCAATGTCCTTAGCCATAGCTGCTTTCTTTCTGGTAGTCATAATGCTGGCAAGGGTGTCAGGGAGATTAGTGACTATCTCAATGAGGGCTTTGTTGTATACCTCCAAATATATGATTACAGCAGTCTCAATGATTCCTTTGTCTGTATCATTATACTCATCATACATTTGAGCTATAGGCTTTAGATTTCCATAAACTATTATAGCCTTTAAGACCTCCTCCAAATTGATTGTGACCTCTTCTTTCTCAGGCTCTACTTTCTTCACCTTCTTCCTTCCTTTGCCCATTCCAGAGGGCTTGTCTTGCTTAGCACCAGAGGCTTCAGATGATTTTGCTTTCATTTTCTTTACCTCTTCATCTATCTCAGTTTCTTCCTCATTAGCTCCAATACTCACATTAATTCTTTTCCCTTTGGTTTTCATTCTTTTATGCCCTTTTGTAGTGGCTTCCTCTGCAGGAGCTTCCACATTCATAGAAGGTGTGGGACTAGGGGATGCAATAGTAGTCTCAGTAGAGGTAGAACTTGTTCTTTTTCTTGTTGCTGTAGGCTTCTCTGTTCGTTTCTTAGACTCTTTTGGAGCCTTTTCAGGCTCACCTTGCTTTAATTTTTTAGCTACCCTAGTTGCTTTGGCCTTTTCTCTTGTTTTAGCAATCTCTTCTTTAGTAAGTCATATGCTTTAGGCATATTCCTCTACCATTTTCTTCATCTTTTTCTAAGTTTCTCGTTTTCTCAGTTCAACATGAATTTCTACAAATAACTCCTCATATGTACCAAACCTTTCTTCATTTGGATCCTTGGGCTTGCTAAGCAATAGATCTGCCACACCTATCAAGTCTTCTTCAATAACTTCATAGCCAAAAGGAGGAACCCAGACAATCCTTGGCTCAACTACCTCCATCAAGCACTCATCCTTGTCAACCATGAATAGTATGTCTTTTTCATACTTTTCTACAACTCTAGGAATTTGGTACCTATTTTGCATGTTCTTTTGGAAGACTTTGAAGAATCCCCAAAGTGCAACACTTTGTTTATTAGGATTTCCAAGGCTTTGCAAGTGGTTTCTTATCTATACTGCTATTGCAGAATTTTCTAACCACACTATGTTGCATATCTCTGGCATCTCCCTTAAGAAATAAAACATCAGGCAGATTATCAAGGTTCCATATTTGAAAGGATACTTGGTATCTTTTGTCCTTTTCAAGTTTTCCATTAACTGCTATCGGAGCAATTCACAGAGGTCATAATCAATATCATTTTTTACCATATCATAGATTGCTATGGCAGAAACAAAGTTTTCTCTATTGGTGAAGTAGATTTTGTATCCAATAATCATTGAAGTAGACCTGACTATCGGACCTCTAATGTCATTCACAGTTAGAAATCACTTATCAAACTGTGCTCCTGTCAACTACATCACAGTGTTGTTCTTCATTGCTTTCAATTTGGGAATCTTTTTGGAGGAGTTCATTCCTGTCACGGCTCTAATAGCATCCTTTGTGATCATATGAGCAACTTCCAACCATATAAACTGATCATGAATTCTTCTTAGGACATACCAAACCCAAGCATCTTCAGAGAATATAGGAAAATTGATCCATACATCTAGTTTCTTCTTATGCAACACACTGAACTCTTCCTTCAACTCATAATTTTTACTAGATAGGTGATCTAGAAAGAACTGCCCTAGTTTAGTGGTGTCAAACTCTTCAATATGTGTATAAATATATGCCCTAATATCCTCAGTATGCATTATGCCAAATGGTACTTTTGAAAATGTACCATCAGGGTTAACTTCCATTGATTTAAAGGGGTGTTTCTTAAAATTTGGATGAGGTCTCTCAGTGATATCAACTATTTGTGGAGTAGCCATTTCTGCAAGAATTTAAACAAGTTCACGGTAGGGTTTCAAATTGTAAGTACCTTTTTTGTTGAATTAGGGTTTGCTCTAAGTTGCTTAGAATTTTGCTTAAGTTCTCCTTGGACACTTGATATCTTGAATGCAAAATGATTAATCTTTTGAATATAACCCTTTTTAACCTTGTTTACCAAAACCTAATCACCATAAATGCTATTTTCAAAAAGTTGTTAAACACTTCACTGATAAGCAAAGTCAATCAAGATTGCTTCGCAATATGCCACACTAGATCCTTTTATGTCAGTTTCTTCTTCAAATAATTCATCCAACACTTCTTTAACTTATACCTTAGTGCTAGATCTCAGCAACAACTATTTGGCTAGGGGATCAAGATTTTCAATAAGAGCTCCCCTTGAGCCAGAGCACCCAATTCACTTCTCAGAGGAATTATCTGCACCAGAGGCTAGTGCGGATTCATCCTTGACATCATGAAAATCCTTCTTAATCTAGACCTTGCTCATTTCTTTCTTGATTTCTACCAGATCAACTTTGTTCTTACCTTTATCTTCCCTCTGCTCTGTTTCCTTCTTCTCTACAGGATAGTTCCTTTTCTCATTCTTGCTTCTACAGAATCTTGCAATATGTCCAAGTCTATTGCAATTGTTGCATACCACATTCCTCTGTCCTTGATTCCTTCCATTTGTTTGATTTATTCTTGATCTGCATTGGTTAGCCATATGTCCAAATCTATTGCAAGCAAAGCACTTGCCATTGAAAGATTGAGTATTTCTTGCATTGTTGAAACCATTCCTTATCATGCTTCTACATTCACTTTCTTTATGACCAATTTTCTTGCAATTAAAACACTAACCAGAGAAAGATGAAACATTTTGATTCATTCTACTCCTACACTAAGTAGCCTTATGAGCATACTTATTACATTTAAAACAATAACCATTGAAAGATGGGTACCTTTGAGCATTTGGTTGTCTGACCGGAGGTCTTCTAGGTCTGCCTCTTTGATTCCAGAACTGGTTGCCTTTGTTTTTCTTTATTTTAGTGTTTTCTTGACCTGATTTAGAACTTTCTCCTCTTTCAAATCCCAAACCTTTCTTGTCATTAGGATTTTTCTGACTATAAAGAAGTTCATCAAGCTTTGCAGAGCTTATTTTGATTTTTTCTTTGTAACTATTTGCAACTGTTAAAATTAGGGTAGATAATTGAGAGGGGGGGTGAATCAGTTGTTTCAAAACTTTAACTTTTTGCTTCTTTTAATCTTCTTTACCACTTATTAATAGATTAATGATATAATCATAAAAGCATGAATCGACAACACATGCGCAGAAACTTAATCAACACATAACACCAAGATTTTTATGTGGAAACCTAGTTAAGGGAAAACCACGGTGGGGGTTAACCCACAAGATTTATTCTATGTTAAAAGAATAGAAAAATGGGAAGGCACTTGCCTTCAGACGCACTGCCCAGAGCTCACTACTCAAAGAGGCTCACTACCTATAGAAACATTCACAAGTTTAACGCAGAAAGATTAAACTGAGAAACATCTTCTTCATGCCAAAGTCAGTTCCATTGAAGCGGACAACACCTCTGCTCTACCCCCTTAACACTTCCTCGCTACCTCTGCATCTTCACTCACACCACACATTTCCATGACTTCTCGACACTTATTTATACATGTCATCGACTTTGGAATGAACACCAAAGTCGGCCAAACAATCATCTATCTGGAACATTCTCCAAGATAGGCATTACGAGCAATTACAGTCACAAGGCTTGACTTAATACAAAATACTACATGCAAACCACTCCTCTGTCGGCCAAACATAGCTGGGACTCAAATCTTCCTCGAACAACATGCCACACTCCATAGAACTCTTCTTAGATCATCTGCAACATGCACCAAGCATTCGGTTGGCCAAGCCTGGAAAGAACAACAACACCCAAGGAGAAATCTTCAACCACGAGCTCAATCCTTAATGCAGACCACCAAGACAATAGGTACATGATCCAGAGACTAGCACAAGCACAATGAAATCAACAAGAACAATGGCACCACCTCAAATCACTAGAAACACTTGCATCTTCATTTGGGAACTTAAGAACACCAACTATCATGACTGTCACACTAGAAAGATTGCTTGTGAACCTCCAAACCACGAACCACTTGCATTGAGGATACACACCAACATCCCAAACATACCTCTAGAACCACAAACCATAATATTCCAATGTGGAGCAATCTGGACCAAATTCCTGTCACCCTGTCACCTCTGAACAACTACAAAACCAGTTCTACTTAGATGGCCATAACTTCACCAATACTTCATGTGGACCTCTCAAATATTTATTGGAGCAACTTCAGACAATTCTCTACAAACCCTTTAATCTGTAGACTCTGATCTTCATCTCACTGGGAATGCAGAGCAATCTACTTCACTGAACTGTACTGTCTTCACTATCTTTGATAGAGAGATATGTAACTCACTTGTTTCTTCCAGAGAGGCTAATTTTCTCAATATCCTCACCATACAGGTCTTCTAAACAAGTAATAGAATAAGATATAGTTGACACCAATGACAATAAGGATATGTTGACATCAATGACAACACCGATTAGGCACATATTTGCAACAATCTCCCCCTTTGTCATTGATGACAACATATGATGTGAAAAATTGTTTCAAACATCAAGACAAGAACTTCTCCTCCTTTCTCTTATCACATCTGCAACCACTTTCTTCACTGCCCCCCTTTTCACCAGCAACTACTTACTTGCACATTTTTCACATGACTTCTCTCCCCCTTTGACATCAATGGCAAAGGGCACATATTTGCAATCATCTCTCCCTCTTTTGCTTCTTACATAAAACTAGACTGAACTCTAGAATTAACATACTACTACTCCCCCTGAGTAGCATCGCCTTAACATCAATCTGGATCACAAGATATGACTGTGAGTTCCACTAGACTGATGCACACTAGTGCATCTTAGTTCTAAATAGGAGGGGTAATCACCCCTAGCTTCCCTCTGAGATACTCAAAAGTGTCCTTAGGTAGAGGCTTAGTGAAGATATCCGCAATATGATCCTTTGAAGGAACAAACTCCAATCTGAGTTCATTCTCATTTACCTTCTCTCTCAAAAAGTGAAACTTGATGGATATGTGTTTTGTCTTTAAATGCAACACCGAATTCTTTGAAATGTTTATTGCGCTTGAATTATCTCAGAAGATTGTAACAGGCTCTTCAAACACAATTCTAATATCCTTCAACATTTGTTTCATCCACAAAACTTGAGTACAATTGCTTGCTGCTGCTATATACTCTGCCTCTGCAGTAGACAAAGAAATTGCCTCCTACTTTTTGGTCAACCAAGAAACCAATCTCTTACCCAAGAAAAATGCACCACCACTAGTACTTTTCTTATCATCCATATCTCCTGCCCAATCAACATTTGTATATGCATGAAGAATGAAATCATCACCCTTCGGATACCATAAGCCATAATCAGATGTTCCCTTTAGATATCTAAAAATTCTTTTGACTGGTACAACATGAGATTCTCTAGGATTAGCTTGAAATCTAGCAACAAGGCCAACTGCATTCATAATATTAGGTCTGGTATGAGTCAAATAAAGTAGACCTCCAATCATTGATCTATACTTTTTCTGGTCTGCCTTAGGGGAATCATCATCTTTACTCAACTTGCATCTGGTTATCATAGGAGTACTCACTGGTTTTGAATCCTCCATTCCAAACATTTTCAACAATTCTTTTACATACTTAGATTGAGATATGAAGATGCCATTATTTGACTGAATGATTTGTAGACCCAAGAAGAAATTCATTTCTCCAAGCATGGACATTTCAAATTCACTTTGCATCTGATCAACAAAATTTTTACACATGCTCTCATTTCCACCAAAGATGATATCATCAACAAAAACCTCAATAATCAAGATGTGTTCATGATCAATTTTGAAGTAAAGATTATTGTCAGCTGTGCCTTTGCTAAAACCTAACTTTTGCAGATACTTATCTAATCTTGCATACCAGGCTCTTGAGGCTTGTTTAAGTCCATACAATGCTTTCCTCAACTTGCAGATCATATCTCCTTGATCAGACAACTGGAATCCTTCCAGTTGCTCAATGTAGACTTCTTCTTCCAAATCTCCATTTAGGAATGCTAACTTGACATCCATCCGGTAAACTTTGAAATCTTTGTAAGCAGCAAAGGCAAGAAATAATCTGACTGCTTCAATTCTTGCCACTGGAGCAAAAGTTTCCTCAAAATCAATTCCCTCTACTTGAGAATATCCTTTACACACCAATCTTGATTTGTTTCTCACAACTTCACCATTTTCATTCAATTTATTCTAGAAGACCCATTTAGTTCCAATTACATTTTTTTTTCAGGTCTATGAACAAGATCCCAAGTATGATTCTTTTCAATTTGTATTAATTATTCTTCCATTTCTTTTACCCAAATTTCATCATTACAAGCTTCATTCATTGATTTTGGTTCAACCTTTGAAATTAAACAATACTCTTCTTGTTCTTTAGCAATTTTTCTTCTAGTTTGAACACCTTTATTTCTATCTCCTATGATCTGATCTTTAGAATGATTCAACCTTACATACCTGGGAGTTTTGAGATTTTCTTGAACTTCTGATTCTTGAACTTGTTCCTCAGCATTTACACTAGTTTCTTGAGTCACTGGATTCTCTGGAGCAATATGAATCTAAGTTTGAGGACTTTCATTTTATTCATCTGATTCATATCCACAAAACTTGGAAGGTCTCTCCTTTCTTTCATCAACCTTGACATTAGCACTTTCAACAATCTTTTTCAATCTCGTGTAAAGCACTGGTATGCCTTGCTTTGGTTAGAATAGCCCATAAATATTCCTTCATAACACCTTGCATCAAACTTGCCCAGATCTTCATATCTTTTGATATAGCATTTACTACAAAAAAATCTGAAGTATTTCATAGTAGGAGCATTACCAAACCACAGTTCATAAGCATCATTCGAGAGTAATCATCAATCAACAACATAAAGTATATGTCTCCTTGCAAACTCCTAAATCTGGCAGGACCACACAAATTAGTGTGCACAAGTTCCAACAATCCACTTGAAAATTGTTCTTTACTTTTCAATGTAGTTCTGCTCTGTTTGCCCAACTGACATTCCTTACACATGCTATTAGTAGGTTTTACAAGCTTTGGAAGATCTCTCACAGCATGAGTAGTACTTGATAATATTATCAAAGTTTACATGACACATTCTCCTATGCCATAACCAACTCTGATCAATCTGAGAAATCAAACAGCTCTTACTGGTACTACTTAAATGAAAGATATTACCTCTTGTCTATGTACTAGATGCAATCTCAGTTCTGAATCTTCCTAAAATTTTGCATCTTCCATCCTTGAATCAGAGATCGTACCCTTTGTCAACCAACTGTCCAACACTGATAAGATTATGCTTCAACCCTTTTACATACAAAACATCATTAGTGTTATTCTTACCATCAAGAGAGATGGATCCTCTACCATGGATTCTACTAGCTGAATTGTCTCCAAACTTCACAATTCCACCATCATATCTTTCCAAACTTACAAACTTACTTTTATCACCAGTCATATGATGAGAACATCCACTGTCAATCACCCATTCATCCTTTTCTTCAACCTGAGCAGCCAAGGCACTTTCCACATTCAAACAGCTAGCAGATTCAGTAGGCACCAGATCTTCTTCTTTGATAGCAATGAACACCCATTCATTTCCAGAGGTAATTCCCATATCAGATTCATCATTTGTGACTCCTTCATCAGCAGCTTCTTGGACATAGTAACACTTCTTCTGAACCCTAGGTCTATTAGGGTTGGGCTTTGAAACCCTCTCTGGACATCTTGAAACAAAATGACCAATCTTATTACAAGCAAAACATTTGAAAGGCAACTTTCCTTCATACTTACCGGATCCTCTTAGTAATCTTTTGGCAATAAGGGCTTCAAGTTCTTCAAGATTAGATTCATCTTCTTCAAGTTCCTTCCTTGCCTTCTCATATCTAATTAATCATCTTGAAGAGCTTTCATTTGGATTAAATCTTTGCTTCCTGGAAACACTGGCCTTTAAAGCAAATTCTGATTTAGGAAGAGAATCACCAAACTCAATCATTTCAAATGCGGAGAGCTTGCCAACCAATTGACCCCTTGTAACATTTGTCACAGTCGTGATCTCCTAGCACAACATCTTTTGCCAAATTTTCACATTCTTCAGACTTGTTCTTCAAGACTTGATTCAAATGTTCCTCAGCGTTTTCTTTCTCTTCAACCAACCTTGATAAATCATTGAGGGTTTCATTTGCTACAATCAACTATTCACTTAGCTCTCTACTCCTATCCTTTGATCTCTTAGCTTTAGGATGCATTCATCAGCCTCTTTGACACTTTCCTTCAAATCCCAGATATCTACTTCATATTTATCAAGATATTTAAGAGCAATTTTTAATTCTTGTTTACTGACATATGTGCAGTCATCAATTGTGACACTACCTGGAGCAAGATAGCTTCTGGATTCCATGTGCACACTTTCCCAGATCTTCCTCAAGTTGTTAAACTTCTTCCAAGGAACCTTGCTCTGATACCAATTGTTGAACACAAAGAATACTGAGAGCAGGGGGTGAATCGATATTCTATAAAACCTTTCTTTCAAATATTCATTAATCCATTTACTAAATTCAATAACATGAAAACAAAATAAACATAAGAAGAGTAGCCACAAAGTCATAACACATAGACACTGGGATTTTTACATGGAAAACCCAAAAAGGGAAAAACCATAGTGAGTGTTAGCTCACAATATATTATGATATCAAAACTGATTTACATGAAGGCTCACTGCCCTAGGGCTCACTGTCCAAAGAAGTGCTCACTGTAATAGGCTCATTGCCAAGAAAAAGAAGAGAAGATAGAAGAAAGATTGGTTCACTACCAAAAGAAGACTGCTACAAATGCATCTACAAAATGTTGAAATGCAGTTCCATTAATACCTCAGTATATAGATTCAAAAATCTTCATTATGTTTGCCCTACTTTTCTACTCTGCTTCACATATACTTTGTTCTTCTACCCTTACTGTTCCTTTCTAATCACAAAATTGCCTTAGATTGCATTCACATCGAATTCACACTATATTCACACAATCCCATGCCTTTAACACTAAAACCTATCATATATATATCCACAACATGAATTAACTCAAACTTGGTTGGCTTGCTAGAGATAAAGCATGTACACAAAAACCTCATACTCTGTTGGCTTGGATTCTTTACATGAAGTTATGCGGACCAATGTAAACATTCAAGAATCTTCATTATCCATCACCTATCATACCTTCATAACTATAGGACATAATATTCTTGTGTGGTGATATGCGGATCTCAGAATTGTTACCTCTGTCACTGTAGAACATTGTCAATCTGAATGCCGATACTCAGTAACTTGTAGATGATCTTCTGGTGATCTTCAAACTCTACAAATCTGGAATTAGATAGTTATCATATGTGTTTACAACACCTTAAAATCTCACATCAAAATAACCAATAGCGGAGGAATGCGGAATGAATTACTCAAGTGTTTTGTATTGTTCCTCAATGCACTATGCTTACCAGACTTAGTCAAATCATAATGTATCTTTCAGAGATTATTAGGACTTGAAAAATGGAATATAACATCATCAAAGGATTGTGTATAACATACTAGAACCGCATATCATGATCTTCAACTATGGAGGAGTACCAACTGAATCACTATTGATGTCTTGGTAAACTGCCAACACTTAGTCAATTTTGGCTAAGTTAGTCTTTCCGTACCAAAAGGCTACACACAACTTTGTCTCAGGAGCTGTTCTAGATCATGTCTGATTTTTACCATCAATAATAACATTAAGCTTCCATCATATTAGTAGTGTCTCTTGATCATGTTGCCAACACCCTCCCTGATGCAGGAGCATCCCTGGTTCAAGAGCAATCTTGCATCAACCAAAAACATTTGCATTTCAGTTTGTTTGCATTTTAGTTCCCTCATTTTCTAGTTCAGTTCAGTCAATACAGTCATAAGTAGTTTTATCTTGTGGTCTGATTTTGGCATTTCACATCTTATGGATCTGGACTTAGCATCTACATTCATTCATCTTCATCATATCAAGAATTCAGAGCATTTGGATCAATTACAGGAAAGTTATCGCTATCAGAAGATCAACTATTTTCTCAGAGTAGAGCATTCTAACAGTTCCTGATAATCAGCTAAAGGAGAAGGCTTGCAGACCATTCCTTGACTTGTGGATCTTAATGACACATCATTCAATGATCCTTGGTTTGTGGCCAACCCCCCCGGAGGTGCACACGTTGTTCCACTCACTTTAGGGCGTGTTCTATGCATTTAGGTCTGACCTATATGTATTCACACATTACAACTCTTCATTGGAGTTTGTGACCTTCCCTAGCCGATGCAAAGGAATCTAATGGTCCAGAAATGATATATATATTGATGTAATAGATCCTTAGGAAGATAGCTATTCACATAGGAAAGATCTGATAGTTTAGATTTTGGTGCGAAGGAGCTTCAAAGTTTTATCTTGCACATGTATGTAATCAGGCCTGTGAGCTGAATTTATAAGCTCGCATAGTGTTGGAGGATCTCTATTTTGAATTCTTTGATATACTGAATGATTGAATCTGCATTTGTTCCATTTCTTTGAGTTGTTTCCATTGTGTTTACTCTTGCTGCATGGTCTGGACAGTTCATTTTGTGAACCCTCCTACCATGACTGTACCAAGTGGTATCAGAGCAAAAATTTGATTCTTTGGAGTGAATTGGTGAAGGGGATTCTGTAAGATCTTGTTACGAGCAGATCATTGATCTGAGGAAGGTTACTAGTGCACAATCGATCACCGATTGAGGGCAGTTGTCACTTGTAGCCCGATCGCCAAAATTGAGGTAGTTTTCACTTGATCCTAGGAAGATGTCACCGTGAAGAGTTTCTCTTGTTGGTACAAAGGCTAATAGAATGGAATTGATGGGAACGATGCAAATTTATTTGGATGCTGTCGGAAAAGATAGGCGAAGAGGATTGACACTGAGACCTAATGTTGAAAGTGATGATGAAGAAGAATTTCAATCTGCTGAACAAACTGGAAAAACCCTAGAAGGTCATGAAGAAGAATAATCAGATCAGGTAAAGATGTTGTGAGCTATTTCAAAGATTGGGAAAAGACCTAGAGTTGATGTTCCAAACTGTACTGGTAATTTGAATCCAGAAGAGTTGATTGACTAGATAAATGACATGGAAGAATACTTTGAATATGAAGAAATTGAAGATCCGGATTAGGTGAAATTTGTAAAGACAAAGTTGAAAGGACATGCTGCTATATGGTGGAAAGAAGTTTAGTTGGAAAGAAATAGGAGAGGAAAAGAAAAGATTACAAAGTGGGACTGGATGGTGACAAAGTTGAAGAATCAGTTCATACCTGTTGACTATGAGTTGGAATTGTTGAAAAGATTACAAAACTTGAGACAAAAGGAGAAATCTGTGAAGGAGTATACTGAAGAATTTCATAAAATGATCAATAGAATAGAACATAGTGAAGCAAGCAAGGAGAAAGTGGCTAGATACATCAATAGACTGAGATTAAACATTAAAGAAGAACTAAGATTGGTAAGGATGACATCTTTGGAAGAAGCATATCAATTTGCCCTGAAGGTTGAAGAGAAGTTGAATAAGAAGCATGATCGGAGACAGAGAGGCAGAGGAGGTAAATTTCAGAGAGGTAGGACTTATTTCAAAGGAGACAGATCATTTCTGGAGCAGAACAAGTTTGATAGCCCATTGAAGAAGGATGATAGAGATAACAATGCTTACCAGAGAGATGACATAAATTTTTACCGGAGGGGAAACCCTAGTGCATACCAGAATGAAGGATATAGAAGAGAAGGTAGAAGATTTGATAAGAGAACATTTAGAGGTACTTGTTTCAAGTGTGGAGGTGAAGGACACAGAGCATTTGAGTGTAATCAGGGTAGTACAAACAAGAGAACAGAAAATAGTGGAAGAACAGCCTGTGTTGAAGAAGAACCTGTTGAATCACCTTGTTCAGTTGGAAATCTAGAGAAAGGAGAATCATTGGTGATGAGGATAGCACTATTTCAAACAAAGACAAATGAGGAACCATCACAAAGGAAAAGGTTATTTAGAACCAGATGCAAATCAGGAGGTAAGTGTTGTAAAGTTGTGATTGACAGTGGTAGTTCAGACAATCTAGTTTCAGAGGAGATGGTTACTAAGCTGAAGTTGGAAAGATTGAAACACCCTAAGCCCTATCAGATAGCATGGATTCAGGATGATCATAAGGTACTGGTGGGTGAACAATGTTTGGTGAAATTTCATATTGGATCTTATCATGATGAAGTCTTATGTGATATTATGCCTATGGATGTTTGTCATATTTTGTTGGGTAGACCTTGGCAGTATGATAGAAAAGCTATACATGATGGGAGAAAGAATACATATACTATAACATCGAATGGAAAGAGCATTACTTTGATTCCTTTGGAGGATGATCCTAAGAGTGAAGTGTGTGGGAATTCTAGAATCTGTTTGGTAGATGGAAGGAAATTTATGGATGGTTTGAGACATGAGAATATGTGTTATGCCTTGATCCCCAAGAAGCCTAAAGCATTAAAGAAAGAAACTGAAGAAGAACTGGAGGAGATAAGAGAATTGCTAACAGAGTATGAAGACATCATATCAGATAATGTACCTGAAGGATTACCACCTATGAGGAGTATCAGTCATCACATGGATCTTATACCAGGAGCAAGTTTGCCTAACAAAGCAACACATAGAATGACATTGGCAGAGAATGATGAATTGAATAGATAGATACAAGAATTATTGAGGAAAGGATTTATCAGAGAAAGTTTGAGCCCTTGTACAGTACCTGTAGTGCTAGCACTGAAGAAGGATGGAGAATGGAGAATGTGTACTGATTCTAGAGCAATAAACAAGATCATAGTTAAGTATAGATTTCCCTTACTTAGGACGGATGATATCATGGATTGTTTGAGTGGAGAAAGATAGTTCACAAAGATAGACTTGAAGAGTGGATACCATCAGATCAGAATCAGAGAAGGTGATGAATAGAAGACTGCTTTTAAGACAAATGAAGGATTGTATGAGTGGTTAGTGATGCCTTTTGGATTGACAAATGCATCGAGTACTTTTATGAGATTGATGAATGAAGTCTTAAAGAAATTCTTGGGTAAGTTTGTAATTGTGTACTTAGATGATATTCTAATTTTTAGTAAAACAAAAGAAGAACATTTGTGGCATATTAGACAAGGTTTGTAGAGGTTGAGAGAAGAGAAATTGTTGATAAACATCAAGAAGTGTAGTTTCATGAAAGAATAATTGGTATATTTGGGATTTGTGATTTCTATGAAAGGATTGAAGATGGATCCTAAGAAAGTGAAAGCAATTGTTGAATGGCCTACACCGGAAAGCATAGGATAAGTTAGATCATTTCATGGTTTGGTTAGTTTCTATTAGAAGTTGATCAAAAATTTCAGTTCAGTTTGTAACCCTATGACAAAGACAATGAGAGGTGAGAGAAAAGATTTTAAGTGGACATCTGGAGCAGATAAAATTTTTGAGTTTTTGAAGCAAAAAGTGACAGAGCAACCTGTTTTGGGATTACCAGATTTTAATAAGGTATTTCAAGTTGATTGTGATTCTAGTGGATATGCAATTGGAGCAGTGTTAAGTCAAGAAGGTAGACCTGTAGCATATTTTAGTGAGAAGCTGAATGATGCAAGGAGAAGATATTCAGTTTATGATCAAGAGTTCTATGCCATAATTCAAGCCTTGAAGAAGTGGAGACATTATTTGTTGCCTAAGGAGTTTGTGTTGTATACAGATCATCAAGCTTTACAATACTTGAACAGTCACGGTAAGTTGAATCAGATACATGTGAGATGGGTAGAGTTCATGTAGAGTTATACCTTTGTGTTGAAGCATAGGAGTCATAAACAAAGTTGTTGATGCCTTGAGTAGAAGAAGAAACTTGTTGACAGAAATGAGAGTTGAAGTGTTGGGTTTTGATGAATTGAAGAGCATGTATGAGGGAGACACTTATTTTTCCAAACCTTGGGAAGCATGCAAGGCACGTGTTGTGATAGACAGAAGTAAATGGTTGGACTATTTCATTCAAGAAGATATGTTGTTCAAAGGAAGTCAGTTGTGCATACCTAGAAGTTCAATGAGAGATAACTTGATCAAGGAGAAACATAGTGGTGGATTAGCAGGACATTTTGGCATTCATAAAACAGTGGCTTTGGTGAGTGAAAATTTCTTTTGGCCCTAGATTCTTTTCAACTTTTCATCCACAGACTGATGGACAGACAGAGGTAGTGAACAAGAGTTTGGGAAACTTGTTGAGATGTTTTTTGGGAGAGAACACAGGAAGTTGGGATTTGATTCTTTCACAAGCAGAGTTTGCATACAATAATTCAGTAAAAAGGAGTACTGGAAGAACACCTTTTGATATTGTGACTGGAGTGAATCCTAGAGGAGTAACAGAACTAAGAGATATTAGTATAGAGGAAAAGAGAAGTGTAGAAGCAGAAGAATTTGCAAATCATATGAAGATAGTGCATAATCAGATGAGGAAGCATTTGGAAGACATGACTAGTAAGTACAAAGAGAATGCAGATGAGAAGAGAAGACACAAAGAATTTGAAGAGGGAGATGAAGTAATGGTACATTTGAGAAAAGAAAGATTTCTAGTTGGGACATATAACAAGTTGAAGATGAAGAAGTTTGGACCTTGTAGGATACTTAGAAAATTTGATACAGGAAATGCATATGAAGTGGAGTTGCCAGAGACATTGGGTATATCACCTATTTTCAACGTTGCAGATCTTTATCAGTATCATGAAGTAGAGTTCAGAGATAGCATGGAAGTAGACTTGAAGAAGCAATTACCACAACAAGCACCAAAAAAAATTAAAGATATTTTGGACAGCAGAGTTGGACACAACACTAGAGGAAAACAATACAAGGAATATCTTGTGAAGTGGAAAGGCAGATCGAAAGAAGACTCATCTTGGATTTCTTAGGCTGAGGTGGACCGTCTTGGTTCTCCCCTAGCCCCAACAAAGTGAGGGACTCACTTTTTCAATAACCCCTGGTGTCTAATGCAGGAGCATCCTTGGTTCAAGAGCAATCTTGCATCAACCAAAAACATTTGCATTTCAGTTTGTTTGCATTTTAGTTCCTTCATTTTCTAGTTAAGTTCAGTCAGTACAGTCAGAAGCAGTTTTAGCACATGGTCTGGTTTTGGCATTTTACATCTTGTAGATCTAGACTTAGCATCTACATTCATTTATCTTCATCATATCAAGAATTCAGAGCATTTGGATCAGTTACCAGAAAGTTATCGCTATTAGAATATCAACTATTTTCTCAGAGTAGAGCATTCTAACAGTTCCTGATAATCAGCTAAAGGAGAAGGCTTGCAGATCATTCCTAGACTTGTGGATCTTAATGACACATCATTCAATGATCCTTGGTTTGTGGCTGACCCCCCTGGAGGTCCGCACATTGTTCCATTCACTTGAGGGCATGTTCTATGCATTTAGGTCTGACCTATCTGTATTAACACATTACAGCTCTTCATTGGAGTTTGTGACCTTCCCTAGCCGACGCGAAGCAATATAATGGTCTAGAAATGATATATATTGATGTAATAGATCCTTAGGAAGATAGATATTCACATAGGAAAGATCTAATAGTTTAGATTTTGGTGCGAAGGAGCTTCAAAGCTTTATCTTGCGCATGTATGTAATCAGGCCTGTGAGCCGAATTTGTAAGCCCGCATAGTGCCGACAGATCTCTATTTTGAATTCTTTGATATACTGAATGACTGAATCTACATTTGTTCCATTTCTTTGAGTTGTTTCCATTGTGTTTACTCTTGCTGCACGGTCTGGATAGTTCATTCTGTGAATCCTCCTACCGTGACTGCACCAAGTGGTATTAGAGCGAAAGTTTGATTCTTTGGAGTGAATTGGCAAAGGGGATTTCGTAAGATCTTGTTGTGAGTAGATCACCGATTTGAGGTAGGTTACTAGTGCACAATCGATCGCCAATTGAGAGGTAGTTGTCGCTTGTAGCCTGATAACCGATATTGAGGTAGTTTGCACTTGATCCTAGGAAGATGTCACTGCGAAGAGTTCCTCCTGTTGGTACAATGGATAATAGAATGGATGAGATGATGGAATTGATGAGAACAATGCAAATTCAATTGGATGTTGTCGAAGAAGATAGGCGAAGAGGATTGACACTGAGACCTAATGTTGAAAGTGTAGACATCCAAATTTGTCCCAACTTTGTTCATGTCTTGCAACACCTTGATAAAAACATCACTTAGACATCATGTAGCATTTTGTCCTAAATCCCACTCTTAACCCCACTTATTCCATTAGCCAATTAATTAAATAAATTTTATTTATTTAATTAAAATCCCATTCAATCCCATCCTAATCCCATTGTCTAATTAATTAAATAAATTTTATTTATTTAATTAATATCCAACTCATATCCCAATTAATTCAAATATTTTATTTGAATTAAGTTCCCCACTATCCAATTAATTAAATAAATTTTATTTATTTAATTAATATCCAACTCATATCCCAACTAATTCAAATATTTTATTTGAATTAAGTTCTCATTATAAGCCGACTTTCCAATTAATTAAATAAATTTTATTTATTTAATTAATTTATCTTATCATTTAGCTGACATGTGTGCCTCTTTCATTTAAAAAAGATAAGTGGTACTACAGCCTTTTATTTAATATCTTTTATATGTAGTACTTTTTATGTACACAAGCACACATGAGCCCTATTCTCCTTAACACTTGTCAAATGACTACAACTCCCTTGAAGAGTGGGATAACCTAATCAATCTTAGCCGTCCACATCAATCAATTAGCTTTTTAATCTCAGCCGTCCATTGGAACCAAGCCTTTTCTATAAATCAAAGCCCTCACAAGCCATTAGCATGCATTGAGCCTCAAGTAATATTATTCTGCCAAATTTTCTATAATGCATTGAGCTTCAAGTACCATTATTCTGTCAAAATATCATTAGAGCCTTTGCATCCTTCATCTATCATCCTCATATCATCTTCATCTTAATGTTATGCTGCAGAAATGAGCACCCAACATTCTTCCAACAATAATCCTTCAAAATCTTGCATGCTCATGCGAGGTGGAGAAGAGCAATGGAGATAAATCAAGCATAGCGTGGAGATCGGTTTGCATTTACATTTCTTATTTTGATTTTCATGTTGTCTTGTGCTTCATTGTGCATTGCTAGGGTTTTATCATTGCTGGTTATTCATTTGCCCTGATTTGCAATTTTACCCTAACTACATTTGGCACGCCCGGTGGGACTCACTTTGCTTGATCTTTTTTGCAGGTTTTTGTAGTAAAAATTTGCATTCATTTAATCCCCATTGTTGAGTTTTGCAGGTTTAATTAACTTTTTGCTGCAGATCTGCTACTTTTTCGACAAAACCCTAGGTTTTAAAGATTTCATCATATCTTCCAAACGGCTACGAATTTTTCTACAATATTTTAGCAGAAGTTTGTCCATGATATAAGGAAGCTACAGAAGAAAAATTTTGGGTTTATCGCGATTTTTGCGGGATTTATCACGTTTTTATGTTTTTTCATAAAATCGCAATTCTGGGCGTAAATAAGCGAATTTTTCAGAAATTTTTACATTTTTGGAATTCTCTTGAAATTCTAATGAGGGTCTATGTTTTGCAGATTTAATTTGGAGGTCGTTTACTATGCGAAAAAATCAGATCTTTGCCGACTGTACCATTTTCATAAATCCGCATTCCTGGGCGCAAATCAGGGAATTTTTCTAATTTCTTTACATTTTCGGAAAGCTCTCTGAAAATTAATGGGGGTCTCTTCTTTGCTTTTTTAATTTTTGAACCAAAAATCTATCGAAATAATCAAATCTAATTCGGCTATGCATATAAAATTACAATTTTCCTTGCCTGATGAGCCTATTTTTTATGCCTGCATTATAATATCATTTTTTTTTTATGTTGTAGGTGATCATAAGGAGCTGGAGCAACATTGACATCAATCATCTACAATAATTTAGATAGCGAATTAACCAGGTGCAATCATTTCATTTCTCATCTTCTAATCATTGTTTGCAAACACATTTGGATTTTGGGCATAAAATGAACAATTGTTTGCAAATTCACATCAAAAAATTGGGATAAAATGAACAAGTGTCTTTCATCACATTTGGATTTGGATCTAAAACAAACAAGTGCCTGAATTGTCTTCCACACATGGAATTTCTAAGGTTAATGAACCCCATGCGAGTGTGACCAAGTAAATGTGTATGCTCTCTCCTCGCGTCCCAACATGAACTTGGAGATCAAAAACATTTACTTGTGTTGCTTTTGTTTAGCCTTAGAGAGGCCTGCCTTGGTATCCACCCCAAGGGAATGACCTCAAGCGGTACTTTCATTCGGTCCGCTATAAAAATTAGAGGATAAGGCGAAAGCCAAGTCTAACCGGTATTAGCGCTCACCATACAGTGCTAACTCGAAAGGAGGTGTACCTTTGTGTATATTAAAACTCCTAGTAGGGTTAGTTAAAGTCTTAAGTGGCTTGCTGGATGCTCGTGGGGTGCCGGTCCCCCGGATTTTCACTAGAACCTCCTTGTGATAGTGGCCTTGCCTTGACTAGGACTTGTTGAATTGTCTTCACGTGCTTGCTTAACCATCATCACATTCATTCCAAACTAACAACTTGCTTATGTGTCTTGCGTGAGTGATTCATGTGTGTATATGCATAATCATTTGTTTCAATATTGCCACATCAAGCTTTAAACACCAAAACACATAAAGACAAGTCATCCTACACATTCTTCCAATAACATTCAAACCCAATCACTTTCATCCCAAACATAGCCAAATCACTTCCACATCATCATCCAAATCCCTAAACAAGCACTTGCTAAAAGAACTTAAGACAACCACTTAGTCACAACATGTCTACACTAGAGGACCCAACAATCAAATTCCAAAGATTCCTCCAAAATATTTATCAAGGATCACAACCCCTAAACCAAGATGCCATTGAAATATTACAATTCTTCATCCAAAAAGCTCAACCCCACGCAAGCCAATCACCTCAACTACAACACTCCATAGCCCAAGTCCAACACCTTTTAGCCACTAGTCAAGCTCGACAAGTACAACAATCCTTAGCCACTTCCTATCAACCTAATCCACCTTATAGCCACATGTCATATCCATCCACTTCCTATCAACTTAATCCACCTATCCACCAAGTCAATGCCATATCAACCTATGAACATCCACCTCAAGCTTATCCAATCCCTCATACCACCATTCCAATGCACTACCAAGCCCATCCACAAAGAAATCAAGTGATATTTCAAGAACAACATCCAAGTCCCAATGGCTCTTTATATATAAATCAAGTAAGTCCAAGTACACCTTTTCAACAAGACCACCAAGCACCATTGTTAGATCTGAATCCCTCTTTCCAACAAGAATCATATCCAAATCCCAATGGCCCCTTGTACATAAATCAAACAAGCCCAAGTTATCCTATGCAAGATCCAATAATCTTTGATAAGGGAGATACCAATCTAGAGTGGCCTTCATCATCTAATCACCCACCAACACATGAGACAACTAATCCTATCCCAACACCACCATGTGATCCTACTCCTAGTCCATTGGTCCATCAACCCTCCAAATCACCAAGCCCTTCATTACCTTCATCACCATGTCATTCTAATCCTTCACCTAAGGATGCAGCTGAGAGAGTTTTACAAAGGATGCTTGAAGCAAAACTCATTGAACTTCCTAAAGTCAAACCATGTGAAGAAAGTCCATATGATGAACATGATTATTGTGCATACCATAGGACCAAAGGCCATAATACAAATCAATGTCCAATATTTCTCTCAATTGTTTACAAGGTATATCAACATACAATAAGAAATCATGCCGCATCATCCCAATCCCATGTGTCACACCCATCTAGTCCACATCCGAATCCATCAAACTCCATTATCCTTCCATCCAATCAAAATCCTAGTCCTACGCTTACAACATCATCTACTATTATCATTCATCCATTATATTGCCCATCCACCCAAACACTTGCGAAGGATGTGATCCATTGGCTACTAGATAGGAATAGACTACCCCCATGCCAAACACCCATTCATGAGCCTACCAAAGAACTTCCAAAGGTCATGTCCAATCATATAATCCCATCATGTGGTCCACCTATCCTTGAGCCTATCCAAGAGCCTTCCATTAACATGCCTAGCCCTTCAAGCCTATTTGCGAACCTTCTATCATTAATCGAAGTCAAGAGTCATCATGTTCTCATATTGTTGACCAAGAGCCTATCCAAAAGCCTTCCACTTCCATTCAAGCAACCCAAGAGGTATGTCAAAGGTTTAATCCTAATCATGTGGAAACATTAAGCCCTAGTCCAACTCAAGATCAAAACACTTTCATGCAACCCATCCATAACATTTACCTTCTTTATGACCAAGATGATACCTATGAAGAAGTTATCCATGAGCACCTTGATCCTATCCATAATCTTATATCCATCCATGAGCAAGATATCCACATTGCTCCTAGTCATCAGCCATCTAGCCCTATCCATAATGAGCAAACATCCACTTGTCATGATGAGACACTTGCCTCCCAAGAACACATAAGCATAAAAGATCAAACAAATAACTTGGATCTTAGAGAACACAATGCTAATCAAGATCCTAATGATCCCCCTTCCACATCCATCATTGATCCCATTTCAAATCCATCATGTCCTATTGGTCTTACAACCTTTGTCCATGAGTGTTCTTCCTTAGGACAACAACGACCTTTATCCACTTCAGCTTCTCCATCCAATAACAAACTCAAGTCTAGTGTTCAAACCTCAGCTTGTCCCATTGCCCATCGTGTACTCCAAAACATGAACTACCAAGGTAAAGGCCTAGGCCTTTATGAACAAGGTATTTTGGAGCCAAATCATGTCAAGATTCCTCAATGCTCATATGGCCTTGGATACACACCCCAAGCTAAACAAGGCCAAGATGTTGGTAATCCCTTCATGCATCCTAAATTTACTACTTTCCATCACACCCCCCATCTACCCAAAACATATGTAGCCAATCCACCTCCATCAACTTACAAACCCCAAGAGCATGTGACCATACACCTTCCACCATCCACTTTGCCTCCACTTTTACCAACTCCAAATATCCCTCCATCCAACTTGCCACCGTTGCTTCCAACACCTAACATACATATCATTCATAAGTATCCTTACATCCCTAATCATGGCCAACAAAAGCACACATCGTTTAAATATAAAGCTTCCAATAATTCCATCCACTCCACCCACCCCATGGGATTCAAATGCAAAAATTTTGATGCCTCTACCTATAAAGCTAAAAGTCCTACCAAAAATCCTAAAGGTCTTCATACCTTCAGACATAACAAATCAAAATCAAAGCAAAGTTCATCGAAGCATCCATCTAAACCCTTACTTCCAAATGTAAAGCCCAAAAGAAAAATGGTTTGGGTTCCTAAGCAAATAGCTAGCAAGTCAAATGAGGCATCCTCATCTACATCTCAAGAATCCCAATCACCTATATCCATCCAAGAGCCTATTTTCTTCCAAAACTTCCATTCCCTTCAAAAATCCCACAAGCAAAGCAAAATCACTAAACATACTAAATCTATGTGGGTTCCTAAATCACTTCATCAACCATCTCCTAAGCAAACATCTCCATTGCTTCCTACACCACCATCCAATCACAAGCTTCAATGTTTATCACGGTGTGTGCAACCATTGGTCATGGTTCCCTTTCATTCCAAAACATTCCCACATAACTACATCTCCACATCTTCTATCCATTATCCTACATATCTCCCCCATGCTAACCCTATGGTCCATGCTTTTGCATAAGCCTTTCATCCATCTTCATTCCATAAGCCAATACAATCCACATCATAGTCCACTATCCCCATCCATCTATCCTCGCATGAACCTTCCATAATCCACATTATAATCCATTATCTACCTAATCCATCTCCCATCCATGCAATCTCTTATCAACATCAATGAGCATAATGACATGGTCCATGTGACGACATCATCTATCTCTAATGGGAAACTATCAACCTTCATAGCACTAAACACTTGAGTCCCTCGTATCCATTACCATGGTGAAAACCTGGCAAACAGGCGCCATGTGTAATTGTCAACCTATCTAAAAGAAAAAAAGAAAAAAAAGAAAAAAAAAGAAAAAAAAATCAAAACTAGTAAAGAGAAATCCCTTCGTCTAATGGTGAAAACCTGGTAAACAGGCGCCTTGGATAAGTACCATGATGAAAACCTGGCAAACATGCGTCATGTGTAGGTTGATCTTCTATGTCACTTACACTTGGGGGCACATTGTCTCATCCAACCTATCATTTTCCATCTTATCATGTCCTATCTTGCCATATCCTATCCTACCATCATTAGCCATTACATCCACATACCTATCATGTTGAGTCTATCCTTCTTTCCGCCTTTTGATCTTGATGAAGACATAGGGATAAAATGTTGAAACATGTTTTGATATTTCTTGACATACCTTCTTTCCAAACCAAGCCCTATCCATTGACCATTTATCCATCCCATTCAAACCAATCCATCATGTCATCCCTTGGTCATGAACTCTGTCATGTAAAAATCCTAAGCATTACTACCTAGAATGGGGCAAATTCTTCCTATGCAACATAGCCTTTGAAGATCACATTGTAGATCCCTTATGATCCATCCACTATGGCATATCCTTATCACGAGCTTTCCATCTTATAGCTTATCCCCATCCATTTATCATGAGCTTTCCACTATAAGCTACCTATCCGTTTATCATGAGGCACACATCCATCCCTTATATGGCCTATCCTTTTTATCCATCCAGTTATCATGAGCCTTTCACCCTATCCACCATCACCCATCCTTTTATCCATCCAATCCCATTCCTCCATCCTTGCACCTAGACTTGGTCTTCCCTTGTCATTGGTATCAAGCACAAAGGCTACCCAAATTGTAAATCCATTGGCATTTTCTAAAACATTTCAAAAAAACAAAAAAAATAAAAAATCAAATATTCTCAAAAATCCAAAAAAATCAACTATCCAATGACTTGACAAGGGCAATACCTTGTTTGTTTTCCATCCTTTGAGCATACTGAGAACACTTTCTTATACTTAGATTGAGTGGACACTCTCATCATCACACCATCACTATCATCATTCAAAACAATCCAATCATCAAAACAATCAACCCAACAATAGCAAACATCACAGCAACTCAACTCAATCACATCCAACTCCAATCAAAACAAATCCAATAACTTCAGCAAATCAGAAGTAGCTCAATCCACCACATATCATCACATCATCAATATTTCATCAATCTCAATCCATTTTTACCATCTCATCAATAAAACACAACATTAGAACTACATCACATTTCCATCGTTAAGTGCCTTGATCCCGTGGATATAGGGTATGTAGGCAGTCTGGAGTACGAAGGAAGTGCCCAGATTCAGGCACAAGCGATTTTCCTCTTTCTTCTCTCATCATTTCTTCTATCATCTATCTTATACATCATCAATAAACAACTTCTTCCAACCAATCTATCATAGCACATCAATCCAATCATCACTTCATCTAATCATCCTTCAATCATCTTCCAACCATTCCAAGCAATGATCCAAATGCAAGTCAATCCTTAAGCCATACTAATCAAGTTAATCAATCAAGCCAAGTTATCCAAGCTCAATCAATGGTCTTGATCCTAGCCTTGTTGTAAGCCAAATCAATCAATCAACCAACTAGCCAACCAACTCAGCAAACAACTTTGTGTTGATCTAGGGATATAGCTTTCCCCGCAATGACAACACTCTCAACTATCAACAATCAGCAATTAATCATTGGTTTACAGCTTGACAAGGGCAATACCTTGTTTGTTTTTGTATCATTTGTGCATGCTTGCTTGCTTGCTTGTGTGTGTTATCATTTTATCTTGCATTTGTATCATATCAGTATAATTCCAGCTAATATTCATATCTTGTATCCAGACAAGGTTGTATTACGCTGGGGCACGAGACACATCGTCACCTTGGTCCTTATACCTTGGTGCATAACGTCAAGTGCTATATCAAACATCATGGTTGCTCACATTCACTGCAGCATAACGCATCATCCTTTTATCTATCTACCCCCTTATCTTTCTTTTGTAGCCAAGCCATTTCTTTTCGAGAGCCTACCCGTGTTTGTCCAACCCGCCTAACCTCTCGAGGGGGCATCATCATCCTATCTTTCCTTCATCATTATATCCTTACATCATCATTTTCCTTTATCCATACCTTAACTTCTTTGAAATGATGTTACTCGATACAAAGCTCATCATCTCGAACATCATCTCAAAGAGGGGCAAAATGTAGACATCCAAATTTGTCCCAACTTTGTTCATGTCTTGCAACACCTTGATAAAAACATCACTTAGACATCATGTAGCATTTTGTCCTAAATCCCACTCTTAACCCCACTTATTCCATTAGCCAATTAATTAAATAAATTTTATTTATTTAATTAAAATCCCATTCAATCCCATCCTAATCCCATTATCTAATTAATTAAATAAATTTTATTTATTTAATTAATATCCAACTCATATCCCAATTAATTCAAATATTTTATTTGAATTAAGTTCCCCACTATCCAATTAATTAAATACATTTTATTTATTTAATTAATATCCAACTCATATCCCAACTAATTCAAATATTTTATTTGAATTAAGTTCTCATTATAAGCCGACTTTCCAATTAATTAAATAAATTTTATTTATTTAATTAATTTATCTTATCATTTAGCTGACATGTGTGCCTCTTTCATTTAAAAAAGATAAGTGGTACTACAGCCTTTTATTTAATATCTTTTATATGTAGTACTTTTTATGTACACAAGCACACATGAGCCCTATTCTCCTTGACACTTGTCAAATGACTACAACTCCCTTGAAGAGTGGGATAACCTAATCAATCTTAGCCGTCCACATCAATCAATTAGCTTTTTAATCTCAGCCGTCCATTGGAACCAAGCCTTTTCTATAAATCAAAGCCCTCACAAGCCATTAGCATGCATTGAGCCTCAAGTAATATTATTCTGCCAAATTTTCTATAATGCATTGAGCTTCAAGTACCATTATTCTGTCAAAATATCATTAGAGCCTTTGCATCCTTCATCTATCATCCTCATATCATCTTCATCTTAATGTTATGCTGCAGAAATGAGCACCCAACATTCTTCCAACAATAA
Organism: Cunninghamia lanceolata; assembly: GCA_027924645.1. Taxonomy (NCBI): domain Eukaryota; kingdom Viridiplantae; phylum Streptophyta; class Pinopsida; order Cupressales; family Cupressaceae; genus Cunninghamia; species Cunninghamia lanceolata. The sequence continues at coordinate 1,993,602 of BSBN01000010.1, forward strand.
TCCTTCAAAATCTTGCATGCTCATGCGAGGTGGAGAAGAGCAATGGAGATAAATCAAGCATAGCGTGGAGATCGGTTTGCATTTACATTTCTTATTTTGATTTTCATGTTGTCTTGTGCTTCATTGTGCATTGCTAGGGTTTTATCATTGCTGGTTATTCATTTGCCCTGATTTGCAATTTTACCCTAACTACAGAAAGTGATGATGAAGAAGAATTTCAATCTGCTGAACAAACTAGTGAAACCCTAGAAGGTCATCAAGAAGAAGAATCAGATCAGGTAAAGATGTTGTGAGCTATTTCAAAGATTGGGAAAAGATCTAGAGTTGATGTGCCAAACTATACTAGTAATTTGAATCTGGAAGAGTTGATTGATTGAATAAATGACATGAAAGAATACTTTGAATATGAAGAAATTGAAGATCTGGAGAAGGTGCAATTTGCAAAGACAAAGTTGAAAGGACATGCTGCTATATGGTGGAAAGAGGTTCAGTTGGAAATAAATGGGAGAGAAAAAAAAAATATTACAAAGTGGGACCGGATGGTGACAAAGTTGAAGAATCAGTTCATACCTACTGACTATGAGTTGGAACTGTTGAAAAGATTGCAAAACTTGAGATAGAAAGAGAAATTTGTGAAGGAGTATACTGAAGAATTTCATAAAATGATCATAAGAATAGGACATGGTGAAGCAAGAAAGGAGAAAGTGGCTAGATACATCAATGGACTGAGATTGAACATTCAAGAAGAACTAAGCTTGGTAAGGATGACATCTTTGGAAGAAGCATATCAATTTGCCTTGAAGGTTGAAGAGAAGTTGAATAAGAAGCATGATCAAAGACAGAGAGGTAGAGGAGGTAAATTTCAGAGAGGTAGGACTTATTTTGGAGGAGACAAATCATTTGTGGAGTAGAACAAGTTTGATAGCCCGTTGAAGAAGGATGACATAGATAACAATGCTTACCGGAGAGATGACAGAAATTTTTACCGGAGGGGAAACCCTAGTGCATACTGAAATAAAGGATATAGAAGAGAAGGTAGAGGATTTGATAAGAGAACATTCAGAGGTACTTGTTTCAAGTGTGGAGGTGAAGGACACAGAGCATTTGAGTGTAATCAGGGTAGTACAAACAAGAGGATGGAAAATAGTGGAAGAACAACCTATGTTGAAGAACCCGTTGAATCACCTTGTTCAGTTGGTAATCCAGAGAAAGGAGAATTATTGGTGATGAGGAGAGAACTATTTCAAATAGATACAAATGAGGAACCATCACAGAGGAAAAGTCTGTTCAAAACCAGATGCAAATCAGGAGGTAAGTGTTGTAAAGTTGTGATTGATAGTGGTAGTTTAGAAAATCTAGTTTCAGAGGAGATGGTGAATAAGCTAAAGTTGGAAAGATTGAAGCACCCTAAGCCCTATCTGATAGTATGGATTCAGGATGATCATAAGGTACTGGTGAGTGAACAATGTTTGGTGAAATTTCATATTGGATCTTATCATGATGAAGTCTTATGTGATATTATGCCTATGCATGTTTGTCATATTTTGTTGGGTAGACCTTGGCAGTATGATTAAAAAGATATACATGATGGGAGAAAGAATACATATACTATAACAGCGAATGGAAAGAGAATTACTTTGATTCCTTTGGAGGATGATCCTAAGAGTGAAGTGTGTGGGAATTCTAGAATCTGTTTGGTAGATGGAAGGAAATTTCTAGATGGTTTGAAACTTTAGAATATGTGTTATGCCTTGATCCCTAAGAAGCCTGAAGCATTGAAGAAAGAAACTGAAGAAGAAGAATCGGAGGAGATAAGAGAATTGCTGACAGAGTATGAAGACATCATATCAGATAATGTACCTAAAGGATTACCACCTATAAGGAGTATCAGTCATCACATGGATCTTATACCGGGAGCAAGTTTGCCTAACAAAGTAGCACATAGAATGACATCGGCAGAGAATGATGAATTGAATAGATAGATACAAGAATTATTGAGGAAAGGTTTGATCAGAGAAAGTTTGAGCCCTTGTGCAGTACCTGCAGTGCTAGCACCAAAGAAGGATGGATAATGGAGAATGTGTACTGATTCTAGAGCAATAAACAAGATTACAGTTAAGTATAGATTTCCCTTATCTAGGATGGATGATATCATGGATTGTTTGAGTGGAGCAAGATATTTCACAAAGATAGACTTGAAGAGTGGATACCATCAGATCTGAATTAGAGAAGGTAATGAATGAAAGACTGCTTTTAAGACAAATGAAGGATTGTATGAGTGGTTAGTGATGCCTTTTGGATTAACAAATGCATCGAGTACTTTTATGAGATTGATGAATGAAGTCTTAAAGAAATTCTTGGGTAAGTTTGTAATTGTGTACTTAGATGATATTCTAATTTTTAGTAAAACAAAAGAAGAACATTTGTGGCATATTAGACAAGTTTTGCAGAGGTTGAGAGAAGAGAAATTGTTGATAAACATCAAGAAGTGTAGTTTCATGAAAGAATAATTGGTATATTTGGGATTTGTGATTTCTGTAGAAGGATTGAAGATGGATCCTGAGAAAGTGAAAGCAATTGTTGAATGGCCTACACCGGAGAGCATAGGAGAAGTTAGATCATTTCATGGTTTGGTTAGTTTCTATCAAAAGTTCATCAAAAATTTTAGTTCAGTTTGTAACCCTATGACAGAGACAATGAGAGGTGAGAGAAAAGATTTTAAGTGGACATCTGGAGCAGATAAAAGTTTTGAGTTTTTGAAGCAAAATGTGACAGAGCAACCTATTTTGGGATTACCGAATTTTAATAAGGTATTTCAAGTTGATTGTGATGCTAGTGGAAATGCAATTGGAGCATTGTTAAGTCAAGAAGGTGGACCTATAGCATATTTCAGTGAGAAGCTGAATGATGCAAGGAGAAGATATTCAATTTATGATCAAGAGTTCTATGCCATAATTCAAGCCTTGAAGAAGTGGAGACATTATTTGTTGCCTAAGGAGTTTGTGTTGTATACAAATCAACAAGCTTTACAATACCTAAACAATCATGGTAAGTTGAATCAGATACATTTGAGATGGGTAGAGTTCATGCAGAGTTATACCTTTGTGTTGAAGCATAGGAGTGGTAAATCAAACAAAGTTGTTGATGCCTTGAGTAGGAGAAGAAACTTGTTGACAGAAATGAGAGTTGAAGTGTTGGGTTTTGATGAATTGAAGAGCATGTATGAGGGAGACACTTATTTTTCCAAACCTTGGGAAGCATGCAAGGCACCTGTTGTGACAGACAAAATTAAATGGTTAGACTATTTCATTCAAGAAGATATGTTGTTCAAAGGAAGTCAGTTGTGCATACCTAGCAGTTCAATGAGAGATAACTTGATCAAGGAGAAGCATAGTGGTGGATTAGCAGGACATTTTGGCATTGATAAAATAGTGGCTTTGGTGAGTGAAAATTACTTTTGGCCCCAAATTCTTAAGGATGTTCGAAGATTTGTGCAAAGTTGTAGAGTTTGTCAAGTTGCAAAAGGTAGTAGTCAGAACACTCGATTGTATAAACCTTTGACAGTACCGGAGAGACCTTGGGAAGACATAGCATGGATTTTGTAATGGGATCACCTAAGACACAGAGAGGACATGATTTAATCTTTGTAGTGGTTGACATATTTTCAAAGATGGCTCATTTCATACCTTGTAAGAAGACAACTGATGCAATACATGTAGCTAACTTATTTTTCAAGGAGATTGTGAGATTGCATGGATTACCTAAGAGTATAGTTTCAGACAAAGATACAAAATTTGTTGGATAATTTTGGAGGATACTTTGGAAGAAGATGAAGATAGATTTGAAGTTCAGTTCAACTTTTCATCCACAGACCAATGGATAGACAGAGGTAGTGAACAGGTGTTTGGGAAACTTATTGAGATGTTTGGTGGGAGAGAAGACAGGAAGTTGGGATTTGATTCTTTCACAAGCAAAGTTTGCATACAATAATTCAGTAAACAGGAATACCAGAAGAACACCTTTTAATATTGTGACTGGAGTGAATCCTAGAGGAGTAATAGAACAAAGAGATATCAGTACAGAGGAAAAGAGAAGTTCAGAAGCAAAAGAATTTGCAGATCATATGAAGACAGTGCATAATCAAATGAAGAAGCATTTGGAAGACATGAACAGTAAGTACAAAGAGAAGGCAGATGAGAAGAGAAGACACAAAGAATTTGAAGAGGGAGATGAAGTAATGATGCATTTGAGAAAAGAAAGATTTCTAGTTGGGACATATAACAAGTTGAAGATGAAGAAGTTTGGACCTTGTAGGATACTTAGAAAATTTGATATAGGAAATGCATTTGAAGTGGAGTTACCAGAGACATTGGGTATATCACCTATTTTCAACATTGCAGATCTTTATTAGTATCATGAAGCAGAGTTCAGAGACAGCATGGAAGTAGACTTGAAGAAGCAATTACCACAACAAGCACTAGAACAAATTGAAGACATTTTGGACAGTAGAGTTGGATGCAGTACTAGAGGAAAACAATACAAGGAATATCTTGTGAAGTGGAAAGGCAGATTGGAAGAAGACTCATCTTGGATTTCTTAGGCTAAGCTGGATCATCTTGGTTCTCCCCTAGCCCCAGCAAAGTGAGGGACTCACTTTTTCAATAACCTCGGGTGTCTAATGTAGGAGTATCCTTGGTTCAAGAGCAATCTTGCATCAACTAAAAACATTTGCATTTCAGTTTGTTTGCATTTCAATTCCTTCATTTTCCAGTTTAGTTTAGTCAGTGCAGTCAGAAGTAGTTTTAGCTTGTGTTCCAGTTTTGGCATTTCACATCTTGCGGATATGGACTTAGCATCTACATTCATTCATCTTCATCATATCAAGAATTTAGAGCATTTGGATTAGTTACCAGAAAGTTATTGCTATCAGAAGATCAACTATTTTCTCAGAGCAGAGTATTCTAATAGTTCCTGATAATCAGCTAAAGGAGAAGGCTTGTAGATCATTCCTTGACTTATGGATCTTAATGACACATCATTCAATGATCCTTAGTTCATGGCCAACCCCCTCGGAGGTCCGCACATTGTTCCATTCAATTGAGGGCGTGTTCTATGCATTTAGGTCTGACCTATCTATATTCACATGTTACAGCTCTTCATTGGAGTTTGTGACCTTCCCTAGCTGACGTGGAGGAATCTAATGGTCCGAAAATGATATATATTGATGTAATAGATCCTTAGGAAGATAGCTATTCACATAGGAAAGATTTGATAGTTTAGATTTTGGTACGAAGGAGCTTCAAAGCTTTATCTTGCGCATGTATGTAATCAGGCCTGTGAGCCGAATTTGTAAGTCCGCATAGTGCCAGCAAATCTTTATTTTGAATTCTTTGATATACTGAATGACTAAATTTGTATTTGTTCCATTTCTTTGAGTTATTTGTGTTGTGTTTACTCTTTTTGTACAGTCTAGATAGTTCATTCTGTGAACCCTCCTATTGTGACTACACCACCCCCTCTACCTCCTACCCTCTCTCTCACTCTCTACTTCCCTCCACTCTCTACCTCCTATCCTCTCTCACTCTCTACTTCCCTCCCCTCTCTACCTCCTACCCTCTCTCTCACTATCTTCTTACCTCCCCTCTCTCACACTCTCTACTTCCCTCCCCTCTCTACCTCCTACCCTCTCTCTCACTCTCTTCTTCCCTCCACTCTCTACCTCCTACCCTCTCTCTCACTCTCTACTTCCCTCCCCTCTCTAACTCCTACCATCTCTCACTCTCTTCTTCCCTCCCCTCTCTACCTCCTACCCTCTCTCTAATTCTCTACTTCTCTCATGTCTCTACCTCATACCTTCTCTCTCACTCTCTGCTTCCCTCCCCTCTCTACCTCCTACCCTCTCTTTCTCTCTATACTTCTCTCCCCTCTACCTCCTACCCTCTCTCACTCTCTACTTCCCTCCCCTCTCTACCTCCTACCATCTCTCTCACTCTCTTCTTTCCTCTCCTCTCTACCTCTTATCCTCTCTCACTCTCTACTTACCTCCCCTCTCTACCTCCTACCCTCTCTCCCACTCTCTACTTCCCTCCCCTTTCTACCTCCTACTCTCTCTCTCTCTCACTCTCTTCTTCCCTCCCCTCTCTACCTCCTACCTTCATTCTCACTATCTTCTTCTCTCCCCTCTACCTCCTATGCTCTCTCTCACTCTCTACTTCACTCCCCTCTCTATCTCCTACCCTCTCTCACTCTCTACTTCCCTCCCTTCTCTACTTCCTACCCTCTGTCTCACTCTTTTCTTCTCTCCCCTCTCTACCTCCTACCCTCTCTCTCACTCTCTTCTACCTTCCCCTATCTACCTCCTACCCTCTCTCTCACTCTCTACTTCCCTCCCCTCTCTACCTCTCCTCATCATTCTTCCCATCCAATGAAATTTCATAAATTATCTTGTTTCCATTTCATCATCCCAATTTATATCCTTATCCCTCTTTGCATGTCCTAGTTTTCTTTTTTCCATGTTCTTTGTCGATAAGGGAGAGGGAGAGGGAGGAAGAGGGAGAGAGGATGGAGATGGAGGGGAGAGAGGGGAGAGATAGGGTGATAGAGAGAGAGAGTCTCCTAGTTTTCTTGTTTTGGAGAGAGAGAGAGGGTTGGTCGGGTTTATGAGTTTAGGGTTTAGAGGAATTATTTAGGGTTTAGGGGTTTAGGATTGCTTGGGTTTATGGTTAATGGTTTAGGGGTTAGGATTTAGGGGCATTATTTAGGGTTTAGGGGTTTTGGGAGAGAGAGAGAGAGGTTTAGGGTTGCTCAGGTTTAGGGCCATTATTTAGGGTTTATGAGTTTAGGGTTGTTCATACCTTTAGGGACATTATTAAGGGTTTATGAGTTTAGGGTTGCTTAATTTTATGGTTTAGGGGTTAGGGTTAAAGTGGAATTATTTATGGTTTAGAGGTTTAGCGTGGTTGCTCGAGTTTAGGCTTTAGGGGTCAGGGGCATTATTTGAGGTTTATGAGTTTAGGCTTTCTCAAGTTTAGGGTTTAGGGTTTAGGGTTTAGGGGTTTGGGTTTAGGGGTTAGGGGTTTAGGGTTGCTCAGGTTTAGGGTTTAGGGTTTAGAGAGAGATAGAGTGAGGGAACCGATGGAGATTGGGAGAGATAGGGAGATAGAGGTTTAGGGTTTCTTCTAGGGTTTAGGGTTGCTCAGTTTTAGGGTTTAGGGTTTAGGGGTTAGGGGTTAGGGTTTAGGGGTATTATTTAGGGTTTAGGGGTTAAGGTTTAGAGATTTAGGTTAGGGTTTAGAGAGAGAGGACCGATAGGGAGATATAGAGGAGACCGAGGGGAGAGATAGGGAGATGGAGGCTGAGGGACTTGGCCAAAGACATAGGCAGAGAGATTGAGAGGTAGAGGGATGATAGAGACAAGGAGATAGTGGTTTAGGGTTGATCAGGTTTAGGGTTTAGGGGTTAGGAGTGTAGAGAGAGAGATAGGGAGATAAAGGTTTAGGTGCATTATTTAGGGTTTAGGGGTTTAGAGAGAGAGAGAGATAAAGAGATAGATATATACTTATACATAAACATTTGCATAGATATATGTCTTACAAATATATACTTATACATAGAGAAAAAACACTAAATTTACTTGTTTGCATGCATGAAAGCTTAATGTTTTCATGCTTCCCAAAACACGCTCGTGTTATGGGAAGCAAAAAAATGGGAAAAAACTATGTGGGATCCATGATTTAGACCCCACATGTCTGTTATTCCCTGCTTTTCATGTGTGCTATCAGACAAGAAAACACTTTTTCATGTTGTTTGACATATTAAGAATCATTTTTTTATCAATCCACCACCTTTTTTGTTTTTTAAACGTAGAAGAACTGATTTTGCATGTTTTTGGACAAAATTTGATTATTTAAATTGAAACTTTCATGTTTCATATTGTTTCAAAGCTAATTACCATTGATATAGATTGAATTTGATGATATATGTTTTCTTTTTCCATAAATTTCACTAATCCTATTCTAGAGTTATATAGAATTCATAATCAAACTTGCAAAAATAAACAATTTGAGGATTTTGAAGCCAAATTTTAGAGGATTGGTCAACTCGAATATCAAATTCTAAGGTATGTTCTTTATGTCCAATTTAATTCACTTTATGTTCTTTAGAACACTCACAATCACTAAATGTGGAACTATCTAAGTTAAAAAAAGTCATCATTATGTGTATTAATAGAATTAGAATCATTAAAATATGATATATACATGATTTTTTCGTATTTTGAATCATTAATAGAATTGTTGTATCTTGAATTTGAACTATGTCATCGATACCTCCCTATAACAAAGTATTATCATCATTCTCTCTAATGTAACCAGTTTTATTAACATTTAAAATATAGTGCTATTGATGCTACAAATCTAATATATATTTAGTTCTCATATAGTAATGAGTTGTCACTATCATCCTCTTGGCCTTTCATCTCATGCTCATCATTGGGACTAGGTGTGCCATCATACTTAATGTCTTCTTTATTGCCAATTGATCAATTTGTATTGATTGATTGTGATAGTTCAACACTTTTAGTGCTTACAAGGGTACACTGGATACTTATCTTGTTTGTCATACTCTTCTTCATACTTAGTCAAACATTGTTGACCAAAACACATGAACCGTGTATGTATGTCTTCCTACAGTGCAACCAAAATCAAACTATGGCTTGCGATAACAAAGGCAAACTCACAATTGCTTCTTATCACTTGTGATACCTCAAAACATTCTCTAGAACATATACATGTTCTCAATTGTCACTACATGCACTCCAACACTGCCACATGTGCCCTTGCACTACCATACATGATGCTCTAGCAACTCACTTAGCTCATGATGCAATAGCGAGTTCTTCACCAAGAGTCTTGCAATTTCTAACATAGAAACACTTGGTTGTAATAAATTGCCTTGCCATACCACAATGTCCAACTCTCAATGCATGGTTACCATATAGGCTTCTATCACTATCTTATCAATTTATGATCAAACTCTTCAACAAGATCTTGAACAATCCACAAATCTTAGTATGTAACATGTTCAAGTCCTTAAAGATCAATTGACCATATTGATCACATGACATGACCAATTTGTATCCTCAAGAGTTGCTTTTAGAGCAGATCTATTTTTTAATAAACACATTTGCAATAGAAACATTCTATTTGTTGTCATGAGAACTCCTTCCTTAGATATTCATTAGATCTTCTTCCTTCTCATATTCTCATCATTATATTCTTCTTTAATAACCTATCTCACCATTTATCCTTCAATGATCTTGTGATTGCCCTTGTAATGCGCCAATTTACTTATGAAAGTCCTATGGTTTGATCATTCTTATTTTGGACTACTGTTCGAACAATGTCATGTGATATTCCCAAGGTTGCAATGACTGTCCTATACATTTATGATTCCTAGAAAACCCCACCTTTACACCTTGACAAGATATCAAATTATCTTCATAGGGTTTGATGTTCCTATTGTTTGTCATGATAGTCCTAGTTGTGTTGATAGTCCATTTAAGGTGCTTGACAATTCTAATCTATATATAATCAGTCCTTTTCATCATTGTCATCTCTTACCTTGTACTCCTAAGGAGTACCATACAATATAGGTGACCATGCATTGATATCCTCATAATCATCCAAAATTAGTAGAAAAATAACTATCCATAAACCTAGGCAAGATAGATTAGAAAGTAATTTGTTTCTAGGTGTTCTTACGTCACTAGTTATTTTGCATATAATTGATAATGTTCTTAGGATTTGATACAATATATGAGGGATTTATTCTTAGGGTTATCTTTTCATGATACATAACAAACAATATGAAATGAGGAGAACTCAACATGACTATTATCGATAGTGTACATTTGTTCAACTTACAAACTATGATTGTCTTCTCCCAAAGTGCCAATACCTTTGTATTTGATGTAGTAATCTTTCATGTGAATAGGGTAGTGAGAGCCTATTGCATATTTTGAATATCTGACCTTAATAGTGATCTAGAGTTTCATGATAGTCTTCTATATTTATGATGTGACAATCTATGTGGTTGTTTGTAATAGTCATAGTGCAATTTGATAGTCTTTTTCCTCAACATCACCTCCATAAGCAATTTTTCTATCATTGTATATGATAATGTTCATATATGGGATATACTCAAAATATGGTTTAGGACAACTTGTTTTACATGAAATGATAATCTTCAGTCAAGTATATCATGATAATCCTAAATACTTCCAATAATTTTTATGATAGTGGCGGTTATCTCTTCATCGTGGGACATTACCTTTGCATCTTAGGGTGATGGTTATGTATTACTTGTGATAATTTATCTTGGAAACCTTGCACTAATGATCTACCTTCACCTTATTGATACCTATGGAAAAATATCAAAGATATTTGGACAAGGCATTATAAATAACTTCATGATAGTCATGGTTGATAGGATAGTGCTAAAACTCACAAAAGATCCTCCTTTACAAGTAGGTCATCATGAAACAAAACTCTACCCTAAATTTTTGCACCTTGTTATTCTGACCTAACCCTAACTCTATTAAAAATTAGACTTGTAGAACCATACCAAGACAGTTGATAAAGGATAGGCTCTGTTGTTATGAATCTGCTATTATGAATCTACTATTATGAATCTACTCTTACGAATCAGCTATTATGAATTTGTTGTTATGAATCAGGATCTACTGTTCCTTCTCCAATTTTGGATTTTGTTGCAAAGCCCCCCTCAAAGTTCTAATTATCATTGTCCTATTCGTCATGCTTATAGAAATCATCATCATGCTGAGGAAATGAGAAAAGACTCTAACACTAGAAGAGTGTGAAGCTAGGAATGAGAGGAAAAGAGAAAGAATGAGGTGAATTCATGAAATTAGGAAATTGTCAACCATAAAAGAAGACATTCCACCACTGCCAATTGAAGAGGAACATGACACATCTAATGAAGCTAAGAGAGAGATGGAATTGGCAGCACAAAGGGAACGAATGCAAAATCTTCATTCAATGAGGAAATTGAATCTCCAAGTTGGAGGCACTCCATCGTCCATAGGTCAAGTTGAAGGAACACCATCATTATCTTCTCAAATTGGAGACACTCCATCTTTCATAGGTTAAGTTGAAGGTACATCTTCATTTTCTTCTCAAGTTGGTGGCACGCCATCATTCACATGTCAAGTTGAAAGTACACCATCTTCTCCATCTAAAATTCAAGCCTTTTCATCTCCAATTGAAGGTGCATCATCTATCCCATCTCAAGTAAATATTGAAGAAATTCCTAATGTTGAGTCAACTTTACCAATTAAAATGCCTCTAAGAATTTTGCATAGGAAGCCTAAGTTTCTAATTGATATTGATGAGAATGTGTTGAAGCCCATGTAGGATAAGATTCCCAAGCGCACTTGCCAAAGATATGCGAATAAGATATGGAAATTATTCTTTGAGAATTTTAATGAAACTGGAAGATGTCAACTATTTGTTGAATTGATGAGAAATCTAAAATTTAGACCCACTATGAAGATTCTTGGCCTAAGAACAACGGATGTCTCAAGAGAAAAATTAATTGTTAAGAATCTAATGAGTGCATATGAAAGTGTGGGTTCCACCTCACGCACCAAGGATAGTAATGTTACATGACATGTCATTACATCGACAATAGTAAGACAACAAACAAAGAAAGCTCACCTCATTAGAAACACAAGTCAAGCATTGAAAATAAGTAGAAAAACTATAATGAGATCCGTTGGAAGATGTGAAAGAGTTGAGGACCCAAACACCAATGAATTGTGGGCATTCTCTGGGAGACTCCCATGGATAGACAAAGTTGTTTAAGCCTTGAGATCCCTCATTGAAGAATTTTAGAAAAATAACACAAGGGTATCTCCTAATGCAAGAGATGTTGTGAGAAGGAGAATTGGTTGTCAAAACCGTGAGCCACATCCAAAGCATTTTTTGGATGTGACCCAAACACAATTTTTCAAGAAATTTCAAGAGATGTATCCTCAAATTAAAATTTGTCAAAGATATTTTGAAATCATAAAACTTTTTTATGTCAAAATAAATCACACACACACTACTTGTTGTTGTAGATTACATATTGAATTTTCTAACCATTTTGAAGTTTATCGGTCTATATGTTTAGATTTGCATACTAAAAATGTTTTGCAGGATTATGGCATACATGCCCCACCAACATCTTCAAGAGAGTTCATATCAAAAAATTTATGTGAAAGAGAGGAAGGTCAAATATTCTACAAGAAATTATGCTTGGATGGCACATGTCAACATTGTGGTGGCTTGCAGCATATGCCAATATGTGAACATATGGAAAGCACATATGCGGTTGGAAATGAACTAGTAGAGTTTGGAAAGTATAAAACTGTGGCCTACAATACAAAAGATAGTAAAGAAGCAAAGAGGTGATTTGGTTATTCAAAAGATTCTAGTGTATCAGTTTATGTCTACATTTCATGATAGTATAGTGTATGAGTATGCAAGGCATACCCATAGAGCTCAATGGTTGGACTTGCAATTAAAGTTATGTAAGGACACGTTTCCACTTGGTACCATCGTTTCAATTGTTGACTTTGTAAATAACTACACACTATAGCCACAGAATGAGGTGCAATCACAATATTACAACTCTATGTAGGTTGCTATATTTGTGCAAATAGCATTCATTCATGCAGAAGATAGTACAAAGGATGACAGGAAGATCTTGAGGGAATATCATTTTTATATTAGTGATGATCACACACATTCTATAGAGTTTGTACAAGGTTGCTTTCATATGTTCTACCGTGATTTGGCCAGTAGGAGCATATCATTTCGTCAGCATATCATATGGTCAGATAATTGTGTATCACAATTCAAGAACATGTGGATGTTCTATTGGTTATCACAAGGAAATACTCGACACAATAAAGAGTAGAGTAGACCCTGATGGTTCATTGGATTGAATTAGTGGAATGATAGAAAGGTATGTTATTTTTCTTTGCTATCCTCATTTCACCTTCTTATTTTAGCTACCCATTGTATCTAAATAATGCAAATGCATTTGCATGCAGGATTTTAGTATGATGGAGGTAGGCATAATCCTTATGAAGTTGCCTTTAGAAGGAAAGTAAGGTAGGTTTTCATGATTATTTCATGATGATATGTCCTTTACTTTCTATTTCATAATGAGTTTTAATGAGTTTTAACGATCTTACTATGAGTTCTAATTTGTTTTAATGATGTTACTATTTCATAATGAGTCTTAATGAGTTTTAATGACAAATAATTGATAGCAACGATAAGGGTAGCCTCAATTGATGCCCTACAAGACATTGGATCAATTGAGAACACCTTGATAGTACTAAATTTTCATCTACCAGAAAGGTATTATGGCTGCATTTTTTCATTCAGCATCTCTTGGGGCCAAACAGATGGTACCAACGCATCTGGGTGGACGGGTAAATGCTAGGGGGATGTCTTTTCGGTGGCAAAGCTTCATGGTTGTTCTTGGCTATATCGAACGTAGACAATCTCTCAAGAGTCCTAAGAAAAAAAAAGGTGACAAACTTTGTTGATTGTTAGGAACACTGAGAGGGGGGGTAAATCAGTGTTCTATAAACCTTTTCTTGCACTTTTACTTTTAACCATTTCAAAGGATTAATCAAATAGAAGCATAATATACAAATGAATAGCATCCACAAAAGCAAGACACATAACACCAAGATTTTACATGGAAAACCCAAAAAGGGAAAAACCACAGAGAGGATTAGCTCTCAAATAGATATTGCAATCTTTACAAAATATTGTTCAGGCTTGGTCACTCCACGGGCCTAGAACATGTTGGCTCACTACCATGAAGTACAACTAGATTTAGTAGGCTCACTACCTCAACCCTAAACCTAGCAAGATTACAATAAGGGCTATTAAACCCTGAGGGCCGTTAAACCCTATTGAAGGCTCACTGTCGGCTCACTGCCTTGATGACAAAAGCTTGCTCCCAATCTGATTACACATGAAAACTGAATACTGCTTAAGCATCTACCACTATGCTAGGGTGCAGTCGTTTAGCAACTAAATTTTGAATCCCAAGTCTTCATTACTGCTGATCTTCTAACTCTGCTCTGCTATTCACATCTTCGCATCACACATATACACTTCTTCACCACACTACACTCAACTGAAATTCATTGCTCTTATATATCTGCATCATGATTTGATTCATAGTCAAGTCGGCATCCAAGAAGGAAACGTGTACATAGAAAGATGTAGCTTGTCGACTCAATCCAATGTATTAAAAGTTATGTGGACCCAAATCTTTTCCCAAACATGTTCATATAGGTCAGCTTTAATCATTCAATTACTTACATAGATCCTCCAAGCATTAACTCTTCTTCACGCAATGATTAATATACTTGTCGGCCTCTTCCTTAAGAGCATGCTTAACAACTTGATCTGCTGACTTACAAATTTTACTGAGGATGTCAAAACACCTTCAAAATCATATCAAGGACTCTTTACACATTCCCAATCTTATCCTTAGAACCACAAGGCATGATATCATCTTGCAGAGAAATGCAAACCATCAGAACTCAGACTCTGTCTTTGTCAAACTCTGTCAAACACTATGCTGATACTTAGCCGCTTGTAGCTAGCTTTCTAGTGGACTTCAGATCTCCTAACTCTGGAATAAGACACTTCATACAAGTGTTTACAACACCTTAAAACCACATAACAAAATACTTATTTGCGGAAGAATGTGGACCACTGCACTAGACCTTGTTCACTGTTCCTGCTATACCTTTGCTTATCCGAACTTAGACAATTCTTCAATGTGACTTCTAGAGGAGATCAAGACTTAACCTTTGAAGCATAACACTATCAAACAACTGAGAACATCATACCTGAACTGCATTAACTGATCATCATTTGTAGAGACATACTATCTGACTTACTGTCCTCTACTCAAAATACTTTTCATAATTAGCCATTTTCTATCAACTGGACCTAGGATCCAATATGTTCTTCTAGATATATCTCTTCCTATCATGGTGATAGGATTTCTGAGCCTTGTTACCATCAATGACAACATACAAGTCAATAATGGAGCAGTGTCTCTTGCTAACAAACTTTGGATCGATTGTTCCATCAAACTGTGACACCTAGGAATATCTTTTTTGTATGTATAGGTGGATGTCAGGTCCACCTACAAACACCTACCTCAATTTTTGCTAAATCAATTTCATTTGTCTATGGTGGCAAGGAATGCATTGTTCCAAAATGCTTCAATTTCTTGCAGTGGAAAGGTCCTAGGAGTGACATTTTACATTCCATAGGTCTTGGGGCCAAACAGACTTCACCAATGCGTCGGGGTGGGTGGGTAAATGCCAAGGGAGGTCTTGTTTCATGTTCCAAGCACCCCAGTCATTCAGGATAGTAGGCTACCGGCAAAGTCCCTTAAGATCCCTAAGACCAAAAACTGCCAAACTTTCACGGACCAGTTCTCAGAATTCATGGAAGATGGGAATGTTTTGTTTGGACCTATAGGTGCATGTGAGGTCCATCCACAATAACCTCTCTTAGTTTTGGTCAACTCCAATCCTTTTGTCCATGCTAAAATCAAATGTATTCTTGCAAAATGCTTCAGTTTCATGTAGTGGAAAGGTGCTAGGAGTGACATTTTGCATTCCATAGCTCGTGGGATCAAACAGACTTCACCAACATGTCATGGTGGGTGGGTAAATGCCAGGGGAGATCTCATTTTATGTGCCAAGGGTCCCAATCGTTCGAGGTAGTAGGCTACCAACAAAGTCACTTAAGATCTTAAGACCAAAAATTGCCAAACTTTGACGAAGTAGTTCTCAGAATTCATGGTAGTTGAGAATGTTCCATTTGGACCTACAAGTGCATGTGGGGTCCATCCACAATAACCTCTCTCATTTTTGGTCAACTCCAGTCCGTTTGACCGTGCCAAAATCAAATGCAATCTTGCAAAATGCTTCAGTTTCATGCAATGGAAAGGTGCTAGGAGTGACATTTTGTATTTCATAGCTTGTGGCATTGAATCGACTGCACCAACACATCCATGTGTGTGGGTAAATGCTAGGGGAGGTCTCGTTTCATGTGCCAAGTGTCTCAGTTGTTCTGGGTTACAAGCTACTAGCAAAGTCGAAAGGTGCTAGGAGTGACATTTTGCATTCCATAGGTCATGGGGCCGAATGGACTTCACCAACACATCAGGGTGGGTGGGTAAATGTCAAGATAGGTCTTGTTTCATGTGCCAAGTGCCCCAGTCATTCAGGGCAGCAAGCTACCGGCAAAGTCCCTTAAGATCCCTAAGACCAAAAAACTGCCAAACTATGACAGAGCAGTTATTGAAATTCACGGCAGTTGGGAATGTTCCATTTGGACCTACAAGTGTATGTGGGGTCTATCCACAATAACCTCTCTCAGTTTTGGTCAACTCTAGTATGTTTGACCATGCCAAAATCAAATGCATTTTTAAAAAATGCTTTAGTTTCATGCAGCACAACATTGCCAGGTGCCATATTTTTTTATTTTTCTCATCGTGGGGCCGAACGGACTTTGCCAACACATTGGGGTGGATGGATAAATGTTAGGGGAGGTCTCATTTCATGTGCCAAGGGTCCCAGTCATTCTGGGCTGTAAGTTACCAACAAAGTAGGAAGTTGCTAAGACTAAAATTTTACATTCCACAGATCATGGGGGTGAACCGACTACACCAACACATCCAGGTGGGTGGGTAAATGCTAGGGGAGGTCTCATTTCATGTGCCGAGTGTCTCAGTCATTCCAGGCTGCAAGCTACCAACAAAGTCAAAAGGTGCTAGGAGTGATTTTGCATTCCATAGCTCGTGGGGCCAAATGGACTTCGCCAACGCATCAGGGTGGGTGGGTAAATGCTAGGGGAAGTCTCGTTTTGTGTGCCAAGGGTCCCAATCATTCAGGGTAGCAGGCTACTGACAAAGTCCCTTAAGATCCCTAAGACCAAAAAACTGCCAAACTTTGACGGAGCAGTTCTCAGAATTCATGGCAGTTGGGAACATTCTGTTTGGACTACAGGTGTACGTGGGGTCCTTCCACAATAACCTATCTCAGTTTTGGTCAACTCAAATCCATTTGACTGTGCTAAAATTAAATGTATTCTTGCAAAATGCTTTAGTTTCAAGCAGCACAACCTTGTTAGGTGCTATATTTTTTGATCTGCTCATCGTGAGGCCGAACCAACTGTGCTAATACATTGGGGTGGGAGGGTAAATGTTAGGGGAGGTCTCATTTCATGTGCCAAGCATCCCAGTCGTTCTAGCTTACAACCCAGAATGATTGGGACCCTTGGGACACAAAACGAGGCCTCCCTAGCATTTACCTGCCCACCCCGATGTGTTGGCAAAGTCCGTTCGGCCCCATGAGCTATGTCACTCCTAGCACCTTTCGAGTTTGCCAGTAGCTTGCAGCCTAGAACAACTTAGACACTTGGCGCACAAAACAAGACTCCCCCTAGCATTTACCCACCCACCCAGATGTGTTGGCACAGTCAGTTCGACCCCACAACCTGTGAAATGTAAAATTTTAGTCTTAGCAACTTTCTACTTTATTAGTAGCTTACAGCTCGAAACAACTGGGATGCTTGGCACATGAAATGAGACCTCCCCTAACATTTACCCACCCACCCCAACATGTTGGCATAGTCGGTTTGGGCCCACGATGAGCAAAACAAAAAATATGGCACCTGGCAATGTTGTGTTGCATGAAACTGAAGCATTTTGCAAGATTGCATATGATTTCGGTATGGTCAAATGGATTGGAGTTGACCAAAACTGAGAGAGGTTATTGTGGAGAAACCCCAGATGCACCTATAGGTCCAAATAGAACATTCCCAGCTACCACAAATTCTGACAACTGCTCTGTCAAAGTTTGGTAATTTTTGGTCTTAGGATCTTAAGTGACTTTGCAGGTAGCTTGTTGCCCTGAACGATTGGGACCCTTGGCATTTACCTGCCCACCCTGATGCATTGGCGAAGTCCGTTTGGCCCCATGAGCTATGGAATACAAAATGTCACTCCTAGCACCTTTCCACTACATGAAATTGAAGCATTTGCAAGAATGCATTTGATTTTGGCACCATCAAATGGACTGGAGTTGACCAAAATTGAGAGAGGTTATTGTGGACGGATGCCACATGCACATGTAGGTCCAAACAGAACATTCCCAATTGCCATGAATTCCAAGAACTTCTCCATCATAGTTTGGTAGTTTTTTGGTCTTAGGGATCTTAAGGGACTTTGCCAGTAGCCTACTGCCCTGAACGACTGGGGCATTTGGCACACGAAACAAGACATCCCCTAGAATTTACTCACCCACCTTGATGCATTGGCAAAGTCTGTTCAGTCCCATGACATATGGAATGCAAGATGTCACTCCTAGCACCTTTCTACTACATGAAATTGAAGCATTTTGAAATAATGCATTTGATTTTGGCACGGTCAAATGGACTGGAGTTGACGAAAATTGAGAGAGGTTATTATGTACGGACCCCACATGCACCTGTAGGTCTAAACAAAATGTTCCCAGCTACCATAAAATTTGAGAATTGCTCTGTCAAAGTTTGGTAGTTTTTTGGTCTTAGGGATCTTAAGGGACTGTCAGTAACCTGCTGCCCAGAACGGCTGGGACACTTGGCATGCGAAATTGAAAACACATTGATCTTAATGTATATTGTTCACCAAAGAAACACCAAATTGAATAAAAACTGAAAGCTTCATTAAGATTTAAAAGGATCAAGATAACTGAAGTTACTAAATGAGAGTGCTTAAATCATCTCCTACAAAGTAAAGACAAAGAAAATGCAGTAAAAAAAATTTAAAGAACTGAAACTAATACCTAACACACAAATCCATGTAAAGTAGGCCCACTCCTGGCATTGACATTCAAAATTATTTATGAAAAAACTAACACTAACTGATGAAGAAATATAACAGACCTATTATACAACACCGTTGAAAAACTTTATTTCCTCATCGCTGGAATAGGAAGCACAAATGCTCATGCCTTCCTTCACTTTCCCACAATAGTGATCTTGAAGCTGCTTCAATGAGAATTGAAACTTTGACCTCAAATCTTGTATGCTTTTAAATTGTTCCATAGCTAGCTCATGGTCCTCTTCTTTTGGAAATTCAAGGTAATGCACAGTCAGTCGTGCCTTCTTTAATTCTAGAGACACATCGTACCACATGTCGTCGGAAGATTTAAACTCTAACTATACTGGTTCCTTATTTTCCACCACCATTGCTTATGCAAATCTTTCTATAGATATTAGACCATTTAATGAAGCCTTAGAAGTGTTCTGGGTTGGACATTTTTCCAGATAACTGAAACCATAACGAAATGATAGAATTATATATGGTGTTCTCATTTCCCTGAGGATTCAATCAAGTAGTCCTTAGGTTGATATGACCATTCTAAGCTTGACATATGACTACTACCATTTGCATATAATTGTACATTTATAAAATGAGTGTTCCAAGATCTTTATAACAACCTTCTCTGTTTTGCTGGGACAACACTATCCTAATATGTGATGATAGTGCTAAAATGTGAATAATGGTATGATGAATAGTAAATACTCTTAGGACCTTGATGACTGTCCTAGAAATCATATGACTAGTTTTTAATTGCTAGATCCGCCCAAATGGAAACTTTGCTCGTCATATAACAATCTCACCCTCATATTAGACCATCATAGTAACATGGCAGCGTGGCATTTGACTATCCCATTATGTCAATGAAGTGACTTGAATGCATTACTACTGTAAACTTGCAGCATTCCTTTGTACATACCCTTGGTCTGAGATACAAAACAATAATTTGTTCTAATAAGGATAGTTTTCTATACCTAGGACTAAATTAACATGTGATTTGGCTCCCCATTACAGTCCACACTATCCTATGGTTGTTACGTTACATGATATGTGAGTGCATTCTGATTATCATGAATATCCTTTTCTTGATGAACAAGTGACAAGGTTTGAGAGAAGACTTTAATACCACGATAATAGTCCCAAAGCTAAGTGATTACCTTCTTGCTAATGACTGTCACATTCTTGACTTTAAGACTAATTCATGATTGCATGCTTGTCCATAAGTGTACTATGTCATAGTTGGTCTATTGGCCTTGCTAGGGTTGTCTTTATGTGGGAATGACATGCTTGACTTGATGGTGCTATCTTCCCTTCTTAATTTAGGATTTCTACTCTTTGATTACCAACACAACTGTCTCTTCATTATGACAGTCCTCTTCTTTCTCTCTTCTACACTCCCTACTTGTAGACCTCACATTCATAACACCAAGGTATAAGTATCCTCTAGGAAGACAATAATGCCTTTGATACATGATAGCCAACCTAGGGCTGTCTTTGATCTTTGTATGACAAATACCTAATTAATTCTAGCTACTTGTAGTACCTCTAAGCATCTCCTATAATATCACCATGTTCATGATCATTACCATGTGTCCAACAACAATACAAGTGTACCTACACTATAATGAATACTTAGAATGACATACCTACAATTATGCAGTTGTGAGTTCTCCTTCAAAATGTCTTGAGGTTCAAAAATAGTGGCATTAGATTTATGTAAGTTTCTATGCTAAAATGCAACACCTAAAACTCGTTGCTACCTTCTATAGCTCACTACAATTGTTTGCTATTCTACCAGATAACTATCAACATAAACCTAGAACAAAGTCCATCAACTTCTTTCATGAGAAACCTTACTAGGAACTTTATGTAGGTGAATAATGCACCAAAGTTCCAATAGTAAAATTAAAAGTTTTAAAATACTGAATTGCTTATAATTAGAAGATGAAGTTTTCTAGGAATTTAGAAGGTCATGTAAGTTGATTTGTTTGATTTTGGACAAAGAGGCAGCCTAGTCCTTATCTAATACCTATGCTAGTAGCCTAGTCCACTAGGGAGCAACCTAGTCTAGAGAGTTTCTATAGGTATAAAAAATTATAAGAGGTCAAGAATAGTATGTACAAGATTCTATTAGATGTAAAACAGGGTATGGACAGCCATCAAAGCAAGGTATGGATAGCCATCAAAGCATAAAGGATATGGGAATTTTGTCAAATGTTGTAATTGCAACTTCCCTTGTAGAGATGTATACAAAGTGTGTAAGCATAGACAAGGCACGTGGACTATTTGATAGAACACCTCAAAGCATAAAGGATATAGGATTTTTTGTCATATGTTGTAACTACAACTGCCCTTGTAGACATGTATGCAAACTATGGAAGCATAGACAAGGCATGTGGACTTTTGATAGAACACCTCAAAGCATAAAGGATATAGGATTTTTTGTCATGTGTTGTAATTACAGTTGCCCTTGTAGACATATATGCAAACTGTGGAAGCATAAAGGATATCAAAATTTTGTTAGATGTTGATTTGCACTGGCCCTTGTAGACATGTATGCAAAGTGTGGAAGCATAGACAAGGCATGTGGACTATTTGACCTAACACCTCAAAGCATAAAGGATACCAGAATTTTGTCAGATATTGTATTTGCAGCTGCCCTTGTAGACATGTATGTAAAGTGTGGAAGCATAGACAAGGCATGCCAATTGTTTGACCTAACACCTCAAAGAGATGTTCTATCATGGAATGCAATGATTACAAGATATGCAAAAAATGGATTTGTTGAAAAGGCTTTAGAAACTTTCAAGCAAATGCAATTGGCATGTGTAAAGCCAAATTCCACAACCTTTGCCACCATCCTCCAAATTAGTATTTTTGGAACATGGTATGGACAACCATCAAAGCATAAAGGATATAGGAATTTTGCTAGATGTTGTAATTGCAGATGCCCTTGTAGACATGTATGAAAAGTGTGGAAGCATAGACAAGGCATGTGGAATGTTTGACCTAACACCTCAAATCATAAAGGATACCAGAATTTTGCCAGATATTATATTTGTAGCTACCCTTGTAGACATTATGTAAACTATGGAAGCATAGACAAGGCATGCCAATTGTTTGACCTAACACCTCAAAGAGATGTCCTGTCATGGAATGCAATGATTGCAAGATATACAGAAAATGGATTTATTGAAAAGGCTTTAGAAACTTTCAAGAAAATGCAATTGGCACGTGTAAAGCCAAATTCCACAACCTTTGCCAGCATCCTCCCTATGTATGCAATGGCTTGTAGACATGTATGCCAAATGTATGCAAAGTGTGGAAGCATAGACAATGCACGTGGATTGTTTGGCCTAACACTCAACCATGAAAATTAGAAGCATAGACAAGGCATGTGGATTATTGAAAAGGATTTACAAACTTTCAAGCAAATGCAATTGGCACGTGTAAAGCCAAATTCTACAACCTTTGCTAGCATCCTCCTTATCTGTATCAAAACAGGATCTTTTGAACAACATATGGACAACCATCAAAGCATAAAGGATATAGAATTTTTGTCACATGTAATTGCAACTTCCCTTGTAGACATGTATGCAAAGTGTGGAAGCACAGACAAGGCACATGGACTGTTTGATAGAACACCACAAAGAGATGTCCTCTCATGGGATGCAATGATTGCAAGATGTGCAAAAAATGGATTTGTTGAAAAGACTTTGGAAACTTCCAATCAAATGCAATTGGCACGTGTAAAGCCAAATTCCATAACCTTTGTCAACATCATCCCTATCTATACCAAAATAGGATCTTTGGAACAACGTATGGACAACCATCAAAGCATAAAGGATATAGGAATTTTTTCACATGTTATAATTGCAGCTACCCTTGTAGACATGTATGCAATGTGTGGAAGCATAGACAAGGCATGTGGAATATTTGATACAACACCACAAAGAGATGTCCTCTCATGGGATGCAATGATTGCAAGATATGCAAAAAATGGATTTATTGAAAATAATTTAGCAACTTTCAAGTAAATGCAATTGGCACGTGTACATCCAAATTCCACAACCTTTGCCAGTATCCTCCCTATCTCTACCAAAATAGGATCTTTGGAACAGTGTATGGACAACCATCAAAGCATAAAGGATATAGGAATTTTGTCACATGTTGTAATTGCATCTACCCTTGTAGACATGTATGCAAAGTGTGGAAGCATAGACAAGGCACATGGACTATTTGATACAACACCACAAAGAGATGTCCTCTCATAGAATGCAATGATTGCAAGATATGAAAAAAATGGATTTATTCAAAAGAATTTAGAAAATTTCAAGCAAATGCAATTGGCACGTGTAAAGCCAAATTCCACAACCTTTGTTAGCATCCTCCCTATCTCTAACAAAATGCAGTTGCCCTTATAGACATGTATGCAAAGTGTGGAAGCATAGACAAGGTACATGAACTATTTGACATGATGCCTTGAAATTAAATGCCATTTCATGGAATAGAATGATTGCAAGATATGCAAAAATGGATTTTTTTGATAAGGCTTTATAAACTTTCAAGAAAATACAATTGGCGGGTGTAAAGCCAAATTCCACCTTAGCCAGTATCCTCCTTGCCTATGCCAAAATGGACATCCATCAAAGGATAAAAGATATGGGAATTTTGTTAGATGTTGTAATTGTAATTGCCCTTGGAGACATGTATGCAAAGTGTGGAAGCATCTACAAGGCATGTGAACTATTTGGCATGATGCCTCAAAGAAGTTTTGGCTCATGGAATGCAATGATTGCAAGATATGAACAAAATGGGTTTTTTTATTATAAGGCTTTAGAAACTTTCAAGCAAATGAAATTGGCAGGTGTAAAGCCAAATTCCAAAACCTTAGAAATAGTATCTTTGGAACACGGTATAGACATCCATCAAAGCATAAAGGATATAGGAATTTTTGTCAAATGTTGTAGTTGCAATTACCCTGCGAGACGTATTCAAAGTGTGGAAGCATATACAAGGAACATGAACTGTTTGACATGATGGCTCAAATAATTTTTGTCTCATGGAATGCAATGATTGCGAGATATGCACAAAATGCAGTTTTCATAAGGCTTTAAAAACTTTCACAAATGCACAAAAGAAAATTTCAACCAAATGCAATTGGTAAGTCTAAAACCAAATTGGACAACCTTATCTAACATCTTCCTTGCCTATGCCCAAATGGGATATGGGGAACATGGTATTGAAAACCATCAAAGCATACAAGATATACGAATTTTTTCACTTGTATTTGTAGCTACCCTTGTAAACATGTATGGAAAGTGTGAAATCATAGACAAGGTGCGTGAACTGTTTGACATGATGCCTCAAAGAAATGCACAGTCTCGTGGAATGCAATGATTGCAAGATATGCACAAAATGGATTATTTGAAAATGATTTATAAAATTTCAAGCAAATGCAATTGGTACGTGTAAAACTAAATTCCTGTAACAATAATTGAACATCATATTAAATATTTAATATAAATTGTCATATACTTAATGTCATGAACATAACATCTAGTCTATATACAAAGCCATATAGGCATGTCCAAACAAAGCCATACAGGCATATACAAAAATATACATAGGTAACATACAAAAGTATGTATACAAAGCCATCTAGGCATACAAAAAATGTCCCAAAAACTAGTTTCCTATGGACTTTCATTAAATAATCGATGACCCTTGCTTAACTGTGAAGATGGAGTGCCAATAAATGACTCATCCTCTCTCTACCGTTGACTAGACCTCCTCGACAAATGCTCTTGCAGCTCCACCTATTAATACAATAAAAAAATATGTACATTAATATAGAAAACATGAAATATATAACATCACATATGTAATTGACTACTTACCACTATCTGATGATCACTCTCGATCATCTTTTGTCTCTCTTTGTCCATAGTTGGATGGGCTAGAGTTGTGACCTCCTGTGAGAAGCATCAAGAAGCAAAATTGACTAAACATAAATATCATTTATGTACATCAAATGACATGAGATAAAACAAGAAATACAAAATTATGATGTATTTTCATGTTATTGGCTCATACCCCGGTCAAAGGATTTGAAGACATCATGGTTGTAGTAATGCCTACCTATGCTGACTCACAAAGATGACGAGGAGTCTCCATATTCAACATTTGAAAATAGAGTTCAAGATTATTTGACCAAAATAAATACATAACATTATTTAAATGCATAATGATTAGAAATGGTTAAATTTACCTCCGTATAAGTGGTTGTGCATCCAGGGGACCAAGGGAACCATGGAGGTGTTGGTGAAGCTCCCTGTTGAAATCATCAAATTGTCACAAAATAATATTACCATTGATATATGTACAATAATTATGATCATGTGATAAATTACATACCTTCTGACTTGACCTCCTCTCATAACCCACTAATGGATGGCTAACAGAGGTAGGATGAAGACTCTGACCCTGGAATTTCATTGCGCAGACAATTACAAACATTATTTTTGACTTATAATATAGATAGTCATATAAAATTAATTACAAATTTCAAATAAACATATATTAAATCAAGATGAAACTTGTAAAAAATTACCTGAGAGTCAATACCAAATGTACATTGTAAGACATCATTAGTGAGAACAATATCATCCATTATGGATGTATCTATCATTGGATGTTGCCCCTACGTCACAACATCCTTCTGAGAGTCCTACCGTGAATCCTGCATCCCATAATCACACAGGTTCCCACATGAACTACACAAATGTGGGGACAAATGACACCTACTGCGGTGTGCTATGCTAGAGACTGCGTGAGAGTAGTCAATGAATGTAATATCTCCACCTCAACACTCTCCTTCAAAGTTGAAGGGAGTGACACACATTCTGGCCTCAACAGGGGTCTAGGTACATGGTTTTCATCTCGCTAAGCCCCCTCTCTATCTTGGACAGAGCCACCACCTCTGCCCTAGAACTCTTGAATGTCAAAATAATTAGGAATCTTCTTGAGAATGAACTCACAATAGAGTTTCCACAAGAAATATTGTGGCACCTCATTGTTGTTGTATGGGCGCTCATCGAAGACCATGCACCATCTATCCAAAAGTTTTGGCATATATCTTGATTCTTACACCAATGAATAGGGAACCGTTTGCAAGTTTCTTCTAATCTTTGGGCAGTTTTAGGATTAATAAAGTGTGCACATAATTGAGCTTTTGTAATTTTTCATTTTTCACTTGTTCATAAGACAATTTGTCGCCATAGTATTGTCGACACCTCTCCCTATAGTCTTGAAATTCGGTGATTTGTTTTGTCACCGATTTGGTGTGGGAAACAATCTCCTCTAATGACTTCGCATGTGCTCTCCTATGATCGTGTTGATCATGATGTTACTCACAACCAAACATTAAACAAAAGTTACACAACAACCTTTATTTATCTTGAAAGATACGATGAATTCAAAGAATTCATGATCCCAAGTCTCCGTTGATTAGTTCATAATCTACTGATGTTACTTAGTGGTTGATGTGTGTTGTTGTTTTCCATTTCAAGGGGCCTTACGTTGATCAGTAGCTTCTGTTTTCTGTAAGTATGCTACACAGAGAGGTTACTCTACACAGTATATTTCTTCAAATAATATGTCTGTACTTAGATCTTTGCATGATATTTATCAATTTAACATGCTTTAACTCCAAATATGCTATGTATTTCCAATTATCTATGAGATATTAGCATATTTCATGTTTAGTTGTTTAGTTGCTTTTAATTCTCTGTTATTTACAATTGTGATGGTGAATTGTTATGAAATTGAAAGAAATTTAAAAGAATACTTCAAATTTTGGTGAATCTTTAGCTACTGAACCACATACACACTAGATACGTTCATGAGGAGAAGAAATCAAACCATATTTTCACCAGGATGTTCCACAGCTAGATACAGATGATGCTAACTTCAAAGGATAAGGAATGAAAACAACACATGCAGACTGATGAGCACTCTAAGGGACGCAGCTAATCAAAGCATGTATCAAGAATTTAAACACAGATTACTCAAGATTTATGATAGTTTGTAATCAAATTGTCTTCTCTTTCATTAGGTATGCAAAACATGTATGTTTACAACAACTTTGAAATAGGTCCTGATATTTCAGCAATCCAATTTCAATTAAGCTTCCGAATATCTAAAATATGGCATCCCTGCACCTTTTATAGAATAAGGTGAGGGAGCGGTTACAAATGACCTACAGTTAAGATTTGTCAATTAAGATCAATGGTAGAAAATCACTTCTTGACTTAGTCAACACCTTTCACGTGGCACAGGTTGCCAGCTGGCAACCATTTGGGTGACTTATTATCTTACAAGTACCTGATGCATATGTCTCTTTGGGGATGCATCTTCCTTTCATTCTTTGGGTTCTTCTTCATCATGATCATCATGATCATCACCTTCTGTATCGCTATCACCCTGATGAATATTATCCTGTATATGGACCTTTACTGCCGCCCTAATATTTTCATAAGCTTGTACTATTTTGTCTACTTCTCCGCCATCTTGGGTTTTGGCTTTAGTGATAGCATGCTTGTGAGCCTGAAATTTATCTTTGAGTGCTTCCAGCTTGCCTTTTCTATTATTTAAACTTTCATTATAATTTTCCACCCTGACCTTGATCCTCATGATCTTATCCATCGCCTCTTCTATCAAGTGGGTGAGGGGGTCATCAGCCACCGGCTGGAAATTATCATGCAGTGCCTTGATGGCAAAATCTGCATCTTGGTTTTCTATTTTCCCCTCTACTTTTCCTTCTAATGCTTCCAGTATCTCTGCCTCATATGCCATCATACTGTGCAGCTTGATATTGATGTCTCTAAGCTTGCCACTACACTTCTTTAGGATATCAGATTCGAACCTGATGCCCTCATACCATACTTCAACTAACAGGGCAGTGTTATTGTTTAATACCTGATTATATATCAGGACGTGAAGATCAATCCTCTTTATTTCACTTAGAGTACTTAAGGATTTTTCCAATTGAAATGATCTCTTTCCTATTTCATTCTGCATTTTATCCACTTTCCTCTTCAAAGTGCTCAAGGAATTCCACCCCTATAAAGAGGTTCTTAATACATCCTCTACTCCTGTAAGGGCTGTCAGCATCCATTTATCCATGGTCATAGCTTGATGCTTCATGAGGTCCAGCTTATTAACTTCCTCCTGTGATATAACAGTCAATGGGACTACAGGATCTGCTGGTGTACTATTAGGGTTAATTAACCCCTTTATGTATGCATGCAGCTGAGCAATGTGCTCGTTATGTTGTTTATTTTTCTCCTTCTCTTTCTTTACCCTTTGGGTTAAAGAATCAATGATATTCTTCCCTTCTTGACTCTCCTGGTCTTCATTAGCAAAACCCAAATCAACTATGGTGATTTGGAATTCATCCAGGGTGATTTTGCCTTTTTCCTTTTCTATAGTGGGAAGTGCTATTTGGGCAGTCCTTCTACCTGTATCAGGATCTCTTCTGATAGCCGAGGTCAACCTATCTTTCCTCTTAGGTTTCATGATGGTCTTTGCAAACAAGGTAGAAATGTCAAATTCTTGAATTTCAAAATCTTGTTCCATACCTATTTCCTTTTCAAGCCACTGAGGTACTTCATCTCCTGATCCTTGTGGTCTTTTGTCATCATCATGTTCACCTTGATCTCTGGTATCTGTTCCTATTCTATGTGGAGAAGGTGATTTCCTGATTTCTTCCTCATGATGTTCCTCATAAGGGGAATCTTGTTGCATCTCTTCTTCTTGAGAGGCTTCTTTCTCTAGGGGAGGATCTTGTGGGGTATCCACATGGTGATCCCGAGCTCCTTCCTTCTATGTTTCATCCACCTTATTATGTTCCTCACCTTGAGGCATATCGGTATCTGTGGATGTATGTGTGTTTAATCCTGGTGCATCACCTTGATCTTGGGCTATATTTTGTTCCACACCTGAGGTATCCACATCTTGTGTTTTGAGGTCCTCCTGACCTGATGTACTTTTATCTCCTACGACTTCTTGAGTCTGGGTGGCATCATCACCTGATGTATTCTTATCACCCTCACCCTTTTGCTAGACTTCTACTATCTTAGGCTCAGCAGGTATTTTGTACTATTGTTGGCCCATATCTAGAGCATGGCTCTCTATTTCTGCCTGCCTGGCTCCTTCAATATTCTCTATTCTATCAGGTGCACCTGCTTTGTCTTCAGGGGTCATATCTTCCCTATATGTCAAGTCTATCACTGCAGGGCTAGTTACCTAATCTACCAACTTGTCCAGCCCGATTTGTTGGGCTGCCCTTTCTGGGCTATTTTCTTCCTTTTCTTGAGCTACTTGCTTCAATTCTTCTAATACCACCATCTGCACTGATGGGGTCCCATGTGGGGTCATGCGGGTATTGGAAGCAAGGGTTTCCATCTGCTGAGAGGCTACATTTTCCACAACCTCATCATCTGATAAGTCTACAGTGTCTTCTAATGAGAAGTGACCACCATGACCTACTTTGGAGGCTTCTTTTGTTTGCTCCTTTGCTCTTTTTGTCTTGAATTTGATAATGGTGGGAAGTGGCACATCATGCTGCATTTCCTTCCTGAACACTTCACCACTAGCTCCTCTCAATACTATAGGGTCAACCCTTATCTCACCCCTCATAGATGTTCTTTGTTTCTTGGGTGGAGACATTAGGGGCGTCGCCCTCCTCTTCTGGCTAAACATCATCAGGTCATCACCTTCAGGCTCTTTATCTACTGGCTCTTCCTCAAGAGCGATGTCCTCCACATTCTGTTGCGAGGCTTGGCCTTCATCTTGTACTTCTACAGTACCTTCAGCTACCCTCAGGATCCTTTTGGTCTTTGGTTTACCCATTAGAGGCGATGCAGTTGAGGCAGATGCATGTCCTGATGTTGATGCACCTGCAGCTGGTATGGCAATTCTCTCGATTATCAGCCCTTTAGGACCATCATCAATCCTCTTTCCTCTATGGGGTCCTTTTCTTTGTTTTTGGACAGGTAGCCTTTCCCCATTAGATTTCCTTTTCTCATCGAGAAAGTTATCATATTCCTCATCAGGGATCTCTTGCCTTTTCTTCCTGGTGTCCACTATAATGGCTACACCTCTTTTCTTCAATCTACTTATTTTTTCAGCCACCCATACCTGGGTTAACTGTAGCACCACACCTGTGAACCAATCTAAGGAGATGTCCTCCTCCTATGTTAGATCAAGGGTTGAGATGGTGTTATTATACACCTTCTTATCTTCATATTCATTTGACATGGTCCTACCATCATCTTTCTTCAGTTGTGCTAGCACTGAGATGCAGTCAAATGTCCTTATTTGATTTAGGGTGAGCCTTTGATACTTTCTTCTTCTTACCTCTGCTTCATCCTCACAATCAGTCCAGAAATCCTCCAGATGCCTCATATGTATGGGCTTCCCCATTATCTTCTACATCTTGCCATAGGGGTGATATGATCTAGCTAAGGGAAATGGTTGCAGATACATCAATTTCAAGTCACCTATGATATGCTCTATGCTCTGCGAATTTGAGCACATATACCATCCCATGGATATTGGAAAAAGTACTGGGGGTATCTTCTTCTATGCTTTATATGCATCCAATATGGTAGATATTTGTCTCAAAAACTCCATCAGGACTACCCCATCAGTAGGGTACCTGGGTAACATGAGGGGCTGATCTTCAAATCCCTCAATTCTTATTTATGAAATGGAGGCATACTGGATGAACCAGGCCCCATGTCTGTATATAACTTCCTGAGCCTCCATGCTTAGCCTCTTAGTTCTATCCTCCTCCATTGTTCTGACCAGATGCATAGAGAATGCGTCATTCACCAATTTATAATCTTGGAGGTAATTCCTTCTCTGTAATTGAGGATAATGATCCCATATGTGGGCATCATCTACACTATCGCCAATCTTTCCAACTGTTGTTAGGGCGTCAAAAGTTCCCTTGTAGGCACATGAATAGACAACATATGAGGTCATATGGGATGAGCACTCTAGACCTCCCAGGTTCTTCATCTGTTCATCTAAGGCATCACTGATGACCTTGGCCCATAATGGCTTGCTATTTGTGTAGAGGACCATCTGGATGATTCCAAACATCCAATTCTTGAAATTCCCAACATGAGGCTAACCTGTTATCCTATTGAGCAGGGCAATCATGTACTAATATTCATCATCAAAATCAAACTTATATAGGTGTATGGGAGACTTGGTAGAAGCAGTGTAGGTGTTGCTCTTTGACCTCCATTGGTACATCTTCTTCCTTGCATTTTTCTTGTTATTATTATATTCTGTCTCCATTTTATGCAGATCTACACTAACCACCTTCTTTCCAACTGGCATGTTAAATGTAGATGTGATCCCCTTAACTGAGAAGTCTGCATAAACCCTTCCATGCTTTTCAACCCACCTTGTTTGAGGATTATAGTTTCTGGCACATTCTACTACCAGTTTCAGGGTTTCCATGGCATAAGGGAATCTAGCCGCATGCCACATTCCTGACACATATATTGCATCCAGTAGGGCACTGTCTTTATCATCACATATCCTGGATGACCATGCCGCTAAGTCTGTGTCTCCCTGGTGTGTGTCTCTAATGATACCATACTTGAATTGTATCCCTTCTGGCCGAACAAACATGGGCTTTTGAAACTCTGTCTCAGACCTGATCCGCCTGAGATCTGCCATGGATTCCTACAATAAACATGCCTGTCTTACTATACGGTATCCACATGTATTCACATACCATTATATATATCTCCTTACTTTATCAGGAGGTGCACATTTATAGATTCAAACCACTGGAAAATTCATACTAACTAGACTTGCAGAAAATGACAACAGGAGGATTTTTAATTACTTACGTGATAACATTTTTCTCCTGGGTTAGGTTGATGATTATGACAAAGGGTAGGAAAACTTGATGATCACCCGTTCTGTTATGCTGCAAGTTGTAGTCTGTTCACAGGTAGCTTGTACGAGGGTTTGAATGTTCTGCTTTGTAAATTCTCATTTTTTCACAAGGTAAATGGAAATAACCTTAGAAAGCTACTTTTAAATGCATCCTTAGGGCAGGATTAGGGTAAATCATGTTAAATCAATCCAATTCGTTGATCCTCTGCAACAAATCCACAGATGCTGCCATGTGTTTGAATTATATTCATGTTTGGTGGGAATCCATTTACCGCATTTATGTTCATTTAATGTTTGGAAACAGGATGGAGGGGGTGATCTTTAGAAGATCGGGTGATATTCAAAATATGACCCCCTCAAATGAAATGACCTTCCGCCTTTGAGCAGAAAAACTAATGCAAGAGACTCAGGTGATGTGGTCAAAGGTTGACCATATGTATATCAGGTCATGAAACTAAGATTAGGGGATGTTTAAAATGAGACCCCCGTGAATAAAATGACCCCCTTTCTAAAGATCGGGATGACGTCACCGTCGTGTTATTGAAAAGGATGATCGTTGGATTCATACCTCCGCGAGGTATAAAGAATGATGACGTCACCATTAGGGCGACTTCCTTTGTTCATCGGGCTTAGATGATGTCATCATCATATTGGCACTGGGGTGATATTTTGTGATAGGGTGATATTTGTAAGATCCGGTGATATTCAAAATATGACCCCCGCAAAACATATGAAGCTGTTTGACGGACAGATACAGTTATCACATAAAATTGACGTCAAGATTTTGTGACCCAAATGATTATCAGGTGATAAACCTATATTGGGGTGATCTTACATAATGTCACTGATGCTTGAAATATGACCCCCCCTTGGAATATCAGGTTTGACTGAAACTTTGACTTGTGATAACTTTCTCCCCTTAAGGAATTTCAGGGTGATCTAAAAGGCAAACCTGCATGGAATTTTATACACTTTCCAACTATGAGGTTAATGATATGAAATATTGAACTTGACAAACTAACCTCATCATAGTGACTTATCCACCCCTTACAAGGCTATCTGCATGACTTACTTTTACCAGACTGCCGAAAAGCAGAAAAACAACACAAGCCAAAGCAACAAAAAAAAAGTTGGATCCTTGTTTTGTCAAGTCAATATGGGGCATGTTGTGTAACCACACAACAACTTGCCACCAAAGAAAACAACTAAATTCCAATGATTCAAGTGATGTGATCACATTCCAACATAGTATTCTAACTCTTTCTAAGTATAAGCACTTATAATCTTTCTAAATGATAAGGTTTTCATCATGGCAACAATGCTAACAAAGGATCAGGTGTGTGCAAATGATTAATTATCCTCATCTTGAAAGCAAGTTGAAAACATGAGTAACTAATATTAAGCTACATAGTTTGGGAGCATCCCTCATAGCCAACCTGGATAGAGCCTTGCTGCCAGCAGGCGCCCATAGCCCCGGCAAGGTTATCTATACAATCCCCCTAAGTAGAACCCCACTGCCAGCAGGCGTCTATAGCCCCGGTAGAGTTACTTAGATGGCCTAATTTTATTTTCTTTTAGATTTTCAAAATTTATACTCTATTCAAATGATGTCATCGTGTAAGCTTAATATGCAAGGTATGGTCACTTGCTAATTTAGGTTGGAGATTGCATTGGTAGCAAGGGAGTCCCTTTAGATTTTTCACTTAACACCTATACTTGTGTATTCAACAAACCCAAGGCTGTTAGGTGAGTCATTTTGAAAGAGTCACTTTGGTCAAGAAAGGGCACCCTGATGAAAAGATATCACAAACCTGATCACCAACACTTCTCAAAATGAGTCATAACCTATATATGAATTTGTTCTCATCACTTCAATCTTAACAATTTGGTTATTTTCTATGGGTGATGAGCTGCATCATCTTGACTAACCAAAATAGAACTCAACAAGCAAACAAACAAAAACAACAAAACCAAAACTGTACAAACAACTATACACATATGCACACTATGATACACATGACTTACATGAAGTTGACTCAGGCTTGGAAATAATGTTTAAGGAACTGTCCATTAACTGGTAATGGAACATCCTCCTCTGTCAAGGTTTTAAGCCTGTAGGTGTTGTCTCCTAAAATTTCTAAAATTTGAAAGGGACCTATCCAGAGTTTATAAAACTTACCATGATCTCCCTTCCTTTCATGTGCTTTGTCCCACATCAGGACTAAATCTAAGATTCAAAAGGCCTTAACTCTGGCTCTTTTGTCAAACCAGTGTTTAACAACAGCCTGATGTTTAGCAAACTGGTCAATTGCCTTACTTCTTTTTTCTTCTAGGTGCATCAATTGAAGCAACCTGACTTCTTGGTTATTATCTATGCACAGGTATTCTTGTGCAAACTGCAGTGTAGGAATCTTTAAGTTCACAGGGAGGATGGGATCCACCCCATATACTAAGTGAAAAGGTGAATTTTCTAATGCAACCTTCATCCTGGTTCTATCTACCCACAAGGCATATTTCAGTAGGGTGTTCCACTCCCTTGGGTTCTTTTCTTTCAACTTTTTTATGATGTTCAATAAATTTTTATTTGTGGATTCTGCTAATCCATTCCCTTGGGGATACTAATTTGAGGAAAATTTCAAGATGATCCAATGGTCAAAAGCCCAACTGGATAATCTTGTTGAAGCAAAGGCTGACCCATTATCACATACCAAAGCATAGGGAACTCCATACCTGGTTACTATATTACTTGCCAAAAACCTGATGACATCCTCAGTATTACATGTCTTACTACTGACAGCTTCAGTCCACCTGGTACAATAATCAGTAATAGTCAAAACATACCTGTGGCTTGAAGATGATGGAGGATTAATAGGTCCTATGAAATCCATTCCCCATTGAGCAAATGGGCGTATCTCCATCAATGGATGCAAAGGTTGAGCAACATACCTTTCTCTGTTTGCAACAACCTGGCACATATGACAACATTTGATGTGTTCAGCAGTATCCTTAAAAATAGTGGGCCAGTAATACCCTGCCTTGAGGATAGCATGAGTGGTGGCCAAGGATGATCCATGGGCAGTTCCAAACTTGTCATGTAACTCTGCTAACACCTTGTCTACTTCTTGCCTTTCCAGGCACCTAAGGTATATCCCCTCGTAGTTTTTCTTGAAAAGGACTCCTCCTTTTATCATGTATTTCTGTGACTTTATCTTTAAGGCTCTCCTTTGTGAGGCCTGCAATCTTGAAGGACATCTTCTAGTAATCGGGATGTGCCTGATGTCTGAGTACCATTCTCCATCATCCTTTGCATTAATAACATACTAATGGCTCATGATATTAGGATCAATCTCTGATATCATCTGGCTCAATGCCTGTCCCCTCACTAACTTCATGGGTGTAATGTCCATATCATATTCTTGGAGGACAGTGATCCATTTATCTCTCTTCTCACCTGGTTTGCTTTGCATTAAGAGCATCTTTACTGCTGCATCAGGTACTACAGCAATAACTTTACTTCTTAAGATATAATGTCTAAACTTCTTAATTGCTTGAACCAGAGCAAGGGATTGTCTCTCAACATCCATGTATCTAAGTTCTGCATCTCTGAAAGGGTAGCTCATGAAGGCTATAGGCTTTTCTTCTTTTTCTTCATTTCTCTGTGTCAACACTGCTACAGATGTATGCTCTGAAGCAAATGAGTAAATGTAAAAGTCCTTGGTATAATCTGGACTGATCAGAACTGGAGCATCAGATATGGCTTTTTTAATATCTTCAAAAGCTGCTTTAGCTTCCGGTGTCCACTCAATTTTAGCATCCTTCTTGAGCATGGCATTCAAGGGTCTGACTATCTCTGCAAAGCTAGTGATAAATTTTCTAACAAAATTAATCTTACCAAAGTAAGATTTGAGCTCCTTCTTGCTTCCAGGAAGCTTTATCTTCATGATGGATTCCACCCTGTCAGGGTCAATGATAATCCCATTTTCAGTTATCAGGTGACCTAGTAACTTCCCTGTGGTTACCCCAAATATGCACTTCTTAGGGTTTAGGGATATCCCATATTGTTCACATTTCTTCAGCACCTTTCTGAGGTCTTCTACATGATTTCCTCTATCTTTAGAGAAAACTGTTAAGTCATCCATGTATATGACTATGCACTTACCAATCAAGCCTCTGAAGGCTATGTCCATCGCTCCCTGAAATGTTGCTCCAGTATTTATTAACCCAAAAGGCATGCGCCTGTAGGTGAATATTCCCCACTTCGTGGTGAATGCAGTTTTCAATCTGTCTATTTTGTCCACCATCACCTGGTTGTAACCAGAGAAACCATCTAGAAATGACATCATCTTGGCAAAGTTCACAATTTACAGGACTTCATCTAGAGAAGGCAAAGGATAGTTATCCTTTTCAAAAGCTCTGTTTAAGTTTTTGAAGTCCATGCATAATCTGATGTCGCCATTTTTCTTTCTTACTGGGACCAGGTTTGCCACCCATGTGGAATGTCTCATAGGAAATATGATCCTGGCATTGAGCAGTTTCTTAACTTCCTCAAAAATGATAGGCTCCAGTAAAGCATTGACAGGTCTTTGTTTCTGTCTAAAAGGCTTGGCGTCTGGCTTCAAAGATATTGTATGAGTGATGACTGATGTGTCATAAGTTTTGAGCTCAGCATATGTCCAGGCGATAACATGGATATAATCCTTGAGAGCTTGGGTTATTCCTTCCAATTCTTCTTTTGTACAAACTTTCCCAATCAAGACATTTCTTTTCTCATCATCTTGTCCAATGTTAACCTGTGAGTATTGTCCTCCATCTGCTTTTGGAAGATCCTTTTGTTTTAGCATGTTGTCTAGATCAAATTCCCTTTCTAGCTCTATCATTCCCTTAGGAATCTTATTACTAGGCAACTCTAAGATTTCTTCTTCTTCCCAGACATGGTCCTCCACATTCCTCTCATCTATGATCTGTGTATCGAAGGCATCCCTGTTGGAAATGAAGTCTAATATATGCTGATCATCATCAAAAACTTGAAGGTTAGTTACATTATCTGGCATAGAAGGCACTGATACTAATTCAACTAAAAATATCTTTAGACCAGATATGGACAGAGGTTCTAAAGTGCTAGCAGCCTGGGATAAGGCATCTGCCCTGTGATTTTGTTCTTTGGGTACATGGGTGATATTGAATGCATCAAAATCTTCTATCAAGTCCCACACCCTATGTCTGTAATTAGACAATTTCTTGTAATTGAAAGAGTATATACCTCTTACCTGTCTCACAACCAATTCTGAGTCTCCATAGACATGCAGAATCTTCACTTTCTTCTAAGTGCAAATAATATCCCATGAATTAGAGCTTCATACTTTGTCACATTGTTGGTGCATGGGAATTGCAATCTGTATGCTGCTAAGTAGGATTTTCCAGATGGATCAATGAGATCTATCCCTACTCCAAGCCCTTGTTTTGACTTGGATCCATCAAATCTAAGGATCCATGGCTTATCTTTAGCTAAAGGCTTATTTGAGCCTTCTCTTTTCTTTTTCGCTTTGGCAGCTGCACCATTTGATATCCATTTCAACTTTGGTATCTCAGCCTTCTCAGACTTCACCTTTTCTGTCTTATGTGAAGCTGATATTTCTTCTTTTGTTTTACCATCAGGAGGTAAATCTTAGGGACTAAGCAACATCTGCCTTTTCAAAATATGTAGACACAATGAGCAAGCAGTTTCGAAATGAGGTGCTTCATGTAATCTGCACCATCCCTCAATCAAGACATCCAGTGGAAGTCTCTGTTGCTGAGTCATTTTCTAAATCTCTTTTGATAAAAACTCTTCAAACTTGGACAGATTACTACCCTAGTCTTTGTCAAATAACTCATAATTTGATTCCACTAAACAATCACTCCCTGGGGTGATTCTCTTGTTTATTTTAACATTATTCTTGTCACATACCAATATCTCCTCTGTCATCTGAATATGACCTTCATCCTGGTATGTACCTTCCTCTATTCCTGTAGAAGACAAACAACAATCAGTGTCACTATCATTATCTACAGAACTTACCGTGGATGATGATGATGATG
This sequence comes from Cunninghamia lanceolata, assembly GCA_027924645.1. NCBI lineage: Eukaryota > Viridiplantae > Streptophyta > Pinopsida > Cupressales > Cupressaceae > Cunninghamia > Cunninghamia lanceolata. The sequence goes on from BSBN01000010.1 coordinate 2,031,645, forward strand.
CTGGTGCATCATTGTATGCTTGTTCTAGCTCCATCATATCTATGCAGGCACCACAGGTCTTTTCAAAATGCAACTCATTATGCAACCTGCACCATCCATCAATTAAAATATTATGAACAAGCATTTTTAACAATTGACATCATTTCACCTCTCTAGACAAGTGCATCTCAAAATTCTTGAAGTGATCTATCTCATTTTCATTTTCAGGGTTACAATCAGATTCTACAACTATTTTATCATCCTAAGAGTCCTCATCATGATGATGAGCATCATACATCAGGATTTCTTCTATCCTAACAGTTTGTGGCCTGATGGAGTAAACTTCGGGTTCTACATCCACATACATGGTCTCGTTGGTTTTGTTATATTCTGTGATCATGTGCTTCATGTGAGGCTCAGCATCTATCCTTATTTGATTTGGTATTCCTTTCCAGGGCAACCACATATGACTGAAATCAGTTGACATGTATCCATTAGGGGTTTTCGACCAGTCTCTGCTGAGCAGCATCCCATATGTATCAGGTATATCAACCACCTGAATATCAATATAGTACTGGATTCTGGGATCCAATGCTAACTGCATGTGAATGTGAGTTAGTTCTCCTACCACACTCATCTATGTTTTGTCTAATTGTGTTACTTTCTTTAGTGATTTAGTAGGATGCAACCCTAAAGCATTGCATATGGACAGGGGAATTACATTGGTAGATGCTCTTGAATCTACTAAACAGTTGTGCAAATTCCTACTAAACATCCTTATGGTAAGGAGAAAAGGAGGCAACTCACTTTTGTCTCTATATAGGATCATGTGGGAAGTCTCTGTAGCTTGAACAATAGTTGGTACTTTCTATTTAACATTAACATCTCTAGCAGCATGATCTTTACTTCCAGACTGACCTAGGGTATGACTATCCTCTCTTGGAGCAGGGTCATCTAATGATTTCATGGATGCTTTCTTGATAGCAGGGGTTTTAAGCAATTCTGATAAAGATAGGTTGATTTTAATCTTTTTCATTTCATCTGCCAAATAAGTGACTAACTTATCAGATTCAGGAGGCAGATTAGCAACGTTTGGTGTTGTATTTGGTGATGCTAAGTATTGAGCATTAACCTTGGGAAATCTAGGATTATTACTTGCCTTGGGATCAGGTGGAGTGTTGAAATTGTTTGGAGGCAAGGATGAGGTCAAAGGACCAGTAGGTTTGTTTGAGTTATTCCTCAAGTTGTAGTTATGCCTACCCTGATATTACTGTTGATAAGCATGTACCTCCTCATGTTCATTTGATGGCTCATTTTCATCCTCAAAGGGAAAAACATAGTTAGACTCAAAAGCCATGGCTGACTCCTCACATGCCAGGGTGTAATCTTGGTGAGAAGACATTATCTGCTGATGAGGATAATGCATGAAACTTTCTAGCACTAAGGCAGAATCATATCCACAAGGGACGATTTCATTTCCTTCTACATGAGGGAGATTACCTGAAGTATTGGACACTTCGGTCTGGAATATACTAGCAACAATCCTAAATTGAGGATAGTCTAACTTTGCATGAGCATTGGTGTTATGTATCCTACACCAATTTGTAAGGGCTGCCTCTGCAAGGTTGACTCTAGTGGTTTGTTTTGGTTCACTAGGAGGCTGATTGTCTAAGGGTGATGGCAAAGAACCATTGTTTGGCCTAGTGTTCCACACTCTAGGCTATCTAGGAGGATTATTGTTGCCATTGTTATTGTAATTGTTGTTGTATCCCCTATCAGGATAATTAGGTCTATCATTAGCATAGCCTCTATTCTTACTAGGCTGGGAATAGAAGTTCTGACTTCTCAGATGAGTGATCTCAGTAGTAAGTTTTCTTAACTGTGCTGATATTTCCTTAATTTCTTCTTTCTCTTCCTGAACCTTGGCCACTACATTCTCAGTCTAAGGTTTGAAAATGGAAGATCCATTGTTCTGATTATTGGACTATTCTATACCTTGAGGTACCTATGTTTGTCCTGGATATTGTAACATCTGGCCATTCCCATTTGGAGGCGGCATGATACTGAGTGGAGGTATTTGTAAAGGACTTGGCATCACAGCTAGAGGTATCATGGCTCCATTAGGATGTTGTTGGGTAGGTTATGTAGGATAACCAGGAAGTGTGGGAAATGCAATGTTTGGTGTTGGAGCAGGAACTAGCTGCTGACTGACTTTGACAGCTTCTTCAAAAGCTCCTGTCAAAGTTGTTACATTAGGATGTGCTCTCCTGATAAACATGGAAGTCAAAGGATCCAGGGCTGATATGCTCCTAGCAGCTTCATCTGCTACAACATAAGGGGCAACTAACTTAGATAGCATCTTCTGGAACCTAGAATTGAAATTAGCAATAGGTTCTCCTTCAAATCGTTTGATTGTGGCAAATAAATGATATTTCATTGAAGAATCTATAGGTATTTTGAACCTATCCTTAAAGGATTTCTCTAAGGCAGCCCATGAACTGACTAAACCCTGACCAAAACTAATGTACCAGTTATAGGCCTCTTCCCCTAAGGAAAATGGAAATAACCTGCATACAACATCCTGATGCTCAATTCTAGCCCTACATCAGGCTTCCTTGAAAGTTCTAATGTGATCATCAACATCCTGATATGGATGATACTTAGGACAAATTTTATAAGGATTCTTAGGCAAAGCATGATATGTATTGAAGGTCAGGGGTGACTCTGCTGCAAAGAAAGACATTGCAACCAGTGGAGGTTGAACCTGAGGTATGACTAGTTGAGGTTGGACCTGAGGTGTAACAGGTGGTCCTGTAAGTGTTTATAACCTGAGAGGAGTTACAAGAGGACATTCTAGTGAAGCTCCTGATGCACTAGGATCAGGAGAGTTATGTATGTCTATAATTCTATGTCTAAATCCTCTAATAGGTAGTTCTTCAAAGATTCCACTAGATCTGGACCTGCTATTTGGCCTGAGAGCTAGGATTTCTTAAATTTAAGGAAAATCGGCTTAGTTATAGCAAAGATCGGTTGAACATTTTCAAGAAAGGCTATATTTATGGTCAGAACTTGAGACTGACTGGATATTATGGAATATTTGCAGAAACAATGCAAATATGAGGTGATATTGAAACTCAGTGACATATGCAACCAGATATCAGGTTTCTAAAGCAGGTGACCTCAAAGCTTTAACAAATTTACCTAAAATAGAGCTTATCTTTGCAAATTCACGATGATCGACCACAAAGATTGCAATATTAATGCTTAATTTTGAGATCTTCACAAAGGATTAGTGTGCACAAACTCAAAACAACAAATCTCTGCATGTGACTCAAAATACAGAGGTGCTTTAGTGTTACCTTACTGTCTGCATCATCAAATCAGATAAAACCTACTGGCGATGAGCAGATCCTCCTTCTAGCACCAATTTATGTTGATCATGATGTTACTCACAACCAAACATTAAACAAAAGTTACACAACCTTTATTTATCTTGAAAGATATGATGAATTCAAAGAATTTATGATCCCAAGTCTCTATTGATTAGTTTATAATCTACTGACGTTACTCAGTGGTTGATGTGTGTTGATGTTTTCCATTTCAAGGGGCCTTACATTGATCAGTAGATTCTGTTTCCTGTAAGTATGCTACACAAAGAGGTTACTCTACACAGTATATTTCTTCAAATAATATGTCTATAATTAGATCTTTGCATGATATTTATCAATTTAACATGCTTTAACTCCAAATATGCTATGTATTTCCAATTATCTACGAGATGTTAGCATATTTCATGTTTAGTTGTGTAGATTAGATAATGCAATAAGGTAAAAAGCTAAATCAAATGCAAGTAAACACAAGATTATACCTTACAAAACACCACCTAATCCCATCAAGGGAAGGAGGAGCCTTTGCACCCAAAAGAAGCTCCTAAGACTAAGATGATCCCTAGACTATTGATCCAAATGTGAAATGCTCTTCAATTGTGCAACTCACTATTAACTCAAAGGTGATTTTGGCATGGTAACTTTGCATGAAAATGGATGATGAAAATGACTTGTGAGAGGTTGTATTTATAGACTTTTTTGGAGGGATTTGATCCAAGGGTGGAGATTGAATGGAGAGATCAATGGTGGAGGATGAAAGTGATGTGGAGGGCCTAGATTTGATCTTGGAAGATGGAGGGCTAGGAATAAAAGTAAATCTTTTATTCATTTTTGGGAAAGGGGTATATAAATGAGGTTGGGTGAGATGGATTATTTGTGAATTAAAAATTCACATGGGGAAGGGTAAAATGAATTAAAAATTTATTTGGGGAAGAGTGGACATTTATGAGTTATGACATGTGTAAGAGGAGTAAATGTGATGTGTGATTCATTTAAATTTTAAATTTGGGGAATGTGGAGAGAAGTGCTAATGAGGGTTTGACTCACTTAATTAGGGCGATTATCCTAATTAATGTGGCTGGAATAAATTAGTAGATGGATTAGAGGTGGGATAAGATTAATTAACTAGTGATTTAGTTAATTAATCCTAAGGCTAGGATGAGGTAGGCTAGGATGAGGTAGGCTAGAGTAGGCAATTAAATAATAGATATTTAATTGTCTAGGATAGGGGTAGGCTAATTAGTAGGCTGGATTAATTAGTTAACATGGTTTTAACTAATTAATTGGATTTAGGGAAAATGGGGGAATTGATTTAATAAATTTTGCATATTTATTAAATCACTTGGCTAAGGTTTGGGACTATTGAATTAATAAAATTAATTCAATTTTGGGGATAAAATGGTGTGGATTTAGATGATGAAAGGGGTAATTAATTAAATAGAAATTTAATTAATTGGTTGGAAAGGAAATTGGTATGTTTAGGGATGTCGGGAGTCAGTTTGGTGGTCGAGACATTTTTAGGTGTCTACATTTGCCCCTCTTTGACGTGGCGTCAGGACCTAGGAGGGAAGTGGCGTCAGGTCGAAGAAAAAATATGCCCCAGCTACCGGGAAGGAATGAGATGGATAGGGGATGCCCCCTCGAGAGGTTGGCGGGAAAAATAATAATTTTGCAGGTAAGATCTCGAAAGGATGTGACGGAAGTGAAAGTTGGAGAGGTGCTAGAAAAAGAAGATGGTGGGAGGAAAAACGGAGGAAAAAGGCTGAGATCTGCACCCTGGAGGGAAAAGGAAGGGATGGAGGGAGGACATGGCCCACTATATTAGGAAAAGTGGGCCCAAAGAGTGCCACATTGGCACACTTTTGACCTTCTAGAAGAAAAGACAAAGGAGAGATGGGCGAGCGCAACCCACAGTTCCCGTCACTTCATCACATCTTAGAGCAATTCCGAGAGGTCAGGCTTTCACCCGAGGCTGGACCCCAGGTAGGGCCTAACCTAAACTTTGTGATTTTTATTTTACGCATGTGTTTTTGGGTTTCGGGATATGGGTCTGGAGCGCGGGGTGCCAAAGATAAGGCGGATTAGCGCTATCCGCCAGGGTAGGGTGAGGCAATTTTGTCGCCATTTTGGAGAAATATTGGCGCCATCGTCTGGATTGGCGCCAAAACTCAGGGCGAAGCAAACATGGCATTTTGACGCCATATTATGGGTAGAACGACACTATCATCTGGAATAGCACCATAATGGGGAATAGCGCTATTATTAGTTTTAGCGCTAAAAGTTTAATTGACGCGAAAATTGATTGCTGTGCCATTGTCTGGATTAGCGCGATACTTGGTGTGCAGTGGCGCCATTGTCTATATTAGCGTGATGGGTAGGGAAAAGTAGCACTATTTTTAAAATAGCACTAGGACTATCTGTGTGGGGCCACATGATTTGGCCCTGTGAGACATTCAGAAGAAAAGGTGTGTTAGGGAAAAAATAAGTTAGTATCTAATGAAGAAGTGGTGGATGCAGGATACACGGCGGTTTATACTGCAGTCGCGAGAGCGATGAGTGTGATCCGTGATGCCGCTGTTTGATGAGGCATGGCGGCCTTGACTTGCGAGACTGGGGCTTTGGATAGTGGCAGCGATGCCAGTGCTGCGAGCTCATAGAGCTCTGATGACGGCCGCAGTGGAGCGATACCGCAGCGAGACTTCCAGCTTTCTGCTGCCGATAGGAGAGATGACTATCACACTTGAGGATGTTTATCGCATCCTCAAGCTACCGATTCATGGTCGACGTGTGAGGTATGACATGAAGAGGTGGCGGACTACGTTGATCGGAGTGTTCAGAGCAGAGCACGTGGTGTTTTCGGCAGACGGGAGGGAGATGGATTACGATAGGACGCTGGCGGCAGGTGCAGATCCCTTTGCCTTATATTTGTGTGCGCTGATTGGAGGTGTGGTGCTGCCAAATAGGCAAGGCAGAGGTTTTCCTGTGGGCTGGGATGGGATGATAGAGGGGATGGTGAGTCATGATACTGTCTACGCATGGGGGCCAGTGATGCTAGCACAGCTGCTTCACGACATGCACACGGTCGCCTATCTTCATGACAGGGCTTTATCTGTTGGGGTTACGCTGCTGCACATATGGCTTTGGGAGCATATCCCTGTGACCCGGCTGACATGCAGTTATTATCGGCAGCCGTTTGAGGCTTTTGTGTTTTTGTATCAGGATGCACTGTATACCTATACTGGACAGGTCCGCCACTGGCGGAGGATACTGGATGACGTGATTAGCGTGGTATACCGTCCATATATTGATTGTGAGGAGTGGCTGGATGATGTGACCCATCTCCCGTACACATTTCAGCAGAGATTTCTTATGGGTCGTGCAGACTGTACTATAGAGATGTACCTACCCTCACGGGTGATGCGGCAGTTTGGACTAGTACAGGATGTGCCTCAGTAGATGGCGATATATGCGCGGACACCGAGGAATACAGCCTACTGACCCACAACATTACGATCACAGGTTGCGCTGAATGACTGGACAGCACTTCGGCCAGTTCAGTGGGATTGGAGGAGCACAGTGATGGATGCAGGTACTACGCCTGCTTATGAGGTATGGTGGTAGATGCATCGGCCCACTCGATTGACAGATCTGATAGTGGCGATATCAGAGGATGAGGGAGATGGGGATGGAGATGATCCAGATGGGGATGGGGATGAGGTCATTGCAGATTTCATTGTGGAGGTGATGGATGATGGGTCGGAGAGGGTGATCGCTAGAGATGGTCAGCTTGTGGATGAGGTGGCAGCAGCGGTAGCGGGACAGGGACCAGTGGGGCAGGAGGTTCCAGCACAGCAGGTTCTTGCAGAGCAGGTTCCTGCAGAGCAGGTTCTAGCACAGCAGGCCCAGGTTAGCGGCGGATGGCAGGGTAGAGCACTGCGACGGCGCGGTGGACAGCTGAGGACAGAGCAGAGTGATCTATCCCCATCGCGGGAGGAGCAGCTGCGAGCCGGTAGACAGGATGTCAGGGCAGGGAGTTCAGGGGCAGAGGTGGCGGTAGAGGCTGAGAGGCTGACGCCTCGACGACATTCACCGGCTGAGATGGAGGAGGTGGAGACATTACGTGCCCAGGTGGCCAGCCTAGAGGAGGTGTTAGGGTGCCGAGAGGCTGAGTTGGGATAGCTGTAGGGAGTAGATGGGCGGTTGGGAGTGTCAGAGGCTCAGTTGGCTCAGGCCAGAGAGGATATGGAGGATTTGAGGATAGAGCGGGATGCAACGCTCGTGAGAGCACATCAGGCAGAGACTGCGTTGAGCAGTGCACAGGCTATGGGTGGGGGCCTTGCCCCAATTTTGGCAGGGATGCAGACTCAGCTAGCTCAGGCTCAAACACATGCGCATCAGATACAGGGGCAGTTGAGCCAGGCACAGGGATAGGTAGCTTAGGTACAGGGACAGGTAGCTTAGGTACGGGGGGAGCTAGCAGAGGCCAGAGCACAGACGGAGTATTATCAGGGGTTATACTATGCAGCCATACCCGCAGCGCAACGAGCACCGAGTTACAGCCAGGTCAGTAGATCGGGGGCGTCGAGATCACATCGTTCTAGATCTATTTAGTCAGTTCAGCAGACGATGCCCCCTCCCACATATGTGCCCCAGCAGGATCCTCAGGTACCAGTAGCACCACAACCACAGCCGCCGCCAGGATCACAGGCTCGACCAGGGTCATCATCTCCTACCCCCTCAGAGAGAGGATCCTCGATGTGATAGTTATACCATGATAGCCCTTAGAGGCATTGTATCAGGACACTTTATTTTTTGATGATGTGAGCGATGTACATTTTTTTTGCAGTGATTATATATGATGCAAGACTTCTGATGGCTTATGATATTCTATTGTGATGATGCTTATATGATGGATGCACATGTTATATTTTATATGTTGTGGATGTATGATGTTTTTTCAAATGATGTGTGTGATTTGGTGGATGCATTTATGTTTTTGTGTTATATGCATGGTGTTGTGATTTTATGGACTATATGATGTAACTAAATATGCGGATTAACAAACATTTATTATGGATGAAAATGTATGGGATTATGTTATATGCCACTAGTTGTTTCAATGGTGATGTTGGTGATGTTGTAATGCAACTAAATGTTTATGAGATGTTGATATGTATGGAATGCAATGTGATGATGCTATATTTTAATTTTATGGTGTGCCTGTGTGATATGCAGCTAAAATGAATCGTCTTGTGTTTTATGCAAACTTAAATGGATTTAAAATGAACCTAAAATGAGATGCAAACGGATTAAAATGAATCTAACATGTGATGCAAATGGAAAAATGAACCTAACATGTGATGCAAATGGATTAAAATGAACCTAACATGTGATGCAAATGGATTAAAATGAACCTAACATGTGATGCAAATGGATTAAAAATGAACCTAACATGTGATGCAAATGGATTAAAAAGAACCTAACATGTGATGCAAATGGATTAAAATGAACCTAACATGTGATGCAAATTGGTGGTGACATGTAGTTAGATGATATGTGCTAAATGCAGTATCGGTGATAGGTGGTATGCAAACTAGGTGATAGGTGAGGTAGCCTAGTCCTGATACACATGATGTTCCTTGTGTTGACCCTAAATGTTGAGACTGTGGGAGAACGTGTTAGGTGTTGGGGATGATAGGGGTGAGAGCGGCTAGGGGATGGCGGTGGGGGGATTGGAGGATGGTTAGGTCATAAGATACCACGTCATTGAGGGGGGGGGGTTTGGTTTGGTTCAAGATGTGTTAAGTGGAGATAGGTTGGGATGATGGGGTTAGTGCGGGAGTTAGATTGGTGGGGGGGTGGAAAGTGTCGATCAAATCTAGGCCGATATGGGATAGGTGACTGAGTGATTAGGATGATGATGTTGAGCTAGTATCAGTAGTTGCACAAAATTAATTAAGAGCATTTCTTAGTTTAATGTAGCAATGTAGGATACAGTTCACGAAGGTATGAAATGACCTAGGTGATAATGTATATCCGACGATTGCATGGACTGTTGATAACTGAGAGGGGGGGGGTGAATCAGTTATCCTAATTATTGCCCTTATTGAACTTTCCTTTTAATTGAAGCAGCATAAAATCAAACACAAAACATTTACCATGAAATAAGAAACACATGACACAGTATTTTTGACGTGGAAACCCTGTTAAGGGAGAAAACCACGGGGTGATTAACCCAAGAATTATTCTCTGTTAGAAGAATAGGAAATTACAAAAATGGCACTTGCCAATTAGGGCTCACTGCCCGAGCACACTGCTCACAAGAGGCTCACTGCCTACAAGAAGACACACTGTCTTACAGAGTGATAAGAATCACAGTCTTGAACTGATTGAAGCATCTGCATATGCTGGAGTTCAGTTCCGGTTAGGTTCAGTATACTGATCTGCTGCACTTCATCTTTCCTCTGTTCTTTAGTCTGCTATCCTTTCACATACCGGATCTTTCTTGCTACTTCTGTTCAACTCTGGACTTGTTCGCATATACTTTCCCACATTTCACACACTTTACAACTAAATCCATCCTCTATATATATCCGCACAAGTAATTTCATCACCTTTCTAGTCGGCATCCGGAACAGTCTAGTTTCTTACAAACTTAGATCTGTCGGCTGAATCCTTGCTCACCAAGCAATGCGGATCAAGCATATACTTGTAGATATCATCAATTATGTCGGCCAAACATGATTCATGCCTCCGCAACCTTTATCATCATCTGTAACACATCCAGAAAGTAGTCTGATACTCTGTCAGTCAGTTCTTCCTCTGTTTTCACTGTCTCTCAGGAATCCGGTACTCAACTATTCATATCTTTTTCCTTGTCCAACTCCGGAGGCTAAATCCTTGGAATATACCACTCAAGATAGTCCTCTTGACTTCCCCAGATCCGCACTGCACCAAGACACTTCCTCTGAGAGATCCGGACCAATCTGTCGGACCTTGCCACATGCTCTGTTCTTGTTCACCGGACCACAACAATCTTCAATCTGACTTCCGGTAGAGACATATCATGACTTGCGGATATGTGGGATGACCTTTGTTGCCATCAATGACAACAACCATGAATCCATATAGTGTCTCTTGCCAACAATCTCCCCCTTTGGCATTGATGGCAACACTTAGTGAAAAATGACTAAGTGTTTACACTATGCTCCCCCTTTGCTGATGCTCTGTCTTTATATACAATTTCCGGAACTCCCCCTGAGTTGGATTCCTCATTTTTCACTGCTCCTCACTCCCCCTTTGACATCAATGGCAAAGGGTAGGGTCCGCACACCAAAATTTTCAAAAATTTTCTATATATAGCCGCATATTTACATACTCACATATACTGCAGAATGTCTGCAAAGGATGTTTGCAGTTGAACCATTTCAGTAGCCCAACTTAGCTTCATTCTGTCCAAGATTGAAATGTGACCACTCAACAAAAATGCAAAAGCTTCTGCCCGCCTGAGATCTGTCGGATCTTTTGTATGGGCGGTGGTCTGGGCATCACTGATGGCCTCATGCATAGTTTCCAACTTAGGGACTATAATCCTTCTAAGTTCTCCCATCCGATTGGTAATGTTCTTCCTCTCCTTCTCAAGATTCTTTATTTCATTCAAGACTGCAATAGTCTGACATTCTTGATTTATTATAGAGGAAGAGAGAGGATCAAAACTTTGAGATAAGCTTTGAAGCTTGTCCTGTTCCTCTTTTATTTTCTTGTCAATTGCTGCTGTTGCCTTTGACCAAGATATACAAAATTTGTAGATGTCACCGCCATCCTTAAGAGCATTTTCTAAGCTCTTTATTCCAATGCTTACAATCTTCCTATCCTTAGAGATTAATTCTAATATTTCAGAAAATCTCTTATCCAAAAATTCCTTCCGGACCTTTTCTTCAGCTGATTTTTCTAGAGAATTAAAATGTGTATCAATACTGCTGACTAAGGTTTTTAGATTACCGGAAGTGGAGGCTGTCGGATCTATCTGGATTGATGGCATGATCTTTACAAGTACTCCGGAAGCAGCCTCTATCAACTCACAGTCTTCCATATGAGACTTCAGGAGCTTTTCATTTGCCTTGGCATTTGCAAATGAAGCTATCTTCATTGTTTGTACCGGAGAGAGAGAGTCAAAATCAAATGGACCTTTTAGAAGCTCCGGTTCATCAATCTCTAGAGTTTCTTTGCTCAAAAATTGTTGAACAGTTTGTGCAGTGTCTCTTGCCGGAGACAGATGTTTCTTTTCTTCTGCAGTCTTAGAACTGTCAACCTCTTTGTCTGTCACCACTGCTTCCTTCTCCTGCAATTGCTCTTCTTCTTTGGATCCGGAGACTGTAGGGGAAACCGGAGGAGAGATGCTTGCTTGTTCATGGGCCACTTCTTCTGGAGCAGAGGGTCCCAAGTCCTCACTTGTCTGTTCAGGGCTCACTTCTTCCGGAACAGAAGATTCCAAATCAGCAGCTGTTTCTGCACCTAAGTCCTCTACAACAGGAAGATTGAACCTTTTGAAGGCCTTCCGGAGGATCTCTTCTGTCTCTTGTGCCACTTTGTCAGTCTCACCAAGCATGAGCTGATTCATCCTGGCTTTACTTCTGAACTCATCTCTGCAGTCCTTGAAGATCATGTTCATTGTCTTGGGATCAATTTGAGGATATAGCTGAATAGCTATCTGCTCCCGGATCTCAAGATCTTTGGCATGAGCATTATTCTTTCTTACTTCCATTTCCTTCTCTAGGCTTTTAGGAATGAGAGATATGATCTCAATGAAAGCCTTATTGTATGTGTTCAGATATTTAACTGTGGCTTCCTGCAGAGTCTTTTGGTCTGCCTCACTGAAGTCATCATAGGATTCAGTCATTGGTTGAAGGTTTCCATCCACCGTGACCGACTTGATTATGCTCTCTAGTGACAGAGTGGGCTTTTCAACAGTTACCTCTGCCATTTCATCCTTGTCTTGGCCTGTGGAGGGCTTACCGGATCCTTTCTTCTTCTGTTTCTTTACTTCTCTTACTTCCTCATCTGATTCTGTTTCTTCTTCATCCTTTTGGCTTTCATAAGCCCTTGATGCTTTTGTCTTGGATCTTTTACCGGATGCCTGGACTTCCGGTTTTGAGCTTTTGGTTGTGGAAGGTGCAGATCTCTTTGATGATCTGGTCCGGGTGGGGGTTTCAACCGGAGCACTTTCTTTGCTTTTCTCTTCTTCCTCAGCCTTTCTCCTCTTTTCCCGGCTGGCATCAAGTGCCTCTTTTGAGATGCCTAGGCCTTGAGCAATGTGCTCCACTTCTTTTCTCACTTTTCTCTTAATCTCAGGTTCCCTGAGTTCTACATGTAATTTCACACTCAGCTCCTCAAAGGTTCCAAACCTTTCTGCCTTAGGATCTTTGGGCTGACTTAGCATGTGTTGAACATGCAGCTCTACTATCTGTTCATCAACTTCATACCCCATGGGCATGATCCAGACAGTCCTTGGCTCCACTGCCTCCATTAGGCACTGATCAGTGTCAACCATAAAGCATACTGAGTCCTTGTATTTCTCAATGAGAGACTGGGGAATTCTCTCTCTTGCTTGCATCATGCTCTGAAAGTTTTTGAAGTATCCCGATAGAGCTGTATTTCTCGCTTTTGCATCCCCAAGTCCATGCAAATAGTCTCTTATCTGGACTGCAACAGGTTTGTCATTCTGCCATACCCATCCACTTGTTCCGGGTAGCTCATTCATGAAGTAAAAGAATAGACATACAATGAGAGTACCATACTTAAAGGAGTTCTTCTTGTCTTTCTTGATTTTCTGTACATTTTCCATTAATTGGCTTAGTAGTAGTTCACAAAGATCATAATCTGCATTCTTTCTTAGCATTTCATATGCTGTGTATATTGCAGTTCCGGATACAGAATTCTCCCTGCTGGAGTGATAGATCTTGTATCCTATTATCATTGATGCATATTTGATATCCGGATCCGAAATATCTTCAATGGTCATTGCCCTCTTATCATATTTTGATCCGGTGGCCTCAGTTACAACGTTGTTCTTGACAGATTTGAGGATAGGTACCCCCCCGGAAGAGTATAGACCAGTTACTGCTCTAATTGCTTCTTTTGTGATCTTACAGGGTCTATCTAGCCAAAGGAAGTTGTCATGCATCCTGCTCAGTACATACCGGACCCATTCATCTTCTTCAAAGCTAGGGAAATGAATGAATTGCTCAAATTGTTTCTTCTGGATACCCTTATACTCTGGTTTGAGCTCAAAAGCATTGTCTATCAGTTGCTTGTGATAGAGGTCTCTTAATTTGAATTCCCCAAATTCCTCAATGTTTGCGTGTATGTAAACCCTAATATCTTCAGTATGTAAGACTCCGTGGGGGACACTAGAGAAGGCTCCTAGTGGATCTACCTCCAATGATTTGTAGGGATGTTTCTTGAATGAGGGGCGAGGTCTATCAGAGATCTTAACTATGTTTGGAGTAGCCATTCTTCAAAGATTTGCAGTGAGGCAATGAAAACGAAGAATACCTTATGCGCCTTCGGTTTGCACGGAGTGGTTGGATTGATTTCTTTATGCAATAGCTTCGGCAGGAGATCCTTGGTGTGCTTGATGAACCTTGTTGCAGAGCTCCACTATTCGCTTCTTCTCAAGTGTAGAATGAGCAGATAACTTTTGAGAAATCCCTTATATTGCTCCGCAAACCCTAATATCTGTCTGCAATAAATGCTTCACCTGCATTATTCCGGTTTACCATGTCTGGACAGCTTGGAGTATCCCGGATTAGTCCTGATCACTGAATATCATCCGGATCTTTAAATCATGAATAAATCTAGGTAACATATTACAAGAACATCCCAAACACTCTGTCCAATCCGCAAGACAAGATCGTGCACTTCCGGATCTCTCCGGACCTTTTTGTAATCCTTTATCATACCGGAGCACCTCCCTGAACAGGTCTAACTTAATCGAACACAGCTTCTTCATAACTCCATGCGGACCTCTGAAAACTTGACTGAAGCATCTCAGGACTTATATCTACAAACCCTTTAATCCGCATCTTGTGCCACATCCGGCACAACTTGTTTGGCTGGGGGAACAGAATCTTCCTTGAGTCTCCCCCTGAGCCTGAGCTCACTTTTTAATTTCCGGAAGAAATATCAGCACCAGAATCTGGTGCGGATCCAACCTCTACATTCTCTGAGCTTTTCTTCACCCAAATCTTGCTCATCTGATTCCTAACTTCATCCGCATTCATCTTTTGTTTACCCTTGTCTTGATTCTGATCATACACCGGACCTCTTTTGTCCTGATTCTTGTTTCTGCAGACTTTAGCATTATGACCGGTCCTATTGCAGATTTGGCAAATAACATTTCTTTGCATATTTAACTGATATCCCCTTGATCTGCATTGATTAGCCATATGACCTACTCTATTGCATGTAAAGCATCTACCTTTGAATGATTTGTTTACTTGCATAATTCTGCATTCATGGGATTTGTGTCCATACCTTTTGCAGTTGAAGCACTGTCCGGAGAAGGATGAATTAATCTGATTCATTCTCATTCTGCACTGATTAGCTTTGTGACCAAAATGGTTGCAGCTGTGGCAGTATCCATTGAAGGATGGATATTTTTGAGCATTTGACTGTCTTACCGGAGGTCTTCTAGGCCTGCTCCTTGGATTTTCTGATCCAAGATTCCTCTGACCGGATCCGGAGCTTTCTCCTTTCTCATATCCCAAACCATACTTGTCATCAGTCCTCTTTTGACTTCCAAGAAGAACTTCAAGTTGAGCAGAACTTATCTTGAATTTCTCTTTATATTCATTTGCTGTTTGAAGATCTCTTTTGAGAGAGGTAATTTGATCCTCAAGTTTTTCTTCATTATCTTTGGCATCTTCAAGATCAGATTCAAGATGTCTGATAATCCTGTCCATCTGGTGGCATTCTTCTGATTTTTCCTTAAGAGATTGTCTTAGATTGTCTTCAGCCTTTCTTTTTTCTTCAATCTCTTGAGTGAACTTTATAGTTCCTGATTCCATTTCATGTCTTAACATAATGACTTCTTTTGATAACTTTTCACATAACTTGGTTTGCTCAGTCAATTCTTCATTTGTATTGCTTTCTTCACTTTGTCTTGCCAACTGTTGGAGCAGCTCCTTTCTCTTTTTCATAGAGAGACTTAATTTGTCTTTTAATTCCCTCATGAATTCATCAGCCTGTTTGAGTCTTTCTCTTAATTCACTGACTTCAGAATTTGACTGTTCAAGATCCTCAAGGGCAGTCTTGAGTTGCTCCTTTAAACCATATGCATCCATTTGAAATCCCAGATCTTCCTCAAGCTGTTAGGCTCTATTAGGAGGAACTTAGCTCTGATACCAATTGTTGATAACTGAGAGGGGGGGGGGTGAATCAGTTATCCTAATTATTGCCCTTATTGAACTTTCCTTTTAATTGAAGCAGCATAAAATCAAACACAAAACATTTACCATGAAATAAGAAACACATGACACAGTATTTTTGACGTGGAAACCCTGTTAAGGGAGAAAACCACGGGGTGATTAACCCAAGAATTATTCTCTGTTAGAAGAATAGGAAATTACAAAAATGGCACTTGCCAATTAGGGCTCACTGCCCGAGCACACTGCTCACAAGAGGATCACTGCCTACAAGAAGACACACTGTCTTACAGAGTGATAAGAATCACAGTCTTGAACTGATTGAAGCATCTGCATATGCTAGAGTTCAGTTCCAGTTAGGTTCAGTATACTGATCTGCTGCACTTCATCTTTCCTCTGTTCTTTAGTCTGCTATCCTTTCACATACCGGATCTTTCTTGCTACTTCTGTTCAACTCTGGACTTGTTCGCATATACTTTCCCACATTTCACACACTTTACAACTAAATCCATCCTCTATATATATCCGCACAAGTAATTTCATCACCTTTCTAGTCGGCATCCGGAACAGTCTAGTTTCTTACAAACTTAGATCTGTCGGCTGAATCCTTGCTCACCAAGCAATGCGGATCAAGCATATACTTGTAGATATCATCAATTATGTCGGCCAAACATGATTCATGCCTCCGCAACCTTTATCATCATCTGTAACACATCCGGAAAGTAGTCTGATACTCTGTCAGTCAGTTCTTCCTCTGTTTTCACTGTCTCTCAGGAATCCGGTACTCAACTATTCATATCTTTTTCCTTGTCCAACTCCGGAGGCTAAATCCTTGGAATATACCACTCAAGATAGTCCTCTTGACTTCCCCAGATCCGCACTGCACCAAGACACTTCCTCTGAGAGATCCGGACCAATCTGTCGGACCTTGCCACATGCTCTGTTCTTGTTCACCGGACCACAACAATCTTCAATCTGACTTCCGGTAGAGACATATCATGACTTGCGGATATGTGGGATGACCTTTGTTGCCATCAATGACAACAACCATGAATCCATATAGTGTCTCTTGCCAACAATCTCCCCCTTTGGCATTGATGGCAACACTTAGTGAAAAATGACTAAGTGTTTACACTATGCTCCCCCTTTGCTGATGCTCTGTCTTTATATACAATTTCCAGAACTCCCCCTGAGTTGGATTCCTCATTTTTCACTGCTCCTCACTCCCCCTTTGACATCAATGGCAAAGGGTAGGGTCCGCACACCAAAATTTTCAAAAATTTTCTATATATAGCCGCATATTTACATACTCACATATACTGCAGAATGTCTGCAAAGGATGTTTGCAGTTGAACCATTTCAGTAGCCCAACTTAGCTTCATTCTGTCCAAGATTGAAATGTGACCACTCAACAAAAATGCAAAAGCTTCTGCCCGCCTGAGATCTGTCGGATCTTTTGTATGGGCGGTGGTCTGGGCATCACTGATGGCCTCATGCATAGTTTCCAACTTAGGGACTATAATCCTTCTAAGTTCTCCCATCCGATTGGTAATGTTCTTCCTCTCCTTCTCAAGATTCTTTATTTCATTCAAGACTACAATAGTCTGACATTCTTGATTTATTATAGAGGAAGAGAGAGGATCAAAACTTTGAGATAAGCTTTGAAGCTTGTCCTGTTCCTCTTTTATTTTCTTGTCAATTGCTGCTGTTGCCTTTGACCAAGATATACAAAATTTGTAGATGTCACCGCCATCCTTAAGAGCATTTTCTAAGCTCTTTATTCCAATGCTTACAATCTTCCTATCCTTAGAGATTAATTCTAATATTTCAGAAAATCTCTTATCCAAAAATTCCTTTCGGACCTTTTCTTCAGCTGATTTTTCTAGAGAATTAAAATGTGTATCAATACTGCTGACTAAGGTTTTTAGATTACCGGAAGTGGAGGCTGTCGGATCTATCTGGATTGATGGCATGATCTTTACAAGTACTCCGGAAGCAGCCTCTATCAACTCACAGTCTTCCATATGAGACTTCAGGAGCTTTTCATTTGCCTTGGCATTTGCAAATGAAGCTATCTTCATTGTTTGTACCGGAGAGAGAGAGTCAAAATCAAATGGACCTTTTAGAAGCTCCGGTTCATCAATCTCTAGAGTTTCTTTGCTCAAAAATTGTTGAACAGTTTGTGCAGTGTCTCTTGCCGGAGACAGATGTTTCTTTTCTTCTGCAGTCTTAGAACTGTCAACCTCTTTGTCTGTCACCACTGCTTCCTTCTCCTGCAATTGCTCTTCTTCTTTGGATCCGGAGACTGTAGGGGAAACCGGAGGAGAGATGCTTGCTTGTTCATGGGCCACTTCTTCTGGAGCAGAGGGTCCCAAGTCCTCACTTGTCTGTTCAGGGCTCACTTCTTCCGGAACAGAAGATTCCAAATCAGCAGCTGTTTCTGCACCTAAGTCCTCTACAACAGGAAGATTGAACCTTTTGAAGGCCTTCCGGAGGATCTCTTCTGTCTCTTGTGCCACTTTGTCAGTCTCACCAAGCATGAGCTGATTCATCCTGGCTTTACTTCTGAACTCATCTCTGCAGTCCTTGAAGATCATGTTCATTGTCTTGGGATCAATTTGAGGATATAGCTGAATAGCTATCTGCTCCCGGATCTCAAGATCTTTGGCATGAGCATTATTCTTTCTTACTTCCATTTCCTTCTCTAGGCTTTTAGGAATGAGAGATATGATCTCAATGAAAGCCTTATTGTATGTGTTCAGATATTTAACTGTGGCTTCCTGCAGAGTCTTTTGGTCTGCCTCACTGAAGTCATCATAGGATTCAGTCATTGGTTGAAGGTTTCCATCCACCGTGACCGACTTGATTATGCTCTCTAGTGACAGAGTGGGCTTTTCAACAGTTACCTCTGCCATTTCATCCTTGTCTTGGCCTGTGGAGGGCTTACCGGATCCTTTCTTCTTCTGTTTCTTTACTTCTCTTACTTCCTCATCTGATTCTGTTTCTTCTTCATCCTTTTGGCTTTCATAAGCCCTTGATGCTTTTGTCTTGGATCTTTTACCGGATGCCTGGACTTCCGATTTTGAGCTTTTGGTTGTGGAAGGTGCAGATCTCTTTGATGATCTGGTCCGGGTGGGGGTTTCAACCGGAGCACTTTCTTTGCTTTTCTCTTCTTCCTCAGCCTTTCTCCTCTTTTCCCGGCTGGCATCAAGTGCCTCTTTTGAGATGCCTAGGCCTTGAGCAATGTGCTCCACTTCTTTTCTCACTTTTCTCTTAATCTCAGGTTCCCTGAGTTCTACATGTAATTTCACACTCAGCTCCTCAAAGGTTCCAAACCTTTCTGCCTTAGGATCTTTGGGCTGACTTAGCATGTGTTGAACATGCAGCTCTACTATCTGTTCATCAACTTCATACCCCATGGGCATGATCCAGACAGTCCTTGGCTCCACTGCCTCCATTAGGCACTGATCAGTGTCAACCATAAAGCATACTGAGTCCTTGTATTTCTCAATGAGAGACTGGGGAATTCTCTCTCTTGCTTGCATCATGCTCTGAAAGTTTTTGAAGTATCCCGATAGAGCTGTATTTCTCGCTTTTGCATCCCCAAGTCCATGCAAATAGTCTCTTATCTGGACTGCAACAGGTTTGTCATTCTGCCATACCCATCCACTTGTTCCGGGTAGCTCATTCATGAAGTAAAAGAATAGACATACAATGAGAGTACCATACTTAAAGGAGTTCTTCTTGTCTTTCTTGATTTTCTGTACATTTTCCATTAATTGGCTTAGTAGTAGTTCACAAAGATCATAATCTGCATTCTTTCTTAGCATTTCATATGCTGTGTATATTGCAGTTCCGGATACAGAATTCTCCCTGCTGGAGTGATAGATCTTGTATCCTATTATCATTGATGCATATTTGATATCCGGATCCGAAATATCTTCAATGGTCATTGCCCTCTTATCATATTTTGATCCGGTGGCCTCAGTTACAACGTTGTTCTTGACAGATTTGAGGATAGGTACCCCCCCGGAAGAGTATAGACCAGTTACTACTCTAATTGCTTCTTTTGTGATCTTACAGGGTCTATCTAGCCAAAGGAAGTTGTCATGCATCCTGCTCAGTACATACCGGACCCATTCATCTTCTTCAAAGCTAGGGAAATGAATGAATTGCTCAAATTGTTTCTTCTGGATACCCTTATACTCTGGTTTGAGCTCAAAAGCATTGTCTATCAGTTGCTTGTGATAGAGGTCTCTTAATTTGAATTCCCCAAATTCCTCAATGTTTGCGTGTATGTAAACCCTAATATCTTCAGTATGTAAGACTCCGTGGGGGACACTAGAGAAGGCTCCTAGTGGATCTACCTCCAATGATTTGTAGGGATGTTTCTTGAATGAGGGGCGAGGTCTATCAGAGATCTTAACTATGTTTGGAGTAGCCATTCTTCAAAGATTTGCAGTGAGGCAATGAAAACGAAGAATACCTTATGCGCCTTCGGTTTGCACGGAGTGGTTGGATTGATTTCTTTATGCAATAGCTTCGGCAGGAGATCCTTGGTGTGCTTGATGAACCTTGTTGCAGAGCTCCACTATTCGCTTCTTCTCAAGTGTAGAATGAGCAGATAACTTTTGAGAAATCCCTTATATTGCTCCGCAAACCCTAATATCTGTCTGCAATAAATGCTTCACCTGCATTATTCCGGTTTACCATGTCTGGACAGCTTGGAGTATCCCGGATTAGTCCTGATCACTGAATATCATCCGGATCTTTAAATCATGAATAAATCTAGGTAACATATTACAAGAACATCCCAAACACTCTGTCCAATCCGCAAGACAAGATCGTGCACTTCCGGATCTCTCCGGACCTTTTTGTAATCCTTTATCATACCGGAGCACCTCCCTGAACAGGTCTAACTTAATCGAACACAGCTTCTTCATAACTCCATGCGGACCTCTGAAAACTTGACTGAAGCATCTCAGGACTTATATCTACAAACCCTTTAATCCGCATCTTGTGCCACATCCGGCACAACTTGTTTGGCTGGGGGAACAGAATCTTCCTTGAGTCTCCCCCTGAGCCTGAGCTCACTTTTTAATTTCCGGAAGAAATATCAGCACCAGAATCTGGTGCGGATCCAACCTCTACATTCTCTGAGCTTTTCTTCACCCAAATCTTGCTCATCTGATTCCTAACTTCATCCGCATTCATCTTTTGTTTACCCTTGTCTTGATTCTGATCATACACCGGACCTCTTTTGTCCTGATTCTTGTTTCTGCAGACTTTAGCATTATGACCGGTCCTATTGCAGATTTGGCAAATAACATTTCTTTGCATATTTAACTGATATCCCCTTGATCTGCATTGATTAGCCATATGACCTACTCTATTGCATGTAAAGCATCTACCTTTGAATGATTTGTTTACTTGCATAATTCTGCATTCATGGGATTTGTGTCCATACCTTTTGCAGTTGAAGCACTGTCCGGAGAAGGATGAATTAATCTGATTCATTCTCATTCTGCACTGATTAGCTTTGTGACCAAAATGGTTGCAGCTGTGGCAGTATCCATTGAAGGATGGATATTTTTGAGCATTTGGCTGTCTTACCGGAGGTCTTCTAGGCCTGCTCCTTGGATTTTCTGATCCAAGATTTCTCTGACCGGATCCGGAGCTTTCTCCTTTCTCATATCCCAAACCATACTTGTCATCAGTCCTCTTTTGACTTCCAAGAAGAACTTCAAGTTGAGCAGAACTTATCTTGAATTTCTCTTTATATTCATTTGCTGTTTGAAGATCTCTTTTGAGAGAGGTAATTTGATCCTCAAGTTTTTCTTCATTATCTTTGGCATCTTCAAGATCAGATTCAAGATGTCTGATAATCCTGTCCATCTGGTGGCATTCTTCTGATTTTTCCTTAAGAGATTGTCTTAGATTGTCTTCAGCCTTTCTTTTTTCTTCAATCTCTTGAGTGAACTTTATAGTTCCTGATTCCATTTCATGTCTTAACATAATGACTTCTTTTGATAACTTTTCACATAACTTGGTTTGCTCAGTCAATTCTTCATTTGTATTGCTTTCTTCACTTTGTCTTGCCAACTGTTGGAGCAGCTCCTTTCTCTTTTTCATAGAGAGACTTAATTTGTCTTTTAATTACCTCATGAATTCATCAGCCTGTTTGAGTCTTTCTCTTAATTCACTGACTTCAGAATTTGACTGTTCAAGATCCTCAAGGGCAGTCTTGAGTTGCTCCTTTAAACCATATGCATCCATTTGAAATCCCAGATCTTCCTCAAGCTGTTAGGCTCTATTAGGAGGAACTTAGCTCTGATACCAATTGTTGATAACTGAGAGGGGGGGGTGAATTAGTTATCCTAATTATTGCCCTTATTGAACTTTCCTTTTAATTGAAGCAGCATAAAATCAAACACAAAACATTTACCATGAAATAAGAAACACATGACACAGTATTTTTGACGTGGAAACCCTGTTAAGGGAGAAAACCACGGGGTGATTAACCCAAGAATTATTCTCTGTTAGAAGAATAGGAAATTACAAAAATGGCACTTGCCAATTAGGGCTCACTGCCCGAGCACACTGCTCACAAGAGGCTCACTGCCTACAAGAAGACACACTGTCTTACAGAGTGATAAGAATCACAGTCTTGAACTGATTGAAGCATCTGCATATGCTGGAGTTCAGTTCCGGTTAGGTTCAGTATACTGATCTGCTGCACTTCATCTTTCCTCTGTTCTTTAGTCTGCTATCCTTTCACATACCGGATCTTTCTTGCTACTTCTGTTCAACTCTGGACTTGTTCGCATATACTTTCCCACATTTCACACACTTTACAACTAAATCCATCCTCTATATATATCCGCACAAGTAATTTCATCACCTTTCTAGTCGGCATCCGGAACAGTCTAGTTTCTTACAAACTTAGATCTGTCGGCTGAATCCTTGCTCACCAAGCAATGCGGATCAAGCATATACTTGTAGATATCATCAATTATGTCGGCCAAACATGATTCATGCCTCCGCAACCTTTATCATCATCTGTAACACATCCGGAAAGTAGTCTGATACTCTGTCAGTCAGTTCTTCCTCTGTTTTCACTGTCTCTCAGGAATCCGGTACTCAACTATTCATATCTTTTTCCTTGTCCAACTCCGGAGGCTAAATCCTTGGAATATACCACTCAAGATAGTCCTCTTGACTTCCCCAGATCCGTACTGCACCAAGACACTTCCTCTGAGAGATCCGGACCAATCTGTCGGACCTTGCCACATGCTCTGTTCTTGTTCACCGGACCACAACAATCTTCAATCTGACTTCCGGTAGAGACATATCATGACTTGCGGATATGTGGGATGACCTTTGTTGCCATCAATGACAACAACCATGAATCCATATAGTGTCTCTTGCCAACATGGACTAGACCCACAAACAATAGGTTGGTTTCATGCCTGCCCAATGTAGTATAATCTTGTCTAGTAGAGGAAGGGGACTCATAGCAGTGAGTGCGAATAATGCATATAAGGT
Organism: Cunninghamia lanceolata; assembly: GCA_027924645.1. Lineage (NCBI taxonomy): Eukaryota > Viridiplantae > Streptophyta > Pinopsida > Cupressales > Cupressaceae > Cunninghamia > Cunninghamia lanceolata. Next base: position 2,054,980 of record BSBN01000010.1, read on the forward strand.
GTTGATACCTGTATATGCAAAATAGGACACATCATGCTAGAACCAACCTGGACTTCAAGATATGAATACTATTCTTGGAGTAATGAAACCAACCCACAAGCACAGCATACCGAAACAATGACTATGTCTACTCCAAGGGCTATCCGCTACGTACCATGATATAATGAGATCAAGGTAGCTTTGGAGATTACTTGGAGTGAGACAAAAAGATAAAAATCAATAAGCAAAAAGATCAACGAAAGATACAAATAGCCTTTGTGTGCTCTTGCCAAGAGACGTGATGATAGAATGATAGATTTTTGTCCATTGTGGGAAAGACATATCCTAGGACGCAAATCTATTTTTGATTGGAGAGTTTGTGGAAGATGGGCAAAAGAACATTCAGGCCAAATGGAAGCTTATAGTTGGTATATTGCTTGATGATTTTTGCGCGAGGGACCATGTTTCAATGGTATGTGTAGCATGCGTATCGTTTCGTAGATCTAGAAAGCTCAGTGAGTGGGAACCATCCCAATGGGTGGGATGGGTGCATCTTAGATACCTGAGCACTGGAAACATCCTTCGTATTCCAGACTGCCTACATACCCTGTGTCCACAGGATCAAGGTAATTTTAAGATGCGGGTGAAATGAATATGTAGTTCTGGCAAGATTTGATGATGTGGGAATGGTTGGCGATGTGATGTGATGAGGGTTGAGGCGTGTTTAGATGATTGTGGTGGGATGCGAGATTGATGCATGGGGTGATTATTTTTGGATTTTCTAATTTTATGATGTTTTTGGATTTTCTATTTTTTTTGGATTTTTTGATTTTATGATGTTTTTGGATTTTCTGATTTTACGAACTGTACAAAGGAGAGCTTACAAGGATCCTTGTTCCCTGGATGGGGTTGTGGGTGGGTGAGGTAGTGCGGGATGGGCGAACAAACTTGATGTTTCAGAATTTCAAGCCATGGGATGTGTGGGTATGGAGTGTTATGCTGGAAAGAGGACTTATTAGATGGTAGAACCGGCCGTTATGCATGGCGCCTGAAACAAGTTTTCACCATGGTACTTATCCAAGGCATCACCGAGGTGATTTTCACCATTGGAAGTTTTTATTGCACTCTGATTTTTTCTTGATTTTTTGATTTTTTTGGTGTTTTTATTTTTTGTATTTTTTGTATTTTTTGACTTGTGGTATCAGATGGGTTATGCATAGAATCGCTTGAGATGCAAGATGTTCATTGGCTCATCTAAAGGCTGCCCCTCGGGTGTTGCAAGCTGATAAGCTCCTGACCCATAGTCGGCGGTGACGACATAAGGTCCTAGCCAATTAGGTTCAAATTTTCCTTGCTTCAGACGCTCTTGCAGGTTCTTTTGATTTTCCATTAGGATCAGGTCACCTACCTCAAACTTTCTGGTCTTGATCTTTTTGTTGTAGCTTCTTCTGAGGCAGTTTTGGTATGCCTGTAAGTGATTTAATGCATTCAGGCATTTCTCATCTGATAGTTCAAGTTGATGCAACCTTGCGACGTGATAGTCTTCATCAGAGATAATATTTTGCAATGATACTCGGAGGGACGGGAGCTCGACCTCTATAGGTAAAATGGCTTCTGATCCGAATACTAGTGAGTATGGAGTGGCTCCAGTAGGAGTGCGGATGCTGGTGCGGTAAGCCCATAGGGCGGGGTTAAGTTGGAGGTGCCAATCGCGGCCAGCTTCATTGACTGTCTTCTTTAAGATGCGGAGGATGGTTTTGTTATAAGCCTCTGCTTGACCGTTTCCTTGGGGGTAATATGGCGTGGAGAATCGGTGTTTGATGTCAAACTTTTCGCACAAAGTGCAAACTTCTTGGTTTTTGAATGGCTTCCCATTATCAGTGACGATGGAATGGGGGATACCGTAGTGGCAGATGATGTAGTGGAGAATGAACTTGGAGATTTGGATGCCTATGGTGAAGGTGAGTGGTATTGCTTCCACCCACTTTGTGAAGTATTCGGTAGCAGTTATTATGAATTTATGGCCGTTGGAAGATGGAGGATGGATTTTCCCTACGAGGTCAAGTCCCCACTGTGAGAAAGGCCATGGTGTTGTGATTGGTTGCAGCTCCTGTGCTGGGGCGTGGATGAGATCACCGTGCTGTTGACATGGGAGGCATTTTCTGATAAACTGATGTGCATCCTTGTCCATAGTGGGCCAATAATAGCCAGTCCTCAGGATCTTCTTAGAAAGAGCTGGTCCACTTGAATGTGCCCCACAAATACCTGTGTGTACCTCTTCCAAAGCTGCCTCGGCTTCCCTAGAGTCTAAACATCATAAAAGCGTACCATCAAGACTCCTTTGCAGAGGGTGTCACCTACAAGGATGAAACGGGAGGCTCGGCGGATGAAGGATTTTTTCTGTGATGGGGATAGGTTGTTGGGGAGGATGTTATCATGAAGGTAGAGGTAAGTTTCCTAATACCATGGGGATAGGGGACCAACGATTTCGCACACTAGTTCAGATTGGGGAACGTCATATGCTGGGATGGGGAGTTCTTCGATCAGGAATTCGTATTTCTTGCTGCCTTGCTTCATGTCAACCAGAGATCCGATGGTGGCCATGGCATTTGCCGCTTTGTTGTTTAACCTTGGGATCTGCTCAAAGTGGATGTCACCGAAATAATCTTTAAAGTCATCAACCATCTTCTTATAAGGAAGAAGCTTGTCGTCTTTGGTTTTATATTCATTATTGACTTGCCTGATGACTAGTTGAGAGTCGCCATACACAGTTATTTTGTCTATTTTCCATTGGATGGCCATTCGGAGACCTGTGATGAGGGCCTCATATTCTGCTACATTATTGGTGCATGGAAATGTGATTTTCAATGATTTAGGGATCGTGTCACCTTGAGGAGTAACAAATAGGACGCCTGCCCCCGAGCCTCTGTGAGTGTAGGATCCATCAAAATACATCTTCCATGTATCTGTGGCTGGTGTGATTGTCAAGATGGCCTCGTCTAGAAATTTTGCTATTGTAGGATGCTCTGCCTGAATAGGTGCCTCAGCTAGCTGATCTGCTATGACTTGTCCTTTGATTGCCTTCCTCTCTGTGTATTCTATGTCAAATTCGGTGAGAATCATGACCCATTTTACCATCCTTCCTGTGAGAGCTGCTCTGTTTAGCAAATATTTGAGTGGGTCGATCTTAGCAATGAGCTTAGTCTTGTGATTGAGCATATAATGTCTTAACTTTTGTGATGTGAAGACGAGGGCTAGGCATGCTCGTTCAATTTGTGTGTAGTTAAGCTCATAGGAAATCAAGGTGCGGCTGATGTAGTAGATGGCTCTTTCCTTCCCCTTCCCCTGTTCATCGTGTTGTGCTAACAAAGCCCCAATTGCTGTGTCGGTTGCGGAAATATACAAGAGGAGGGGTGTAGACACCCAAAATTGTCCCAACTTTGTCCATGTCTAGCAACACCTTGTTAAAATATTATCTAGGCATCATGTAGCATTTTGTCTTAAATCCCACTCTCAATCCCATTTATCCATTAGCTAATTAATTAAATAAATTTTATTTATTTAATTAATTTCCCAATCATATCCTAATCCCATTATCCAATTAATTAAATAAATTTTATTTATTTAATTAATATCCAACTCATATCCCAACTAATTCAAATATTTTATTTGAATTAAGTTCTCATCATAAGCCGACTTTCCAATTAATTAAATAAATTTTATTTATTTAATTAATTTATCTTATCATTTAGCCGACATGTGTGCCTCTTTCATTTAAAAAAGATAAGTGGTACTACAGCCTTTTATTTAATATCTTTTACATGTACTTTTTATGTACACAAGCACACATGAGCCCTATCCTCCTTGACACTTGTCAAATGACTACAACTCCCTTGAAGAGTGGGATAACCGAATCAATCCTAGCCGTCCACATCAATCAATTAGCTTTTTAATCTCAACCATCCATTGAAACCAAGCCTTTTCTATAAATCAAACCCCTCACAAGCCATTAGAATGCATTGAGCCTTAAGCACCCTTATTCTGTCAAATTTTCTAAAAGGGCATTTATCCTCAAGTATCCACATGCTGTTGAAATATCATTAGAGCCTTTGCATCCATCATCTATCTCCTTATCAACGTTATGCTGCGGAATCGAGCAATCAACACAACAAAGCGATCAATCAATCGAGCTCATTTTGCATCTTCGAGGTATTGAATTATTTGGGTTTAGGTATGCATTTTATTGTTTGAATCATTTCCATTTATAAATCCAAATTTTTTGATATACATTTTGGCACGCCCGGTGGGACCCACGTCCCTGATTAACTTCATTTTTTTGGAGTTGTTTCTTTGAAGATCAGATTTTGCAGGTGCTCGCAGAAAATTCCAGTCGCTTTTGAACGAAAATCCGCCGCTTCGGGATTTCTGCGTCGCTTTTGAGCTGGAACAGGCCGCATATTCCTCTCTGGATCGCCTTTGACCGAACAGACGTCGTCTCAGGTAAACCGAATCACTTTTATCATTAAAATGATCGCCCCTAATGTATGCGACTGTGTTAAATGTATTTGCCGCTTTTGATCTAATAGCCGCCGCTTTTGCGCATGATCAGACCGCTTTTAATCTAAAAGGGGCCGCCTTTGCACAAATCCGCATCGCTTTCGACCTAACAGTGCGCGCTTTTATTCTGATATGATACGCTTATGAGCTAATAATATTCGCCTGTGCAGGTTAGGGTTTAGATTTTTGTTTTGCAGAGACAGGTCGCCTTCGACCTACAAGAGGCCGCTTCTGGTATATCAGGATCGCATATGACACGACAGAAGCCGCTTTTGAATTTGCTTATGGACTGATATTGTTCGCCTGTTAGGCTAGGGTTTTTGTTTATCGGCTGTGTTTTTGCAGAAACAGGTCACATCCAGCCCTCAACCAATCGCTTATGGAAAATATGAATCGCTTATGAGCTAACAGGAGTCGCATCCGGTGTTGTTGCGCGTCGCATATGATTCGCAGTATTTCGCCTCTGTTAAAATAGAGGTCGCTTTTGATCAACAGTGAGTCGCATCTGGTATAGCTCTGTTGTTTTTAAGCCTGTTTCAGTTCCAGTTTGATTTTTGGCTATTAACTGGCTATTTGCGCAGCATCTTATCGATTTGTCCAAGAAAGGAGGTTATCAAACTACTGACATATCTGTTGCAGGTTCGATCGGTCCAAGATTTGTGGTTTTTTTCACTAAATTAGGCATATTTGGGCTTGGTGCTTAAAATGAATTACTGTTTGCTCCGTGCTTGATTTATCTTTTTGATTGCTTGCATGTGCCTGATTGTAACCCAAATTTAATGACAAAAGTATCCTCTCCCCTTGCCTATCAAATGGATCTTGGGTGCATGAGAACTTGTCATTATCTTTAGAGGGCCTGCCTTCCCGGTGTGAGAAGGGATACGACCCAAGCGGTAACGGGCTAAAGCCAAGTCCTTCCGAACCGCTATATAAGAAAAGTGTTTGTGTCGAAAGCCACAAACAACGGGTGCAGTTGTGTTATACCGACAGCCAACCTCCCCCAAAACCCTCCAAGGTGCAACCCTTGGAGGCTGGGAGACTCCATAACAGAGAGTAGCGCTGCCGCATGTATAGCCACCCGAACGGATGCCCTTATTAGCAACTTTGTGTAGTAGCCAAAAACCTTCTATCTGTTGACGCAGAGGGCAAAACCCTTGAAGCGGCCCTGATTCATGCGGTTCTTAGCCGAGGTAGCAGGGACAATCTAAAGGTTTGGAGAGGGTCAAGCCTTATAAGAATCCTGGATCTTGGTATGCGTGAGAAGTGTGTGCAAATGTAAGGAGGAGCCGGTGCTATCAAGATCCTGGAGCTACCCGCTTTGAATAGGCGCAGCTAGGGGATTCAACAGATACTGTCCTATCCTAGCCTAGGTTGTATCAGTTTGTGCTTGTTGTAAGTGTGAGTGACTGTTATCATTGTTTTCTTGCTGGAAACAAACTGCAAAATCAGACCACTGTCACACAAACACAGTCGCTTTTGAACCTAAACTGCTCGCACAGATCATCAACATCGCTTCTGAACTATAGTGACTCGCATCTGCCTGAATTGCGTCGCTTTTAAACCATAATTGCCCGCATATTGCTTAAACAGAGTCGCTTTTAAACCACAGTTGATCGCCTTTTGCTTGAACAGAATCGCTTTTGAACCACAGATGATCGCCTACTGTCTGAACCAAGTCGCATCTGATTCATAACCAGTCGCATATTCCCTGAGATAAGTCGCTTTTAAGCCACAGTTATTCGCCTGATTCCTAAACAAGTTCGCCTATGAACAACAGACTGTCGCCTTTAGGGATATCTGGGTCGCCTCTGAACTAATAGTAATCGCCTTTGAACCAACAGTTGTCGCCTCTGGAATAGCATTCGCTTCTGGTTAGCACTGTCATTTTCCTGTCACATCTAAACCAGGTCGCATTTAAGCTATCATTAATCACCTTTAGCATCCTGTGAGTCGCCTTTGAGCTATCATCAGTCGCCTGTAGCTAAAATTCCTGCAAATCTCAGTGCATTAGCTGAATTAGCCTCAGGACCAGCTTGCTTGAACCTCAAACATCAGCTTTCAGACTTATCTTTGATCAATAGCAAATACCTAGACTTTGTCTCCTATTTTGAGCTTATCAATCAATCACAACTCATGAGCTTTTTCATCTCTTGAGACCCCAACCAGCAAATCAGACATCAATCCAATCATTTCAATCAACAAACAACCTTCAGTTTTAGCTTTAGCCAACAAACATCCTTCAGCTTTAGCTTCAGCAAACAATCTCTTTTAGCTTTAGCTCCAACAAACATCAACAGCAAACAATCTTTCCCTTGAGTGATTGAGCTACCTCTAGGGGACAACCAACAACAACTCAGCCAAAACAAATCAACCAAGCAAACTTAGCCAAACCAGCAAACCAAAACAGTAACCAATCAACCAACTATCATCTTTTGGGTCTCAAAACTTTGACAAAGCTCAACTTCATCATCAACATCATGCCTCAAACTAGGAGTCAATATCGAGCTGAAATAGAAGCCAAATTGAAAGCTGAAATGGATGCCAAATTGCAAGCTGAGATGAAACAATTCACAACACCTCTTAAGGACGCAACTCAATTCACAATTGGTATGCCTTCTCATATGTTTATACCTCAAGGGTACACTAGGGGCGAATCATCTTCACAACAAATGCACCCTCAACCATCCTTGGAAACTTTCGAAGAACAATCTCAAGACGACTCATCAGAATTCCAAGATACCTATCTATGGGACCAAGTTGAGAAACTCATGATATCTGAGCCTGATCGCTGTTTTCTCCAACTTGCTCGCATGGGTGCTAAACTACCTAAAGACTTTGATATATCCACTATTAGAGAGCACGATCCCAACACTACTGCTGTTGTTGCGAATAGACCATCTACTATAGTCACATCATCTTCTACTACCTCGCAAACACTATCCTCATTGCCTCTTGTTGCTTCATTTGAGTTACCGCGATCAGAGCATACCTTAGAACCATTGGTAGTGCCCACCAATGTGCTTCCTTTCATGTCACAAAATCTCAACATCCCACCTTTTCATGTCCCTCAACATATCTCTCCTTCTACCATGACTGTTTCCATGCCTCAAGTCACACAAGCTGTCCATGTAACACAAGCACAAACACTTCGAGCATCACAAGCAATTCCCATATCTTACGGTGTGCATACCTCTCAAACCATTCCAACAACACATGTTGTCCATGCTTCACAACCATTGCAATCTACCACGTCTCATACACCAACTGCTAATTCCTCCATGTTATCCTATAATCCCAACGTTAGTCTCATTGACATGAGTGATTCCCTCATTTCTCAAGCCAATCCAAACAATAAGATCGCTTATGTAGATCAACTTACATCCATGCTGTCCTCTTCTTCCAATCCTTCACACACCATCAATCCCTCTTATGCTACCCAAGGCTTCTCTAATATCACTCAACACATGACGTATACTAATCCTCATATTGTCCAAAATACCAATCCCAATGTTCACCCTTCTGTTGTATCTACCAATCCCTCCGTCACTTACCATGTCATGAATTCAATCCCAACTTCCCAACCGTCTGCTACTATCAATCCAACATCCACTTCTCATGTAATGCACACCCACTTGCCACTTGTGTCTCAAGGACAGCAATCCTCTAACACGTACATGTCACATACCACTCCTTTGACATACATTGTGGGCACACAACCCCAACAAACAGTCACAGCTTCGTACATCCCACAACCACAACAAACTGTCACAACTCCACATATACCACAACCACAACCGCAATATGTCTCATATCACACTCAACCCCCTTCGCAACAACAGCAGTTATCCTCAGCCGATATCCAACAGATGATCGATGAAAGGGTAGGACAAGGCAAGAAACCTTTCTCTCTCGAAAACATATGCGCTTATCCATTTGACAAGTCTCTTAATATGATACCTTTTCCACCACACTTTGAAATCCCACAATTTGATAAGTACAAAGGGAAAGGAAATCCGGATGACCATCTTCGAGCCTTTTTCATGGCATGTCTCGACGTTGCCTATGATGATACATATCTCTTGAGACTATTTCCTCGAAGCTTAGCAGGACAAGCTCTCGAATGGTTTTCCCATTTACCTCCAGGAATTAAGACTTTTTCAGAATTGGCAACCAAGTTTCGATCACATTTTGCCTTCAACATCGAACATGAGGTAAACATGAATGACCTTGTCAACAACAAACAACGCAATGGTGAAACCTTTTCCTCATTTACCCAACGATGGCGTAATATGGCTAGCAAATTATCATGGGAAATCCCTGAGAAACAACAGCTTGACATCTTTGTTCAAAATCTTCATCCTAAGCTGTCATTCCAACTACAATTGCAAAGCGCTAGCACCTTTGACGAACTAGTTTCCAAAGGAGTAATTATTGAACGAGCCTTAATTGCCAAAGGAACTATCAAGATCTTTCGTGATAACAAAGATTCTCCCCAAAATTCCAATGATAAGTCTCGCTTTTGGAACAAGAACAAGAATGTTGTCAATGATGGTATTGTTGATACAAAGAATATCCAAACTATGAGAACTCCTATCAACATTCAAGCAGCCTCTCCACCAAGACAGTCTTTTCCACCACGAAGAAACCAACACCAAACTTCTAATCCATGCCGACAATTTACACCATTAGTGGAACCCATGGAAGTTATTCTTCAAAAGCTGCTTCAAGCCGGAGATGTTATTCTACCCGATGCACCACCAAACGGAGAACCACTCTTTCGAGCTCCTTGTACAAAGAGAATGAGTATTGTGATTACCATCGAGTTAAAGGACATAAAACAAATGGTTGTATGCGCTTAAAACATGTTATCCAAGACTGCATTGATCAAGGTCTAATCAACGTCACACCTTTAACACCTCAACCTGCTCAACAATCCACATCAAACTATGATCTAGAGACTTTCAAGAATCCACTTCCATCTCATGATCAGACAAATAACCTTCAAGCTGGAAATGCTATTCCCTATAGCTATGCATCATCTACCATTGGCCGCATTGACCATGCTCGCATTTCTACCATTACCGTCCAAGGAGCACCTGATTGTGCCGTAACCACGCGAAGAGGTCGCGTTACCATTCAAGGAGCACCCCCTCATCCTCCTCGACCTCTCTCTGACTATAACCTCTTGGATCACCTTGGCAAAACACCCGCACACATATCTATCCTTGAGCTGCTCCGCATATCCCCCGCACATAAAGCTATCCTCGATAAGGCCTTACAAGAGTCTTCGGTGCCTAATAATATTAATATCACACAATTTCAATCCATGGTCGCTAGCATTGCAGCCCCTTGTCATTTAACCTTTTCCGACAAAGATCTTCAACCCTCAATTCATCCGTCACACAATGAGGCCCTCCATAATGAAGTGTTTGTTAATCAACGCCGTATCAAACGAGTCTTGATAGATGGGGGAGCTGGTCTAAATATATGTTCTTTGAAACTCATCAAACAATTGGGATATTCGGAGAAAAATGTAGACACCTCCAAGGTTATTACCATCAGAGCATATGATGACGCTGAAAGAGATACTGAAGGGATCATCCTATTGCCTATTCAAGTTGGACTGGTCATTACAGAAACTCGCTGTCAAGTCCTTGATATTGATCTGCCTTACAACATCATCCTTGGTCGCCCTTGGATCGATACCCTTAAAGCAGTTCCATCTACATATCACCAATGCCTTAAATTTCCACATAAGGGTGTTGAAGTTACCATTCAAGCTGATCCCAATCCATTTGAGTTTTGCCGTGCCTTTCAAGCTAAATATCAGAGTCCAAACCGTATCCCTCTCAACACCGAGGCATATCCGTCTTCCTCCTATGTAGACCCATCCGATCTCCTCAAGCCCTCATCTAGCAAAGCCGCTTCCAACCTCCATATCAAATATACCGAACATGGCCCTGGTGAATACAAATTGCAGGAATCCTGTTGCGTGGGCACCCTTCCATTATCTCCTAAATCCCACGGTAAGCCCTCTACATCTAAGCCCACTTCATCCTCCGCTGTTATCAAAGCTCCCCCTACCGTATTCATTAAAGGTGGTTTCTTGGATGACGAAGACATTGAGGACATTGATTCTTGGATATTCTTTGATGAAAATGACCAAGTCCAACTTGAAGTAGAGCGATACAACAACGGGTTTCGTATCATAAAGAACATGGGCTATAAAGGACATGGCGGCTTGGGATCACAGGAACAAGGACCTATTGAGCCCCTTATTGTGTCTAAGAAGTTTAATAAGCAAGGCCTTGGTTACCAACCGGAGGTACCGCGACCCAAAGACATTAGGTGTATTTCCGATATTGACTTTGGACCTTCTTCGGTAGGAGAGACTTCTAACTTGGATACCATCGACGACTCCTCCCTTCATATCACCGACCTCTTTCAAGAGCATTCCATCTTCATGTTTTCCGCAACCTCTTCTAGCCATCATAATCCCTCCATTCGCCTCTCCCTCGTATATCCTGACCTCATCGATTGGGACCAACAGGGGGCACCGATATTAGATACATTTGAAAATGACGAAGCCATTGCAGAATTCATGGGTTTGAGACAAGGTATTCCATCGGGTGATCATAAAGCAGGTTTCATGATGGAATTACCTAAACTAGCATATTTTGGTGGAAGTATCAAATCCTTCAGTCGCAAAAGTGAAATAAACAAAATTCAACAAAATAGGTCACTAGGTGAAAACCGCAAGGCGCCTCTTGACCGTGAAAAAGTTAAAATAAAGGACGTATCCGAAGGTGAAAACCTCTCTGAGGAGCCTGAGGATGAGGGATTTGATCTTCCTGTTGCCGCTGATTATCATGAGAAATCAACTGTGCTAGTTGAAAAATCACAAGACATGAACTTGGGAACAGAACAGAATCCGAAGATCACCTTTTTGGCAGCATCACTATCAGAGCAAGAACGAAAGAACTTCACAACATTTTTTCTGAGAAGAGCTATCAACTTTGCATGGACTTATGTAGACATGCCAGGACTAGATCCTTCACTTGTGGTACATCATTTAGCAATATTCCCTGATGCAAAGCCTGTCAAACAAAAATTGCGCAAAATGCATCCACAAGTTGCCTTATTGGTCAAAGCAGAAATTCAGAAACTGTTAGAAGCAAAGTTCATAAAGCCTATTGATTATCCAGAATGGGTTTCAAACTTAGTACCTGTAGCCAAACTAGATGGACGAGTTCGCTGCTGCACAGACTTTAGAGATCTTAACAAAGCATGTCCTAAAGACGATTTTCCATTACCAAGCATAGACAACATTGTTGATCTTACAGCAGGACATGAAATGCTATCTTTGATGGATGGATTTTCTGGTTATAATCAAATCAGAATAGCAGAGGAAGACCAAGATAAAACATCTTTTATTTGTCCATGGGGCACATATTGCTGGGTTGTAATGCCTTTTGGTCTCAAAAACGCTGGAGCTACCTATCAACGAGCTATGACAGTTATTTTCCATGACCTTTTTCATACTATCATGGAAGACTATGTTGATGACATCCTAGGCAAATCTAAGACAAGGGAAGGACATCTACAAGTATTGGCACAAATTTTTGATCGATTAGAAAAATATCAAGTCAGACTAAATCCAAAGAAGTGCGTATTTGGCGTAACATCAGGAAAACTATTGGGATATATTGTGTCTCGACGAGGAATAGAAGTGGACCCAGCTAAGGTAAAAGCTATCATAGAAATGCCTCCACCAACGAATCTCAAACAGCTCCGCGGTTTACAGGGTAGGCTACAATCTATCCGCAGATTTATCTCACAACTCGCAGATAAATGTCATCCTTTTCAGCATCTTCTTCGCAAGGGTGAACCTTTTAAGTGGGATGAAAAGTGTCAACAGGCTTTTGATAAGATAAAAGAATACTTGGCAACACCTCCTGTGTTAATACCTCCTGTACTTGATCGTCCATTACTGCTTTATATATCATCAACAACCGCAGCATTGGGTGCACTTCTAGCTCAACATGATGATTCAGGAAAAGAACAAGCCATCTACTACATTAGCAGAACTCTTGTGGGATATGAACTCAATTACTCATTCATGGAAAAAGCTTGTTTAGCATTAGTGTTTGCTTCCCAAAAGTTGCGACATTATATGCTGAACCAAACAACAAAGCTCATCTCTAATGTGGATCCCCTCAAGTATCTCCTTTCAAAAGCACTTCTCACAGGGAGATTAGCAAAATGGGTTATGATCTTGAGTGAATTTGACATACAATACGTGAATCGCAAAGCTATCAAAGGACAAGTCATTGCTGATCAATTAGCTGCAGCACCTATCACAGACATTCAGCCAATATATCCCGAATTCCCTGATGAAGGATTGTTTAATTTAAGCTCTCTAGCACGATGGCAGCTATACTTTGATGGGTCATACACTCAACACAGATCTGGAGTAGGTATCTTGTTTGTCACTCCCCAAGGAGACTGCATACCTAAATCATACAGAATAGCATTCCCATGTACCAACAACATAGCAGAGTATGAAGCTTTAATAACAGGTTTGCGCATGGCAGTACAATGGGCTATCAAATAGTTACGAGTCTTTGGTGATTCTCAGCTAGTTATTAAACAGGTCTTAGATGAATATCAAACAAAAGACGAAAAGCTTCTTCCATACAAGCTAATGGTGGACGATTTCAAGCAATATTTTGAGGACATTACCTTTGAGCAAATTCCAAGACTACAAAACAGAGCAGCCGATGCCATGGCTATGATTGGATCTCTTTTAGACATGCCATCCAATACCCATAAATGTGAATTCTTGGTCGAACAGCTTTTGATCCCAGCATTTGAAGTTCCACAGTCTGAGCTCATATGTGAGATTGTTGGTCCCAACTCGTTGTGGTACAAAGATATATACGAGTATCTCCATAATCACACCTTGCCTCTTCAACTATCCAACACCCAGCGTAAAACTTTTATCCGTCGAGCCTCTCGTTACACTATCTTAGGAGACACCCTTTATCGCCGGAGTCTTGATGGTATCCTTCTTCGATGTCTTGACTCCGAGGAAGCAAAAATAGCCTTACGTGAAGTACATGAAGGTGTCTGCGGTTCGCATTCCGCTGGCCCTGGCCTTGTTAAGAAACTTCTGCGAGCAGGATACTACTGGCCAACTATGGAAAAAGATGCCCAACAATTTGCAAGGAGATGTCTACAATGTCAGAAACATGGAGATCTAATACATGCACCAGCACATGAGCTTCAGCCTATTGTCACTCCATGGCCTTTTTCGCAATGGGGACTTGATCTTGTGGGTAAAATCCATCCTACTTCATCAAATGGTCATAAGTTTATTATCACTGCCACTGAGTATTTCACAAAGTGGGTAGAAGCCATACCAATGACCTACATCACAGGTAAACAAATAGCTAAATTCATCCTACATTACATCATCTGCCGTTATGGAGTTCCTCAAGCTATTGTCACCGATAATGGCCGGCCTTTCAAGAACCAAGAGGTTAGAGATCTTTGCAATAAGTTTCATATTCAACATAGGTTCTCTACGCCTTATTATCCTCAGAGCAACGGTCAAGCTGAAGCCTCTAATAAGACAATCATCAAGATCCTTAAAAAGACTGTTAACGAAACTGGTCGAGATTGGCATCTACAACTGCATCCTGCTTTATGGGCCATCAAAACAAATCCAATAACTTCAGCAAATCAAAAGTAGCTCAATCCACCACATATCATCACATCATCAACATTTCATCAATCAATCACTTCATCAATCCCAATCAATCTATTTTCATCATCATCAATAAAAAATCAGAACTACATCTCATTTCCATCGTTAAGTGCCTTGATCCCATGGATATAGGGTATGTAGGCAGTCTGGAGTACGAAGGAAGTGCCCAGATTCAGGCACAAGCGATTTTCCTCTTTCTTCTCTCATCATTTCTTCTATCATCTATCTTATACATCATCAATAAATAACTTCTTCCAATCAATCTATCATAGCACGTCAATCCAATCATCACTTCATCTAATCATCCTTCAATCATTTTCCAATCATTCCAAGCAATGATCCAAATGCACGTCAATCCTTAAGCCATACCAATCAAGTTAATCAATCAAGCCAAGTTATCCAAGCACAATCAATGGTCTTGATCCTAGCCTTGTTGTAAGCCAAATCAGCAATCAACCAATTAGCCAACCAACTCAGCAAACAACCTTGTGTTGATCTAGGGATATAGCTTTCCCCGCAATGACAACACTATCATCATCCAACAAACAATCAATCATTGGTTTACAGCTTGACAGGGGCAATACCTTGTTTGTTTTTGAATCATTTGTGCATGCTTGCTTGCTTGCTTGTGTGTGCTATCATTTTATCTTGCATTTGCATCATATCAGTATCATTTCCAGCTAATATTCATATCTTGTGTATG
Organism: Cunninghamia lanceolata; assembly: GCA_027924645.1. NCBI lineage: Eukaryota > Viridiplantae > Streptophyta > Pinopsida > Cupressales > Cupressaceae > Cunninghamia > Cunninghamia lanceolata. Next base: position 2,069,988 of record BSBN01000010.1, read on the forward strand.
TTGGAATAGCTTTTTGCACTATCCTTTGCATCTAAGGTCATATCATACCTTTTGTGCATTAGGACTTCAATGCTCTAAGTTTTCTTCCTCATACGTTAGACAAGGTTGTATTATGCTAGGGCATAAGACACATCGTCACCCTGGTCCTTATACCTTGGTGCATAACGTCTAGTGCTATATCAAACATCATGGTTGCTCACTTTCATTGCAGCATAACGCATCATTCATTTCTTCTATCCATTCCCTTATCTTTCTTTCTTGACCAAGCTATTTCATTTCGAGAGCCTACCCGTGTTTGTCCAACCCGCATATCCTCTCGAGGGGGCATCATCATCCTATCTTTCCATCATCATTATATCCTTACATCATCATCATCATTTTCCTTTATCCATACCTTAACTTCTTTGAAATGATGTTACTCGATATAAATCTCATCATCTCGAACATCATCTCAAAGAGGAGCAAAATGTAGACACCCAAAATTGTCCCAACTTTGTCCATGTCTAGCAACACCTTGTTAAAATATTATCTAGGCATCATGTAGCATTTTGTCTTAAATCCCACTCTCAATCCCATTTATCCATTAGCTAATTAATTAAATAAATTTTATTTATTTAATTAATTTCCCAATCATATCCTAATCCCATTATCCAATTAATTAAATAAATTTTATTTATTTAATTAATATCCAACTCATATCCCAACTAATTCAAATATTTTATTTGAATTAAGTTCTCATCATAAGCCGACTTTCCAATTAATTAAATAAATTTTATTTATTTAATTAATTTATCTTATCATTTAGCCGACATGTGTGCCTCTTTCATTTAAAAAAGATAAGTGGTACTACAGCCTTTTATTTAATATCTTTTACATGTACTTTTTATGTACACAAGCACACATGAGCCCTATCCTCCTTGACACTTGTCAAATGACTACAACTCCCTTGAAGAGTGGGATAACCGAATCAATCCTAGCCGTCCACATCAATCAATTAGCTTTTTAATCTCAACCATCCATTGAAACCAAGCCTTTTCTATAAATCAAACCCCTCACAAGCCATTAGAATGCATTGAGCCTTAAGCACCCTTATTCTGTCAAATTTTCTAAAAGGGCATTTATCCTCAAGTATCCACATGCTGTTGAAATATCATTAGAGCCTTTGCATCCATCATCTATCTCCTTATCAACGTTATGCTGCGGAATCGAGCAATCAACACAACAAAGCGATCAATCAATCGAGCTCATTTTGCATCTTCGAGGTATTGAATTATTTGGGTTTAGGTATGCATTTTATTGTTTGAATCATTTCCATTTATAAATCCAAATTTTTCGATATACAAGGGGTTCTCCTTGTCTTGGTGGAGATAGAATAGGGGGATTAACCAAATATGCTTTTAGCTGGTCGAAGGCATCCTGACACTGAGTAGTCCAGGTGAAAGCTGTATCTTTTTTGAGGAGATGCTGGAATGGTTGGCATTTGTCAGCAAGTTGAGCAATGAATCGGTGAATAGACTGTAGTTTACCCTGCAGGCTTCTCAATTGTTTCAAGGTTTTAGGAGGTGGCATTTCAGTAATAGCCTTGACTTTTACCGGGTCCACCTCGATTCCTCGTCTGGAGACTATGTATCCCAATAATTTGCCTGAAGTGATGCCAAAGACACACTTTTTTAGATTTAGACGAACATTATATTGCTCTAACCTGTCAAAGATCTTGGCTAGCACGTCTAAGTGTTCTTCTCGGGTCTTTGATTTGCCGAGTAAGTCATCAACGTTGTCCTCCATGATGTGGTGAAAGAGGTCGTGGAAGATGACAGTCATTGCTTGTTGATAAGTAGCTCCTGCATTCTTTAGGCCGAACGGCATTACTACCCAACAGTATGTCCCCCATGGGCATATAAAGGATGTTTTGTGCTAATCTTCTTCAGCAATTTTGATTTGATCGTATCCTGAAAAGCCATCCATGAGAGATAGCATCTCATGCCCTGCGGTAAGATCCACGATCATATCAATGTTGGGAAGCGGGAAGTCATCTTTTAGGCAGGCCTTGTTGAGGTCTCTGAAGTCAGTGCAACAGCGGATTCTACCATCTGGTTTAGCAACAGGTACTAGATTCGAGACCCATTCGGGATAATCAATTGGATGTATGAACCCCACATCTAGTAACTTTTTAAGCTCTGCTTTGACAAGAAGGGCCACCTAAGGATTCATCTTTCGGAGCTTCTGTTTGACTTGTTTAGCATCAGGACGTACTGCAAGATGATGTACAACCAAGGCAGGATCTAGCCCTGGCATGTCTATGTAGGTCCATGCAAAGTTGCGATTTCTACGTGTGAAGAATGCCAAGAAGTCTTCTTGTTCGAACAGGTTGAGAGATTCTGCTCTATATGTTATTTTTGGCTCTTCCTCTGTCCCTAGATTCATTTCCTGTGCCGGTTCAACCGAGATGGGTGATCTGTCAGGATATACTTTATCTATTTCAGGGAGGCCCATGCTTCCATCCCCTAGCGCCTCATGGAGGTTTTCACCAGGAGATACATCCTTTATTTTTACTTTTTTAGGATCTGATACTGCCGTGGAACGGTTTTCACCATCAGATCCATTTTTTGTTTTTGTATTTTTGCGACTAGAAGCAGGGGTTGTCTCCCCAAAATAGGCAGTAGGATTGAGTTCCATGATGTATCCAGCTCTGTGATCTCCCAAGGGGAAGTTGTCTCTTACTCCCATCATTTCAGCAATGGCTTCGTCATTAGGTGCGATATCCAAAATAGGAGGTCCTCGTTGGTCCCAGTCGATGAGGTCAGGGTATACTAATAGTAGGTCATTGGATGGTGAGGCAAGAGTAGTGACAGAGTAGATGGTGCAAATGGAGGAGGCGAAGAAATTGGCAAAGTCGCTAAAGGAGTCTTGTAGGTCTGTTTCGTTAATATTGTCGACATCTAGAGAAACTGGAGCAAACTCGGCTAAGATACATTCGCCGGTATTAAGGATGCGTTGTGGTTGGCCATACCCTAACCCTTGAGTATAGGGGTTCCTTGTTGCTTGCAGTGGTTGCACAATGCCCTGTTCATGAAGGCCAATGCCGCCTTGTCCTTTGTAACCCATGCTTTTGACTATCTCAGAACCTTTACCGTAACTGTTTGCTGGGATGGTGGGGATGTCTTGTTCTATTTCCTCGTCCTTGTAAAGCCAGGATGAAATATCTTCAAGTATGTCCTGATCCAGAAGATGTTTTTTCTCAAAGATGGGAGAGGGCTTGCATTTGATGATGACTGTGTCAGCTGCCTCTGTGTTTGGAGTGCCAAATGTCTTAGGAGTGGGTAATAAGCCCATGCAAAAGGTGCCGTGAAGGTTGTATTCCCCACAGCCTTGGTCGCTGATCTTGATCTTGACCTCAGGTGGTGAAGGTGCTTGCAATGAAGTGGTGGCGATGTTGGTGGGGTCCATGTATGAAGTGGAAGTTGTTGGAGTGATTTGGGTGGTGGATTTATTGTATGGACAGAAGGTTTGGTTGTGTCCTTCTAGAAAACTGCAGTATTGGAAGGGACGGGGATCGGCATAAATAGTGACTTCGGTGCCGTTGTGGGGGAATTTGAGACATTGATGGAAAGTGGAGAGGACGGCCTGCATGGCATGGATCCATGGGCAGCTAAGAAGAATGTTATAGGGAAGGTCAAGATCAAGAACCTGACATTTGGTTTCAAGGATTTTCTGTCCTACTTGAATAGGGAGCTTTATGGTACCCTCGGATAGCCTCTCGGTGTCATCATATCCTTTGATTGTTATGCACTCGCTAGCATCCACAACCACATCTGAGTACCCCAAGTGTTTTAGCAATTTTAGAGTGCATATATTTAGGCCAGAACCACCATCTATTAGGACCCTTTTAATGGTGTGTTTGTGAATGCAGACCTCGATATGTAGTGCATCATTATGTAGGTGTTCGGAAGCAGGGAGATCTTTTTCAGAGAACGTGATATGGTGTGGTGTAGCAATATGGCCAACCATGGCTTGAAATTGATTGACATCCAAGTTTGTGGGGACTTGTGTTTCCAAAAGGGCCTTGTCGAGAATGTCCTTGTGGCGGGGTGATGTGCGAAGCAGCTCAAGGATGGATATTTGCGCAGGTGTCTTTCCTAGATGGTCTAGGAGGTTGTATCGAGTGGTGGGTGATGGACGGGCGTTTGGACGAGGGGGGAGGGGATCAGATGTGGATGGGGGTGTTGGTTCAGTGGGAGGGGCAATGCGGATTGAGACATGGCCTCGACGGGTTGTGACAGCGCAATCGGATGCTTGTGCTCGAATGGTGATTGTGTTGACAGAGTGGGATGAGGATTTGATGCGGCCGACAATGGAGTCGTAGTGTGTGGGTGGTGGAGTGACATTGTACGCTTGATTGGATGATGAAGCTTTGTTATGGTTGGGCAGAGGATCCTTGTAAGCTCCAAGGTTAGCATTTGGTGATGGCTGTGCACTGTGCTCAAGGTTGACGAGATTTTGATCTATTAGGTCTTGGATACAATGTTTTAATTGCATACAATCAACCATCTTATGGCCTGCCACGCGATGGTATTCGCAATAATCATTTTCATTATACCATGCTGCCTTGAGGTCATTGTCTTGGCGTGGTCTAACAGGCGGGAGTGTGATTTCTCCTTGCTTGAGACATCGATCGAGGATGTCCTCAATAGGTTCTGCTAACGGTGTGAAATTTTGACGAGGTTTGCAGGGTTTATTGGGTCCTCTTTGGTTATTGGTGTTTGCTGCATACGTGTGTGCCAGTGTGTGATTTTGGATGTGTTGGACGGCCTTCACATCGGTGACGCTATCATTTAGATTATTCTTGTTCTTCCCCCAATACCGTGATTTATCATTAGGTTGCGTGTTGGTATTGTTGTTGGTATTGGGGGTGTTGTGATTGGTTTTGTGGTTGTTGTTATTGTTGTTGTTGTTGTTGGAGGATTTGGGATCATAAATTTTGATGGAGCCCTTGGCAATGAGGGCTCGTTCAACAGTAGTGCCTTTGTCAATGACCTCTTCAAAGGTAGATGCGCAAAGAATCTGTAAGTGAAATCCTAGTTCCTGATTGAGATTGGCCATGAACATGGTGACAAGTTGTTTTTCAAGAATAGGCCATGGGAGCTTGCTTGCTAGGCCCCTCCACCTTTGTAGGAAAGAAGCGAAAGCTTCGCTGTTCTTTTGTTTGGTGTTACAAAGGTCAGTCATAGACATCTCATGTTCAAAGTTGTAGGAGAAGTGGTTGACAAACTTCTCCGTAAGCTCAGGAAATGTTCGAATTCCAGGTGGAAGATGGGCAAACCATTCAGCGGCTTGGCTGCCAAGACTTCTTGGGAAGAGTCTCATAAGATATGTGTCGTTGTGAGAGACTTCAAGGCAAGCAATGTAGAATTCCCTTAGGTGGTCCCTAGGGTCTCCCTTTCCCTTGTATTTGTCAAATTTTGGCGTTTCAAAGTTTTTAGGGAAAGGGGGCATGTATAAGGTGCGATCAAATGGGTAGGGGCAAATATCCTCAAAGGAATAGTATTTGCGTTTGCCCCCAGTTTGTAGGTCATCCACCTTTTGAATTAAGCCTTGTAGGACGGTGTTGAGATCCTGTGGTTGTTACGGTTGGAATGTGTAGGGTTGTTGATTGGTGAGATATTGGAGGTGGGGTGGGATTTGATGTTGGAGATTGGTTTGATTAAGATGTTGGTATTGCGGGTTGGGGTTTGGATTGATTGGTGGCTGCTGTTGTTGGTGTGCGTATAGTTGTTGGAGAACATGTGGTGGTATTTGGGGATTGGGATTGTGTTGACCTGTGAGATTGATGTTGGGTATGTGGACGTTGGATGGGTTAGATGCGTTGTAGGATTGTTGGTGCACGTAGAGTTGTTGGAGAACATGTGGGGGTATTTGGGGATTGGGATTGTGTTGACCTGTGAGATTGACGTTGGGTATGTGGACGTTGGATGGGTTAGATGCGTTGTAGGATTGTTGGTGCACGTAGAGTTGTTGGAGAACATGTGGGGGTATTTGGGGATTGGGATTATGTTGACTTATGGGATTGACGTTGGGTACGTGTATGTTGGATGCATTGTGAGTTTGTTGTGAGAATAGTTGTCGTAGGTATGCAAGGGTGTGAGGGTTAGGTGGGGGCACACTTGTGGAGGTACTTGCTTGTGTGATGTTGCCTTGTATGCCCGTTGTGTTTGAAGCGGAAGGGTTGACGATAGTTGTGGTAGTGGAGGTGATGACAGGTTGGGAGATGTTAGCAGTGGATGTGGAAGTAGTAGATGTGGTAGCGGTTGAGGTTGTGGATGTGGTAGATACATTAGGTGTTGACGTTTGAGAGATGGTGGGTTGGGTATGTGATGTAGATGTTTGGATATTTGATGTGTTGGGGACAATTGTAGAAGTGGATGGTTGTGATGATGTTGTGATGGGGGGAAGTTGAGCACCAAGCTTGAGAAGATGGTCAAGATATCTCTTTGGGTCCGATCTTAGGACTTTATCAAGTAGGTCCATATTATCGGCATCTTGCGTGAAGCTCAAGACATCTTGGTCATCTTGGGATATGGTGGGGACATTTTGTGGTGGTGGTGGAGGTGGTGTTGGTGCTTGTGGCAAGAAGTGAAAAGGGTTGTTGGTGCCAAATGGGGGGATGAAGGAATATGTAGGTGGATTGTATGTTTGATAAATGGGTATGTTGCTATTGTTGGTATTAGGCATGCCAAAGGACCATTGTTCTGCCATTTCTTGATTCTTTTTGTGTTGTGATCTTGTGATGGGCATACGCGTATGGATTTGATTTTCTAGACGTGGGATGAGATGGAGACCTTAGAGAATCGAATTGATTTTGTTGGACCCAAAGATGGATGTGGTAGTGAGATGGAGTAGAAGGGTATGTTGAAGATCGATATGTCTTTCCAAAGGTTTGATATGAATGGGTGATATGAATGGACGATACAAATTTTGGACCAAAGATGGATGATGAGAAAGGGATTTGATTTTTTTTAATTTTTTGATTGATTTAGGATGATGAGGATGATATTTTTTGCTGTTTTTCGAATAGAGCTTTGGATAAGATCTAGATTTTGATTTGGCACACAAAAGGATGACGATTTTCTTTGTTTGGGGTAGACTAATGACCTTACACAAAGAGAGGTGATTTGTTTTTTTCTTGAAAGGTAGACTAATGACTTTTCAAGGAAAATGTGATGTTAAAGATAAGCTCTAGATCTAACTTTAGCTCAAAAAGGGTGACAAGATTTGATTGGTGATTTGTTGATGAGGTTTTGATTTGGATCTGGATTTTTGAAATGATTTTATATTGGTCCAAGGAGATATGCAGAAGGAATGAATGGGGATGGATAGATATGTATTTGGGCTGATTATGATGTATCAAAGGGGTCCAACAATGGTGGTGAGTGATCCTCTAAGGTCAAAGAGAATGTGTAATTTGGAAAACTTTGGAAGAAAATGGCTGGATGGTTGGCGGATTTCTGTGAGATGGGTATGGATTATGGTAGAATAGAAGGTGTAGATCACAACAAAATGGGTCTTTTCTTCAGACAAGTCAATCTAAAAATAGCGCCAATCCACGGGTGAAAAGGCACTACAATCAGACAGATATAGCGCTAAAATAGGTTACACAGATTTCTGATGGCAAAATTTTGGATTTCTGATGGCAGAAATTTGGATTTGTTTGTTCGGGATGTGATCAACTGATTTGTTCTGTAACAGGCATGTCAATCTCAAAATAGCGCCAATCCACAGGTGAAAAGGTGCTATAATAAGACAGATATGGCGCTGAAATAGGGTTTGACAGATTTCTGATGGCAAATTTTTGGATCTCTGATGGTAGAATTTTGGATTTGTCTGTTTGGGATGTGACTAACTGATGTGTCCTATCCCAGGCACGTCAATCTCAAAATAGCGCCAATCCACGAGTGAAAAAGCGCTATAATAAGACAGATATGGCGCTGAAACAGGTTTTGATAGATTTCTGATTTGTTTTGTCTTTTGGCAAGTTGTTTGTGAAAAAATCAAAGCACTTTAACACACATTTGAACGCAAAACAAGCAATGATTTTTGTTTGTGAAATGACATGATTTTGTTTAGAACAAGCACACTTTTACAACCTAAGGTGAGATTATGACAATATTTGTTGAATCCCCTAGCTGCGCCTATTCAAAGCGGGTAGCTCCAGGATCTTGGTAGCACCGGCTCCTCCTTACAATTGCACACACTTATCACGCATACCAAGATCCAGGTTTCTTATAAGGATTGACCCTCTCCAAACCTTTAGATTGTCCCTGCTACCTTGGCTAAGAACCGCATGAATCGGGGCCGCTTCAAGGGTTTTGCCCTCTGCGTCAACAAATAGAAGGATTTTGGCTTACTATAACAATGGCTCTTAGTAAGGGCATCCGTTCAGGTAGTTATACGTGCGGTAGCGCTACTCTTCGTTATGGAGTCTCCCAGCCTCCAAGGGTTGCACCTTGGAGGGTTTATGGGGAGGTTGGCTGTCGGTATAACAAAACAACACCTGTCACTTGAGACTTTCGTCTCAAACGCCTTATTTTATATAGCGGCTTGGAAGAGTTTGGCTTTAGCTTGATGCCGCTTGGGTCGTTCCCACCTTTCGAAGCGGGGTGGCAGGCCCTCTAAGGATTACAAAAGCAATACAATCATGAAAACACTTTTGATCCCCAAGTTCATACAAAGATGCGAGGGGAGAGCATACATGTTCCCTATGATTATATCACACTCAACATGGTTCAATTTTAGATCTTTGGATTAGATGGGGGGTGATTAATGCAAAGTGTTGTGAGAAGTTTTTGATTCCCAAGATCACCAAAAGGTGCGAGGGAAGAGCATACACTTTCTCACTCTACTTGACACAATCACGAAGACACTTCACACAAGTATTTAGATTGTCTTGATTAGATGCGTGAAAATGCAAGTTTGTTGTTCTTTTTATCCAATGAAGTATGCAATTTGTTATTCTTTTTATAGCCCAAATTGAAGTGTTTTGATTATTTGTTTGTTGGCATACAAAAAGAAGTATATTTTAGAGCACCAAAAGTAAATGTTATGATCACACACTTCAATCAAGGAGTTGTTTGGATTGATTTTAGAACACCAAATGGAAATGTTTGTTTAAGACCTAACAAAGCAAACAAGGGTTCATTTTAGCTTCCAAATTGAAATGTTTGCTAACTAATTAACAAACCATCCTACAAAAAGATTTCGTTAGTATCCGCAGTACCTGCAACAAACAGAAAGGCAAAATAGCGCTAAAATAGACATATACAGGCGCCACTGCGGGCAGAACAACCCGACTTATGTAAAATGGCGCTAAACTGTGTTATGGCGCTAATTAAAATACACGATAGTGCTAATTAAATTAATGGCATTAATACACAATATAGCGCTAATAAACCCTACGTTAGGCGCTAATATAGAGGATAGCGATAATCTGAAGTAGTGAAGGCGCCACTGCGCGGTGTTTTTGAATCCGGGGAAGACACCGATGGCGCTAATCTGAAGGATGGCGTCAAAATGTGGAACTGATGCTGTTTGGCCATTTCTTTCAAAAATTTGCCATAACCTCCCCTTGTAATTCCTGGTTTTCCTGCAAAACAGAGAACAAAAAACACAGGAAACAGCAGAAAAAGCAAAAAACACAAGTGAGTAGGGTTAGCATATAAAATAAAATCATGCAGAAATAGCGCTGAAATACGGTAGTGATGGCGTTGTTGTGACGGTTGAATAGCGCTGAACCTGCAAAAAGTCAAATACTAACACAAAAACTCACAAGCAAGGATTAGATTGGACCTTGTGGGTCCCACCGGGTGTGCCAATGTAGATTAGATAATGCAATAAGGTAAAAAGCTAAATCAAATGCAAGTAAACACAAGATTATACCTTACAAAACACCACCTAATCCCATCAAGGGAAGGAGGAGCCTTTGCACCCAAAAGAAGCTCCTAAGACTAAGATGATCCCTAGACTATTGATCCAAATGTGAAATGCTCTTCAATTGTGCAACTCACTATTAACTCAAAGGTGATTTTGGCATGGTAACTTTGCATGAAAATGGATGATGAAAATGACTTGTGAGAGGTTGTATTTATAGACTTTTTTGGAGGGATTTTGATCCAAGGGTGGAGATTGAATGGAGAGATCAATGGTGGATGATGAAAGTGATGTGGAGGGCCTAGATTTGATCTTGGAAGATGGAGGGCTAGGAATAAAAGTAAATCTTTTATTCATTTTTGGGAAAGGGGTGAATAAATGAGGTTGGGTGAGATGGATTATTTGTGAATTAAAAATTCACATGGGGAAGGGTAAAATGAATTAAAAATTTATTTGGGGAAGAGTGGACATTTATGAGTTATGACATGTGTAAGAGGAGTAAATGTGATGTGTGATTTATTTGAATTTTAAATTTGGGGAATGTGGAGAGAAGTGCTAATGAGGGTTTGACTCACTTAATTAGGGTGATTATCCTAATTAATGTGGCTGGAATAAATTAGTAGATGGATTAGAGGGGGGGATAAGATTAATTAACTAGTGATTTAGTTAATTAATCCTAAGGCTAGGATGAGGTAGGCTAGAGTAGGCAATTAAATAATAGCTATTTAATTGTCTAGGATAGGGGTAGGCTAATTAATAGGCTAGATTAATTAGTTAACATGGTTTTAACTAATTAATTGGATTTAGGGAAAATGGGGGAATTGATTTAATAAATTTTGCATATTTATTAAATCACTTGGCTAAGGTTTGGGACTATTGAATTAATAAAATTAATTCAATTTTGGGGATAAAATGGTGTGGATTTAGATGATGAAAGGGGTAATTAATTAAATAGAAATTTAATTAATTGGTTGGAAAGGAAATTGGTATGTTTAGGGATGTCGGGAGTCAGTTTGGTGGTCGAGACATTTTTAGGTGTCTACAAGTTGCTTTTAATTCTCTATTATTTGCAATTGTGATGGTGAAGTGTTATGAAATTGAAAGAAATTTAAAAGAATACTTCAAATTTTGGTGAATCTTTAGCTACTGAACCACATACACACTAGATACGTTCATGAGGAGAAGAAATCAAACCATATTTTCACCAGGATGTTCCACAGCTAGATACAGATGATGCTAACTTCAAAGGATAAGGAATGAAAACAACACATGCAGACTGATGAGCACTCCAAGGGACAACTAATCAAAGCATGTATCAAGAATTCAAACACAGATTACTCAAGATTTATGATAGTTTGTAATCAAATTGTCTTCTCTTTCATTAGGTATGCAAAACATGTATGTTTACAACAACTTTGAAATAGGTCCTGATATTTCAGCAATCCAATTTCAATTAAGCTTTCGAATGTCTAAAATATGGCATCCCTGTACCTTTTATAGAATAAGGTGAGGGAATAGTTACAAATGACCTACGGTCAGGATTTGTCAATTAAGATCAACGGTATACAATCACTTCTTGACTTAGGCAACACCTTTCACGTGGCACAGGTTGCCAGCTGGCAACCATCTGGGTGACTTATTATCTTACAAGTACCTGATGCATATGTCTCTTTGGGGATGCATCTTCCTTTCATTCTTCAGGTTCTTCTTCATCATGATCATCACCTTCTGTATCGCTATCACCCTGATGAATATTATCCTGTATATGGACCTTTACTGCCGCCCTGATATTTTCATAAGCTTGTACTATTTTGTCTACTTCTCTGCCATCTTGGGTTTTGGCTTTAGTGATAGCATGCTTGTGAGCCTAAAATTTATCATTGAGTGCTTCCAGCTTGCCTTTTCTTTTATTTAAAGTTTCATTATAATTTTCCACCCTGACCTTGATCCTCATGATCTTATCCATTGCCTCTTCTGTCAGGTGGGTGAGGGGGTCATCAACCACCGGCTGGAAATTATCATGCAGTGCCTTGATGGTGAAATTTGCATCTTGGTTTTCTATTTTCCCCTCTACTTTTCCTTCTAATGCTTCCAGTATCTCTAACTCATATGCCATCATACTGTGCAGCTTGATACTAATGTCTCTAAGCTTGCCATTGAACTTCGTTAGGATATCAGATTTGAATCTGATGTCCTCATACCATACTTCAACTACCAGGGCAGTGTTATTGTGTAATACCTGATTATTTATCAGGACCTAAGGATCAATCCTCTTTATTTCACTTAGAGCACTTAACGCTTTTTCCAATTGAAATGATCTATTTCTCATTTCATTCTGCATTTTATCCACTTTCCTCTTCAAAGTGCTCAAGGAATTCCACCCCTGTAAAGAGGTTCTCAATACATCCTCTGCTCCTATAAGGGCTGTCAGCATCCATTTATCCATGATCATAGCTTGATGCTTCATGAGGTCTAGCTTATTAACTTCCTCCTATGATATAATAGTGAATGGGACTGCAGGATCTGTTGGTGTACTATCAGGGTTAATTAACCCCTTTACGTATGCATGCACTGAGCAATGTGCTATTTATGCTGTTTATTTTTTTCCTTCTCTTTCTTTACCCTTTGGGTTAAAGAATCAATGATATCCTTCCCTTCTTGACCCTCCTGGTCTTCATTAGCAAAACCCAAATCAACTATGGTGATTTGGAATTCATCCAAGGTGATTTTGCCTTTTTCCTTTTCTATAGTGGGAAGTGCTATTTGGGCAGTCCTTCTACCTGTATCAGGATCTCTTCTGATAGCTGAGGTCAACTTGTCTTTCCTCTTAGGTTTCATGATGGTCTCTGCAAACAAGGTAGAAATGTCAAATTCTTGAATTTCAAAATCTTGTTCCGTACCTATTTCCTTCTCAAGCCACTGAGGTACTTCATCTCCTGATCCTTGTGGTCTTTTGTCATCATCATGTTCACCCTGATCTCTGGTATCTGTTCCTATTCTGTGTGGAGAAGGTAATTTCTTGATTTCTTCCTCATGATGTTCCTCATAAGGGGAATCTTGTTGCATCTCTTCTTCTTGAGAGGCTTCTTTCTGTAGGGGAGGATCTTGTGGGGTATCCACATGGTGATCCTGAGCTCCTTCCTTCTGTGTTTCATCCACCTTATTATGTACCTCACCTTGAGGCATATCAGTATCTATAGATGTATGTGTGCTTAATCCTAGAGCATCACCCTGATCTTGGGCAATATTTTGTTCCGCACCTAAGGTATCCACATCTTGTGTTTTGAGGTCCTCCTAACCTGATGTACTTTTATCTCCTACGGCTTCTTGAGTCTAGGCGGCATCATCACCTGATGTATTCTTATCACCCTCTCCCTTTTACTGGACTTCTACTATCTTAGGCTCAGCAGGTATCTCGTACTGTTGCTAGCCCATATCTAGAGCATGGCTCTCTATTTCTGCTTGCCTGGCTCCTTCAATATTCTCTGTTCTGTCAGGTGCACCTACTTTGTCTTCAGGGGTCATATCTTCCCTATATGTCAAGTCTATCACTGCAGGGCTAGTTACCTAATCTACCAACTTGTCCAACCAGATTTGTTGGGTTGCCCTTTTTGGGCTATTTTCTTCCTTTTCTTGAGCTACTTGCTTCAATTCTTCTAATACCCCCATCTGCACTGATGGGGTCCCATGTGGGGTCATGCGAGTATTGGAAGCAAGAGTTTCCATCTGCTGAGAGGCTACATTTTGCACAACCTCATTATCTGATAAGTCTATGGTGTCTTCTAATGAGAAGTGACCACCTTGACCTGCTTTGGAGGCTTCTTTTATTTGCTCCTCTGCTCTTTCTGTCTTGAATTTGATAATACTAGGAAGTGGCACATCATGCTGCATCTCCTTCCTGAACATTTCACCACCAGCTCCTCTCAATACTATAGGGTTGACCCTTATCTCACCCCTCATAGATGCTCTTTGTTTAGTGGGTGGAGACATCAGGGGCATCGCCCTCCTCTTCTGGCTGACCATCATCAGGTCATCACCCTCAGGCTGTTTATCTACTAGCTCTTCCTCAAGAGGGATGTCCTCCTCCACATTCTGTTGCGAGGCTTGGCCTTCATCTTGTACTTCTGTAGTACCTTCAACTGGCCTCAGGATCCTTTTGGTCTTTGGTTTACCCATTGGAGGTGGTGCAGTTGAGGCAGATGCCTATCCTGATGCTGATGCACCTGCAGCTGGTATGGCAATTCTCTCGATTATCACCCCTTTAGGACCATCATCAGTCCTCTTTTCTCTAGGGGATCCTTTTCTTTGTTTCTAGACAGGTAGCCTTTCCCCATTGGATTTCCTTTTCTCATCGAGGAAGTCATCATATTTCTCATCAGGGATCTCCTTCCTTTTCTTCATGGTGTCCATTGGAATGGCTACACCTCTTTTCTTCAATCTACTTATTTGTTCATCCACCCATGCCTGGGTTAACTGCAGCACACCACTTGTGAACTGATCCAAGGAGATGTCCTCCTCCTGTGTTAGATCAGGGGCTGAGATGGTGTCATTATACACCTTCTTATCTTCATAGTCATTTGACATGGTCCTACCATCATCTTTCTTCAACTATGCTAGCACTGAGATGCAGTCAAATGTCCTTATCTGATTTAGGGTGAGCCTTTGATACTTTCTTCTTCTTACCTCTGCTTCATCCTCACAATCAGTCCAGAAATCCTCTAGATGCCTCATATGTATGGGCTTCCCCATTATCTTCTGCATCCTGCCATAGGGGTCATATGATCTAGCCAAGGGAAATGGCTGCAGATACATCAACTTCAAGCCACCTATGATATGCTCTATGCTCTGCAAATCTGAGCACATATACCATCCCATGGATGCTTGAAAACGTACTGGGGTATCTTCTTCTATTTCTTATATGCATCCAGTATGGTAGATATTTGTCTCAAAAACTCCATCAAGACTACCCCATTAGTAGGCTACCTGGGTAACATGAGGGGTTGATCTTCAAATCCCTCAATTCTTATGTATGAAATGGAGGCATACTGGATGAACTAGGCCCCATGTCTATATATAACTTCCTGAGCCTCCATGCTCAGCCTCTTAGTTCTATCCTCCTCCATTGTTCTGACCAGATGCATAGAGAATGCATCATTCACCAATTTATAATCTTGGAGGTAATTCCTTCTCTATAATTGAGGATAATGATCCCATATGTGGGCATCATCTACACTACCACCAATCTTTCCAATTATTCTCAGGGCATCAAAAGTTCCCTTGTGGGCACATGAATAGACAACATATGAGGTCATATGGAATGAGCACTCTAGACCTCCCAGGTTCTTCATCTATTCATCTAAGGCATCACTGATGACCTTGGCCCATAATGGCTTTCTATCTATGTAGAGGACCATCTGGATGATTCCAAACATCCAATTCTTGAAATTCCCAGCATGAGGCTGACCTGTTATCCTGCTGAGCAGGGCAATCATGTACTTATATTCATCATCAAAATCAAACTTATATAGGTGTATGGGCAACTTGGCAGAAGCAGTGTAGGTGCTACTCTTTGACCTCCACTGGTACATCTTCTTCCTTGCATTTTTCTTGTTATTATTATATTCTGTCTCCATTTTATGTAGATCTACACTAACCACTTTCTTTCCAACTGGCAAGTTAAATGTACATGTGATCCCCTTAACTGAGAAGTCTACATAAACCCTTCCATGCTTTTCAACCTGCCTCATTTGAGGATTATTGTTTTTGGCACATTCTACTACCAGTTCCGAGGTTTCCATGGCATAAGAGAATCTGGCTGCATGCCACATTCTTGACACACATATTGCATCTAGTAGGGCACTGTCTTTATGATCACATATCCTGGATGACCATGCCGCTAAGTCTGTGTCTCCTTGGTGTGTGTCTCCAATGATACCATACTTGAATTGTATCCCTTTTGGTCGAACAAACATGGGCTTTTGAAACTCTATCTCAGACCTGATCCGCCTGAGATCCACCATGGATTCCTGCAATAAACATGCCTGTCTTACTATATGGTATCCACATGTATTCACATACCATTATATATATCTCCTTACTTTATCAGGAGGTGCACATTTACAAATTCAAACCACTGGAAAAGTCATACTACCTGGACATGCAGAAAATTACAACAGGAGGGTTTTTAATTACTTACCTGATAACGCTTTTCTCTTGGGTTAGGTTGATGATTACGACAAAGGGCAGGAAAACCTGATGATCACCCGTTCCGTTATGCTGCAAGTTGTAGTCCATTCACAGGTAGCTCATATGAGGGTTTGAATGTTCTACTCTGTAAATTATTCTTTTTTCACAAGGTAAATGGAAATAACCTTAGAAAGCTACTTTTAAACGCATCCTTAGGGCAGGATTAGGGTAAAATCGTGTTAAATCGATCTAATCCGTTGATCCTTTGCAACGAATCCACGGATGCTGCCATGTGTCTGAATTATATTCATGTTCGGCGGGAATCCATCTACCACATTTATGTTCATTTAATGTCTGGAAATAAGATGGAGGGGGTGATCTTCAGAAGATCGGTTGATATTCAAAATATGACCCCCTCGAATGAAATGACCTTCCACCTTTGAGCGGCAAAACTAATGCAAGAGACTCAGATGATGTGGTCAAAGGTTGACCATATGTATATCGAGTCACAAAACTAAGATCAGGGGATGTTTAAAATGTGACTCCCGCGAATAAAATAACCCCCTTTTGAAAGATCGGGATGACGTCACCGTCGTGTTATTGAAAAGGGTGATCGTTGGATACATACCTCCGCGAGGTAAAAAGAATGATGATGTCACCATCATGGTGACTTCCTTCATTCATTGGGCTTAGATGACATCATCATCATATTGGCACTAGGGTGATATTTGTAAGATCGGGTGATATTCAAAATATGACCCCTGCAAAACATATGAAGCTGTTTGATGGATAGATACAGTTATCACATAAAATTGACATCTAGATTTTGTGACTCAAATGATTATCAGGTGATAAACCTATATCAGGGTGATCTTACATAATGTGACTGATGCTTGAAATATGACCCCCCCTTAGAATATCAGGTTTGACTAAAACTTTGACTTGTCATAACTTTCTCCCCTTAAGGAATTTCAGGGTGATCTAAAAGACAAACCTGCATGGAATTTTATGCACTTTCCAACTATGACGTTAATGATATGAAATATTGAACTTGACAAACTGACCTCATCATAGTGACTTATCCACCCCTTACAAGGCTATCTGCAAGACTTACTTTTACCAGACCGTCGAAAAGCAGAAAAACAACACAAGCCAAAGCAGTAAAAAAAAAAGTTGGGTCCCTATTTTGTCAAGTCAAAATGGGGCGTGTTGTGTAACCACACAACATATTAGTGCTTGCACTTGGATTGTTTAGCATTTTAATAAGAGTTTGAAGATGTCTTTTATTTTATTCTATTTTCCCAAGGTAGTTTTCTTAAGTATCCCTTACATTGTGAGGATGTGAAGGTGGGTTCGACGGTTTGGAGGATTTTGGGGGTTGTTTTGACCCTCCTTAGCTGGATTTGTGTTTTCTCTTACCTCATTAATTGTAAATGCAATATAAAAAACTAATCAAACATTGCAAAAGTCAAAAATTATTTTCAAACTAACAAAAATTAATCAAACCCTACCTTCTTCGACTGCTAGATCCTCGACATTTGCTTCATGATGTCTTCCGGAGCGGGTTTGGTGAGGTGGCATCATGAAAACATCGATTTCTCTCTTGCACTTGCTTTGTTTCTCCTTCCTTGAATGCACTCGCGCTATATTCTTTGTTTTTTCTGCAAACTAACTCTTTTGGCCATGGGTAATGGGAGAAATAGCTGGTTTTTGCACTTTTTAAGCAAAAAATAATGCGAGCGTGTTATAACGTGCTCGCATTTTGGTGTGTATGGGACCAAAAAGTTGCCTTGGTGACTTTTTGGTCTCTCATCTTTGTGCATATACCCCATGGGAAACCCTTTCAGTAAAAAAAACTAACAAAAAATACCACCACTCTCATTATGTTTGTAGTAAGAAAATTGCAATACAATGAGAAAATTTGTCCATACCATCAAGAAGATCTTCAACTTATTTTTTAGAGCTATTTTGGTAGCATATACTTATATTTTAACAAGAATCATAATACCATTTGAAACACTCTATATATAGGTGTATACATCTAAAATTGGCTCATGTCGAGTTAAGTAAATATTTTAATAGTTATCTTAATTCTTATTTTCTTCTATCAATTAAATAAATATTCTAAGTTTATTTGATTGATTCATTATCCCATAATTAAATAAAATAAATTTATTTAATTAAATTTCCTAATTCTTCTAATGTCTCACATAATTAAATAATCCTACATTATTTAATTAATCCTAAATCCCTCTATCCTAAGTCCTAATTTCATAATTCCACCTCATCAATCCACCTCATCTTTCCACCTCACCTTTTCCACCTCACCATGTTGCACATGTAATTAAATATTTAATTAGCTAATATTCCCTCACCCACATGTCCTATTTATTCTCCAGTCAAAATTAGTTAACTCATTAATCAAGTATGTTAACTAATTAATCATTCGAGTTCACTGATCAATTAATTCAGTCAATTCCCCAATCAATTCACTTAACTGGTTGGTTTATTCTGTTAACTATTCAATCAATTTTGTTAACTCCCCTGTTACATGATGGAGCTTAGACACTTGTCCTCTTTCTATTCATGCACATTCCTCAACCATTCTCAACTTTTGATCTTCATATTTCTTCTCAACCGTTGATCTGCTCTCACATATTTCTATAAATGCAACCCTCTTCTTCTTCATTTCATATCCATCATTTGAGTAAACTTATGCTGCAGAAACACAAGCGCGCCTTTGGCACCCCCATCTCCATATCATCTATCATCCATCAATAGTGTGTTGAAGCTCATCTTCAATCACACAAAGTATCATAGCCAATTTCATCTTGTCATCTTGAGGACTTCAAAGCAAGGAAGCAAGCTTCCTGAGGGCCATATTCATCTCCATCAAGATCAAGACAGAAAAGGCGAGCAATGGAAGACGAAAGGTGAAGCGTTGTAAGTATCATTTATTTTGTTATTTAAATCTCCTTTCTCCTTCATATTCTATTGATGTTTGGGTTTTTAATAATCAATTGATTAATCCACATTTTACCCTAACATTTTGGCGCCCACCGTGATCTAACCCATCTTGTTTGTGAGTGTTTGTTTTAGAAGTTTTTTGTTGCAGATTCAGGTGTGTTTTAGATAAAATTCGGGAATCAACTTTCACAAACGGCCTCCTACGCACAAACCGAGCTCACCGTTGAGTCCAGAAGGCCTCGGAGGTAAGAAATAACATATAATTTATCTAGTTTTTGTTACTTGAAAATTTTTGAATTTTTTTTATTTTTCAACATATTTTTGCAAAAAAAATTTTTTAAAAAAAACACAGTGATTTTTTGTTTTCGGATTTATGTTATTTCTAACAAAGCACAGTAAAAAAAATAAAAAAATAAAAAAATAAAAAAATAGACAAAAAACAAATTAAAGAAAAAAATACACAGTACCTTTTTTTTTTTAGATCTTATTTTATTTTATTAGAGAAAATTTAAAATAAAATAAAAACAGAAGAAAATTTAAAAAAAAAAAATCTGAAAACAAAGATTAAAAAAATAATTTTTTTGCAGGGGCTTCGCCCTCGGCCTCCCCTTTCCCCTCTCCCCCCTGTCTCTCCGCTCCCCTTTCCCCCGATCCTCCCCCGAATCCCCACTGCCCCCCCCGTCCCCTATTTCCCCCGACCCCTTTCCACCTGCGCTCCCCAAAACCCCTGTCCCCCGCCGCCCTCTACACCCAGATTCCCCACACCCTCTGCACTCTGCAAACCCTCCCCTGACCCCCCTCCGCGTCCTCCTGCGTCCCCCCCCCCCCGCCTGATTCCCTCTGCAAACCCTCCCTCCCGCGTGCTACCCGATCCCCACCCTACGCCCCACCCCTGCCTGCGCCCACCGTCGCCCAGCCAGCACCTCCCCTCCTCCATCTGCACACACAACACAAGTAAATAAAAATAAATAAAAACAACAATTAAAAAACAAACCAAATAAAAAAAATTTAGGGTTAGGTTTTTGTTTTTTTTAATGTTATAATTTATTTTTTAAAAATTTTAATGTTAGAAATTTTATTTTTCTTTTATTTTTTATTTTTTTTAAATAAATGTTAATGAGGGTAAAATAGACATTTTTTTTTCTTTTTAGTATAACTTTTTGTAGGTACATCAGATTTTTGCAAATTTATAGTTGTTGGAAAGGGGATTCGACAAGCTTTGCAGTGGTGGAGTTATTTTTAGCCTATTTGATCAATTTCATCAGGTATAATCAGTCAAACCTCTCATTTGCTTGAAAACTTCAAACGATCGTAACTTTGGCATTTTTTTATAGAATTTTCATGAATTTTTTTTAAAACAGCATAGAATTTCATGTAGATTCTGATTTTCATATCTATTTTGCTGTCAAAAACTATATTTTCATAAAATTTCTAGATTATGTGTTTTCCACCTAATCATTTGATTTACAAGCTTCTTGATTCAATTTTTGTTTTCGTGGACCACAGGTGGATATCAAGAGACTAGTAATCCAATTTGGTACAAAATGTCCACTGAAGACAATTATTTTTCACTAAGTGTTGAATAGGACTAATTTAGGCATTCTCATGCAACTTGCATACAATTCTCATCTAGTTCTAATTATGAAGGAGTAACTCATTGTTCATGCAACTTGCATACAATTTTCATCTAGTTCTAATTAGGAAGGAGTAACCCATTGTTCATGCAACTTGCATACAATTTTAATCTAACTCTAATTAGGAAAGTAAAAATGCATACATGCAAATTTCACGTAGTCCATAACTAGGAAGAAAGTAATTGAACCATTGCTATATCTGCATATTGCTATCTTCTTTAGTTAGATTATTGCTATCTTACAAACGGGAATGAACATTGCTATGTCTTAAACACTTCAAAGTTAACAACCGCGTGAGTGCACAAATAGAATAGCCCATTTAGTTTTTCTACTTTTAACTAGGTTTGGATTAATCAGTGTCTTCTGTGTTTATCGAATGACAATAGGCTTATGCTCTCCCCTTTACTGGGTGACCAGAATGCCAGACTTTTTATTCCAATTGTTTAACCTTTAGAGGGTCCTGCCCTTGGATGCACGCTTGTCCAAGTGGGAACGACCCTGAGTGGAAACAGGCTAAAGCCAAGCCCTACCAATCCACTTAAAATAAATGTGCTTGAGGTGAAAACCTCCTGCAATGAGTGCTGCTTTGTTACACCGATGGCCAACCTCCCCCAAAACCCTCTAAGGTGTAACCCTTTGAGGCTAAGAGACTCCATAACAGAGAGTAGTACTGCCACACGTGTAACCACTCGAATGGTTGCCTTGATTATGAACCAATTGTGTAGCATACCAAAAACCCCTATTTGTTGATGCAAAGGGTGGAGCCCTTGAAGTGGCCTCGATTCATGTGATTCTTAGTAGAGGTAGCAGGGACAATCCTATGGTTCGATGGGGGTACGATCCTAAGGAAACCCAGATTTGGTATGCGTGAGAAGTGAGTACTGTGGAGGGGAGTCGGTGCTACCAGATCCTGGAGCTACACGCTTTGAATTTGCATAGCTAGAGGATTCAACAGATATTGTCCTATCCAGCTTAGGGTGTACTTGTTTTTGAGTAAAAAATAGTCCAAAAATACAAAAAAATAACAAAAGATAAAAATCATAAAAACTTTTGTGTGTTTGCTGTGTCTTTGCCATAATTGAAAATCAATTATCAACAACACTAAGTTTTAAAAACCAAAAATAGAAAAATCTCGAAAAACATTCTAAAATTCTACAAAAATTCTGAGAAACCAAACTAAAAGCTAGAGTTGCGCATTTTCCATGACCTATGGTGCATCTGATCAAACTTACGGCGCATTTGAACTCTGTAGCGGTGCATTTACTATTGCACATCTATTCCAGAGAGTAAATCAGTACCTTCTAAAGAGCAAATTTTTCAACTTTTCAAAAACCATTGCCAACTGTCTCAGTTTTTTCCAAAACCTGATTAAGATCTTGTAAATCCATACTTTAACTACTTTTTCCACACTGCATCCAAAGTCTCACAAAATTCTTCCAAAATCCAACAAGGTTAAGACCAAGCTATTTTTGATCACATCAGAATCTCAAACAAACCTAGTGAGTCTCTACCATCAAGGATCACTTATCCTTTTTCTAGGAACTCCACTAGTGGCTTGTGCAAGACTAGTCCCATCAAGTAAATGGGTTTCTATCATCCTTACTTTGACTATCGTTTTGTACACCCCACTTTGTTTGACACCAAATAGATCTAAAGAGAACCTTTCTCATAAATCTTGTCCCATTCTAGCACCTTGCTCAAAGACTTTCTCACTCCATACCATCTCTCGTCACTTTTTGCATGGTCTTAACATGGTTACAAAAACAAAAATAGATTGAAATGGATGAGACAAGTGTTCCAAATGGTCACGACAGTGATGAAGAAATTTCTATGGAAGAGATCCTTCAAACACAACATAACACACAATTTCAACATCTACTAGAAAAGGTACTTGCCCAAGACCCTACCAAATTCTTTTTACACCTAGAAAATCTAGGAGTCAAGCTACCCAAAGATTGTGACGTAGAGGCTCTAAAAGAAATTGAGGAAGAAAGAAACCCTGAGGGAAGTAGACAGGAGGAAGTACCCACAGACGAAAGAAAAGCAACCACTAATTCCATGGATGCCCTAAGTCTAGTGAACCAGAAGATTCAATCTTTAGAACAACTATTCACAGGCATGAAAACAGGAGCATCGACCAAACATTACACCCTAGAGGATATTTCACCATATCCTTTTGATAGGACCTTGACCATGATACCTTTCCCCTCTAGATTTGAGATGCCAAATTTTGATAAATATCGAGGAAAGGGTGATCCAAGGGACCACATCAGGGAATTCAATGCTGCTTGCCTTGAGGTCGCACACAATGACACTTACCTTATGCGACTGTTTCCAAGAAGCTTGGGAGGACAAGCCATGGAGTGGTTTTCTAGACTACCACCTGGCATTAAAACATTCAACGAACTTGTAGACAAATTTGTCACCCACTTCTCTTACAATATTGAGCATGACACCTCAATATTGGATCTTTGTAACACCAAAAAGAAGGCGGGAAATCTTTTGCCGCCTTTCTACAAAGATGGAGACAATTAGCAAGTAAATGTCCACACCAAATGCCCGAAAAACAAATGTTGGAATTGTTTGTGCACAACTTACAAACTGACCTGAGCTATCAGATTCAAATCCAATGTCCTACTTCCTTTACCAAGGTCATTGAGATGGGTCTCATCATTGAAAAAGCTCTAATTGCCAAAGGTCAAATCAAGCTATATAAAGACACTCCTAGTACCAACATTAGCAATGATAAACCAAGATTCTAGATGAAAAACAAAAACATTGTGAATGATGGGGTGGTGGATGCCAAGAATTCGGCACCCAAACAACCGATCTTCAATTTATCGGCTCCTCAAAACAACCCCCCACAAAACAAACCAAGGAACACTGAATCACGGTTTACCAACTTTCAACCTAGGAGAAAGTTCACACCTTTGGGAGAATCATTGGAAACTTCCCTACGGAAGCTAATCACAAATAAGATCATAACACTTCCAATTGCACGGGAATATGAACCAAAGGTCAAACCTCATTGGTGGAATGACAACGACTTATGTGAGTTTCATCGAAACAGGGGGCACAAAACCAATGATTGTATAGCACTCAAACACATGATCCAAGATTTGATAGAGAAAAACAAAATATCCATTGATGGACATACCTCTCACAATGACCACCAAGCATTCAAGGATCCTCTCCCCAACTACGAGCAGGGAGGACCTTCCAACCGAAATAACAGTGGAAATAACAACACCAATTACACAAACGTCGCCTTTGACTATATTGTTAACCACATATCAAAGAGTGAGCCACATATCAATGTGATCACTATAAACAAGGATCCGGATTGTAACATTACCACCCACAGTAATAAAGTCACTCTTAGAGGAGCCTCCACCTCATCGGCTAGTCAGTACAGTATCTTGGACCAACTACATAAGACATCTGCACATATCTCCATCCTGGAACTTCTACGTCTATCCTCATCTCATAGGGCCATTCTTGACAAAGCTTTAGTGAAAGCCTCCGTCCCTACAAACCTTGCCGAAGAATAGTTCCAAACCATGGTAGGTCACATTACCTCACCTCATTCCCTATCATTCACTAAAAAATATGATATGTCAATCACTCAACCCCATAACGCCTCCCTTCATATTGAAGATTTCATTCTCAAACACAAGATAAAGAGAGTCCTAATCGATGGAGGAGCTGGTTTGAATATTTGCACCTTGAAGCTAATCCTTACATTGGGGTTTTCGGAGAAAGCTATAGATCCAAAAAAGAAGATCACTATCAAAGCCTATGATGAGGAGGAGAGAACTTCCAAGGGAATTGTTACTTTGCCAATCAGAGTGGGACCTATAGTAAAAGATGTGGCTTGCCAAGTCCTTGATATGGAGCTAGCATATAACATCCTTCTTGGGAGACCATGGATACATGCTCTGAAAGCAGTTCCATCAACATACCATCAGTGCATCAAATTCCCTCACGAAGGTCAAGAGATCACCATCCAAGGTGACCCCAATCCATATCAATACTGCAACTCCATTCAAATTAAACCTGAAGTGGTGATTCCTAACAATTGTGCCTCTGCTTCGTCTTCATCTCGTGTTGACCCAGCTTCACTTACTTCCTCTTCAGGAGCATCTCAACCTAAAATCCAACTCAAGGATAAGGGCTTGGGTGAGTACACAATTTCCCAATCCCTTTGTTTGGCACAACTCCCCCTATCTCCCAAATCTTACGGGAGACCTAGCCTAAGCAAGCCCACAGTAGAGAAAGCTACCAAAGAACCTTTTGTCAAATGGGGAAGCCTCGAAGAGGAGAGCGATGAAAAAGATATCCTGCAATGGCTATATAAGGATGAAGGCAGTTCATCGACACGACATGACCATCCCACTATACCAATTGCAAGGTATGGTCAAGGATTCCAAATGCTACAAAGAATGGGGTATGAAGGACACGGTCCACTCGGTTCAAGAAAAGATGGTATCACTGAACCCATCCAACCTCATACCTTAACAGCCCGAGACACTACAGGGCTAGGTTACACTGGCACATCAAGAATTGACAGAACAAACAAGAACAAAGGCAAACAACAAGAAACATCTACTAGCAGTCCGGTTGAGCAAATTTAGTGAATGCAACAGGGGAGTGAGACTAATTCTAATGAGTATGAATGGGATAGCCTCTCTGAGCTATCTTGTGATGAAAAAGACATCGACGTTGTCCACGAGTATGACCCAACCCACGCAAATGAGGAACAAGGTCCAAGGGCTAGACTGCTAGAGTCTGACCCACATAATAACAATAGTGACAGTCGTGAGGAAAGTATGATACCACCCTTGACGAATCTGCTAATAGAGAGTACCATCGCAGACCTTATCTGTGCTTTTAACAACTTAATCACTCCACTCCACTGTCCCGTCTATCCCATATCTGGTCATTCTATCAATTTGAGTCCATTCTATTTTTGTTTCCTTTGCCATCACCTAGGTCCTAGGTCCATTAGGTTCACTCGAACTACGTTGCCTCTGCGTCGTCACGTAGGCAAGGCCATTTAGCAATGAGCCCCCGAGGCACTAGGTTAGTCCCTTAGGGTCCATCTCTCCATATTTGTTCATCCTATCACCCATAATAAGTCAATCCTTGTCTAAACTGGGGGCAACTCCTCTACCTGGTTATGGATTTGGATTCTTGAATGCCACATGTTCTAACAGGATACCAATAAAGGATTGTGATACTTTCACCAGACAAAGAAGTGCAGCAAAAACAAGCTTCCCAGAGAAAAAATTCTTGACCCAAAACATCAACCTGTCCAAAGCAGAACACCATACCGAAACACTCAAACTAATTCTATATCAATTATGGCAAAAAGAAACATCTAATGCAAGAATGTTTTGTGAACAGTTTAACTTACAAAGTCTTGGATTTTTTCCATTATGTCTTCCTATGCTACTCAAGGATGCCAAAACCTAGAGATGCTATGATGGGGGCATAATCTTTCCTTTGTCTACTGCTTGTGGATTAAACTTTAGTAATGTAACGACTTTTGTCTAACGACATGACCAGCAAAAAGATCATCGAGGACTCCAAGGTCTGAAACATGAAAAAGGGCAATCCTTGTCTGTTCAAATGCAAGAAGTACTCAGGTCATCTAGATTCAAGTTTGACTAGATGCTTGTATCAACTTGCTATAACAAAATCCATGTAAGGAATACTGAGGTCATCTCGGTCTACTTATACCTAGATGCTTGTATTCTCTTACAACATTTCAAAAAGAGAAAAATACCAAAAAGTGCCCAATGATGAAAGCAAAGTACTTGCGCTCTAATGATGACAAATATCCATATCCATAATGTATCCAATTGTATTTCGTATCCATATCCGTATCCATATCCCATGCAATGAAATTCTATGTAGTGTATCAATGTTTACAAAGAAAAGATTGTGATTTCTTCTATCGAATTATTCTTCTATCAATCAAATTTCTATCTATCATCATATCTTTCATCCTTGTCTAGTCAATCTGAACAATGATCCAAATGCAAGTCTATCCTTAATCCATACCAATCAAATCGAAGTCAATCTTGTAAAATTATCCAAGTGCCCTCAGTGGTCTTGATCCTTGTCTGGTCGTAAACCAACTCGATCAATTATAATCAAACATTTGTCTTATACAGGATGTAACATTGTTGAAATTAGACCAATACACGCGTCTTACATGACATGTTTCATTTCCTGAAACCATACATTATCCTTCGTGTTGCTCTAGGGAATATCGTTCCCCACCATGACAACACTGTCGTATATCGTTATCAATCAATCAGGTGGTTTACAGCTTGACAGGGGCAATACCTTGTTTGTTCTTGTATCATTTGTGCATACTTGCTAAACTTGCTTGTGTGTGTTATCATTCTATCTTGCTTCACATATCATTCGGCTCTTTCTTCACCCATT
The DNA here is from genome assembly GCA_027924645.1 of Cunninghamia lanceolata. Taxonomy (NCBI): domain Eukaryota; kingdom Viridiplantae; phylum Streptophyta; class Pinopsida; order Cupressales; family Cupressaceae; genus Cunninghamia; species Cunninghamia lanceolata. The sequence goes on from BSBN01000010.1 coordinate 2,097,152, forward strand.
TTCTTCAAACCTAACCTTCCTCTTCATAAGATTGTCCGTCTCATGCCCTTCTGCCTTCTTCCCGTCCAATCTCCCGAGGGGGCATCCTGTTGTCAAACTTGTGCCAGGGGCAAACTGGAGCATGTATCATTGTCAGAAATTTATTCTTTGAAACAATGTGATAAAACACATTGCTTCAAAAAGGGGCAAAATGTATACACCTAAAATTGGCTCATGTCGAGTTAAGTAAATATTTTAATATTTATCTTAATTCTTATTTTCTTCTATCAATTAAATAAATATTCTAAGTTTATTTGATTGATTCATTATCCCATAATTAAATAAAATAAATTTATTTAATTAAATTTCCTAATTCTTCTAATGTCTCACATAATTAAATAATCATACATTATTTAATTAATCCTAAATCCCTCTATCCTAAGTCCTAATTTCATAATTCCACCTCATCAATCCACCTCACCTTTTCCACCTCACCATGTTGCACATGTAATTAAATATTTAATTAGCTAATATTCCCTCACCCACATGTCCTATTTATTCTCCAGTCAAAATTAGTTAACTCATTAATCAAGTCCGTTAACTAATTAATCATTCGAGTTCACTGATCAATCAATTCAGTCAATTCCCCAATCAATTCACTTAACTGGTTGGTTTATTCTGTTAACTATTCAATCAATTTTGTTAACTCCCCTGTTACATGATGGAGCTTGGACACTTGTCCTCTTTCTATTCGCGCACATTCCTCAACCATTCTCAACCTTTGATCTTCATATTTCTTCTCAACCATTGATTTGCTCTCACATATTTCTATAAATGCAACCCTCTTCTTCTTCATTTCATATCCATCATTTGAGTAAACTTATGCTGCAGAAACACAAGTGCGCCTTTAGCAACCCCATCTCCATATCATCTATCATCCATCAATAGTGTGTTGAAGCTCATCTTCAATCACACAAAGTATCATAGCCAACTTCATCTTGTCATCTTGAGGACTTCGAAGCAAGGAATCAAGCTTCCTGAGGGCCATTTTCATCTCCATCAAGATCAAGACAGAAAAGGCGAGCAATGGAAGACGAAAGGTGAAGGGTTGTAAGTATCATTTATTTTGTTATTTAAATCTCCTTTCTCCTTCATATTCTATTAATGTTTTTGTTTTCAATATTCAATTGATTAATCCACATTTTACCCTCACAATAGGTAAGAGAGCATCAAGAAAACTTACTAAAGTTTCTAATCAATTCACTCAAGTGACATTTCCCAAGGTTGACACCCTAGTTTGACTTTACACCCAAGAATCATTACAACCTCTTGGGCAAACCCAAATTTATCTACCAATCCAAGTGTTAGAGGAAATATGAACACAAGCATTAAACTACTAAATATCCAATAACTCAATGGAAATTATGCAAATACAAATAAACAAAGATTATACCTTTGTAGATAGATTTACCTCGTAGCTTCCATTGTTTCCTATCTCGTATTGATCTTATGAATGAGTTGAGCTCTCAGAAGTGTGTACGTCCTTGTTGTTGAAGATGACAATAGTAGAATGGATGTAGATGGATAATGCAATGAAGATTAACCTACAATGCAAATCTAGGATGATGGATAATGGAGATATGAAACCATGGTTGGATGATTGTGATGATAATGAGATTATGCAAGTGCAATGAGGATACTTTGCCAAAGGCACGCTGGTAGAATTTCTACAGAGTAAGTTTACAAAAGCTCTTGGATTCTTGAAATGAGGGAATGAGGGTTCATTTTATAGGCCAAGGAGGGGCCAATTCCAAGTGTCATGATCTCAATGGTGGAGAAGAAGTCTTATGATGTGTATGGCTCAGATTTGGTTGGTTGGGATGAGGGAGAGAAATATGGAAGACGTTCCTCTCACCTTGACAAGGTGGAGAGAAAGGGGTGACATGAGGCCACGTGTCACAAGGCTCACCAAGACCATAGAGTGAAGGTCAAAGAAGGAGACCTTGCTTATAGGGAGGTTGGAAAGATTCTAGGGACTATGGAACAAGTGTCACAAAGTGTCCCTTTGACTATGATGACATGGAGAGACCACATCCATGTGAATGAGGATGGTTGGAGGAATAATAGGACATGTGGGTGAGGGAAATTAGATAATTAAATATTAAAATATTTAATTAAATGTGCAACATGATGAGGTGGATTGGATGACATGGATTAGGTGATGTGGAATTATGGACTTTTGACTTTGGGATATGATGATTGATTAAATAATTTAGAATTATTTAATTAGGGATGATATTAGAAGATTTAGGGATTTTAATTAAATAAATTGATTTTATTTAATTATTGGAGGAATGTGAATCATTTAAATAAATTGGGATATTCATTTAATTGATAGAGGAATATGAATTAAAATAAATAATAAATATTTATTTAATTCGACTTTGCTATTTTTAGGTGTATACATTTTGCCCCTCTTTGAGACAATGTGTTTTATCACGTTGTTTCAAAGAATAAAAATTTTCTGCGTGATACATGACCCAGTTTGCCCCTGGTACAAGTTTATGATGATAGGATGCCCCCTTGGGAGATTGGATGGGAAGAGAGTGAGGACAAGATGAAGGACAATCTCACGATGAGATAGGTTGAATTACAGGTTACGTGGATGAATAAATTGGTGGATGTGAGATAAGGGATGGATGAAAGAGTTGAATGACATGTTATGCCCATTGTGTGGGAACTTGATACATTGGTGGTATGTTGATGGAATAGCCTTCATAGCATGGATCCAAGGTCTACCTAGAAGAATGTTATATGCTATCTCCATGTCTAGAACTTGGCAAACAACATCTCTCTTTACTGGTCCAACTCATATTGGCGAGACCACAGTTCCTTTGGAAGTTCTCTCTTCTTTGTCATATGCCTTGATAGTTATTTTCTTGTTAGGATCAACGACATTTTCTGAAAACCCCAATGCAAGGATTAACTTTAACGTGCATATGTTTAAACCAGCACCTCCATCTATTAGGACCCTTTTTATTTAGTGTTTGTGGATTTGGGCCTTAATGTGGAGGGATGCATTGTGTGGTTGGTTGACGAACATACCATCTTTCTCTATGAAAGATAAGAAATGTGGTGTGCTTAGATGACCCACCATAGCTTGGAATTGCTCTTGAGCAAGGTTTGTAGGAACAGTTGTTTCCAAGAGGGCTTTCTCTAATATGGCTTTGTGGGATGGGGATAGACACAATAAATCCAAAATGGATATGTGTGTAGGTGTTTTTATGGAGTTGGTCAAGGATGTTGTATTGGTTTGATGTGGATGATGACTTGGGTGGAGCTCCTTGTAGAGTAATGTTTCCACGATGAGTGGTCACATTACAGTCAGGATTATCATTGATAGTGATTACATTGATGTGTGAATCACTTTGTGAGATATGGTTAACGGTGTACTCATAAGAAACGTTATTATAGTTTGCTTTGTCAGCACCATTGTTGTTTTGATTGGATGATCCTCCTTTCTCATAGTGGGGAAGAGGATTTTTGAATGATATATGCTCTTAATTAGTGGTATGCCCTTCAATTGATATCCATTTTTGATCTAGCAAGTCTTGAATGACATGTTTTAGCGCTTGACAATCATTAGTTTTATGTCCTTTGTTTATGTGATACTCGTAAAAGTCAAAATCACTCCACCAAGAGGGTTTGAATTTTGGTTCATAATCATGCACCGATGGAAGTGTTATGAGGTTGCCCCCTATTAACTTCCTAAGGGCAGATTCAAGGGACTCTCCTAGTGGTGTGAACTTTCTCCTAGGAGGAAAGTTGGTAGGTCTTTGTTCATTGCTTTGAGGCTTGTTGGATGGTGTATTGTTTTGTGGTTTTGATAGGTTGAAGATTGGTTTCTTTTGCACCACATTTTTAGCATCTACTACACCATCATTTACAATGGGTTTGTTCTTGGTCCAAAATTGCGACTTGTCTGCATTGTTGCTTGAACTAGGGGTGTCTTTGTATAGCTTAATTGTCCCCTTTGTTATCAAGGATTTCTTAATGAGTAGCCCCATTTCAATGACCTTACTAAAAGTAGTTGGACATTGTATTTGGATTTGATAACTCAGTTCTGTGGTTAGGTTGTGAACAAACATTTCTATCATTTGTTTCTCCAGTATGTGGTAGGGACACTTGCTTGCAAGTTGTCTCCATCTTTGTAGGAAAAAGGAGAAGGAATCTCCCCCCTTTTGCTTGTTATTGCAAAGATCCAACATGGATATTTCATGTTCGATATTGAATGAGAATTGTGTGACAAATTTGTCTACTAGTTCATCAAAAGTGTGGATGTCGGGAGGTAGGCGTGAGAATCACTCCATAACTTGTCGTCCTAAGCTTCTTGGGAATAGTCGCATAAGATATGTTTCGTTGTGTGTGACTTTAAGGCATGCGGCACTAGACTCCCTTATATGATCTCTTGGATCACCTTTTCCTCTATATTTGTCAAATTTTGGAACCTCAAACCTTGAGGGAAAAGGTATCATGAGCAAAGATTTATCAAAGGGATAAGGTGAGATATCTTCAAGGGAGTAGTGTTTTGTGGTTGTCCCACTTTGGATGTCTACCAACTATTTTTGCAAGGCTTGGATTTGTGCCGTTAATGTGTCTAAAGGATTGGGTGTATCCTTAGACTTTTCTGATTTAGAAGCATCTTTGTTAATTTTGGATCCATCATTGTCATTTTTGGAGCTATCTTTCGAAGACTCTACTTCATTTGAGGAGTTGGTTTCTCTTAGATTTGAGACATCAAAATTTGTGGGCAATTTAGCTCCTTGTTGAGCTAACATGAGAAAATACTTATGAGGATCTGTTGCAATAACCCTATCCATTACCTTTTGAAATTTTGAATCTTGAAGTTGTTTAAGGATTTCTTCTTGACTAATCTCCTCATCATTAGAATTGTGCCCACTATTGTGTTCGGAAGCCATCTTTTGCTTTTGTTTCAATTGGGACCTAGTTTGAACCATGCAATTTTGAGATGTGGGTGAAGTTGGATTGTGAGACTTGGTGAACTTGGTTTGATGTTCTTGGTTTTGATATGATATGAGGTGAACTTGATTGGATATGTGTAGACTAGATTTTGCTAAGGTTTTTGATTGATTCTATGTTGTCCAAACAATGTACTCTTGAGCTAAAAGGTAGTCAAAATAGGGATAGATGATCACTGCTGGGTAAGTGCAAAAAGATGGGGGGCCAAAAAGTGGCCAAATTATTTTCATAAAAAATAATACAAAACGTGAGCGCATTATAACGCACTCGCATTATGGCTTGGTAATGACGAGCCTAAGGCTCGTCAAAACCAAGCCATAACGCGCTTGCGTTATAACGTGAGCACATTTTGACTTGCTATAAATTAAAAAAAAATGTTTCTATCTCATTTCATTTCTTTCTTCTCCTCTATGCCTGCGGCCTGCAAACCCTAGAAAGCGCACTCACATTTTGCAAAACTTAATTCAACACAAAAACTTTATCGATTCGTCGCCAAAATGCCACCACAACGTTGAGCATGCCAAAGGTGTGAGTTATATTTGTTTTTTTGTTTGAATTTGTTTCTAAATAGGTAGGTTTGAGTTGATTTTTGATGTATTGTTCGTTAATTGTCAGGAAATATTAATGCACCTCCTCCTCCTCCTCAAAATCCACAAAATCTTGAGGAGGAAATACCTGTAGAACAACAACCTCCTCCATCCATTCCTCGACATGCCCCTGGAACACAAGAAAATATAATGGGGCAAATTGAAAATAATAAAAAAGAAATTGAAGATATAATTGCAAGGTTGAAAGATCCTTCCACTTCAACCTTGCATAGGTCCACACTTGCTGAATCTCTTGAATCTATGTTATCAAATGTAGATTCAATTAGCAAGCAAATAACTAGTTGGACCGATAAGAGGAGAGAGTTTAGAGATTATTATGCAGACAAGCTGTCATACCAAGATGTGAAAAAAATACAAATCACAAAATTAGACTTGTGTTCGATTTTCACAAGCCCACAAACAAATCAACCTCCACCCATTACATGCAAGAGGTTTCCTATCCATTGGTGCAACAACCAAGCGATAAGGGACAATTTTGGGCAAAGCTGGTGGATGGTTTTTGACCATCTTCCATGCAATAATAATGAGGTCCCGCAATACTTTTTGAGGAAACTCTACTGCGAGTTTGTCCTCAATAAAGTGCCAAACTATTTTGATATGCGGGACTTCCAGGGTAGAGGTGGGGGGTCAGCACAAGATAGACCAGGGGCACGTCTTGACCCACAATGGGTAGTGAGATGAGTAATCAGCACACCAGCCCATGAGCATGTTTCTATCCCTTCCATTGTGAAGGAGAGTGTTGAGGTCGATACACTTTAGTCGATTAGTGCCTTGACCCAGAGCATCATAGAGCATGCCGGTCCTGCAGCACAGTGGGTTGGGAGATAGTGCAAGGAGTAGGGTCCCACCCCATGCTTGTCAGGCTTGCGGGTCAGCTTGTGGTTATGACCCCATGGATAGTCAGGACGCAGGTGCATAGGCTACATCTGTAGCTGAGCAGATGGTGATGACAGATACCCTCTTGAGTGAGACTTTCAGCCTTGATACTCAAGTAAATATTAGCAAGTTTATTGAATTTAATTTATTAAATTTCATTTTTGAAATGCAAGATTAACTAATTTAAATTGATGATTTTAATGAAATTTTAGGGTCATAGCGTCGATGCTGTTTTTAGTGGTTCTCCACCTGCATTTTACACTAGATCATCTACTGTCGAGGTATGTAACTAGTAAACAATTATAAATATTACATGTGAATAGCATCATTATATGAATGGTATTCTAATATCTAATTTTGGATGTTAAATAGGTTAATATTGTAGATTTCACGGCAACACCTACCAGCGGTGGTGGACTTCAAAGCTTTACGGAGGTAATAAAATAAATAGTTTAATGAATGAATTGTACTTACTAGATTTTTGTATGACTTGTGTGCTTTATTGTGTGTACTTCCATGTTTAGATGAACGTGTGTGTATGTTAGAAGCCATGATTTGCATCACTATTATAGTTTTTGTAATTGAATAATGTTGTTTTATTTCTAGATGATGCAGGCTGCAGAGACACCTCCCCATGTTCATAGGGCAATGGAGTAGGGTGTGGCCTCTGCGATTCATAGCTCCATGGCATTGACAGGGGTATGAGGCAGATTAGTAAATTTCAATTTACATTCATTGTTATAGTTGTCTATTTTTAAAAAATCAAAAGATTATTGATTTGAAGTTTAATTTCTATCTGGATGGTTTCTATAGGACATGACATCACCACGGCCTATTCCTGCTACTGAGGCAAGTGAGGAGATAGATTATATGGTAGCGGTAAGTGATTATTTTGTTAAATGTTTCATTTTTTATAACATGTAATTTCTATATATTAATGTCTATACTTTTTATTGTAACAGTTAAAGATGCAGGAAGAACTAAATAGATGGAGTAGCCCTCGGGTTCGTAGTAGACCACCCACATGCACATCTCCATCCCCTAGAAGATCAAAGGCTGCTCGTGATCTATTCTCTTCACCAGCCAGAGGGGAATGACTTTTTATTGTGCTCTTTTGTTGTATGCCTATATGGCATTTGTGGACATATATTTTGTATTGTATATAGTTGACATTGTATGCCTATATGGCATTCTTGTAAGCCTATATGGCTATTTTGTATGTATGTTATACTTATATCGAACCTATCTTGAACCTTAGGCGCCCTTCATGTAATTTCCCACCATCATGAGCGCCTAGATCTAAGGAGTGAATGAAGGATCTTAACATCAAGAAGCATGTTATCAATCAGCTTGGAGAAGTCTTTGACAATAATTATGATGAATTGAGTACATGGAAGTAAAGGAAGTACATTTCAACTCCAAAGTGTGCCTAATGATCAATAAGAAATTATTCCAAAGCAAAGGCACTCATTGTGAATTTTCCTACTAGTTTTGGCGCCTTGAAGTCTAAGTGCATGAAAATCATGAGGATGAGTGCTTAGGGATGAGATAGTCTTCATAAGAGTTTAAATAATAAAATCATCAAAATGCACCTTGGTAGAGAGACTTGAGACCATCATCAAATAAGCCAAAATATCTATCTCCAATCTAGGCGCAAATTCTAGCTCCTCCCAACTCAAATGAGCACCCAAGTTGAAGTCAACTTTCATCTATACAACCCTTAGATTGTGCCTTGATTGAGGAAGGGATTTGAACCTCAAAATTTAATCATCTCAAGACAAAAGCTTCCTTAGACACTTGGCATTTGATTGAAATCATTGAGAATTAGAAAGAACCACCTAAGGATGTAAGGCGCACTTTTCACCCATACAAGCCTAAAATTGTGCCTAAGGGAAATAACTTGATTTAATATCAATAGGTGAGTGCCTTGAGATAAAGGATCACTCTAGGTCATTTTCAATTATTGAAAGCACAAAAATGATAAAGATAAAGGCAATTGAGTTAGGCGCACTTTAGCCTCTGAGGACATCTCAATGAGTGCCTTGGGTGAAATTGCATGAGATGACCTTTTGGAGTGAGCGCTTGAAAGATAGAATTCATTCTAAGACATGTCTCATCATTTAGAATTGCAAAATTGCAAGTATAAAGACATTTAAATCTAGGCGCACTCTCCATCAGTACAAACCCATTCTGGTGCCTAAGGGAGAAATTGCATTGAAAGACACCTTTTGAATGAATCGCTTAAGGGAGATTGACCTCTTTAAGCCATTACAATTGTTTGAAATCATTTAAAGTGATAAATATGGACCAACTTGTGTTAAGCGCCCTTTGCTCTTCTTTTGACCTATATATGTGCCTAGATTTGTAGTAAGATTATTCCATGTTTAAATGTACCCATCTGGACGAGTTGGAATAGGACCATGCCTAGCGTAAATGTACCCATCTGGACCATGCCTAGCATAAATGTACCCATCCAGACATGTTGGAACAGTCAGTTTGGTCGCATCAGGAGCAGGATGAAAGTTACACCCCTTTGCAACTTTACACTACCTCCTTCTGACGATTTTTGGGGCAGCAGAAAACCTTTCACCATGGGCAAATGTCTCAGAGATATAAAAAAATGAGAGAGGTTATTGTAGAGGCACTCTATGTGATCGCGTTGCCTTAGACAGAATGTTTCTAAGTGACACGGTTTTTGAGTATCATCTCATCAAAGATTGCTGCATTTTTTCACTTTGGACTCTTTAGGGATATCGTCAGTACAATATAGCTCAGACTGTTTCGACATGTTTGGGTGAAAAATAGGACCATGCCTAGTGTAAATGTACCCATCTAGATGCATTAGAATAGTTAGTTTGGTCACATCAGGAGTAGGATGAAAGTTACACCCCTTTGCAACTTTACACTACCTCCTTTTGACAATTTTTGGGGCAGCAGAAAACCTTTCACCATAGGCAAATGTCTTAGAGATATAAAAATTGATAGAGGTTATTGTAGAGACACGCTACATGATCGCGTTGCATCAGACGGAATGTTTCTAAGTGACACAGTTTTTGAGTAACATCTCATCAAAGATTGCTGCCTTTTTGCACTTTGGACTCTTCAGGGATATTGTCGGTACAATGTAGCTCAAACTGTTTCAACATGTTTGGGTGAAAAATAGGACCATGCCTAGTGTAAATGTACCCATCCAGATGCGTTGGAATAGTTAGTTTGGTCGCATCAGGAGCAGGATGAAAGTTACACCCCTTTGCAACTTTACACTGCCTCTTTCTGACGATTTTTGGGGTAGCAGAAAACCTTTCACCACAAGCAAATACCTCAGAGATATAAAAAATGAGAGAGGTTATTGTAGAGACACTCTACGTGATCGTGTTACCTTAGACGGAATGTTTCTAAGTGACACAGTTTTTGAGTAACAACTCGTCAAAGATTGCTGCCTTTTTGCACTTTGGACTCTTCAGGGATATCGTCGGCACAATGTAGCTCGGACTGTTTCAACTTGTTTGGGTGAAAAACAAAACCATGCCTAGCCTAAATGTACCCATCCAGATACGTTGGAACTATCAGTTTGGTCGCATCAGGAATAGGACACTAAAAATGCAAAAGTTGCTTTGTGTAACTTGACAACATTGACACTTTTTTGCAACATGACTCAAAGACTCAAACTGACCCCAAATGACTCAAAGTGACTTAAAATCACCTTGATTTTGGCGCCCAATGTATATTATAGAGGTCTAGGCAATCCTTATCATTTAAACATCTTAGATGAGCACCTAGGAAAGGAAAAAACTCTAAGTTTCATCATCATGAGCTTCTAATATCAAGAGACTTTAATGGCTCAAACCTTAGCATGGAGTCCTAAGGTGCATTTCATGTCTCCTTTCATCCATTTTGGCACCCTTATGTAGATTTTTCAACTTGATTTGGCACCCTGTATGTGAAGGAAGATCTAAAGGCATGAAAGTGGATGTTGTTTTGCAAGAGTTTGGATCATCAAAATTGAAAGAAATAAGTCTATTAAGCTTGGGCACCCTTGGTCTTCTTTTCATTCATTATGAGTGCCTTGGGAGAATGGTATATAGGTCATAATCATGATTGGGCACCCTGGATCCAGAGTGTTGGAGAGATCATCAAATGGTGTCTAGAGGAAGTAGGGTGAGTTATGAGTTTGGTCACATCAGGAGCAGGACACCAAAAATGCATAACATGATGATGTAAAAATGTGTATATGTGTAAAAATGCAGGAGGAAATAAAAAAAGACAAACCTTACAAATTAATGTGCATACTTACAACTCAATGTAACATGACTTTACAAAATCAATGTGAATACTTACAAATTAATCCAATGAACCATCTGGGTTTGCTCTACTCTTTATGTGTCAAGTATTGCTTCATGGTCAGACTCACGTACCTTCCACAAGATTTTGTTCAAAGGTCTACCCCGATACTTTATCAAATGAACATTGGATGCCACAACAAGGTTTGAGTAATGAAGAATCTTCTGATGCATGTCAAAGTCCTGAAACAGCCAAATATTAACACTCTTATGTGGGTACCTTCTAAGCCATGTTTCAGTAATAACCACTGAGCCTGTAGGGTATTCGATGTTTTCTCCATTTGTAACAGGGGCCTCCAATTTCTTTTTGGCCTCAACACAATGACATAAGTAATAATCTGTTCCCTCTTCATTATCTTCATCTGCAATAACTGCATATACATGCCCTACATTGATATGTGTAGCAAATTAGATGAAATTAGTCAACATTACAAAAATACTACAAAGTAAGATGACATTATGTGGTTGAACTAGATGAAATTAGATGCATATATGTGCCCTATATTACCTGGTTGAACTAAATCTGATATGTGGTCAAAGTCAACTGATGATTCCATCTGTGTTAGTTCCAGTGCCGTCGGGGGTCGATATGTGTCAAGTGGGCTAAGATAACTTAACTACCATTCGTCAACCCACTCCTTTGACTCGCACTCATCCCAGACTTGAATTGTACAGGAAGAACAAAAGCATGACATCTTTCGTGTATGGATACTCCATGAACCTGCAATTGAGCTTCTGAAAGAGTGCATCTCATTTGATCCTGTCAGTGTACAACAGTCCGCATATGGTGTAATGTTAGTATAATCTATCAACCAAAAAAATCTACGAACTGAAGACTTACCTTCATTACCTAGACCCATGGAAGCATTACACCACTCGACAATCGATTTTGCATCTGTCAACTTTGCATTGTCTTTATACTTTAACTCTTCTTGTGCTATGGCTCTTTTGATACATGCCCCCCCTTTCCATGCTCGGCCTCACAAAAGTTCCACATATGATGAATACCTATAAATATATGCCTCCTACTCAGCTAATATAAATTCTGCAAGTTCTTGAATTGTGACGCATAGTTATCTAACCATATGATATGCTGACTGAATGATATGCCCCTTCTAGCCAAATCATTGTAGAACACCTAAAAGCAACCTTGCACGAACTCCGTAGAATGCGTGCGATCATCACTAATATAGAAATTATACTCCCTTATGATCTTTTTGTCATCCTTTGTACTATCATTCGCATGAATGAATGCGATGTGCACAAATATAGAAGCCTGTGTGGAGTTGTAATATTGTGATTGCACCTCACGCTGTGGCTGTAGACTGTAGTTCTCTGCAAAGTTGACGACTAAAACAATGCTACCAACTGGAAATGTGTCCTTGCATAACTTGAATTGCAAGTCCAACCATCGAGCTCTATGGGCATGTCTTGCATACTCATACACTATGCTGTCACGAAATATAGGCATAAACTGATACACTGGAATCTTTTCAATAACCAATTCACAACTCTTTGCTTCTTTACCATCTTTTGTATTGTATGCCACTATTTTATACTTGCCAAACTCTACTAGTTTGTTTCTAACCACATGTGTTCTTTCCATATGTTCACATATTGGCAAATATTGCAAGCCATTGCAACGATGACATGTGCCATCCAAGCATAATTTCTTGTAGAATATTTGACCTTCCTCTCTTTCACATAAAATTCTTGATATGAAGTATCTTGAAGATGTTGGTGGGGCACATATGGTACAACCCTGCAAATCATTGTTAGTATGCATATCTAAACATATAGACCTATAAGCATCAAAATGGTTAGAAAATTCAATATGTAATCTACAACAACAAGTAGTGTGTGTGTGATTTATCTTAACATAGAAAGGTTTTAGCATTTCAAAATATCTTTGACAAATTTTAATTTGAGGATACTTCTCTAGAAATTTACCATAAAACTGTGTTTGAGTCTCATCCAAAAAATGCTTTGGATGTGGCTCGCGGTTCTGACTACTGATTCTCCTTCTTACCACATCCCTTTGATTCAGAGATACCCTTGTGTAATTATTCCAAAAGTCTTCAATTAGTGATCTCAATGCTTCAACAATTGGTTTATCTTTTCATGGTAGTCTCCCCGAGAACGCCCATAATTCATTGGCATTAGTGTCCTCAATTCTTTGGCATCTTCCAACGGCTCTTGATAAAGTTTTCCTATTAATTCTCAATTCTTGACTCATCTTTCTAATGAGATGAGCTTTCCTCATTTGACTACTTACTATAGTTGATGTAATCACACGCCATGTTGCATTACTATCTTTTGTTTGTGAGGTGTTACCCACACTCTCATACGCACTCATTAGATTCTTGACAATAGATTTTTCACTTGAAGCCTTTGATGTTCTCAACCCAAGAATCTTCATGATGGACCTATACTTATACTTCGCATCATTTCAATGAATAGTTGACATCTTGCAGTCTCATTTAACTTTTCAAAGAACAATCTCCAAATCTTATGAGCATATCTTCTACAAGTGCGTTTTGGAATCTTACCTTCCATTGGCTGCAAAATATTCTCATCAATATCAATCAAATACTTTGGCTTTCTATTTAGATTTCTAGGTGGTATTAAGTTAGGTAAATTCATCTCAACATTAGGAATTTCATCAATATTTAAATGAGATGGGCTAGATGGCATACCTTCTATCGAAGATGGAATAGATGACATACCTTGAGGTTGAGGTGGGAACGATGGCGTACCTCCTTCATCACATGTGAGTGATGATGTCCTCTCAACTTGATATGTGGTAGATGGTGTCCCTACATGTTGACTTGTGGTAGAGGACGTGTCTCCAACTATGGTATTCAAATCTCTCGTACCATGAAGGTTTTGCATTCATTCTCTTTGTGCCGCCAATGCCATATCTCTTTGTGATGGTTGTGGTTCCTCTTCAATTGGTATGTCTTCATTTATCGTGTCCAATTTCCTCTTCTCACGAAGTTCCCTCATAGCCACTACTTTCTTTACATTCTTAGCTTCTATCTCTTCCTGTGTTGGTTTAATTCTTGATTGTTTCCTCGGCATGATGGAGAATTTGTCTATAGCATGATAAAGAGACCAATATTACTTCCTAAGAAATGAATACAATATAATAGTGGGATTGTAGTTTTATTACGTTGTAAGGATTTATTCTTGTATAGTTTGACATCATGGTATGTTAAGGTCTGTTTATTACACATAATTATTAAAGAGCCCAAGTGTAGAAAATATACATGGCATCATGTGAGATTGTAGGCTGCTTTCTTGATTGGGAATGTGTCTATTTTAAACATGTATGATAAAGCATGATAAAGTAATTCAATCCGAATTAAGGAAAATGTAAAGAACATGCATGTAAAGACTTGACATACCTAAAAAATGAAGATTCAAATGGAGAGAGTACCCAATTATGTAGTGTTTTTTTCTTCTTGCATCAAACTCCTCAACAATTTGAGTTTTTCACCACTTGCTTCCTTTTCAATGTTAAATTGAATAACACTCAAATATAATTACTAACAACAATACTATTAACCAATCTATAATGTTAAATTCCTAAAATTGAATCACAATTAACATTGCAACACTACAAAAATTGAAACTTGAATAGATATATATCGAACTTGGTGTAAAAACTATGTTATTTCCTCCTCCTCAAGTTGGCAAAGCAGAAAAGGTGGTGGAAAGATCATGCAAAGGTGGTACAATGTGTCAAATGTGCATGTGAACTTCCCAACAATGTGAAAGCACTTCTTTTTTGTTAGAGCACGCGTAGAATCAGTATGAAAACAAAGCATGTGGGCCTGGATCACGGGGGTCAACACTTTTTTACCGTTTCTATAGCAAGACAAAATGTGAGCGCGTTATAACACGCTCACCTTTTGTCCTGCTATAGATTGATCACATCCTGTGCATTATCTTCCTTAACACAAGCAGGGATGACCACATCCTATGCTTCATCAACTGACACTTCCAAGCCTTACAATTCCTCTTAAATACATTATGGGAGAATTAGGAGATTTTCCTTTGGAGATCATATAATCTTTAAATGCTTTCCATCTTGGTAGGTCCTCTGCATCAGAGAAAAACCATTGATGGTGTCTAAGAAATAAGAAATTCATCTCTTTGGTGATCCATTTCTCTTTCCAAACCTTCCCCTTCAGACTTGAATGACTACAAGGTTTTTGAGGGAGAACTTTTTCTGTTTCCTGCAAGAGCTTGCCAGATGTTGCGCCATATGATAGGCATAACAATGAAGGGGCAAGCCCTCATAATCAAGTTCTTGATAGAAAATGCCCATTAAGGAAGAAAGACAGATCTTCTTTGGAAGCAAAAGTTCTAGTTTGTGACAAATCCTTATCCAAGCATAAATAGCAGGGGTTCTGTCAAGTGATTGCCAATCCACTTCCACAAAGTCTCTTGAAGACTTCCTGATTAATTCCAAAACATCCACACCCCAAAACTAGAGAGGCAATCAATATAATCAAACCCATAAATCTACATTTGAAGACAGAAACCCTCAACACTATACCCTCCAACCCTATCCCTAATCCTTATACCCTCCACACTCTACCTTAACCCTAATCCCTCAACCCTTAACTATGATCCCTTGACCCTCAACCCTATCCCTAAACCCTTGACCCTCAAACCTCAACCCTCAACCCTCAACCCTTAACTATGATCCCTCGACCCTTAACCCTATCCCTAAACCCTAAACCCTAAAGCCTAAATCCTCAACCCTGAACGTCAAATCCTAATCCCTCAACCCTAAACCCTATCCCTAAACCCTCAACACTATACCTTAAACCCTAATCCCTCAACCCTCAACCCTAAACATTATCCCTAAACCCTAATCCCTTAACCCTCAACCCTAATCTGTCATCCCTCAACTCTAATCCCTCATCCCTAAACCCTAAACGCTATCCCTATTCCTAAACCCTCAACAAACTCGATACTATACCTTAAACCCTAATCCCTTGTCCCTAAACCCTCCAACCCTATCCCTAATCCTTATACCCTCCACACTCTACTTTAACCATAATCCCTCGACCCTCAACCCTATCCCTAAACCCTTGACCCTCGAACCTCAACCATCAACCCTCAACATCAAACCCTAATCCCTCAACCCTTAACTATGATCCCTTGACCCTCAACCCTATCCCTAAACCCTAAAGCCTCAACCCTCAACCCTCAACGTCAAATCCTAATCCCTCAACCCTTCACTCTAATCCCTCAACCCTAAACCCTATCCCTAAACCCTCAACACTATACCTTAAACCCTAATCCCTCAACCCTCAACCCTAATCTGCCATCCCTCAACTCTAATCCCTCATCCCTAAACCCTAAATGCTATCCCTATTCCTAAACACTCAACAGACTCGATACTATACCTTAAACCCTAATCCCTTATCCCTAAACCCTCCAACCCTATCCCTAATCCTTATACCCTCCACATTCTACTTTAACCCTAATCCCTCGACCCTTAACCCTATCCCTAAACCCTTGACCCTCGAACCTCAACCCTCAACCCTCAATGTCAAACCCTAATCCCTCAACCCTTAACTATGATCCCTCGACCCTCAACCCTATCCCTAAACCCTAAAGCCTAAAGTCTCAACCCTTAACCCTGAACATCAAATCCTAATCCCTCAACCCTTCATTCTAATCCCTAAACCCTCAACACTATACCTTAAACCCTAATCCCTCAACCCTCAACCCTAAACCTTATCCCTAAACCCTAATCCCTCAACCCTCAACCCTAATCCGTCATCCCTCAACTCTAATCCCTCATCCCTAAACCCTAAATGCTATCCCTATTCCTAAACCCTCAACAAACTTGATACTATACCTTAAACCCTAATCCCTTATCCCTAAACCATCCAACCCTATCACAAATCCTTATACCCTCCACACTCTACTTTAACCCTAATCCATCGACTCTCAACCCTATCCCTAAACCCTTGACCCTCAAACCTCAACCCTCAACCCTCAACGTCAAACCCTAATCCCTCAACCCTATCCCTAAACCCTAAACCCTAAACCCTCAACGTTAAATCCTAATCCCTCAACCCTTCACTCTAATCCCTCAACCCTAAACCCTATCCCTAAACCCTCAACACTGTACCTTAAACCCTAATCCCTCAACCCTTAACCCTAATCTATCATCCCTCAACTCTAATCCCTCATCCCTAAAACCTAAATGCTATCCCTATTCCTAAACCCTCAATAGACTCGATACTATACCTTAAACCCTAATCCCTTATCCCTAAACCCTCCAACCCTATCCCTAATCCTTATACCCTCCACACTCTACTTTAACCCTAATCCCTCAACCCTCAACCCTATCCCTAAACCTTTGACCCTTGAACAAAAACCCTCATCCCTCAACGTCAAACCCTAATCCCTCAACCCTTAACTCTGATCCCTCGACCCTTAACCCTATCCCTAAACCCTCAACCCTCAACATCAAATCCTAATCCCTCAACCCTTCACTCTAATCCCTCAACCCTAAACCCTATCCCTAAACCCTCAACACTATACCTTAAACCCTAATCCATTAACCTTCAACCCTAAACCTTATCCCTTAACCCTAATCCCTCAACCCTCAACCCTAGTCCATCATCCCTCAACTCTAATCCCTCATCCCTAAACCCTAAATGCTATTCATATTCCTAAACCCTCAATAGACTCGATACTATACCTTAAACCCTAATCCCTTATCCCTAAACCCTCCAACCCTATCCCTAATCCTTATACCCTCCACACTCTACTTTAATCCTAATCCCTCGACCCTCAACCCTCAACCCTCAACGTCAAACCCTAATCCCTCAACCCTTAACTCTGATCCCTCGACCCTCAACCCTATCCTTAAACCCTCAACCCTCAACGTCAAATCCTAATCCCTCAACCCTTCACTCTAATCCCTCAACCGTAAACCCTATCCCTAAACCCTCAACACTATACCTTAAACCCTAATCCCTCAACCCTCAACCCTAAACCTTATCCCTAAACCCTAATCCCTCAACCCTCAACCCTAATCCGTCATCCCTCAACTCTAATCCCTCATCCCTAAACCCTAAACTCTATCCCTATTCCTAAACCCTCAACAGACTCGATACTATACCTTAAACCCTAATCCCTTATCCCTAAACCCTCCAACCCTATCCCTAATCCTTATACCCTCCACACTCTACTTTAACCCTAATCACTCGACCCTCAACCCTATCCCTAAACCCTTGACCCTCGAACCTCAACCCTCAACCCTCAACGTCAAACCCTAATCCCTCAACCCTTAACTCTAATCCCTCGACCCTCAACCCTATCTCTAAACCCTCAACCCTCAACGTCAAATCCTAATCCATCAACCCTTCACTCTAATCCCTCAACCCTAAACCCTATCCCTAAACCCTCAACACTATACCTTAAACCCTAATCCCTCAACCCTCAACCCTAATCCATCATCCCTCAACTCTAATCCCTCATCCCTAAACCCTAAATGCTATCCCTATTCCTAAACCCTCAATAGACTTGATACTATACCTTAAACCCTAATCCCTTATCCCTAAACCCTCCAACCCTATCCCTAATCCTTATACCCTCCACACTCTACTTTAACCCTAATCCCTCAACCCTCAATCCTATCCGTAAACCCTTAACCCTCGAACCTCAACCCTCAACCCTCAACGTCAAACCCTAATCCCTCAACCCTTAACTCTGATCACTCGACCCTCAACCCTATCCCTAAACCCTAAACCCTAAACCCTCAACCCTCAACGTCAAATCCTAATCCCTCAACCCTTCACTCTAATCCCTCAACCCTAAACCCTATCTCTAAACCCTCAACACTATACCTTAAACCCTAATCCCTCGACCCTCAACCCTAAACCTTATCCCTAAACCCTAATCCCTCAACCCTCAACCCTAATCTGTCATCCCTCAACTCTAATCCCTCATCCCTAAACCCTAAATGCTATCCCTATTCCTAAACCCTCAACAGACTTGATACTATACCTTAAACCCTAATCCCTTATCCCTAAACCCTCCAACCCTATCCCTAATCCTTATACCCTCCACACTCTACTTTAACCCTAATCCCTCAACCCTCAACCCTATCCCTAAACCCTTGACCCTCGAACCTCAACCCTCAACCCTCAATGTCAAACCTTAATCCCTCAACCCTTAACTATGATCCCTCGACCCTCAACCATATCCCTAAACCCTAAAGCCTAAAGCCTCAACCCTCAACCCTCAACATCAAATCCTAATCCCTCAACCCTTCACTCTAATCCCTCAACTGTAAACCCTCAACACTATACCTTAAACCCTAATCTCTCAACTCTCAACCCTAAACCTTATCCCTAAACCCTAATCCCTCAACCCTCAACCCTAATCCGTCATCCCTCAACTCTAATCCCTCATCCCTAAACCCTAAATGCTATCCCTATTCCTAAACCCTCAACAGACTCGATACTATACCTTAAACCCTAATCCCTTATCCCTAAACCCTCCAACCCTATCCCTAATCCTTATACCCTCCACACTCTACTTTAACCCTAATCCCTCGACCCTCAACCCTATCCCTAAACCCTTGACCCTCGAACCTCAACCCTTAACTCTCAACGTCAAACCCTAATCCCTCAACCCTCAACGTCGAATCCTAATCCCTCAACCCTTCACTCTAATCCCTCAACCCTAAACCCTATCCCTAAACCCTCAACACTATACCTTAAATCCTAATCCCTCAACCCTAACCCTAAACCTTATCCCTAAACCCTAATCCCACAACCCTCAACCCTAATCCGTCATCCCTCAACTCTAATCCCTCCTCCCTAAACCCTAAATGCTATCCCTATTCCTAGACCCTCAACGGGCTCGATACTATACCTCAAACCCTAATCTCTTATCCCTAAACCCTCCAACCCTATCCCTTAACCCTAATCCCTCGACCCTCAACCCTATCCTGAAACCCTTAACCCTCGAACCTCAATGTACTCAACCCTCAATGTCAAACCCTAATCCCTCAACCCTTAACTCTGATCCCTTGACCCTTAACCCTTAAAACTTGAACCCTAAAACCTATCCCTACACGCTTGACACTCGACACTATATCTTAAACCCTAATCCCTTAACCGTCATCCCTAAGGCCTCAACCCTAAATCATTAAACCTTCAACCCTAAACCCTATCCCTAATCCCTCTACCCTCGACACTCTTATTTATCCCTAATCCCTTGACCATTAACCCTATCCCTCAACCTCAACCCTCAACCATAAACCCTCAACCCTCAACCCTCAACTCTCAACATTAAACCCTAATTCATCAACCCTAATCCCTCAAACCTAAACCCTATCCCTAAACTATCAACCCTCAACACTATACCTTAAACCCTAATCCATATCCCTCAACCCTTAACCCTTAAAACTTAAACCCTATCCCTACACCCTCAACACTTGACACTATATCTTAAGCCTTAAACCCTCATCCCTAAAGCCTCAACCCTCAATCCTTAAAACTTCAACCCTAAACCCTATCCCTAATCCCTCTACCCTCGACACTCTAACCCTAACCTCGACATTAAATGCTAATCCGTCAACCCTAAACCCTCAACACTATACCTTAAACCCTAATCTATCAACCCTAAAACCTAATCCCTCAACCCTCAACCCTAAACACTATCAATAAAACCTCAACCCTCGACACTATACCTTAAACCCTATGAGAAAAGCTTTGTGTATGGTACATCCATAGTGAGTAATTAACAGTTGAAATTAGAAGGATGATCATTATGAGAAAAGATTTATATTAGGGTACATCTATGTTTCTTGCTGTCCACCTCGCACTTAGGGAAGGTATATTGTTATGAAATAGGCAAATAATCTCCCATTGTTTACTGGCTCTATCCACAAGAACTACTAAACTATACCTTAAACCCTAATCCCTCAACCCTAAACCCTATCCCTAATCCCTCTACCCTCAACGCTCTACCTTAAACCTAATCCCTCGACCATTAACCCTAAACGCTATCCCTAAAGCCTCAAACCTAAACCCTAATCCCTCAAGGTCCTAAACTCTAATCCCTTATCCCTAAACTCTAAATCCTATCCCTAAACACTCAACCCTCAACCTTAAACCTTAATCACTCATTCCTTATCCACCCCTCTCCTCCCCTATCTGGCTCACTCCCATCTCTACCCTCCTCTACCCTTGACACTATACATACATACATATAGGCATACATAGATACATACATAGATACATATAGGCATACATACATACATACATGATTAATAGCCTTGAACATAAAAAAATTTAAGGGAACATAACGCGAGTGCGTTATAACGCACTCACGTTTGGGATTTGCTTTGGATTTCCAACCCAAAGGCTTGGAGTGCCTTTTGAACAGTCACAGACGTGTTTTTCCATATTCTTCAAGATTTCACATAATTTCATTCGTGCTAACCCTCAGATTTGCACGTGTTTCAAGGTCGAACAAATCGAACACCTGGGTAATGTTAGGCTTCTCTTAGCCATTTGACGATGTGATTTTTTTCACATTTTAACAATGTTAAGCCTTTCATCTTTAATTTCTTTTGTTTGTGTGTCCATTTTTGGGCAAAAACCACTGTTTGGTCTTTTTTTCATTGTAAATTAACTATTCATTGAAATTTTTAAAAAATTACATATTTAGAAACTAGACTCCATTCTACAAATATTAAAAAAATAAAAAAATGATTTTCAATTAGTTTTCAAAATTTATAGGGGTAGCATAGCCAAAATTCTATTTTTTAGGATGTGTCCACTTTGAAAATTAGTAAAAAATCAAATATTCATCAAAAAATTATTAGAAAAATCAGGCATAAACTACATGCTATTAGCTAATTTCTCACTGAAGTGATTTTAAAAATACCAAAAAAAAATTGACCCTTCGAGGGAGCCACAAAACATGCTATGTTATGTTTTGTTGACAGAAACAACACCAATTTCTGTGGCTCCCTCTTTTGAACCCCTTAATCTATGTCATTTTCAAAAAACAATAGTAGTTTAGAAAGTAGACTTGGAGCACTACGAACATTGTTTTGGTTGCATCTCTAAATTTTGAGTGTAACTATGCTCAATTCCTCATCCAAGGCCAGTATTTCTTGATTTTAGAAAAAAAAAGTGGCCACTTAAGACCCCTTTTTGGCCCCCCATCTTCTTGCACTTACCCAACTATTGATATAGACTATTCTTTTATCAAGATACACAAGTATCTAGTTTCGATGTGAAGGATGATTGGAATCCTGTTATGAAACTAACTAGATATTGTTTGAATTTGGTAGAGTATCAATCATGCCTTGATGCAAGTTTTGGTTTGGTTTTGATGTGTTTGGATAGCAAGACTATGGTACATGCAAAGGTGATGTGAAAATGGTATGAAGGTGTGACCGCAAGGTTAAACTTATTTTCCAAGTATAAACTAGAGAAAAAAGGGTATCCATAAATGGTTTTAGTTTTGTCTCAAAATGTACGAAACAACTCTCTGTTGTGAATGCGCAGCGTCAAATGCGTAGGAATAAAGGGCAAATGTGTAGCTTTGTGTTGTGTATGCACAACTCTGCATGCATAGGACTATATTGTATATGCGTAATGTTGTGTTGTAAATGTGCAGTTTTGTGTAAGCACAGCAGAACAGTGTAAATGTGCAGAAATATTGTTTAAATGCGTAGCAAAGCAGTGTAAATGAGTAGGATTGTAGAAGTTTTGTCTTTTGTTTTAGTTTGTCAATCTTGGCTTGTTTGCACATTTTCCTAGGATGTTTTAAAGTTTGAAGTGTTGTTTTTGACTCAAGTTATTGCCAGAAAACACAACAAACAAGAAGTTGTCACGATTATTTGATACAAGTTTTGATAAATGAAAAACAAGCAAGTACAATCCTAAGGATGGCAAGGACAATATTCGTTGAATTCCAACTTGGATTTTACTCTAGCCACTTACATAAAGGCAGACAGTTAGTAACTTGGTAGCACTGACTCCCCTTCACGACACTCACTTCTTACGCATACCAAGTTATAGTTCCTCCAAAGAGTTGAACTTTCTGTCTCCACACTAGATGAGTGTATGACGTTGGACGGCTTTAGAGGACTTCCTCCTGCATCAACAAATAGGGGTTTTTGGCTTTCTAAAACAATTGGCTTTTTAGTATGAACATCAGTTCGGGTGGTTACACATGCAGTAATTCACTCTGATAAGGAGGCTTCCCAGCTTGCAGAGGTTACGCTCTACAGGATTTTGGGGGAAACATTTGTCAGTGTAACATAGAAACACCTGTTGTTTGTAACTTTTGTCACAAACACAATTTATTTATAGTGACTTGGAAGTGGCTTGGCTTATCTTGTTATTGCTCGAGGTCGTCCTGCTTGGAAGGAAGGAATTCCAAGGGCAGGCCTCTTCTAAAGGTTACACAAATAAAATGATGAGTTTGGCATTTTGGTCACCCAAGAAATGGGAGAGCATAGTCCTATCATCATTTTCAAACATAGAGTACACTGGTTCTTTATCCTCCTAGAGTTAAAAACCAAAAAAAATCAAAGTGTGTTTTACTCTACCAAGCACAATCCATTTGACAAGATAGCAAAAACTTTGAGAAGATGGTTAATTTTATCCCCTTAAACAAATCTATGTGAAGATTGTTGTTGAAAAATCAAACAAATTACTTTCCCCTAATTTAAGCTAAATGAGAGTTTGTAGTACAAGATAGCAAAATGAAAGATTTGTTCAGTTTTATCCACCTAGGTTGGGACTATGTGCAAGTTGTAATACAACAATACAATTTACTTCCTCCTAATTAGATCTAGGTGAAAATTTGCATTAAGATATCAAATTACTTTCCCCCTAATTTAATCTATATGAAGTTATGATGCAGCTAAATGACTAAACAAAGTTCCTACACCTGCAAGAAGAGTTAGTACAAAAATCTTTGCAAAAATCAATACAACTTTTCTGTCAGAAGGTAAATGCGTAGAAACAAACTGTGAATATGCGGGACTATTCAGCAAATGCGCAGGAACGTGAATGTGCAAAAAGAATCCATGTATGCACAGGGTTGCTCAGTGAATGCACAAAAAATGTAAATGCACAGTGAAACATGATGAATGCTTGGAAATATGGCGTAAATGCGCGAAAAGATGAATGCGCAGCAGGAAGTCATGAATGCGCAGGACTGGAATGTGAATGTGCTATAACGACTTGTCACGACAGTAGCTTCACAAAAAACTCAAATGGAGGTTAAAAATGGGGTAAGGCCCCATGGTGGGCGCCAGAAATGTTAGAGGAAATGTGAACACAAGCATTAAACTACTAAATATCTAATAACTCAATGGAAATGATGCAAATACAAATAAACAAAGATTATACCTTCGTAGACCGATTTACCTCGTAGCTTCCATTGTTGCCTCTCTCGTATTGATCTTATGAATGAGTTGAGCTCTCAGAAGTGTGTACTTCCTTGATGTTGAAGATGACAATAGGAGAATGGTTGTAGATTGATAATGCAATGAAGATTAACCTACAATGCAACTCTAGGATGATGGATAATGGAGATATGAAGCCATGGTTGGATGATTGTGATGATAATGAGATTATGCAAGTGCAGTGAGGATACTTTGCCAAAGGCACACTGGTAGAATTTCTATAGAGTAAGTTTACAAAAGCTCTTGGATTCTTGAAATGAGGGAATGAGGGTTCTTTTTATAGGCCAAGGAGGGGCTAATTCCAAATGTCATGATCTCAATGGTGGAGAAGAAGTCTTATGATGTGTATGGCTCAGATTTGGTTGGTTGGGATGAGGGAGAGAAATATGGAAGATGTTCCTCTCACCTTGACAAGGTGGAGAGAAAGGGGTGACATGAGGCCACATGTCACAAGGCTCACCAAGACCATAGAGTGAAGGTCAAAGAAGGAGACCGTGCTTATAGGGAGGTTGGAAAGATTTTAGGGACTATGGAACAAGTGTCACAAAGTGTCCCTTTGACCATGATGACATGGAGAGACCACATCCATGTGAATAGGAATGGTTGGAGGAATAATAGGACATGTGGGTAAGGGAAATTAGATAATTAAATATTGAAATATTTAATTAAATGTGCAACATGATGGGGTGGATTGGATGACATGGATTAGGTGATGTCAAATTATGGACTTTTGACTTTGGGATATGATGATTGATTAAATAATTTAGAATTATTTAATTAGGGATGACATTAGAAGATTTAGGGATTTTAATTAAATAAATTGGTTTTATTTAATTATTGGAGGAATGTGAATCATTTAAATAAATTGGGATATTCATTTAATTGATTGAGGAATATGAATTAAAATAAATAATAAATATTTATTTAATCCGACTTTGCCATTTTTAGGTGTATACACCAAGCATTCAAAATTTACTTGTCTTCATGTTACCCCACATAAAATGCATTTTATATAACCTCCAAAATTAAATGTATTTCCAATGTTATAACTTTCTAGGAAAATATTACTACACAAAATGTGGCATATCACTTCAAGGTGGACCACAACTTAACAAAATTTAATAATTTATGCAAGGTGTATAACACCTTTCCCAACAAGTGAGACCATAATAGGGAATGAATATTGACAAAAATCTCATTTTGAAATTATCTTCAATTCAACTAAGCAATGAATTAATTCACTCCTAGGATTTCCAAAAAAAATGGAAACAAAGGTGCTAGTGATTCTAATAGGCACTTGAGCAATGAGAATGGTGTGGATTCCTAAGCCCCACCAAGCTTGCCTACTATAAGGGAAACTTGAAGACATGTATTGTCTAAGTAGAATTTTGCAAGCTTGATTCCCTCCAATGGAACATGCAATGCATATAACACAAGTCCCATTCAGCCTCATTAAAACCATGACCTCATTGAAAATTAGCCAAAGAACATCTCAAAAACTTTTTCCATATTTGTAATTTATTTTGGAGGGATCTTAGTAAGAGGTATAATACACTTGAGTTTCCAGGACATTAGAATTGGTTTGGAACTTTCTTGTTAAAGGATGATGCTCGATAATCTAGTAGGATTTTTTTTAGCTCTCTAGAAGAACACAGTTTCAAAGTACAAGGTATGAAACTTAGAGGGAAGAGGGGATTCCCAAGAGTTAGAAAGTTTCCCTATGTTGAATCAATTTCTATTTGTGTAATTGAATTCAAAGGGGGAAAAGTGAAAACTACAGCTTGGAGCATGAGGTTTTGGTCCATTAAATGTTAGAACATGAGGCTAAACTAAATGTGTTTAGACACTTAATGAAATTGAACACAAAATACTCTTCTTCAACTAGTATAAGAAATGATTTGTTTGTAAAATGGTTGTTAATTATTTATTGGTGTGGTTTACTTGTAAGATATGTAAATTTGGAAAGCCCCCTAGAGGTATAATTGGCCAATAAAGAGCCAAAAATATTTAACTAAAAGTACACAGTGATGAAACATGCAAACATTATTTTCTAATGGAGCATAAAAGGCCAAGTTGCATAGAACTATTGACCATTAATAGATATGCAAATAGAAGAATCTTTAAATATTGATCTTAACATAGCTCATTGATTTAGGGTCAAATCCAAGGGTTGCAACAAAGTGAAAATAAGAGGCCATTCAATCATGTTGTAGGCTTTCTCAATATCAATTTTGATAAAGGCAACTAGTTGATTAGAGGTGAGTTCCCATTCACTCCCTCCCAAAATGCTACGATGATATCAAGAATGTGGCTTTTGAATAGAAGGAAATATATCGTGCACATATTTTAAAGCCTAAAGGCTATGGCTTTGACAATGATCACATCAAAGGCATTTAGAGGAATAATGGATCTCTATTTACTAATAAGTTTTTGAATTCTTGCTTTGGGAACGAACTTGATGCTACCCTTGTTAATAGTGTATTGTAAAGAGTTAAAGGGAAAGGCCTCCATATAAATCTTGTGCAAGTTGTGCCTCAGTGTTCCACAAATAAACATTACATGGAAAGCCATCAACATTTGAGAATTTATCATTCAGTATGTAGATAATGGCATCATGCAATTCCTCAATAAACAACAATTTATCACTGTCCACACACTAAGGAGTAATAACTTTGCAAGTAACACATTGGGGAAAATTCAACCAACAAGCTTCTTATGTGGTGTATATTTTTAAGGTAAACTCATCAACTTTTACCATACCCCTTGCGTAACTTTGATTTGTATTGGAAAAACTAAGAATAAAAAAGATAGCAGTAGATAACACAAAAAAGGAAATTTAGAACTATCTATTATTGAACAAGAGATTACAATTTATAATAGTAAACTAACTAAACAACTTCCTATAAATCTATTATCCAACTTGACAACAAACTCAACTAATTGATAACACACTAACAGCTATTGACACAACTACAACTACATCTAAGAAATTGTGAAAAGCACATATAGGCAAGTTGTCTACATGCACAACAGGTCACTATTACATTTATTAATGTCGGAGCATATATTCCAACAATTTGATCTACAAAGTCTTGTCATAGATATGTTAAAAAGAAATTCTTTGAATCCTTAAATTCCTAATTTGATTTGACTGAAAAAAATTGTAGATTTTTGCTCCATGAGCTTAACAAGCTTCAATGTTTAACAAAGTCTCATCATGTTAGGAAGAGGATGGATCATTTACTGTGATCCAAAATAGTGATGCAAAAGTATACATAATTGAATCCAAAAACACTCTCTACTAACTTCATCGAATATAGAAAACTCGTACCTACTAAAGTACCATCATGAAAAGTATACTCTATCGTAAAAAGTTGACATACTATAATCAACTCTCAGTTATTTCCATGAAGATTTCCAGCGTTTCAAAAAAGCGTTGTCAAACGATGCAAGCTCAAACTTGTAGGCAAGCCAAACAAGCTTGTCCAAGATATCTGCAACATAACACCAACAAAAACAGAACAGTGAGTTGGATTAAATAAAATCTAGATATAAACTAGTAAGAATACCATTGGTTGACAGTTTGGCCGAGTGGCCTAAGGCGCCAGATTTAGGCTCTGGTCCGAAAGGGCATGGGTTCAAATCCCATAGCAGTCAGGTGTGGAAATGGAAATTAGTATATGATAAACGTAAAAATGATGACCTTTTCAATATATTATATTTTATTTTCGTCTGTGTAGGTACAAGTTCAATTCTGTCATCTCTAGTTAACCTTTTCACCAAGCGCGTTACAATATTGGACCTTCTCCCAAAAGTTGAATAAGATTGCCAACGCTATCAATCCATTTCACAGCAAGGTGATTTTGTAAATGAGTGCTTCAGGATTGAACTGTGTTAATTTTTCCCTCAATGAATAAAATGATTTTGCTTCCCTAACGTACAAAATTGAATTTTTACAGTGTTAGATCAATGAAAAAAAACATAATCAAAGTCACTAATGATGAAATTACTTAACTTAACGAATAAAATGATTTTGCTTGCGTAACATTCGATATTGAATTTTTACAGTGTTAGATCAATGGACACTAATGTTGAAATTACTTAAACTACGGTTGTCAAGTATATAGAGTGGACGCTAGAGGGAGGGCTTAAACATCTGACATTGTGGTTAACAGCCACACGCTCTAACCAACTGAGCTATTCCAGCTTACGTTGACAGGATGTTATAAATAATCTCCTAAAGTTCAATAGTATCCGGTGGAAAAATTATCATTATTTTATTAATATTTACCTTTAATGAAGTTCCACCATTATCATATATATTATTGTAAGGGAAAATATTTTTCTAGTTCTTAATCTATAGGGTAATTACATAAAGCACCATATATTAATCTAGATTAATTAATATTAGTTGAATAAATAATTGAAATGATGTTATTAAAATTAAATGTGAAGGGTGAAGTATTTTATTATGGAAGTTATGATGAAGAAACAATTTTGTTGCCATGCAAAATTTGATCGCATTAGTATTGGAAAATAGGTGTTATCTATCTCATACATACCTCAAGTTCATAACAGTTGTTGAATTCTTTGTAGGTTGAATCTATAAACTATGAGATTGATCCCACTCTCCACAAAAATTGTGAAAGTGATCTAAAATCTGTGTGATTGATCCTACTAATTGTGTATTGATGAAAATGTTGTTGCCTCTATCTCTAATAAATGCTCATGCATACAGATTAGTGGTATTGAAAAATATCTTGGGAAGTCACCGAATTACAAGGGTTGTGTTCTCCTGGGTTGACTCCCATGATTAGACTAACTTTATGATCATGAAAGAATATCAAAGATAATAATCTCGAGCATGCAAGCCTCCTAGATGACTTTGATGCAGAATTAGGTTCCTTTTATTGGTCCAAACTGAAGTGTTCCTAGAATGATTTCTCTCTTCAATTTATAGGATTTTCAAATATGAATTAATGCACATTACATGCCTTAAATACCAAGATGTATAGCAAGTAATTGTGCAAATGTGTACCAAGTCAACTCATAATGGCTAGTAAAATAGGGGAAGTCAACAAATTTTGATTTGAATTTTAGAATTTTAGGGATCAATTCCATGTGGTGTAGGAGCGAACCTACATGTCACAAGACTAACCTGAGACAAGGAGGTGCTAATATCAAGGTGGGGAATGAACATATGAAGCCATGTGCAAGGATAGGTGTAATAAATGATGAATGTGTAGGAATAAACTTGAAGGTATGGATAAAGTAAGGTCGAATGTGTGAGATTCTGTGTAAATGGGAATGGATAAAGGGTTGGGGAATGAGCCCAAATTTGTACAAGAGTGCACCATTATTATGTATAAACTTCAAGCACTAGTGGAACACATAGGGGAAGGCTTGGGCACACTCTACCCAAGGATGTCCCAAAAGAATGTTGAAATAATCTGAAGTAGGAAGGATATGAGAAAAGATGAGTTCTTTTAGACCAATCATAATAGGTAGATCGATGCAGCCAAGGGTATCAATAAAGGATCCATCATAGCATTTAAGTACAACCTTGGATGCAACATGTGAATCTTGATGAAAGTGCATATTGTACAAGAATTCCTCCATAACCATATTGAAGGGGCACAAGGGTTCTACAAGAATGTCATTAACAAGGAGAGAAAGAGTTAGGTAGAGGGAAGGTTGGAGATAAGAAAATGAGAGGTGGGAAGAGGTAGATTTGTAGCTATAATAGGCCTTCTAAAAATTTTCTTGTACAATCAAATCTGAAAATTAGTATCAAAACTTCACCAAATTTCTTCCCAAATTATGCACATAAAATTGTCTAGTTTCCACACAAAAGACACAAAATTGAAGAAAAAATCCCCAATCTAAGATTTTATTAACTTTCTCCGATATACCACAAAAAAGAGATCTGATTCACATGAAAATTACAACAGCAAACTTCTTCACCCTTTTGAGAATTATTTCTAATTTAACAACCAAATTCTTCATTGAATCTTGCTCATAAAATTGACAAGTTTTAGGAGAAAAAGCACACAAATAAACTTGAAACTCCACAACTAATTTTTCATTTGATTTTTACTGATGTACAACAAATAAGAGGTATGATATACATTCAAACCACAACAGCAACCCTTGCAACAAATTTGAAACTTCTACAACACAAACTATTCAGCTACAATGCAATACAAACCGAAAATTACAATAAACACTGCCAAACTCTGCCCAAAATGAGAAATGATAGCACCAACTCCATGAAACTGATATGTGCAACAGAGGTACAACAAAATCATTTTCTAACACAGAAACACACCTACAACAACACTGAGATCTTAAATGCAAAACTAGATGCAACACTGAACACCAAAAACTACCAACAAACCTTACATGCAAACACTGAACTAAAATGGTTGAATAATTGCGATCCAATGAATTTCAAATACTACCTCCAATGTTAAATAGCCTCCTCATGTACCTGCAACCAATGGGTTTTCGTCCATGGCCACAAATCTTCAATGGGTTTTCATCCACAGAAGATATTGTAGAACACAAGTGCTCATACAATACAAATTGAGAAATAAAAAGGCATAAGGATGTTACTGATTGTACCATATCCAATATTTATAGACTCTTGGGAAAATATGGCACCTAAATTACCCACTCCCATATTTTGGGTGAGAAAATTAATTAAAAATTGCATCTGGAAACTTCCCCACCAACCTATAGTCCCAAAAATAGCATATTCCTGACAACTATCATAACCTGTCATAGAGTTGTCATAATCTATCATAATTGACACCAGAAATAGCCCCACTCTAACTCCATGGCTCCACTTGTGTTGATAAAAACAATATTTAATATTTATTTGTCCAAAGGATGAATATTGCACTGAGACAATATAAATATTAGATAAATAATATTTTCCAACGTGTCTCGTAATCCCTGACTTACTATTTCTGGATAGTGGAAACTTACTATATTAGTAAGTGTTATTTTTGGGAAAAGGGACATGACAAGTCCTCCCTTCCAAAAATTACTTGTCCTCAAGCAATTGCAATCATAAAACTCCAGACTTCTTATGCCAAAATGATGAAACATGTCAAACTGCATGTAAAGCCTTGATCTTGTACCTGTGAGGTGTTGCATCTTTTTCCAAAGAACACTATGCAAACTTGAAGACTTAGATTCCTTTATGAAAATTCCATGTACCAAACCAAAATATCCATGGAGTCTAAGCCCTTTGATATGTAGATGATTCAGGTCTTCTCTCTAATTCCCAATCTAAACTACATCCTCCCATAATATTTTTGTAAACTTGCCAAATACAGTTTTGTCCATCTTCGCTCCTAGCATCTTCATAAATCTCTGAGAAGTGTACCTATTATGTGTGATATTATTACAAAAATATTTGATGTACAACCAAATATTCCATATTATCTGTGGGTTTGTAGTATTCCTTACATCTACCCCATCAACAACCTTTTTCTTTTAGCTTGTCCTTCCTAAAGTGTATGTGCACTGTCACAAGATAAGTTAAACCAGAAACTCTTGTAACCTCTTACAATGATATACGTATGATTTTATAGTGTATAGGACTTTTATAGAAGTCCATGCATCCTCCATAACAAAAAACACATATTTTTGAAACAATTACCTCTTTTACCTTTGAATTGTGAAGATACACTCTGTTGGAATCATCACTAGTTGTTTCATACTTTGCCTCATCTTGAAGGATGTTAAATGCAACTTTAGGATCTAATCTAGAACAGAAATGGTAATATTGAGTAACAACAATTAACATCATATAACAACGGCAAATACACCACCATTTCCCAAAAACTGAATCTACAAGCAACAGTTCATTCTAGTAGAAGACTGTGCACCTTATGTGTCCATTCACTGGCACCTACCGATCACCCAACACACTTTCCAAAATGATAGTGGAAAGTAAATCGTTAGCATAACCTATCACCTAAAAATTTATCCACCCTTTATCCACAAGTGCCTTTCTAGTCACTCTTAAGTATACATATGAATTTCCATGGTGACTAGTTAGTAAAACAACATTGATGATAAATTTATGTTTTGTAGACTTCCCAACAATCTTCTCCTGATTATTATTGATCTCTAATAAGAAAAAACAACAAAGGGGTCTACTACAACATAAAATCATGACCACAAACATCTATAACAAAATTAGAAACATCTGTATACAAACTAGACAAAACTGTCGAATAACATAGTGTATTTTTCTCCCTGCATGGTCAAACCTTAGCAATAGAAAAACGTGCCCATACTAAAAATATATAGTTTCCAATGCTTGGAATAGATTAGGAACATAAACACAATAGTAACACATAACAACAATACCACACAACACTCTTGTATGAAATTTTTTTATTGAAGTAACATAACCATGCTCATACTTAACTTCCTGATAGTTATGATGACTCCTTCAAAGATAGGAGGATACTCAACACAACTCCTTAACTCACAAAAGTGATGGCATTTACTACTTCTTCAAAAACTCA
The DNA here is from genome assembly GCA_027924645.1 of Cunninghamia lanceolata. Classification (NCBI taxonomy): domain Eukaryota; kingdom Viridiplantae; phylum Streptophyta; class Pinopsida; order Cupressales; family Cupressaceae; genus Cunninghamia; species Cunninghamia lanceolata. The sequence goes on from BSBN01000010.1 coordinate 2,130,021, forward strand.
AATATGTGAGTATAAATGAGGCAAGATCATCCAGGTCCACAAGCAATCCTCATCACCCAAAAATATTTTATTTGTTTTTGTTAGTTTTCCTTTATTTTCACTTGCAGGAGTATATGTTCAAAATATGATAGATCTAGTTGGAGTCATGCCCAAGTAAAGAGTGCATTGTGCTAAAAAGCCAAATAGTTATCTATGGTTCAAATTTGGTGACGATCTAATGAATTTGTCTAAGTTATGCTCATCGCTCCAACTGGACATCCGAACATCCTATCAAGCTTTGTTTCATGTCCAGTTCTGATGGCACTTCTTTGTATTTCATCTAGACATCTTATCCAGATCATGTTTCCTTGTCGCATCCAGATCCTATTGTCTTCTCATGTCCAGATTTGGTTTCCCCTCTTTATATTCCAACCAGACATTTTGTAACCAGATATCTTGTTGAGTTCCAATAGCTGGATCCATTTGACTTATTCATATCCAGTTACGTTGTCTTTCTTCAACCAAACATTTCATCTGGACCTATTTGAATAAGATGTTTGTTATATCCAAATCTTGTTGCTATTCATATTCAAATCTGGTTATGATGTTTATCATTCATCTGGATATCTCATCCGAATATCATGTTACACATCTAGTTACACTGCTTGTCTTCAATCGAACATATTCTCATCTGGATATCATGTTCAATATCTCATTGCAATGCTTTGTTTCTAACTAGATATTTTTCTATTTGGATGTCATGTTGGCATATCCACTTCCAGTTTCCTATTATACACTTTCCAACTAGACATCCTCAACCAGACTTTTCAATCAAACATCTCTCAAGTGAACATTCCAACTAGACATCTCTCAAGCAGACATCTTGTTGCAAGTATGAGGTGAACCAGTGTTGTCATTAATGTCAACATACTCATATTTCATTGACAAGAAGGATTCGATGAGCAGTGTGCTGAGGATATTGAGAAAATTAGCCTCAGTCAGGAGCAGTGAAGAATAGTGATAAGAAGAAGGCAAATGTATTGTATAGGATGCGAACTGGAGAATATGGATTAAAGGGTTTGTAGATATGAGTCTTGAGATGCTTCAGTTAAGATTTCAGAGGTTCGCATGAAGATCTGAAGGAGTTGTGGCTGTCGGTGTGGAACCAGTTCCGGCAAGTGTTCAGAGGTGACAGAGGATCACAGAAAGGTCTGATGAGGTCCGGAATTGTATAATCCTAATCTGTAGATTGGAAGGAGTGTTTGGGATGTCCTTTTGATGTGTCATCTCGAGTTGTGTATGATTTTGAGGTCCAGAAGTGCCTTTTGCATTGTGACAGTGGCGATAGACTATGTTCTTGAAGTTTCGGATGAGGAAGAGAAGAGATTCTAGTAAGTAGAGAAAGTGCGGATGTACCTGGTCATTCAGGCAAGCTTGTGAAGGTTCTTGGATCATGATGAGGTTGTGTTGTTGGTCCGCATTGATGGTAGAGCCCAGAATTGAAGTTATTCTTCCGGATGAAGTTCTTGTTCCGACTAGCCGATCGGATGAGTTGTTCATCCTGTGAATGTTCTTGTGATGGCCGACCGGATGTGTTATTCATCTTGCGGATATTCTTATGGTTGATTGCCGACTTAGATGATTGTTCCTAAGTCGATGTCTTGTATAAATAAAGGTTTGTGAGTTCATTTAGAAGTGTGGATTATGTGGATGAGTGTGGTGTAGCGAAGAAAAGTGTGAAAGGCAGAGCAGGGGTTTTGGGCTTAAATGGAACTGATCTAGACATGGTAGAGATGTCATTCTCTAGTTCAAGACTGTGATTCTTATCATTTTGTAGATAGTGTGTCTCCTTGTAGGCAGTGGGCCTCTTTGTGAGCAGTGTACTCGGGCAGTGAGCCCTAATTGGCAAGTGCCATTCTTTTTCTTATTCTTTTAACAGAGAATAATCCTTGGGTTAATCACCTCGTGGTTTTTCCCTTAACCGGGTTTTCCATGTCAAAATCCTGGTGTTCAATGTGTTGATGTTTATTTGCTCTAGTGTTTGTACGTTTTACTTTCATGGATGATTAATTGATATGCTGTTAACTAACAAAGAAGAATCAAGTGTTTGAAGTAGAGAGCAAGTTTTTATACAACTGATTCACCCCCCCCTCTCAGTTGTATGCCCTAGATCCAACAATTGGTATCAGAGCCAAGTTTCTTTGAAACGAGCTTAACCGCTTGAGGAGATCCAGGATGTCGTCATACAAGAAGGACAATCTAAAGTTCAACGGAACCAACTTCACCCTCTGGAAAGGTTGCATGAAATCTCACTTGGAATGTATGGGAAAAGCATACTTGGCCATGGTCTCAAAACCATATGTACCTCCACAAGGTGGTCCGACAACTCTGAATGAAATCACAGATGTTGAAAACAATCTGCGGACCAAGGAAGCTCTGCTAAGCACATTAAACAACTCAGATCTCTCAAATGTTATCGACCTACCAACTGCATATGAGATCCTGACTAAATTGGAACTTCTGTATGAAGGAGATGAGTTTGTCAAAAGTGCAAGGTTGCAAAGTCTGAAAGGGAAATTTGAAAGATTGAAGATGAGAGATGATGAAAACATCACTACCTTTATGCCAAGAGTGAATGAGCTGGTATGTGGAATTAGAAATGCTGGTGGAACTCTGGATGAAAATGAGATTGTTTGCAAAATCCTTAGATCCCTTCCTGCTACCTACAAAATCAAGGTTGTTGCAATTGATGAATTTAGAGCCCACACAACTGTCACAAGAGAACAATTGGCTAGCAAACTAGCTACATTTGAAATGACTGAGTTTGGAGATGATCCTCCCAAGACTGAATCTGCTTTCAAAGCCAGTGCCTATGTGAAAGGCAAACAGAGATTTGATCCGGGAGAAAACTCTTCAAGGAAAATGTCATGGTATGATCAAGCAAGAAGAGACATGGAAGAAGAAGCAGAAACAGCTCAACTTGAAGCCCTCATTGCAAAAAGACTGCCAAGAGGATCCGGCAAGTATGAAGGAAAACTACCCTTTAAGTGCTTCAACTACAATAAGATTGGTCATTTTGCTTCAAGATGTCCGGAAAGATCTGCAAGGACTAATACTAACAGACAAAGGTTTCAAAAGAACTGCTATTATGTTCATGAAGAAGATGACAATGAAGGAGTAACAGATGATGAATCAGAACCAGGAAGCAAATCTGGAAATGAATGGGTGTTTATTGCCATCAAGGAAGAAGATTCAATACTCTCTGAATCTGTCAATCACAAGGTTGTGGAAAAAGCTTTGGCTGCTCAAGTGGAAGAAAAGGATGATTGGGTTATTGACAGTGGATGTTCTCACCATATGACTGGTGACAAGGATAAGTTCTTGGATTTGGAAAGGTATGAAGGAGGAATGGTAAAATTTGGTGACAATTCTACTGGCAGAATCAAAGGTAGGGGAACTATTTCCTTTGATGGAAAGAGCAAAACAGGTAATGTACTATATGTTGAAGGATTGAAGCACAATCTTCTTAGTGTTGGTCAGTTAGTAGACAAAGGCTATGATCTCCGATTCAAGAATGGAAAATGCAGAATCTTTACAAGTTCCAGAACTGAAATCGCATCTGGTACTCAGACAAAAGGTAATATCTTTCATCTGGTTGGTTCAAATAAAAGTTGTTTATTTGTTCAAATTGATCAGAGTTGGTTGTGGCATAGAAGAATGTGTCATGTAAATTTTGATAACATCATCAAGATAAGCAATACTCAGGCTGTAAGAGATCTTCCAAAATTGATGAAACCTACAAATAGTTTGTGCAAAGAATGTCAGCTAGGTAAACAGAGCAGAGTCTCTTTCAAAAGCAAAGATCAGTCCTCTACCGGATTGTTGGAATTAGTACATACTGATCTCTATGGTCTGACAAGAATCAAGAGTCTACAAGGTGATAGATACTTCATGTTGCTAATTGATGAACATTCCCGGATGATGTGGGTTACCTTCCTAAAGGAGAAATCAGAAGCCCTTGAGAAGTTCAAAATCTTCAAAGCTATGGTAGAGAATCAAACCGGATTAAAACTAAAGTGTCTAAGGTCTGATAGAGGTGGTGAATTTACATCCGGTGAGTTCATTAACTTTTGTGAGAAGCAGGGTATAAGAAGATAGTTGTCTGCTCCTAGGACTCCATAGCAGAATGGAGTAGTTGAGAGAAAGAACTGGACCATCCAGGAGGCTGCCAGGACAATGATGTTGGAAGCAAATGTTCCTCAAATGTTTTGGAAAGAAGCTATCAGCACTGCAGTCTACACTCTCAATCGAGTTCAAATCAGAAACAACACCGGTAAGACCCCTTATGAACTCTGGTTTGGCATCACCCCTACTGTGAAATATTTCAGAGTATTTGGTAGCAAGTGTTATATTAAAAGAGATGAAGATCTAGGAAAGTTTGATGCTAGAAGTGATGAAGGAATTTTCTTGGGTTACTCCACTCAAAGTAAAGCATACCAGTGTTACAATAAGAGATTGAGGAAGATGATAGAAAGCACTAATGTGAAAGTTGATGAAGGAATTGAGAAGCCCTCAAGGTTTTATGAGTTTGATGAGGATGACCAAGATGGTGTTCAAGTTCAAGGAGCTCAATCCTCTCTGGTAAGTCAGAATCAGCCTGATCCGGTAAATAAGGAAGAAGAGATAGGTCTGAATGAGCCTGATCAAGAAGCAGCAGTACAGAATGCTCCCAAAATTCCAAGGTATGTAATACAGAACCACTCTGAAGATCAGATTATAGGTGACAGAAACAAAGGTGTGCAAACTAGAAGGAATGTTACTCAAAATCAGGATGAATGTTGTCTGATTTCAAAGATTGAACCCAAAACAATAAATGAAGCTTGCAATGATGAAAACTGGACCAAAGCAATGGAAGATGAATTGATGCAAATTGAGAGAAATAATACTTGGGATCTTGTTCCCAGACCTAGAGACAGGAATGTGATTGGAACCAAATGGGTTTTCCGGAACAAACTGAATGAAGCTAGTGAAGTAATCAGAAACAAAGCTAGATTGGTCTGCAAAGGCTACTCTCAAATAGAAGGAATTGATTTTGAAGAAACCTTTGCTCCGGTGGCAAGAATTGAAGCAGTCAGATTACTCCTTGCATTTGCTACCTTCAAAGACTTCAAGGTTTATCAGATGGATGTCAAGTCTGCCTTCCTAAATGGTGATCTGGAAGAAGAAGTTTACATTAAACAACTGGATGGATTTCAATTGTCTGATAATGATGATATGGTCTGCAAGTTGAAGAAAGTTTTGTATGGATTAAAGCAAGCCCCAAGAGCATGGTATGAAAGGTTGGATAAGCATCTTGTGCAGATTGGATTCAACAAAGGTACTGCTGACAGCAACTTATATTTCAAAATTGATCATGAAAATATTTTGATTGTTGAAGTGTTTATGGATGATATCATTTTTGGAGGAAGAGATAGTATGTGCAAAACTTTTGCAAATCAGATGAAAAGTGAGTTTGAAATGTCTATGCTTGGTGAAATGAATTTCTTCTTGGGTCTGCAAATTACTCAAAAAAAGAAAGGAATCTTTATTTCTCAGACCAAATATGTGAAAGAATTGTTGAGGAAATTTGGTATGGAAGATTCAAAGCCAATGAACACTCCCATGGCAACTGGATGTAAGTTGAGCAAAGATGATGACTCCCCAAAGGTAGATCAGACAAAGTATAGATCAATGATTGGTGGATTGTTGTATCTCACTTAGACTAGACTAGATATAATGCAGGTTGTTGGTCTTGTGGCAAGATTCCAGGCTGATCCTAGAGAATCTCATGTTATGGCAATCAAAAGAATTTTTAGGTACTTGAAAGGAATAGTTGAGTATGGTCTATGGTACCCTAGAGATCCGGATTTCTCTTTTCATGCTTACATAGATGCAGATTGAGCAGGAGATGTGGATGACTAGAAGAGCACCAGTGGTGGAGCATTCTTTCTGGGGAAGAGATTGGTTTCTTGGCTAAGCAAGAAACAAGATGCAATATCTTTGTCCACAACTGAAGCAGAATACGTTGCAACAGTAGGCAGTTGCACTCAAATCTTATGGATGAAGCAGATGCTAAGAGACATTAAAGTTGAATATAAGGAGCCTATCACAATTTTCTGTGATAATTCAAGTGCAATTAATATTTCTAAGAATCTGGGATTGCACTCTAAGACTAAGCACATATCTATCAAGTTTCACTTTTTGAGAGAACAAGTGAACAAGGAAGAAGTCAGGTTGGATTATGTTCCTTCCAAGGATCAGATTGCAGATATCTTTACTAAACCTCTTCCCAAGAACTCTTTTGAATATCTCTGGGAGAAGTTAGGGGTCATGGCCCCTCCGGTAATGAACTAAGATGCACTGATGTGCATCAGTCCGGTGGATATCACAGTCATATTTGTGATCCGGATTGATGATGGGGAGCTGCTACTAAGGGGGAGCAGCTGGTATGATTCTGATGTGTTAGAATTGCAAGTATGAGCCCTTTGCCATTGATGTCAAAGGGGGAGAGAAGACATGTGAAAAACAAGTGGCTGATGATCAAATGGGGAGCAGTAAATGAGGAGAAGACATGTTGTTGATAGGGGAAGCTGTGACAGAAAGGAGAAGTTCTTGTCTTGATGGTTTTTCACATCATATGTTGCCATCAATGACAAAGGGGGAGATTGTTGCAAGTATGAGGTGAACCAGTGTTGTCATTGATGTCAACATACTCATATTGCATTGACAAAAAGGATTTGATGAGCAGTGTGCTGAGGATATTGAGAAAATTAGCCCTAGTCAGGAACAGTGAAGAACAGTGATAAGAAGAAGGCAAATGTATTGTATAGGATGCGAAATGGAGGATGCGGATTAAAGGGTTTGTAGATATGAGTCTTGAGATGCTTCAGTTAAGATTTCAGAGGTCTGCATGAAGATCTGAAGGAGTTGTGGCTGTCAGTGTGGAACTGGTTCCGGGAAGTGTTCAGAGGTGACAGAGGATCACAGAAAGGTCCAGTGAGGTCCGGAATTGTATAATCCTAATCTGCGGATTGGAAGGAGTGTTTGGGATGTCCTTTTGATGTGTCATCTCAAGTTGTGTATGATTTTGAGGTCTGGAAGTGCCTTTTGCATTGTGACAGTGGCGACAGACTGTGTTCTTGAAGTTCCGGATGAGGAAGAGAAGAGATTCCAGTAAGTAGAGAAAGTGCGGATGTACCTGGTCATTCAGGCAGGCTTGTGAAGGTTCTCGGATCATGATGAGGTTGTGTTGTTGGTCTGCATTGATGGTAGAGCCTGGAATTGAAGTTATTCTTCCGGATGAAGTTCTTGTTCCGACTAGCCGACCGGATGAGTTGTTCATCCTGCGAATGTTCTTGTGATGGCCGACCGGATGTGTTATTCATCTTGTGGATATTCTTATGGTTGATTGCTGACTTAGATGATTGTTCCTAAGTCGATGTCTTGTATAAATAAAGGTTTGTGAGTTCATTTAGAAGTGTGGATTATGTGGATGAGTGTGGTGTAGCGAAGAAAAGTGCGAAAGGCAGAGTAGGGGTTTTGGGCTTAAATGGAACTGATCCAGACATGGTAGAGATGTCATTCTCCAGTTCAAGATTGTGATTCTTATCACTTTGTAGATAGTGTGTCTCCTTGTAGGCAGTGGGCCTCTTTGTGAGCAGTGTGCTCGGGCAGTGAGCCCTAATTGGCAAGTGCCATTCTTTTTCTTATTCTTTTAACTGGAAATAATCCTTGGGTTAATCACCCCGTGGTTTTTCCCTTAACCGGGTTTTCCACATCAAAATCCTGGCGTTCAATGTGTTGATGTTTATCTGCTCTTGTGTTTGTACGTTTTACTTTCATGGATGATTAATTGATATGTTGTTAACTAACAAAGGAGAATCAAGTGTTTGAAGTAGAGAGCAAGTTTTTATACAACTGATTCACCCCCCCCCTCAGTTGTATGCCCTAGATCCAACACATCTCCCATCTGGACATCTACTGCATATCCATATCCAGTTGTAATGCTTCATTTTCTAACTAGACATTTTCCATATGGATGTCTTGTAGCATGTCTTATTTCTCAATTACTTCTGGTTAGCTTGTAGAATCACCTAGAAACTTCCAAAAGAGGAAAATATAGTTGGACAACCGCCATTTCGACTAATCATGAGTTTTATACGTCGATGTCGATCCGAAGAACTAGTAATATGATGTTGTTTTTCCAATATTCCAATAAGGGGACGACATTTGTTCTCTTCACATGATGATGGAGGTGTTTGTAGTAATGCACATAACCACCTCTGCTACCTTTAAAAGGGGAAATTTCATGCTTTTAGAGTCATTTGAGGACAATCGGGGATACTACGTTTTCTGATGTAACTTCTTGGGAAGATCTATAATCTATAATCTATGATCTATGAGTTGTAGCATCTGAATGTAAGGCTAAGGCTGATGCATGTTACATGCATATAAGAAGATCATAGTACTCTTTTTGTATGTTTCCTGTTGTATATGAATAAAGGATTTCTCAGTTTCATAGTTGTGGTTGTTCATTTGTTGCTTGGTTTAGTAGCTTGAAAAGGCCCCTGAACCTTGATCATGTGTCAATAAACACCATACAAGATTGATGCAACACAGAGCAAACTCTATCATGAAAATATACCTTAACTAGTTCCAAAATATTGCATACCTTGATCTCAATCCACGAGTCATCCAAAAGTTGAGTCTTCACAGAATTAGGAATGATGCAGCCTCCATGCATCACCACATTCCTTGTGGAAACCTCATCTTCATCCACATTAGTACATTCTTCATCAGGTGGTCTACCTAAAAAATTACCAACAAGAATCTTGTTGCACTTGTTCACATTATTTTTCACCTTCTCATGTGAACATATAAGTCATCTATGGTGGAAAGCCCTTTCTCTAAGTTTACATTCTTGTTGCTTTTTCCAAGTGCCATCTATATGCTACAATCTTATATCTAGTAACAATCCTAGGAACATATTTATGAGCACCATTTTTTCTGATTTGGAAGCAATTGAATAACATAGAATAGGTTATGTTGCTTACCAAAGAACCAAATATCTTGCATGTTCTCCTTCATTACACAACTTGCTACCCACAGAGCTTGTTCTTTATGAGTAGTCCCTTTAACTATGAATTCTTCCCAAAGACTATGGAGTATGTCGATCATCATAATTTTGTCTTCAATTGTAGAATTAAGTTCCAAGGAGTAATTCATGAATTGCAAACATTGAACTCCTACAACTTCATTAGAACTTACAAAATAACCTTGATGATTCTTCATGAATTTCCTTTCCATTCCCATGCAAGAGTTGAAGAATTCAATAACGTCATCAAATCCTCTATCCTCTTTTCCCTTCATAAACTCACTCAGGTCCCAAATGCGAAAAAAATCTTGAATTTGAATCATTGAGTCTACATGCCCTATTTTAACATGCTTCATAGTGATAAGAATTTTGTTTTGGCATAGAAAGATGCAACAAATCTAAAAATTGAGAATCTCTTTCATACCTTGGGATACCAACAAGGAATTCATCCTCTTTTGCAGAACTAAACTTTGTGGAGACACCACCATGCTTCCACTACGCTACTCTAATGCAACTAGACGTTGATGGTCTTGAGCTTTGAAATAATTTTGTAAATATGAGATTAAACCCATAAAAATTTTTAGTCTTCATTAGTTTCTCGATGTTTCCTTTCTATAGCTTTTTATTTGTAGCTCCAGGATCCCAAACTCTTGTGCATAGGCCATTTTGAATTCTTTCACCCTCATGAAATCTAGTCATGCAAAGGTAATGGAATATTGTTAGAATCAATGTAAAAATCAACATTTACTTCTAAGACATACCTCTCAGAAAAATCATTCTAGAATTCAATCTAAAAGATTTCTTGCATCTCCTATTCACTTTTTGAAAAAGCTTCATCAGAGAGATTTATGTACTTATCACTAATTGTTGTTCTAACAATTTCCATATGCTCAACATCAACATTCTCTTCTACTAGAACCTCTTGAAATGGATATTGACAATCTTCTTGTTTCAAAACATTCTCCTCATCATCGGAGAACTTTATACCCTCATCTACCTTTGCCTCATCACTTTCATTTTGACAAACATCTTGCAAATCTGATTTTCCTTCTTTCTCAAACTCTCCCATCACAATTTATTTCTTGATCTCATCATTATTCAATGGGGAATAACACTTTAAGGAAATCAAATATTCTTCTTCTTCTTTAACAACCAAAGTAGATTCCTTCATGGTATGCTCAAAAGTTTGTTCCTCTATCTTCTCTTCTTCTTTCAAAAAAGATTCTTTGGGCTCTTGTTTCTTGAACTCCTTCTTAGCAAATTTTGTCACTTTTGACTTTTCTAATAGAAGCCCCACTCCCAAGTGGAAATAATCTCTAAAGGAGATAAGCTATTGAATATTAGGATCAAGATTATTGTACTGTTCTTCATAGGCTCTGAACCTTTCTATCATAAATTCTTGAAATATCTTCACATTTCTGCATAAAATTTGTTCTCTACCCTGCAAGCTAGCAAGATCTTAGCTCTGATACCATTGTAATAACCCTTCTAAAATTTTTCTTTTAAAATCAAATCTTAAAATTAGTAGATCAAAGCTTCACCAAATTTCTTCCCAAATTATGGCCATAAAATTGTCTAGTTTCCACACAAAAGACACAAAAATGAATAGAAACTCTCCAAGCTAAGATTTTATTGATTTTCTCTGATATACCATAGAAAAGAAATATGATTCAAATGAAAATAAAAACATCAAACTTCTAGACCCTTTTGAGAATTATTTCTAATTTAACAACCATAATTCTTCACCAAATCGTACTCAGAAAATTGACTAGTTTTAGGAGAAAAAGCACACAAATAAACTTGAAACTCCACAACTAATTTTTCATTTGATTTTTATTGATTACAAAAAATAAGAGGTCTGATATACATTCAAACCACAATAGAAACCCATGCAACAACTTTGAAACTTTTGCAACGCAAACTATTTAGCTACAATGCAATACAAACTAAAAATTATAATAAACACTGCCAAACTCTGTCCAAAATGAGAAATGATATCACCAACTCCTAGAAACTAATATGTATAGTAGAGGTATAGAAAAGTCACTTTCTAACACAGAAACACACCTACAGCAACACTAAGATCTAAAATGCAAAACTAGATGCAACACTGAACACCAAAAAACATGCCAACAAAACCTACATGCAAACACTAAACTGAAATGATTGAATAACTACAATCCAATGAATTCCAAATGCTACCTTTGATGTGAAATAGTCTCCTCATGTACCTGCAACCAATGGGGTTTCATCCATGTGTTGAACACACAAAATTACTGAGAGGGGGGGGGCATGAATCAATACATAATCAAATTACTTTACTTTCAGTAGCATTCAAGTTAATGTGATCATTTAAAGCATGAGAGATAAAAGAACACAAAATCACACAACCATAACACTAGATTTACATGGAAAACCCAAGAAGGGAAAAACCACAGTGAGCTACCTACTTGGATCTACTGTCCAAATCCAACCTCACAAATAACAACAAGATTACAATATTATTTATAGGCTACAACCCAAAGGAAGCTACAACTCCCCTGAACAGTTACAATTTTTGCACAACTTATCTCAATGTTCTTCATACAAATCTAAATTCTGATCACTTCAGCCTCTACACTACTATTTTACCTCCTTACAACAACAATACCAACTTCAGCATCAAAACATCTTCAGGAACTATTCTTTATCATCACAATGTCCATAACCACCTCTGCAACCATATTATATCACATGAACTGATCCTTAGCACATTTCATCATCATATCTACTTTAGTGGTAAGTTTGTTCACACATTTCCAATGGTTTCACATAAAACACTCATCTTTTTCTTGACACATTTGATATTACATTTATATCCTATTGGTATACAGATTTGTCACCTAACTCTATATTCTCTCACCCAGGAAGTGACAAGTGCATCAATAGTTGAACCAATTACAATGATATTTATAATCGATTCTCTGCTTATTTTATAAGGCACAACTATCTTTGAATAATATACAATGAATTTAAATTTATGTTGCTTTTAACCAGAAAGCAAGAAAAGATGACGCTTTTGACCAGAAAGCTTGAAAAGGCAATTATATACTTCCACAATAACTAAATTCAATGAGAAGTTTAAAGACTTCAAACAACACTTCAATGAAACAATAAAGAATTTCTCAAGTATAATATAACCACCACCACAAAACATTCACCAAAAGATAAACATTTCATAGAAATGAAATGAAACAGATATCCAATACTCCAATATAGATAACAGAATAACCACTGGCAATATGTTCAACATAAAAAGAATAACACCCAAACACTCATAACACAAAGTTTATGTCTATCTAAGCTTCACCACATGTATCTTCTATATTAAAATAATTGAACAGAAAGAGCACAACAAATTTTATCTTAATAAGGAATCAAAGTTGCCCAAAAAGATCCCTACTTTGTCCCTTAGCACCCATATATATAGTTTTCATAAAATAACTATCTTTCAAGAGAACAGTTTCTTGGAGACAACTTTTAAAATATAATAATAATAATAAGTCTTGAAAATAAGTTCCCAGAGCCAAATTTAAAGAAATAACATAACATAAAGAAAGTGATCATGCCACCACAGTTTCACCATCCTTAGCGTCCTCAATGCTTCCACCATCGTGTTCCCCTGCATTGGTTGAGTTTTCCCATGCCTTTATCCTCGCCTTGTATTCTCAGTACCTGGTGCTAATGGTAGTGATATTCTTATTGCTTGGTGTAGCAGTGATCTGCATTCTGGCTCTCCACTTAGCCAGTAGTTTCTTTGCTTCAGCCATCTTTTGGTGATCATCATCAGTCTCAGTTTTGAATGAATTGAGGTAAACTTGCATGTGACCCAGCTTCCTCAAAGACTCCCCATTGACAATTTCAGGATTAGCTATCTCCTCATTGAATACTGTTTTGAACTTTAGAGATATATCCTTAATATCTAATAGGTTTTCCCCAAACTCATCTGTAAGATCTACCTTCAGGAGATTGCAGTTCTTTTTAATTTCAATTAGGATTTCAAGATGTTGATTCAACACCTTGTTGATCTCTGTAATAAATCCATCATATATCGATAATTTCCACTCTAGTGTGTCAACCCAAGATTGATTACCCTTTCATTAATTAGTACAACAGAGACTCCATGGCTACCAATTCTGAGACTTCCTGCAAAAGTACATACATGCTACCTTGTTCTTTTCTTACCTGGTGAAGCTCAGTAACAAGTTCTTTCCTCTTCTTAGAAACTTCAGCAAAGAAATGTACAAATTTTCCAAGATAAAATAGAGCCTCACAAGAAAGTTTTTCCATCCATTCATTGACAGCCTTAGCAAAATTTAAATTCCTCCTTATTTGCTACATTGTACTAGAATCAACTCCTTTGACATTAGAACTAGAGGCTTTATGAGAGGCGGGGGTCACAATGGACTGTATAAAGTTACTCAAAGAGAGAACTTGAGACTGCAATTTCAAAATTTCTTTCCTTTCCTCTTTCACTCTCTTAATCAAAGCACTGGCATAATAATTCGCATGATACACATCTCCTTTGAGAGTAGAGGGACCCATGTCAATATGACTTATCTTATAATCAGCCTTATTTATTTCACTTTCATTCAAATCCTTAACCTTGCCTACAATCTCCAACATTTGATGACCAGAAGCAGTGTCAGTGACCATTCTTGACATCCTCTTAGCCTTTTTGAGCTTCGAGGTACTATGTAGTAGCTTGGCTACTATATCAACTTCCATTGTCACTGTCGGAACATTCTTTCTTTTCTTTTCTACTACCTTCTTTAACCATCCAAGAGAGGACGTCTCCACACTAGTGTCTTTATTTATCAGAACTATTTTATCTTGGTTAACTAAAGGAACAAAAATAGAAACATCTTCATCCATAGGAGAGGAGGGCACTTCAAACAGTGGGGGAAAAGAACCATCATCTGCAATTTGCTGAAAGATAGAATTAGAATCTACCAACATTGATTTTGTCTGATCAGATTTTCTTCTCAGGGTAGACAGAGGCAAATTGTCCTATTCACAAGTTGACTTCAACTTTGCAACTTCATCTGGTCTTTCACCATCTCCTCCAGACTATGAATTAGTTTTAGATTGTGTTGCCTCATGATTCCCAGGAGTAGTACGAACACCAGAACTTTGTGCAGTCCCCTGTTCTTAATTTTAGAGCCTCTTTGCTCATAAGGAGAGCCTACATGTCCATGCCATTTCCCTAGTGGCCAATCCTTTGTTCTTTTCAACACCATGGCAAAACAAAACTTCAAATCCACAACCTCCTTCTCTGACCAATTTATTCTGGGAAGGGGTTTCGAAACCAAAATTTGATATTTAGCATCAATAACTTCTGAATTGTCCTCAACACCATCTGGGATTTGGAATGGAAGACCAAAGGCTTGAATTTGACTCAATGTGAGTCTCATTTAATCTCTTCTCTAAACCTCTTTGTCATCAGCACAGTCCTCCGAAAAATCTTCCAAATGAGAGCGATGCTCATAAGAACCAGACCCATGAAAATTCTGTTGTACATAGTTCTTACTATCAAAGTGTGTTCTCAAAGATAAAACATGAAAATTAAATTCACTCAAAGAATGCTCCACTCCTTTGGCAACATCATTGTTTTTTCAAGTGTAAGAGGATAGCGTTAAGGGGAAAGCATATTCTTTCTTCCTCATGCTTTGGTATTTAACATTAACAACAGACATTTGTCTACAAATTTCTAGAAAAACAAGATAATCACTTGCATAACGAGGCAATTTTGTCAGGGACTTTTCATAACCCCCTATCCGCAGATAGGTGAATCTGTCAAATTGTATGTAAAAATTCCAAACTCCATAATCAAGGCAGCGGCTTCAAGGGAAATTCTAAGTTCTGGGTTTCCTTCTAACCTCCTCACAATAAACATTAGAAAAGCATCATTTATATGGCAAAAATCCTTCATACCCACTTCTTTAGTAAGCTAAGGGAAATAGCTATACATAGGTGTGTCTGGTGTTAATGATCCTTGAGGCGTCAACCCCGCCCAAACAACCTCTTAACTAGCTAGAATGTACACCAAGTATGAACACATATGAAAGGCTACAGTTTGTTGAAATTTAACCAATTGTTCATTCAGATGGAAACTAATAATCTCAGCCCAGTTAATGAATTGGTTCTCACTACATATCAATAAGATAAACTGACACATCCAATACTCAAAGGAGTCTGTAGTTGCATTCCTGACCACGTGGTGCAATAAAGTAATAATATCAAAAATTTCATCTTTGAAATGACACCTTTTCAATTTAAGAGGCAATTGGGACTTACCTCTCCTTTCAGATTTCAATTAGCTCCTCGCAATTGAATTCATGCACCAGTCTTTGTTTTCTTTGTAAAACCTCAATCCTTCTGCAACATACATCTCTTTGAAGTTCTCTTTTCTAGGAATCCTCAATGCACGAGAGATAACTGTAGGATTAACCTTCACTATTACTGAACCATCCTTAGCCTTAATTTCTTGAGTCTTTGGGATGCACCTTTGTGCGCATGTAATCACCAAATCAGTACTTTGCACGGCATTCAGGAAACCTCCAGCATGCGCCAAACTACTCAAAAAAATCTTTTCTGCGAAAGGTGATTTATCAATTTGTTGCAAATGGGCCCAAAAATCCACTAAGTCAATATGTCTAAGCTCGGTGTCCTTCAAATTAGCCCAGCTGCTCTCAATGCCCAAAGAATGAGGGGCTCCCTTGATGGTGACAGTTTGTCATTGATGCCAAAAGTGTGCTCTGTTGATGTTGCAAAGTTGCAAATAGTTGTTGCATGACATTAGGAGAAGATAGTTGTTTATTGTTCAAGAAGACCTCAAAGAAGATCTCAGTTGATTAAGGATGTCAGACTTGTGGAGTTAGTTTGAAGATACATGATCATATGGTTATCTTTCAGGATGTCTTCTAGATAAGAGCAACCAGGTGTTCATAGGTTACATTATGCATCATATTTGTGATCTCAAATGGTAATGTTCAAAGGTTGTTGGGAGCTTCATTCAAGATTTTTTCATAGGTGATCATAATCATGATAAGTTTATGAGTTTGGTTCAAACTTCAATTTGGATAACTTCAAGTTTGTCTCAAGGTGGATCAACACATCATTATGTGGAACAATGAAGGTGTCATATTGAAGTGCATATTGTCTTGATCTACAAAGTTCATCATTAGAATCTTAGGTTGTCTTGGTGACATTGTTTGGAGAAGTTCTCTCATGCATATCAGGATCATGGCTTGGTTCAGTAGTTCACATTTATTCTTAATGTCATAGAGAAAAAGCTTTCATCTAAATCTTCTAAAATCTGCACTTTATCTTATGACTTACAATAGCAAGTCACCTTCACTTAAAGTTACCTGTTTAAGGGCTCTTAACACATTAAGAAAACTGGCCCCAAATTTCTAGTCAAACCGGTGGTAGTTTTTATTAAAAGAACATTGTTTGGTGCCCGATTTATACTTTAAGAGTTTAAAAAGCATTGAAAATGCTTTATGAAGGGACCGATACATTATAAAAGAGGAGCTTAGAAAATGTTTTTAAAACTTTCCAAGGATGCCGATCCCTAAGCCCTTTATGGCTTTAGTTTTTTTTAGAAAATTTATTTAACACTATGTGGTCGGCCCATACCACCTTTTTGCTTTTTAAAAAATGGTGAGTTTTTATTTAAAAAAAACTATCAAGTGTTTTTTTTTCTTGTGGTGGTGATAAGTTTTTTTTTAAATTAGAAATTGTTTTTTCTAATTTAACAACTCCAAGAGATGATTTTTGAGAAGATTTTTGTAAGGCAATTATTTATGGAAAATTGGAGAATTTTTTTATGAAGGTTTTTTCTCCATTCACAATATTGTTTCAGATGAAGTGTTTTTTTGCAGTGAGAAGGATTTTGAAAGAAGATGAAACTTTGTATTACAGAAAAGAAGAATATTTTGATGACATTGGAGAATATTTTTCATAATTTTTTTTTTCAAGGCAAGAGAAGAAGAAGAAGCTCAATGGTTTTGTATGAAAAAGCTTGGAAGTTTTTAAGGAGATTTATTTTTTACAAATGATTTGTTTGAGATGTAGAATATGGAAGATCTGAAGATTGTGAAGGAGTATTTTATTTTCTTATCAAGGAAGATTAAAGATTTATTGAAGATTTGTCTTATGAGAAAATATGGATCAGAGATTGAAGATTTATTTATTATTTTTTTGTTTGCAATGAGAGAATGTTTTTTTGTAGGAATATGAATCAAAATTGAAGAGTTTATTTGTAGGAGAGCTGAAGAAAAGGAAATGTGTTTTTGCAGAGAAGTGAAATTTCAAAAGTCTTGTTGTTTATAATTGCAAAATTTGTGTGATCAGATGCAGGAGAAATTTATGAAGGAATGTGAAAGGTTCCAAGGCAGTGAAAAGACATTCAACTTGTATAAATTTGTTTTTCAGGTGCATTGATGGAATGCATTAAGAAGGATAGAGATGAAACATACAGTGTTGTGAAGTGTTGTTAAGAATCAAGCAGTGTTGTTGAGAATCAAGCAATGTTGTTGAGAATCAAGCAGTGTTGGTGTTGTAGAGTGGATTAGGGTACAGGATTGATTTTGAATATCTGAGTTTGTACATGATTTGGGTTGATAAAGAGAATGGCCATTTGACAGAAACATGAGACAGAAGAAATGTTTTGTATTGAAACAAAGAAACCCTCTGAGTTTTTGTTTTCAGTTTGTTCTGTTTTAGGGGTTGGTGCTCCTTGAAGCTGGTGCTTCTAAACTTTGTTACTAGTAAGGTACATAGTATGCCAGTGAGGCTTGTAGGTCAGTAAGACCTTTCAATTGTCAGTGAGACATAATATTCAGCTAGTGAGGCTTTGTAAGAAGTTTTTAAGGTTAAGCCAGTGAGGCACTTCATGAGTGGTTTTTCTACCCCGAGAGGGTTTTCCACTCTAGAAATTTCTATGTCATAACTTGTCTCTATGTGTGCATATTTGTGTTTTGTTGATAAGTTTTTGGTTCACATCTTTCACTATCAATCGTGTGCATATGAGCTCAAATAGATCATTAATGTCTTTCTTTCTACTTGTCTTGTAAATTTTGCAAAAAGTTAAGAATTTACACAACATTGATTCACCCCCCTCTCAGTGTTGTCATTGACTCCTACATCCCTGGTATTTGTATTTCATCCCCAACCACAGGAGTATAAACACAGAGAAGAATTCAATATGTTTTCAGTGAATTACGGCTGGGAGTAGAAGATAGTGTAGTAGAATAACTTAGAGAAAATATCACCAACTCGAGCAAATATACTAATGCCATTATTTAGACACGATGTGCCTTGATGTTCAATAAATATGGCATTAAATTCCTGCCTCGAGAGGATGACACTGCGACTTCACACACTATTCAAAATTTTTGAAAAGACATCTATCTGACATGTCGTGCAACTCATTAAATGAGAAGAGAATGCCTTGAAAATTGGAAAAAGCTTCAATGTTGCTAAGTCGCTAAAAACTTGAACTCTAGAACCAGAAGTTAGAGGTTATGAAGCTTTGAGAACCCCTGACTTGCTGGCAACACATAGATTACAAAGTGAGCAGGATGACTTGACAAAGGGAAGATGAAGTCAGGAGGTCGGGAGGTTAAGAAACTTTAGAACTCAGTGACTTTGGTTAAGAAAACCTAGAGACCCGCGACTTTAGTTACAAAGACTTAGAAACCCATAACTTACAAGGACAAATCAAAAGTGACTAAGGAAATTTAAATTTTTATGGCTAAGTTATGAACATAGGACTCAAAAGAGTGCCAAAATTTGACATGACACTAAATTTGAATTTAGGGTAACAACTGGCTCTGAATAGGGACAAGGACTAATAAGACACAAAGAATCCAGATCGACCATGACACAAAGCATTATTCATTGGGTAACAGAGACAAAATAGAAACAAAGGAAACTATGATACAAGGAAAGCTCAAGAACATCACCAATTGAACAACTTAAGGTCTTGCCTATTATAGGAAAGAGGTAAGGGCGTACCATCTGGATGTGTTAATAGAAAAGTATTATCTCCAATGATCTTCTTAATATGCAATGGTCCTTTCCACAAAGAGTCAAATTTCCCATGTGCTCCCTTAGGTGCTCTTCTTTTATCCCAGAGAAGTACAGAATGCCCAACTACAAAGTTCCTCTGCTTTGCTCTTTTGTTAAAAACCCTCTTCACCATCTGTTGGTGCTTGGCAATTTTATCAACAACAATCTCCCTTTTCTCTTCTAGTTTATTCAGGTACATGATTCTCTTCTCCAATGCTAATTGAAATTGTTCATTCTCAATTGCCCTTTACAGGTTTAGTGCTGATAATTCCAAAGGAACAGGTATAGCACTGTCAATTCCATACGCCAACTGAAAAAGGCGACATACAAATGGCCCTTTTGTATGTTATTCTATCCACCCACAAAGCATCATATAACTTCTTATGCCATCCCCGTTGATTTTCATTTACTAACTTCTTGACAATAGAGATCATATTTTTTATTACTGGACTCTGCCTGCCCATTGCCTTGGGGATAATAATCAGATGAGTGTGCCAGACTAATGCCATAATCATAATAATAGAGAGTGATTTCAGAAGAGGAAAAAGAGCTAGCATTATCAGCGACAATTTTCTTTGGGACAAATCTTATTAAAATGTTCTCTTTCAAGAAAGTGCATACAACCTCTGAAGTGGTCTGTTTAACTGGTACAACTTCCACCCACTTGGTAAAGTAGTCAGTGGCAATTAAGATGTGTGTATGTCTGGCACTGGAACTAGGATTAATAGGGCCAATAAAATCTAAACCCCATTGTTGGAAAGGCTCATCAATCACCATAGGCTTCAAAGGTAGTGCTACTAGGTGAGGTCTACTAGTAAATTTCAAGCACTTCTCACACTTGGACACCCATTCATAGGCATCCATGAACATACTCAGTCAATATAAACATTGATGTAAGATTTTGAAGGCTGTTACTGAAGCTAAAAAATGCCCACCACATGCTTCATTATGGAAAGATTCTAATAATTTCTTTTGTTGTTCTTGGTCTACACACCTTATGAATGTTCTGTCACCTTTTTTATACAAATTTCATTCCCAAAGAATGTATTTATTGGTTTTGAGCTTCAAATTCCTCCTTTCTCTGGCAAAAAGGTGAGATGGACAATTACCATATGTTAGAAAATAAGAAATATTAGAGAACCACTCATCTGTTGTACTAGTGAAAAGAACTAAGGGCAACTATTCTTCTTTAGTCACCTTGTTTTCTGCAATCCTTTGGCATAGACCCTTTCCTCTAACTAAATTTGTAGGTTTTATATCAACATCATACTCTTGCACTTTAGCTATCCAAGATCCTCTTTTATTGCATCTAATTTCTTATTGAGTGAGGATACTTTTCATAGCAGACTCCGGGACAAAAATAGTGGTATGAGAATGTAAAATATAGAAACTAAAACTCTTCAGGGCTTTGACTACTGTATATACATGTTTCTCAAGTGGAGAGTAATTTAATTCATGCTTCTTAAGAGGTGTACTCATAAAAGAGATAGGGGCTTCAATAACTTGATCATTTTTTTTGCAATAGGATAGCCGATAGATTATGTTTTGATGCGTGGCAGTATATAATGAAATTCTTCCTGAAATTAGGGTGCACTAGTGTTGGTGCATTGGCAATAGCTATTTTTATGTCCTCAAAGGCTTGCTTTCCTTCATTGTTCCATTTGAAGATAGGATGATTTTTCATCATATCAGCAATAGGCCTAGTTAACTTAGCAAATTCTGGCATGAATCTTCTCAGAAAATTCACTTGGCTGAAGAAGGATCTGGTGCTATCTTTAGTCGCGGGCAAACTTAATTACATAATGGCTTTCACCCTTTCGGGATCAACCTTAATTCCATCCTTTGAAACAATGTGGCCCAAGAGTTTGCCTTCAGTCACAGTGAAGATTGATTTCTTTGGGTTTAGGGAAATTCCTTGCTCTCTGCAATGTTGCAACACGACTTCTAGATCATGTAAATGATTAGCCCTTTTCTTGGAGAAAACTATCAAATCATCCAAATAAACAACAATGATCTTATTTTTCAAATCACCAAATGACAAATCCATCGCCCTTTGGAAAGTGGCCTCTGCATTTATAAGACGAATGACATTTTGTTATAAGCAAAGATGCCAATGGGAGTAGTGAATGCAGTTTTATGTTGATCCTCTGCGGCTACCTCAACTTGGTTATATCCTAAAAAATCATTGAGCATAGACATCATCTTAGATCCAAAAACTGTCTGTAATATATGGTCCATCATAGGTAGTGGATAATTATCCTGTAAGGAGGCTTGATTTAGATTTCTAAAATCTACACAAATCCTTATTTCTCCATTCTTTTTCCTAACAGGAATGATATTGGCTACCCACGTTGAGTGATGGATGGGATAAATATTTTTTTCCTTTGGCATTTTGTCTATCTCTCTGAAAATAGCTTTTGCCACCTTGGGATTGTAGGTTCTCTGTTTTTGTCTGTAAGATGTAGCACCAGGCTTTAATGGAATACAGTGTTGCAACTCTCTATTTCTAAACCTCTTCAAATTTGTGTATCACCAGGAAAAAACATCTCTGTAATGAATTAGCAAAGAGATTAAATGTTCCCTCTCTTGAGGAGAACAACACTTCCCAATGCACACAATTTTGGGATCTTCTTTTGTGCCTATGTTGACATGATCAAAATCAACACATGATTCGACTGAGACCTTACTTTTTTGTTTCAAATACTGATCATGTCTATTGAACAAATCCTCCAGAGATACTAATCCATTGGGAATATTGTTACGCTTTAACTGAATGACTTCATATCCCTTACCATTAGGAGAACTAACATTACCCTCTAAAACATCATTACTGTCATCACTACTTCCTTCAAAAAAGATATTTGCAAAAGATTCATTTACATTATCAGGGACACAAGGTTGGTATACAATTTCCACCCTATATGACTTATCCTTAAAATCTGGATGTGGTAAGAGTAGGGATGTACAAACAGCTAATGAATCAACCTTGGTATTCTAAGCTCTAGGTACTTCTTCTATAGAAAAAGCATCAAAGTCCTCAATGCAATCCCAGACTCTATTTCTGTAATGTCTTAGTCTACCATTTTTTACAGTGTATACCTTCCTGACTTGTTTGACAATCAATTCAGCATCACCTACAGCTTTCAACTGTTTAATACCTCTTTCTTTGGCCAAGGTTAAACCAAGTAACAGAGATTCATACTCTATTTTATTGTTGGTATTGTCAAACTCAAGTTTATAAGAAAAAGGGAACTTATAACCATCTGGTGAAATTAAAACTACTCCTGCACTAGATCTAGCACTAGAACAACTTCCATCAAACTCTAAACTCCACAGTTCATTAGCTAAGTTAGGACTAACCAAACTTGAGCATTCTTCTTTCGTTGAAGTACACACATATGTGTCTGGTACGGTCTCTACAAATAGAATATATGCCCTTGGGTCACCCGATTTCCATACAGTGAATTTGTCTTTAGGCTCAGGATTAAGACACACCTTCTTCCCCTCTAATGGTATTAAAGCATGAGACCAATCCATCTGTGTTTCTCCCCCTAGGTCTCTATGAAAACTTCTACTTAGGAGCATCCCATAACTAGCGGGAATGTCAGCAAATAGGATAGTTAACTTCTGTTGCAAGTATGAGGTGAACCAGTGTTGTCATTGATGTCAACATACTCATATTGCATTGACAAGAAGGATTGGATGAGCTGTGTGCTGAGGATATTGAGAAAATTAGCCTCAGTCAGGAACAGTAAAGAACAGTGATGAGAAGAATGCAAATGTATTGTATAGGTTGAGAACCGGAGGATGTGGATTAAAGGGTTTGCAGATATGAGTCTTGAGATGTTTCAGTTAAGATTTCAGAGGTCCGCATGAAGCTCTGAAGAAGTTGTGGCTGTCTGTGTGGAACCGGTTCTGGCAAGTGTTCAGAAGTGACAGAGGATCACAGAAAGGTCTGGTGAGGTCCGAAATTGTATAATCCTAATCTACAGATTGGAAGGAGTGTTTGGGATGTCCTTGTGATGTGTCATCTCGAGTTGTGTATGATTTTGAGGTCTGGAAGTACCTTTTGCATTGTGACAGTGGCGACAGACTGTGTTCTTGAAGTTTGAGATGGGGAAGAGAAGAGATTCCAGTAAGTAGAGAAAGTACGGATGTACTTGGTCATTCAGGCAGGCTTGTGAAGGTTCTTGGATCATGTTGAGGTTTTGTTGTTGATCCGCATTAGTGGTAGAGCCCAGAATTGAAGATATTCTTCTTGATGAAGTTCTTGTTCAGACTAGCTGACCGGATTAGTTGTTTATCCTGCGAATGTTCTTGTGGTGGCTGATCGGATGTGTTATTCATCTTGCGAATACTCTTATGGTTGTTTGCTGACTTAGATGTTTGTTCCTAAGTTGATGTCTTGTATAAATAAAGGTTTGTGAGTTTATTTTGGTGTGTGTGGATTGTGTGGATGAGAGTGGTGTAGCGAAGAAAAGTGCAAAAGGCAGAGCAGGGGTTTTGGGCTTAAATGGAACTGATCCAGACATGGTAGAGATGTCATTCTCCAGTTCAAGACTGTGATTCTTATCACTTTGTAGATAGTGTGTCTCCTTGTAGGCAGTGGGCCTCTTTGTGAGCAGTGTGCTCGGGCAGTGAGCCCTAATTGGCAAGTGCCATTCTTTTTCTTATTCTTCTAACAGAGAATAATCCTTGGGTTAATCACCCCGTGGTTTTTCCCTTAACCGGGTTTTCCACGTCAAAATCTTGGTGTTCAATGTGTTGATGTTTATCTTCTCTTGTATTTGTGCATTATGCTTTCATGGATGATTAATTGATATGATGTTAACTAACAAAGAAGAATCAAGTGTTTGAAGTAGAAAGGAAGTTTTATACAACTGATTCACCCCCCCTCTCAGTTGTATGCCCTAGATCCAACAATTGGTATCAGAGCCAAGTTCCTCTGAAAGGAGCTTAACCGCTTGAGGAGATCCAGGATGTCGTCATACAAGAAGGATAGTCCGAAGTTCGATGGAACCAACTTCACTCTCTGGAAAGGTCGCATGAAATGTCACTTGGAATGTATGGGAAAAGCATACTTGGCCATGGTCTCAAAACCATATGTACCTCCACAAGGTGGTCCGACAACTCTGAATGAAATCTCAAATGCTGAAAACAATCTGCGGACCAAAGAAGCTCTTCTAAGTGCACTGAATGACTCAAATATCTCAAATGTTATTGACCTACCAACTACATATGAGATCCTGACTAAACTGGAACTTTTGTATGAAGGAGATGAGTTTGTCAAGAGTGCAAGGTTGCAAAGTCTGAAAGGAAAATTTGAAAGATTGAAGATGAGAGATGATGAAAACATCACTACTTTTATGCCACAAGTGAATGAGCTGGTGTGTGGAATTAGAAATGCTGGTGGAACTCTGGATGAAAATGAGATTGTTTGCAAAATCTTCAGATCCCTTCCTGCTGCATACAAAATTAAGGTTGCTGCCATTGATGAATTCAGAGCCCACACAACTGTCACAAGAGAACAATTAGCTGGCAAACTAGCTGCATTTGAAATGAACAAGTTTGGAGATGATCCTCCCAAGACTAAATCTGCTTTCAAAGCTAGTGCCTATGTGAAAGGCAAATAGAGATTTGATCCAGGAGAAAACTCATCAAGAAAGATGTCATGGTATGATCAAGCCAGAAGAGACATGGAAGAAGAAGAAGTAGAAACAGCTCAACTTGAAGCCCTCATTGCAAAGAGACTACCAAGAGGATCCGGTAAGTATGAAGGAAAACTACCCTTTAAGTGCTTCAATTGCAATAAGATTGGTCATTTTGCTTCAAGATGTCCGGAAAGATCTGCAAGGTCTAATACTAACAGACAAAGATTTCAAAAGAATTGCTATTATGTTCATGAAGAAGATGACAATGAAGGAGTAACTGATGATGAATCAGAATCAGGAAGCAAAGCCGAAAATGAATGGGTGTTTATTGTCATCAAGGAAGAAGATTCAATATCCTCTGAATCTGTCAATCACAAGGTTGTGGAAAGAGCTTTGGCTGCTCAAGTGGAAGAAAAGGATGATTGGGTTATTGACAGTGGATATTCTCACCATATGACTGGTGACAAGAATAAGTTCTTGGATTTGGAAAGGTATGAAGGAGGAATGGTAAAGTTTGGTGACAATTCTGCTGGCAGAATCAGAGGTAGGGGAACTATCTCCTTTGATGGAAAGAGCAAAACAGGTAATGTACTATATGTTGAAGGATTGAAGCACAATCTTCTCAGTGTTGGTCAGTTAGTGGACAAAGGCTATGATCTCCAATTCAAGAATAGAAAATGCAGAATCTTTACAAGCTCCGGAATTGAAATTGCATCCGGTACTCAAATAAAAGCTAATATCTTTCATCTGGTTGGTTCAAATAAAAGTTGTCTATTTGTTCAAATTGATCAAAGTTGGTTATGGCATAGAATAATGTGTCATGTAAATTTTGATAACATCATCAAGACAAGCAATATTCAGGCTATAAGAGATCTTCCAAAATTGATAAAACCTACAAATAGTTTGTGTAAAGAATGTCAGCTTGGTAAACAGAGCAGAGTCTCCTTCAAAAGCAAAGATCAATCCTCTACTGGATTGTTGGAATTAGTACATACTGATCTCTGTGGTCTGATAAGAATCAAGAGTCTTCAAGGTGATAGATATTTCATGTTACTAATTGATGACCACTTCTAGATGATGTGGGTTACCTTCCTAAAGGAGAAATCAGAAGCCCTTGAGAAGTTCAAAATCTTCAAAACTATGGTAGAGAATCAAACCAGATTGAAACTGAAGTGTCTAAGGTCTGATAGAGGTGGTGAATTTACATCTGGTGAGTTCATTGACTTTTGTGAGAAGCAGGGTATAAGAAGACAGTTGTCTGCTCCTAGGACTCCACAGCAGAATGGAGTAGTTGAGAGAAAGAACCAGACCATCCAAGAAGCTGCCAGGACAATGATGTTGGAAGCAAATGTTCCTCAAATGTTTTGGAAAGAAGCTATTAGCACTGTAGTCTACACTCTCAATCGAGTTCAAATCAGAAACAACACTAGTAAGACCCCCTATGAACTCTGGTTTGGCATCACTCCTACTGTGAAATATTTCAAAGTATTTGGTAGCAAGTGTTATATTAAAAGAGATGAAGATCTAGGAAAGTTTGATGCTAGAATTGATGAAGGAATTTTCTTGGGTTACTCCACTCAAAGAAAAGCATATCGGTGTTACAATAAGAGGCTGAGGAAGATGATAGAAAGCACTAATGTGAAATTTGATGAAGGAATTAAGAAGCCCTCAAGATTTTATGAGTTTGATGAAGATGACCAAGATGGTGTTCAGGTTCAAGGAACTCAATCCTCTCCGGTAAGTCAGAATCAGCCTAATCCGGTAAATCAGGAAGAAAAGATAGGTCTGAATGAGCCTGATCAAGAAGTAGTAGTGCAAGATACTCCCAAAATTCCAAGGTATGTAAGACAGAACTACTCTGAAGATCAGATCATAGGTGACAGAAACAAAGGTGTGCAAACTAGAAGGAATATTGCTCAAAATCAGGATGAATGTTGTCTCATTTCAAAGATCGAACCTAAAACAATAAATGAAGCTTGCAATGATGAAAACTGGACCAAAGCAATGGAAGATGAATTGATGCAAATTGTGAAAAATCATACTTGGGATCTTGTTCCCAGACCAAGAGAAAGGAATGTGATTGGAACCAAATGGGTCTTCCGGAACAAACTGAATGAAGCTGGTGAAGTAATTAGAAACAAAGCTAGATTGGTCTGCAAAGGCTACTCTCAAATAGAAGGAATTGATTTTGAAGAAACCTTTGCTCCAGTGGAAAGAATTGAAGCAGTTAGATTATTCCTTGCATTTGCTGCCTTTAAAGACTTCAAGGTATATCAGATGGATGTCAAGTCTGCCTTCCTAAATGGTGATCTGGAAGAAGAAGTTTACATTGAACAACCGGATGGATTTCAATTGTCTGATAATGATGATATGGTCTACAAGTTGAAGAAAGCATTGTATGGATTAAAGCAAGCCCCAAGAGCATGGTATGAAAGGTTGGATAAGCATCTTGTGCAGATTGGATTCAACAAAGGTACTGCTGATAGTAACTTATATTTCAAAATTGATCATGAAAACATTTTGATTGTTGAAGTATTTGTGGATGATATCATTTTTGGAGGAAGAGATAGTATGTGCAAAACTTTTGCAAATCAGATGAAAAGTGAGTTTGAAATGTCTATGCTTGGTGAAATGAATTTCTTCTTGGGTCTGCAAATTACTCAAACAAAGAAAGGGATCTTTATTTCTCAGACCAAATATGTGAAAGAATTGTTGAGGAAATTTGGTATGGAAGATTCAAAGCCAATGAACACTCCCATGGCAACTGGATGTAAGTTGAGCAAAGATGATGACTCCCCAAAGGTAGATTAGACAAAGTATAGATCAATGATTGGTGGATTGTTGTATCTCACTCAGACTAGACTAGATATAATGCAGGTTGTCGGTCTTGTAGCAAGATTCCAGGCTGATCCTAAAGAATCTCATGTTATGGCAATCAAAAGAATTTTTAGGTACTTGAAAGGAACAGCTGAGTATGGTCTATGGTACCCTAGAGATCCAGATTTCTCTCTTCATGCTTACACAGATGCAGATTGGGCAGGAGATGTGGATGACCAGAAGAGCACCAGTGGTGGAGCATTCTTTTTGGGAAAGAGATTGGTTTCTTGGCTAAGCAAGAAACAAGATGCAATATCTTTGTCTACAACTGAAGTAGAATACATTGCAGCAGCAGGTAGTTGCACTCAAATCTTATGGATGAAGCAGATGCTAAGAGACATTAAAATTGAATATGAGGAGCCTATCACAATTTTCTGTGATAATTCAAGTGTAATTAATATTTCTAAGAATCTGGTATTGCATTCTAAGACTAAGCACATATCTATCAAGTTTCACTTTTTGAGAGAACAAGTGAACAAGGAAGAAGTTAGATTGGAGTATGTTCCCTCCAAGGATCAGATTGCAGATATATATACTAAACCTCTTCCCAAGGACTCTTTTGAATATCTCCGGGAGAAGTTAGGGGTCATGGCCCCTCCGGTGATGAACTAGGATGCACTGATGTGCATCAGTCCGGTGGATATCACAGTCATATCTTGTGATCCGGATTGATGATGGGGCGCTGCTACTAAGGGGGAGCAACTGGTATGATTCTGATGTGTTAGAATTGCAAGTATGAGCCCTTTGCCATTGATGTCAAAGGGGGAGAGAAGACATGTGAAAAACAAGTGGTTGATGATCAAAGGGGGAGCAGTAAAGGAAGAGAAGACATGTGAAAAGTTGTTGTTGATAGGGGGAGCTGTGACAGAAAGGAGAAGTTCTTGTCTTGATGGTTTTTCACATCATATGTTGCCATCAATGACAAAGGGGGAGATTGTTGCAAGTATGAGGTGAACCAGTGTTGTCATTGATGTCATCATACTCATATTGCATTGACAAGAAGGATTGGATGAGCTGTGTGATGAGGATATTGAGAAAATTAGCCTCAGTCAGGAACAGTAAACAACAGTGATGAGAAGAAGGCAAATGTATTGTATAGGTTGAGAATTAGAGGATGCGGATTAAAGGGTTTGCAGATATGAGTCTTGAGATGTTTCAGTTAAGATTTCAGAGGTTCGCATGAAGCTCTGAAGAAGTTGTGGCTGTCTGTGTGGAACCGGTTCCAGCAAGTGTTCAGAGGTGACAGAGGATCACAGAAAGGTTCGATGAGGTCTGGAATTGTATAATCCTAATCTGCAAGTTGGAAGGAGTGTTTGGGATGTCCTTGTGATGTGTCATCTTGAGTTGTGTATGATTTTGAGGTCTGGAAGTACCTTTTGCATCGTGACAGTGGCAACAAACTGTGTTCTTGAAGTTCCGGATGAGGAAGAGAAGAGATTCTAGTAAGTAGAGAAAGTGCGGATGTACCTGGTCATTCAGGCAGGCTTGTGAAGGTTCTTGGATCATGTTGAGGTTTTGTTGTTGATCTGCATTAGTGGTAGAGCCCGGAATTGAAGATATTCTTCTGGATGAAGTTCTTGTTTAGACTAGCCGACCGGATGAGTTGTTCATCCTGCGAATGTTCTTGTGGTGGCTGACTGGATGTGTTATTCATCTTGCAGATACTCTTATGATTGTTTTCTGACTTAGATGTTTGTTCCTAAGTCGATGTCTTGTATAAATAAAGGTTTGTGAGTTCATTTTGGTGTGTGTGGATTGCGTGGATGAGAGTGGTGTAGCGAAGAAAAGTGCGAAAGGCAGAGCAGGGGTTTTGGGCTTAAATGGAACTGATCTAGACATGGTAGAGATGTCATTCTCTAGTTCAAGACTGTGATTCTTATCACTTTGTAGACAGTGTGTCTCCTTGTAGGTAGTGGGCCTCTTTGTGAGCAGTGTGCTCGGGTAGTGAGCCCTAATTGGCAAGTGCCATTCTTTTTCTTATTCTTCTAACAGAGAATAATCCTTGGGTTAATCACCCCATGGTTTTTCCCTTAACTAGGTTTTCCACGTCAAAATCTTGGTGTTCAATGTGTTGATGTTTATCTGCGCTTGTATTTGTGCATTATGCTTTCATGGATGATTAATTGATATGTTGTTAACTAACAAAGAAGAATCAAGTGTTTGAAGTAGAAAGGAAGTTTTATACAACTGATTCACCCCCCCTCTCAGTTGTATGCCCTAGATCCAACAACTTCAACCTTTTCTTTGGAAAAGTAGCTAGGGCAACCTGAGCATCTTTAATTTGCCCTATTATGGGAACTAGTGAACCATCCATAGAGAAACATCTACCATGTGAGGATGTGAATGATAAACCTAGAGCCTTAGCTACTTGGGCATGCATTACATTAACAGATGCTCTAGAGTCAATGACACAGTTGCTCAGTCTAAAACCAACAATATATAATGACACATAGAAAAGCTCATGTTTTGCAGAAGGGTTTTGCTGGCTAGGGTTTTTATCATTGGCATTTGAACATTTCTATTTTTCTATGTGGGCCTCATTCTCATTTGACACTTGTGCATTAAAATGTGAAGGCGAAGGCTCTTGTTTGACATATCTAACTAACCTATCCAATTCTGAAGGGTTAAGTCTAAGGTATTCAGCCTGTGAGATCTGAATTTTTGTATTTTTACAAGACTCAATTATATCAAATGAAATAGAAACAAGGGTTTTAGAAGGGCGAATGGATGGTACCTCAATTGATGCATTTTTCGACATGACATTCTCCAGATTCTTGGGATTAGGAGTGGCCTATCTTGACAAGATATATTTTGGAGTAGAGGATGAACTGCCAGCTTGACCTTTCTGTTCTTTCCCTTTCTAAGCTTGTTGACCCCTTGTAAAGACTGCACAATTAATATTGTCAATTTTGATGTATACATCTTCTCCTGCCTCTCCATCAAATTCATATTCAAAGAAGTTTACACTAGAATGATTAGATTGTCCAGGCTCCTCCACATAGGGTTCCTCAACAGGCTCATTAGTTGAAAGCATTTACATGAACCCAACCATTTCTGGCCAGGTGGGTCCATCATGGTCAAAGGTCAAATGAAAATTGTACATCATGTGATTGTTCTTGCTAGTAGAAGGCCCACCTTCAATAGCCAATCTCCGAGTTGAACTAGACAATGGCAATGTTCTATTATAGTTCCTTGAGAACCATAGTCTTTCCTTGGTATGTCCTAATAAAGTGGCTGACAGGAACCTTTAGGCATTTGTCTCTTCAAAGTAAGAATATCATTAGCTAGCCTCTGTATAATAGGATCACTGGAGTTTACTGCTGAGGGTTTAGCAGTATGAAGTTATTTTTTCCATTTTCCAACAATAATCAAATCATCTTCTATGGATATAGCCCTCTCTTGGGCTGCATCTAAATCAGCCACACCTTCTCCTTTGATAGTGAAACTAACATCTGGTGGGAGGGTATTGATAAAGAAGCACTTTAACAGAACATCCCCAGGCCTCATGTCATCAGGAATTCTATTGACCAGTTTGTTAAATTTGGCCACAAATTCTCTCATAGGTTCGTGTACTTCCTTTTTCATAGAGGCCAACTCAGAGACGAGAACTTGCTCGTTTTCTGCAAACTTAAATCTATTTTCAAACTTCAACCTCAAAGTAGCCCAATTAGTAATAGAACCATTTGAAAGGTGATAGAACCAGTCAGCAACAGCATTGGTTAAAGATTCTACAAAGAGTCTTATGGAGACATCTTCATATTGTATAGCTAGAATAGAGGAAGTAGCAAAAAAGGCTTGCATGTGTTCTTCAGGAGTGACTTTCCCATCCCCTTTGAATTTAGGTATAATTTTCCTCGAACCTTTTGGCAAGTCATGCAAATGAACTCCTAGGTTAAGAGGACCTATAACAGCTCCCCATGGGACAGGTGGAGGATGAGCCATGATAACAGGAAAATTAACTTGCAAAGGAAGGATAGTTCCGTGCAAAAGAAGGGCTTGACATGATGCATCGAGAGCACTTGTAGCACTTTGTTTAGGAGGAGGAGATGATGGTCTACTAACAGACTTAACCTTTTGGTTAAGTGGAAAAGAAGAGATATTAATAGCTTCTAATAATTCAAAATCTTTATCCCAAATTCCTTTCTTTCTATCTCCCCTAGTATATCTCTTAAAAGCCAGTTTTGAACAACAATAAGTTACAGAGTCACCAACTTCACTTATTGATTATTTCGTGGAATATTTTGTCAATTGTTCAACTGGTTCCTTTGATTGATGGCTTGATTTCTTAGTCAGTTATTGGGAAGAGCTTGCACATGGAAGACTCTTTCTCTTCAAGGAATAGGTACCACATTTTCTACAAAGATAATTTCTTGAGTTTCGCTAAAACACCTTGTGTTATCTCTTATGATTTCACCAAGTTCTTCTTCTTCTAGTACTTCATTAACTTGGTTATAATGCAAATTGGTTCTTCTTTGTTTCCAGGCAAGTAACCGAAGGCCAGTAACAGTATCCTCTTGATCACCAATAAGCCAATCTACGTTAGGTTGAAGGATTGGAGTGTTACGTCTTTGAAGAACCATGTAAATTAATTGTAAAGTAACTCACAATACATATATAATCAAGTAGTTTCGCCAGTAGAGTCACCAAAAATCTGTTGGTATACAAATTTGTCACCTAACTCTATATTCTCTCACCCAGGAAGTGACAAGTGTATCAATAGTTGAACCAATTACAGTGATATTTATAATCGATTCTCTACTTATTTTATAAGGGGCAACTACCTTCGAATAATATACAATGAATTTAAATTTATGTTGCTTTTAACCAGAAAGCAAGAAAAGGTGATGCTTTTGACCAGAAAGCTTGAAAAGGCAATTATATACTTCCACAATAATTGAATTCAATGAGAAGTTCAAAGACTTCAAACAACACTTCAATGAAACAGTAAAGAATTTATCAGGTATAATATAACCACCACCACAAAGCATTCACCAAAAGATAAACATTTCATAGTGTTGCCCCAAAATTTGAACTTGAAATTTTTCAAATTTTAGTTGCAATTCTCCTATATACACCTTTGAAACTATTAACCAACAAAAACAATTAATTTTGCAAATTTGAAAGAGCTGGTGTGAAATCCTTTTGTAAGCATGATCATAACCTCATTTTGACCAATCTGCCCAATTTTTATGCCAAATTACCTCACCATTTGCAAAATTTTAAACTTCACATTTTCCCACCCAAAAATTACAAATGGAGCTAAAATCTGACTTCTGTGATGCTGGAGCTTAAAGGATTTCTGGGTTTTGTCCAAAGAGGCCTGATCATCATCATGTCCAAATTTTATACAAATTGAAACTGGTTTGTGGAAGATATGAAAGTTTTTGTCTTTCAACCAAAGCATATTTTCAGGGGAAAATAAATAAGAGCATCAATATTGGGGAATTATTTCACTTTACGTGATTGGTTTCAGACGGCATCCCAAGGTACAAATTATTTCCTAAAAGTCACCCCCTTTCATTTGAAAAATTAGAAAATGAGCATATAGTCTAAGAGACTTTACTAAAGTCATTTTATTTCACGGAGGTCATTATAAGTCTTATATTTCAAAGGTAGATCACTTTATGATGCCTTTTGTTGTCAGAGCTTAAAGTTGTTTTAGAACCTCATATTTACCTGACCCCTACTAAATAACTAAAGGCTCTTAAGAGGTCACAGAGTCAGGAGTTTTCATAACTCCCAAACTCTTGAGTTGAGGTTTGTGAGTTTCCATTTCTCTGGACTCCCCAACTCATTGGTTCAAAAGTTCTTAGAAAGCCTGACTGTCCGACAATGCATACAAAGGCTAGTTGGATACCAATGTAAAGTGGATTCTTGCCAAATAGTATCATTGGAAAAGCTCCACCAAGATGTTATCAATAACAATGGATGTCTTTGTATCTTGCACCATGATCACTAAAGCTTGGAATAATCTGCTCCAGTGTGCTCGACCTGATGTCTACCTTGGTACTGATGAGCGAACACTTGGTGGTGACTGAAAAGAATATGGATTTGGGAAATTGAGAAATAGGATGTCAATTGGGCATAAGTCACATCTAATATATGAGATCAAAAGAGCAATAACACAGTTTGATGTTGTAAAAGCTTCAGGATTAGTTCCTTCTCTTAATGAAATAAAGAAGTTGCAGGATGAAGCTCCTCCCCCAGGGAAGTTATTGACGGCGGATGGATATGTTGATATAGAGGAACTTACAGGCAAATTTGTAATTGCAGCAGCTGAAGAGTGTTAGTAATGGAATGGTTACATGGTGTTCCTCTCACAGATTTGGATTCAATACGATCCCTTGTTTCTAGTCCAGAAGCAAGTTTGATTACTACTCTTAATGTATGGTTTGAGAGTTTACTTTTTTGTGAAACCTTCCATGTGGATGCCCATGTAGAAAACTTGTGGTTGCTCAATGATAGGCATATTGGATTTCTTGACTTTGGCATTGTAGGCCGTATCTCTTCAAGGACATGGACTATAATGGAGACTTTCTTAACATCTATTGGAAATGGACAGTTTGAAACAATGGCCGCTCCCTTGGTCCAAGTGGGTGCCTGTGGGAAGTTTTGGCATATTCCATGTGAAGATCCAAAATAAGGACTTTCCTGGTATTAAAATTAGAGGAGACGATGTTGCAGGTATCGATGAAGGAAAGTTGAGGCCACATGTTTATGGGCTTGGCATGAATGCAAGGTACTCTATTGGACACATATAATTGGGTATGGTAACCATCACGAAGCAAGTGCAACTATTAGATGTATAAAAACCAAACTCCACAGCGCTCACTAGCATCTTACTAGCCCTCGATCTTAATATCAACCTCTGTCAAAGCATAATGATAGACTTTTATTAGATATTTATATTTGGAAACATTTTTGTAGATGTGGAAGTATAGAAAGTTGGCAAACACTTATAGAGAGGCGTGACATAGAAGTATTTGATAGATCCGCTGGGGGAGTATTAAAACATCTTGCATAACCTTTCAAGCCATCTACTTTATCAAAAACTTGTAGTAATGAAATGTGGTTTCATACAAATAACAATAGCTACGAAAGGTGAACAACTGAGCCAAAAGAGAATGGATAGTAAACCAGGTAAATAACTTTAGATTTGAAGGATCCAATGATATCATTTTGAGAAAGAATCAGGATGAAATGATGAAGTCTTGTCAGCTCTCTGAACCATACAAAGGCATTGGAAATTGTTTGGCTGAACAATCAAAGATGAAGATGGCATTGCTTTATGGAGAGGAAATATTGCTAATGTCATACATTATTCCTCCACTCAGGCACAACTAGAGGCAGTAAAGTGAGCCTAGATGGAACTATTCTATCCAAGAAATCATTATGAATGCACATTCATGAAGCCTTGCACAATGGGCGTACTCATTGTAATTCAAGTTTCTCTGGTGGACATATATGTGAAATGAGGAAGCTATTTTAGAAAAGGTATCAAAGCAACATGATTTCATGGGGGCACAGAAATGATTAGTACAAATTGGATGCAAATTAAAAGCATTGGAATTCATGGCTATCATATTCCCAGCCACACTTTGAATTCATTCTCCCTTACATACTAGGTGCTTGACATTAATCTATCTTTACTATCAACATAACGGAGGATAAGACCAACTTACCTGTATTGGTGGGATTACAACCATCACAACATCAGTGGCTCCATTTAATGATGATGTGTTGAAGGATATATTTCCTTTGATTGTAGAAATTTTTGGGAACTAGATGAGATAAGTAATCCCTCATTTGGAAGGAAGGAAAATATTTTAGGAACAATTACAGGAATGCAATGGCTTCATTATTGAAAGGCTTGAAGTCCTCTTCTCTATTGGAAGTGTAGCTCACCCAGGGGTTTTGTTAGATTTGATGCAATATATAAGGATGTAATTTGGGTAGGAGCAACCATATTCCAAAAAAGTTATTAGCTCTTGTGTTATCTTCCTTAGTTGAAGAGAAATGGGATGTTCACTTGCTACCCACGAGTTCAAGTCTACATGGTCAGTTGATTGAAAGTATGAAATGTAAATCTGTGAAAGACATTTGTATTCACAAAAGAGGAAAAGAATTTACACAACTGCAATAGAAGGGGTGTGAAGGGTCAGTGCCTATAATGTCTCGAGAAAAACACATGGGATAACGAAGTATTGTTAGCAAGTTGTCATTTGGTTAGGGACTGGAGGTTCTATTTAATCATTCCATCTTTTTCAAAAGTTATAGTAAAATTAAGTCATTCTTAATGGACTTAATAAAGGACTTTGTCTATAATTTAGACTTAACAAGTAATCTTTGAAATGTATCTAAAAGAGGAAATCAAAAGTTAATTTAAGGAAAATGTTATGGGAGATGAAAAGTTATTATTCCCTTTCAGTTTGCCTTTTCCAAAAAGCTATTATAGGGAAGGAAATAATTTTTGTTGTAACGGATTTCCCAAGAATCAGTTACGGTGGAAAAGGGGGAAAGCCTCTATAAACTTATCAAAGGCCACAAAGAAGGGATCTTTTTTCTATTGTTGGGGAAACAGGGGAAATAGAGCAGTTTTATTTTCTTTTCACATAGTTTTGTTGTGCAGCCAGGAGGCTTTGAACTCATGTGAGCATTGGAGAAATAAAGGAAATATTATGAATATGTGTATTTATCAATGTTTTCTTTTGATTGCAAGAGAACTGTGTTTCTTTGTAATTACACTTCAATGTTTATCTGTTATACTAGACTGTGTATATGCTTATTTCTGGGACTTTGAATTCAGACTAAGTCATCTATTGAGGGGGAATTTGCTGTCCATTCTTTTCTTGTTTCTGTTGGTGTAGGGGAGGTGGACTTTGTGTCATTTTTCTGCATTCACCTAATTCTGAATTTAATCTTTCACATCTATTTCATAGCTATGGGTAGATGGTAGTGTGCCTTTTCTGCTTTCTAGTTAAAAGCATACCCAGTTTCCATTCATTGCATATCCTCTGAAGGTAGTTACGCCTTGTAAAATAAGCAGAGAGCACTTGCAACTATCATTGCAAGTCACTAAACTGTTGGTCAAATTGTCATTTGTGTGGGCTAAAGAGTATAAACTGAGGTGACAAATCTATTAACCAACACATAGCAATGAAATGAAACAGATATCCAATACTCCAATATAGATAACAGAATAACCACTGGCAATATGTTCAACATAAGAAGAATAAAACCCAAACATTCATAACACAAAGTTTATGTCTATCTAAGCTTCACCACATGTATCTTCTATATTAAACTAATTGAACATAAAGAGCACAACAAAATTTATCTTAATGAGGAATCAAAGTTGCCCAAAAAGATCCCTACTTCGTGCCTTAGCACCCATATATATAGTTTTCATAAAATAACTATCTTTCAAGAGAATAGTTTCTTGGAGACAACCGCTTTTAAAATATAATAATAATAATAAGTCTTGAAAATAAGTTCCCAGAGCCAAATTTAAAGAAATAACATAACATAAAGAAAGTGAGCATGCCACCATAGTTTCTCCATCCTTAGGGTCCTCAATGCTTCCGCCATCTTGTTCCCCTGCATCGGTTGAGTTTTCCCATGCCTTTATCCTCACCTTGTATTCTCAGTACCTAGTGATAATGGTAGTGATATTCTTACTACCCAGTGTAGCAGTGATCTACATTTTGGTTCTCCACTTAGCCAGTAGTTTCTCTACTTTAGCCATCTTTTGGTGATCATCATCAGTCTTAGTTTTGAATGAATTGAGGTAAACCTGCATGTGACCCAACTTCCTCAAAGACTCGCCATTGACAATTTTAGGATTAGCTATCTCCTCATTGAATATTTCTTTGAACTTTAGAGATATATCCTTAATATCTAATAGGTTTTTCCCAAACTCATCTGTAAGGTCTACCTTCAGGAGATCGCAGTTCTTTTCAATTTCAATTAGGATTTCAAGATGTTGATTCAACACCTTGTTGATCTTTACAATAAATCCATCATAGATTGATAATTTCCACTCTAGTGTGTTAGCCCAAGATGGATCTATATCCTTTGGGTCATTGATTACCCTTTCATTAATCAGCAACAAAGAATCCATGGCTATCAATTCTGAGACTTCCCCCAAAAGTACATACATGCTACCTTGTTCTTTTCTTACCTGGTGAAGCTCAGTAACAAGTTCTTTCCTCTTCTTAGATACTTCAGCAAAGAAATGTACAGATTTTCCAAGATAAGATAGATCCTCACAAGAAAGTTTTTCCATCCATTCATTGACAGCCTTAGCAAAATTTAAATTCCTCCTTATTTGCTGCATTGTACTAGAATCAACTCCTTCGACATTAGAACTAGAGGCTTCATGAGAGGCGAGAGTCACAATGGACTGTATAAAGTTACTCAAAGAGAGAACTTGAGATTACAATTTCAAATTTTCTTTCCTTTCCTCTTTCACTCTCTTAATCAAAGCACTGACATAATAATTCACATGATACACATCTCCTTCAAGAGTAGAGGGACCCATGTCAATATGACTTATCTTATAATCAACCTCAGTTATTTCACTTTCATTCAAATCCTTAACTGTGCCTGCAATCTCCAACATTTGATGGCCAAAAGCAGTGCCAGTCACCATTCTTGACATCCTCTTAGCCTTTTTGGGCTTCGAGGTACTATGTAGTAGTTTGGCTACTGTATCAACTTTAATTATCACTGTCAGAACATTCTTTCTTTTCTTTTCTATTGCTTTCTTTAATCATCCAGGAGAAGACATCTACACACTAGTGTCTTTATTACGTAGAATTGTTTTATCTTGGTTAACTAAAGGAACAAAAATAGAAACATCTTCATCCATAGGAGAGGAGGGCACTTCAAACAGTGGGAGAAAAGAACCATCATCTGCAATTTGCTGAAAGATAGAATCAGAATCTGCCAATATTGATTTTGTCTGATCAGATTTTCTTCACAGAGCAGACAGAGGCAAATTGTCTTGTTCACAAGTTGACTTCAACTTTGCAACTTCATCTAGTCTTTCACCATCTCCTCCAGACTATGAATTAGTTTTAGATTGTGTTGCCTCATTACTCCCAAGAGTAGCACAAACACCAGAACTTTGTGCAGTCCCCTATTCTTTACTTTTAGACCCTCTTTGCTCATAAGGAGAGGCTGCATGTCTGCACCATTTCCCTAGTAGTCAATCTTCTATTCTTTTCAACACCATGGCAGAATGAAACTTCAAATCCACAACCTCCTTCTCTGACCAATTTATTCTAGGAAGGGGTTTCCAAACTAAAATTTGATATTCAACATCAATAACTTCTGAATTATTCTCAACACTATCTGGGATTTGAAATGGAAGACCAAAGGCTTGAATTTGACTCAATGTGAGTCTCATGCAATATCTTCTCTGAACCTGTTGGTCATCAATGTAGTCCTCCCAAAAATCTTCCAAATGAGAGTGATGATCATAAGAACTAGACCCATGAAAATTATGTTGTACATAGTTCTTACTATCAAAGTGTGTACTCAAAGATAAAACATGAAAATTAAATTCACTCAAAGCATGCTCTGCTCCTTTGGAAACATCATTGTTTTTGCAAGTGTAAGAGGATAGTGTTAAGGGGAAAGTGTATCCTTTCTTTCTCATGCTTTGGTATTCGACATTAACAATAGACATTTGTCTACAAATTTCAAGAAAACTAAGATAATCACTTGCATAACGAGGCAATTTTGTTCTTCTTTATCATATATAGTTGTGAGATGAAGTTCCTTCAGCATTTCTCGAGTGATTTCTTTAGTTTCCTTAGCCAACTTCTCAGTGTCACCTGACATGAGAGTGTTTATCATTTTCTTTGTTCTAAACCTCTTACCAAGTACTTGGAAGACCTTTGTGATGTAGAGGTAATGGTAGTAGTTGATGAAGTTCACAGAATGAATCTA
This sequence comes from Cunninghamia lanceolata, assembly GCA_027924645.1. Lineage (NCBI taxonomy): Eukaryota > Viridiplantae > Streptophyta > Pinopsida > Cupressales > Cupressaceae > Cunninghamia > Cunninghamia lanceolata. The sequence continues at coordinate 2,169,732 of BSBN01000010.1, forward strand.
GATTCCAAAGCTTACTTCAAGAGTTTTATAAAGGTAATGTGATATAAGTCTACACAGGGATACTCAGGAGATTGACCTAGCCTAGGACCACACCCTAGTGTCCACCACACAGGCTACTCAACTCTCACTTTGGGGAGTCACTGCTCAACCCAACCTATGTGCACAGTCCACCTTCAAGAACTCACAACCTACTACCAACACCTCTACCAACAGAGTCTTCATACAACAATTAGCATATACTTGTCAAAGACATGAATGAAACAAGGTCTCTGACCCAAAATCAAAATTTTGTACCAGCACTGACAGAGAATAGCAAACTATGGTATGACTATCCTAAAACAGTGTCTCAAAAAGGCTCATTCCTTGTAGCCCTATGAACCAACTAAATCAACAATAACTACTCAAAACCCCAAAAGTCCATCAAGGCTTAATGTATATTCTAACACCCATTATGGACATGTACACATCTTCTAACATGCAGGTCCGTACTCTGCTACAGGCGAGCAAGGACAGCAAACTATCTTTTTCCTAGAAAATAGGCCTAATTTGAGGTTATGTGAAGGAAAGGTATCAAATCTACTTGTTCAAGAGCCACCAAGCACCTGCATAGGACTGTTATCATCTGCAACCACCAATTTCATCATTCATTTGGTCAAACACTTGATTGTTTTCTGCATTTACAATGTTGTCCACCATTTGCATGCTAACTAGTCACCATGCAGACTAGTTAGAGTCATGCCAAACACCTTGGAGAGAATATTGTAACCTTGCAAGCAACAAGAAGCATGAAATCTAATCTACCTTCCTCCATCCTACTGAAAATGGGTGAGATCTTTTAGAGGACAGAGGAGAAATTCCTCATTTTGGCACAAAGCCCTAGTTTGGAGGGTTTCAAAACAGTTTTTGCAAAACGAGTTGGTTCTCCCTTCACAAGAAATGTCAAGATCTCTAACTACATACAAAAGAAAGCTATTTCAAAACCCTGACACATTTTCCAAGTCTTAGCTCCTAAACTATATGTACCATGTCTTCACAAAAACGCAGAAAAGACTATTTTTTTCACTTCAAAACTTCTCTCCTTTCATTCCTTGGCATGTAATACAGTTTTCCTGCCTATAACAGGCTTGAGAAACATTTCACCTCCTCCTCCAACCATACATCTGCCCTCCAAAGGTAGAGAACTGATGGAGGTTACATTTTCACAAGAAACCCTAGGTTTCCAAAGTGAAAATACATTGAAAATAGACCTTATTAAGACTATATTGGACTAGTTAATCAAAATGAACTAAGTCCTTATTACAAAACATGAGAATGGCTTCCAAAGCCTTAGAGAGAACAAAAATAACAAGACCACAAAACATGAAATAGCCAAAAATGACTAAAACTGGGAGCTCTTGCACCACTTTGCTTTTTCTTCTAGAGAGATCTCAGGACATAGCTTTACTAGTGTATATTCTCTAAGCTCAATGTCCTTAGCCATAGCTGCTTTCTTTCTGGCAATCATAATGCTGGCAAGGGTGTTAGGGAGATCAGTGACTATCTCAATGAGGGCTTTATTGTATACCTCCAAATATTTGATTACAGTAGTCTCAATGATGCTTTTGTCTGCATCATTATACTCATCATACAGTTGAGCTATAGGCTTTAGATTTCCATCAACTGTTATAGCCTTTAAGACATCCTCTAGATTGATTGTGGCCTCTTCTTTCTTAGGATCTGCTTTCTTCACCTTCTTCCTTCCTTTGCCCATTCCAGAGGGCTTCTCTTGCTTAGCACTGGAGGCTTCAGTTGATTTTGCTTTCATTTTCTTTACCTCTTCATCTATGTTAGTTTCTTCCTCATTAGCTCCAATACTCACATACATTCTTTTCCCTTTGGTTTTCATTCTTTTATGCCCTTTTGTATTGGCTTCCTTTGTAGGAGCTTCCATATTCATAGAAGGTGTGGGACCAAAGGATGCATTAGTAGTCTCAGCAGAGGTAGAACTTGTTGTTCTTTTTTAGTTGTTGCAGGCTTCTCTATTAATTTCTCACTCTTCCAAAGCCTTTTTAGACTCACCTTTAATTTTTCAGCTTCCCTAGCTGCTTCATCCTTTGTTCTTGTTTTAACAATCTCTTCTTTGGTAAGTCCTATGCTCTAGGCATATTCCTCTACCATTTTCTTCATCTTTTTCTGAGTTTATGGTTTTAGCATATTACTCTACACCTATCAAGTCTTCTTCAGTAACATCATAGCCAAAAGGAGGAACCCAGACAATCCTTGGGTCAACTGCCTCTATCAAGCACTCATCCTTGTCAACCATGAATAGTATGTCATTTTCATACTTTTCTACAACACATCTAGGAATCCAATACCTATTTTGCATGTTCTTTTGGAAGCCTTTGAAGAATCCCCAAAGTGTAGCACTTTCTTTATCAGGATTTCCAAGGATTTACAAGTGGTTTCTTATCTGTACTGCTATCAAAGAGTTTTCTGACCACATTATGTTGCACATCTCTGGCATCTCCCTTAAGAAATAGAACATTAGGTAGATTATCAAGGTTCCATATTTGAAAGGATACTTGGTATCTTTTGTCCTTTTCAAGTTTTCCATTAACTACTGTCAAAGCAATTCATAGAGGTCATAATAAATATCATTCTTTACCATATCATAAGTAGTATAGATTGCTATGGCAGAAACAGAGTTTTCTCTGTTGGTGAAGTAGATTTTGTATCCAATAATCATTGAAGCAAACCTGACTGTTGGATCTCTAATGTCATTCACAGTCTTATCAAACTGTGTTGCTGTCAACCACATCATAGTGTTGTTCTTCATTGCTTTCAATCCAGGAATCTTTCTAGAGCAGGTCATTCCTGTCACAGCTCTAATAACATCCTTTGTGATCATATGAACAACTTCCAACCATATAAATTGATCATGAATTCTGCTTAGGACATACCAAACCCAAGCATCTTCAGAGAATACAGGGAAATCGATCCATACATCCAGTTTCTTCTTATGCAACACATTGAACTCTTCCTTCAACTCATAATTTTTACCAGATAGGTGATCTAGAAAGAACTTCCCTAGTTTAGTGGTGTCAAACTCTTCAATATGTGTATGAGTATATGCCCTAATATCCTCAATATGGATTACGCCAAACGGTACTTCTGAAAATGCACCATTAGGGTTAACTTCCATTGATTTAAAGGGGTGTTTCTTAAATTTTGGATGAGGTCTCTCATTGATATTGACTATTTGTTGAGCAGCCATTTCTGCAAGAATTTAAACAAGTTCACAGTAGGTTTTCAATTTGTAAGTACCTCTTTTGCTGAATTAGGGTTTTCTCTAAGTTGCTTTGAATCTCTAGAAATCGTTGAAGTTGCTTGGAATTTTGCTTCAATTCTCCTTGGACACTTGATATCTTGAATGTAAAATGATACAACCCTTTTTAACCTTGTTTACCAAAACCTAATCACCATAAATGCTATTTTTAAAAAGCTATCAAACACTTCACTGATAAGCACAGTCAATCAATATTGCTCTGCAATGTGCTGCATTAGATCCTTTTCTACCAGTTTCTTCTTCAAATAATTCATCCAATACTTCTTTAACTTATACTTAGTGTTCGATCTCAACAACAATTATCTGGCTAGGGGATCAAGATTTTCAATAAGAGCTCCCCCTGAGCCAAAGCACCCAATTCACTTCCTGGAGGAAGTATCTGCACCATAGGCTGGTGCAGATTCATCCTTGACCTCATGAAAATCCTTCTTAATCTAGACCTTGTTCATTTCTTTCTTGATTCTACCAGATCAACTTTGTTCTTACCTTTATCTTCCCTCTGCTCCGTTTCCCTCTTCTCTGCAGGATAGTTCCTTTTCTCATTCTTGCTTCTATAGAATCTTGCAATATGTCCAAGTCTATTGCAATTGTTGCATACCACATTCCTCTATCCTTGATTCCTTCCATTTGTTTGATTTATTCTTGATCTGCATTGGTTAGCCATATGTCCAAATCTATTGCAAGAAAAGCACTTTCCATTGAAAGATTAAGTATTTCTTGCATTATTGAAACCATTCCTTATAATGCTTCTACATTCACTTGCTTTATGACCAATTTTCTTGCAATTAAAACACTGACCAGAGAAAGATGAAACATTTTGATCCATTCTGCTCCTACACCGAGTAGCCTTATGACCATACTTATTGCATTTAAAATAATAGCCATTGAAAGATGGGTACCTTTGAGCATTTGGTTGTCTAGCCGGAGGTCTTCTAGGTCTACCTCTCTGATTCTGGAATTGGTTGCCTTTGTTTTTCTTTATTTCAGTGTTTGCTTGACCTGATTTAGAACTTTCTCCTCTTTCAAATCCCAAACCTTTCTTGTCATCAGGATTTTTCTGACTGTCAAGAAGTTCATCAATCTTTGTGGAGCTTATTTTGAATTTTTCTTTGTAACTGTTTGCAACCTTCAAGTAAAACTTCAAAAGCACAACATATTTTGCCAAATTTTCACATTCTTCAGACTTGATTCAAATGTTCCTCGTCCTTTTCTTTCTCTTCAACCAACCTTGATAAATCATTTAGGGTTTCATTTTCTACAATTAACTATTCACTTAGCTCTCTATGCCTATCCTTTGATCTCTTAACTTGCTCTCTTAGCTTCAGGATGCATTCATCAGCTTCTTTGACATTTTCCTTCAAATCCTAGATATCTGCTTCATACTTATCAAGATCTTCAAGAGTAGTTTTTAATTCTTGATTACTGACATATGTGCAGTCATCAATTGTGACACTACATGGAGCAAGATACCTTCTGGCTGCCATGTGCACACTTTCCCAGATCTTCCTCAAGTTGTTAAACTTCTTCCAAGGAACCTTGCTCTGATACCAATTATTGAACACAAAGAATACTGAGGGGGGGTGAACCAGTATTCTGTAAAACCTTTCTTTCACATATTCATTAATCTATTTACCAAATTCAATAACATGAAAGCAAAATAAACATAAGAAGAGCAACCATAAAGTCATAACACATAGACACCATGATTTTTACATGGAAACCCCAAAAAGGGAAAAACCACAGTGAGTGTTAGCTCACAATATATTTTGATATCAAAACCAAATTACATGAAGGCTCACTACCTTAGGGCTCACTACCCAAGGACTCATTATCCAAAGAAGTGCTCACTGCCAAGAAAAAGAAGAGAAGATAGAAGAAAGATTGGCTCACTACCAAAAGAAGACTACTATAAATGCATCTATAGAATGCTGAAATGCAGTTCCATTAATAGCTCAGTATACATATTCAAAAGTCTTCATTATGTCTACCCTACTTTTCTACTCTACTTCACATATACTCTGCTCTTATGCCCTTACTGTTCCTTTCTAATCACAAAATTGCCTTAGATTGCATTCACATCGAATTCACACTATATTCACACAATCCCATGCCTTCAACACTGAAACCTATCATATATATATCCGCAACATGAATTAAATCAAACTTGGTCATCTTGCTAGAGATGAAGCATGTACACAAAAACCTCATACTCTGTCAGCTTGGATTCTTTACACAAAGTTATGCAGACCAATGTAAACCTTCAAGAATCTTCATTATCCATCACCAGTCATATCTTCATAACTGTAGGAGATAATATTCTTGTGTGGTGATATGCGGATCTCAAAACTATTACCTCTGTCATTGTAGAACACTATCAATCTGAATGTCGATACTTAGTAACTTGTATGATCTTCCGGTGATCTTCAAACTCTACAAATCTAGAATTAGATAGCTATCATATGTGTTTACAACACCTTCAAATATCACATCGAGATAACCAATAGCGGAGGAATGTGGAGTGAATTACTCAAGTGTTCTATATTGTTCCTCACTGCACTCTGCTTATCAAACTTAGTCAAATCATATTGTATCTTCCGAAGATTATCAGGACTTGAAAATTGGAATATAACATCATCAAAGGATTGTGTATAATAGACCAGAACCGCATATCATGATCTTCAACTGTGGAGGAGTACCAACTGAATCACTATCGATGTCTTGGTAAACTGCCAACACTTAGTCAATTTTGGCTAAGTTAGTCTTTCCAGACCAAAAGGCTACTCACAACTTTTTCTCAGGAGTTGTTCCAGATCATGTCTGATTGTTGCAAACAATGATAAAATCAAGTTTCCACCATATCAATAGTGTCTCTTGATCATGTTACCAACACCCCCTCTCTACCTCCTACCCTCTCTCTCACTCTCTACTTCCCTCCCCTCTCTACCTCCTACCCTCTCTCACTCTTTACTTCCCTCCCCTCTCTACCTGCTACCCTCTCTCTCACTATCTTCTTCCCTCCCCACTCTACCTCCTACCCTCTCTCACACTCTCTACTTCCCTCCCCTCTCTACCTCCTACCCTCTCTCTCACTCTCTTCTTCCCTCGACTATCTACCTCCTACCCTCTCTCTCACTCTCTACTTCCCTCCCCTCTCTACCTCCTACCCTCTCTCTCACTCTCTTCTTCCCTCCCCTCTCTACCTCCTACTCTCTCTCTGATTCTCTACTTCCCTCCTATCTCTACCTCATACCTTCTCTCTCACTCTCTTCTTCCCTCCCCTCTCTACCTCCTACCCTCTCTCTCTCACTCTCTACTTCTCTCCCCTCTCTACCTCCTACCCTCTCTCACTCTCTTCTTCCCTCCCCTCTCTACCTCCTACCATCTCTCTTACACTCTTCTTCCCTCCCCTCTCTACCTCTTACCCTCTCTCATTCTCTACTTCCCTCCCCTCTCTACCTCCTACCCTCTCTCCCACTCTCTACTTCCCTCCCCTCTCTACCTCCTACCCTCTCTCTCACTCTCTTCTTCCCACCCCTCTCTACCTCCTACCTTCACTCTCACTCTCTTCTTCCCTCCCCTCTACCTCCTATGCTCTCTCTCACTCTCTAATTCCCTCCCCTCTCTACCTCCTGCCCTCTCTCACTCTCTACTTCCCTTCCCTCTCTACTTCCTACCCTCTCTCTCACTCTCTTCTTTCCTCCCCTCTCTACCTTGTACCCTTTCTCACTCTCTACTTCCCTCCCCTCTCTACCTCCTACCCTCTCCCTCGCTCTCTTGTTCCTTCCCCTATCTACCTCCTACCCTCTCTCACTCTCTACTTCCCTCCTGTCTCTACCTCCTACCCTCTCTCTCTCTCTCACTCTCTACTTCCCTCCCCTCTCTACCTCTCCTCATCGTTCTTCCTATCCAATGGAATTTCATAAATTATCGTGTTTCCATTTCATCATCCCAATTTATATCCTCATCCCTCTTTGCATGTCCTAGTTTTCTTGTTTCCATGTTCTTTGTCGATAAGGGAGAGGGAGAGGGAGGAAGAGGGAGAGAGGATGGAGATGGAGGGGAGAGAGGGGAGAGATAGGGTGAGAGAGAGAGAGCAAGAGGGTTGGTCAGGTTTATGAGTTTAGGGTTTAGGGTTGCTCGGGTTTATGGTTTATGGTTTAGGGGTTAGGATTTAGGGACATTATTTAGGGCTTATGAGTTTAGGGTTGCTCAATTTTAGGGTTTAGGGGCTAGGGTTACAGGGGAATTATTTATGGTTTAGGGGTTTAGCATGGTTGCTTGAGTTTAGGGTTTAGGAGTTAGGGGCATTATTTGAGGTTTATGAGTTTAGGGTTTAGGGGAATTATTTAGGGTTTAGGGGTTTAGGGGTTTAGGGTTGCTCAGGTTTAGGGTTTAGGGTTTAAAGAGAGATAAAGTGAGGGGACTGATAGAGATTGGGATAGCTAGGGAGATAAAGGTTTAGGGTTGCTTCTAGGGTTTATGGTTTAGGGGTTTAGGGTTGCTCAGTTTTAGGGTTTAGGGGTTAGGGGTTAGGGTCTAGGGGTATTATTTAGGGGTTAGGGATTAAGGTTTGGAGGTTTAGGTTAGGGTTTAGAGAGAGAGGACTGATAGGGAGATATAGAGGAGACCAAGGGGAGAGATAGGGAGATAAAGGGTGAGGGACTTGGCCAGAGACAGAGAGATTGAGAGGTAGAGGGATGATAGAGACAAGGAGATAGGGGTTTAGGGTTGATCAGGTTTAGGGTTTAGGGGTTAGGAGTTTAGAGAGGGAGAGATAAAGGTTTAGGGGCATTATTTAGGGTTTAGGGGTTTATAGAGAGAGGGAGATAGAGAGATAGATATATACTTATACATAAATGTTTGCATAGATATGTCTTACATATATATACTTATAGATATATACTTATACATAGAGAGAAAACACTAAATTTACTTGTTTGCATGCATGAAAGCTTAATGTTTTCATGCTTCCCAAAACGTGTTTGCATTATGGCAAGCAAAAAAAGGGGAAAAACCATATGGGATCCGTGATTTAGACCCCACATGTCTGTTATTCCCTACTTTTCATGTGTTCTATTGGACAAGAAAACACTTTTTCATGTTGTTTGACATATTAAGAATCATTTTTTGATCAATCCACCACCTTTTTTTTTCAACGTAGAAGAACTAATTTTGCATGTTTTTGGACAAAAATTGATTATTTAAACTAAAAGTTTCATGTTTCATATTGTTTCAAAGCTTATTACCATTGATATAGATTGAATTTGATGATATATGTTTGTTTTTTTCCATAAATTTCACTAATCCTATTCTAGAGTTATATAGAATTCATAATCAAACTTGCGAAAAAGAATAATTTCAGGATTTTGAAGCCAAATTTTGGAGGGTTGGTCAACTCAAATATCAAATTCTAAGGTATGTTCTTTATTTCCAATTTAATTCACTTTATGTTCTTTAGAACACTCACAATCACTAAATGTGGAACTATGTTAAAAAAGTCATCATTATGTGTATTAATAGAATTAGAATCATTAAAATATGATATATACATAATTTTTTTGTATCCTGAATCATTAATTGAATTTGTTGTATCTTGAATTTGAACTATATCATTGATACCTCCCTATAACAAAGTATTATCATCATTCTCTCTAATGTAACCAATTGTATTAATATTTAAAATACAGTGCTATTGATGCTACAAATCTGATATATATTTGGTTCTCATATAGTAATGAGTTGTCACTATCATCCTCTTGGCCATTCATCTCATGCTCATCATTGGGACTAGGTGTGCCATCATACTCAATGTCTTCTTTACTGCCAATTAACTGATTTGTATTGATTGATTGTGATAGTTCAACACTTTCAGTGCTTACAAGGGTACACTGGATACTTAGCTTGTTTGTCATACTCGTCTTCATACTTAGTCAAAAGTTGTTGACCAAAACACATGAATTGTGTATGTACGTCTTCCTACACTACAACCAAAATCAAACTATGGCTTGCGATCACTGGGATTAACTAGGTCGGACAAGACTGGTTACACGCTACATTATCTGGAAACAATCTTCAAACACAATCTCAATTTCTTAATGTGGACCAAAGTCCATATAGGAACATGATTAGGAGACATCCACAAGCATGCTATAATCATCAGGAGCAACCGCACGAACCTTAACCACTTTATCCATAGGAATCTTCTCACCGGAACACATGAACTTCATTGTCTTCAACTGTCATAAAAGAAAGATAGCTTGCAGACCACCAAACCATGAACCATTGCAACTGTAGCCACTTATCATCATCCCAGACTTCCCTATAGAACCTCAGAGAAAAATACTTTATTGCAGAGGAATGCAGAGCAGAATACTTTCTTCCTGTCACAACTAAACTTACAGAAAATGCAGGTTTCACTCTGGTGAACACAACTCACTTAGATGTTCATGCAAAGGCTTCAAACTCGAAATGTAGCATCCTTAGTCATACCTCTAACTTACTTCCAATCTACAAACCATGAACTTCCAACAGAAGTAAATGTGGAGCAGTTTACCAGACTCTTCTTCAGCATACAACTCATTGTCTGTACTATACTTCTCTGTAGCTCACTAGTTTCTTTCGGAGAGGCTAATTTTCTTAATATCCTCAACATACAAGTCTTCTAAACAAGTAATATAATAAGATACAATTGACACCAACGACAACAAGGATATGTTGACATCAATGACAACACCGATTAGGCACATACTTGCAACAAAATGTTCTCAATTGTCACTACATGCACTACAACACTGCCACATGTGCCTTTGCACTACCATACATGCTCTAGCAACTCACTTAGCTCATGATGAAATAGAGAGTTCTTCACCAAGCATCTTGCAATTACTACTATAGCAACACTTGGTTGTAATAAATCTCCATGCCATGGCACAATGTCCAACTCTCAATGCATGGTTACCAAATAGGCTTCTATCACTATCTTATCAATTTATGATCAAACTCTTCAACAAGATCTTGAACAATCCACAAATCTTAGTATGTAACAAGTTCAAGTCCTTAAAGGTCAATTGACCATACTGACCACATGACATAACTAATTTGTATCCTCAAGAGTTACTTTTAGAGTAGATCTATTTTTAATAAACACATTTGCAATAAAAACATTCTATTTGTTGTCATGAGAACTTCTTCCTTAGATCTTCTATTTGTTGTCATGAGAATTTCTTCCTTAGATATTCATTAGATCTTCTTCCTTCTCATCTTCTCATCATTATATTCTTCTTTAATAACCTATCTCACCATTTATCCTTCAATGATCTTGTGATTGCCCTTGTAATGCACCAATTTACTTATGAAAGTCCTAGGGTTTGATCATTCTTATTTTGGACTACTATTCAAACAATGTCATGTGATATTCCTAAGGTTAAAATGATTGTCCTATACATTTATGATTCCTAGAAAACCCCACCTTTACACCTTGACAAGATATCAAATTATCTTCATAGGGTTTGATGTTCCTATTGACTATCATGATAGTCCTAGTTGTGTTGATAGTCCATTTAAGGTGCTTGACAATTCTAATCTGTATATAATCAGTCCTTTTCATCATTGTCACCTCTTACCCTGTAATCTAAGGAGTACCATACAATATAGGTGACCATGCATTGATATCCTCATAATCATCCAAAATTAGTAGAAAAATAACTATCCATAAACCTAGGCAAGATAGACTAGCAAGTAGTTTCTTTCTAGGTGTTCTTACGTCATTAGTTATTTTGCATATAATTGATAATGTTCTTAGGATTTGATACAATCTATGAGGGATTTATTCTTAGGGTTATCTTTTCATGATACATAACAAACAATATGAAATTATGAGAACTCAACATGACTATTATTGATAGTGTGCATTTGTTCAAATTACAAACAATGATTGTCTTCTCCCAAAGTGCCAATACCTTTGCATTTGATGTAGTAATCTTTCATGTGAATAGGGTAGTGAGAGCCTATTGCATATTTTGAATATCTGACCTTAATAGTGATCTAGAGTTTCATGATAGTCTTCTATGTTTATGATGTGACAGTCTATGTGATTGTTTGTAATAGTCATAGTGCAATTTGATAGTCTTTTCCCTCAACATCACCTCCATAATCAATTTGTCTATCATTGTATATGATAATGTTCACATATGGGATATACTCAAAATATAGTTTAGGACAACTTATTTTACATGAAATGATGATCTTCAGTCAAGTATATCATGATAATCCTAAATACCTCCAATAATTTTTATGATAGTGGCGGCTATCTCTTCATCATGGGACAATACCTTTGCATCTTAGGGTGATGGTTATGTATTACTTGTGATAATTTATCTTGGAAACCTTGCATTAATGATCTACCTTCACCTTATTGATACCTATGAAAAAATATCAAAGATATTTGGACAAGGCATTATAAACAACTTCATGATAGTCATGGTTGATAGGATAGTGCTAAAACTCACAAAAGATCCTCCTTTACAAGTAGGTAATCATGAAAAAAAATCTTCCCTAAATTTTTGCATCTTGTTATTCTGACCTAACCCTACCTCTATTGAAAATCAAACTTGTAGAACCATACCAAGACAGTTGATAAAGGATAGGCTTTGTTGTTATGAATCAGCTATTATGAATATGCTATTATGAATCTGTTGTTATGAATCAGCTGTTATGAATTTGCTGTTACGAATCAGGATCTGATGTTATGAACCAAATTACATATATAAGGATCTATTGTTATGAATCAGCACATGTGTACATACCAAATTATGCAAGGATAGGCTCCAATGAGGGTTGATAAAGGAAGAATAAGTCTAATGTTACAATCTACCCAAACTCCTCTATTCTAAAAGAATTGTCTACCATTTTCATTATTGGGAATTGTCAAGAGTTGTTGCTTCCTTCTCCAATTTTGGATTTTGTTGCAAAAGCCCCCTCAAAGTTCTAATTATCATTGTCCTATTCATCATGCTTATAGAAATCACGATCATGCCAAGGAAATGAGAAAATACTCTAACACTAGAAGAGAATGAAGCTGATAATGAGAGGAAAAGAGAAAGAATGAGGTGAATTTGTGAAAGTAGGAAATTCTCAACCATACAAGAAGACATTCCACCATTGCCAATTGAAGAGGAACATGACACATCTAATGAAGCTAAGAGAGAGATGGAATTGGTGGCACAAAGGGAATGAATGCAAAACCTTTGTTCAGTGAGGAAACTAAATCTCCAAGTTGGAGGCACTCCATCATCCACAGGTCAAGTTGAAGGAACACCATCATTATCTTCTCAAATTGGAGACACAGTTCCATCTTTCACAGGTGAAGTTGAAGGTACATCTTCATTTTCTTCTCAAGTTGGTGGCATGCCATCATTCACATGTCAAGTTGAAGGTACACCATCTTCTCCATCTAAACTTCAAGCCTTTTCATCTTTTTCATCTCCAATTGAAGGTACATCATCTATCCCATCTCAAGTAAATATTGAATAAATTCCTAATGTTGAGTCAACTTTACCAATGAAAACACCTCCTAGAATTTTGCATAGGAAGCCTAAGTTTCTAATCGATATTGATGAGAATGTGTTGAAGCCCATGCAAGATAAGATTCCCAAGCACACTTGCCAAAGATATGCAAATAAGATATGGAAATTATTCTTTGAGAATTTTAATGAAACCGGAAGATGTCAACTATTTGTTGAATTGATACAAAATCTAAATTTTAGGCCCACTATGAAGATTCTTGGCCTAAGAACATCGGATGCCTCAAGAGAAAAATCAATTATCAAGAATCTAATGAGTGCATATGAGAGTATGGGTTCCACCTCATGCACCAAGGATAGTAATGTCACACGACATGTCATTACATTGACAATAGTAAGCCAACAAACAAATAAAGCTCACCTCATTAGAAAGACAAGTCAAGCATTAAAAAGAAGTAGAAAAACTCTAATGAGAGCTGTTGGAAGACGTGAAAGAGTTGAGGACCCAAACACTAATGAATTGTGGGCATTCTCTAGGAGACTCCCACGGAAAGACAAAGTTGTTGTTGAAGCCTTGAGATCCCTCATTGGAGAATTTTGGAAAAATAACACAAGGGTATCTCCTATTGCAAGAGATGTTGTGAGAAAGAGAATTGGTTGTCGAAACCATGAGCCACATCCAAAGCATTTTTTGGATGTGACCCAAACACAATTTTTCAAGAAATTTCAAGAGATGTATCCTCAAATTAAAATTTGTCAAAGATATTTTGAAATGTTAAAACCTTTCTATGTCAAAATAAATCACACACGCACTACTTGTTGTAGATTACATATTGAATTTTCTAACCATTTTGAAGTTTATTGGTCTATATGTTTAGATTTGCATACTAACAATGTTTTGCAGGATTGTGGCATACATGCCCCACCAACATGTTCAAGAGACTTCATATCAACAATTTTATGTGAAAGAGAGGAAGCTCAAATATTCTATAGGAAATTATGCTTGGATGGCACATGTCATCATTGTGGTGGCTTGCAATGTATGCCAAGTTGTGAACATATGGAAAGCACACATGTGGTTGGAAATAAACTAGTAGAGTTCAGAAAGTATAAAATGGTGGCCTACAATACAAAAGATGGTAAAGAAGCAAAGAGGTGATTTGGTTATTCAAAAGATTCTAGTATATCAGTTTATGTCTACATTTCATGACAGTATAGTGTATGAGTATGCAAGGCATACCCATAGAGCTCGATGGTTGGACTTGCAATTCAAGTTATGTAAGGACACGTTTCCACTTGGTACCATCATTCCAGTTGTTAAATTTGCAGAGAACTACACACTACAACCACAGAATGAGGTGCAATCACAGTATTACAACTCTATGCAGGTTGCTATATTTGTGCAAATAGCATTCATTCATGCAAAAGATAGTACATAGGATGACACGAAGATCTTGAGGGAATATCATTTTTATATTAGTAATGATCGTACACATTCTATAGAGTTTGTACAAGGTTGCTTTCAGATGTTCTACCATGATTTGGCCAGCAAGAGCATATCATTTCATCAGTATATCATATGGTCAGATAATTGTGTATCACAATTCAAGAACGCACGGATGTTCTATTGGTTGAGCATGATGCATACGATGAATGGTGTTCAACATATGTGGAATTTTTGTGAGGCTAGACATGGAAAGGGGGAGCATGATGGTGCCGGAGCATGTATCAAAAGAGCATTGACACTAGAAGAGTTGAAGTACAAAGACAATGCAAAGTTGACAGATGCAAGATCTATTGTTGAATGGTGTAACACTACAATGGGTCTAGGTAATGAAGGTAAGTCTACAGTTCATAGGTATTTTTGGTTGGTTGATGATACTAACATTGCAAAATATGAATAATTTTGTATATTGACAGGATCAAGTGAGCTACACTCTTTTAGAAGCTCTAATGCAAGTTCATGGAGTATTCATACGTGGTAGATGGCATGCTTTTGTTCTTCATGTACATATGAAGCTTAGTATGATTGTGAGTCAAAGGAGTGGGTTGATGATGTTGAAATGCACCAGACAACTAAGAGGTGGGGTGAATCAGTTGTGTCCAAAACTTTAACCTCTTATGAACATTAACTCATCAAACACTTGATTATTGTTATTCAGATTTAACAATGAAAGCATGAATTGAAAAATTAACACAATAATACAATCAACACATGAGACACTAGATTTTTACATGGAAAACCATATAAGGGAAAAACCACAGTGGGTGTTAGCCCATAGAAATATATAAGTTATAAAATTACCGAAAACTAGAGGCTCGCTACCTTAGGGCTCACTACCCAATATGCTCACTACAAATGTTTAGGCTCACTACCAAGATCAACTCACTGTTAAGGGGTGGCTCATTGCCAAGGACTAGCTCACTACCAAGATTAGTGAACTAATTTGATAGCATCTACTCCATGCCTAGGTTCAGTTCTATTGAAGCGCATTATATCTCCTCTGCTCTTTTACACCTTCACACTTATCTTTTCATTTTCACACTTCGATGCCTTTTTCGCAGCCACATTACATGTTTTTATACAACTCATCAACCTTGGAATGTACATCAAGGTCGGCATTATATTCATCAACTGTTGGAACAAACTCCAAGGTTGGTATTTACAAACATACATAGAAATAGGTTTGGACCTAAACAAAACTAGCTAATGAAAAATGTATGCGGATCATGTTATGCCTTAGATGAAACTCAAATGCAATCTTCCACGCCACAACACGCTACTACAATCTTCAAAGTATCTCCGCAAATAGTGAAAGCAACCAAGTCGGCTAAGATTGGTGTTCAAATTAAGACTTTCAAGAATAGACTTTATCTACGATCCAAATTTCTCTTTGCAGATCAATCCAAAGGTAGGACCACGTTCAGGAGACATCCACAAGCACATTGAAATCATTAGGAACAACCACACAACATCTAACCACTCTGTCAAAAGGATTCTTCAAACTGAGCTCATAAACAACAGTGTCAACTATTGTCATAAGGAAAAGATCGCTTGCGGACTACCAAATCATGAACCATTAAAGTTGAAGGCACATAACATCATCTCAGACTTAACTCTAGAATCGCAGATCAACATACTTCAATGCAGAGGAATGCGGAGCATAGTACATTCTCCCTATCACCAGTGAATACTTAGAAAAAGCAACTTTTACTCTGGTGAACATAACCCACTCAAATCTTCATACCAGAGGCTCAAACTTGGAATATAGAATCTTCAGACATGCCTATAAATAACTCCCAATCTGTAGACAGAGATATTCATTGTACAGGAAATGCGAAGCAATCTGTTGGAATGTTCTTCTGTAGACAAAGATATTCTGCAACATATTGTTTCTACCGAAGGAGCAAATTTTCTCAATATCCTCAATATTAGGATTTCCAACACTTACATAGGTAAATACAAAACATATAACTCATTACAAGCAAGCATCAAAACATGAGCATAGTTGCACCATTGACAACACTAATGTGTTGACATCAATGACAACACTAGTTAGGCACATACTTGCAACACATGATTGGTGTACAAGAGGCCTAAGCCTAATTGACATGTATCGACTATCAATAGCACTACAAATGATAGAGATTGAATCATTGGTTAATTTTGACCATGTTTTAGATCTAGTTCAACTAGGTATTATCATCATTCAAATTTAATAAAATTCAATATGCCATCTTATTTTGTATTTTTTCTTGTATTGTTGACTATATTCATCGAACTGAATGCACGTATCAATGCAGGCCATGTTTATGCAGTTATTGCAGGCGAAGACAATGAAGAAGGAATACATTTTTATTTGTGTCGTTGTGTTGAGGTAAAAAAGAAATTAGATTCCCCTGTTATAGATGGAGAAAACATTGAGTACCCTATAGGATCAATGGTTGTTACTGAAACATGGCTTAGAAGGTACCTAGTGAAGAAGTCTAATGTGTGGTTGTTCAAGGACTTTGACACACATAGGAAGATTCTTCATTATTCTAACCTTGTTGTGGCTTCAAATGTTCATTTGATCAAATATGGGGGTAGACCATTGAACAGGACCTTGTGGAAGGTTCATGAGTCTGATCACGAGGTAATACTCGACACAATAAATAGTAGAGTAGAGCCTGATGGTTCATTGGATTGAATTAGTGGAATGACAGAAAGGTATGTTATTTTTCTTTGCTATCCTCATTTCACCTTCTTATTTTAGCTACTCATTTTAGCTAAATAGTGCAAATGCATTTACATGCAGGATTTTAGTATGATGGAGGTAGGTATAATCCTTATGAAGTTGCCTTTGGAAGGAAAGTAAGATAGGTTTTCATGATTATTTCATGATGATATGTCCTTTACTTTCTATTTCATAACGAGTTTTAATGAGTTTTAACGATGTTACTATGAGTTCTAATTTGTTTTAATGATGTTACTATTTCATAATGAGTCTTAATGAGTTTTAATGACAAACAATTGATAGCAGCAGTAAGGGTAGCCTCAATTGATGCCCTAGAAGACATTGGATCAAGTGAGAACACATTTATAGTACCAAATTTTCATCTACCAGAAAAGTATTATGACTAAATTTTTACATTCAACATCTCCTGGGGCCAAATGGATGGCGCAAACGCATCCGAGTGGGTGGGTAACTTCTAGGGGGGATGTCTTTTCAGTGGCAAAGCCGCATGGTCGTTCTTGGCTATATCGAACGCAAACAATCTCTCAAGAGCCCTAAGAAAAAAAGGTGACAAACTTTGGATCGACTGTTCCATCAAATTGTGACACCTAGGAACATCTTCTTTGCATGTATAGGTGGATTTCAGGTCCACCTACAAACACCTACCTCTATTTTTGCTAAATCAATTTCATTTGTCTATTGTGGCAAGGAACGCATTGTTCCAAAATGTTTTAGTTTCATGCAATGGAAAGGTCCTAGGAGTGACATTTTGCATTCCATAGGTCGTGGGGCCAAACAAACTTCACCAACACATCAGGGTGGGCAGGTAAATGCCAGGGGGATCTCATTTCATGTGCCAAGTGCCCCAGTCATTCGGGGTAGCAGGCTACCAGCAAAGTCCCTTAAGATCCCTAAGACCAAAAAATTGACAAACTTTGACGGAGCAGTTCTCAGAATTCCTAGTAGTTGGGAACATTTTGTTTGGACCTACAGGTGCATGTGGGGTCCATCCACAATAACCTCTCTTGGTTTTGGTCAACTCCTATCTGTTTGACCGTGCCGAAATCAAATGTATTTTTGCAAAATGCTTCAATTTCATGCAGTGGAAAGGTGCTAGGAGTGACATTTTGTATTCCATAGCTCGTGGGGCCAAACAGACTTTACCAACACATTGGGATGGGTGGGTAAATGCCAAGGGAGGTCTCATTTCATGTGCCAAGGGTCCCAATCGTTCAGGGCAGCAGTCTACTGACAAAGTCACTTAAGATCCTAACACCAAAAACTGCCAAACTTTGACGAAGTAGTTCTCAGAATTTGTGGTACTTGAGATTGTTCCATTTGGACCTACAAGTGTATGTGGGGTTTGTCCATAATAACCTCTCTCAATTTTGGTCAACTTCAGTCTGTTTGACTGTGCCAAAATCAAATGCAATCTTATAAAATACTTCAATTTCATGCAGTGGAAAGGTGCTAAGAGTGACATTTTGCATTTCATAGCTTGTGGGGTCGAACTGACTGTGCCAATATGTCCAAGTGGGTGGGTAAATTCTAGGGGAGGTCTTGTTTCATGTGCCAAGTGTCTTAGTCATTCTGGGTTGCAAGCTACTAGCAAAGTTGAAAGGTGCTAGGAGTGACATCTTGTATTCCATAGGTCATGGGGCCAAATGGACTTCGCCAAGGCATCGGGGTGGGTGGGTAAATGCTAGGGTAAGTCTCATTTCATGTACCAAGTGCCCTAATCATTCGGGGCAGTAGGCTACCGGCAAAGTCCCTTAAGATCCCTAAGACCAAAAAACTACCAAACTATGACGGAGTAGTTCTTGAAATTCATGGTAGTTGGGAATGTTCCATTTGGACCTATAGGTGCACGTGGGGTCTATCCATAATAACCTCTCTTAGTTTTGGTCAACTCTAGTCTGTTTGACCATGTTGAAATCAAATGCATTCTTACAAAATGCTTCAGTTTCATGTAGCACAACATTGCTAGATGCCATATTTTTTGTTTTTCTCTTCATCGGGCTGAACGGACTTCACCAACATGTTGGGGTGGGCGGGTAAATGTTAGGGGAGGTCTCATTTCATGTGCCAAGGGTCCTAGTCATTGCGGGTTGTAAGCTATCGACAAAGTAGAAAGTTGCTAAGACTAAAATTTTACAATCCACAGGTCATGGGGGTGAAACGACTATGCCAACACATCTGGGTGGGTGGGTAAATGCTAGGGGAGGTCTCATTTCATGCGCCAAGTGTCTCAGTTGTTCGGGCTGCAAGCTACCATCAAAGTCGAAAGGTGTTAGGAGTGAAATTTTTCATTCCATAGCTTGTGGGGCCGAATGGACTTCGCCAACGCGTCAGGGTGGGTAGGTAAATGCTAGGGGAGGTTTCGTTGTGTGCCAAGGGTCCCAATTGTTCGGGGTAGCAGGCTACCAACAAAGTCCCTTAAGATCCCTAAGACCAAAAAATTGTCAAACTTTGATGGAGTAGTTCTCAGAAATCATGACAACTGGGAACACTCTATTTGGACCTATAGGTGCACATGGGGTCCTTCCACAATAACCTCTCTCAGTTTTGGTCAACTCGAATCCATTTGACCGTGCTGAAATCAAATGCATTCTTGCAAAATGCTTCAGTTTCATGCAACACAACCTTGCTAGGTGCTATATTTTTTAATCTGCTCATTGTGAGGCTGAATCAACTATGTCAATGTGTTGGGGTGGGTGGGTAAATGTTAGGGAAGGTCTCATTTCATGTGCCAAGCATCTTAGTCATTCTGGCCTGCAAGCTACCGACAAAGTGACTTTGTTGGTAGCTTACAGCCCGAAATGACTCGGACCCTTGGCACACAAAACGAGGCCTCCCTTGGCATTTACCTACCCACCCTAATGCGTTGGTAAAGTTTGTTCAGCCCCATGAGCTATGGAATGCAAAATGTCACTCCTACCACCTTTCGAGTTTGTCGGTAGCTTGTAGGCTAGAACGACTGAGACACTTGGCGCATGAAATGAGACCTCCCCTAGCATTTACCCACCCACCTGGATGTGTTGGTATAGTCGGTTTGACCTCACAACCTATGGAATGTAAAAATTCAATCTTAGCAACTTTCTACTTTGTCGGTAGCTTACATCTCGGAACAACTAGGACGCTTGGCACATGAAATGAGACCTCCCCTAACATTTACCTGCCCACCCCAATGTGTTGGTGCAGTCAGTTTGGCCCCACGATGAGTAAAACAAAACATATGGCACCTGACAATGCTGTGCTGCATGAAACTGAAGCATTTTGCAAGATTGCATTTGATTTCGGCATGGTCAAATGGACTGGAGTTGACCAAAACTGAGAGAGGTTATTGTGGACAAACCCGACATGCACCTATAGGTCCAAACATAATGTTCCTAGTTACAATGAATCCTGAGAATTGCTTCATCAAAGTTTGGCAATTTTTGGTCTTAGGATCTTAAGTGACTTTGTCGGTAGCCTATTGCCCCGAACGATTAGGACCCTTGGCACATGAAGAGAGACCTCCCCTAGCATTTACCTACCCACCTTGATGCATTAGCGATGTCTGTTTGGCCCCATGAGCTATGGAATGCAAAATGTCACTCCTAGCACCTTTTCACTGCATGAAACTAAAGCATTTTGCAAGAATGCATTTGATTTCAGCATGGTCAAATGGACTGGAGTTGACCCAAAATGAGAGAGGTTATTATGGACAGACCCCATGTGCACCTGTAGGTCTAAACAAAACATTCCCAATTGCCATGAATTCTGAGAACTGCTCCATCATAGTTTGGCAGTTTTTTGGTCTTAGGGATCTTAAGGGACTTTGCCGGTAGCCTGTTGCCCCGAATGACAGGGGCACTTGGCACATGAAACGAGACCTCCCCTGGCATTTACCCACCCACCCTGATGCATTGGAGAAGTCTGTTCAGTCCATGACATATGGAATACAAAATGTCACTCCTAGCACCTTTCCACTGCATGAAATTGAAGCATTTTGTAAGAATGCATTTGATTTTGGCACGGTCAAATGGACTAGAGTTGACCAAAACTGAGAGAGGTTATTGTGGATAGACCCCACATGCACCTTCAGGTCCAAATGAAATGTTCCCAGCTGCCATGAATTCTAAGAACTGCTCTGTCAAATTTTGGCAATTTTTTGGTCTGAGAGATCTTAGGGACTTTACCGGTAGCCTGCTACCCAAAACAACTGGGACACTTGGCACACAAAGTTGAAAATAGATTGATCTTAATATATATCGTCCACCAAAAAACACCAAATTGAATAAAAACTGAAAGCTTCATTAAGATTTAAAAGGATTAAGATAACTAAAGTTACACAATGAGAGTGCTTAAATCATCTCCTACAAAGTAAAGACAAAGAAAATGCAGCAAAAAAAAATTAAAGAATTGAAACTAATACCTAACACACAAATCCATGTAAAGTAGCCCCACTCCTGGCATTAACATTCAAAATTATTTATGAAAAAACTAACACTAACTGATTAAAAAATATAACAGACCCATTGCACAACAACGTCGAAAAACTTTATTTCCTCATCGCTGGAATAGGAAGCGCAAATGCTCATGCCTTCCTTCACTTTCTCACAACAGTGATCTTGAAGATGCTTCAATGAGAATCAAAACTTTGACCTCAAATCTTGTACGCTTTTAAATTGTTCCACAGCTAGCTCATGGTCCTCTTCTTTTGGAAATTCAAGGTAATGCACAGTCAACCGTGCATTCTTTAATTCTAGAGACACATCATACCACGTGTCATCAAAAGATTTGAACTCTAACTATACTGGTTCCTTATTTTCCATCACCATTACTCATGCAAATCTTTCTGTCGATATTAGAACATTTAATGAAGCCTTAGAAGTGGTCTGGGTTGGACATTTTGCCAGATAACTGAAACCATAACGGAATGACATAATTATATATGGTGTTCTCATTTCCCTGAGGATTCAATCAAGTAGTCCTTAGGTTGATATGACCATTCTAAGCTTGACATATGATTGGTACCATTTGCATATAACTGTACATTTATAAAATGAGTGTTCTAAGATCTTTATAACAACCTTCTCTGTTTTGCTGGGACAACACTATCCTAATATGTGTTGACAATGCTAAAATGTGAATAATGGTATGATGAATAGTAAATACTCTTAGGAGCTTGATAACTGTCCTAGCAATCATATGACTAGTTTTTAATTGCTAGATCCCCCCAAATGGAAGCTTTGCTCATCATATAACAATCTCACCCTCATATTAGATCGTCATAGTAACATGGCAGTGTGGCATTTGACTATCCCATTATGTCAATGAAGTGACTTGAATGTATTACTAATGTAAACTTGCAGCATTCCTTTGTACATACCCTTGGTCTAAGATACAAAACAATAATCTTTTCTAATAAGGACAGTTTTCTATACCTAGGACTAAATTGACATGTGATTCAAGGCTCCCCATTATAGTCCACACTGTCCTATGGCTATTACCTTACATGATATGTGAGTGAGTTCTGATTATCATGAATATCCTTTTCTTGATGAACAAGTGACAAGGTTTTGGAGAAGACTTTAATGCCATGATAACAGTCCCAAAGCTAAGTGATTGCCTTCCTACTGATGACTGTCACATTCTTGACTTTAAGACTAATTCATGATTGCATACTTTCCATAAGTGTACTGTGTCATAGTTGGTCTATTGGACTTGCTAGGTTTGTCTTTATGTGCGTATGACATGCTTGACTTGATGGGGCTATCTTCCCTTCTTATTTTAGGATTTCTACTCTTTGAATACCAACACAACTGGACCTCTTCATTATGACAATCCTCTTCTTTCTCTCTTCTACACTCCCTACTTGTAGACTTCACATTCATAACGCCAGGGTATAAGTATCCTCTAGGAAGACAATAATGCCTTTGATACATGATAGTCAACCTAGGGCTATCTTTGATCTTTGTATGACAAACACCTAATTAATTCTAGCTACTTGTAGTACCTCTAAGCATCTCCTATAATATCACCATGTTCATGGTCATTACCATGTGTCCTCCAACAACAATACAAGTGTACCTACACTATAATAAATACTTAGAATGACATACCTACAATTATGCAGTTGTGAGTTCTCCTTCAAAATGGCTTGAGGTTGGAAAATAGCGGCATTAGATAATTTATGTAAGTTTCCATGCTAAAATGCAACACCTAAAAATCATTGCTACCTTCTATAGCTCACTAAAATTGTTTGCTATTCTACCAGATAACTATCAACATAAACCTAGAACAAAGTCCATCAACTTCTTTCATGAGAAAGCTTACTAGGAACTTTATGTAGGTGAATAATGCACCAAAGTTTCAATAGTAAAATTAAAAGTTTTAAAATACTAAATTGCTTAGAATTAGAAGATGAAGTTTTCTAGGAATTTAGAAGGTCATGTAAGTTGATTTGTTTGATTTTGGACAAAGGGGCAGCCTAGTCCTTATCTAACGCCTATGCTAGTAGCCTAGTCCACTAGGGAGCAACCTAGTCTAGAGAGTTTCTATAGGTATAAAAAATTATAAGAGGTCAAGAATAGTATGTACAAGATTCTATTAGATGTAAAATTGTCAACATGTAGTGGAAGATGTGAAACCAACTAAAAACTGGAAGCAAGTCGTAAAAGCCTTTATAAGAAATAATGAAAAAGAAAGTAAATGGACAGTCATAGGAGGCTAGCCAAGGACTGACATAGTTTTAGGGGCAATTATGGAGTCATTTCTTGTTTGAAACCCTCATCAAGATGGTATTATATGTAGATATAGGATATCTTTAGTTATGCATACCTAAAAGAAGGACATGTTGTAGTGCCAAAAATGTCACCATGATTCAAGGGATAGTTTGGATGTCATACATCTTAAGGCTTAAACTATTGATCAAAACTCCTAGCATGAACTCAAGTCTTCAAAAGGATTTCATCACTAGTCTTGGATCACATCTAGAGACCTAAAGTTGATTACCATTATTGCAAACAGGGTATGGACAACCATCAAAGCATAAAGGATATAGGAATTTTGTCAGATGTTATAATTGCATCTGCCCTTGTAGACATGTATGGAAAGTGTGGAAGCATAGACAAGGCACGTGGACTGTTTGATAGAACACCTCAAAGCATAAAGGATATAGGATTTTTTGTCATATGTTGTAACTACAGCTGCCCTTGTAGACATGTATGCAAACTATGGAAGCATAGAAAAGGCATGTGGACTTTTGATAGAATACCTCAAAGCATAAAGGATATAGGATTTTTTGTCATGTGTTGTAATTATAGCTGCCTTTGTAGACATGTATACAAACTGTGGAAGCATAAAGGATATCAGAATTTTGTTAGATGTTGTATTTGCACTTGCTCTTGTAAACATGTATGCAAAGTGTGGAAGCATAGACAAGGCATGTGGATTGTTCGACCTAACACCTCAAAGCATAAAGGATACCAGATTTTTGTCAGATATTGTATTTGCAGTCGCCCATGTAGACATGTATGTAAAGTGTGGAAGCATAGACAAGGCATGTCAATTGTTTGACCTAACACATCAAAGAGATGTTCTATCATGGAATGCAATGGTTGCAAGATATGCAAAAAATGGATTTGTTGAAAAGGCTTTAGAAACTTTCAAGAAAATGCAATTGGCATGTGTAAAGCCAAATTCCACAACCTTTGCCAGCATCCTCCAAATTAGGATCTTTGGAACATGGTATGGACAACCATCAAAGCATAAAGGATATAGGAATTTTGCTAGATATTGTCATTGCAGCTGCCCTTGTAGACATGTATGCAAAGTGTGGAAGCATAGACAAGGCACATGGAATGATTGACCTAACACCTCAAAGCATAAAGGATACTAGAATTTTGCTAGATATTATATTTGCAGCTACCCTTGTAGACATTATACAAAGTGTGGAAGCATAGACAAGGCATGTCAATTGTTTGACCTAACACCTCAAAGAGATGTCCTGTCATGGAATGCAATGATTGCAAGATATGCAGAAAATGGATTTGTTGAAAAGGCTTTAGAAACTTTCAAGCAAATGCAATTGGCATGTGTAAAGCCAAATTCCACAACCTTTGCCAGCATCCTCCCTATCTCTACCAAATTAGGATCTTTGGAACAGGGTATGGACAGCCATCAAAGCATAAAGGATATAGGAATTTTGTCAGATGTTGTAATTGCAGCTACCCTTGTAGACATGTATGCAAAGTGTGGAAGCATAGACAATGCACGTGGATTGTTTGGCCTAACACTCAACATGAAAATTGGAAGCATAGACAAGGCATGTGGATTATTGAAAAGGCTTTAGAAAATTTCAAGAAAATGCAATTGGCACGTGTAAAGCCAAAGTCCACAATCTTTGCCAGCATCCTCCCTATCTATACCAAAATAGGATCTTTGGAACAATATATGGACAACCATCAAAGCATAAAGAATATAGGATTTTTGTCACATGATGTAATTGCAGCTTCCCTTGTAGACATGTATGCAAAGTATGGAAGCATAGACAAGGCATGTGGACTGTTTGATAGAACACCACAAAGAGATGTCCTCTCATGGGATGCAATGATTGCAAGATATGCAAAAAATGGATTTGTTGAAAAGACTTTAGAAACTTCCAAGCAAATGCAATTGGCACGTGTAAAGCCAAATTCCACAACCTTTGCAGCATCATCCCTATCTGTACCAAATAGGATCTTTGGAACAACGTATGGACAACCATCAAAGCATAAAGGATATATGAATTTTTTCACATGTTGTAATTGCAGCTGCCCTTGTAGACATGTATGCAAAGTGTGGAAGCATAGACAAGGTATGTGGGCTGTTTGACACAACACCACAAAGAGATGTCCTCTCATGGGATGCAATGATTGCAAGATTTGCAAAAAATGGATTTGTTGAAAAGACTTTAGAAACTTTCAAGTAAATGCAATTGGCACATGTAAAGCCAAATTCCACAACCTTTTCTAGCATCCTCCCTATCTCTACCAAAATAGGATCTTTGGAACAGTGTATGGACAACCATCAAAGCATAAAGGATATAGGAATTTTGTCACATGTTGTAATTGCAGCTACCCTTGTAGACATGCATGCAAAGTGTGGAATCATACACAAGGCATGTGGACTATTTGATACAACACCACAAAGAGATGTTCTCTCATGGAATGCAATGATTGCAAGATATGCAAAAAATGGATTTCTTAAAAAGAATTTAGAAACTTTCAAGCAAATGCAATTGGCATGTGTAAAGCCAAATTCCACAACCTTTGCCAGCATCCTCCCTATCTCTACCAAAATGCAGCTGCCCTTATAGACATGTATGCAAAGTGTGGAAGCATAGACAAGGTATGTGAATTGTTTGACATGATGCCTTGAAATGAAATGCCATTTCATGGAATGCAATGATTGCAAGATATGCAAAAAATAGATTTTTTTGATAAGGTTTTATAAACTTTCAAGAAAATACAATTGGCGGGTGCAAAGCCAAATTTCACAACCTTAGCCAATATCCTCCTTGCCTATGCCAAAATGGACATCTATCAAAGGATAAAAGATATGGGAATTTTGTTAGATGTTTTAGTTGCAACTGCCCTTGGAGACATGTATGCAAAGTGTGGAAGCATATACAAGGCACATGAACTATTTGGCATGATGCCTCAAAGAAATTTTGCCTCATGGAATGCAATGATTGGAAGATATGAACAAAATGGATTTTTTGATAAGGCTTTAGAAACTTTCAAGCAAATGAAATTGGTGGGTGTAAAGACAAATTCCAAAACCTTAGAAATGGTATCTTTGGAACATGGTATAGACATCCTTCAAAGCATAAAAGGATATAGGAATTTTGTCAAATGTTGTAGTTACAACTACCCTGCGAGACATGTATGCAAAGTGTGGAAGCATATACAAGGAACGTGAATTGTTTGACATGATGCCTCAAAGAAATGTTGTCTCATGGAATGCAATGATTGCAAGATATGCACAAAATGGAGTTTTCATAAGGCTTTAAAAACATTCACAAATACACAAAAGAAAATTTCAACAAAATGCAATTGGCAAGTCTAAAACCAAATTGCACAACCTTATCCAACATCCTCCTTGCCTATGCCAAAATAGGATCTGGGGAACATGGTGTGGATAGCCATCAAAGCATAAAGGATATAGGAATTTTGTCACATATTGTATTTGTAGCTACCCTTGTAGACATGTATGGAAAGTGTGGAAGCATAGACAAGGCACGTGAACTATTTGAGATGATGCCTCAAAGAAATGCACAGTCTCATGGAATGCAATGATTGCAAGATATGCACAAAATAGATTATTTGAAAATGATTTATAAACTTTCAAGCAAATGCAATTGGCACGTGTAAAACCAAATTCCTGTAATGATAATTGAACATCATATTAAATATTTAATATAAACTGTCATATACATAATGTCATGAACATAACATCTAGTCTATATACAAATCCATATAGACATGTCCAAACAAAGCCGTACAGGCATTTACAAACATATACATCGGTAACATACAAAAATATGTATACAAAGCCATCTAGGCATACAAAAAATGTCCCAAAAACTAGTTTCCTATGGACTTTCATTAAATAATCAATAGCCCTTGCTTGACCGTGAAGATGGAGAGCCAATCAGTGACTCATCCTCTCTGTCATCAAGTAGACCTCCTCAACAGATGTTCTTGCAGCTCCACCTGTTAATACAATCAAACAATATGCACATTAATATAGAAAATATGAAATATATAACATCACATATGTAATCGATCACTTACCACTATCCGATGATCACTCTCGATCATCTTTTCTCTCTTTTCATCCATAGTTGGACGGACTGGAGTTGTGACCTCCTGTGAGAAGCATCAAGAAGTAAAATTGACTAAACATAAATATCATTTATGTACATCAAATGACATGAGATAAAACAAGAAATACAAATTTATGATGTATTTTCATGTTATTGGCTCATACTCAATCAAAGGATTTGAAGACATCATGGCTGCAGCAATGCCTACCTGCGCTAACTCATGAAGATGAGGAGTCTCCATATTCAACATCTGAAAATAGAGTTCAAGATTATTTGACCAAAATAAATAAATAACATTATTTAAATGCATAATGATTAGAAATGGTTAAATTTACCTCCGTATAAGTGGTTGTACGTCTAGGGGACCAAGGAAACCATGGAGGTGTCAGTGAAGCTCCCTGTTGAAATCATCAAATTGTCACAAAATAATATTACCATTGATATATGTACAATAATTATGATCATGTGATAAATTACATACCTATTGACTTGACCTCATCTCATAACCTGCCAATGGATGGCTAACGGAGGCATGATGAAGACTCTGACCCTAGAATTTCATTGCGTAGACAATTACATACATTATTTTTGACTTATAATATAGATAGTCATATAAAATTAATTACAAATAAGAATAAGAATATATTAAATCAAGATGAAACTTGTAAAAAATTACCTGAGAGTCAATACCAAATATACGCTATAAGACATCATCGGTGAGAACAATATAATACATTATGGATGTGTCCATCATTGGATGTTGTCCCTGCATCACAACATCCTGCTGAGAGTCTTGCCGTGAGTCTTGCGTCCATAATCACACAGGTTCCCACATGAACTGCACAAATGTGGGGGCAAATGACGCCTACTTCTCTCACCCTCATCGGCTTGGGTAAGATCATCGGTGTGCTGTGCTAGAGATTGCGTGAGAGTAGTAAATGAATGTAATGTCTCCACCTCAACACTCTCCTTCAAAGTCAAAGGGAGTGACACATTCTGGCCTCAACAGGGGTCTAAGTACACGGTTTTCATCTCGCTAAGCCCCCTCTCTATCTTGGGCAGAGCCACCACCTCTGCCCTGGAACTCTCGAATGTCAAAATAATTGGGAATCTTCTTGAGGATGAACACACAATGGAGTTTCCTCAAGAAATATTGTGGCACCTCATTGTTGTTGCATGGGCGCTCATCGAAGACCATGTACCATCTATCCCAAAAGTTTTGGGATATATCTTGATTCATACACCAATGAATAGGGAACCGTTTGCAAGTTTCTTCTAATATTTGGCCAGTTTTAGGATTAATACAGTGTGCACATAATTGAGATTTTGTAATTTTTTCATTCTTCACTTGTTCATAAGATAATTTGTTGCCATAGTTTTGCCGACACCTCTCCCTATAGTCTTGAAATTTGGTGATTTGTTTTGTCACCGATTCGGTGTGGGAAACAATCTCCTCTAGTGACTTCGCAAGTGATCTCCTATGATCGGTGCTTGTACTTGGATTGTTTAGCATTTCAATAAGAGTTTGAAGATGTCTTTTGTTTTCTTCTGTTTTCTCTAGGTAATTTTCTTGAGTATCCCTTACATTGTGAGGACGAGAAGGTGGGTTTCGACGGTTTGGAGGGTTTTGGGGGTTTTTTTGACCCTCCTTAGTTGGATTTGTGTTTTCTCTTGCCTCATTAACTATAAATGCAATATAAAAAACTAATCAAACATTGCAAAAGTTAAAAATTCTTTTCAAACTAACAAAAATTAATTAAACCCTATCTTCTTCGACTGCTAGACCCTCGACATTTGCTTCATGACGTCTTCTAGAGTGGGTTCGGCGAGGTGGCATCGTGAAAATGTCAATTTCTCTCTTGTACTTGCTTTGTTTCACCTTCCTTGAATGCGCTCACGCTATATTCTTTATTTTTTCTGCAAACTAACTCTTTTGGCCATAGGTAATGGGAGAAATCGCTGGTTTTTGCACTTTTAAAGCAAAAAATAATGCGAGCGCATTATAACACGCCCGCGTTTTAGTGTGTATTGGACCAAAAAGTTGCCTTTGGTCCCTCATCTTTGTGCATATACCCCATGGGAAACCCTTTCAGTAAAAAAAAACTAACAAAAAATAGCACCACTCTCATTATGTTTGTAGTAAGAAAATTGCAATACAATGAGAAAATTTGTCCATACCATCAAGAAGATCTTCAATTTATTTTTTAGAGATATTTGTTGGGAATTAAGGTGTCTCAACCTTTGCAAATTCTTAATGTTGTATTTATTTATCCCATGTTGAGTTGGCATAGTCGGCACCTTGTGTACATGTAGCAGGATAAATTTTGGTGACTTTGGCAGCCGTAATTTCCCCTTTGAATAATTAATGGGGCTTTGGGGACAATGCCCCCAAGATGGGGTCAAGGGGCGGAGCCCCTTGCCGGGTTCCAGGGGCAGCACCCCTGGCGCGTTCCTTGTCGCAGTATAGGGTGGGGTTGAGGGGCAGTGCCCCCGTGGGGCCTCAGGGGCAACGCCCCCGAAACTTCAAACGACTTTTATTTAATGACAAGTGTCAGTGAATATCTTTTTATGAGAGAAAGGCATCTTTGGGCAGTCAAGGGAGGTTATGACATGTAAGAGGAATATGATATTTTTAGTCATTGTATGACAGATTCTCTTACAGCTGTAAGTGCTATCAGTTATGATGGATTCTATGACCGCTGTAAGGTGCGTAAGAGCATCTGTCATAGCCTATCTTGGGACAAGGCGCCCACATTGGGATGGGATGTTGGACAAGTATCCTTAGGCGTGGGTTTTGGGGCATGAGTCCAAGATGGATGCCTATCTCTAGAAGATTCCATATTTGCCTTGTAAACTCTATAAAAACAGGTGCTTGGACGGGAGATATATAGTTTTTGTACAAGTACTGTTATGCTGCCGGAATATCTCCAGATTCGACATTCGAAGACTCCTAAAAGAGCATTGGCTCTGAAATTGTATTGTAATATGTTATTGTTTACTGTAATACATTTGAGCTGTATTTTGGAGTGTGGGGTTTTTCAGCCGTAAGGTTTTTCCCCACGTATATATTCTCTCTCTCTCTCTCTCTCTTCTATCTACTTTCTGTGCGTATGTATATTGTTGCAATATCTCTGTTATTGTGTTAATAATGCTATAACTGAAAAGGTTAATTTGAATTTGCATACATCTCTCCTCATTAGATTAGTGTAGGAAGCGATTTCCACACACTTAGCTTCCTTTCACTATTTTGGTAGCATATACTTATATTTTAACAAGCATCATAATACCATTTGAAACACTCTATATATAGGTAAGAGAACATCAAGAAAACTTACTAAATTTTCTAATCAATTCACTCAAGTGACATTTCCCAAGGTGGACACCCAACACTAGTAGAAATATGGCAAATAAATGATCAGGTGACTAAAATTTTTAGTCACGTGACCAAACTTTTAGTCGCGTGACTAAAACGTTTGGCAACACAACTATAAATGACTAAATAAATGACTAATTTGGTCATCAGTTGAAATGACTAAATAAATGACCAAATAAATAACTAAATAAATGACTAATTTGGTCATCAGGCAAAAAACACAACTAAATAATTGGTCAGACAAATAAAAATAACTAAATAAATGACTATTACTCCTCTATTCTTTTTTTCTTTCCAATTTGATCATAATCCATGAATTCAAAGACAATACAAGGTAAGGCAATAAATGTCCACTTAGACCAAAGGAATAAAGGGAGAGAAAGGATTGAACAAAGGGTTAAGAAGAAGAAAAAACAAATCATACAATAGGAAATATACGAAAAAATTTAAAAATAAGACAAGAAAATAGACAAAATGGATAGATACAAATAAAATAAAGACAAAATTATTAATTATAAAACTTTTAAATATACTATAATATGGATAAATTATTTAGTTTTGGAAGTCTAGTATGCATAAGTATAATTTAAGTTAAATTAATTTAAATTATATAATTTAATAACTTAAGTTGTATAATTTATAACTTATATAACAAAGTAATTATATAATTTAAGTGAAATATAATTTAATAATATTTCATATTATTTAAATATTATAATAATGAATAATTATATTGTAATATAATTTCATAATTTTATAATTAAAATTATAATATAAGTTTTTGCCTTGTCATGCATGAATTTAGTTCACTTTAGTTCTAAAGTTCTAGGGTTTAGGGTTTAGGGTTTTGGGTTTAGGGTTTCGAGTTAGGGTTTAGGGTTTAGTGTTTAGGTCATTTAGGGTTTAGGGTTTCAGGTTTCAGGTTTCAGGTTTAGGGTTTAGGTTTTAATGTTTAGGGTTTAGGGTTTAGGTTTTGGGGTTTCGAGTTTCAGGGTTTGGGTTTAGTGTTTGGAGTTTTGGGTTTAGGGTTTATGGTTAAGAGTTTAGGTTTTATGGTTAAGAGTTTAGGGTTTTGAGTTAGGGTTTAGGGTTTAGGGTTTAGTGTTTAGGGTATAGGGTTTAGGGTTAAGAGTTTAGGGTTTTGAGTTAGGGTTTAGGGTTTCAGGTTTAGGGTTTTGAGTTAGGGTTTAGGGTTTCAAGTTTAGGGTTTAGGGTTTCATGTTTAGGGTTAAGGGTTAAGGGTTTAGTGTTTAAGGTTCTGGGTTTAGGGTTTCAGGTTTCAGGTTTCGGGTTTCGGGTTTCGAGTTTAGGGTTTCAGGTTTTTGGTTTAGTGTTTAGGGTTAAGGGTTTAGTGTTTAGTGTTTAGAGTTTAGGGATTCATGTTTAGGGTTTAAGGAGTTTGTTTAGGATGATGGACATAAGCTCTAGAGGCCTGCTGGGAGATAGTAGGAGTTTGTTTAGGACGATGGACATAAGAGGCTCTATAAGCCTGTTAGAAGATAGTATGAATATGGTCTCTATGAAGCTTTAGTGATCTCAAATGACAACCATTGGGGATGGAAAATTATATTCAATCTCTTATAGAAAGTGATGATATTTTTGTATATAATGGAGTTTCGCTCCCTACAAATAGCATTTGCATTTGCCTTTCGTTGACTTAACAGGGAATACTAAGGATCTAAGCATTTCTGTCTCTGTGAGATTCATAATGTTCAATGGTCAGAGCTTTATTTTGTTGTGGCTATATGTGTCTGGCTCCTATTTCTGTCAATTAATCTAGAACTAGATGATTACACAAAACCAGCGTTGGACAGCATAGAGCACAAAACATCATACAAGGTGCCAGATGGTGCAGGAGCACCTACCTGACAGCTGGCCTCCATGAGGCAGTTAGTTTGTTTTGAGTCTTGTTAATGTTTCCAAGAAGGTCTTATAAGACCAATGCATGTAATAAGGTCATGTTGACCATACTTTACTATTTTTAGGTAGGTTGTTAGGACAGCTGTTATGCTGTATGTTTGGTTGGATCCTCCCAGCCTCTTGGAAGCTCCCAGCCGCTGGGAATCGAGTGGTAGTACTCGCAGGAAATCCTATTTATGTAGTAGGATCGGTTGGTATTGGATATCATCGATCATTGATCAGACTGTGCAGAGAGTGAGGCAGAGGGAAAGACTGAATATTGTATTTGCCTCTTTTGAAATCAATAAAGAGATCCTGTTGTGTCAATTCTCTGTTTTGGATTCCATTGTGTGTTCGATTTGCTGTTTTGGTGGTTTCACGGATTCGCTGATCCATTCCACCAGTTGATTCGTCGAATCGGTGGAATGGCTATGTACAGTAGTTTAGGGTTTAGTCTGCATTTTGTGTTTGTTGGCATGCAGGTGTGCAGGATCGTCGTCGAGAGGTGTTGAGAACCCTAGCATGGGTATGTGCTAGGTCGTGCTGGTTGTTAGAGTCTGGAAAGTTGTCCAGGAAGCGGATCGGGTCACCTCAGGAGGTTCGGCGGATCGAAATTCGCTAAGGTTGGAAAATCCATTGCAACGGCATCATCAGGATATTTCTGTGTATATCCTGCAGTTACTTCGGGCGTCATCCGAGTAAGTGGAGATGAGCATGATGCAGTCGATTGCATAAGGTGAATGTGTTTTGGGGTGATCATCATCAGGTGTTGCCGAGGAGGAGCGTATCGGCATAAGGTAGAAGATCGGGTTGATAAAACTATCGCGGGCCGATAATGTTAAGTTTGGCCGACAGCAGGATATTGAAGGAACTGCATGTGATGTCATCGTCATCAAGATAATCGTCATCAGGATATCGGGCAGCAGGATATTGAAGGAGCTGCATATGACGTCATCGTCATCAGGATAATCGTCATCAGGATATCGGGGTGACGTAAGCATCGAAGGAAAGGTGCATGAGGTTGTCGTCATCAGGATATATGGGAGGAACCGGATGTTTTATATCCTGCTGATGAACATGATGTTGAACATCATGATGATGAAGAAAGAGGTTGGTGGTAAGATGAACAGTGATCGTCAGGAGGGTGATTGCGCTTGCCGAATGTGATGATGCTGCCGATAGCCGGATATGATGATGCTACTGACAGGCAAAAGGTCGAAGGTTTGTCTGCAGGAGGATATCGGTCGGCAGAGAGAATATGATGATGCTGACAGTGTTAAGGGAAATATGATGATGATGATGATGAAGGGTTGCAGACATACATGCTGTATGTCAAGGTTTTAGTGTGGATACCTCTGCATCATAGTGGTATCAGAGCTCAACAAAAGGTCTGGGCTGTTGTGTGTTGATTCTGTCACCGAAAGGGCAGAGGTAGAGTTGATTCTGTCACTGAAAGGACAGAGGTAGAGAAGTGAGAGGTTGACAAAATGCCTCCGAAAGGTAATGGTACTGCAAGGGAATTGCAGGAGATGAAGGAAAAACATGCCAGAGAGATGAGGAAGATGAAAGAGCTTGCTGAAGCACTTCAAGCCAGGCTTGTAGCCCTGGAAAAGAACAAAAAGAGGGAAGTGGAAGACAGTGAGTCTGAAGAAGATGAAGATGCTGTTGAAGAGTATGAAGAGGTAGCTGAAGATCTGGATGCTGAAGACCAGAGATTTGCAAAACTGTTAAAGGCAGTGCAGAGTGATAAACCTAAGGTAAAGGTTGATGTTTCCAAGTATAATGGAAGTTTGAATGAAGATGAGTTGCTGGATTGGATTGCTGCACTTGATAATCACTTTGAATGTGAAGATGTTGCTGAGGATCAGAAGGTAAAGATTGCAAAGACCAAGTTAGGAGGTCATGCTTTGGTATGGTGGGATTATGTACAATCCGAGAGAAGGAAACAAGGGAAGTCAAAGATCACTTCATGGGATAAGATGGTAGCAAGGATCAAAGGTAAATTCTTGCCTAAGGATTATGAAATTCAGATGTTTAAGAAGCTGCAATTTTTAAGGCAGAAGGAAATGGATGTGAAGGCATATACTGAGGAGTTTTATAAGTTGAGTATGAGATCTGGTCATCATGAGAATGAGGTAGAAAAGGTGGCTAGGTACTTGGCTGGTTTGAGATTGAACATACAGGATGAGTTAGTTTTAGCTAACCCTAAGAATGTGGAGGATTGTTACCAAATGGCAATCAGGATTGAAGAAAAGATGAATAGGGGACAAGATAAGTCCATGAGAGGAAGAGGCAGCAATATGAGGGGAAGAGGATTAGCCCCTACAACAAGGCAAACCAATGAGGGTCAAGAAGACACTGGTAAAGGACAGGGATAGTCTGATTTCAGAGGTGGATGGAAAGGTAATAGAGGCAGATTTGGAAGTGGTAGAGGTTCTACTACATTTTCAGGAAAGAGTTACACCTGTGGTGAGTTTGGTCATCTATTTTTCAAATGTCCAGAAAGCAAAGGTTCATCATCCAGAAATGATAGAACGAATGACAAGAGAGTACAACTTGTGCAAGAAGAGAAAGTAGAGCAAAGTGTGCAGAGTTCAAACACTTATCAAGGAGATAGGGATCCTGACAGTTATGGGTATCCTGAGGAGGGAGAAGTATTGATGCTAAGGAGAAATAGTTTACAGACACCAAAGGATATGATGCAAAGAAGAGCTCTTTTCAAGACCACATGCAAGAGCAAAGGTAAAGTATGTAAGGTTGTCATTGATACTGGTTCAACAGACAACATGGTATCTCAGGAAATGGTGGATAAACTAAATTTGGAAAGGATTCCACACCATCACCCTTACAAGGCATCTTGGGTGAGTGATAGTCAATCACTTTTTGTCTATGAACAGGCATATGTGGATTTTCAGATTGGAGCATATCAGGATAGAGTTTTGTGTGACATTTTGCCCATGGAATGTTGTCACCTACTGTTGGGTAGACCATGGCAATTTGATAGGAGGGTATTGTATGATGGGTATGCTAATACCTACACCATCAAGAAAGATGGGAAAACTATTATGTTGATGCCATTGCAGGCAAATGCTGCAGCACAGGGGGCAGCCCAAATCATTTTAGTGGGAAAGAAGGAGTTTGTACAGATGCCTATAGGAGCAGGCATAAAGGCAGTTGAGGACACTGCAGGGAAAGGAGTTGTTAAGGACAACAGTTTGAAGACAGTTTCAGTTTTGACCGACAGAGGTCAGCAGCAGGTGCAGAAACAGGTTTGCAAACAACCACCAGTTGAGAGGAATGACAAGGATGTTGTCATAGTTGGGACTATTGTTTGTCCTATAAAGGTTGAAAGGAAGACAGAGTTGAACATTGCAGAAGTTCAAAAGGCAATTCAGACAGAGGTTCTGGTCAGACAACCTGACAAACACAAGGTATGTGAGAGAAGGCCCTACATTGACAGGCATGAGGGTTTACTTGCACGAAAGCAAGTTACAGTTCAGAAGTCTTGGAGCAGCCAAGAGCCAGCGGAGGATAAAGCTGGAACAGGTCAGAATATTGCAAAGGCAAAGTGTAAAGGTGGAGGACTTCCACAACCTAACTCATGGGACATGAGTTCTTTTCTGTTGGGGAGTATGGTGCAGGAGCACCTACCTGACAGCTGGCCTCCATGAGGTAGTTAGTTTGTTTTGAGTCTTGTTAATGTTTCCAAGAAGGTCTTATAAGACCAATGCATGTAATAAGGTCATGTTGACCATACTTTACTATTTTTAGGTAGGTTGTTAGGACAGCTGTTATGCTGTATGTCCGGTTGGATCCTCCCAGCCGCTTGGAAGCTCCCAGCCACTGGGAATCGAGTGGTAGTACTCGCAGGAAATCCTATTTATGTAGTAGGATCGGTTGGTATTGGATATCATCGATCATCGATCAGACTGTGCAGAGAGTGAGGCAGAGGGAAAGACTGAATATTGTATTTGCATCTTTTGAAATCAATAAAGAGATCCTGTTGTGTCAATTCTCTGTTTTGGATTCCATTGTGTGTTCGATTTGCTGTTTTGGTGGTTTCATGGATTTGCTGAT
This sequence comes from Cunninghamia lanceolata, assembly GCA_027924645.1. Lineage (NCBI taxonomy): Eukaryota > Viridiplantae > Streptophyta > Pinopsida > Cupressales > Cupressaceae > Cunninghamia > Cunninghamia lanceolata. Next base: position 2,206,999 of record BSBN01000010.1, read on the forward strand.
CCATTCCACCGGTTGATTCGTCGAATCGGTGGAATGGCTATGTACAGTAGTTTAGGGTTTAGTCTACATTTTGTGTTTGTTGGCATGCAGGTGTGCAGGATCGTCGTCGAGAGGTGTTGAGAACCCTAGCATGGGTATGTGCTAGGTCATGCTGGTTGTTAGAGTCTGGAAAGTTGTCCAAGAAGCGGATCGGGTCACCTCAGGAGGTTCGGCGGATCGAAATTTGTTAAGGTTTGAAAATCCATCGCAACGGCATCATCAGAATATTTCTGTGTATATCCTGCAGTTACTTCGGGCGTCATCCGAGTAAGTGGAGATGAGCATGATGCAGTCGATTGCATAAGGTGAATGTGTTTTGGGGTGATCATCATCAGGTGTTGCCGAGGAGGAGCGTATCAGCATAAGGTAGAAGATCGGGTTGATAAAACTATCGCTGGCCGATAATGTTAAGTTTGGCTGATAGCAGGATATTGAAGGAACTGCATGTGACGTCATCATCATCAAGATAATCGTCATCAGGATATCGGGCAGCAGGATATTGAAGGAGCTGCATAAGACGTCATCGTCATCAGGATAATCGTCATCAGGATATCAGGGTGACGTAAGCATCGAAGGAAAGGTGCATGAGGTTGTCGTCATCAGGATATATGGGAGGAACCGGATGTTTTATATCCTGCTAATGAACATGATGTTGAACATCATGATGATGAAGAAAGAGGTTGGCGGTAAGATGAACAGTGATTGTCAGGAGGGTGATTGCGCTTGCCGAATGTGATGATGCTGCTGATAGCCGGATATGATGATGCTGCTGACAGGCGAAAGGTCAAAGGTTTGTCTGCAGGAGGATATCGGTCGGCAGAGAGAATATGATGATGCTGACAGTGTTAAGGGAAATATGATGATGATGATGAAGGGTTGCGGACATACATGCTGTATGTCAAGGTTTTAGTGTGGATACCTCTACATCACCAGAGGCCATAAATTCTGAGATTGAGTGGATACAAATCTACCTAGATAATATGTACACAGGCGGCCCTCATGAAGCGATGTGCGAGTGGGACGCAGACGAGTGTAATGGGGTTTCAGTTTTTATGTGCGTAATAAAATTGCAACAAATAGATATTAGTTTTTGTGCTAGAATAACAAAGAACTATGCAAATACCTCTTTTTAAAAAAGAAGATTTCCTCCACAGCCTTGGATCGATTCCTCAGAAGGTGATTCTTTTGTTTTCTGTTTGCTCCCCTTCAGCTCACCTCAAATCTTGCAATTTAATATGCTCGCCTAAGTTATTTTTTAAACCCTTTTTGTAGAGAACAACCGAAGAATTAAAAAAATTTCCCGACGTGAATTTTTTTACAGCATGAGACAATTTTGAGCACTATAATGCTCATATATAAAAGCCTATCGACTAATAATAATATATATTATACAATAATATAATATAATATAAATATTATATTATAATATATATATATTATATAATATTATATAATATAATATTTATATTATATTATAATATAATAATATAATATAATATTATATTTATATTATATTATTAATATTATAATATTATATTATAATATATTTAATATTATATAATAATATAATATTATATTATATTTAAAAATATGGACACCAAATTTTCTTTTCATTTCATTTTGGCACTTCTCGTTGAAACCCTAAAAGTAAACCCTAACCTGTTTTATTTCTTGGCACTTGCTCATTTTTCATTTCTTGGCGCTTGCTCATTTTTCGACAGCCAAGGAGAGATTTGCCCTGTATGTGGTGATGCCCATGTGGCTTGAGGGGATTCCTAAGGGCGATACAGCTGAGGCAATTCTGCATTGGAACCGGAACACCATCGAAATGATGTATGTAATGATCGGGGAGGCATTGAGAGGAAGGGAGCATGGCCTGGGGCGTTTTTGTCCTTGGTGAAGAACCTTCTACATCATATTCTCAGTGAAGGAAAGTCGAGGAAAATTGCAATTTTTATTTTCATCAATACGGCATTTGTGGTGGTTTGAGTTTTTATATGGTTTTATGAGTAACAGCCTGGGGCTTATTTCAGATGCCTGCCATATGTTGTTTGATTGTGCAGCCCTTGCGATTGGACTGTATGCATCATATATTTATAGGCTTCCTGCAAATGGCAAGTTCAATTATGGGTATGGGAGATTTGAGGTTTTGTCTGGGTATGTGAATGCTATGTTTTTGGTGCTTGTTGGCTCGCTTATTGTGTTGGAGTCTCTGGAAAGGATTTTGGATCCGCAAGAAATTTCTACAGAAAGCTTGTTGCTTGTTTCTGTTGGAGGGCTTCTGGTCAATATTGTGGGGTTGGTGTTTTTCCATGAGGAACACCATCATGCCCATGGTGGCGATAGTTGTTCTCAATCTCATGGAACTCACTCCCACACCCATTCGCATGAAAACCATGACCATGATCACCATTCTCATGGTTATAGCCACACCTTTAGGTGAGGGATAATTGAGCCAGATTTATCGGCTGTCTGGAAGCTGATATTCTGTAGGTTTAAGCGGATGACTTGCATGTTCGGCTGAGAGGGCCAGAAGAAATAGATGCCCACACAGATGACGATGACCCCAAAGCTAAACAGTGTGTCGAAGCCAAGGAAGCGGATGCCCTACGACAGGGTCATATGGGCTGGAGGTAGAACCACATAGTATGAAGTATCTGCCGGGTATCCATAGGCGTAGACTGCGTCGCCCGGGGCTGCCGCGTTGGAGGGCCTTCCTCTCTGCGCCGTTTTTCTCCCCGGATGCTAGAACACTTCAAACCCTCGAGCAGCTCGTTGGCCCAGCGGGGGTTTGAACTCTGGTGGCCGCCACTACAACCGAGCAATTTAACCACCCAACCACCCCTTATCGTGTTTAAGTTTATTTTTACAATAAATTAATTTATAATATTGTTATTTTATACATTTTTCACTCAAAATATAACTATTAAAACAATTTAAAAGTGTTATTAAATAGTATATGTATATGTGTGGATATTCATATTTTTTGGTCAAGCATTGTACATTTATATTTTCTTTGTTATTCTATGTTGTTTTGCAGATATAGTTATAAACATTTACAAATATTTAACCATTTGATAGCATTTTTAGGTGTTGCTTAGTGTCTTAAGAATGATCATGATAATTTAAGATGACTTTAAATTTGAGTCATATATAAAAAGAAAAATTAGTGACATTTATCATAACTACCATTTCTAATAATATTGGTTCTCATTTTGAATATTGTAAACCATTAATATTGTAATAACATTTCTCCAAATATACTATTTCAATTTTAATTTTGTGATGCAAAGACATCCCTCTACCATTCACTCAAACACAAAACACAGAGACTGAATTTACAAAAATACAAGATTGCAACAAAACAATAATTCACTTTATTATGCCAAATCATTACATCAATCAAACAACATTACAAATAGGTATTTAATGGTTGTTTTCTCTTGTTTGAACCTACATACATAGACAACTCCCATGGCCGCGGAAAGCAGTGACTAAATATACTACCAGTGACTAAATATATTACTAATTGACGACAATTAATGATTACAATGACTAAATAAATGACCAAATTAATGACTAAATATATTACCAAATTGATGACTAAATATACTACCAAATTAATGACTAAAATTTGTTTGGTCATAAATTTGGTTGCGAGATAAATGAATGACAATAAACTACCAATTGTAACATGACCTACTGATCACATGACCAATTTTTGGTAGTTTTTTTGGTCATTTATTTTGTTTTTCTACTAGTGCAAGTTTGACTTTACACCCAAGAGTCATTACAACCTCCAAGGCAACCCGACATTAAATGCATTTCCAATGTTATAACTTTCTAGGAAAATATTACTACACAAAATGTGGCATATCACTTCAAGGTGGACCACAACTTAACAAAATTTAATAATTTATGCAAGGTGGAGAACACCTTTCCCAACAAGTGAGACCATAATAGGGAATGAATATTGACAAAAATCTCATTTTGAAATTATCTTCAATTCAACTAAGCAATGAATTAATTCACTCCTAGGATTTCCAAAAAAAAAATGGAAACAAAGGTGCTAGTGATTTTAATAGGCACTTAAGCAATGAGAATGGTGCGGATTCCTAAGCCCCACCAAGCTTGCCTACTATAAGGGAAGCTTGTCTAAGTAGAATTTTGCAAGCTTGATTCCCTCCAATGGAACATACAATGCATATAACACAAGTCACATTGAGCCTCATTAAAACCATGAACTCATTCAAAATTAGCCAAAGAACATCTCAAAAACTTTCCATATTTGTAATTTATTTTAGAGGGATCCTAGTAAGAGGTATAATACATGAGTTTCTAGGACTTTAGAATTGGTTTGAACTTTCTTGTTAAAGGATGATGCTCGATAATATAGTAGGATTTTTTTCTTAGCTCTCTAGAAGAACACAGTTCCAAAGTACAAGGTATGAAACTTAGAGGGAAGAGGGGATTCCCAAGAATTAGAAAATTTCCCTATGTTGAATCAATTTCTATTTGTGTCATCGAAGTTAAAGGGGGAAAGTGAAAACTACAATTTGGAGCATGAGGTTTTGGCCCATTAAATGTTAGAACATGAGGCTAAACTAAATGTGTTTAGACACTTAATGAAATTGAACACAAAATACTCTTCTTCAACTAGTATAAGAAATGATTTGTTTCTAAAATGGTTGTTAATTATTTATTGGTGTGGTTTACTTGTAAGATATGCAAATTTGGTAAGCCCCCTAGAGGTATAATTGGCCAATAAAGAGCCAAAAATATTTAACTAAAAGTACACAGTGATGAAACATGCAAACATTATTTTCTAATGGAGCATAAAAGGCCAAGTTGCATAGAATTATTGACCATTAATAGATATGCAAATAGGAGAATCTTTAAATATTGATCTTAACATACCTCATTGATTTAGGGTCAAATCCAAGGGTTGCAACAAAGTGAAAATAAAAGGCCATTCAATCATGTTGTAGGCTTTCTCAATATCAATTTTGATAAAGGCAACTAGTTGATTAGAGGTGAGTTCCCATTCGGTCCCTTCCAAAATGCTAGGATGATATCAAGGATGTGGCTTTTGAATAGAAGGATATAAATCGTGCACATATTTTAAAGCCTAAAGGCTAGGGCTTTGACAATGATCACATCAAAGGCATTTAGAGGAAAAATAGATCTCTATTTACTAATAAGTTTTTGAATACTTGCTTTGGGAATGAACTTGATGCTACCCCTATTAAGAGTGTGTTGTAAAGAAAGGGAAAGACCTCCATAGAAATCTTGTGCAAGTTGTGCCTCAGTGTTCCACATATAAAAATTGCATGGAAAACCATCAACATTTGAGAATTTATCATTCGCTATGTAGATAATGGCATCATGCAATTCCTCAATAAACAAGTTTATCACTGTCCACACACTAAGGAGTAATAACTTTGCAAGTCATTGGGGCAAGCTCAAACAACAAGCTTCTTATGTGGTGTATATTTTAAAGGTAAACTCGTCAACTTTTACTATACCTCTTGCATAACTTTGATTTGATCTACAAAGTCTTCTCATAGATATGTTAAAAAGAAATTCTGTGAACCCTTAAATCTCTAATTTGATTTGATTAAAAAAAATTGTAGCTTTTTGCTCCATGAGCTTAACAAGCTTCAATGTTTAACAAAGTCTCTTCATGTTAGGAAGAGGATGGATCATTTACTGTGATCCAAAAAAGTGATGCAAAAGTATACATAGTTGAATCCAAAAACACTCTCTACTAACTTCATGGACTGTGGAAAACTCATATCTACTAAAATACCATCATGAAAAGTATACTCTATGGTAAAAGGTTGTGATACTCATGTCTGCAGCATAACACCCACAAAAACAGAACAGTGAGTTTGATTAAATAAAATCTAGATATAAACCAGCAAGAACACCATTGATTGACAGTTTGGCTGAGTGGTCTAAGGCACCAGATTTAGGCTCTGGTCCGAAAGGGCATGGGTTCAAATCCCATAGTTGTCACATGGGAAAATAGAAATTAGTGTATGATAAATGTAAAAATGATGACCATTTCAACATATTACATTTTATTTCCTTCTGTGAAGGCCAACGCTATCAATCCATAACAAGTTCAATTCTAGCTAACCTTTTCTCCCAAAAGTAGAATAAGATGGCCAATGCTATCAATCCATTTCACAGCAAGGTGATTTTGCTTCCGTAACATACAAAATTGAATTTTTACAGTGTTAGATCAATGAAAAAAAAATCAAACCCACTGATGTTGAAATTAATTACTTAAACTACAGTTATCAAGTATATAGAGTGGACGCTAGAGGGAGGGCTCGAACCTCCAACCTTGTGGTTAACAGCCACACGCTCTAACCAACTGAGCTACTCCAGCTTAGGTTCGCAGGATGTTATAAATAACTTCCTAAAGTTTAATAGTATCTGGTGGAAAAATTATCATTATTTTATTAATATTTATCTTGAATGAAGTTCTACCATTATCATGTATAGTATTGTAAGGGAAAATATTTTTTTTATATGTTCTTAATCTATAGGTAATTACATAAAGCACCATAGATTAACCTAGATTAATTAATATTAGTTGGAATAAATAATTGAAATGATGTTATCAAAATTAAATGCGAAGGGTGAAGTATTTCATTGTGGGAGTTATGATGAAATAATTTTGGTGCCATGCAAAATTTGATTGCATTAGTATTGGAAAATAGGTGCTCTCTATTTGATACACACCTCAAGTTCATAACAATTATTGAATTCTCTATAGGTTGAATCTATGCACTATGAAATCGATCACACCCTCCACAAAATTGTGAAAGTGATCTAAAACCTGTGGGGCTGATCCTACTAATTGTGTATTGAAGAAAATGTTGTTGCCTCTATCTCTAATAAATGCTCATGCATACGGATTAGTGGTATTGAAAAATACCTTGGGAAGTCATCGGATCACATGGGTTGTGTTCTCCTGGGTTGACTCCCATGATTAGACTAACTTTATGATCATGAAAGAATATCAAAGATAATAATCTCAAGCACGCATGTGTCCTAGATGACGTTGATGCAGAATTAGGTTCCTTTTATTGGTCCAAACTGAAGTGTTCCTAGAATGATTTCTCTCTTCAATGTATAGGATTTTCAAATATGAATTAATGCACATTGCATGCCTTAAATACCAAGATGTATAGCAAGTAATTATGCAAATGTGTACCAAGTCAGCTCATAATGGCTGGTGAAATAGGGGAAGTCAATAAAATTTGATTTGAATTTTTGAATTTTAGGGATCAATTCCATGTGGTGCAGGAGCGAACCCACATGTCACAAGAATAACCTGAGATAAGGAGGCGCTAATATCAAGGTGGGGAATGAACATATGAAACCATATGTAGGAATAAACTTGTAGGTATGGATAAAGTAAGGTTGAATGTGTAAATGAGAATGGATAAAGGGTTGGGGAATGAGCCCAAATTTGCACAAGAGTGCACCATTATTATGTATAAACTTTGAGCACTAGTGGAGCACATAGAGGAAGGCTTGGGCACACTCTACTCAAGGATGTCCCAAAATAATGTTGAAATAATCTGAAGTAGGAAGGATATGAGAAAATATGAGTTCCTTTAGACCAATCATAATAGGTAGATTGATGCAGCCAAGGGTATCAATAAAGGATACATCATAACATTTAAGTACAACATTGGATGCAACATATGAATCTTGATGAAAGTGCATATTGTACAAGAATTCCTCCATAACCATATTGAAGGGACACAAGGGTTCTACAAGAATGTCATCAACAAGGAGAGAAAGCTAGGTAGAGGGAAGGTTGAAGATAAAAAAATGAGAGGTGGGAAGAGGTAGATTTGTAGCTATAATAACCCTTCTAAAAAATTTCTTTTAAAATCAAATCTGAAAATTAGTATCAAAACTTCACCAAATTTCTTCCCAAATTATGCACATAAAATTTTCTAGTTTCCACAGAAAAGACAGAAAAATCCTTAACTTGCAGGTCTTTAATTTGGACACATAGTATAACAGTTTGTTGATGTGGCTTCCTTGGCCACCTATTGTACACGTTATTATTAGTAATAGATATGCAAGTTTAAAAAAAAGACACAAAAATGAATGGAAACTCCCCAAGCTAATATTTTATTAACTTTCTCTGATATACCACATAAAAGAGATCTAATTGACATGAAAATCACAATAGCAAACTTTTGCACCCTTTTGAGAATTATTTCTAATTTAACAATCAAATTCTTCATCGAGTCCTGCTCAAAAAATTAACAAGTTTTAAAAGAAAAAGCACACAAATAAACTTGAAACTCCACAACTAATTTTTCATTTGATTTTTACTGATGTATAGAAAATAAGAGGTCTTATATACATTCAAACCACAACAGCAACCCCTACAAGAAATTTGAAACTTTTGTAACAAAAACTATTAAGCTATAATGCAATACAAACTAAAAATTACAATAAACACTGCCAAACTCTGCCCAAAACGAGAAATGATAGCACCAACTCCTAAAAAATGATATATACAGTAGAAGTACAACAAAATCATTTTCTAACACAACACACCTACAATAACACTGAGATCTGAAATGCAACACTAAACTCCAAAAACTACCAACAAACCCTATATGCAAACACTAAATTGAAATGGTTGAATAACTACAATCCAATGAATTTCAAATGCTACCACTGATGTGAAATATCCTCCTCATGTACCTACAACCAATGGGGATTCATCCATGGCCACAAATCTTCAATGGGTTTTTGTCCACAGAAGATATTGTAGAACACAAGTGCTCATACAATGCAAATTGAGAAATAAAATGGCATAAGGATGCTACTAATTGTACCATATCCAATATTTATAGACTCTTGGGAAAATTTGGCACCTAGATTATCCACTCCCATATTTTGGGTGAGAAAATTAATTAAAAATTGCATATGGAAACTTCCCCACCAACATGTAGTCCCAAAAATAGCATATTCCTGACAACTGTCATAACCTGTCATAGAGTTGCCATAATCTATCATAACTGAAGCCAGAAATAGCCCCACTCTAACTCCATGGCTCCACTTGTGCTGATAAAAACAATATTCAATAAATTTAATATTTATTTGTCTAAAGGATGAATATTGCATCGAGGCTGCAATATAAATATTAAATAAATAATATTTTCCAATGTGTCCCATAACCCTGACTGACTATTTTTGGATAATGGAAACTTACTATTTTTAGTAAGTTCTATTTTTGGAAAAAGGGACACGACAAGTCCTCCCTTCCCAAAATTAATTTTTCTCAAGCAATTGCAATCATAATACTCTAGAATCCTTATGTCAAAATGATGAAACATGTCAAATTACATGTAAAGCCTTGACCCTGTACCTGTAAGGTGTTGCATCTTTTGCCAAAGAACACTGTGCAAACTTGAAGACTTAGATTCCTTTGTGACAATGCCTTGTACCAAACCAAAATATCCATGGAGTCTAAGCCCTTTGATATGTGGATGATTCAGGTCTTCTCTCTAATTCCCAATCTAAACTACATCCTCCCATAATATTTTTGTAAACTTGCCAAATACAGTTTTGTCCATCTTCGCTCCTAGCATCTTCATAAATCTCTGAGAAGTGTACCTATTATGTGTGATATTATTACAAAAATATTTGATGTACAACCAAATATTCCATATTATTTGTGGGTTTGTAGTATGCCTTACATCTACCCCATCAACAACCTTTTTCTCTTAGCTTGTCCTTCCTAAAGTGTATGTGCACTGTCACAAGACAAGTTAAACCAGAAACTCCTGTAACCTCTTACAATGATATACGTATGATTTTATAGTGTATAGGACTTTTATAGAAGTCCATGCATCCTCCATAACAAAAAACACATATTTTTGAAATAATTACCTCTTTTACCTTTGAATTGTGAAAATACACTTTGTTGAAATCATCACTAATTGTTTCATACTTTGCCTCATCTTGAAGGATGTTAAATGCAACTCTAGGATCTAATCTAGAACAAAAATGGTATTTTTGAGTAATAGAAATTAACAAGATATAACAACGGCAAATACACCACCATTTCCCAAAAACTAAATTTGCAAGCAACAATTAATTTTGGTAGAAGATTGTGCACCTTATGTGTCCATTCACTAGCACATATTGATCACCCAACACACTTTCCAAAATGATAGTGGAAAGTACATCATTAGCATAACCTATCATCTAAAAATTGCTCCACCCTTTATCCACAAGTGTCTTTCTAGTCACTCTTAAGTATACATATGAATTCCCGTGGTGACTAGTTAGTAAAACAACATTGATGATAATTTTTTGTTTTGTAGACTTACCAATAATCTTCTCCTAATTATTATTGATCTATAATAGGAAATAGCAACAAAGGGGTCTACTACAACATAAAATCACCACCACAAACTTCTATAACAAAATCAGAAACATCTACATGTAGTGTAGAAAAGAGAGACTAGCTCAATAGATCAAACTAGGTCAAACCCTCTTCTACAAAACATTCAAGCCACAAACTGTGCTTGGCTTCTACCCAAGAAGGAGAGCTAAACTATAGGGGTTCTACCCTTTTGTTGTATAGAGAAGCAGTTAACCCAAATCCAACCAATCAAGCTAGGATCAAGACATAAAACCCTAGTTATCAAAGATCTGAGTATAGCAGACTGTTGGTACTTGAAACCAACAGCCAAAAGAACAACATGTTGAAGGCACAAGACAACTAAGAGGGGGGGAGTGAATCGATTGTATCCAAAACTTTAACTTTTCTCAAATAATATCACATTCACATTCACTTACTTTAATCCATTAATCTAAACCATTATGAAGATTAAACATGAAGTGCAGAAACAAAACATAAACACATCAACACCATACACACATGAACACCAGATTTTTAAGTGGAAAACCCTAAAAGGGAAAAACCACAATGAGTTTTAGCTCACAATATAATGTAGTAACAATACCAAATAACAAAAGAGGCTCACTACCTAAGGACTCACTGTCCAAAGAAATGCTCACTACAAATACGGATCACTACCGATAGGGTGGCTCACTACCAATGGTTGGCTCACTGCCAAGAGGGGTGGCTCACTGCCATGAACTGATATAATAGCATCTACAACATGCCTGAGTTTAGTTCCATTGAAGCACAATACATATCACCTTTGTTGCCCTCACAACACAAACACACGAATTCCTTTCACTTATTTATATCAATCATCAACCTTGGAACATACATCAGAGTCGGCAATACAATTTATGACCTTTGGAACAATCTCCAAGGTTGGCAAACATACATAATTCAAATTAGGTCTGGACCTAAACAAACTTGCGGAGAAAATGAATAAAAGAAGAACACTTCACAGCTTAGCTCGAACCCAAATACATCTTCATATGCTTCAACATGCTTCTACAATTGACGAAACATATCTGCAAAGAGTGTTAGCACCCAAGTCGGCCAAACTTGTACAAACACCAAGAATACTTAGGCACATACTTCCAAGAACTCAATCATAGCTTGCAGATCAAGCACATGCCTTCAACACAATATGGAGACATCCACAAACAACATAAAGTCACCTAGGAGCTGATAAATCCAGTTGTATTAGATCTCACTTGAAGACAACAAATATCACTTGAAGACAGATCACAAACTGCTCACACCAAACACTATCAAACTCTGGTAATCAATAACTTGCTTTCTAGAGCACCAATTCATAAACCCTTCAGAATTAAGCTAGATAAGGACCTTATAAACATATGTCAAAAACTACAAGACCAAAGACCAAACTGCGGAGAAATGCAAAGCAAAATACTTTCTCCCTATCACACTACAAATGTTGCCAGGCACAATCTTCAAACTTGTGAATAGAACTTCTACCAAGCACAGCAATCCATACCACCAAATTTTGGATTTAGCATCTTCAAACACTTCTCTAAAACATATCCAAATCTCATACTCCGGTCTTCAACATAGAAGAAATGTGGAGAAAAACTCATACAGTATCCAGTAAGCTAGAATATATCTTCACAACTCTGTCTTCAGTATGAACCAAATTTTATCAAAAGCACTTGGATACTCAACATCAGGAACATATTCTTATCATCTTCAGAACTTATACAACACAATATAAAGCAACTAACTCATCACAATCAAGTAACAAAACAAGAGCACATTTGACACTAATGACAACACAAACATGTTGGCATCAATGACAACACCGATTAGCACATACTTGCAGCAATCTCCCCCTTTGTCATTGATGGCAACATATGATGTGAAAAAATGAACAACCTGTTCCACCATCAAGATACAACTCTACATTAGAACTCCTCCTTTCTCTTTACACATCTTCTTTCTTTTTCTTTGAGTTTTCACATGAACTCTCTCCCCCTTTGACATCAATGGAAAAGGGAAACACATCTCCTTTCACTGCACATGCTTGCACTTGTTCTTAACTACCCTGAATGCTTCCTTCAGTCTGTAACATTCTTCAGTATCACTACCTACTCCCCCTGAGAGGTAGCCTCCATTATCAGTCCGAAAAGGAATAAATCTTGAACCACACTGGACTGATGCACTTCCTTATGCATCTAATTCCTGGAGGAAACATCTGTACCAGGGGTTGGCACAGGCTTATTCTTGACTTCATTTATATCCTTGTTGATCCATGTCTTGTTCATATCCTTCTTGGTTTCTACCAGACCATCCTTTTGCATTGTTTTCTTCTTTTCTTCTGGGTTATCCTTCTTCATGTTCCTACTTCTACAGAACTTTGCAATATGTCCAGGCCTATTGTAATCATAGCACACAACATTTCTTTGACTGTTGTTCCTTCCATTCATTCTAGACCTGCATTGGTTAGCCTTGTGTCCAAATCTATTACATGTAAAGCAACTGCCACTAAAGGATTGAGCATTCCTTTCATCACTATAACCCTTTCTTATCTGACTTCTACATTCATTGGCTTTATGACCAACTCTCTTGCAAGTAAAGCACTAACTAGAGAACTATGGAAGATTTTTATTCATTCTGCTCCTACATTGAGTAGCCTTATGACCAAATGTATTGCATGAATGATAATAACCATTGAAAGATGGATACCTTTGAGCATTTGGTTGCCTGACTGATGGTCTTCTTGGTCCACTCCTTTGATTCTAGATCTTGCCTTTGTCTTCCTTGTTCTCAACATTCACTGTTTGACCTAATTTGGAGCATTCACCTTTCTTAAATCCCAAGCTTTCTTTGTCATCAATACTCTTCTGACAGTCAATCATCTCATTAGGTTTTGTTGAACTTATCTTGAACTTCTCTTCATAGATCTTTGCCTTCTCCAAGTCTTACTTCAAGTTCACAACTTCTTGCTCAAGCTTTGTACAATCTTTAGTTTTGTCTTTCAAACATTCTTCAATTCTTGATTTTTCTTCATTTGCTAACCTCAAATTTTCACTGTCCTTTTTATGTCTTTACTTAAGCTTTTTGACTTGCTCTCTTAAATTTTTGATGTATTCATTTGTTTCTTTGATATTCTCTTTTAAGTCCATGTTTTATTCTTCAGATCTTTCTAAGTCTTCAAAAGTAATTTTGAGTTCTTCAATGTCAGTTGATAAACAATATTGTTTTGAAGATTTGATGTCATTGCAGGGCTCAGTCACTGTTTTAAGTTCAACTTTAGAAATTAAACACAGGTTTATTTGTTCTTTAGTAGCTCTATATCCTGTCAATTCACATGTTCTTTTATCACTAATGATCTGACACTCTTCTTATACTTCATCCTGCGTTACCTTTTCTTCAGTTCGTACTTCCATATCTGAATCTAATACATACTTGTTAACTTCTGAATATTTTTGTATGTCTTCCTCAACCTTGACATTGGAACTTAGCACTGGTAAGCTTTGCTCCAAGATGAATACCCAAGAAAAATACCTTCATCATACTTTGCATCATCCTTTCCTATTTCTTCCTTTCTTCTAATAAAACATTTGCTTCCAAAAATTTTGAAATATTTGGCAGTGGGAGTCTTTCCATACCATAGTTCATAGGGAGTTCTTTCATCATTTGCTTTCACCTGTACTCTATTTTGTGTGTAGATGGCAGTCTAAATTGCTTCTTTCCAAAATATTTCTGGTAGATTTGCTTCTTCTATCATTATCCTTGTAGCTTCTTGAATAGTCTTGTTCTTTATTTCCATCACTCCATTCTACTGTGGAATTCTAGGATCAGATAGCTACCTCTTTATCCCATGATTCTCACAGAAGACATTAAACTCATTAGAGGTAAATTATTCTCTTCTGTCAGACCTCAAGCATTTGATCTTTACATCCAGTTCATTTTCAACCATTGTTTTAAATGATTTAAAACCATCTAGGGCTTCTGATTTTTCTTTAAGAAAAGTAACCCAAGTCATTCTAGAATAATCATCAATGAATAACATAAAATACCTGTCATCATAGAAACTTGTTACTCTTGTAGGACCATAAAGGTTTGTATGAATCAATTCCAACAGAGCCAACTCTTACTGATCTAAGTCATAGAATAGTAATTATCACCATCTCTGAGATGATAAAGGTTTCCTTCTGTCCTCTTTCCAGTAGCTATCACAATTCTGGATTTCTCCTTGATCTCAAAAATATCATCCTGAAATACAAGATTGTATCCTTTTCTACACAATTATCCAACACTCAAGAGATTTTGCCTTAAACTTTTAACATAAAGAACATCATTAGTATAATGTTTTCCATCAAGACTGATTGGCCCTTTTCCACATATCTTAACAATTCAGTTATCTCCAAATATGACTGATCCTTCATCACATTTTTCAAAATTAATAAACTTACTTCTATCACCAGTCATATGATTTGAGCAACTAATGTCAATAACCCAATAATTCTTTTATTGAAAAGCATTTTCACTATCAGGACTTACCTCTGGATCATTTTCTTTCATACATCCTTCAGAGCCAGCACTACAAATGTCATCCTTTGAATTAGTGAGCAAGGAGTCTTTAACATCATAATAGGTTCTCTTAGGTATTCTACTTTTATTTTCTTCTTTCTTACTTCTCAAATTTCTCTTTGGACATCTTGATGCATAATGACCAATCTCGCCACACATGAAATACTTGAGAAGAAGCTTGTCCCTGTGCATATCAATATTAAATTTTCTTCTTCTCTCAGAGTTAGCTTCCATAGTAACAACAATCTTCTAATCTATTTCCACACTTTTCTTAGGTTTACCAAACTTGAATGTAGTTACAATTGAATTACAGACAACATATCCAAAATTCTCATAAGAAGAGAAGCATCCTTCCTGTACATCATCCCAGATCTACCTTAAGTTGTTAGGCTTTCGTCCAAGGAACCAGGCTCTAATACCAATTGTTGAAGGCACAATACAACTGAGAGGGGGTGAATTAGTTGTATCCAAAACATTAACTTTTCTCAAACAATATCACATTCACATTCACTTACTTTAACCCCTTAATCTATTATGAAGATTAAACATGAAGTGCATAAACAAAACTTAAACACATCAACACCATACACACATGAACACCAGATTTTTACATGGAAAACCCTAAAAGGGAAAAACCATGGTGAATTTTAGCTCACAATATAATGTAGTAACAATATCGAATAACAAAAGAGGTTTACTACTAAAGGGCTCATTGCCCAAGGACTCATTGTCTAAAGAAATGCTCACTGCAAATAGGGCTCACTGCCAAAGGGTGGCTCACTACCGAGGGTTGGGTCACTGCTAGGAGGGGTGGCTCACTACCATGAACTGATATAATAGCATCTACAACATGCTTGAGTTCAATTCCATTGAAGCATAATACATATCACCTTTGTTTCCCTCACAACACAAACACTCCCATCTTCGCATCTTTACATCTTCACATCCCCCACCAAACAAATGAATCTTTTTCACTTATTTATATCAATCATCAACCTTGGAACATACATCAAGGTTAGAAATACAATTTACAACCTTTGGAACAATCTCCAAGGTCGGCAAACATACATAATTCAAAATAGGTCTAGACCTAAACAAACTTGCAGAGAAAATGAATGAAAGAAGAACACTTCACAGCTTAGCTCAGACCCAAATACATCTTCATATGCTTCAACACACTCCTACAATCCATGAAACACATCCGCAAAGAGTGTTAGCACCCAAGTCGGCCAAGCTTGTGCAAACACCAAGAATACTTAGGCACATGCTTCCAAGAACTCAATCATAGCTTGTGGATCAAACACAAGCCTTCAAAAAAATATGGAGACATCCATGAACAACATAAAGTCACCTGGGAGCCAACAAATCCATTTGTATCAGATCTCACTTGAAGACAACAAATATCACTTGAAGACAGATCACAGACTGCTCACACCAAACACTGTTGAACTCTACTAATCAATAACTTGCTTTTCAGAGCACCAATTCACAAATCCTTCAGAATGAAGATAGCTAAGGACCTTATAAACATATGTCCAAAACTGCAAGACCAAAGACACAACTGTGGAGAAATGCAAAGCAAAATACTATCTCCCTATCACATTGCAAATGTTGCCAGATACAATCTTCAAACTGGTGAATAGAACTTCTACTGTACAATGATCTAGACCACCAAATTCTAGATTTAGCATCTTCAAACACTTATCTAAAACATATCCAAATCTCATACTCCGGTCTTCAATAGAGAAGAAATATGGAGCAAAATTCAGACAGTATCTAGTAAGCCAGAATATATCTTCACAACTTTATCTTTAGTATGAACCAAATTTTCTCAAAAGCACTTGGATACTCAATATCAAGAACATATTCTTATCATCAACACTTATACAATACAACACAAAGCAACTAACTCATCATAATCAAGTAACAAAACAAGAGGTTGACACTAATGACAACACAAACATGTTGACATCAATGACAACACCGCGGGTTAGCACATACTTGCAACACAACAAAGGTCAAAAGACCATTCAAAAACTTTTCTTAGAGGTCAGAATTCCTAGGACAAGGGATCTTGGGTACCTTAGTCCCAAATTAGGGTTTCTATAAACTGTAAACTCTATTGGGTTTGTACCAGCAAGCTTGTTCTTCTTCCCAAATATCACCTTCTGAAATCTATCCGTCTGACCCGCACACATGAAAAGAGGGAAAAGGTTGGGTGCTATTTAGGAGCTTGCTTCAGTCAATCCCCGTGAATGGTATTTCCACCTCCACAATAGCAAATATCATAGATAGAGAGTGCATGCCCTAGGAGGGCAGACACAAATCTGAAGTAGAATGGAATGCCAACACAAAGCATGAAGGAAGTCACCATGAGCATGGAAACCCTTGTATGCTTGTAGACGGTGTCCCAACTTGACTCAAGAAGTTGTTGTATCCTCCAAGATCTTCACAAGATGTGCAATATGTTAGTGTTAGATGCACAGGACAACTGAGAGGGGGGGTGAAACAATTGTACATTAAAACATTAAAGCCTCAATACTATTCCAACCCTTATCATCCTTCAAACTCTTATTATGCATTAGCAGAATATAAACATATGAGACATCAATGCAAACACATCCAAACACATAAGAACACAAAATTTACGTGGAAAACCCAAGAAGGGAAAAACCATGTTGAGGATTAGCTCACATATATACGAATAGCAACACCGAATACAAGTAGGCTCACTGCCTAGAAAAGAAGAAAGGGTCACTGCCAAAAGGACTCACTATCCAGAGGAAAGAAGAATAGAAGAAAACTATTACAAAGAGATTCACTGTCTCAAGGCAACAAGAGAAATCTACCACTGCAACTCTAGGCCATCTGCAACCTTCAGCTCACCGCCTCCAGTAACTTCAAGTAGACTGAAATGTACACACCTTCTGCTCATTGCATCTGGAAGTCATAAGCATTTAAGGTCACACTCAAATCACCACACTTGATCACATTTTCATCTTTTTCCCCACACTCTCTACTTAAACTTCACCTTGCATTTATACCATCCATGACCTAAAACAATCTCAATTAGGTCAGCCTTAATGAAACGTATGCACCTCAAATGTGCAACACCAAAATAGGTCAGCACCAAACACTCCCACGGTGGAAACAAGTGAATGCAGACCATACCAAGGGTTAATCAGGACCCAAATCTACATCAACACGCTACACCATGCTTCGACAAGCAATGAAACACATCCACAATTATTACTAACATGCCAGGTTGTCCAAACCTGCATTGACGCCCTTAAGCACTTAAGTTCACACTTTACCAAGTTCAAAAATATCTTACAGTCCACACAACAACATCATACAATATTCTTGAATCTTCTAGCATCATCAGAATATCCAACAACATTGTTGCAACCACATACAACTGAAGAGCACAACCATCCTGTGTAACCAGTCAAACTGCCATAGATAACAATTCATGAAACCAACCTTGTGGAGAATTTGAACATGAACTACTCCAAGGGAAGATAGATACAGACAATATCAGCACATTCCCAAATCCACAAGGCAAGAAACCTCAATGTGGAGAAATGCAGAGCAATGTCATTTCTCCCAAACAACCTTCTTTATAGGCAAACACACTGTCAAACACATCTTCCACTGCCGCATGATCCAGAACCTAAAACTCTTGATATAACACCTCTAAACATCTCTGATCATCACTTTCAAACCGCACAAGCATATTTTCAACCATGAAGAAATGCAAAGCATAATACTGAACACACCTTTGTCACACTGCACACATTTTTATTCAAATTTTCTCAAAAGCACTTGGAAACTGAGTGAATCATCTACATTGGCAACACCTTCTCAGCATCCTCAAACACTTCTCATGATGACTACACTAGAGGTTAACATCAAACCATGACACATCCAACATTATCAGTAAGCTCCAACAATCTCCTAACTATACTCAATCTTCCAACAGTCTTTACATACAAAGAGTTGATTTTAATGACAACACTAATTTCCAACAACTCTAATGCTAGGGATTGACATCAATGACAACACCAGAAAACTTCCAACAGTTAGTGCCACAACAATAATCTACAAGAGAGAGCTTAAGAGAAGAGTAGAGAGCATAGGAGAGAATAAGAATCTTCCAAGAAATTAGCAAGAGCATAGAGATGTTCAAATGAATAGAATAACTTACTTTTATATGCATTCTTGCTTATTTTCAGAGAGCTAAACCATATAAGGCCGAGATTAGGAATGTTTTAAAGGGCGTAAGCCAATAAGGCCACTTTTTAGGGTGGGGCTAAAGGAGGGCCCAGGGCACTTGGGTTCCTTGGTCCTTTAGCCAGACACCTCTTGAAAAGGGCACTTAGAGTATTCTTAGCCCCGCCTTATAGTTAATTTCTAGGTTTTGTGCGTCGAGATCAAGTATTACACGCTTAATGCTAAAAAAAGTATTAAAATAGGTCCTAATTAATAAGGGTAAACATTTG
This sequence comes from Cunninghamia lanceolata, assembly GCA_027924645.1. NCBI lineage: Eukaryota > Viridiplantae > Streptophyta > Pinopsida > Cupressales > Cupressaceae > Cunninghamia > Cunninghamia lanceolata. The sequence goes on from BSBN01000010.1 coordinate 2,226,553, forward strand.
AGGCCCATCTAGGAGCCAAACTAAGTGTAAAATGGCCATTACACATTTTACGATGTCACACTACATACAAACTAGACAAAACTGCCAAATAACATAATGTATTTTTCTCACTGTATAGTCAAACCTTAGCAATAGAAAAGAGTGCCGATACTGAAAAGATATAGTTTCTAATGCTTGGAATGGATCAAGAACATAAACACCATAGTAACACATAATATAAATACCACACAACATCCCTGTATGAAATTTGTTTATTGAAGTAACATAACCATGCTCATACTTTGACTTCCTGATATTTATGATGACTCCTTCAAAGATAGGAGGATACTCAACACAACTCCTTAACTCACAATAGTGATGGTATTTACTACTTCTTGAAAAAATTAGATATGTGAGTATAAATGATGTAGGAGCATCCAGGTCCACGAGCAATCCTCATCACCCAAAAATATTTTATTTGTTTTTGTGTGTTTTCCTTTGTTTTTGTTTTACAGGAGTAGATGTTCAAAAAATTGATATATCTAATTGGATTCATGCCCAAGTAAGGAGTGCATTCTGGTAAGGAGCCAAATGGGTATATATAATTCAAATTTGGCAAAGATCTGATGAATTTTGGCTAAGTTATGCTCATCGCTCCAACCAAACATCCTATCAAATTGTATTTCATGTTCAGTTTCGATGGAACTTCTTTGTATTTCATCTAGACATCTTATACGGATCATGTTTCCTTGTTGCATCTAGATCCTATTGTCCTTTCATGTCCAGATCCAGTTTCCCCTCTTTATATTCCAATTAGACATTTTCTAATTGGATTTCTTGTTGAGTTCCAATATCCGAATCCAGTTGACTTATTCATATCTAGTTACATTGTCTTTCTTCAACTAGACATTTCATTTGAACCTTTTCGAACCAAACATTTGTTATATCTGGATCTTGTTGCCATTCATATCCAGATCTAGTTACGCTATTTATCATGCATCTGGATATCTCATCTGAATATCATGTTACAAATCCAGTTACACTACTTGTCTTCAACTGAACATATTCTCATCTGGATATCATGTTCAACATCCAGTTGTAATGCTTTGTTTCTAACTAGAAATTTTTCTATCCAACTGTCATGTTGACGTATCCACTTTTGGTTACCTATTGTATACTTTCAAACTGGACATCTCTCAAGCGAACATCTCCCATCCAGACATCCTACTGCATATCCATATTCAATTGCAATGCTTCATTTTATAACTAGACATTTTCTATCCGGATGTCTTGTTGCTCGATTACATTTGGTTAGCTTGCAAAATCATCCAAAAACTTCCAAAAGCAGAAAATATAGTTAGACAATCGCAATTTCAAGAAATCTCGAGTCTGCACATCGATGTCAAGCTAAAGAACTAGTAATATGATGTTTTTCCAATATGCCAATAAGGGCACAACATTTGTTCTCTTCACATGATGATGGCAGTGTTCGTAGTAATGCACATAACTGCCTCTGCTACCTTTAAAAGGGGAAATTTCATGCTTTCAGAGTCATTCAAGGATGATTAAGGATACTACATTTTCTGTTGTAACTTCTTGGGAAGATCTGTAATCTGTGATCTATGAGTTGTAGCATCTAAATGTAAGGCTAAGGCCGATGCATGTTGCATGCATATAAGAAGATCATAGTACTCCTACTATATGTTTCATGTTGCATATGAATAAAGGATTTCTTAGTTTCATAGTTGTGGTTGTTCATTTGTTTCCTGGTTTAGTAGCTTTAAAAGGCCAATGAACATTGATCCTACGTTAATAAACAACATACAAGGTTGATGCAACACAAAGAAAACTCCATCTTGAAAATATACCTTAACTAGTTCCACAATATTGCATACCTTGATCTCAATCCATGAGTCATCTAGAAGTTGAGTCTTCACATAATTAGGAATGATGAAACCTCCATGCATCACCACATTCCTTGTGGAAACCTCATCTTCATCCACATTAGTACATTCTTCATCAGGTGGTCTACCTAAAAAATTACCAACAAGAAGCTTGTTGCACTTGTCCACATTATTTTATACCTTTTCATGTGAACATATAAGCCATTTATGGTGGAAAGACCTTTCCCTAAGTTTACATTCTTGTTGCTTTTTCCAAGTGCCATCTATATGCTACAATCTTATATCTAGTAACAATCCTAGGAAGTATACACTAAAAAACATGACTTAGTGGCTAGGGGTGGTCGAGTCAACTTTGGCACGCACACAGACCCTCTCTCCTTGCCATGGGGTGAACCTCCACGTCACTCTCGCACTCATGGAAGTAGCCAGTCGAGAGGAGGCAAGACACAGGAGTAGTCTGGCTCGTTGGAGAGATGGACTTTGTGGAGAGTGGTCAGCCAGTCCTAGGGCCTTTGTTGTGCGTTTGTTTGATTGTAGTGTTCTGTGACTGTTGTTGTAAAGATAACTATATGACTCGAAGGGTCACTAGTCACCGTTCTCCTATTTGGGTTTCTAATTTTCCAATTTTGTGTGGGATGACTATTATTTTCGTTGATGTTTTGTTCAATTTGACATTGTCGTTCATGTTGTTATATGATTTCTTGTATTTGAAGTTCTCTTAACCTTTCTCATTGTTGTTGAACTATCTGTGGGTCTTATTGTTGTCTAGGGTGGATTGCCTTCACCCACTCACCTCTAAGTCCAGGGCACATTCGTGAGCCTAAACAAGAGAGAGATGGTTTAAGCTAACCTTGACTTGACCTAGGGTTTTGACTTAGGGTTTGTGTGACCTAAGGTTTGAGTTTGTTTGACCTTGCTTGACCTTGTGATGAAACCAAGGGTTTTGAATAACGTTGACTTTCTTTGACCTTGTGTTGGGATCAAGGGTTTGTAAATCTTCTACCCTGCTAATTTTTTTGTTCTTTTTTGTTTTTGTATGCATGCAAGCCTATATGAGTGCAAAACATTTTTTTTGTGCTTTTTATGTTTTTGGAAATAAAAGTGCTTTTTTCTATTCTAGGAATTAGAAAATGAATGGAAACTAGTATGAGATTACCTAATGCAATTAAATCTATGTTTTTGGTTTGATTTTCTAAATAAGTGGATCAATTTAATCTAGGAAAGGGAAATTGTTTTTAATCTATGAACTCTTGAAAGGGAAACTACTTAATAATGCAAATCTACTTAACCTATCAAGGAAAAAGCAACATGTATTTACTATTCCCAAGAGCAAAGTTGATTATCTAATTACTATGAAATGAAAAAAAAGCATGAAGGAACCTAGAGATCCGTGAGCATCCACTACCCTCATAAATCTTTGTATGGGCAACCTCTAATCCTTTTGCAGCAGCAGGGTGATCCTCTTGGCAACAATAAGAAAAGAGAAGCAAAAGAAGCTTTGAAGCTTTGAAATGAGCTCAATGAGAGCTTGATGAGAATTGTGGCTTGTGATGTGAGTAGCATATCGACATGAAATGAGCTTTTAGAAAAGCTAGATGAGATAACAAATAAAAGAAAAAGGCTCTAATGTCCTGTGTGAGCATATAGATCTTGATTTAGAGAGCAATAACCTACAAGACCTATGTGCACAAATGAAATTGCCTCCCTTTGTGCTTGAGGGAGGGGGTATTGATAGGTTTGAATAAGGGATCAGAGGTGAAGAAGAAGAAGAGTTAACTCAATTTGATTGAAGAGTTAACTTAGAAGACACAAGAGTGATCTGGGCTAAAATTAGAGTGATCTACCCATTAATAACTTATCACTTGAGAAGAAATGGAGAAAGAGAATGCATGGGTTGATAACTAAAGATAAAAAAAGAGATAAATATGCATGCTTGGGTACATGAAATAGTTAACTCAACCTTTAGAACAAAATTCCATGCAAATAGAAGAAAAAATGGGTGAAAACGGAGCTATTTTGGGCCAAAAACTCAAGTGAACTCACAACTAGAAAACACGACAGGGTCATCCATGGGTCTCCCCTTTCACCAGTCAAGGTCATCTAGGAGCAGTCCATGGGTGACCCTCAGAGGAAGACACTTGGGTGGACGTTCAGGATGGGAGATGGAAGAGGAGGAGAAAAGAAGGGGATCTACCTCCAGAAATAGGTCAAACAAGGGTCAAAAACCAAATCTCCACTTGCAAAAGTAGGATCTCATGGGGGAGATATGGAAATAATAGGGGGAGATTTCTATTAGTTGACCCAAACTAAAAATTCAAAGCGGGAGATGGCTTAGGAGGACCTCTAGAAGGCCTCTGAGGGTGGGAATGAATGAAAAACACCAGAGAAAGCTAAAAACACAACAAATGGATGAATACAAGGCTTAGGGACAAAGTCACAAGCATAGGAAATGCAAATCGACAAGTGTCAAAAAAGTGTCGAAAGCAAAGAGAGAGAGAGAGAGAAAATGACAAAGGGGAAACAACACAAAGAGGACGAAAACACATGTTACCAAGAGAATTGCTGCTGAGAAGATGTTATTTCATGCTTACATGTACATGACAGGGATTGTGAGTCATCATCAGGGTCCTCGTGGAAGCTGTGCGTGATTTTTGTGCTTATAGAAACATATTTATGAGCACCATTTTTTGCTAATTTGGAAGCAATTGAATAACATAGAATAGGTTATATTGCTTACCAAAGAACCAAATAGCTTGCATGCTCTCCTTCATTACACAACTTGTTACCTATTGACATATTTTGCCTAGTCAGGTTAAATAGTCATATAGGGGTCCTTTAAGGTGTATAGGGGTCTTAGAATTTTCACGAGTCTTTTAGAGGAGTATAATATGCCTTCCTTGATCCTTTTAAAACATTTAGTTATGTTTTGTGCCTTCAAAAAAGACATTTCCACGTTGGATGCATGAAATTTGTAGAGTCAATGGTCAAAAACCCATGTTTTCACATCCAAAACCTTATTTTTGGCAAAATGAGCTCGCACCAAGTGATGAGAGAAGTTTCCTTTCAAACTTGTCTTGTTTTATGGTGTTATTCAAGGGTTGAATTAGGTTGAGTTGAGTAAAGTTGAGGAGATGGTTTGAGCCTTGACCCTAGGTTAGGTTTAGAGTGTAATGTTTAGGTTTCCCCCTTTGTGACAGGTTTCTCCTCTATGTTTCCACACCTCCTTTAGGGTTCTTAACATGTTTTGTTAGGTTTCATGCATGGAAGAGTTGTTTTCATACAGTGGTGATCTAAGAAGTTTGGCTTTGCAATGCCAAGAAGTATGTCAACAATCTAAGAAGTTTAGTTTTTGTATTGCTATCAGGGGTTTGGATTGTCAAAATGTAGAGTTTCTCCAAAATATAAAAGGAATGTTGGAAAAATGAAAGAGATCAAGTAACAAGCATGATAGAGATAATAGTTTCTTTCATTTCCTTTTTGACTTGGAGTAGTCATAGGCAAGAAAGTAAGGATCTCAAAAGGTGTGGCTTTAAAGATAGTTTTGCAAGTTTTCATAAGATCCTAATCCATTTTAAAACCCAAGGGCCAATATAGTAGTCTTTAGACCTCATAACACATGTGAGGATGGTTTTTTTTTTGTTATCACAAGAGGAGCAGAGGCATTGACATAGAACTATTAGAAGGCAGGGATCTACACTTCATACATTGATAGCATGTGAAGTATGAGAAGGACCCCATTGAACACTTCAAGATGGTGTAGAGAATGTATTAAAAGGGAAACATGATCATTGAACAAAGAAGAATAATAGACAGAGGTTCATGATAGTTCAATGTCTGATGGAACAACATGCAATACTTGAAAATGGTTTTGCAAGGCCATAGAGATAACTACTTTCTAGTATGATGGAGATCTTTGCAGACCACAGAGGTTGTGTACAAGAGAGCAGTCAAATGGAGTCTTGGAATCCTTTAAGACCTCTATAAAGTGCTTCATGTGTTATACATGTTTAGCTCCCTAGAAGAGCAGTGGAACAGGGGTTTTTGTATGCTTGCAAAGAAGATAGTCTAAAATAGTACAAAGAGGTTACATGTGAAGAGACAGTATGAATTCATGGACAGGATACAATAGATGCAAGGATAGAAATTTCAAAGTATAACGGGATAGGATTAATGAAATCGAGATTAGAAAAGTTTGTCAAAACATGCAGGTTTGTTATATAGTCTAAAAGCTTGTTAAGGGTTTGCAAAGGACAATGAAGTCAAATAGAACATTAGACAACAAATATTTTATAGGGCAAACCCTTATGAAGTTTAAAGGGTTTCTTTAATAATAGTAGACGAAGGGACAATCACAACAAAACTAAGAAAATGTATCAGGATCACAAATAGCAGAGGACTGTCCAACAATCTTTACAATTTTTGCTATTGTATACATTTACAAGAGTCATGCTAGAAGCTGAGATCAATGAGAGTTCTGACTGTCATTCCAGTCATTAGGAGCAGTAGAGGCCTATGATGACAATGTAAAAGCTCTAGGAATACCATGTAGAGAGGTAGATGAAGTAAAAGAATGAGAGGTCTATGAAGAATAAACTGATCTAGTGAAGGCCACACCCAAAGAAATGAGGGTTTTAACTATTATCACTAGTTCTATTGCATTCTAACCTTGTTTGGAGGTGTCACAAGGTGAGTTCAATTTATGACAGGTCTTTTGAGGTTGTATATCGCTTCCAAATCTAGATAAATATTCAAAGGTTACATATGCATTCAGGGTCAATGCATTAACCTCAAGATCTGTCAAATAGTTTAGGTCTACAAATAAGATATAAGATTTGATAGCCCTATGCAAGGCATGTTAACTATTTAAGTTTTAAAGACATCATGGACAACTAGGAGAATCTTCCAAGCATCTAGGGGCAGTTCAAACACTTCCCAAGCATCAAGGAGCCTTTTGAGAAGCTGGAGCAAGTTTGTAGGATATGGAAAGGGTCAACCATGACATGCAAGAGTTAATATCAGATCAGGAGACTTCTTGGGCGCCTAAAAGAGGTTTGACCCTATTTTAGACATAATTTTTCATCCTAAATTTGCTCTTAATGTCTCCCCATGTTGGGATGAGTATAGGAAAGGCTTAGGATAATTTTTTTTAGTAGTTCTTTCATTTGTGAAAGCTCTAGAAGCCAAAAAACAACATATTGTAACTCAAGTTTTCACAATCTAGCACTGAAAAACCTTCATTGTAACACTTTTTCAAGCAATGGATACAATTTTTAGACTTATATTGGTGTAAGAAACCTTTTCATTCGATAAAATATTTAGATTTTCCTTCTCTATTTGTTGTCTATGATGTATGTGGTTCAAAAATGATGCATGTTTAGTTGTGTTTAATCAAAACCTTCAACATATACAATCATCAAAATAGAAACACATGCATTGTGAATATGTTGTCTAGTATGTTGTTAGCTATGAAAACATATTTGCAGTTGTTTAAGGTTGTGAAACTCATTATTTTCCTTCTAAAATAGTAGATTATAGGCATCCTCCTTATAATAAACAATCAACATAGGGCATAGAACTCAGAGTTGTGCAAAAAATCAGTCATTTTTATGGAAGAAATGTGTGTCAAAAGGGCAAAATAAGTCATTATAGTTTTGGTGCATCACCTTTCCAGCTAGATTAGGTTCATTTTATGTCTTTTCCTCACTCTTTTCTCAGCAAACAATAGTAATTAGCCTAGTTTAGGTGATAAAATCCAAGGGAACCAACCCTCTCTGGAGGTTCTTTTCCATTATAGGTGACCCACAAACTTGAAAAAGTTCCCATGTTTCACTAGTAAGCTGAGTTATACAACTTAGCTAGGGTGCATTATCCAGTGATAACAGTACCCATATAGTTTTTTCTTTATGAGTAGTTCCTTTAACTATGAATTCTTCCCTAAGACCATGGAGTATGCCAAGCATCATTCTTTTATCTTAAATTGTAGAATTAAGTTCCAATCAGTAATTCATGAATTTCAAACCTTGAACTCCTAAAATTTCATTAGAACTTACAAAATAACCTTGATGATTCTTCATGATTTTCCTTTCCATTCCCATGAAAGAGTTGATGCAGGAGCATCCAGAGGTGTAAGGGCAATCTTGCATCACCCAAAAAGAAGTTAATTCAAAACCATTGTAGTTGTTCTCATTTCTTCCCATAATTAGTGTTTTTGGTTCCATAATATCTAGAATAATAATGTAGGACTTTCAGTTTTTCCAAAACTGCTAAAAATAGTGACCTGCCTATTTTGGAAAGTGTACCTGCTATTTTTAGAAAGTTTGCATTTGGGCACGTAATGAAGGAAAAACTTCTAGAAAGTTACATAATGGAAATATAAGACCTTTGGCGAAGGAATAAGGAAAAGATCATTTGTGAGCTGAAAGATATTAAAGTTTTTATTTTCTGAAAAGCCCCTAAAAATTTCTGGAACGAGATATGAGGCACTAAAACTTCTCATACCGTCTCAAAAAGTTGATAGAAATCCATTTATGAATTTCTGGCATGATAGTTCACATCGCAATCTTTCTGACACTTAAAACGGTTCGTCAACCGGGCACCCGGATCAAAAGTTATGCTTCCCGGAAGTTGACCTACTGTTGGAGGGAGTTGCAAAATTTGAAATTTAGTTGGAGGCCGCCAAAAAGTGCTATTTATGACTATTTTGGGAACCCTGGGTAGTAGTGGAGTTAAGGGGGCTAGTGTAGAGTCCAGAATAGGTGGGAAAACAGAAACCCTAGCTGATTTGGGGTTATAGAAGGCTGAAGATTCTAGAGTCTTGAGGTTGGGAAAGCTGTAATGTGTGGCAACGAGTAGAGGATTCATCTTCTGATTGTAATTGAGCTTCTGTAATGTAATGAGTTACCCAGTTCAATAAAAGAAAGTTCTATTTGCTGTGTTCAATATCTATTATTGTGTGTTTTGTGATTTACCTCCTTCATCAAGTGGTATCAGAGCAAGGGTTCCTGAGTGTGTAGGCAGATCGCCGACCGTGAGGTAGTTTGCACCAGGACCTGAGGTTGTGGGATTTTTGCGGAGATCAAGATGCCTCCACGAAGAAATCATGTTGGGAGGAATGCCTTGATGGAAGAGGGTTTTAGAGCCCTACAAAGGCAAATCGATGCATTGCAAGAGGAGCTGCGAAGAGGGTTTGATCCGAGAACAAGAGAAGAAAGCGAAGATGAAGCTGAAGAAGAGCTATCTGAGGAAGAGCAAGAAGCTGCAAGAGATCCTGCAGAAGTTAGGTTGTTGAGGGCCATTTCAAAGATCGGAAAAAGGCCTAGAATTGAAGTTTCTACATATTTTAGAGATTTGAATCCAGAACAGCTCATTGATTGGATCAATGACATGGAGGAGTATTTCGAGTATGAAGATGTGGAGGACCCAAATCGGGCCAAGTTTGCAAAAACAAAGTTGAAGGGCCATGCCAGTATTTGGTGGAAGGAGGTCCAATTAGAGAGGAACATAAGAGGAAAAGGAAAGATCACCAGATGGGATCGAATGGTGGAGAAACTGAAGAAGCAATTCATTCCTGTGGACTATGAGATGGAGTTGTTGAAGAAGCTGCAAGGACTAAAGCAAGGTAAAAAGTCTGTCAAGGAGTATACAAAAAAGTTTTATAAGATTACTATCAGGATAGGCCATGCAGAGCCCAACCAGGAGAAGGTATCCCGTTACATTAATGGGTTGAGGCCGAGCATTCAGGAGGAGCTGAGCCTAGTCAGAATGACCACCATAGAAGATGCATACCAGTTTTCCTTGAAGGTGGAAGAGAAGTTGAATAAAAGATTTGATAGCAAGCAAAGGGGAAGAGGTCAAGGCGGAAGGACTGGTGGAAGACCCTATGGGGGTCAAAATGAAGATGCAAAGAAAAGTGAAGAAGCTGGCACCAGTCGAAATCAGAGAGGAGATAACACCTATTGCCCTCGTGACCAGAACAATGGTGAGCAATGAGGAAGAGGAAGAGGTAGACCTGGGAAAGGACCTGGAAGAGGAGGTTTCAGAGGAACCTGTTTCCAATGTGGAGAAGAAGGGCATCAAGCATCTGAGTGTCTGCAACATCAAGGAAGGACGGATAGAAGACCTGAAGGTAATGCACGAGTTGCACATGTAGATGAAGATGCACAGTCTGAGCATTCTGAAGATGCTGAAAGGGGAGAAACCCTAGTTGTCAGAAGAAGCTTGTTGAATGAGGAGAAAGAACCAAATCAGAGGAAGAGTTTATTCTGCACAAGGTACAAATGTGAAGGTAAGTGTTGTGATATTATTATTGATAGTGGAAGCACTGATAATCCTGTTTCAGAGGAGATGGTTGACAAGTTGAAGTTGACAAGAAGAAAGCATCCGCATCCATATCGGATTGCATGGTTGAAGAAAGACCATAGAGCTTTGGTCAATGAGCAATGTTTAGTGAAGTTCAAGATTGGGGACTACCATGATGAGGTGCTATGTGATATCATACTGATGGATGCATGTCATATGCTGTTGGGGAGGCCGTGGCAGTATGATAGGAGCACTGTCCATGATGGTTGTGCAAACACATATTCCCTAACAAAAGATGGAGTTCGTCATAAATTGAAGCCCTTGAAGGAGGTGGAAGAAAAGGTATGTAGTACTACTAGAATTTGCTTGGTAGATGGTAGGAAATTTTTGGAGGGTATGAAGCATGAGCGTCATTGCTTTGCATTAATTCCTAAGATTAGTCAAGAGAAATGTGAAGATGTACCAGCAAAAGTTTCAGATATGTTGGAAGAGTTCCAGGACATTATCTCTGATAATGTACCAGAAGGTTTACCACTAGTAAGGAAGATAAGTCATCAAATGGATTTGATACTAGGAGCTAGTTTGCCAAATAAGGCAGCCCATAGAATGACCCCTGCAGAGAATGAAGACCTAAATAGACAAGTTCAGGAGTTGTTGAGAAAGGGACTAATAAGGGAGAGCCTAAGTCCATGTGCAATACCTACAGTACTAACAACAAAAAAAGATGGAGAATGGAGGATGTGTACAGACTCTCGAGCCATCAATAAGATAATGATCAAGTATAGATTTCCATTGCCAAGAATGGATGACATCATGGATTGTTTGAGTGGAGCTAAATATTTCACGAAGATTGACCTGAAGAGTGGGTATCACCAGATCCATATCAGAGAAGGAGATGAGTGGAAGACAGCCTTCAAGACAAAGGAAGGGTTGTATGAGTGGTTAGTCATGCCATTTGGGCTAACCAATGCACCGAGCACATTCATGCGGCTCATGAACGAGGTGCTGAAAGAATTTTTGGGAAATTTTGTTATTGTTTATTTGGATGATATTTTGATTTTTAGTAAGACTTGGGATGAGCATCTAATGCATATCAGAAGAGTTCTAGAGAAGCTGAGGGAGGAGAAGTTGTTGATTAATCTGAAGAAATGCAGTTGTGCAAAGAAGGATTTAGTATACTTGGGATTTGTTGTCTCAGAGGAAGGTCTTAAGATGGACCTAGAAAAAGTAAGGGCTATCATTGAATGGCCTACACCAAGGAGTGCAACGGAGGTAAGATCTTTTCATGGTTTGGCAAGTTTTTACAGAAAGTTTATCAAGAATTTTAGTAGCATTTGTGCACCCCTAACTGAGACAATGAGAGGGGATAGAAAAGAGTTTAGATGGACTAAAGGAGTAGACAAGAGATTTGATACATTAAAACAGAAAGTCATAGAACAACCTGTTTTGGCACTTCCAGATTTTAATAAGGTATTTCAGGTAGATTGTGATGCTAGTGGTAGTGGTATAGGAGTTGTTTTGAGCCAAGAAGGTAAGCCCATTGCCTTTTTTAGTGAGAAGCTTAATGATGCCAAGAAAAAGTATTCTGTTTATGATCAGGAGTTTTATGCAATAGTTCAGGCTTTGAAGAAATGGAGACATTATTTGTTGCCAAAGGAGTTTGTTTTATATACTGATCATCAGGCTTTACAATATCTTAATAGTCAAGGAAAGTTAAATCAAAGGCACTTAAAATGGGTTGAGTTTTTGCAGAGCTATACTTTTGTTTTAAAGCACAGGAGTGGGAAGTCCAACAGAGTTGTAGATGCCTTGAGCAGAAGGCAAAATTTGTTGACAGAAATGAAGATAGAGGTTGTTGGGTTCGATGAGCTCAAAAGTTTGTATCCTGAAGATCCAGATTTTGCAGAGGCTTGGAAATCTTGTTTGGAACCTGTTACTTTGGACAAGACAAAATGGTTGGATTTCATTATCCAAGATGGCATGTTGTTTAGAGGAAGCCAGTTGTGCATTCCAAGGAGTTCCATGAGAGAGAACTTGAATAAGGAGAAGCATAGTGGGGGATTGGCTGGACACTTTGGTCAAGATAAGACCATTGCTATTATTGGTAAAAATTATTGTTAGCCACAGTTGCAATAGGATGTGAGGAAATTTGTGCAGAGTTGCAGAGTGTGTCAGATGGCAAAAGGAACAAGCTAGAATACAGGATTGTATCAACCATTGCATGTACTAGAGAAGCCATGGGATGATATTAGCATGGATTTTGTTCTTGGTTTACCAAGGACACATAGAGGACATGATTCTATTTTTGTGGTAGTGGACAGATTCTCCAAAATGGCACATTTTATTCCTTGTAAGAAGACTAATGATGCTGTTCATATTGCAGAGTTATTTTTCAGGGAAGTGGTGAGACTACATGGTCTACCAAAGAGCATAGTTTCAGATCGAGATACCAAGTTTGTTGGTTATTTTTGGAGGACATTGTGGAAGAAGTTGAAGACAGACTTGAAGTTCAGTTCTGCACACCATCCATAGACTGATGGACAGACTGAAGTGGTGAATAGGAGTTTGGGTAACCTACTACGATGCTTGGTAGGAGATAAGCCCAAGGGATGGGATTTGATTTTACCATAGGCAGAATTTGCTTACAACAATTCTGTCAATAGGAGTACTGGTAAATCACCATTCCAGATTGTATATGGCAATAGCCCAAGAAATGCTTCTAAGTTAAGGAAGCTGGACAATGGAGAAAAGACAAGTGCCAAAGCTGAAGACTTTGCAGAACATCTGAAAAATTTGCATAAAGAGGTGAGAAAGCACATTAATAAAATGAATATTCAGTACAAGGCTAAGGGAGATCAGAAGAGGAGATATAAGGAATTCCAGGTAGGAGATGAAGTCATGGTTCACCTAAGAAAAGAAAGGTTCCCAATTGGAACATACAATAAGTTGAAAATGAAGAAATTTGGACCATGCAGAATCATGAAGAAGCATGATTCAGGAAATGCATACGAGGTAGAACTGCCAAGTGGGATCAATATTTCCCCTGTTTTCAACATTTCTGATTTATCAGAATATCATGAAGGTGGAACAGAGGATGGACCAATAGAAGTGTAGTGGAGTATTCCAGCATCTACTTCAACAGAGGAGATAGAAGAGATCTTGGATAGTCGTGCGGGAAGGAGCACTTGAAATAGGCAATATGAAGAATATCTAGTGAAATGGAAAGGAAGGCCTGTTGAAGATTCTTCTTGGTTGTCTAAGCTAGAGGTTGACCATTTGGGTTTTCCTCACACAAACACCTGAGACGTGACAGGGTCACTTCTCAAATTACCTTGGGTGTCTGATGTAGGAGCATCCAGAGGTGTAAGGGCAATCTTGCATCACCCAAAAAGAAGTTAATTGAAAACCATTGTAGTTGTTCTCATTTCTTCCCATAATTAGTGCTTTTGGTTCCATAATATCTAGAATAATAATGTAGGACTTTCAATTTTTCCAAAACTGCTAAAAATAGCGACTTGCCTATTTTGGAAAGTGTACCTACTATTTTCAGAAAGTTTGCATTTGGGCACGTAATGAAGCAAAAACTTCTAGAAAGTTACATAATGGAAATATAAGACCTTTGGTGAAGGAATTAGGCAAAGATCATTTGTGAGCTGAAAGATATTAAAGTTTTTATTTTCTGAAAAGCCCCTAAAAATTTTTGGAACGAGATATGAGGCACTAAAACTTCTCATAACATCTCAAAAAGTTGACAGAAATCTGTTTACTAATTTCTAGCATGATAGTTCACATCGCAAGCTTTCCGACGCTTAAAACGGTTCGTCAATCGGACACCCGGATCAAAAGTTATGCTTCTCGGAAGTTGACCTACTATTGGGGGGAGTTGCAAAATTTGAAATTTAGTTGGAGGCTGCCAAAAAGTGCTATTTATGACTATTTTGGGAACCCTGGGTAGTAGTGGAGTTAAGGGGGCCAGTGTAGAGTCCAGAATAGGTGGGAAAACAGAAACCCTAGCTGATTTGGGGTTACAGAAGGCTGAAGATTCTAGAGTCTTGAGGTTGGGAAAGCTGTAATGTGTGGCAGCGAGTAGAGGATTCATCCTCTGATTGTAATTAAGCTTTTGTAATGTAATGAGTTTCCCAGTTCAATAAAAGAAAGTTCTATTTGCTATGTTCAATATCTATTATTATGTGTTTTGTGATTTACCTCCTTCATCAAGAGTTGAAGAATTCAATAATGTCATCAAATCCTCTATCCTCTTTGCCCTTCATAAACTCACTCAGATCCCAAATGAAAAAATAATCTTGAATTTGAATCATTGAGTCTGCATGCCCTATTTTAACATGCATCTTTTAGTGACAAGAATTTTGTGTTGGCATATAAAGATGTAACAAATCTAAAAATTGAGAATCTCTTTCATACCTTGGGCTACCAACAAGGAATTCATCCTCTTTTGTAGAACTAAAATTTATGGAGACACCACCATGCTTCCACTATGCTACTCAAATACAACTAAAATTTTATGGTCTTGAGCTTTGAAATAATTTTGTGAATATGAGATTCAACCCATCAAAAATTTTAGTCTTCATTAATTTCTCAATGTTCCCTTTCTATAGCTTTTTATTTGTAGCTCCAGGATCCCAAAATCTTGTGCATAGGCCATTTTGAATTCTTTCACCTGCATAAAATCTAGAGTCATGAAAAGGTAATGGACTTTTGTTAGAATCAATGCAAAATTCAACATTTACTTCTAAGACATACCTCTCAGAAAAATCATTCTAGAATTCAATTTGAAAGATTTCTTGCATCTCCCATTCACTTTCTGAAAAAGCTTCATTAGAAAGATTTATGTGCTTATCACTAATTGTTGTTCTAACAATTTCCATATGCTCAACACCAACATTCTATTCTACTAGAACCTCTTGAAATAACCTTCTTGTTTTAAAACATTCTCCTCATCATCACAGAACTTTATACCCTCATCTACCTTTGCCTCATCACCTTAATTTTGACAAACATCTTGCAAATATGATTTTCCTTCTTTCTCACTCTCCCATCACTATTTATTCCTTGATATCATCACTATTAAATGGGGAATAACACTTGAAAGAAATCAAATTTTCATCTTCTTCTTTAACAACCAAAGTAGATTCCTTCATGGTATGCTCAAAAGTTTGTTCCTCTATCTTCTCTTCTTCTTTCAAGAACGATTCTTTGGGCTCTTGTTTCTTAAAATCCTTCTTAGCAACTTTTGTCACTTTTGAATTTTCTAATAGAAGCCACATTCCCAAGAAGAAATAACCTTTGAAGGAGATAAGCTATTGAATATTAGGATCAAGATTCTTGTACTGTTCTTCATAGGCTATGAACCTTTCTATCACATATTCTTGAAATGTCTTCATCTTTCTACATGAAAATTGTTCTCTACCCTGTAGGATGGCAAGATCTTAGCTCTGATACCATTGCAATAACCCTTCTGAATTTTTTCTTTTAAAATCAAATCTTAAAATTAATATCAAAACTTCACCAAATTTCTTCCCAAATTATGCACATAAAATTGCCTAGTTTCCACACAAAAATGAATAGAAACTTTCCAAGCTAAGATTTTATTAATTTTCTATGATATACCATAGAAAAGAGATCTGATTCACATGAAAATCACAACATCAAACTTCTGCACCCTTTTGAGAATTATTTCTAATTTAACAACCAAATTCTTCACCAAATCCTGCTCAAAATATTGATTAGTTTTAGGAGAAAACACACACAAATAAACTTGAAACTCCACAACTGATTTTTCATTTGATTTTTACTGATGTACAAAAAATAAGAGGTCTGATATACATTAAAACCACAATAGAAACCTCTGCACCAACTTTGAAACTTCTGCAACACAAACTATTCAGCTACAATGCAATACAAATCAGAAATTATAATAAACATTGTTAAACTCTACCCAAAATGAAAAATGGTATCACAAAATACTAGAAACTGATGTGTAGTATAGGCATAGAAAAATCACTTTCTATCATAGCAACATACCTACAGGAACACTGAGATCCGAAATGCAAAACTAGATGCAACACTAGACACCAAAAAATACCAACAAACCCTACATGCAAACACTCAACTGAAATTGTTGAATAACTGCAATCAAATGAATTCCAAATGCTACATATGATGTGAAATAGCCTCCTCATGTACTTTCAACTAATGGGGTTTTATCCATGGCCACAAATCTTCAATGGGTTTTCGTCCACAAAAGATATTGTAGAATAAAAGTGTTCATACAATGCAAATTGAGAGATAAAATGACATAAGGATGTTATTGATTGTACCATATCCAATATTTATGGACTCTTGGGAAAATATGGCACCTAGATTACCCACTCCCATGTTTTGGGTGAGAAAATTAATTAAAAATTGCATCTGGAAACTTCCCCACGAACTTGTAGTCCCAAAAATAGTATATTCCTGACAACTGTCATAACCTGTCATAGAGCTGTCATAATCTATTGTAACTAACGCCAGAAATAGCCCCAATCTAACTCCATGGCTCTACTTGTGCTGATAAAAATAATATTTAATAAATTTAATATTTATTTTTCTAAAGGATGAATATTGCATCAAGACAATATAAATATTAAATAAATAATATTTTCCATTATGTCCTGTAACCCCTGACTTACTATTTTTTAGACAGTGGGAACATACTATTTTTAGTAAGTTCTATAAAGGGACATGATAGTAGCCTAGGTAATGGGAAGTTTTAGGTAAGTGGTGAAAATAAGAGGGAGGATATGAGAGAGTGGTCAAGGATGAAAAAGTAATGTTGAAAGAGGAGAGATTAAGGAAAAGGGAACTGATTAAGATAAAGTCCTAGAGTTTATTGATGTTGAAAGAAAATTTATATTAGATGTAAGTGTTAAGATGTGAAGAATGGGTAAATGTTAAGAAATGAAGGGTTTTTTGGTTTGTATCAAAACATTAGAAGTAATAGGTGTAGAAGTGTTAGTTCACCAAATATAATATATGTTTTGACCTACTCCTAAGTGTTTACCTACAAAATAGTTAAACTATCTTCTTATTGCACTTACTTAAGAAATAAACTAGATTACTAATGAAATACATAAATGAAAGTAGTATATTTTGATTTAAATAGTAAATATAGGAGCTAGGAATGAAAATTGGAAATCAAGCTAAATTATAGAAAATAAACTACAAAATGGACTAGAAGCACATGGAAAATGTGAAATCTAACACTAGAATTGGAATCAAGAGGTTGGAAAACAAGTCTTTTAGCTAATTCTTACGATCACTTTTTAAAATCCAACACTACTGCTTAGTAATGCTTAACATTGTTTCCCAACACGAGAATATGTTGTTTCTTGACAAGGGTGTTGCTCTCTACTAGAAATGCTAGTGACTTTCCTAGGTGTTGGTGTTTAGGTGTTTGAAGGCCTTCAAATTTTTAGAGAATGTTCATCTAAATTTTTGGATGCTTCTCCTACTTGCAAAATACGAATATGATGTTCCATCTAGCTAGCTAAAGTTGGGGAAAAAATGGAATTTGTGCTTTTAAAAGACTACCTTAGTTAGTCCCATTGTTAGCCGCTTTTGGCTTCAACAATAACACATGAGAAAAGTTTGAGTTTGTCAACCCTAGTGATGGTTTAAATGATGATGTATGCAAAGAAATAGGTCCCTAAAATTCAAATCCTATAGGTCTTATTGAAAGGAATCTAATAGCAAACACACTTCCTACACTAACCAATGAGGAGATAAATGCATGAAAATAAAATCTAGTAGTTTGAAAAGAAAATACACACACAAAAAGTATACCACAATGACATAATGTTTATCCTCAGAAAACCCTTTTGAGAAAAAACCTAGCCTCCAAATCTCAAACCAATGTATTTATAGTACCAATCCAATTATAATATATAATAGGTTCAAGCCTTCATATGAGAAAAACCAACACAAGTCTGGAGAGTTTTTGATAGAATAACCCCTACAAAAATACATCATACTACATCTCCATTATAGGCATGAATATATAGAAGATACAAATTAGGAAATCACAAATGGTAAAACATAAACCATGGGAGAATACCACCCCAAAAATGGTACATGAATCCCCATAAGTAATCCCAACACCCAACTCCCATGATGAGTCAACAGGATAATATTAGAATATCCTCTTACATTGCCATAATCTGTCATAACCAACTCATCAACTTGGGTGCTCTATTTTGGCTCTATTACCCCCATTCAAAAATGCCTTATGACACATTATAACATGCAGTATAATGTTCTTCAATATTCCAATGTAAGTCTCCTATAATCATGCTCTTACGCATCATAGAATCCATCATAAGTATCTCCCATCTTACAATGTCATAAGATGCTCTTACGACCTCTTGTACACATATTACAAAATATCAACACATGGCTAAGGATACCACCTTAAAGTGGGACGTCCATAAGGTTGAGACACATTTCCCAACATTATCCCACTTATCGAATACCTTGCAAAAGAGCAAAGGGTAAATCTGACACTAAAAGCTAACTACTAGGGGCCATGAGGCCTATAGACTCACTACACCACCTTAACTTCTCTATGCTCATTGGATTCATCAATACATCCACAATATTCACCAAAGTATCAACCTTTCCAATCATCACCTTTCCATCCTTCACCATGTCATGAATAAAATGATAATGAACATCTATATGCTTTGTATGTGAATGAAAAGTAAAGGTCTTTCCCAAGATAATGGCACTCTAACTTTCACATCCAATCTAAACTACTCCCTAATTTAGCACATGTAAACATAATCTCTAAATCTAGACTACCTCCTTACACACATGAGTTGTTACCATGTAATCTATCACTATAGTGGATAAAGTGACCACAATTTGTTTCTTGCTCATCCAACTAATCACACCACCAAATAGGTTAAATGTGCAACCACTGGTAGATCATTTGTTGAAAACCCTTGGATCTCCAAGTGTTGCAAGAACTCATTGGCTTTGCTACAAAGGCCACCAATCTTTCTTTACTACAAGTTATCCTCACTATGTTGCAAGTGACCACCATGATTCTATGAGTGACCCTCCCTATGTTTAAAGTGACCTTGGTAGAAAATAGAATACTTTGTTATGCCCTGCAAGTACTTGAAGACTCTCTTTACTGTGGCCTAGTGCTCTCTACCAGGGTTAGCCATAAACTAGCTCAAGACTCCCACTACTTGGGCAATGTCTAGTTTGGTTTAGATCATAACATACATTAAACTACCAATTGCACTAACATAGAGAACATGAGACATATCCTCCATCTTTGCAAGTGAAGACAAACACTGCTCAACTAACAAATTAGTCTCCACTAAAATAGGAACACTCATTGGTCTATAGTCTATCATGTTGAAACACTAAAACATGGACTCAACATACTTACACTCTCTCAAATAGAGATTTTTGTAATCTCCATACCTAATATGAATTTAGTAGCCCCTGAGTTCTTCATATCAAACTATAATTTGAGAGCTAAGACTTTAGATCCCCAATAATCTCCTTACCAAATATCAATATATTATCCACATACAAAGTGATAACAAGGAAATGATCATCTTTCTTAAAATATACATAGTGATTTGATTTGGACCTTACATATCCCAACTTCAAAACATATGAATCAAACTTCTAGTACCACATTCTAGGAGACTATTTGATACCATAGAAAGATTTCTTCAATCTAAAAATCAATCACTCCTTACCTTTTACCATGTAGTGTTCAATCTATGTCATGTAGATTTCTTCCTCTAGGTCACCAATGCAAAAAAGATGTCCTCACATCCATCTACTCAACCTCAAGATCAAAAGCTATTGTAATAGATAAAAGTAACAAAATGGATGTTCATTTATTCTATCCATACTCAAGTTTTCCTTGTGTGCTATCATTTATCTAAATCTTTAGAGTGTGTACTAGAGATTGGAGTCCTTGTTCTTGAATTTTGGTTTAGAGTTCTTAGAGTCTAGCTATTAACCTTTTTATGGCTCCTTATTCCTTCCATCCCTTACCATGATATTGTCATTTTCCTCACTTCCATAGCCATATAATCTAATTTCCTTCTCTATTTCTTCATATCCATCATTTTTCATCTTCCCAAGCCTCCCTCTTGATCCCCATTACTTTTTACCCATCTCTTTTGCTTCTCATTTCCATTTCCATGATGTAGGTTGTTAGCCTTACTATTAGGTTTTGCATATTTCCATTCTTCCTAGTCACTATATTGTCTTGTTTCCATTTCCATAGCCTTGTTACACTTTTTTTTGTAGAAGCTATTTGGTGGATTTATATTCAAAAATCACAAGAGGATTGAGGGCTCTTTAGAGGGATCATAGGTTGAGAACTAGATCTTGGCCTTGGATAGGTGTTTTTGATGACCCCTATGGTAGCAATACCAAGGCTAGGTGTGTTATTATGCATTTATGTATATTTTCTTCCACCTGGTGGCACCAAGAGGAGAAAAAACATCATCTAGATATCATGACAGTCTCTTGGGAGACCTTTCTAGAGAGGTTTCATTCATGATATCTTTTCTATCATTATAGGAAGTTTCATGCAAATGAGTTTCATTATCTATGACAGTTGGCAATTGTTACCAAATTATATTCACACCTAATTTAGCAAGGCCTATATTGCAGTTATTTACAAAGGGGATAAATTTTTTTTTTAAAGTGTATGATCACTCAGTTAAATGCCTGATATCTTGGCAAGAGAACAAAGAGAGGATCATTTATCAGGATAATGTGACAACCCAATCAAAGCTGTCAAACCATCCTAATAAATGAAAATTGGTCTAATGACAAGAGAGCAGACATTCAAGGAATGACAGGTATCTAACTAGTTCTATCTTTCAGTTATGATGTTTTGAATTATTCAAATATCACAGTTCAGTGCAAAGAAAAGGTATTTATAGACTGTCATTTCATCATCATGTTTTAAACATGTGTTTTAAATCAGATTTAGTTGTTTTATCCTATGCATTTCATTCAGAAAGCAAACATACATAAATCATTGCATAAGGTAAAATAACTGATTATATTCAAGAGAATGTTTAAATATGTCCCACACAAGCCGTGGGAATGACTAAACTGAGCCAATACAACTAAGCATGCAAGCTATACATCTGATGATAAAGAAAAGGAAAAGAACACATGAGGAAAGTGGATATCCATCATTGCCTTATCGTGAAGGTTGATTCTCCTATATGGTAGCTTGGTCTTCATATCTTCATCTTCTTGCTCCTGATCAGGATGGTGGACCTGCAAGGTTGGAGAAAAGTCTTGTTAGAAGCTCCGGATATACAAATTCATCATATGCTTTATCAGTAGATATATAAACTTGCAAACATTATGCATTAAAATAGTTGGATCAAAATCAGACATGTACAATAAATCAGATCATCATGAGAGAAATCAATCAGCTTCCAAGAGGTATGTTTTTATGCTAACTTGTTTGTTCACTGTGCAGGTATAGGAAATGTTATGTTGCTGATTTGAAGACATTAAAGCATGTGGAGAAAATGGGCTCCCATAAGGGTTGAGCCTAGCATGCTCAAAGTAATGCCATTATACACAGATATTCAATTGAACAAACAAACAATAGTTTTACATCATATTCTTGTTATGTCATATTCTATATCTCATCAATGATCAAGTACAAGATAAGAGGTACAGTTATATCAAGAAGTACAACCAAAGCATTTATGACATGTATTTTTTCCATCTCTTGTCATAAATAAAGTATGATATTACTATTGAACACATGAAACAATCTAAGACAGATAGGTGGAATAGTCAAATCAGATAATTATGAAGTACTTTCAACATGGTAATGCAGAGTCATAAATGAAGTATGCTTTTTCCAGATGATTGTAATAGTCAAAGTGCATATACACAAATGGAGCAGCTAAAGACTGGTATAAGGAGTAGTATGATACATCATGAGATACTTATGCCTTTTACAAGTGTACATATTTAACAAACACCTTGTTACAGTCATACCATTCATCTATGCCAAGAGGTACATCATATTGATGGAACAACAATGACAGTTATTCAAGGTACAAGTTAAGGAGATCCATGTCTATGTAGGAGGTACAGGGGCTTATAAGAGTAATCACTGATGGCATATCAAATAGCTACCATGTCACTCAAAGGGATAGTCATAGTGATCTATCAAGGAGCAGCTTACAAACCAACCAAAGAATTAGACATTATTACAAGCCCAAAGAGATAGTAGTATATGCCCAAGAGAAATAGAATGTCTGAGGGGCAGTCCATAGTCAAGACCATAGTCCCAGTAGTTTTTGTAGCCACTATCAAAGAGATAGTCATCAATAGAGATAGTATGGGATAGTCTTCAAGGACAACCTAAAGTATATGGGTAACTACCATTTAGAAGCTTATTAGTCATATGAGGTGTTGAATAATAAAAAAAATTCACAGTCCATACACAACTAAGAATGCAGCAGAAACAACAAACACAGGCATGCAACAAGAACACAAATCACTACACATGATTTACCCTGGAAAACCCCAAACTGGGGAAAAACTAGCAATCAAGATCTTCATATTAACCCTCAGCCCCAACCGGACTGAGCCTGGAGGCTTCAACCAACCACCCATACAATAGAGTCACCAAGCCATTATATAGACTTCCATACATGCAAAACCATGGGCTCAAAACCATGGACCAATACAACTAGCACAAAACCATGTGCTCAAGACCACTTATGGTTAATCCACTAACTCTAACCCAAGAGCTAGTTTAACCCAACAATCCCCCCTTTAAACTTGGTCTTGGGGTTAGCACCAAACCTCCCTTCCACAAGCACTAAGTGCAATGTCCTCTTGGTCATTTCAGGGATCAAACAAGCCATACCAGGTCTTATAGCCATCAGCCCATATATATGTATTAAATTTACAACTCCATTACAAATATTTTTGCTCTTGCTACAGCCAGCCTTGGACCTAAAGCACCTTATACACGTAGCAACTAGATACGATGACTTTTACCAGGCAACATGCCTATTGCAGCAATCACGACCAATCTTGCACAGACCTGCTCAACCTTCTTCCGGGAGCCAGAGCGCTGAGACACATGCTCAAACCTTCCATTTCAGCAAGAATACTAGATCAAAAAATAAATGCTGCGTTATCTCCACATGCTGTAAGCCTGCATTAAATTCTTCTAAGCTGCGTCATCATCAATTTCCAGCAGCTTTGATACCAGTTGTTGAACAATAAAAAAAAATTCACAGCCCATACATAGCTAAGAATGCAGCGGAAACAACAAACACAGGCATGCAACAAGAACACAAACCACTACACATGATTTACCCTAGAAAACCCCAAACTGGGGAAAAACCAGCAATGAAGATCTTCATATTAATCCTCAGCCCCAACCGGACTGAGCCTGGAGGCTTCAACTAGCCACCCATACAATGGAGTCACCAAGCCATTATATAGACTTCCATACATGCAAAACCATGGGCTCAAAACCATGGGCTCCAAAACCATGGACCAATACAACTAGCACAAAACCATGTGCTCAAGACCACTTATGGTTAATCCACTAACTCTAACCCAAGAGCTAGTTTAACCCAACATGAGGCTATCATCTCAAGGAGTATCAAGGATATGAAATTACGATAATATCACAATACATGTTGCCACTTATAGAAAACCATCAATCACCTGTAGAATGTGCAAATGTCATTAGCCTACAAAGTACAGTGGTATGTTGACAACATAAACAATAAAAAGCTTTTAAGAAGCTTTCATAGTTCTCATGGAACAAGTTTTAGAGGCAGTCACATGGCATAGTGGGCTACTAGGCATATAAACATTGGTTTATTCACAATGATTCCTAAGATAGTCATGAAAATGTGTAAGGGATTCATTACACACATGTAGAGGGCAGAGTTCCCAAGATTGGAGCAGCAAAAAGAGGTCTGGAACAACAAATAGAACAAGCATTTAGTAACAAATATTTCCACTTTTTGTTGTGAATGAGGTGTAAAATTGCTATTCAATGATCAAGGTACAGTCATGTCTCTATAAAGATAGAATAGTCAGTTCAAGTGAGCACACAGTCATACAAAGGTAGTCCAATGTCAAAGAGATGAAGTAACAGTTTCCAATCACAGTGAAATAGCATTGCAAGAGGATAATCATGTCCATCATCAGAGATAGAACAGTTCTATATGCATTATATGATAGTTTCCAAGCAGATAGAATAGTCATGAAAGAGGATACCACATAAATGACAGGAGGAGCAACTATAAATCAAGAATATACCAATCATATGCCATTTTGAATGCTATGAAGGAGTTCATAAAATCAGAAATCAAGATGAAAACCCTCATAGTCCTATATAGGAGACCGAACCCACAAAGAAAAGAATAAAATGTATATGATAATGCAAATCATATGTATATGAGTGCTTAGTCCGAAGCCATGAGAATGGTTTTCCTTCAAAATATTTTAAAATATATACAAAGTGCAGAAGGAGAAGTAATAATGTGAAGAAGGCTGCAGCCAAAAACCATATATTTTCTTCAAAAGATAAAAAACCCAGTTAACTACTACTATAGAAAGGCCAAAGAAAAGAGTGCATTTTTTCTACAGGTTGAAGTTTCAAAGAACCAGAAAGAAAATGCAAAATGCTACATGTATATGTGAAGATGGCCGTGACCTGTTGCAAGGGTTTCTACAAGAATATGTAAAACCCACAAAAAATATTTCAAACCCTTGTATTGTGACCATAGAAATTATAGAGAGTTATTTTCTCTCTTTTTGTAGAAACAAGAACCAGAATAGTGCAAGAAAATCTTTCTTCTTATAGGAGTTCCCTTTTGCCAACAGGGGTTACATTTTTATGGAGTTTCTTTTCTACAAAAACAAAAGTGCAAAGTGTATACAGTCAGAAGCCGCGGCCTAGAGGAGTATTTCTAAAAGAAAATGTAAAACCCATATAGTTTTCAAAACCCTCATCATACAAAAGATACACAGTCAAAAGATTGAATGGTGTGAGCTAAAAGAAACATCACCTTTTATCTTTTTGCAAAGAAGAAAAGCTACAGGCCGTAGTCATGCTATTTTGTTAGAGATCTTAAAACTCAGAAGTAGCCACCATGGAGAACAAAACACAGAGGGAACAAGAAGCACAGTGAGAAGATAAAAAATGGAAGTGAAAAAGAAGGAGATTACTTTAGAAGCCACGGCCTGTAGGCCTTTTTTTTACAAATAGAAGGTCAAGAAAATAGCTTAGAATCAACACAAAGCAACTCACCTTCAATTCCCTGTCAAAGATACAAAGAGAAGTGCATCAGGAAACCATAGAAGTGTGTAGAGAACAGTGAAGAAACCTCCAAACCCTAGCAAACATGGCGGTAGCTCAAGAGGAGCTCAGGAGGAGTAAAACAAATGACAAGTCAAAATGATGAATTAGGGTTTCAAAGCCCTATTTTGGCAGCTCGAATGAGCTTTTCTTTTTCTTTTTTGACTTTTGTTTAAACAAATCATTGTTATCCATCTATTATTCACCGAGGTAAAGACTTGAAAGTCTTCCAACCTAATGATGAAGGTAAATAATGCCACAAGGGCCCATGAGACTAAAGTTTCTTTAAACCTTTTTTCATTTTGATTTTGCAAAAGTCAACAAATAATCATGTAAAGATAAGGCTATATGCCTTTATCTATTTTTCTTTTGCATGAAGATCAAAGGTCAACATGGGAGAAGTATTGAAAGCCTTATAAATATAAGGTAATGATAAGGCATAAGATATGATGGGAGCTATAAGGTGATACCTTCTATTTCTTTAAAAAGGTAGAGTATATATAGTTGATGCATGAGTTGGTATTGGGATTTGTGGTACATAGATTTTATATGCATGGGAGTTATAAGGTTGAGACATACGCATATATTATTTTTAAATGCATAATTTAATTTTTTCATGAGATGACATAAGGAGGAAGATATTTTTATCTTTTGCATGCATGATGGCCTAGTTTGTTCTTGGCATCATTATTAATGCAATTATGTAATTCATGTAAATCAAAGTGAGAGATAAGGTGTTGTTTTGGTCTTTTCATCCAAATTTGCATGTTTTTACAACTCAAATAATGTAAACAAATAGTAAAGTAATGTACTTATGAATTACTTTATTATTTTGTCACAAGTTGTAAAATCAAGAAAATAGAACAAAATGTAACTCATAATAAAGTAATTGTCCCAAATTACTTTATTCTTTGCCCACATCACTTGCAGTCCAAAATCATGCAAATTTGGAGGAGTGGAGTTAACTGAGGACTTTTAGAGCTTTTGCATGACTTTTGAAGTCAAAATTGGAGAGTTTGGTCAAACATATACAAGAGAGCAGTTTGGAGCTATTTTTGCTCAATTTGGGACAGTTATAGCCCTTATTTTTAGGGATTTTCTTGTTTTCTTGTGGATCAATTTTGAGAGCTTATTTTTAGAGGTAGTTGACTGTAGTTGACCTTTCTAGGTCTCTTGGAGAGAGCAGATTATATATTGTAAGAAAAACTTAGGTTTTTCTAGTTCTTGCCTTTTTTGCTCTTTACACTTTGAGAGAGAAAGAAGGTTTTGTAACTCACTTATTGCAGATTTATATAGATTACAACAGGTTACAAGTTCTATACTTTGTCTTTTTATGCAATTATTCCTTTATTTTTCAGCTGAATCAAGTGTCTACCTTTCCATTAATGCAACTTTTGTGAATGATTTGATGAGATTTTATTATGTTTGAACATCAGAACCTTTAAAATCATTGTCTCATTTGTACTTGCATGTATTAAATAGCACTGAAAATCACAGGTCTTAAGCTGTCCAATTGGAGTAATTTCCTTTTATGTTGTGAAAAACCCTTTTCCTTCAAGAAGAAAATCATTTCTAGCCTCCCTTAGAATTATTTATGTGATCAAATTGCCAAAAGTGGTTTGTGTGGATAGATTTTCTGAGATCTACTATGAGTTACATTGTCAGTTTCCATCAAATTTAGGTGCATCACCATACTTTAGATTACAGTTTTAGTGCTTTTAGTAGATCCTTTTAACTCTTTTCCATATCAAAGTTATAGATCCATTGAATATTATAAGGGAACCACCCCATAATCTGGAGGTTCAAGCTCACCATAGGTCACCCACAACCCGAGTTTGATCCCATGTTACACAGGATTGCTGAGCTTCATAGCTCTGTATAACGGGTGCAATCCTTCTCGTCAACAGGAATAATAGTGGAGTAGTATGAAAATCATTTCTTTAAACTAAAGTAGTATGCAAGCTTAGTAGAAGATGAGGGATTGCTAGCATAGATCTTTGTGCATGTATCAATGGTGGTGTTCAATTCCTAGAACTAAAAACCTTGTAGGTTATCATTGAGAAGACAAGATTGATAGAGGAAAATCTAGCTAGAGGTTATGGTGGTTAGGTGGGAGTGCAGTGAGTGGTTCATTCTTAGGTAGAATCAAGGGTTCGTGAATCTCAACCCCAAACTAGAGAATCTTTTAGATCACCTTTGGTGCCTCCTAGAACATCTCAACAACCACAACAACAAAGGTACAAGCCTCCACATGCCCCTTAGAGTGGGTAGAGTTATACTAAATGTAGCCATGTCAAAATCCTTGTTTTCTAATATTTAATAAATATTATTATTAATATTATTTAATTGGGTTGTTGACTTACTCTTACTGTGTTTATGACAGGGATGCTCTCTTGACAGAGGGAGAGTATCATCAAGGCATAGGGTGTTTAGCTGATTGTAGGCGAATTGTGTTGAAGGAAATATGCATGCACACACCACATAGTTAATTTTACATTTATGATATTGCATTTAGAATAATTATTTTAAAGAAAATATTTAGTCAAAAATATTTAGTTGTATTAAATATATTTATTTGGTATAATTAATCTTAAGGTTAGACTGGAATAGTTAGTCCAAACAATATTCATTTCTTTACTTTAAATTGATTATTTTTGATATTTGAATATCTCTTGAAAAGATTCTCTGGCTTCATCATTTTAGAAACCTAATATCTTTTAGAAAGACTCTTTATGCATGAGTAAGTGGACTCTATTTTGGGTTGCATGCAATAGAGTGGAAATTACTTGCCTTAAGGAGGGAAAACTAATTTTAGAAAATGAAAAGAAAAAGTGGGGAAGAGGAGTAAAGATAGTTTATTATTCTTTTCTATTTTATTTTGGATAAATATTCTTGGAAGAAGATACGAGTCTATAAAACTAGAATAGGGAGTGAATAGGGACAACAATGGGGAGGAAGAAGTTTGGAAAATGCAAAGCACATCTTCAAGATGAAAGATAGTGTACATCATAGTTGTGGAAAGGCAAATCAATAGAGATGAACAAGAAGAGCAAAGTTCTCCATCTTTAGGCTATTGCTGTGGACTCTATTTGTACTGCTCGAAAGAGGTATTTTCCTTTATGGTTTATGTACATTTTTAAGATTATGCCAAACCATTTCTTGATTATTCTATAATCATTGCCATCCAAGAGATGGCTCATTTCTATGGCATTCTTCTTGTTATGGAGTAAAAAGTGACCTCATGCCTTTTTACCTCCTAGTTTAGCTCCTAGGTCCCTGTGTTAACATTATACAAGTTAAATATTCATCCCGGAACAATTTTCCCCAAGACCCATGTCAAATGGGACTCAGGGGCCCATTCTAATCCTTAAGCATGACCAAATTAGGGCCTTGGGACTTGGGCGCTTGCGCCCAAGTCCATCCTAATTTGTTAGGATAAAAATTAATGCATGTCAGCTTGGGCCCTCTCAAAAGGTTTCCCTTTGTCAGCCTTCTTGATTTAATTTATGAATGTTAGCAGGAAAGAATATTTAAATAGGTTTATGAATTCATTTGTGCAAAAGTTAGAGAACGCAAACTTGTGATTATTGGGCAAAGAGCATTCAAAGGACTTCATTATGTTTTAGAGCAGAAGTGTGTTGTTATTATGTTTGTTTGTTTCAGATTTGGCTTCATCAATCCATCTCCTCATTATTTGAAGGATCTTCATCTTCGTGAGGGCTTCACCTCTAAGGTGACGTCAATTTGTGTTTAAATCATTACATTTCATCATTGGATTTGGCCTCTGCCCTCCTTGGGCATGCACTCTATCTAACCAAGGTGTTGGAAGACATGAATGTCCTTCTAGGGCTTGACTGAGGAAAGCTCCTAAACACCACAAACCCCAAACCCTTTTCTTCATGTATGCAGGTCGTAGGTGCGGGAGCTAGAAAAGTACAAGTGCAAAGAAGTTGTTTGAAGGATATAGATTTGGGATTCGAAAGAATCTTTTGAATATTCCTCTGTAGCAGACTAGGGTGCGGGCACCGTAGTCCTTCCGACAAATTAGGCCCTAGATCTGGCATCAGGAAGCTATCTGCAACATTTTCTCTATTTGGAGCTTCTAGAAATTCCACCTTTCTAGACTAGGGTGCCCACCCCATAGTCCTCTGAGTCTTCAATCTCAGGTATTCAACTTCTGGTATGTGTCTGATCATTCCTGAGTACTTTCCTGTCTGATTATTAGTGGCATTATGTGTGTTTACAGTCAGTTATTCTCTAATTAGGGTTTGAGGCCTATTTGACCTAGGGTTTGACAAATCTCTCAATCTAATCTATTCTTTCCTTATCATTCTTGAGCACAAAATCAATAGCTAAGTCCTCATCCATATTGTAGTGACTTGGCTTGGTTTTGTCCTCGAATGTTATTGTGAAAGGAGGGTTTTATTTGACACACCTTTGCCCCATTTCATACCTTTCTCCCTTTTCACATATAATACTTGCAAATGTGTGTGTGCTTTATGGTTGGGGAATGGCTTTACACCTACTAGCAATTGTTCATAGTTTTCTAAAACTTTCAATTAAACCAATCTTGGGCTTATCGTGCCATCATGGCATTTCAGGAGGCTGCATTCCCTTGTAGTGATTTTTCCAATAGATGATATGTTTCTCTGTGGTATTTATAGGATCCAAAACATTAGCATTATCGCTACAAATACTCCTTCACCTATATTCATATACTTTTAATCATGTTTTCTTCTTGACTTACTACTTGCCCATTTATTTTACCAGAAGGTATCTAAGTCTCTTACAACACATTATTTTGTACATATGTTGCGGCCATTGCATTCCATCACTCCTCACTTGAGGTATTTTGTCACCAATTCATGTGCATAGTTTATGCTTCTACTTGGCTGACATGACGTGAAATATGGAATTACTCCTATCCCTTGCATGCTTGAAGAATTCCTAAGTATTCTTAGGTGCAAAAATTGGCTTTGCACCTACCGATTCTTTTTTAATAAAGAGATAAAAATTCATTCCATTTGATGAGCCAAATCAGTGTCTATTTTATTTGTTATTTAAATCACTACAAAGACTTTAATTTTGTGGAATGACATATATCTATATACATTATTATGGTTATAATTATCTTATGAATGATTAGATAAAAATGCTTTTGCACTTATTTTCTATAGATTTAATCTTTTGATAGTTACTGCAATTTCTTCTTTAATATGCATGTTATAAAGGGTTTTAGTCAAAGTCAGTTGTTGGATTCATAAGCATTACATCATGGAACTCTTTGAGAGCCTCCCAACCCCTTCGAAGTTGTCCTACAAGTGAAGAACACAAGCTCTGGATAGCTCCAGATTCCTCCAATGCTATAAAGGAATCATCCTCCCCTTGAGTCGATGATTATCTAGTAAGGTCTAGGTTAACTCCAGTCCCAACATGAATCCCACAGGAAAATCTAGTTGTCCAATCAACACAACAATCTTTTGACAACTTGTAACTACAAGTTCAAGAGTTATATTAGTTGGATAACTAAAAGTACCATTCCAGTTCAAGTTCTTGTAGTCTGCAATCTGTCTATTGCCACAAATTATGCTTAATTTAGAATCTTCTCTGAAGTTTCAATTTGAAGAACTCTTTGAGTATGAATAAGCTACTAGTTAAGTCCAAGCCTCGCTATATTTTAAGTTTAGTTTACTTCAGTCAAATGAATAAAGGCTCAGATGTATACGTATGAGTTGAGTAGATTTTTAGATTTAGTTCCTTTTTTCAAATCACAATTGTTGTTTTCTTGAAGCAAGTTCTTCCTATTTTTATCATGTACTCATGACCATTCGGGCTTCCATTCTATGAAAATAAAAAGGAAATTCCATTGAAATCACATTAGCTTAGGAGGATCCTTCTAGTTGGGGAAGTAGGCCCGCTTACCCAATGAAGGAGATCTCTTGGTACTCTTTTCTAGTTTTATTGCATTCTTTGTTTATGTTAGAATTAGATAATGTGTTTAAATTAGATTCTATGTTTTCTTCAGTATTCATATACCTGCATGTCATTCTTCAATTCTAAAAATCATAAAAAGAATTATATTCTTAAAAATTTTAGCTTGTGAAACAACACTTGTTTGATTCTATTAAACTTGGATTGGGGTGATCCCACAATAGTGGGTTACACTTTTTTGCCAAACTTGACATTGAATCAACATTTTGAACTAAATCTTCACTTTCTAACACCTATAGCCGCTAAACCGTTAGGAATTTGAAGATGATGCAAACTAGTGATTTTTGAGATTTTGTCTGTAGATTCTAAAAATGTTTTTAAAAAAAATTTGGAGTTAAATTGTAAATTTTTTGGCGTCTCCTTTGAAAATTAGTTTTTAATAGGAAACAACATTTTTTTAAAGTGATCTATACTCCATAGCACATATTGTTTTTTCTACAAAGGATAAAATTCTGATTCTTTTCAATTTAGATTGGTAACACCGATATCTAGGGGATGCAATTGGTTTCATAATGTTTTGTTGAATATTTTTTTTTATTTAGTTTTGAAGTCAAACCAATTATAATTTAGACATACGTGTATTCCATAGAACATAACTTTTTTTGTATGTATCAAAATTCAATTTTTTTTTTGCTGAAATAAGGACATCAATACCTAGGGCATACATATTTTTCAAAAAAAAAAATCACTAATTTACTATTTTTCAATGTGTGTAGAACAGAGAACTTGATGTTCAGTGAAAAACTATGTTTAGTAAATCTAAAAAAAAAATCATAATAAAATCAAAATATATCAAAACTATACTCATTGGAAAGCTCATTTCGAGGACTACGATCCTCCAATTTGGTTTGGCAAAGGTGAATCCATTTGGACCTTCAACTAGGCTTCGGAAGCCAAAATTTTGCAGAAGAAAGGGGAAGGGAAGGTAGGAAGGTGTCTAGTGGGGGTCTTCGCTCTAAGACCCCTGTGAATGAAGGTGGGTGACGTCGTTTGTTTGAAGTCATCCCTCCTTCGAACGAAGGTCTAGACATGGCGGCTTAATCCACATAATGACCACCTTCGTTTGAAGGTACCGTGCATTAAAAAATAATTTTTTCTTTAACAGTTGACCTTTGTTCGAAGGCAAGCCGACATTTTTCTTTTTTAATGTTTTAATTATTCGTATTGCATATATATAGGATTGCTTTTTTTTTCATTATAAATCAATTACAAAAAAGATAAATTCACATTTTTCTTCTGCAAGGGAGTCCAAGAAATCTTTGAGAGAAGAATTTTCAAGTCATATTTTACAAATAAGGAGATGGGAAACAAAAAGACAAGACAAAATAAGACTACACGAAAGTATTCTGTAGAAACTATAGCAAGATTGAATGAAGAAAGATTGGAAAAATATCATAAACAAAAACAAGGTATGCATATATTTTCTTTTCTATCATTGTTTTTATCTAGGTCATTTTATTTATGATTAAATATATACATGTATTGATGAATCATGTAGCCGGATGTCATTTAATCTAGGTCACTTGATTTATGCTTAAATATATATGCATTGATTTCATGTAGCTCCGATGTCATTTAGTTTAAGTTATTCCTCATTCTTGGCTATAATCCCCACCTCTCTACCTAGAGATAACTACCTACCTCTCTCTCTCTCTCTATCCACCATTCTCTCTCTCTCAAGTTTCCCACTCTTTTTACCTCTACCTCTCCCTCACTTGGGCCTTCGTAGCTACCTCTCTCTCTCTCTAACTCTCCATATCCCTCTCCCTAACTCCAACTCAACTTCATTGTTTTTTCTAAAGTGGTAACATATATTTCTATTATAATTTATTAAAAAAATCAAGTTCACTTTTCATTTTAGATTATTTCTTTTCTTGATTATTATTTTTTATTTAAAAATCCTTTAAAATCTAAAAAAATTATATTTAAAAAGCCACACTTCCTAATTTTAAAACAAACTCTTATAGCTACTTTTTTGTTTTCTTTCTCTAAAATATATTTATAATAATTGTTAGCTTTTTTTATCCAATAAATTTTTATCATGAATGTTTTTTTAACTATTGTGGAAGCATGAGTTGAGTGGTTTCATTTCAGTTATGCATTTTAGAAATTCATTTCTATTATGTGGTAGAATATTTTCAAATGCTTTATCAATTCAATTTGATTAAATAGTTTCTTTTTTGCAAAGTAGTGTAAATGCTTCAATTCCTTTCAATTCTAGTAGGTGTGTTTATTGCAGCAATTAAGATAGTTTGAATTCAAGCATTGTCTTTTCAGTTTACTTAGATTCTGATCCATACTTAAAACCTCCAAAACAAGTAAACCTTGTTGCAGATCACTCTAGACACCTCCAGATTGATAAAATTAAATGATGAGGAATTAAAAGAACTATGATGACCTTATCATTTTTGGTGTCGTTGCAAGGTAATCCACTAGTAGAATTTGGCAAATAAATGACTACGTGACTAAAACTTTTAGTCACGACAACTCAAAATGATTAAATTCTAGTCATTTTTTGTAACACAACTATAAATGACTAATTTGATCATCGGGTAAAAAAAGAAGTGTAAAATAAAGTGGAAAGTAATAAAAAAGAAAGTGAAAGACTAAGTTTTGTTTTGGGCGCCAAACAATGAAAAAGAGAATTTTCATTTCCTTGTGTCTATTGAGCCATGTAACAAGAGGAAGGTTAGGAGTTTTTTAGTTTTCTGGTTGGACCGAACTCCAAAGATTTTTCAAGGGCATGGCATAGAACCAACAGTTGGTTGCATCAGTATCTATCCATATTGTTGAGAAGATATAGGATAAAGGCATGTTGAGTTTGCTCTGAAGAAACCTTTCTTTGTTGGCTTTGAATTCACCCACACTACAGAGATTCACAATGGTTTGAAGACATGTTGCATGCACGAGGAGATTGTCCAAGGTTTTGGGGACAGATCATGCCCACATTGAGATAATATTTGAGGTTTTCCTAGAAGCCTTCATCCTCACATCTTGCTAGGTATACTCTATGCCATTAGGGTTTTTAGTTTTGCTTGAAGTTTTGAGGAAGAGCTTGCTTGTCTCCTCATGAAGGTTTTATCCCTATCATAAGCCCAAACTAGGAAGTCAAAGATTTTATTAGGAAAACAACCACCTTCATAGGTGATACTTTCATATCACAATGCAGATCTTTTGAGAAGATCACAGGCCCTGATATGTTTAAGACATGACAGTAGTCTCATTGTTGAAGTGTCAATGGGTTTTACTGGTTATGAGGAGTTTTTGTGGTTATGAAAGGCAATATGCATGTCTCTGTAAGGAAAATAATGATGAATAAATGGAAATATGTGTTGACATTTCTTCTGAATCAGCATTAGGGTTTGCCACTTCTAATGCACAGGCAGATTCAGGCCAACTGAATACAGGAGGTTGCGTGAGCTCCTCCCCTTCACTTCTGGTTCTGCCGCACCAAGGGGGGTATCCCTATAACTCAAGATGTAACCTTGACTAGCTCAAAGATAGAAGGATCTAACTTGACAACAACAGGCAGAATACTCTCATGTATGGACCAAGATCTGCATGATAGATCACAAGGCTGGCAACATTCTTGGACATGATGTCTGGTTGGGTATGAGAGTATGCAGGGGGTTCCTAATCCTACTCCTACAACTAACAGGTGGAGGTGTGAAATGGTTTGATATGAATTTGGATGCAAAGCTGGACATGGTGTATAACACAAAAACACAGCATGATTGGTGCCTATCCAGGGCTTGGAGTCGGTAGACATACACCTGTGAATGATCAGCATGAACAGCTAAAACTGGATTTCAGGGGGACAAACATGTTATCTGCCTTACAGACATCTCCCAATATAGAGTGTTGAGCTATCTCTACTTATGGTATCCCTACTGCAGTATACCCTTCCCAATGTTCAACCTGAAAACAGTTTAATCTACCCCTTGAATAGAAGTTAAAAGATCAGACATTCAACACAGGAATTCTATGCTCTAGAATCTAAACATAAGCAAACATCCAGATCCAGAAGAAGGATACATGCAGTACTGGAGACAGAATTAACACAACACATGCTAAGATAGCATTACTCATATAAAATCAACCATGAAACCAGTGGATTCATGCCAAGTCCTACAACAGGAGATACATAAACTCACAAGAAAAACTGTACAGAGCAACCAGATCAGCTGGTTTTGGATTACAGAGCCAAAAATCCACCACTTTCAACAACCACAAATAAACAACACAACCTGCTTATAACAGCCAGGTAGGTGCTCAGCAATTAATTACAATGTTGACCAAAATTTCGCCAGATACACAGTATCATGAAAATGGCGCTCAAACACAACCGGATTGGCGCCCAAACTTGAATGCAGCAGGTAGGGGAGGAGACAGGAAGATTTCTCGAGCCCTGCGCCATCATCCGCTGATTGACACCTCCAGTCGGGTACAAGATCGACCCACGCCATCGCCCATACCTCTGCAACAATCGCCATTAATGGCGCACCAACCCGCGGCCTTGGGAAAATCATCAAACAGACTATCGCAAGCATTTCCCGCCGAGATTCATCATCATGATATTTGAAAATG
Source organism: Cunninghamia lanceolata (assembly GCA_027924645.1). Classification (NCBI taxonomy): domain Eukaryota; kingdom Viridiplantae; phylum Streptophyta; class Pinopsida; order Cupressales; family Cupressaceae; genus Cunninghamia; species Cunninghamia lanceolata. The sequence goes on from BSBN01000010.1 coordinate 2,262,721, forward strand.
CAGGATAACAATATCCCACATGCACCCCGCGATGACCTCAATAACACCTTATATACTAGGTCATGAGCATATATCATGTCGGTGCTTTTGCTCCCGACGACACTAGTATAGACTTCATCATCATCATCCTCCAGCAGCATGATATCCTGTTGTTCGAAATATCACCCTGACGTCATCATGATATTTGAAATATAACCTTCATGATAATCGGCACAACCTGATCCTTCGGAGGAACATCCTCCTGCTGAGCTTATAACAAAAGTCTGGCCGATGAACATCCTGATGACGTCATCATCATATCCTACTGACGTCATCATCATATCCGCCTACTGCGCACCTCCTCACATCCGGATGACGTCATCATCATGTTTGTAAATATCAGGAGGTCTCTTCAAGATGATCAGTGTTAGAAATATGACCCCCGCGGACCTTGATGACGTCATCATCATATTCACATCATCATGATATTCGGAAGACAACCGGATATTTGGAAATATCCTCCTGATGTTCAAATATCAGGTTGCACTGTAGCTCCTCTATAAGATCGGGGCGATAACTGAATATGATGATGCTGCTTGAAAAGATCACCCCCCGGAGATAATGCGCGAAGCCAGCAGGCGGATATCTCCTTGATATCAGCATCATCATGATGCTCGAGCAAACATATATCCGGGTGATATGAAAATATCACCCCCTCCTTCGCGAATATCATGATGCAGATAGGCAGAAAGAAAAATATCACCCTGATAAACGGATGACGTCAGCATCATCAGGATGAGAAACAAAGAACAAGAAGTGATACAACATCATCAGGATGATATTGACTAAGATCATCCTGACGTTCCAAAATATGATGACCCTAGTGAATATCGGGTCGCAATTACAACTCTTCAACAACATCATCAGGATGATGTTAACCAAGATCACCCGATGATAAAAATATCACCCCGGCGAAATATCATGAAGGCAGAAAATATGATGACCTCCGCAAGCAGCAGGATGATAACTGGAAATATGATGATGATGGACACGACCCTTAGGAAAAAACAAGTTAGGTCGAGCAATTCAAAGAATAAGCAACATCATCATCATGCTCGCGCAAGGTGATAAATGGAAGATCACCAGAGACTTTGAAACATCACCCTCGCAAGCAGATCAGGGCGCACTGTAGCTCGTCAGCATCATCATGATAAAAACCAAACATCACCCCATACTTCAATATGATGATGACGATGAGAAACCGGTCGAAGGAGAACATGATGATGACGACCTTCATGGAAACAAACATGATGACGATGACCTCCTCCTCAGGAAAATATGATGCTGCAGTTGAAAAATGCTGAGGAGGTCCAACACTTAGAAAAAATGGGCAAGAAGATAAAGGCTTCAAATGAAGAAACCTCCTGATCATGACAAATCAACCCCTGGTCAAAATGAGTGTCAACAGTGGCTCTGTCTGGGGACGTGTAGGTGCAAGACTGCAGCGAGAACCCCAGATCTCTGGGATGCAGACCAGTGCCTTATCCATTGGGCACAGAGTCAAATACTGCACTGACCTGCATCACCAAACACACTTGATGGCCTAAGGCCACCAAGAAAAGAAAAACATGTATCTCCCTTTGTCAAATATCTTGTTTTCATCTGCATGCACTGGGTCAAGCTTGGAGATACTGTCAGGGTCCACCCACAAACAAATCTTGTCATCTGCATATTCAACCTTCTGATTTGGCTTGTCATTATCACCCCTGTGCAGATAACCTTCAGCATCATGTGCCATGTGGGTGCAGAATATATCAAACAATGCATGTTCATATGGCATATAGCACTTATCATCTATATCATCATCATGCATTGCAACATGATCTCCTAGCTGGACTGCAAATAGGAAACACTCAGAGTCCACCACACAACTAGGAAGATCAAGGCTCATTGTATTATATGCTGGCCCATCAAAAGAAAAGCTTTCAAAATCACAATTGTGTACATCATGTACACAACCATCTGGTACACCAGGCTGGAAAAGATCAGGCTCTGGCATCTCTTTCAAATCAGGCACATCTTCACAGTCACTTACCTGATGTATGTTGTTTCCTCTTTCATCATGATGAGAAACAGAATCCAAGCCAAAAATAGTGTCTAGATCCCCACCACACTCAGACAGATCCTCATCACCATATGTGTCATAAATGGGTGACCCAGGTACATCAGCTTCATCATAGTATGCCATTTGTTCATGGGCAGCAGAGCACATCTCTTCATCATCAATGGATTCATTCTGTGGAGGAGTATCAGCCTGTGTGTCATAAGCAAAACAGCCAACAAATGAAAAACAATCATGCTCTGAACTAGCACTTATTTCAATTTCTGACTGCTCTTCATGATCTCCATGTGTTTGAAAGATAGGCAATGGGTCACACATAGGACTGCTTCTCTGTTTGCTTATATCTTCTCTGTCTTGAGTACAATACTCACAATTATCTCCACAGGTCCATTCCAAAAATTGCTCATTGCTGTCCACAACCTCGTTATTGTTTTCATGGTCAGATGCCTCATCATTGCAATGGGAATCCTCATTAGTCCTTTCACTGGCATCCTCAACTGGTAAACAATCCAGTTGAGCAGTATTGTTAGCATTATGTTCAAACACAGCAGTCTCAACCTCTATGCTTTTATTTTCATTTTTATCTGCACATGATGCCATAATCATTTGGTCATTTGCAGCTTCATAACCATTATTCACACCAAGGCCTGGGGACAGGGGTTTCAGCAGGTGCACATTTCTCATTTCTTCTATATTTTCTAAAAATTTGTATGCCATCTGCATACTTGTCACCTTGAAATCCCTAAGTAATGCACTAGAGCCCTCCTCAAAAGCTTCAAAGAATATGCCAACACAGGCTGAAATATCAGGTCTGAAACTCTCAGGGACATGTGAAAGGGCTACTGCAAACCTATGACTGAAATCAACACATGGCTCTTCATCTTGTTTTCTGATTCTCATCAATTCTGCAACAAGATCAGCCGGTTCTTTTGCAAATTCTTCTTTGAAACAGTCAGCAAGTTCATCCCAACAGGCAAAGGATCTCTTTAGAAAGCTCAAATACCAGTCTTTTGCTTTTGCATCAAAGGACCTAACAAGAAACCTCATCCACATATCCTCATCTCTGAATGAATATTTTCCCATAAAACTTTGAAAATTTTGGATATGTGCATTCCCATCACATACATTGTGACCACTAAATCTAGGCATCTGACAGTATATCCCAGCAGGCATAGTTTCTACTCTATAATCCACCCATGACAAATCCAGTTGGTCATACAAAGGATCAAAAGGGCTGACAGGAGGTTTAGCTTTCTGACTGGCAGACACAACAGGGTTACTGCTTCTTAACTGGGCCTGCTCAGCCTCTAAGAATGTCAACCTATTTCTTATCTCTTCTATTCCTTTATCCAACATTTCACCACTGAGTGTGGGATAACTCATACTTGGATTCATAAAAATTCTACTCTTAGACATCCTTTGTCTGTCTAAGACCTAAGGCTTCCCCTGGCATCTAACCTATGCAATAAAACATCAAATAAAGGGGAAAGAACAAGGTACCTTTTCTCATACAGATGCAGAAATATGTACATCTTTTTTGTCACATCACATACATCCATCTTTCATGTGCATTTAGATCTTTTTTGCAGAGTCGCCACCTCTCCAGAGAGGACAAAATTTACAGCAGCTGAAAGCTACTTTTCCAGGTTCATTCCACCAGCAGAGCATCATTTTGTTAGTGACTCGGATGGGTCACAAGTATTATTCTTTATTTTATCAATCCTTCCCCAGCAGAGTCGCCATTTTGTTGACATTTCTTCTGAATCAGCATTAGGGTTTGCCACTTCTAATGCACAGGCAGATTCAGGCCAACTGAATACAGGAGGTTGCGTGAGCTCCTCCCCTTCACTTCTGGTTCTGCCGCACCAAGGGGGGTATCCCTATAACTCAAGATGTAACCTTGACTAGCTCAAAGATAGAAGGATCTAACTTGACAACAACAGGCAGAATACTCTCATGTATGGACCAAGATCTGCATGATAGATCACAAGGCTGGCAACATTCTTGGACATGATGTCTGGTTGGGTATGAGAGTATGCAGGGGGTTCCTAATCCTACTCCTACAACTAACAGGTGGAGGTGTGAAATGGTTTGATATGAATTTGGATGCAAAGCTGGACATGGTGTATAACACAAAAACACAGCATGATTGGTGCCTATCCAGGGCTTGGAGTCGGTAGACATACACCTGTGAATGATCAGCATGAACAGCTAAAACTGGATTTCAGGGGGCAAACATGTTATCTGCCTTACAGACATCTCCCAATATAGAGTGTTGAGCTATCTCTACTTATGGTATCCCTACTGCAGTATACCCTTCCCAATGTTCAACCTGAAAACAGTTTAATCTACCCCTTGAATAGAAGTTAAAAGATCAGACATTCAACACAGGAATTCTATGCTCTAGAATCTAAACATAAGCAAACATCCAGATCCAGAAGAAGGATACATGCAGTACTGGAGACAGAATTAACACAACACATGCTAAGATAGCATTACTCATATAAAATCAACCATGAAACCAGTGGATTCATGCCAAGTCCTACAACAGGAGATACATAAACTCACAAGAAAAACTGTACAGAGCAACCAGATCAGCTGGTTTTGGATTACAGAGCCAAAAATCCACCACTTTCAACAACCACAAATAAACAACACAACCTGCTTATAACAGCCAGGTAGGTGCTCAGCAATTAATTACAATGTTGACCAAAATTTCGCCAGATACACAGTATCATGAAAATGGCGCTCAAACACAACCGGATTGGCGCCCAAACTTGAATGCAGCAGGTAGGGGAGGAGACAGGAAGATTTCTCGAGCCCTGCGCCATCATCCGCTGATTGACACCTCCAGTCGGGTACAAGATCGACCCACGCCATCGCCCATACCTCTGCAACAATCGCCATTAATGGCGCACCAACCCGCGGCCTTGGGAAAATCATCAAACAGACTATCGCAAGCATTTCCCGCCGAGATTCATCATCATGATATTTGAAAATGCAGGATAACAATATCCCACATGCACCCCGCGATGACCTCAATAACACCTTATATACTAGGTCATGAGCATATATCATGTCGGTGCTTTTGCTCCCGACGACACTAGTATAGACTTCATCATCATCATCCTCCAGCAGCATGATATCCTGTTGTTCGAAATATCACCCTGACGTCATCATGATATTTGAAATATAACCTTCATGATAATCGGCACAACCTGATCCTTCGGAGGAACATCCTCCTGCTGAGCTTATAACAAAAGTCTGGCCGATGAACATCCTGATGACGTCATCATCATATCCTGCTGACGTCATCATCATATCCGCCTACTGCGCACCTCCTCACATCCGGATGACGTCATCATCATGTTTGTAAATATCAGGAGGTCTCTTCAAGATGATCAGTGTTAGAAATATGACCCCCGCGGACCTTGATGACGTCATCATCATATTCACATCATCATGATATTCGGAAGACAACCGGATATTTGGAAATATCCTCCTGATGTTCAAATATCAGGTTGCACTGTAGCTCCTCTATAAGATCGGGGCGATAACTGAATATGATGATGCTGCTTGAAAAGATCACCCCCCGGAGATAATGCGCGAAGCCAGCAGGCGGATATCTCCTTGATATCAGCATCATCATGATGCTCGAGCAAACATATATCCGGGTGATATGAAAATATCACCCCCTCCTTCGCGAATATCATGATGCAGATAGGCAGAAAGAAAAATATCACCCTGATAAACGGATGACGTCAGCATCATCAGGATGAGAAACAAAGAACAAGAAGTGATACAACATCATCAGGATGATATTGACTAAGATCATCCTGACGTTCCAAAATATGATGACCCTAGTGAATATCGGGTCGCAATTACAACTCTTCAACAACATCATCAGGATGATGTTAACCAAGATCACCCGATGATAAAAATATCACCCCGGCGAAATATCATGAAGGCAGAAAATATGATGACCTCCGCAAGCAGCAGGATGATAACTGGAAATATGATGATGATGGACACGACCCTTAGGAAAAAACAAGTTAGGTCGAGCAATTCAAAGAATAAGCAACATCATCATCATGCTCGCGCAAGGTGATAAATGGAAGATCACCAGAGACTTTGAAACATCACCCTCGCAAGCAGATCAGGGCGCACTGTAGCTCGTCAGCATCATCATGATAAAAACCAAACATCACCCCATACTTCAATATGATGATGACGATGAGAAACCGGTCGAAGGAGAACATGATGATGACGACCTTCATGGAAACAAACATGATGACGATGACCTCCTCCTCAGGAAAATATGATGCTGCAGTTGAAAAATGCTGAGGAGGTCCAACACTTAGAAAAAATGGGCAAGAAGATAAAGGCTTCAAATGAAGAAACCTCCTGATCATGACAAATCAACCCCTGGTCAAAATGAGTGTCAACAATATGTATGTTTTACTATCTTGATATCACCAATGTCGACCACCATTAAAATTTAGCCACGACCTATGGGTGAGAACCACTTCTTTGGCCAATTGGTTTTCATCCTTGGCCATTTACAAACTAGTAGAGGTTTTTTCCTCTAGTTACTAACAATCTGTGAGTTTTTGTCCTCAAATCTATTTGTTTGAAAACAAATGCTCGAGACAAATCTCATTAGGCTTTGATGTGGGTGTTCAAAAATAACCTACCATTGCATGTTTTCTTTATCTAAATTATCATGACTATAGCTTCTCTTTTTTTTTATCCATCCTTTTCTACCTAAATAAACAAGCATTTTAGATCTCCCTTATCACCCATTATCATGTAGCTATAATTGTCCCATGAGTCCTTCATGATAGATCTTTCATGACTGTCATTCATATCTGAAGATGGCAGTTTAAAAGTCTTCAAGATAATTATGCTCTGTCCTTTCATGTCTTATAAATATTGATAACCATGACTATCCTATTTCAATGAGGTCAATCTCGATGCAATTACTTGATATCCACTTATGCTAGCTTCAACTATGACTAAGGGCATATTTACTATCATGTATGAGCTAACTATCCTCATAAAATTTTGTCACTATCCATTGGTTATAGTAATTGTCCTTACTTGATTTTTCCTTCGCTTCATGGTACTTGTCCTATTTATTATAGTCATAGAGAGTATCTTTTACATATGGATTGCCCTTATATCCATTGACAACGACTATCATCTTTTATGTCTTATAACCATCTTTTATTATATGCAATATGCCTTTTTTATAAATGTTTATACACAATTCATTTCCCTTTGTTAATAGGTCTACCACTATTGAATGCTCAAGGAGACCTTCATGGTGAAAGCCTTTTCCATTTGTAACATGACTGTGTTTAATAGAGCACTGTCCTCTTCAAAACTCTACTTTCATGTCTTCATGAACCTCTCATAATCTAAGGTATAGCTAAGAGTTGTCCATGTAGCTTGTAGTTGACACTGTCATGGTGATGAATCATATGCAAACTTCTTGTCCTCATTCATTACTGGAATCATTCTAAGTATTCATTGTCTTTTGGCATAAAAAAAAACTTATAATTTCTATATGATCACTACCCTTGCACAGTCCTTTTGACACATAGTTTTTCTACCTTCTGTACTGCTTCTCATGAAAGGCCTATAAGCTTCCATGTTATACATTTCAGACTGTCCTACCCCCCTACCTTTTGACCGAGTTCATTTCATGGTTTAAGACCTCATGCATCCCTACACACTTATTATGACCTTAACAACTTCATATCCCTGTCATCTACATGGCACTATTTCTCTACTCTTGAATATTGTCACCAAAAACCTCTTGCTTGGCAAATGAAATTAAATCCCTCTATTGCAAGGGATGGTTATATCCTTTTGATTCAATGTCAGTAAACAAAACTTCTAGTCTTGTGTTGAATTATTGACTTGAAGCCTTTTACAAAAATCACCATAGTGATGATCTCACTATACATATCTCTGGCTTTCTCATAGTGAGTCTATGTTACTACTCTTTAACAAAATCTTTCACCTTCATATCACTATGTAGGGATGATCTGCTATCTCCTACCATCTTACACCTTTTAATGGCTTCAAAAAACTAAGAACATCACAAATAACTTGTCATGAATTAACGAGTTCCAAGAAAAGAAAGTGAAAACTACAACCAACATTATCAATCATACACTTCAAAGAGATATCCTCTATGCTAGGAACCATACTCTACCTTCATATGACTTTCTTTACACATCTTGTATTCATGCACTCAAACTATCCTTTAAAGCTGCCACATGGCATGATGAACTTTAAAGACTGCGATATGCAAATTTTAAGTGACTGTACATTCATGTGACAACTATCCATCTATACTGTTGATTACAGTCATCATGACTGCCCTTATAAGCCATGATTGTCCTTGTGATTATCATGTCCTCATATGACATTTCTCCCCATGATATTTGACCTGCAACTTTTCCTTTATGATATCTATCTTCTTGTTAATGAGACTCATTACCATATTGTCCCTTCCATGCAAGATATACCTTCAAAAGATCTACATCCATTATATAGGCCCTTAAATCATTATGTCACTATATCTTCCAAAGGCTTTAAATTTCTTTTACTAAACTATCTTCTAAGTCATCTAAACCTCTAATCTTTTAGTACTATTGAGGACATTGGCCTTGTTTATCATAATGTCTTTGGGATTTTCCATCCTTTAAAGAACCATTGTGGACCATCATCAAATTTCCTACTCTCTACCTTGTTGGGGTGTTCTTCACAAGTCTAATCTATGCTTTGGCTCCTCAAGACTGTGATTTTCCTAATGTCTTGGTGCACAATGTCTTTCACCTCAACTCACTGCCATTACAATTCTCAATACCCATATGTGCTGTCAAACAAAGTGAAGGTAGGTTATAGTATATACAGGGTAGAAAATTTCCTCATTTTATGGTATTCAAACCTAGAGATGACCTCATATGAAGATTCTATTCTTTTGATTAGTCTCCCTAACAATGTCCATTATTTGTCCTAGATCTACCTTTTTGTATGAACTATCTTTGTATGAGGTGATTGTGACTCATTATCTTGTGTCAAGGTGATTGTGTCTGGTGATGGTGACTTAAGGCAATATTTCTTCTATAATTTTTCCTTGCTCTTGCACTTGTGAGACTATCACATGGATTTATATTGTACTGCCTACCTTCACTATCAATAACACTTGTATTTCTTGATGATTGTCTTGCAACTTCACATATTTTCCTTTTAATGATAAAACTAGAGTCCTTTGTTCTTTTACTCATGTCATTGAAACCTTGTTTACTATGCTTGTATCCTTGGGAACCATTGACTACCTTCTCTCATTATCCTTTTGTAGACTATGTTGCGTGTCTTAAATTATCTCTTGTGTTGAAAACCATGAAAAGGATTTCATTATCAAAAACCTGTGATAGGGTTTATGTGAGGACAGAGTAGGCACAATCTATCATGAGTGTGGCAGCGGTCATTGATTGGATATCAAAAGGATATGTCTAGAGCAATAGTGATAATCCACAGTCACAATAGAAATAATATTTAGAGAGCAGTCCTTTAGGGACACTATGATCAAAAGGGAGCAACATTCACTCATGAATGCAGTCACAGTCAAATACATTAGAACAACCAAGGGATGAAGGAAAGGGTATGAAGTTCTAAGGAGAATTCATAATAATAGATATCCTGGGCATCAAACAATGATAAGCCTTGGAATGCATAGTGAAAGAGCTTGAGGCAGTCAACATGTGATGCCTTGAGCATAATGTGTTAGATTCTCAAATATTTAAGGTAGAGGAGTGTATTGTTGTACCTTTGATTCATGATATTGGTGGAGCAAAATATGATCATCCCAAATGTGCCCACAGATAAAATATAGTCTCTTCTACAAGAACCCATGTTTAAAACATTCATATTTACTACCATGACTTGAGAAAAGGCTTTCCTGCATCACCGCTGGCATGACTTGAAGAGTTTGCAGAAGAGAGGGTGACTCAACATGCTTTTCCTGCATCACCATGGGGCCCAACAATAAACCATGTGGTGTTACGGTGGAGGCATATAGTGACATTTTATAAAGTGCAAAAGTTTTTGTGAAGGCTTTGGTGATCCGAAGTGGAACTTGCAACTGCAATATCTGATAAAAATCCACTTCCAAATATTCATATCCTCATCCAAAGCTCCAATTCACACACAGGCAGGAAGGACGCTTTCAAAGGTTGAGGAAGGATGTGAGAGTTTAGTTACTTTATAAAAATCTTTAGTATTACTAGTAGAATTACTAAACTCTCATTTATAAAAAGCTAGCCTTAGTATTGAAATATTTTTATAAAGTAAGTCTTTGTTGTGGAAGGACGTGAGAGTTCAGTTACATGCTGCCACATTAGCATTATCGTTCTCAACTTCCCTATTGAAATTTTTAGAGATCTTAATGGCCTTATGGCTTCTTGAATAGGGACACTCATTTTAAATCTCACACTTTGAGCAACAATGCTCTATATAATAAAACTAAAATGAGCTTCAAGAATATTAATCCATGCTTCCACTATGGCTCACAAAATCATCAGTTTTTCTAAACTCAAGGTGATGTCTTAATTAGTCACATATTAAATCTCCACATTGTTTACTTGTGGTACACTTTAAACTCCAGTGTTGCAAATTGATAACAAAATGTTTTGATTTTATTAATAACCCTTTTTAATTACATGCTTTTGGGAATAGACTTGCCCTTATTTATGATTAATGCAGTCTCCTGATCCAACAATACTAATAACCTCCTTTTATTATCTTCTCTAGCTAAATCCAGTCCTTCTAAAATTGCATGTGTTAGGTAAGTTGTTAGAGTCTAAAGCATTTTTTAATCTTGATGTGCTATCAATTCTAACTTTCCTTGGTTTTCCTTTTTCTGCCCCATATGAAAATATTTTAAGGATAATCATAATAGTTCATTGATCTAGGGAGGAATATAGTTTCTTGAAAAACAAATAAAATGGATTTGGTTATAGAAAGAATATTAACAAGCTCACAAAGCCATATGTGTGTGTCTCTTCTATCTAAGGGACTTGAACCTAATAAGTGTGGGTCATACTCTTCAACCCTTAGTCTCAAAATCCAAAGTGAAATGTCCTTTGAGCCATAAATTTCTATGTTTTGATTTGCTTCTTCTGATTAGTATTGATAGTTAACTTTTGAGATTATATTTGAAGTTAAATAGATAGTGTGGTTGAACTATTTTCATCATTATTTTAATTAGTGTAAGTTACTAGACAAAAAAAGACAAGACATTTACAAAACAACTACAATCAGATGATAGTGTTAGATAATATATTGTTTGCAATTATCTCATTTGATGGAATGCAACAGAATTCATAATGTCATTGAGTAAGGGGTATTACCAGATGTCTTATGCTTGTTCATGGTATTTGGACTTCACATTTGCAATCATGTGCCTATTATTCAGGAAGGATATTTAAATCTAAATTATGTGCTTTTCAATGAGTTTAACAATGTTTTGTTTGATAGCATCTATATGCTGGAATCTCGTTTCCAAAAAGAGTGATGGATTCAATAAAGTAGGTGTTGAAATCTATCAAAAACCATCTTCTAAGAATTGCCACGATTCCAGTAGGAATAATGAGCCCTTCTTGAGTGCTGAAGCTAACGATTCTAATGCGGCTTGGTATTTACTTCATTCCTAGGTTGGAAATGCTATCTGAGTGTTGTGTTTTGTTAAAATAAAATTAATACTTGATACAAATTTTCTTGATAAAATTATCTTGAATTGTAAGCATATACGTTTTCTAATTAATTGTATTTTCTTATAGCTATGTTTCTATGGAGAGCTGTCTGCATAAGGTTCCAACTGATGAGGAGCGGGGAGCTAAATGGCCAGAAGAATGGCCTCAAATGCTTGATAAATTTTTGTTCTGTTTAAAGGGTGATCTCTATTACCATTTCATTTTAGAGCCTGAGCAAGTTGGAAATAGATAGTTTGCAAGTCTTACCTTTATGGGTTGGGAATTGATAGGTTTGCTATTCGAAATGTTATGGACATGAAAGCAGTTTATGAATGGTATGAATTTTAATCCTTTTATCACAACATATAGACATCACACAGATAAATAGTTTACTTCTTGAAATCCTTGGCATGGTTTGTTAAATAGGTGAATCGTATTCTTTTCTAGAATTGCTATAAAATACAGGTTTATAGAGTTTTCTTTTGTGATCTTAGATTGATAATGAAGGCTATATAATGATCAGATGTTTCTTTTATCCTCCATTTATAAATAAAAATAAGAACTAGATATAGGATAGCTTGTTTGGCGATGCCAGAACCATAAATTTCATTGCAAAGTGGAGGGGACTTATATTTCTCATTAAAATTTGGTATTATTGGTAGATGAGCCTACATTTTGGATTTTTGATGGACTATTTATTATTTTCATTCTATACTTAACTGGCCCACAGACAAATTTATTTTTGATGACCTCTTTATTTTTTTCATCTGATCAAATTTGTTATTAGCAGTCCTTTGGAAAATATTCTTGTAAAAAAAATTCTACTCTTTTAATGTTTTTATCACCTATATTTTTTGAAAATCATATTGTTCCTAAAATTAAAGGCTCATTCTAATGTTTTTCTTTTAAGTGGTTTTTCTTAATATGTTTTATAAAAAATATGGACATCTCTTCAACACAAGTGCCCTTAACAGCTATTTCAGTCACACATGTTGCAGATAATTTTCTTAACATTTTCCTTATGGTATCTTTTCAATTGTAGATAATTTTGTTGTACACATTCTAGTGTTGGATGTGGATTGTACCTTTCAACAAGGCTTTTCAAATGAGTTTCTGCACTTGGTAACCCATGGGAATGTCAAATAGCTTTTAACATTCTTAACATTTGGTGGATGCACCCTTGTAGATTCCTTCACAAGGTAGAAATTCATTAGCCAGACCTTTCCATGTCTAGGTGCTATGCATATAGATTTCAACTAATTATACCTAAGACTTTTGTATCCTATTAGATGTAAAAGTTCTCTCCATTTCTTCATTTTAGAATAGGCACTCGAGCTATGGTAGAGCTCTTCCATTGAGGGTTCCGATAGGTGCATGTGTTTTTGTGGACATTCAATCTTACAAGGCTTTGAACTTTTTGGGCTTTTTATTATGCACTATTGGAAGCTACACTATTTTGTATTTAGGTGAATCATAAGTTAAAGAAGTGTTATGACAATTTTAGCTTTATTCTTATATTCTTTTTTTCTTCCATCCAATGAGAAGATAGTGCCCTAGATTAGTACTACCTCGGTGACCTAATATTGGTATGTATCTCCACTTATGTATACCTTTCATTAAATATTAGTACTGTCTCTGTGAATTGATCTGGTTTACATTACAAATTATGCATATCTTTCATGAAAGAGAGATCTATGCTAATTTGCTAAAACTACAAAACTAAATGTGATTGCTACTATCAAACAGAGTATTTGAACATTTCACAAGTAGAACCTTATGGTTCATCCTCAAACATGAAAATAAGCTTTCAACACAATAGGCTTGGCTATAGTAAGAAAGGTTTTGATCCTATGTGTCTTGCTAATATTAGTTGGATGAATCTGTAGTCTTGACTACCTAGAAATATCTTAATGTGATCTTCAGGCATATACTGTGTTTGACACCATCTAGTTTCTTGCACTTGTAGTATGCTCTAAAAGTCTACTTTAACTTAGGATTAATATTATAAAGTAATGATGCATAATGAGAAGCCGTTTAGTGGAAACACTATTTTGTGTGCTTTATGTATAGTCAAATTATTTCTAGAATGTTCATCTATCCGTTATGATGCATTCTGATGACTTCTAATGGTGATTTCTTTCACTCTCATATCAAAACCAGTTACTAGATTTTTGAATTAAAGCTTTGGTTTTGAATATATTGTCCAAATTTAATAGGAGATGGATGGATTGGGTTAGACTGGTTTCAAATGCCTTTCAAGAATTGTTGTTGTTCAGTTGGACTTAATTGCCTATGGTCTTGTATGGGGTTGACAGCCCACTAATTTCTTATTTAACTATGTTGTGATTTCTACACCATATTTATCTCTAGTATTCACATTTAAGCTTTTAAAAGACAATAAATACAAAGAGTATCAATATGCGCTACAATCTTTCTCTCACTAATATTTACAATAATTTTTATGTTTTTTGGTGAACTAAATGTGATTTTTTGTTTTGTCTCTTTAGCAAAACTACTTCATTTGTTGAATCATAATATTTCAAATGGCAAGCCCTGTTTGAGATAGTTTCTATTTTACTTCATTTGTTATTTTTCTTATACAATTAAATATCGTATTAACCTTTTATAGTTCCTTGCAGTCACTAGATGGAGTTTGAAAGTAGTGTAGTTTTGAAACTGCAAATCATGGTCAGCTACTCTAGACTGGATTGCAGGTAATCTTCATGTAAAATAAGCAATCTCTTAAGTATAGGATATTTCACAGGTCGTATGGGACTAACATTCCTATACATATATTTGTTTAGGGGATTGTAGCATCCTTGATGTTTGTAAGTTGAAAAAGTAAAGAGTCTACAAAATCCATTTGCAACATGGTACTAGTGATAGATACTGCTAATGCATGCAACTTTGAATAAATATTCAGTGAAGGTAAATCATGGAGTTCTGGAGGATGTAGAAATTAAGTATATTATGACACACTTCTTCTTCTTCTTTTGGTCCTTTTCATCTTTGTTTGACACAATAATATTATTTTATATTCCCTGAAGACAATGCCTACAGATTTATTCTTTGTAATCTTAACATCCTCTCCTCCATTAAAATTTTAAATTAATATTTAGACACATGCCTACAGATTTATTCTTTGTATCTTAACATCCTCTCCTCCATTAGAAATTTAAATTAATATTCTCCAAATAATGTCAGGGGCATGTGGGAACAAACTGGCCATAAGTAGGAAGTGCATACATTTGTATTTTAATCTTCATTTCAAAACACACCTAAGATACCATTCTCGGGGTCCATATGAAGCTAGGTATTACTATTTTTCTTAATTGTATATATAAATCTTTAATTCTGTCTCTTTAACTTTTTGCAGGTTGCAATAGTTGGAAGGCCAAATGTAGGGAAGTCCAGCCTTCTCAATGCATGGAGCAAAGTACGTTAGATTACCAACTTTAGTTTCACCACGTCCTCAGAATCTTATTTAAGAAAAGCTATGGGAATTCAATGATACTAGTTATTTGAATCCATTTTGATTATCTATGCATTGGTTCTAGCAATCTGAAAGAAACCAACATTCTTAAAGTCTTCTAGCCCTAGCATCTTGTGCTTAAATTCCCTCAAATAATATACATGTATTAATATTGTCTACATGTTAATAGTAATGTTGTGTCTTAATTGTATATAAATGACAAATGTATGCTTTGTGGTAAATTAAGCATATGATGCAATGACCAATGGCTTATGAATATTGATTAACTATGATACAACTCTTATTAGTTGCAATATAATTGAAGTCCAGATATAATGAAGGTATGTGTAAGTCCTTACTAAAACAAAGAAATAGCTTGTCCTTCTATGGTGAGAGTGCTGAAGGCAAGTATTCAGTCTTAAATATTCATTTCTTTAGGTTTTAGCATTAGTATTTGTTATGATTGAACCGAGAATGTGTAAAATATCTTGTGGGTTTCTTTCTTGTAGCCTTTTAGTTCTCCTAAAATTTGAAACTAAAAAGGATGCCATTTTTTTGGGGGTGCTAATTCTTGCAACAGTGTTGTACTTGCCATTTAGAAGGCAAGTATATGAAACTTGTAGGGAAATCATCTAGAAAGAAAGTATGCACAGTTTAGTCACCACAATGAGTGAAGACCAAGGACACTAAATATGACTACCTACCAAGTGTCCAATGTAATAGAGGTAGGGTAAGTGAACGGTTAGACTAATAAAGAGGCTTTTGAAGATGCATTGAAGGAAGAATCTGATTCCATGCCCTAAGAGGACATGATATCTTCAAACTCAATAAAAACATGTCCCATAAGTAGTGCTAATGATATTACAAGACACAAGAATACAATGATGTTGCATTAAGGAAGCCCAATCTAGTCCATGTTTCACATTATGATCCTATCACAGACCTGACTACATATGACAGTGCATTTCCTTTGGTTGCAATCAAGAAGGACAAGTGTTAGATTGATGGGAAGGATTAGATGACCTATGGTAGCAGTTAGGCTGGTTGAGAATCTGTTATTGACAGTTCACACATGCCCTATTACAATGCAAAGTATTGAAGAGTCAATTAAGGAGATTTAGTGGTCAGCTTTGTCATTTCCAAGCATCTAGGGAGCAGGTTGAACTAATCTGAATAGTTGCAAGTATCTAGGATGCAACAAAGTAGGGAGGTTAAAGAAAGATCAACATTTATCCTTCCCCATGCCACTTATGAGTTCTTTTCAATAGCAAAATAAGAGGAAGCAACAGTTAGGCATCCAATGCCTTTTTCACTTTTCAAATTGTGACACATGTCACTTATCTATTGTAACATATTGCTAAGGACTTGGAAAGGCTTGTAGGCTAAAGGGTACGCCTTCTTTCATTTTGAGTCAGTTCTTTTCACTTTTTGGCAAAACATTGTAAACTTGGAGAAGTTGCTTTTTTGTCATTTCTGTGCATTGTAACTCAAATTTTTAGTCTTGTGACTAAAAATAAACATTGTAATACTCTATTTCTAAGCATTTTTCAAGAAAGATAGATATTTCAGACTTGTGCAAGCTGTAAGAACACCTTTCTTTTAATAAAGTTCAGTGATTTTGCCTTCTCAATGGCTAACTTATGGTGTGCAATTGATGATTGATGTGTATTTCTATGTTTTATGTTTAAATCCTCAAATTTTAGACTAAATATACTACCAATTGATAGAAATCAGTGAATAAATATGACTAAACATATGACTAAATATACTACCAGTTGACAGAAATCAGTGAATAAATATATTACCAATTGACACAAATTTGGCGCGTTATAAATTTGGTCATGTTATAAATGACCGAAAATAAACTACTAATGTGTTGGGAATTAAGGTGTCTCAACCTTGGTAATTCATTGTATTGTTTCATTGTATTTATTTATTCATTGCCTATTGTATATTTAGGATGTGAATCCTATGTTGTCATCTTGTGGGAGCTGGCACGGTGATGTGTCATCCTACATGGCATATGACCACGTGTAAATTTGTCCTCACATGAGGAGATAGGCATCCCACTTAGTGGTAGGAATATTTTGCCATTTTTTGTCATCTTGACTTGTGTGTAAGGGAATATTGACTGAAACAGTCATGACAGATTCCTATGACAAAGTTATGACATGTAAGAGTCAAAAATAGAAGATCCTATGACAAGTATGGACATGTGTCAAGAAGCATCTTTGGGTGCCCCAAGGTGGGTTATGACATGTTGTAAGAGAATATGCTATTTATAGCCTGTGTATGATAGATTCTCTTACAGCTATAAGTTATGACAACTATGACAAATTCTATGACGGTTGTAAGAGTCGTAGGAGCATCTGCCATTACCCATTTTGGGAATAGGCGACCTCTTTCGGATGGGGTGGCTGGACAAGTGTGAGGAATATCCTACAGTGTTGGACAAGTGTCCATAGGCATGGGTTTTGGTCCATGAGGCCATGTTGGATGCCCATCTCAATGTGGAGTCATTTTTGCCTTATATATTCTATATAAACAGGTGCTTTGGAGAGGTGGTGGATTATGTGATTGACAGGTACTGTTATGCTGCCGCATCATCTCCAGATACAAGTGTCAAAGACTCCTACAAGAGCATTGGCTCTATGATTGTATTGTAACCTTCATTGTTTACAGAATACATTTGAGCTATGTTTTGGAGTGTGGGGTTTTTCACCCGCGAGGGTTTTCCCCACATATATCTTGTATCTCTCTTCTTCTGTCTTACATTCTTGTGTATGTGTTTGCTACAATATCTCTATTAGTGGGTTAACATAGCTATAACTGTAAAGATTAAATTGAATTTGCACTCTTCTCCCCTCATTAGATTAGTGTAGGAAGCGATTTCCTCACACCTAGCTTCCTTTCAGTTGGTATTAGAGCATGACCAATTTTGGTTCTAGCTGCTAGGTAGGGGTTTTTTGAGCTAATCTTAGGTTGAGTGGGAGTTTGTGTAAACTATTCTATATCTTTTTGTAGGAAGGAGATGGCAACCACATCCAAAAGATTAGAGGTGGAGAAATTTAATGGCACTAATTTCAAATTGTGGAAACTCAAGATGGAAGACCTACTTGTTGATCGTGACCTATGCGAAACTGTATCCGGTATAAAACCTAGAGAAATGTCACAAGATGATTGGGACCTCAAAGATTAGAAGGCTAAGGGTCTCATAAGGCTCTGTCCTGTTAAATGTCCATGAGGAGAAGAGCATGAAAGACCTTTGGAAGAAGCTAGATGATGTTTATCAAGCCAAGTCCTTGGTGAACAAGCTTTTTCTGAAAAAGAAGTTGTTTTCTCTGAAGATGGAAAACGGAGGATCTGTTGCGGACCATATGAATTCTTTCAACATGATCATTGCACAGTTGATATCTGTGGGTGTGAAAATGGAGGAGGATCGGTGTATGACCCTACTTTGTTCTTTGCCAGATTCATGGGATCATCTTGTCATGGCCATCGAAAGCACCACTACCACCTTCAAGATGGAAGATGTGGTGTCTTCGCTATTATTTGAAGAAATGTGGAGAAAGACATCCGAGTCGGCCAAAGAGGCTCTTGCAGTTCATGGAAGACCCAAAGAGAAAGAGAAGAAGGACAAGAAAGGTGAAAAGGGTAGATCCAAATCTCCTAGAAAGTCCAAGGCTCTCTGTCGGAACTATGGTGAAACTTGGCATTTTTGAAAGGAATGCAAAGAGGAAAATAAAAAGAAAAAGAAGAATGACCTAGATTCAGTTTCAGATAAGTCACAAGATGATGGTGATGCCTTCATCACAGCCCTGGCCACCCATGCATCTGATGATGTGTGGTTGATTGATTCTGGTGCATCATTCCACATGACCTCGCATTGAAGCTGGTTCATGAAGTATGAAGAGTTCGATGGTGGAAGAGTGTACCTGGGTGACAACTCTCATTTGAAGATTGTTGGTCATGGAAGAGTCTCAATCTGATTCCCTAATGGACGAGTGAAGGGGATTACTAGGGTTATACAAATACCAGGCCTAGCACGGAACCTACTTTCTGTAAGTATGTTGAATGATGTAGGTGTGTAGGTTGTCTTTTAGAAGGATGGATGCAAGATGACTAAAGGATCTATGGTGCTTGTGAAGGGTACTCGGAGAGGTACTCTGTTTCAGCTAGAGGCATGCATTTCACAGTGCAATAGTTCTTTTGACTCAAAGAAAAGAGCCACAGTCACTTCATCCCCACCATTTGAACGAGCAGTGAAGAAATCTATTGTAAATAGTTCTGATGGTAGTGCACATGCTATGGAAGCTAAACTTCCTACTAAAAAAGACTATGTTATGACATCTGAGATATGGCCACATTGGTGAGAAGGGTCTTAGAACCCTAAAAAATAAAAACCTCGTTGAGGGGTTAAATGATTGTAATCTTGAGTTTGACTTTTGTGAATATTGTGTATATGGAAAGCAAAACTGTGTTTAGTTTTACTCTAGTTCTCACAAGTCTTCTGGTGTATTGGATCTTATTCATTCTGATGTGTTTGGTATAGTTAATGTTCCTTCAATTTCCAAATCTATATATTTTGTATCTTTCATAGATGATTACAGTAGAAGGACATGGGTTTATTTTATCAGAAGCAAGACTGAAGTCTTTAGTCAGTTTAAAGGCTTTAAAGCCTTTGCTAAAAATCAGACTAGTAAAAAGATTAAGTGTTTGAGAACTGACAACGGTGGTGAATTTTGTTTGATAGAGTTCAATAAGTTCTATAAAGAGCAAGGGATTGAAAGACACCTGCAGCAAAATGGAGTTGTAGAGAGGATGAACAAGACATTGATGGAGAAAGTTAGGAGTATGCTTAGTGGAGCAAGCCTCGAACAAAATTTTTTGGGCTGAAGCTATTGCCACTGCTTGCTATCTGGTAAATAGGTCTCCTACATCAGCTCTTGTTGGTAAGACACCTAGGAGGTGTGGTCTGGTAAGAAGCCTTCAGTTAGGCATCTTCATGTTTTTGGTTGAGGCATATGCACACGTGCCTAGGGAGAAATGGTCTAAATTGGAGAACAAGGCTATTAAGTGTATTTTCATTGGCTATGGTGTCGGTGTGAAAGGATACAAGCTTTGGGATCCTGTGGTTGAAAAAGTGTTGTATAGCAGAAGTGTTATCTTTAGATAGCTAACACCTTCTTCCATTGTTCTACAGCTAGAATAGACAAAAAAGAAAGAAGATGTGGTTCAGTTTCCTTCTACCCCTGAGAAGACTGAACCGACAGACCCTGTGAGACCTATGATGAGGAGAGCTCTAGCAGCTTTGAAAGCTTAGAAGAAGAAGTAGAACCTCAACCTCAGCCATTGAGGAGGTCTACACGAACAAGAAAGCAACCTGATAGGTTTGGTTATTCATTACTTGATTCTAGTTGTGCTTTTGCTTTACTTACTAACACTGATGAGCCTAGAACTGTGAAAGAGGCTATGGGCATGAAAGATGCAGGTTCTTGGAAGGAGGCCATGGAAGATGAGATGGCTTCTTTGGAGAAAAATAAAACATGGGACTTGGTGCCTTTGCCTGAAGGATGGAAACCTATTGGATGCAAATGGGTGTTCAAGAAGAAATTTGGTGCAGATGGCAGTGTTGAAAAGTACAAGGCTAGATTCATTGCGAAGGGGTACTCACAAGTGGAGGGAATTGATTATGGTGAAATTTTTTTTCCTGTTGCAAAGTTGACATCCATTCGATTCCTGTTATCTCTTGAAGCTACTTATGACTTAGAGGTAGAACAGATGGATGTGAAGACAACTTTCCTTCATGGTGATTTGGAGGAAGAAATTTACATGTCACAGCCAGAGCATTACATAGAGAAAGGTAAAGAAAATTTGGTTTGCAAGTTAAAGAAGTCTTTTTATGGTTTGAAATAGTCTCCTAGGATGTGGTATATGAAATTTGATGCCTTTGTGTTGTCCATTGGATTTCTGAGATCAAAATCTGATCATTGTGTGTATTACAAGTTTGACAATGATTGCATTCTCATTATTGCATTATATGTTGACAATATGCTGTTGATTGGGAATGGTAAGAATATGATTTCTGATTTGAAGTCTCAGTTGTCAGCATAGTTTGAGATGAAAAATCTAGGGGCAGCTAGGTACATTCTGGGAATGGAAATCGGAAGAGACAGAGCTAACAAATTTTTTTGGTTAAGCCAGAGTAAGTATGTGAAGACCGTGTTGGACAGGTTCAACATGGTAGATTGTAGACCATTGTGTGTTCCTATTTCATTGGGGATGAAGTTGTTTGTTAGTGATTGTCCAAAATATCTAAGTGAGGTGGAGGACATGAGCAGAGCACCTTATGCTAGTGTTGTTGGCAGTTTAATGTATGCTATGGTCTGTACAAGACCAAACATTGCTGAAGCAGTGGGAGTCCTTAGTCGATTTATGGCTATTCCTAGACGAGTACATTGGGATGCAGTTAAGTGAGTGTTTAGATATTTGAGGGGTACTTCTGAGTATTCCATATGCTATCATGGTAATGCTACAGGACCTCCGCATTCAGTTTGTATTCATGGATTGTGATTGGGCAGGTGACATTGACATCAGGAGATCCACCAGCGCCTATGTGTTCACTATGTTTGGTGGTGCAATTAGTTGGATGAGTTAGTGACAACCTGTGGTTGCTTTGTCCACGACAGAAGTTGAGTACATGGCAGCAACTCATGCTTTCAAGGAAGCCATTTGGGTTAAGAGATTGTGTTCAGATATTGGTGTTGATGCAGGACAAATTACGATTTGTTGTGACAGTCAGAGTGTGATTTGCCTTGTGAAGAATCCAACTTTCCATGCTAGAACAAAGCATATTGATGTACAGTTTCACTTCGTAGAAGACATGGTAGAGGATGGGAAGGTAAATTTGGAGAAGGTAGATACTTTGAAGAATGTTGCAGATGCATTGACAAAATTAGTGGGCACAGAGAAGTTCAGATGTTGTTCGGAGTCTATGGGCCTATCAACCTATAGCAGTTAAATCTTGTTAATTCTATTGGCTCTTACAAGGTGTTCAACAAGTGGGAGAATATTGGGAATTAAGGTGTTTCAACCTTGGTAATTCCTTGTATTATTTCATTGTACTTATTTATTTATTGCCTATTGTATATTTAGGATGCAAATCCTATGTTGTCATCTTGTGGGAGTTGGCACAATGATGTGTCATCCTACATGGCATATGACCACATGTAAATTTGTCCTCACATGAGGAGTTAGACGTCCCACTTAGTGGTAGGAATATTTTTCCATGTGTCAGCATATTGACTTGTGTGTAAGGGAATATTGACCAAAACAGTCATGACAGATTCCTATGACAAAGTTATGACATGTAAGAGTCAGAAATAGAAGATCCTATGACAGGTATGGACATGTGTCAAGAATCATCTTTGAAAAAGGCATCTTTGGGTGCCCCAAGGTAGGTTATGACATGTTGTAAGAGAATATGCTATTTATAGCCTGTGTATGACAGATTCTCTTACAGCTGTAGGTTATGACAGCTATGACAGATTCTATGATGGTTGTAAGAGTCATAGGAGCATCTGTCATTACCTATTTTGGGAATAGGCAACCTCTTTGAGATGGGGTGACTTGACAAGTGTCAAGAACATCCTAGAGTGTTGGACAAGTGTCCATAGGCATGGGTTTTGGGCCATGAGGCCATGTTGGACACCCATCTCAATGTGGAGCTATTTTTGCCTTGTATATTCTATATAAACAGGTGCTTTGGAGAGGTGATGGATTATGTGATTAACATGTATTGTTATGCTGCCAGATCATCTCCAGATACGAGTGTTAAAGACTCCTACAAGAGCATTGGCTCTGTGATTGTATTGTAACCTTCATTGTTTACGTAATACATTTGAGCTGTGTTTTGGAGTGTGGGGTTTTTCACCCGTAAGGGTTTTCCCCACGTATATCTTGTGTCTCTCTTCTTTTGTCTTACATTCTTGTGTATGTGTTTGCTGCAATATCTCTATTAGTGGTTTAACATAGCTGTAACTGTAAAGATTAAATTGAATTTGCACTCTCCTCCCCTCATTAGATTAGTGTAGGAAGTGATTTCCGCACACCTAGATTCCTTTCATAATGGTCATATGACCAAGCTTAGTGAAGAAATATGACTAAATATATGACTAAATCATTGACTAAATTAACAACTAAATATACTACCAAATCGATCAATCAAAACAACCAATAAATGACTAAAAATGGTTTAGTCATCAATTCAGTCATGTTATAAATGACTGGCAATAAACTACTAATGGTCACGTGACCATGTTTAGTCATTTATATGCAGTTTTTAGTAGATTTTTTAATCATATATTATTTTTTCTGTACTAGTGATCTACAAACTTTTTAGGTTAAGGTGTTGGTAAGGTTATTAACTAAGCACATCTAGAATTCACTAGTTTATGTGTAGGCCTATGGATGCTTTAGGTTTATTCATAAAGAAAACTTCATTTAGTACTCCAGGAGTGATGCAGTTACCATTTGAATCCAACATGGAAGAATATTTGAATCATTTGTCTAATCAAGGATCTCTCTTGTCACCAGAGTCCGACATTGTTCTTGAACCTATTATCACTATGGTAAATCATATTTTTGGTGGTGATGAACTAGTTAACAAATAATTTTACTATCCAATCGCCATAACTCCTAAAAGGAATGAACTACCAATGAATAATATATCACCTGCATTATTTCCAACTTTTAGAGGGAAAGCTTTAGAAGACCCAGACTGATTTTTATTTGAATTTAAGGTTCTTTGCCAGACTTATGATTATGGGACATATAATCAAAAGTTGAAACTTTTTCCCTCTACTCTACAAGAATCTACCTTATAATGGTTCATGGGCTTAACAATAGATTCTATAACCTCTTAGGATCAAATGAAGTCTGCCTTCCTTGACAAGTACCAAGACTATTATAGGGTTCAAGATAGAAAAGATGAGCTCTTTAGAATGAAGCCGATGGAAGATGAGAACTTGGAAGATTATGTGGATCAAATTTTGTTTATCCATAGAAGATGTGTTTGAAATTTGGATGAAGAACTTAGAAAAACCATATTTTTAAGAGGAATCAATGATGAAATAAGAGAAGCCTTAAATCTTATGGTAAAAGGAGATATCAACAAATTGAGTTTTGTAGAAATCATAGAATTCAGCAGAATTTTGTTTATCCATAGAAGATGTGGTTGAAATTTGGATGAAGAACTTAGCAAAACCATATTTTTAAGAGGAATCAATGATGAAATAAGAGAAGCCTTAAATCTTATGGTAAAAGGAGATATCAACAAATTAAGTTTTGTAGAAATTGTAGAATTCAAACACGAGCTAGTAATAGGACATAAAAGAAAGGGAA
This sequence comes from Cunninghamia lanceolata, assembly GCA_027924645.1. NCBI lineage: Eukaryota > Viridiplantae > Streptophyta > Pinopsida > Cupressales > Cupressaceae > Cunninghamia > Cunninghamia lanceolata. Next base: position 2,287,463 of record BSBN01000010.1, read on the forward strand.
AAGTGGTAGTAACGATGTTACTAAAGTAATGGAAGAACTCGTAAACCTGAAAATTGACATTTTTTTCCATTTAAACACCACTCTTGATTGTATTCAAGCAAGTAAGAAGACTATTGAACCTTTAGCCATCTATTGCCTGTGGTGTAGAGAAAAGCATCCAATCAGGAAATGTCCATTAAATTGGATAGAGTTATGTGGAATCTTGAAAAAAGTCACCCCACAAATGAATGTGGATTACTATCTGAGATCAAAAATTGGCTGAGGAAGATACCACCAGTGGAAGAAGAGATGAATTTTATAGGGCAAAAATAATCAAATTATGGGTTTAATCAGTTTGTTGGACAATATGGTCCAAGAGGCCCTTCTAGTTGGGGAACAAGTTAATGGACAAGGCGTTGGGGAGGAACACCTCCACAAATTCAAATGCCACCTCAGTGGGGGCCACCATTGTCTCAACCAAAGTGGATGGACTAGTCTTAGACTACTCCCAGTGGCAAAACCAAAATCAATATCAACAGCCCTAGGTACCCCAATAAAACCAAGGAAAATGTGCTATGGAAACCAGTCACAAGCCTTGCTTCGTAGACCATCACAACTAGCAACCCAAAATCAAAATGATCAGGTGAATCAACCTCAATTACCTTCTCAACTTATGCCAAACCCCAAGAATAATTGGCCTCAGCAACAAGTCTATAACACCTTTTGAAAGAACACTAATACACTAAGAGGGGAGGTGAATCAATGTATGTTAAAACTTTAAACTGCAACCAATAATTAAAAATGAGAGGCACACATAAAAACCACACACACATAAGAAAAACACTTGATTTACGTGGAAAACCTAGAATGGGAAAAACCACGGTGAGAATGTGTTGGTTTTAGGACAGACAACTGAGAGGGGGGGTGAATCAGTTGTCACCAAACCTTCTAATTTTTAAATCCTTAAATCCTTCTTGTATAATAATTATTCAATCATGAAAGCAAAATGTAATAACTCAAGAGAAGAAATATATTCAACACATATGACACCAAGATTTTAACGTGGAAAACCCGGTTAAGGGAAAAACCATGGGATGACTACCCCAAGATTGTATTCTCTGTTAAAAGAATAAGAAGAACAAAAGTAGCACTTGCCAATTAGGGCTCACTACCCGAGCACACTACTCACAAGAGGCCCACTGCCTATAGGAGACACACTGTCTACAGAATCATATAAATATTACATACTTGAACTGAAGATTAGCATCTTCACCATGCTTGAGACAATTCCATTTAAGCTCAACACTTCTGCTCTACTTTTCGCTTCTTTCCTCTCTATCACTTTTTGATCACGACCACATATTTTTGAAATGACTTTACAAATCTTATTTATACAAGACATCGACTTTGGGATGATCATCAAAGTCGGCATAACACATACTTTATTTTATTACAGAGCAATTACACAAATACAACTTGACCTATTACAAAAACTTCATGCGCGTTACTACCCTGTCGACCACGCATAATTGGGACTTCAATCTTCTTTGAGGAACATGTCATGCTTCGTAAAACATCTTCAAGATCATCCGCAACATGTGTAAGACATCCGATCGGCTAGGACTGGGAAGAACATCATCACCCAAAGGTAAATCTTCAATTACGAGCTCTATCTTCAATGTGGACCACCAACACGAAATGGACACTATCTAGAGACCCCCACAAGCTTGCCTGAAACACCAAGAACATCCACACCACTTCTGCTTGCTAAAATCATTTGCATCTTCATCCAGAACCTTAAGAACACAGTCGATCATCACTGTCACATAAGAATAATTGCTTGCAGACCTCCAGACCAAGAACCAATTGAGTTGTCAATTCACATTAGCTTCCCAAACATGCCACTAGATCCATAGAATAAGATATTGCATTTCTGGATCTCACCGGACCTATTTGTTTCATTCTATTACCTCTAAACAGCTGCCAAAACTAGTTTTACTCATATGGCCATAACTTCTCCAAATCTTCATGCGGACCTCTCAAATCTTGACTGGATCATCTTTAGACACACATCTACAAACCCTTTGATGCACATTCTTTGATCTTCATCTAGTTGGGACCTTCACTTCATAGAGCTTCACTGTTCTTCTTTGTTTCTAATAGGACTAATTTTCTCAATATCCTTAGCACACAACTCATCCAATCCTTGACATCAATGCAACAGGAGTATGTTGACATCAATGACAACACCGGTTAGGCCCATACTTGCAACAATCTCCCTCTCTGTCATTGATGGCAACATATGATGTGAAAAACTGTTTTGACCATCAAGACAAGAATTTCTCCTCACTGGCTCCCCCTAACAATATCAATCATTCACATATCTTTTCTTTCTTCATTTCTCCCCCTTTGATCAACAATCACTTTTGTTTTTCACATGTCTTCTCTCCCCCTTTGACATCAATGGCAAAGGGCACATACTTGCATCATACTTTAGAATCATACAGACTCCTCCCCCTAAGTAGTAGCTTCCTATCATCAATCTAGACCACAAGATATGGCTGTGAGATCCACCGAACTGATGCACATCAGTGCACCTTAATTCAGAACTAGAGGGGTAACAACCCCTAACTTCTCCCTAAGATACTCAAAAGAGTCCATAGGTAGAGGTTTAGTAAAAAATGTTTGCAATCTAATCCTTTGAGGGCACAAACTCCAATCTAACTTCATTCTTGTTCACCTGCTCTCTCAAAAAGTGAAACTTGATGGATATATGTTTTGTCTTTGAATGCAACACTAGATTTTTTGATATATTTATTGCACTTGAGTTATCATAGAAGATTGTGATAGGTTCTTCATACTCCACTCGGATGTCTCTTAGCATTTGCTTCATTCACAATACTTGAGTGCAACTACCTGTTGCTGCAATATACTTTGCTTCTACAGTGGACAGAGATATTGCCTCTTATTTCTTGCTCAGCAAAGACACCAATCTTTTCCCTAAAAAGAATGCACCACCACTAGTACTCTTCCGGTCATCCACATCTCCTGCTCAATTAGCATCAGTATATGCATGAAGAGAGAAATCATGATCCCTAGGATACCATAAGCCATACTCAACTATTCCCTTCAGATATTTGAGAATTCTCTTGATTGCCATGACATGAGACTCTCAAGGATCAGCTTGGAATCTGGAAACAAGACCAACATCATTCATAATGTTAGGTCTAGTTTGAGTAAGGTACAATAGTCCTCCAATCATTGACCTGTACTTTTTCTGATCAGCTTTAGGAGATTCATCATCTTTGCTCAGTTTACATCCGGTTGCCATGGGAGTATTCATTGGCTTTGAATCTTCCATCCCAAATTTCTTCAACAGTTCTTTCACATATTTGGTCTGTGATATGAAGATTCCTTTCTTTGTTTGAGTGATTTGTAGATCCAAGAAGAAATTCATTTCCCCAAACATAGACATCTCAAATTCACTTTTCATTTGATTTGCAAAAGTCTTGCACATACTATCTTTTCCTCCAAAAATAATATCATCAAAAAATACTTTCATACCAATCTTCAAAAGATGTTTGTCCATTCTTTCATACCAGGCTCTTGGGGCTTGTTTGAGTCCATACAATGCTTTCTTCAACTTGCAGACCATATCACCATGATCAGACAATTGGAATCCATCCGGTTGCTCAATGTATACCTCTTCTTCCAAATCAACATTCACAAAGGCAGACTTGACATCCATCTGATATACTTTGAAATCCTTGAAGGCAGCAAAAGCAAGAAATAATTTGACTACTTCAATTCTTGCCACCGGAGCAAAAGTTTCTTCAAAGCCAACTCCTTCTACTTGAGAATAACCCTTACAAACCAATCTGGCTTTGTTTCTAACTACTTCACCATCTTCATTCAGTTTATTTTGGAAGACCCACTTAGTCCCAATCACATTTTTGTCTTTAGGCCTGGGAACAAGATCCCAAATGTGATTTTTTTCAATCTGCATCAATTCTTCCTCCATTGCTTTAGCCCAGCTTTCATCCTTGCATGCTTCACTTACTATTTTTTGTTCAACCTGGTGCTGCTCACCTAGGGTTAGGGTTTTGAATCGAGTTTGCAAGTTTATATTTTATTCCTTCAAACCCTTAATTGCCTTAGGTCTTATTTCCTCTTAGCCTCCTGCTTTGTTTTTTCTGTTTTGTTGTTGACTTCCTATAGCGGGGTCCCGGTTGCTTAAGTTGTATTTTCATGCCTTAGCGCTCGTTGGTTGACTGGCCCCTATACATTGCTTTACCACTTTTTCCCATCACGTTTAAGAAAAAATGCTAAGTTTAAAATCACTCTATGCAGCGGTGAAATTTGTCTAATGTTTGTGTCTTTGTATGTACAAGTGTGAATGTACATTGGCGAGCCCAAAAATGTTCAATCGGCGTTCAAAAAAGTGAGAAAATTGATTGTATGCATCTTTTCAATGCATATCGGGTTTGTATATGCATTGAGGAATCTGTCGCATATTCTCAAAATATTCCCTGCTTATATGTGGAGGTTGCTTGTATATTTGTGTTGTATGTTTAGACATGCAATGGCTAGATACAAAGGGAAACATACAATTCAGAATGTACATCGGGCACATGCAAAGAAAATGTGCAAAGTCAGCATACAAAGAAACTGACATGCATTCGCTACAGTGACAGAGGGTCATCGGCAAGACAGGATGCATCGGCAGCCAACTCCAATGTTTGCCCGATGGCAGATGACATACAAAGGAGCATATACAAGTGGGAATGTATATCGGCAGATATACAAAGGGCTATGTCGGCGTGATAAAGGTCATCGGCAGTTCAGCTAAATTTCTCCCCAATGACCGATGCTTATGCAAAGAAAGGATGCAAGCGGTGGGGTCCACCACTTGTATGTATGCAATTGTATATCGGCATATACAATTTGGACATACAAGCAATGAGATACTATGAAATATGCAAGGCGGGTTGCAGTCAAAGTCAAAAGTCCTTATGCGTTGGTGGGGCCCGTACGATTGCATTATATGTTGCATTTGTATCTCTAATATATAAGCAATATGTACATGGAGTGAGATACAAGCCAGACTTGATAGTAGTTTCAAAATGTTTCATAGTATTTGAAGTCCACGGCTTGTATGTTAGGTGCTTGTATGTATGCCGATATACAAAGGGAGTTAGATACAAGCTGGATTTCAAAATGATTCTAATCTGCTTTATAAAATTTGAAATCTGCGGGTTGTATATTGCGTTTGTATGAGCAATATACAAAGCAAAGATGCAAAAAGAAGATGTAAGGCCCAGACCCGATTGAAAGTTCAAATTATTCTATGAGAATTTGGAGTCTGTGGCTTGTATGTTGCACATTGTATGTGCGATATACAAAGTCTGATATGCAAAGGCATATGCTTGGGGATTTCGGCCAGACCTCCTGCATTGGCGAACACTTCTTGGGTCATTCCGATGGCCTATGGAGGCAAATCAAATGCTGCCATGTGTCTGGGGGTTGTTGTTTGTATATGCTTTTGCATATACAAGGATTTGAAGGCAAGGTAGGCGAAAAAGGCAAAATTGATGGCAAAAAAGTCAGCGATGGAAGCACAGGGTGCCTGCGTGGCATGTTCTAATTGATGGGTGACTTTTCATCATGTTTTGATGCCGTGAATTTCGGTAATAGGAAGGGAGATCGACGTCTCAGTTTTGAAGTTTCGGCGATGGATTTGCTTTGTATTTGTAGCTATTTTTAGGTGGGAAAATTTCAGAAGCACGCAGCTACTACTTTTCAAATGGCCGTTATTTGGTATGCCATTAATGGTAGGTTTGCAGAGGTATGGGTCAATGGAGTTGACAAGCCATCTACCTGATTAATGAAGAAAACTTTCATTTGGCGGCTCACATCTCGAGTTCACCTGCTTTTTCCTCTTTGTCTCTCTACTGCATTGATTATTTTGGGCGCCATTCTTGGTGCAGTGTATCTAGCAAAATTTTGAAAAGACCATTGTAATTGTTGTTGAGTACATAGTCTTGCTATAAAATGCAAACTATGTTACTCATTTGGTTGTTGAAAACTGGACAAATTTTGGTGCTGTAATAAGATACAACTTTGTTGGTGGCTCTGTTTTGGGTGTCTTGTGAGTTTATGAATCACTTATTGAATGTTTTATGCATATATCTACTGGTTTCATGTTGTGTTTATATGAGAAATGCATTGTTGCATGTGTTTAGTTGTTTGTCTCCAAGTTGTGGGCATATTTTCTTTTGAATCAGAATAGCTAAGGGTTATTTAAGATTCAGGAACATGGATTTTCTTTGTTGAATGTCTAATCTCTTACATTTGTTCAAGGAACAAATTAAATGTTTTAGGTTAAGCATTGAGAAAGTTTGATGCAACAGGGATACCATCAAGTATGAATGACTAAGTACTCAATATAGGGAAGTATCTGTAAGGCAGACACCAAAACCTCCCCTTCAAATCTAGTTATTGATCCAAGTTTATGATAATCATTCACATGTGCATGTCTATTGACTCCGAGCCCTGGATAGGCACCAGTCTGGTCTTGTATTGAGGTTACAACCCAAAGTCCCAGTCTTGCATCCAAATACAAATACAAAACTCAAACTTCAAATACAAACCTTTTTGCTCACAACTGAGCATAGGCCTAAAGCTAGCCCCTTTGCACTTATTTCACAGTTTTGGTCTGCATAAAAGAGGATTCATCTGCTTTGTATCAACATCCCAGTTAGTTCACAAGCATATTTCATGGGTGTTGAATAGGGAATACCCCCCTTGGTTCTGCAGAGCCTAAAGAAGAAGAGGAGATATTTATAGAGTCTATCTCCTATACTGTTGGCCCCTAGCTTGGGAATCCTATTGATCAATGATGGCTACCTTGTAGGGATAACTGGGAAGCATCTAGTTTGGGAAAAATCCAACATAACCTTTGAAATCAAACAATACTTCACTGAATCTTGAGCAATTTTTTTTCTTGTTTGAACACCTTTGCTTCTATCTCCTATGATCTGGTCTTCAGAATGATTCAGTCTTACATACCTAGGAGTTTTGGGAATTTCGTGCACTTCTATTTCTTGGACAAGTTCATTCAAACTTGTCTCTTCTTCTTCCTATATTTCAGGATTCTCTGGATCAGTTTGAATCTGAACTATAGTTGGGGATTGTTCTTCTTAGACAGAAACATCATTCTGATCATCTGCATCATACTCATAAAACCTTGAGGGATTTTCAATGCCTTCATCAACCTTCACATTTGTACTTTCTACAATCTTTTTCAATCTCTTGTTATAACATCGGTATGCTTTGCTTTGAGTAGAATAACCCAAGAATATTCCTTCATCACTTCTAGCATCAAATTTGCCAAGGTCTTCATCTCTTTTGATATAACATTTACTACCAAAGACTCTAAAATACTTCACAGTAGGAGTGATGCCAAACCAAAGTTCATAAGGAGTCTTACCAGAATTGCTTCTGATTTGTACTCGATTAAGAGTATAGACATCAGTGCTTATAGCTTCTCTCCAGTAGATGTGAGGGACATTTGCTTCCATCATCATGGTTCTAGATGCTTCCTGGATGGTCCAGTTCTTTCTCTTCACTACTCCATTCTGTTGTGGAGTCCTTGGAGTAGATAACTATCTCTTTATACCATGCTTCTCACAGAATTCTATGAACTCTCTGGAAGTGAATTCACCACCTCTATCAAACCTGAGACATTTTATGTTTAGCCCAATTTTATTTTCTACCATAGCCTTGAATATTTTGAACTTCTCAAGTGCTTCAGATTTCTCTTTTAGGAAAGTCACCCACATCATCCGGGAGTGGTCATCAATCAGTAACATGAAATATCTATCACCTTGCAGACTCCCAATTCTTGTCAGTCCACATAGATCAGTGTGTACTAAGTCCAACAATCTGGTAGAAGATTGTTCCTTACTTTTAAATGTGACTCTGTTTAGCTTACCCAACTGGCATTCTTTGCACAAACTGTTAGTAGGTTTCACTAGTCTTGGAAGATCTCTTACAACCTGAGTGTTACTTATCTTGATGATATTATCAAAATTTACATGACATATTCTTCTATGCCACAACCAACTCTAATCAATTTGAACAAATAAACAACTTTTTCCAGAACCAACCAAGTGGAAGATGTTACCTTTTGTTTGAGTATCGGATGCAATCTCAATTCTAGAGCTTTCAAAGATCTTGCATTTTCCATTTTTGAATCAAAGATCATAGCCTTTGTCCACAAACTATCCAACACTGAGAAGGTTATGCTTCAGACCTTCAACATATAGAACATCACTGGTTTTGTTCTTTCCATCAAAAGAAACAGTTCCTCTGCCTCTAATTCTGCCAGCAGAATTATCACCAAATTTTACAACTCCTCCTTCATATCTTTCCAGATTTATGAACTTGTTCTTATCACTAGTCATATGATGGGAGCATTCACTGTCAATGACCCATTCATCCTTTTCTTCAACCTGAGTAGCCAAAGCCCTTTATATCTTAAGATTGGCAGATTCAATAAGCATTGGATCTTCTTCCTTGATGGCAATAAGCACCCAGTCACTTCTAGATTTGGTTCCTATCTTAGATTCATCATTTGTCACTCATTCATCATCATCTTCTTGAACATAATAACACTTCTTTTGAAATCTTGATCTATTAGGGTTAGGCCTAGAAAATCTTTCTGGACATCTTGAGGCAAAATGACCAATCTTGTTGCAATTGAAGCATTTGAAAGGCAATTTTCCTTCATACTTATTGGATCCTCTTGGTAGACTTTTAGCAATAAGGGCTTCAAGTTGAGCAACTTCTGCCTCATCTTCTTCCAGATCTTTTCTTTATTTTTCATACCATGATAATTTCTTTGAGGAACTCTCTCCTAGATCATACCTTTGTTTACCTTTTGTAGAGGCACTAGCTTTGAATGCAGATTCAGTCTTGGGAGGAGCATCTCCAAACTCAGCCAATTCAAATGCAGCTAACTTCCCAACCAATTGATCCCTTGAAATATTTGATAAAGATCTGAATTCCTCAATAGCAGCAACCTTGTGTTTGTAAGCAGGAGGTAAGGATCTGAGAACTTTGGCAACAATCTCATCTCCATCCAAAGTTACATCAACACATCTAATGCCACAAACAAGCTCATTTACTTTTGGCATAAATGTAGTGATATTCTCATCTTCATTCATCTTTAGGTTTTTGAATTTTCCTTTCAGACTTTGATGCTTGGCACATTTAACATATTTGTCTCCTTCATGCAGAATTTCTAGCTTTGACCAAATTTCATATGCAATTTTTAAATCCATAACATTTGTCAGCTCTATATCAAATAAGGCACTTAGTAAGGCTTCTTTAGCTCGAAGATTATCTTCAGCATCTCTGATTTCATCTAGAGTTGTCGGACCATTCTTTGGAGGAATATACTCTTTTATAGTCATGTTCCAATATTGAAATCCCATACATTGCAAGTGACATTCCATGTGTCTTTTCCAAATAGTGTAGTTTGTTCCATCAAACCTCAGACTATCCTTCTTGTAGGAAGACATCCTAGATCTCCTCAAGTGGTTAAGCTCTTTTAGAGGAACTTAGCTCTGATACCAATTGTTGGTTTTAGGACAGACAACTGAGAGGGGGGTGAATCAGTTGTCACCAAACCTTCTGATTTTTAAATCCTTAAATCCTTCTTGTATAATAATTATTCAATCATGAAAGAAAAATGCAATAACTCAAGAGTAGAAACATATTCAACACATATGACACCAAGATTTTAATGTGGAAAACTTGGTTAAGGGAAAAACCATGAGGTGACTAACCCAAGATTGTATTATCTGTTAAAAGAAAAAGAAGAACAAAAATGGCACTTGCCAATTAGGGCTCACTGCTCGAGCACACTACTCACAAGAGGCCCGCTGCCTATAGGAGACACACTATCTACAGAATAATATAAATATTACATACTTGAACTGGAGATTAGCATCTTCACCATGCTTGAGATAGTTCCATTTAAGCTTAACACCTCTGCTCTGCTTTTCACTTCTTTCCTCTCTATCACTTTCTCATCACGACCACACATTTTTGAAATGACTTTACAAATCTTATTTATACAAGACATCGACTTTGGGATGATCGTCAAAGTCAGCACAACACATACTTTATTTTATTACAGAGCAATTACACAAATACAACTTGACCTATTACAAAAACTTCATGCGCATCACTACCCTGTCGGCCATGCATAACTAGGACTTCAATCTTCTTCAAGGAACATGCCATGCTTCATAAAACATCTTCAAGATCATTCGCAACATGTGTAAGACATCCGGTCAGCCAGGACTGGGAAGAACATTATCACCCAAAGGTAAATCTTCAGTTACGAGCTCTATCTTCAATGTGGACCGCCAACACGAATTGGACACTATCTAGAGACCCCCACAAGCTTTCCTGAAACACCAAGAACATCCACACCACTTCTGCTTGCTAAAATCATTCGTATCTTCATTTGAAACCTTAAGAACATAGTTGGTCATCATTGTCACATAAGAATAATTGCTTGCGGACCTCCAAACCAAGAACCAATTGAGTTGTCAATTCACATTGGCTTCCCAAACATGCCACCAGATCCGTAGAACAAGATATTGCATTTCTGGATCTCACCGGACCTATTTGTGTCACTTTGTTACCTCTGAACAGCTGCCAAAACCAATTTTACTCATATGGCCATAACTTCTCCAAATCTTCATACGGACCTCTCAAATCTTGAATGGATCATCTTTAGACACATATCTACAAACCCTTTGATGTACATTCTCTGATCTTCATCTAGCTAGGATCTTCACTTCATAGAGATTCATTGTCTTCACTGTTCTTCTCTATTTCTGATAGGACTAATTTTCTCAATATTCTCAGCACATAGCTCATCCAATCCTTGACATCAATGCAACAAGAGTATGTTGACATCAATGACAACACTGGTTAGGTCCATACTTGCAACAAAATGTTGCTTGAGTCTACTGCTCAAATCTAATCTCACAATAAGCACTGATTACATATGTTTTGCAGGCACCAACCCACAGGTACATCAACAACCAAGATAATTTTTTGAGGTTCCAACCTATAGGTACATCACACACCTAAATTAAGCTCCAACTCATCACAATGAGGTAACAAACCCAATCTAAAACAAAGAGGCTACAAGTTCCCCTAAATTTTTATAGTTTCTTATATGCATCAATAGTTCTTATTTAACTTGAAATGCACTTTGTTAGCACTCTCTCACTCTATGTTTTTCATTAACACAGTCTTCACCGTTCTCTATACTCTCAGCATTCTCTACTCTCTTACAAAGTCTCCCTCCTTCAACACAATCTACCTATGAACATTTGTATGTTCATTCAATCTCTGCCCTCTATGCCTATGAACAAAAGATATTCGATATAGTGAGTAACCCATTCACCACACATTCAATGTGTATAAAAACATCTACTTTTGATCAGTTGAACCACCATCAACCACTAAAAAATTGAACATTGACGGTTTCAAATCATTTAACTGTCGCACAACTAATTCAGATCAGGCTCAACATTGTTAATCGATGAAATATCCCTTCATTCTATTCACTTTAGAGTAAGAAAGATCATACCAAACATATTGTTGCTTATGTGGCCTTTTCTTCCATGTAATATGTCGTTTATATGGCCAATTAATTTTTTTGCAAGTATTATATTGGACAGAGAACATATACCTTTATCGCTTTCATAAAAAAATATATATATTTTTCAACTTTAGCCTTTATTGCCCTTTGTCAGCAAAATCTCATATTTCCAAACTTTTGTCTTTTGTGCCTTTCTAACACTTATCAGCAAAAATATAGTTTTCCAAACTTTATCTTTTGACACACATTATTGGCAAAATATGCATTTTATGAACTATCTCTTTGAACATGTTTGTCTCTTCTGTTGGAAAAAATTCTCTTCCGAACTTTCCCTTATTCACTTCTATCAGCAAATTCTTATTAACTCGAACTAACACCTCTATAGTTTTTATCGGCAACTTTTACGTTACATGGACTTAGCATGGAAGACTCTTATTGGCGAAAGTTCATGTTTTCAAACTTTAATCAAAAGGTTATTAATAATGCTTATCAGAAAAAGTTCATTATTAAGAACTTACTCTTGTTTCCTTTGTTATTGGTGAATTCTCATATTTGAGAACCTTAGCATTATATCATTATGCCTTTATCTTCATCACCTTATGCCTTTATCGACTAATATTGCTTTTTTAAAACTATGGCATTTAGCACATTCTAATCGCTTATCACCAAAAATGAAAAATCCTAAACTTATACTTTGTTACCAACTTGTCATTGTTGGCAATTTGCAACAATCATGAACTAACACACTGTCCAATCTTAAACAAGTATCACCTAGTTGGTGAATCAAGAAAAACCTGAACTTCCAAACTAGTTAGGCTTTGATACACTTTTCTGACACAAATACTTAACACATTTTTCTTCCCTTCAAACGCTTTCTGAAGACTTAGCATTTGTAAAATATATTATATGCCCTCCAAGCTGATCAACTAATCAAAAAATTGGCTAAAAGTTGAACTTGCGAACAAGTTCACAAAATAACAACTTTGCCGATAGAAGACATTTTGACTTCACTTTTCTTCCAAATTGCCAACATAAGGGAAGTTCGAATTGAGCACCTTTTGCCGACATAACAACATTTATCGATGTAAGACATTATAAAAGATATTTATTTGTCTTTTTTTCAAAAATATGACTATTTGCCAACTGATAATTTAGAAATGTCTTGTTTGAATTTAGAACATTTTGTCGATAATTTTCAACATAGTTTTCCGATAATCTTCAACTTAGAACATTTTACCGATAATCTTCAACATAGTTTCCCAATAATCTCAACAATATAAATTCAACTATATGCCAATAATGGCTCTTTGCTTTGACATCAATGACAAAACTTCAATAATCTCCCCCTTTGTCATTGATGGAAACACCTGGATTTGACTTGAATGAATCTAAATTGTGACACCTGAATATGATCTGAATGAATTTGAATTGCAACATGTTATAGAATTCTCCCCCTTTGACATAAATTACAAAGGGACTCACAAAAAAAATAACAATACGAACTTACTCCCCCTGAGGACAATCATCCTTCAAGACAACTGTGGTACCAGGGATAAAGAAATACTCTGATATACTCCCCCTGGATGAATAGATTCAGTATTCAATTAGAGATAGGAGAAGGAACAACTCCTAACTTCTACATGAGTTGTTCAAATGCCTTCTTTGGAAGAGGTTTGGTAAATATATCTGCCAACTGTTCTTTTGTAGCAACATACTCCAATTTGACTTCTTGTTCAACAACTTTCTCCCTAAGAAAATGGTACTTAATGGATATGTTCTTGGTCCTAGAATGCATAACTAGATTCTTTGAGATGTTTATAGCACTTGTATTATCACAAAGAATGTTAACTGGTTCATCAAAATTCACCTTAATATCTTGCAGCATTTGCTTCATCCATAACACTTGAGTACAACAAGATACAACAACTATATATTCAGCTTCAACTGTTGACAAAGAGATTGATTCTTGTTTCTTACTTAACCATGCTACCAATTTATCTCCTAGAAAGAATGCACCACCACTAGTGCTCTTTCTATCATCTACACAACCAGCCCAATCTACATCTGTGTATGCAGTTAAAGTAAAATCATCACCAATAGGATACTAAAGACCATAATCTAATGTACTTTTCAAATATTTGAATATCCTCTTCACAGTTTTGACATGTGTTTCCTTAGGAGCAGCTTGAAATTGAGCTACCATGTAAACAACTTGTATGATATCAGGCCTTGTTGCTATAAGATACAAGAGACTTCCAATCATATATCTATACAAAGTTTGATATGCTAAAGTAGATTCATCATCTTTGCTAAGCTTACAGCTAGTGACCATAGGTGTACTGACTGGCTTGAAATATTCCATCTTGAATTTCTTCATAATTTCTTTCACATACTTGGTCTGAGAAATGAAAATCCATGTATCAGATTAATTGACTTGTAAACCAATGAAGAATGCTAATTCTCCTAGCATGGACATTTCAAATTCTTTCTACATAGCATCAACAAATTATCTACACATTTTTTCACTATCTCCACCAAATATTATATCATCAACGTAAACAATAACAATCAGCATATGATTACCTTGAGTTTTAAAATATAGATTGCTGGCATCTATACCTTTCTTATAACCTTGCTATTGAAGATATTTGTCCAGTCTGGAGTACCAAGCCCGAGGATCTTGTTTTAGACCATATAGTGCCTTCTTCAATCTGCACATGTAGTCTTTATTTTTAGTCACTTGGAATCCTTCAGGTTGCTCTATATAAACTTCCTCATCCAAATAGCCATTGAGAAAAGCAGATTTCACATCCATATGGTACACCTTGAAATGTTTATAAACTGAATATGCAAGAAACATTCTAATGGCTTCAAGCCTAGCCACATGTGCAAATATCTCATCAAAATCTATGCCCTCAACCTGAGCATAGCCCTTATAGACTAATCTAGCTTTGTTTCTAGTTATATGCTCATCTTCTTTCAATTTATTTCTAAACACCCATTTTGTGCCAATGACATTTTATCAGTAGGCCTTGGAACAAGTTCCCAAGTCTGATTTTTCTCTATTTGACTAAGTTCTTCTTTCATGGCCTCAATCTAGCTTTCATCCTTACCAGCTTCTTCATAAGATTTAGGTTCTATTTTAGATAATAAAGCATAGTTTACCTATTCTTGTTGTGCTAGCTTTAGCTTTTTCCTTGTCATGACACCATCAGATTTATTTCCAAGAATCTGATTCTTAGAATGATTTCTTTTGACATACTTGGGTGGAGCCTTTGGAGTAGATTTTGATTTCTCTTCTTATCAATATCACTCTTCTCTTGTGATTCTTCTTTTGCAACTTCTTCTTCTTCATCATCATAAATAGGAACCTTTGAATACAAGTCATTTCCATGTGACAGTTGAGAGAAGTTTTCATCCACTCTAACATTCACACTTTCAACAATCTTCTGCAACCTTTTGTTATAGCATTTATAGGCTTTGCTTGTAGTTGAATAACCAAGAAATATTCCCTATCAACTCTTGTCTCAAATTTTCTCAAGGTATCTTCATCCCTTTTTATAAAGCATCTGCTTCCAAATATTTTAAAATACTTCATAGATGGAGGTTTGCCTGCCCACAACTCATAGGGAGTGTTATCATGATTTAGTCTTAACTATCCTCTATTAATAATGTAAACAATAGTATGAACTGCTTCCTTCCAGTATCTATCAGACAATTTGCCTTCGTTCAACATTGTTCTAGCCATATCTTGGACAGTTCTATTTTTTCTCTCAACAACTCCATTTTGTTGAGGAGTCCTAGCTGCAAAAAAATGTCTTTTAATCCCATGCTTTTTACAGTATTGATCAAATTCATTAGAAATAAATTATCCACCTCTGTCAGACCTTAAGCATTTTATCCTTGAACCAATCTCATTTTCAACCCTAGCCTTAAAGATTTTAAATCTTTCTAAAGCTTGAGATTTATCTTTAAGAAAAGTTACCCATGTCATTCTTGAATAATCATCTAACAACATAAAATACCTTTGTCCATTGATGCTTTTGGTTCTAGTTGGTCCACACAAATCTGTATGTATCAACTCAAGAGGTTTTGAGGTTGAATAATATTTAGACTTGAAACTGACCCTTATTTGCTTCCCTTCTTGACATTCTTTACAGATGGAATTTTCTGGCTTGCCAATACTAGGCATATGTTTGACTGCATTCTTCTTGCTGACCTTCACTAGATGATCAAAGTTGATGGGGCCCATCCTTTTGTGCCATAACCAACACTCGTCAGTTTTCCCTAACAAACATCTTTCACCCTTCACCTCCTTCAGATGGTATAGATTGTTGTTTGTTCTATTTACCTCAACAACAAGTCTACCGGAGCTAGCTTTTCTTATCTCACAACCACTAGCATGAAATAACACATTATATCCCTTGTCACACAGTTGGCTGACACTAAGCAAATTATATTGTAATCCCTCTACATACAACACATCTTGGGCATTGGTTTTACCAACTATACATAATGTTCCTTTTCTAGCTATCTTAGCAATGATGTTATCACTCGAACTTGACATAACCATCATTAAATTTCTCCAAAATGGTGAGCTTGCTCTTATCTCCAGTCATATGACTAGTGCATCCACTGTCTATTACCCAAGGATTACCTTGTCTTTTGGCATGAAAAGCTATTTGAACTAACATAGACTTTTCATCCTTCTTTTCTACCCAACGCCTTTTTGAAGTTTTCTCATTTTCCTTAGAATGCTTTGCTGGGTCTTTCTCCTGAGCAGAGGATGCATACTCTTTCTTGTGATGTGTAGAGGATTGTGCTTTTTGTTGTTTTTGCATAGAAGCATGTGTAGGCCTATCTTGTCTTGGAGGAGTAAATCTCCTTTTCTCCTAACTAAAAGGTTGTATAAACACACTTCTACAAAACTTGGCAATATGCCCATAGTTGTTACAATTATAACAAATATCAATCATATCAACTAAAGGGGCAAAATAATTTTTGCTTACAAAAGCATGCCTATCCATTCTCCTAGATCTAATTTTGCAGTCTATTTCTTTATGTCCAAACTGATTACATGAAAAATAATAACCATGAAATGCATAATTGAACATGGCTTGTCTTGCAAATGGATCTTTGAATCTCCTCCTTGGATTATGGAATTGATGAAACATTCATCTTCCTTTCTAAAATCTTTAGTCCTCTTATTCTTCCTGAATCATTCAAGCTTCCTCGAATCAACATGTTTCTTACGCGTAACAGATCTTGATTCAACCTTTTCTCCAACTACCTTTTTGAAGGGAGCAACATTCTTGGCAGTTTTATCTTTTGCATTCTTCTTAGAGATGGAATCTTTGAAATTCTTGTTTTTAGGATATCCTAACCAAATACTATTAGAGAAGGATCTTTAAGAACCAATTATTTGATCAAGAATTTCTAAGCTCTTCTCAAACTTGAGACTTTTGTTTAACTGTTCATTCACCTTTTCTAACTCCTTCCTCAACGAGACAACTTCAGCCTCTAGTTTTTGACACTAGTCTAGTTTGTTCTTCAAATCCAAACTAGTTACCTCTTCTATACTTTTTGACTCTTCTAACTACAGTTTCAGATCTACAACAAGTTTATCAAATTCTTCAATCTCTAACTAGTATTTTTCATTTTGTTTTCTTTCATACCTTAGATCATCTAGAGTAGAAATCAATTCACCTTCCAAATTAACTTCAACCTCTCCTTCCTCATTAGAGTCTTCATGATAATATTTTTTAGGAGTATTTTCATCTTTTTTAATTTCAACAACCATGAAAGTAGTTTCATAAGAACAATCATCTGAAGAACTACTTTCTTTGACTACAAATAGACTCTTTTCCTTCTTATTAAAGTTTCTCCTTTTAAATTTTGAGACTTCTTGACTCCTAGAGCTATCTCCTTTTTTATTTTCACCTTAGGGATATTTAGAGGCAAAGTGACCAATTTTTCCACAATTAAAGCATTTGAAAGGTAGCTTACCTTTGTATTTACCAAAGCCCTTCTTCAACTTTCTAAAAAAATTTGCTTCTTCTTCATTTGAACTGGTACTTTTTTCTAAATCTATTTTAGTCTCCTTGACTTTGGAAGTAGTAAATGTTACTTCTTTCCTTATTGAACTATTATTCTCACTTCTCATCTCATATACTATGAGTGACCCAAATAATTCATCCAAAGTAAGCTTATCTAGATTTTTTGCTTCCTCAATTGCAGAGACTTTAGATTCATACCTCTATGGGAGAGACCTTAGAACCTTCTTTATAACCACCTGATATTTTATCTCTTCTCCAAGACCTATGATTGCGTCCCTTACCTTGTATACCCTGAGCATGTATTCTACAATATTCTCATCATCTTTCATCTTTAGAGCCTCAAATTTGCTTCTATGGGTTTGCAGTTTCGTTTGCTTGACTCAATCATCACCCTCATAGATGTTGTGTAGCTTATCCCATATGTCTTTGGTAGTTTTACAATGCATAAATTTTACAAAGTCTGTATTGATTAGATCACACAATATATCTTTCTTTGCTTTGGCATTGTTTTCACAATCTTTCTTCTCAGTAGCACTGGGAGTAGATGTTGGTGGTGTGTGGCCATCTAAAACTGATTGCCAAATATCATATCCAAGAGAGGTCAAATAAGTCTCCATTCTGATGCTCTAGAAAGCATAATTGGATCCATCAAATAATGGTGCTTTATTTGAAGAAGAACCCTCGTGTCCTACCATAGTGTTCTTGAGACCAGATCTTCCTTAAGTAGTTAAACTTTCTTCAAGGAACCTTGCTCTGATACCAATTGTTGAAAGAACACTAATACACTTAGAGAGGGTGAATTAGTGTATGTTAAAACTTTAAACTGCAACCAATAATTAAAAATGAGAGTTACACATAAAAACCACACACACATAAGAAAAACACCTGATTTATGTGGAAAACCCAGAATGGGAAAAACCATGGCGAGAATGTTGCTTGAATCTACTACTCAAATCCAACCTCACAATAAGCACTGATTACATATGTTTTGTAGGCACCAACCCATAGGTACATCAACACCCAAGATAATATTTTGAGGCTCCAATCTACAGGTACATCACACACCTAAATTGAGCTCCAACTCACCACAATGAGGCAACAAACCCAATCTAAAACAAAGAGGTTACAACCCCTGAATTTTTACAATTTCTTATATACATCAATGGTTCTTATTTAACCTAAAATGCACCTTGTTAGCAATCTCTCACTCTATGTTTTTCATTAACATAGTATTCGCCGTTCTCTATACTCTCAGCATTCTCTTCTCTCTTACAAAGTCTCCCTCCTTCAACACAATCTGCCTATGAACATCCATATGTTTGATCAACCTCTACCCTCTATGCTTGTGAACAAAAGATATTCGATACAATGAGTAACCCATTCACCACACATTGAATGTGTATAAAAACATCTACTTTCAATTAGTTGAACCACCATCAACCGCTTAAAATTGAACATCGACAGTTTGAAATCATTTAATTGTTGCACAACTGATTCAGATCAGGCTCAACATTATTAATTGGTGAAATTATTCATTGTTTTATTCACTTTAGAGTAAGCAAGATCATCCCAAACATACTATTGCTTATGTGGCCAATTTAATTTTTGCAAGTATTATATTGGATAGATAACATATACCTTTATCACTTTCATTGGCAAAAATTTATTTTTCAACTTTAGCCTTTATTACCCTTTGTCGTGAAATCTCATATTTCCAAACTTTTGTCTTTTGTGCCTTTCTAACACTTATCGGCAAAAATATAGTTAAAAATACATAGTGATGATGGATCATTGAGTATGATCCAAAACGTTGAATCAAAAACATACATAGTGGAATCTAGAAGCACTCTTAAACTCAAAAATATAGTTTTATGAAATTTCTCTTTTAACACACATTATTAAAAAAATATGCATTTTATGAACTATCTCTTTAAACATGTTTGTCTCTTTTGTCGGCAAAAACTTTCTCTTCCAAACTTTCCCTTATTCACTTCTATTGGCAAATTCTTGCTAACTCAAACTAACACCTCTATAGTTTTTATCGGCAACTTTTACGTTACACAAACTTAGCATGGAAGACTCTTATCAGCGAAAGTTCATGTTTTCAAACTTTCATCAAAAGGCTATCGATAATGCTTATCGGTAAAAGGTCATTATTAAGAACTTACTCTTGTTTCCTTTGTTATCAGAGAATTCTCATATTTAAGAACCTTAGCATTATCTCATTATGTCTTTATCCTCATTGCCTTATGCCTTTATCAGCTAATATTGCTTTTTCATAATTGTGGCCTTTAGTACATTCTAATCGCTTATCGACAAAAATGAAAAATCTTGAACTTATACTTTGTTACCAACTTGTCATTTTTGGTGTGATTTGTAACAATCACAAACTACCACACTATCCAATCTTAACCAAGTATCACCTAGTCAGCAAATCAGGAAAAACCTGAACTTCCAAACTAGTTAGGCTCTGATACACTTTCCTAACACAAATACTTAACACATTTTGCTTCCCTTCAAAAGCTTCCTGAACACTTAGCCTTTGTAAAATATATTATATGCCCTCCAAGCTAATATCGACTAATCGGCAAATCGGCTAAAAGTTGAACTTGCAAACAAGTTCACAAAATAACAATTTTGTTGATAGAAGACATTTTGACTTCATTTTTCTTCCAAATTATTGATGTAAGACATTTACTTGTCTTTTCTTAAAAAATAAGACCATTTTCTGACTAATAATTTAGAAATGTCTTGTTTGAATTTAGAACATTTTGCCAATAATTTTCAACATAGTTTGCCAATAATCTTCAACACAGTTTGCCGATAATCTTTAACTTAGAATACTTTGCCGATAATCTTCAACACAATCTCCCAATAATCTCAATAATATAAACTCAAAAATATGCTAATCAATGGCTCTCTGCTTGACATCAATGACAACACTTTAAAAACACCAACCCTAATACAACAACCTTGAATGTAGTAGAAATAAATGATATTCAACTACATTCTCGAAATGTCCCTACAAAATCCCCTTTTGTGGAATGAGGAAGATGAGACTTTTCTCAACACTAGAAGAGAAGAGCAACCTTAGGATGAGACAACCAAGACAAGGAATTCTAAAGAGATCCCCAAGGTCATTCCTATTCCATTCCCAAAATGACTAAGATAGTCTACCCCGGAGAGATCTGGAGAGCTCTAGACTACACAGGATGACTCTCAACTGATTAAGGAACTCCATAAAATAAACATAGAAGTCCCTTTGTTGCAAGCAATTAAAGACATTACTAAAATAAACCAGACAATCAAAATCTTATGCTTAAAGTCTCTTGGAAGAAAAAGAAAGTTACCAAACACTATTCAGGTGGAGGAAAAACTTGTTGATGTCTTGGCAGGTAAACTAATTCCTTAGAAGTATGGAGATCCAGGTAATCTTGTTATTTTAGTGATGATAAAAGGGATGTCAGTTTCAAATGTGTTGATTGATTTAGGTGTTGCAATCAACATGATGACTGTAGATATTGCAGAAGCATTGGCATTAACTAATATGCCACCTGCATCCACAGTTTTGCAACTCACTAATCTATCACTAAACCTGAGGGAATATTGGAAGATGTTATAGTCACAATAGATACTTGGGATTAATTAGTAGATTTCCTTATCCTCCAAAATAGGAAGAAGAGATCAGGGTACACTATAATATTGGGTAGACCATGGCTAGCTACTACAACAGCCCTCATTGATTGTCGATCTAGAAACATGACCATATCCAATGGAAAAAGATCAAAAGAGCTCTCTATCTACCCACCTACTAAACTATTTCTGCAATATGAAAACAAACCATGGGTAGATAATCTTATGGACTTGGATGAAGCAAATTCTTCCTCACTGGCTATGGTCACAATTGTAGAGCATTTTCAAGAATATAATGAATTGGAGGAAAACGTTGAACCATCCCTCCATAGTTGCACACAACAAAAGGTCTCTAGATGGCTCTAGAGGGATCCAAAGGACTCCCTGAGAGCGTTAAATGTCCATATTCTAAAGAAGTTGCCTCTAAACTAAATTATCAATAAGAAAAGTCATTACACCGAATTGTGCCTCATTGTTGTCCTTTAAACACATTAATCAGCCCTTATTGGGAAATCCATTCTAGTATAAAGCCATACACAAGCCTTTGCATGGCAATACAAGTATATGAAAGGAATCCATCCTAGTGTGTGCACACACCATATTTACACAGAAGATGTTCCTCCTATAAGACAACCCCAAAGAAGAATTAATCTTACACTAAGAGAAATAGTAAAAGAAGAGTTAGAGAAGTTGTTGCAAGTGGGTTTCATTTATCCCATTTCTAATAGCCAATGGGTTTCACCACTGGTGATTGTACCAAAGAAAAATGGGAAATGGTGTGTTTGTATTGACTATAGGGAGTTGAATAAAGCAACCAAAAAGGACTACTTCCCTCTTCCTTTTATTGATCAAGTATTGGATAACTTGGCTGGTAGCCAATACTTCTCCTTTTTGGATGGGTTCAGTGGCTACAATCAGATCCAGGTGGCTCCGAAGGACCAAGACAAAACCACATTTACATGCGCTTGGGGAACATATGCTTATAGGGTCCTACCTTTTGGGTTGTGCAATGCACCAGACACATTTCAAAGAGTTGTCCTAGCAATTTGTGTTGATCTTGCCAACACATGTGTTAAGGTATACATGGATGATTTCACTATTCATGGGAAGACCTTTGATGAATCCCTAAATAGTCTTAAAAAGGCAGTGTGAAGAACATCAACTATATCTAAATCATGAGAAATGTCTTCTCATGATGACAGAAGGGATAGTTCTAGGTCACCACATTTACCAGGAGGGCATAAAAGTGGATCCTAAGAAGATTGAAATCATAGTGCAGATTCCTGCACCTTAGAATCAAATGGAGGTAAAACATTTCTTAGGATATGCTGGCTACTACAAAAGATTTATTGAAAACTTTAGCAAAACAACTGACCCATTGTTTACCCTCCTCAAGAAAGACTCTTAATTTAATAGGACTACACAATGCCAAGAATCATTTGAAACTATAAAGAAAGCTCTGATCACTACATCAGTCATCAAAGGTCTAATTGGGGGAACCTTTTCACATCCATGCTAATGCTTCTAACCAAGCAATTGGAGTTGTCTTAAGGTAGGTAAGTGAATCTGGATGTATGCATGCTATATATTACATCAACAAAGACTTGAATCTTGTAGAGAAAAATTACACAATCATAGAAAAAGAATTTTTAGCAGTAGTATATGCCATTAAGAAATTCTACCACTACATTACATGATATAAGGTCTTTGT
This sequence comes from Cunninghamia lanceolata, assembly GCA_027924645.1. Classification (NCBI taxonomy): domain Eukaryota; kingdom Viridiplantae; phylum Streptophyta; class Pinopsida; order Cupressales; family Cupressaceae; genus Cunninghamia; species Cunninghamia lanceolata. The sequence goes on from BSBN01000010.1 coordinate 2,310,531, forward strand.
TCACATAGACCATGTTGCTATCATATATCTTATGAATAAGGCTGTGGTTGGGGGAAGAATCATTAGATGTTTATTACTATTGCAAGAATTTGACATAACTATCATTGATAAACCAAGGAAGGATAATGTGGTTGCTGACTTTTTTCCTAGATTAACTATGCAGGGAACAATGAACCAGTTGATGATGCATTCCCAGATGAACATATTTTTTCTATTTCCATACAATTACACTGGTTTATTGATTTGGCTAATTACTTGGCTACAAGGAATTGTCCACCACATGTTACCTATAAGGAGACAAGATGGTTAATAAGAGATTCTATTTAAATATCGCTTTGATCATGTGTTGAGAAGATGTGTGAAGGAAACAAAAGTATATGACATCATTCAGGCCTACCAGGATGAACCTTCAGGAGGAAATTTTTCATCTCTCTGAACTGGGCACAAGGTCCTAGGAGCTAGATATTTCTAGCTAATTATGAAAAAGGACATCCAACAGTATGTCAACCAATGCAACCAATGTCAACAAATGAGATGTCCTACACTGACTGGAGAAATGCCCCTCCATCCTCAAATGGTCCTCGAACCATTTGAAAAGTGGGGAATTGATTTTGTGGGACCTATTGATCCACCTTCTAGAGGTAACCATTATATCCTAGTCCACATAGAGTATGCTACCAAATGGGTTGAAGCCAAAGCTTTTCCAACTGCAAAAGAAGAAAAGGTGGCGGATTTCCTGTATAAGCACATTCTACAAAGGTATAGAGCTCCAAGGGTCCTTGTCTCTGATCAAAGACCACAATTCATGTTTGTTATGATTAAATCATTTATGGATAGTCATCAAATCAGTCATAGGAAGTCTTTTCCATACTATGCTCAGAGTAATGGTCAAGTAGAAGTAACAAATAGAAAGTTGGAAAATATCCTTACAAAAACAATTTCAGAGAAAAGGATAGACTGGGTAGATAGAATGACAGAAGTTGTTTAGGCTTACAACACCACACGGAGAACCACTAATAATTTCACTCCATATGAGTTGATTTATGGAAAGAAACCAGTGCTTCCTATCAAATATGAAGTGGAAACTTTGAAAACAACACTTGAAGTAGGGATTGACTTGATAGAAGCCCAACAACATAGGATTATGTAGCTAAATAGAATGGATGAGATGAGATGGAAACTGCATCATACAAAATTGATTCAGCAGCAAAGAAAATAGTGGCATGACAAACACATCCTCAACAAGCAATTCATGGAAGAGGGATTGGGCTTTACTTTATGATTCAAAATACCAAGATTTATGGGGAAAGTTGCACACTAGATGGCTGGGACCATATGAAATAAATGAGACTTTCAATAACAGTGTTGTGTAGCTATCACCTATTGATGGAGACCGATGGGTTCTTCTAGTCAATGGGCAGATATCGAAGTTATATCACAAGTGAACATCCAATGAAAAGTTTTCTACTGAATTAAAAGCTTGGATTGAGCACTTCACCATGGAGGATCTCTCTTCCATAGGGTTCATGATTTAATCCCTCAAGAAGTTTCAACCTATAATAAAACAGGAAGGTTGAAAACCAGAAATGGTAGCCTTACCCAGAAGGGAAGGTTGAAAACTAGAAATGACAGTCTTTCCTTAGGAAATTCCCTCTTATTTAATCAAAATAAGACTTCTCTTGAAGCTTTTTGTAGGTTTTGAATTATACACTGACAAGATCTAGACAGATCCAGATGGCTCCAAATGGATCCAAATGGCTCCAGACATTACTATGATGGTAATGAAATGTGACACCTTGAGTCATGCCTCTACTCAAAAAGTGAATTAGGCAAAATTTGAAATGATATTGTCTTGAGGAGTAAGTACATTGCATGTATATATTCTCTTTCTTAAAATAATCATAACCATTTTAATGTATGTATATTCCATGTCCCCCCTTTGCATGCCCAACATGTAATTTCCTCCAAAAGGGACACAGATCAATAAGAAATGGTAAACTAAAATGATTATTTGAAAAAGGGACAAGTGGCACATAAAGACTTGCAAGGATAGTTGGCAAGAGCACGCGTCACACCATCATGACGTTAGATCCTCCTCAATATGCCATAAATAGAAATTAATATGTTTGAACCATAATCATGATAATATTATGTAATTAATACCCTATTGATTACAATTAATAATTACAAAAATCTTTGGCGAGAGAACTTTTGTTAGCTCCGGATTCAGATGGACATTGCATTAAAAATAGTAGTTCAAATAGACCTCTCACATACAACAATTAATAACCAAAGCACTTGAAGTACAAGCCAGACCATTCTGAGTTGTACACCATCATTCCAAAAATTATGGTGAAATTAATTGCAGTGTTTTCCCAAGTTCCAAATTTTGATGTCATCTCAAATTGGGAAAATGATTGAAAGATAGACTAATTTCACATCTCCTTAGTCACAAACACACTCACTTTCCTCTCCATCTCTGTTTGACATTCATTTAAAGGTATCTTGTGAATTTGAGAGTACAACAATGGGAAATAAGAGAAAAGCAGAACTTGAGAACAAAACTCTTGATCAACCCAGTGATGACATCTTTCAACAAGTAGGATGGTTAGAGTTTCTTAGAAAATTTGAAGGGTATGAAGAAGTGCTAGTGGAAGAATTCATCTCCAATTTCCACCGTACCTTCTCCATAGTAAAAAGGGTAAGAAATCTGGTAAACTATATCATCATTAGCCAACTATCTAAGATTTTGGAAGGTGGTGAGGATCTATTTTAGACAAAACCCTCATATGAAGAATTGATTCAGAGTTCTCATGTAGCTCCTAACCCATTGCCACAATATATAGTCAATAAAGGAGCTACTAAGGGGGTTGATAGGACCAACCTTTCAAAACCATAGAGGACTGTAGTCTTGTGGGTTATGAAAATTTTCACATGTGAAGGCCAATATGAGACCATCCTAGGTCCTAGAATGAGAATGTTAATTCATTTTAGACATGGTACCAATAGATATGAGTGTCTAATCAATCTCCATGCCTACCTATACACCTGCTTGTAGACTATTGTGAACAAGGTGCGATAGGTTGATGGTCAGGTTAGCCATCATGGCTTAATCTATTTAATTATCAAGCACCACTTCATCCAAAAGGAGAATGGCTAGGAGAAGTGGGAATACTTCCTCGAGCTTAAGCCTCAAAGGAAAAACTCCAAGACAATGCATGCATCAACCATATCGGCCTCCATAGTGCCAGTGACAAACCACCCTACATGGCTCTAGGGAGTGCCAGAACAATCTGCCCCGGAGGAAAGGGGAGAAGAAATAGTTGCCTTAGCACCAACACCTAAGCACCATACCAGTACCTTCATCATTCCGTCAGATGATGAAGAGGAGGCTGAGGTAGAGTAGGGCACAACTATAATTTTGGGTAGCATCTCCACCTCCATGGCACAAGAAGAAGAAGAAGCCTCTGAAGCCCTTTGAAGAAAGGGGAAGGAGCCCCAAATTGATATTGCCATTGAGAAAGAAGAGGAGAAACAAACCCTCAATGTTTTTGCCCTTTTAAAGACTAATCTTGACCTAAGTGAGTGCTAGATACGACTTGAAACCTTGAACCAATTGTTGTAGACAAAGGACACATAATTAGAGCAAAGTTAGAGGAAGGCTGCATAAAAAAAGAGGAGGGGGAAAGATAGGTTTCTAAGTTGCAATGAGACTTGGAACAACAAAGGGCTCACATTGCACTCAAAGATGCCCAATTAGTTGCTCTTACTCAAAGGCATCTTTGCTTGCCCTTGCACCTACAGCATTACAAGTCTATGAGGCAAATGACTAGCTCCATGCAACCAATGCCAAGCTTAGGGTAGATAATGCAAAGCTCCAGAGAGATCTAGAGAATCTTCAAGTAGAGAAGGCATCGACTGAAGAACATGTCAGCCTTTCTTGTGAAACAGGGGAAACCCTTCTAGAGAAACATCAACCATTAGGTGTGTATGCATTGTTTTTGAGAGAACGGTTCTTAAGATAGAAATTGTTGTGGATTAGTTGAAATTTGCCATTTGATTTTGAAAATGATAAGGATTTCATGGAAGCCTATTTACAAAACCCTAGGGAACAAAAAAACATGTTGTATGAATTCTTTCAACATGGGCACTTAATGGGGCATGCTAACACTACTAAGCTAAATTTGTTTGTGGGAGAACTCCAACTCTAGAGTTATATATCCCTTTTAAGAAATAATATGGAATGGGAAAATAGAATGGAGGAATACAATACAACTATTGACTATATTGGTCATGTAATGCAACATGAATGTCCTAAGACACCTTGGTTTACTAAAGCTTTCAAAGTGAAAGCTTATAGGCAGGGCATCAAAGACCAGTATGTGAATAATTTGAATTCTTGCATTGTTGATTTTCAAGAAATTGAAAAATATCTTCCCTCCGCAGCTATTCGGGGTTGTATTATGCATTGGGAAGAATTATCAGATTGTTTCAAATGGTGGGAGCCCATCTCCCCAACCAATCTAAGATGAATGGCTGCAAGGGATAAAAAACTCATCATGCTCATCCAAGATCATAGGTAGGACTAGATTGAAATGAGATTTTATCAACCTATCTTGCTCATGCTTGCTCCTCTCCTCAATGCACAAGATCCTACGTGGCAGAACAAAGTAGACAAATGGTATGTCAGGGTCTTGGAGAATGATGGATTTGTAGTGAAAGGGAGACATATTTTCACCTACAATGCAGAGGAATATGATTTCAATAGGATCCTTGAAGAGAAGAATGTCATTGATGAAGATGTTGTCCATTTTTTGCCGTCAGGACATGGCTTAGATTCAGCAGGGGGAGAATGATGATCCAAATCAGTGTCTATTTTATTTTTTGTTTAAATCACTATAGACTTTAATTCTTTAGAATGGCATATCTATATACATTATTATGATTATAATTATCTTATGAATAATTAGATAAAAATGCTTTAGCACTTATTTTATTTAGATGAAATCTTTTGATAATTACTACAATTTCTATTTTAATATGTATGTTATAATGGGGTTTTGTCAAAGTTGGTTGTTTGATTCATAAGCATTACAACAAAGAACTCTCCGGGACCCTCCGGACCCCTCTGGAGCTACCCTTCCAGTGAAGAACACAAGCTCTGGATAGCTCCAGATTCCTCCAGTGCTATAAAGGAATCATCCTCCCCTTGAGTCGATGATTATCTAGAAAGGTCTAGGTTAACTCCTATCTCAACATGAATCCCACAGGCAACTCCAATTGTCCAATTAGTGTCACAATCCTTTGATGACTTATAACTCCAAGTTCAAGAGTTATCTTAGTTGGATAACTAAAAGTACTATTCTAGTTCAAGTTCTTACAGTTCACAATTTGTCTATTGCAACAAATTATGATTAATTTAGAATCTTCTCTAAAGTTTCAATTTGAATAACTCTTTGAGTATGAATAAGCGGTTGGTTAAGTCCAAGCCCCACTATAGTTTAAGTTCAGTTTAGTTCAATCAAATGAATAAAGACTCAGATGTATAAGTATGAGTTGAGTAGATTTTTAGAGTTAGTTCCTTTTTCAAATCAGAATGGTTGTTTTCTTGAAGCAAGTTCTTCCTATTTCTATTGTGTACTCATGCCCATTTGGGCTTCCATTCTATGAAAATAAAGAGGAAATTTTATTGAAATCATATTAGCTCAAGAGGATCCTTCTAGCTGGGGAAGTAGAGCCTGCTTACCCAATGGAGGAGATCTCTTGGTACTCTTTTCTAGTTTTATTGCATTCTTTTTTATGTTAGAATTAGCTAATGTGTTTAAATTAGATTAGGTATTTTATTTAGTGTTCATATACCTCATGCAGGTCATTCTTCAAATCTAAAAATCATAAAAAGAATTATGTTCTTAAAAAGTTCATCTTGCAAAGCAACAATTGTTTAATTCTATTAAACTTGGATTGTGGAAGCATGAGTTGAATGGTTCCATTTCAGTTATTCATTTCAGCAATTCATTTATGTTGTGTGGTAAAATAGTTTCAAATGCTTTAGCAATTCAATTTGATTAAATAGTTTCTTTTCTGCAAATGAGTGTAAATACTTCAATTCCTTTCAATTCCAGCAAGTGTGTTTATTTCAGCAATTAAGATAGTTTGAATTCAAGCATTGTCTTTTCAGTTTACTTAGATTCTGGTCCATACTTAAAACCTCTAAAATAAGTAAACCTTGCCGCAGATCGCTCCAGACACCTCTGGATTGATAACATTAAATGATGAGGAATTAAAAGAACTATGATGACCTCATCACCATTCTATCTATATATTTTGCATCATTCACAATCATTACATTCCATGAATAACATCTTTTTGAGACACTCTATCAACATTTATACTAAACCTTTTTGTGAAGATCATGTAATCATGGCATTCCATGAGACCACATCTATTTTAGGCATTTTGTAAATAGCTTATGTGCCTCGTCTAAGCTTCCATATTTTGCATGCATTTATCTTCCATTATGTTTTGATGGATGTTCCTTCATTATAGTAAGAAAATAAGCACTGACATTATTATGAGCCTATTTTTCAGGTTCTTCATTTAGCATCACCAGTAAATTACACAAGAAAGCTATTACTTTTTAAATGAGATAATCAGTTCTTCTATCACAACATTTCATTTTTCTATGATCTTGAAGATAAGTTTTGTTGTAGTGTGACAAAGAACACATTCTCAAATGTTCTTAACCCTCTATCAACCAACACACGGTCAAGTTATTTCTATAAGTATCTATTGCTCTATAAAATTTTATTTCTACTTCCAACGCCACTAGAAACCTTATCTTTGACTTTTAGAAGAATCTAATTTGAGAAAACTATATTTTAGTGGTTTCTATTAATATTTCTAGTCTTAGGATTTTGACAAAAATGATGAACAGTTTAGCAACTTAATATATTTTTGGTTATTACTAAACCTAGGCATTACATAACCATAGATCTAGTCGATTCATTCTAAGTCTTTGGCTTTATATTTTCTATAAATAGCCAACAAATATAGTTTATTACTCTGACAAATTATAATTCATATCAATATTTCTTCTACTTCCATTATGCTTCGACGAATATCTTATCTTAATTTTTGTAGAGAACATTTTAATAGAGAAATGCATATTTATCCAGATTAAATATCATAGATTTTAATTCTCTCTTAGGTCCCTAGAAAATTAGAGTAATCATGCTACTCCTTCAAGAGATTAAGACTTTAAATCAAGCAGAAATTGTAGTAAAACCCTTATAGAGTTATGCAACTAATGAAAAGTTGGATAGATTGATTGATCTAGTTGATAGTCTAAGTTACTTAACTACTTTATATGGGATTCTATTACAAGGTGAAGACCATAAAATATGGCTCTTGGCAACACTACACTGAATGAAAATGAGGCATTTTGCAAGAATGCACTCATTGTTGGTATAGTCAAATGGTTTTAAGTTGACAAAAACTTAGATAGAATATTGTGGAGGGAATTTCCATATAGCTATAGGTATAAATAGAACATTCTTAGGTGCCACAAACTCTGAGAACCGCTTTGTTAAACTTTTGTCTCTCATGTCTCTTAAGAGATTGTTAGAACCATGTAACTGTTGGAACCATGTAGCTTGAAAGGATTGTAACACTTGGGATTGAAATAGTTCCTCCTCTAGCATTCACTTGCCCACCCCAATGTGTTAGCATAATCAGTTCAGTCCCATGAGGTGAAGAACATAAAATATGGCTCTTGGCAACACTGTGTTGAGCATAAATGAGGCATTTACAAGAATGCATCTGTTGTTGGCACAATCAAATGGTTTTGAGTTAATAAAAACTAAGAGAGGATATTGTGAAGGGACTCAACATCTAATTACACATCTAAACAAAACATTCCTAGGTGCCACAAACTTTAAGAACCACTTCGTCAAAGCTTGGCAATTTTTTGCTCTCAGGTCTCTTAAGAGACATTGCCTGAACTGTGTAACCTAGAAGGATTGGGACACTTGGGGAATGAAACATAGCCTCTTGCATGGAATTCACCTATCCACCCTGACATGTTAGCATAGTTAGTTCAGTCCCACAAGGTGAAGATCATAAAATATGGCTCTTAGCAACATTATGTTGAATGTAAACGAGACATTTTACAAGAATGCATTCATTTTTGGCATAGTCAAATAGTTTTGAGTTGATGAAAATAGAGAGAGTTTATTGTGGAGGAACCTAACATTCAATAGTAGGTCTAAAAAGAACATTCCTATGTGCCACAAACTTTGAGAACCACTTTGTCATGATAGATTTTTTCTCTTAGGTCTCTTATTAGACTTTACTTGAACTGTGTAGCCTAGAATAATTAGGACACTTGGGGAATGAAACAAAGCCTCTTCTAGCATTCACCTACCCACCTAAACATGTTGGTATAGTCTGTTTAGTTTAGTGAGGTGAAGAAGGTAAAATATAGCTCTTGGTAACATGTTGATGTCGACATATTGTCACAATATGTTGATGTTCTAACTAGACTAACAATCTAGCCTAATTAGAATAGATGGAGTTGAAATTTCTATTGATTTTATATTTAATAAAGGGAAATACTATTGACTAAATAAAATGGGAAATTTGATGAATTAATTATTGATAAGAGTGCTAAAATGACTATTATAAGTAAAAGTAAAATTCTAGAATAGAAATTTATGAATTCATATTACCAATTTAGAAAAGGAAGAAACCACACTTACTAGACTACAACATTATTGCAATATCATCCCTAAGTCACACTTTTGTCCATGAATTGTGCTATAAGCTAGGACTAATAGAAAAATGAAGAGTCTAGATTGTATTGGTAATATTTGCACATAGGAGAAATATAGACATATAGAAAAATATATAGAGAATAACCACAAAGATGTAGGATAATATAAAATATGATTTCAACTATATTTATTTGAATCAAATGAGAAATTGAAAAAGGAAATATTAGGAATATGAAAAAGAGCAAACAAGAGTACCTAAATTTGGGATAGAGGGGAAAGGGTTGACTTCTTGGGAGCTTGCCAAAATGGTCAAGCCACAAATATGGTCTTTCGACCTCCATGGGCAGTTAGATATAAAATAGAATTGAAATTTGTGTTCTCTTAATCCTAAGTGAATATATAACTAAGAACAATAAAGTAAGTGATAAAAGAATAATAATAAGAGTATCTACTATTATCTCTGTGTATGAAAGAGAGTTAGAAGTTGTAGAATCGAGAGATGCCAAACAATAATACAATACTATGAATAGTGAAATAAAAGGGAAAGCACATAAACCATCCCAAGGGAGTGGATTCCAATGGCCTATAAAAAGCTTTACAATAACAATGCAAAGTATCCAAACAAATGGAGAGATACTATAGAGTACTATAGTACTATGGAAATTTGAGAAAAGGCTTAAGATTGTAGTGTAACTAGCAAGAAAACTAGTCTCAAAAACATGAGAGGGAAGAAGGAATCCAAATTCAAAATATGAATCATGTAAAAGCTATTTTGGGCTAATGAATAAGGAAAAGATTATTGGGGAGTCAGAAGACATTGCTACAAAAATGTAAAGATTCATCCAAAAATGATTTTGACAAGGCTCTTGAAAAATGGTCGTACAACTAAACCATCATTAGATGGTAGTGTGATTACACAGATGTCCACACAACTACACTTATGCCTAGGAAAAAATAGAATTTGAAGTCATCACAAATGACACAAATTATGAAATAAACATAAAAACTAAAAAATAACACTTAAAATACAAGTACATAAATAAACATAAAACTTAGGCATCTACACTAGCAAAATAGACTATAAGATGGGATAAAATGAGTCTTGAAACACACTACGAGAATGGACACTAAAATAAGTACAATTTGTAGTGTCAAAATAGTAGGGTATGTAATTTTGAACATTACAAGAGGATGAGAGGATTTTTTAGAAAAAAAATGAGGCTCCCATGAGATGTCCTCCAAAAAGAAGTTATCCCTTGCAAGTGGCATAGGTGGTAAATGACTCCTACAGCTCCATTTTTTAACACATCTTCATCATGATTTGCAATGCATTTCTCTATATGGACACCTCTCACATATTAGCTCAGAAATAATTACACAACCATAAAACTTGCAAAAGAAAGAATTATAGGGGAGTCTTCCTCAATCAATCCTCTTGTGAGTTTTCAATATAAATCCACATCAAATAAATTCTACATATAAAGTGTAACAAGGTTATGGAAATGGAAACGAGACAATATAGTGGTCCAAGGAAGAATGGAAATATGCAAAACCCAATAGTAAGGATAAAAACCTACATCATGTAAATGGAAAGGAGAAGCAAAAGAGATGGGTAAAAAGGTATGGGGATCAAGAGGGAGGCTTGGGAAGATGAAAAAGGATGGATATGAAGCAATATATAAGGAAATTAGATTATATGGCTAGAGAAGGAAATTAGATTATATGGCTATGGAAGGGAAGAAAATAACAATATAATGGTAAGGGAAGGAAGGAATAATGAGCCATAAAAGGTCAATAGCTAGACTCTAAGAACTCTAAACCAAATTTCAAGAACAAGGACTCCAATCTATAGTACACACTCTAAAGCTTTAGAAAAATGATAGCACACAAGGAAAACTTGATTATGGATGGAAGAAATGATAGAGAAAGGATCCTATTTATAAGTTTTTAGAGAGATCTACTAAGGTTTTAGGAAACCTATTACTGGAAATGGGATAAGGAAGGACCTAATAGTTAGCCAATGAAATTTGGGGCCAATTGGCACACTTACCAAGTCCACCCCTAAGGGGGGATGTAATTTGGATGGGGCACACTTAGCATTTAATGTTAGGGGCCTCAAAATTATATGAAAGAAACAAGAGAGGGAAAATACACAAAAGCAATTGGTTTTATGTTAAAAAAATCTCACAAGATGTGAGAAATAAAGAAAGGACCAAAAGAGGGGGGAAAGCACATCGAGGATTAACACTGGAACTAAATGCAAAGTAGGTGGGACAAGGACCAAATAGGAAGGATAAGGATAAGGGATGACCAGTGGTTCAAAACATGAGAAGAGGCCAAAAAATCATATAGGGAAAATAAAGGATCAAGAGGGATATGCAATGTGTGAAAAGAGGATAGCACAACACTAGGAAACATGGAAACAAGGGCTAGAAGGGGACTAAAAAGGCACACAAATGGGAATGCCTAAAATGAATGCAAAAAATAATAATAGAAGTTGTATATTATGCAATTTTTTTATTATAGCAACATGAGGTGTTTTTTGGGAAACACCTTTCTCAATAATCAAACCACTTAAAATTTTAGAAGCCAAAACTTTTGTATACAGACTTAAAATTAGGTGTCACTTTTTGAAATTTCATAATTTTTGGATGAATTTGATTCTGTAACTTTTTTAGTTCCCCAAAATATCACTTAGGAAAGACCTTGTTTCCCTTGTCTATAATAATTTGAGCCCTTGCTCTCCAAGGTATCTCAAGGTGATAACTTAAGGCACACTCTAAGCACCAACTTGACTCTTTTCCCTAAAAGATATTTTTTGAGTGATATCTTGAGACATCCTTAGGGAAACTTATTTTCTCCTTGCCCAAAGTATCATGTGGGAAATAGCTTGAGTGCCTCCTAGGAAAACTACTTTCCTTCTTACTCTCCAAAGTGTCACTTGGGGAACAACTTAAATCCTGCCAAGTGTAACTTATCTCCTTTCCCTCTAAGGTGTCACTTGGGTGACAACTTGAGGCCTTCCTAGGGTAAGAAATTATATTCTTTCCCTCCAAGGTGTCACTTGGGTGTTAACTTGAGGCCTTTTTAGGTTAATACATCCTTGCCTTGCAAGGTGTATCTTAGGTGACAAATTGGGGTCTTTCTAGGGCACCATCTTTTCTCATTTCCCTCTAAGGTATCTCATAGATGATAGATTGACCTCATCTTACCTTCTAAGATTTCACCTAAGTGACAAATTTGGGAAACATTGAGGGTTGTATAGGAAGCATATTTACTATACATGTTACTAGTATCAAGTTTTAATAGAGTTCCAAGGTGAACCCGCTTTTCTAACACCAAAATTTCTCTCACCATCTTGCAACCTTATTTACTAAAGATAGAATGCACTCATAGATAATTCATCTTACTTATTGATGACACGTTCCTTACCAAACTAGGGATGTGCAACACTTTAGAGAAAGTCTTAACTCTGCCATCTCTAAAATTAACTTAATATTTCATGACCAAGAATTGTGTGAAACATATTATCACCCAACAAGACTTTTCAACCATCATAGTTTTCATGCAAATAAAGTCAATCCGTATGTGGTCACATGGAATGATGCTCCAAAATCAATCAACCATACATTATCACTTGCATGCATAACAAAAGATACAAGAAACATATCTTTAGATTCATGTTTGGAGATCTCTAAATCTAAACCACCATTAGATTCATTCTTAGCCTTCTTCACTTCACACTTTTTCTTAATATGACCAGTTTTTACTATAGTTTGAATATTTCACCTTAGATTTACCAAAAGATTTGAATCTCTTGCCTCCCTTCTTGTTCTTCGTAGGTACCATAGATTTTCACCTCATTTCTTTAGATAGAAGGTTTCAACTACCTCCTCAAGTTTCAACTTAGAATTGGTGATACTGATTATTATCATTGTTGAGAAAATTAAGGTTAATGGTTATAATAAAACATTAAACTTAGTAATCAAAACCGATTAAATCATTGTGATGAACCATAAATCATCAAAAATATGAGAAGCAATATAATATTATGCAAACCACAAGACATCTATATACATGGGAAAAACCTTTCAAGTAAAATATCCACCACTAAAGAAAGCACAAGTTTGTATTAATCTCAAACAAATACAAAGTAAATCAATGCATCCAACTCCTCCCTTCAATCTAATAACATTCTTGTAAAGTGGCCTTCCTCCAACCTACAACATATAACCTCCATCCCAAGCCCTCAATATATAAGCTTATAGAAAACCACGATAAGACAATACCATGGGCCCAAAATGGTACCTTTAAAATACCATGGTCAAAATTATCATGACCCACTACAAGATAGTGGCCTCTAAAATAGAATGTAACTCCTCACACAAGTAACTTTGACTACCATCATCATAGTTGAAAATGTAACTCCCATGCAGCGCCCATGAAGCACTAATTACACCTTACACCTAATAATATTAAAAGATGCTCCAATAACTCTCAAGTTGACCTTTTCAATATAACTCCCTATTCAATTCTCCATTACAATAATATTTCCAAGTAACTAGAAAATAAATAAATAATTGCATATGTCCCCACCCTCACATAGATATCCCATTTTACCCACTCCATAAATTTTGGAGATACATACATAATTAACCATCTATGAACAATTAAGTTGCAAAAAGTTGACCAGGACTTGTAAGGTGAATGGCACACCTAATCCCAACAATCACAATATTATCCCACAAATTTTGCACTAAACAAAGTGAAGTAATGCATTCATCTTGACATTGGCAAATGCCAACTAACTAATAAAGGTGTTCAAATGCTCAATCATTAAATCTCCATCAACCATTTTCAAAGAATACAACTTTTTTGTAGGAACAATTTGTTTACCAAGGATTTTCTTTGATACAAAATGCTAATTTTGTCCAATAACTTTTCAATGTATCCTCTCTAAAAACATTCAAGAGCACTAAATCTAAAAGGCATAAATGAATAGTAGATCTATCCTTTATATCAAATTTAGCATAGTCATTAGAGTCCATACCTTCAGTAATAAAACTGATCATTGTAATCTATTGATCACAATCCACCAATGGGTCTTTCATTTTGAGTTTCCAAAGCTCAAAATTTGTACCATTACATTTTTTATCTCTATTTTTCATAAGTGAGCTAATAAATACTCACCTTACTGACTAAAACAAAGATTAGTATAAGGCTGAAATAATACTTCCTCCCATGGATCAAACAATCTTAAACAATCTCTAATACCAATTGTAGAAAATAATACTAATCTTAACAAAATAATTCTTGCATAATAAAACAAAACCAAATAAATCAATAAAAATACACATAACACAAGATTTAACATGGGAATATTAATTAGTATATTATTAATATTATTTTTTATACTTTTATTGAATATTTTTTTTAATTATGGCTCGCATCGTTTGCTCTTCTGCTTTCGCTTTCTTCGCTACTCCCGATAGACGGAATGCTCTGGGTCTGGGTGAGATCCCATCTGGGTCACGGTCTTCCTTGGGTATCGGCGGCATGGTTGACTTTGGGAAGAAGCTAGGTGCAGGGGATGTGCACCTTCAAGCAAAATCGGTGGCTCTTCCTAACGCTAATCCCTTCAACCCTATGGTAAATTCAACAATGGCCATTAGGAACTTCAAGGGCTTGCTGCAATCTGGATTACACGCTGGGAGAAGAGGCTTTGGGGTTTCCACTGGTGCATTGGTCTCTCCTTCCTCTAGTGAGGTTGCTCAGATAAATCCCCCTCTTTCTATCTACCTTTCATCCACAACCCCTAAGGTTTGCTTGGACAATTTGGCCATGGACAAGGAGGTGTTTTTGTAGGATTATGCCCTAATCTATAAATTCACAAAGATATGGCCAAAATTATGTGATCTTCACTCATGGATTTCTATGAATTGGAAGGAATTCATGGAGGGGGAAATTTGGATTTACCCCTATGCCAAGGGGTTCTTTATATTGGAATTTGACTCTCTGGAGGATAAGAAGATGGTGTTGGAGAATGGTCCTTGGATCATCCAAGGTGATTTCATGTGTATGAAACCATGGTTCCCTGCCTTTGATCCACGTACAAAAGTTTTTACTGTTGGCAAGAGACACTGTGTGGCTTCATGATTGTTGTCATTGATGGCAACAAAGTCTATCCCACACATCCGCAGAGCATAGTATGTCTATACTGGAAGTTAGATTGAAGAGTGTTTTGGTCTGTGAACAAGAACAGAGGATGCAGCAAGGTTCGACAATCAGGTCCGGATCTCTCAGAGGATGTATCTTAGAAAAGTGCGGACTTGGGAAAGTCAAGAGGAATACCATGACTACCACATTCTAGAGATTGAGCCTTTGATGATGAAAGAGTGAAAAGATATGAGCACCTAAGTGTTGGGTTCTTGACAGGCAGAGTAGACTGAGGAAGAACTGACCGATAGAGCATCAAACCTTAATCTGAATGAGAAATTGATGATGGTCAAGCTATTTGAGGAATCATACATGGTTGGCCGACATGATTGATGACTTCTATATCTATGTTTTTGATATGCATCACATATTGAGCATGGATCCAGCCGATAGATCAGTGTCTAGTAAATATCTTGAGTATTCTGGTTGCCGACTAGAAAGATGTTAAAATCCTTGGTGCAGATATATATACCAGATGGATTTCGGTATGAAGGTGTGAGGGGAGTGATATAGTATGCAAAAAAGGCAGAGTAAAAGTGTGGAAACAGCAAAACAAAACTAGTATGTGACAGAATAGGAGCACTAAAGCAGAGGAAGAATGAAGTGCAGTAGATCAGTATATTGAGCCTAATCAGAACTGAACCTCAACATATGTGGATGCCTCTCATCAGTTCAAACACCTGGTTACTTCTATATACCTTGTAGACAGTGAGTCTCTTGTAGGCAGTGTGCCTCTTGTGAGCAGTGTGCTCGGGCAATGACCCCTAATTGGCAAGTGCCATTTTGTACTTCTATTCTTTTAACAGAGAATACAATCTTGGGTTAGTCAACCCATGGTTTTTCCCTTAACAGGGTTTTCCACGTAAAAATCCTTGTGTTATGTGTGTTGATTTCTTTTCTACTCTCATGATCATGTATGCTTATATGTTTTGATACTGCACTAATTGTTAAAGAAGAAAAGAAAGTTAAATAATTAAGATAACTAATTCACCCCCCTCTCACTTATCCACCTTGTTTCCAACAATTGGTATCAGAGCTAAGTTCCTCCAATTAGAGCCTAACAGCTTGAGGAAGATCTGGGAATCTCAATGGATATGTATAGTATGAGGGAACAACTTCAGTCTGCCCTAGATGATCTTGAGCAATCTCACTCTGAAGTCAATCACTTGAGGGAAAGACTCAAACAAGATGATGATTTCATAAATGAACTAAAAGAAAAACTAAGTATCTCTGTGAAAAAGAGAAAGGAACTACTTCAACAATTAGCAAGTCAAAGTGAAACCAATGATACTAATGAAGACCTGAATGAGAAAGACAAGCTATGTGAGAAGTTATCAAAAGAGGTCATTATGGGAAGGCATGAAATGGAATCAGGGGTTATGAGATTCACCCAAGAGATTGAAGAGAAAAGAAAAATTGAAGATAATCTAAAACAATCTCTCAAGGAGAAGTCAGAAGACTGCCACGAAATGGATAGAATAATTAGGCATCTGGAATCTGATCTTGAAGAAGCTAGAGATAATGAAGAACAACTTGAGAATCAGATAGACACTCTTAAAAGGGATCTTCAAATAGCAAATGAATACAAAGAGAAATTCAAGATAAGCTCTTCTCAACTTGAAGTTCTTCTTGAAAGCCAAAAGAGGGTAGATGACAAGCATGGCTTGGGTTATGAGAAAGGTGAAAGCTCTGGATCTAGTCAAAAGAACTCTGGATCAGGAAATCAAAGAAACAGGTCTAGAAGACCTCCGGTAAGGCAACCAAATGCTCAAAGATATCCATCTTTCAATGGATACTGCTACAATTGCAACAACTTCAGTCATAAAGCAACTCAGTGTAGAAGAAGAATGAATCAGACTAATTCATCCTTCTCCGGACAGTGTTTTAAATGTAAAAGGTATGGTCACAAATCTCATGAATGTAGAAATATGCAAATAAACAATTCATTCAATCATAGATACTTTGCATGCAATAGAATGGGACATATGACTAATCAATGCAGATCAAGAGGATATTAGTCAAATATGCAAAGAAATGTTGTTTGCTATAATTGCAATAGATCCGGTCATATTGCCAAATTTTGCAAAAGTAAGAATCAGGGTAACAAGGGTCTGATGCATCATAGTCAAAATCAAGACTAAGGAAAAGAAAAAGTGAATGCGGATGAAGTTCAAAAGGAGATGAACAAGATTTGGGTGAAGAGAAATACAAAAAATGTTGGGGATGGATCCACACCAGAATCTGGTGCTGATATTCCTTCCGGAAACTAAATTAGATGAGCTCTGGCTCAGGGGGAGTCACAAGGAAAAATAAATTCCCCCACCCAGTCAATTGGTGCCTAAATTTGGCACATGGAATGCTGTAGATTAAAGGGTTCTGAGAGATATATCTAAAATAACCCTCGGTAAAAATATGAAAGATCCACAAGAAGCTTTAAAGAGTTTAATCATCCAAGATTGATCCAGTTTGACAGCCATCCAGCAAAAGCAGGATTTTCACAGTTAGATCCGGTGTGATTCTAAATTGAAATATCTTGATCTACGGATAAATGGGATGATTTGAGGAAAGGAGACACATTGTCAATTATCACTAAAAATAACTCTAAGTGCATCTCAGTGATCTGGAAAGATCTCTCTCAGAACAAGGCAACCGGAAAGACTTAAGTTGTGCATTTATTGCAATATGAAATTAGGGTTTGCACAGAGATAAAAGGGTTCCTTTACTCATCATTTACACATTTGCATTTGAGAAGAAGAAAGAAAGAGCTCTGCAAAAAAGATTGCTTCAACCCTCTCAAAGATCAACTGCAAAATCTGATTCAACTAGCGATTTCTTCCAGCTCATATCGTGAACCCTAGAAGCGTAAAAAGGTATTTCCATTCTTGAATATCTCTCTCTGAATCTTTTGCAAGATGGCTACTCCAAATGTTGTTAAGATCACTGATAGGCTGCGCCCAAAGTTCAAGAAACATCCTTACAAATCCCTAGAAGTTGATCCCTTAGGCATATTCTCTAGCATTCTGCATGGGGTTCTACACGTAGAAGATGTTAGGGTATACATCCATGTAAATATTGAGGAATTTGGAGAATCAAAGTTGATGGATATCTACCATAAGCAATTAATAGATGAAACATTTGAACTTCAACCTCAATACAAGGCCCTCTAGGACAAGCATTTTGGACATTGCATCCACTTTCCCTATTTTGTAGAGGATGAATGGGTCCGGTATGTTCTTAGTAGAATACATGACAACTTCATGTGGTTGATGAGGCCATTCAAGATTACAAAAGATGCCATTAGGGCAGTAACTGGATTGCACTCATTCGGTGGGTTGCTTGCTCTCAAATCGGTCAAGAACGAAACAGTAAGTGAGGCTACCGGATCAAAATTTGAGAAGAGAGCAATGACAATAGAAGATATCACAGATCTGGATATCAAATTTGCCTCTATGATAATTGGCTATAAAATATATCACTCCAACAGGGAGAATTCTGTATCCAGAACTGCAATATACATTGCATATCAAATGCTAAGGGAAAATGCAAACTATGATCTATGTGAGCTTCTCCTGAGCCAACTATTAGAAAACTTGCAAAAGATCAAAAAGGACAAGAAGAACTCATTCAAGTATGGTGGGCTACTACTGTGTTTATTCTTTTACTATATGAATGAGCTACCCGGATCAAGTGGTTGGGTATGGCAAAATGACAGACCAGTTGAAATACAAATCAGAGATTATATGTATGGTCTTGGTGATGCCAAGGCACAAAGTACAGCACTCTGGGGATACTTCAAAAACTTCCAAGGCATGATGCAGGCCAGAGAGACAATCCCCCAATCACTAGTTGAAAAATCAAGGATACAATGTGCTTCATAATAGACACTAATCAATGCCTAATGTAGGCAGTGGAACCTGGAACAGTTTGGATTATGCCAATGGGCTATGAGGTAGATGAGAAAATTCTACAGCTGCATGTCCAACACCTGCTGAGCCAGCCTAAGGACCCTAAGGCAGAAAGGTTTAGAACCTTTCAAGAATTGAGTGTAAAAATTTATGTTGAACTAAGGCAACCTGAAATAAAGAGAAAAGTTAGGAAGTAGAGGAAATCACCAAGAGATATGGGATATCAAAAGAGGCAGTTAATGCAAACAGAGAGAAAGTAGAAAGAGCTAAGAAAGAGAGACAAGAAGCCGAAAAAGAAAGTGTTCCGGTGCAAGCCCCCTCCCAGACTAGATCCTCAAAGAGCTTTGTACCTGCCACCTCTAAGAGCCCAAAAGCCTCAAAAATGGAAGCAAAGACATTCGGAAAAGGAGAGAAGAGAACAAAGACAAAGGCCACAAGGTCATACACAAGCCAGAAGGATGATGAAGAGACAGAGACTGATGAGGAGGTTAAGAAAATGAAGAAGGAAAAGAAAACTTCCAGAGAATCCTCTACCGGTGAAAACAAGGAAGAAGAAGTAGAAGAGTTTGTTGAAAGGCCTACTCTCTCCATTGATGATATCATCAAGGCGGTCACTGTGGATGGGAATCTGCAACCAATGACATAATTTTATGATGAGTATAGTGACACAGACAAAATGATCTTGGAAGAAGCGACAGTTAAGTACCTGAACATTTATAATAAAGCGTTCATTGAAATCATCTCTCTAATTCCCAAAATTTTAGAGAAGGTACTTGAACTCAGAAAAGACAATGCCAAGGAAAAGGATTTGGAGATCCGGGAATAGATAGCTATTCATCTCTATCATTCCATTACTCCAAAACAAATGAACATGATCTTCAAGGACTACAAGGATGAGTTCAGGAGCAAAGCCAAAATGAACAAACTATGCTTGGAGAGACAAATCAGGTAGCAAAAGAGACAGAAGACATCCTCTGGAATGCCTTCAAGAGATTCAATCTTCCTGTTATAGAGGACATAGATGATGAACCTTCTGCCATGGATGATGAAGGACTAAGTACAACAAAAGAAGAATATACTGAGAAAAATGCAGAAGAACCAAAGGAGACAGGTGAGGAGAGGACTAAGGACTTGGATTCCTCTATTCCAGAAGAGGAAGTCCATGAAGAAGTTAACATCTCACTTCTGGATCCCCCAGTAGACTCTGGAACTAAAGGAGAAGAAAGAATAGAAGAGAAAATTAGTCAATAAGAAGAGGTAAAGGGAAGAGAAGAAGATCAAACAAAGAAAATCCCAGATGACAGTTTTGAGGTGGGAAAAGGAAAGAAGACTCTATCTCCAGCAAGAGACACTGCTGAGGCAGTAAAGAGCTTTTTGAACAAAGAAATGTTAGAGATAGATGAACTGGAATTATTTCAAGGACCACTCAATTTTGACTCTCTCTTCGGTCCAGACAATGAAGGTAGCATCTTTTGCTCAAGCTAAAGCAAACGAAAGGCTTCTGAAGTCTCACATGGAAGACTATGAGTTGATAGAGATTGCATCTGATGTGCTAGAGAACATCATGCCATCCTTCCAAAAGGATCTTTCGGCCTCTTCATTTGGTAATCTAAAATCTCTTGTTAATTCTGTTAGCACACATTTTGATTCTTTGGAGAAATCAGCAGAAGAGAAAGTCTGGAAAGAGTTTTTGGGAAAGAGATTCTTCGAAGTACAAGGGCTCATAGCAAATGATAGGAGAAATCTGGAAATTGGGATAAAGAGCCTAGAAAATGCTCTTAAAGATGGCAGAGAATTATACAAATTTTGTCTATCTTGGTCCACAGTGATAGATGACATTGTAAAGAAGGTGGAAGAACAAGAAGGTAAACTGTCAAGTCTATCTTAGAATTTTGATCCTCTCACCTCATCCATAATGAATCAAGAGTGCCAGGCTATTGCTACTATAAATGAAATAAAGAGGCTTGAAAAGGAAAAGAAGAATAGAATAAGTAGGATGAGTGAGCTTAGAGGGATAATTAACGCTAAGTTAGAGGCCATGCATGAGGCCCTAACTGTGCTCAGACCACAGCCCAGACCAGTGATCTGGCAGACTTAAAGAGGGTAGAAGCTTTTGCATTTTTGTTGAGTGGTCACATCTCAATTTTGGATAGGATGAAGCAGAGTTGGGCAACATAATTTGTCCAGTTGAAAACCACCTTTGTGGATATACTTAAGTATATGTAAGCACAACATGCATATATACTTATGTGGTAATGTATAGATTGATTTTTGCAAATTTTGGTGTGTGGATTTCCCTTTGCCATTGATGTCAAAGGGGGAGTGAGGAGTAGTGAAAAATGTGGAATCTAGCTAAGGGGGAGCTCCGGTAAAAGTGTACATAAGACAGAGCATCAGCCAAGGGGGAGTTTGTTACGACACTTAGTCATTTTTCACTAAGTGTTGCCATCAATGCCAAAGGGGGAGATTGTTGGAAAGAGACATTGTGTGGCTTCATGATTGTTGTCATTGATGGCAACAAAGTCTATCCCACACATCCGCAAAGCATAGTATGTCTATACCGGAAGTCAGATTGAAGAGTGTTTTGGTTCGGTGAATAAGAATAGAGCATGCAGCAAGGTCCGACAATCAGGTCTAGATCTCATAGAGGATGTATCTCAGAAAAGTGCGGACTTGGAGAAGTCAAGAGGAATACTATGATTGCCACATTCTAGAGATTGAACCTCCGGTGATGAAAAAGTGAAAAGATATGAGCACCTAAGTGTTGGGTTCCTGACAGGCAGAGTAGACTGAGGAAGAACTGACTAGCAGAGCATCAGACCTTAATCCGGATGAGAAATTGATGATGGTCAAGCTATTTGAGGAATCATAAATGGTTGGCCGACATGATTGATGACTTCTATATCTATGTTTTTTATACGCATCACATATTGAGAATGGATCCAACTGACAGATCAGTGTCTAGTAAATATCTTGAGTATTCCGGTTGCCGACTAGAAAGATGTTAAAATCCTTGGTGTGGATATATATACCAGATGGATTTCGGTATGAAGGTGTGAGGGGTGTGATATACTATGCGAAAAAGGTAGAGTAAAAGTGTGGAAATAGCAAAACAAAACTGGTATGTGACAGAACAACAACACTAAAGCAGAGGAAGAATGAAGTGTAATAGATCAGTATATTGAGCCTAACTGGAACTAAACCTCAGCATATGTGGATGCCTCTCATCAGTTCAAACACCTGGTTACTTCTATATACCTTGTAGACAGTGAGTCTCTTGTAGGCAGTGTGCCTCTTGTGAGCAGTGTGCTTGGGCAGTGAACCCTAATTGGCAAGTGCCATTTTGTACTTCTATTCTTTTAATAGAGAATACAATCTTGGGTTAGTCACCCCGTGGTTTTTCCCTCAACTAGGTTTTCCATGTAAAAATCCTTGTGTTATGTGTGTTGATTTCTTTTCTGCTCTCATGATCATGTATGCTTATATGTTTTGATACTCTACTAATTGTTAAAGAAGAAAAGAAAGTTAAATAATTAAGATAACTGATTCACCCCCCCCTCTCAGTTATCCACCTTGTTTCCAACATTTACTACAACTTATTTTTGGGTGAGGCTACCATATCTTCCTTTACAATTTTGGGAACTTGACTGCCTGCAGGCCATTGGGAATGCCTTAGGGAAGTAGAATTGCACTTCCAAGGAAACTATCAATTATCATAACTCCATCTTTTCTCGAATATGTGTTGAGATGGATTTATCCAACGGCCTTCCTGCTAAGATTATATTGAAGGTAGGGAATAGGAGTTGGAAGCAACCTATTGACTATGAGAAAATTGCCTTCAGATGCAAGCAATGTTTTTCAATGGATCACTTCATATCCCATTGTCAAAAACAACAAGTTATGGGGAATTCGGCCTCCTCTAGCAAACCTTCCTAGTGGGAGGGGTTTGGGCCTCAGCATTAGGTCATTCCTCCCAGCTCCCCTCAAGGCTTGAATCAACTCCAACCTCCTCCTGAGGATACTAAGGCTAGTTCCCCTCCTCTTGGTGATCGTCCTTGAACTCTGTCTATTATTCATCATGATAAGGGGTCTGAGGTAGACTCCTAGATCTTGTGGCAATCACTTGCATTGATGGATTCTACTCTAGATTGCTCTCATGTGCTGTTGGAGAAATCAGTGGTGATGAGCAGCAAAGATGGCCCATAAATAGAGAGCAGCCATCTAAAAGATAATGGATGGATAGAAGTAACAAGGAGGAAATAGAATCCTCGGCATCAAATGATTTTGAGGTCCTCCAAGAAAGAGGAATCTTAATAACTTCACTTCAGTCATATGAGCTGGTATGCAGATTTTGGTGGTGGCAAGCACCTTTGCTTATCTGTAGCTTATCATAGGATTGTGTTACTATGAGTGGCAATAGTAACCCTTTAGATTTGGACCAGAAGAGTCTTTTTGTAATCTAGACTTTTGGGTGGTGCTTTCATGGTTCCACCTTCGCCCTTTGATATGTAATTTTTTGAAAATATCAATATATTCTACCGCAACTTCGGTTGCGCATTATGCATAAAAAAAGATTTAACATGGGAAACCCTTTCAGTAAAAAAAAACTATCAAAAAATAGCACCACTCTCATTATGTTTGTAGTAAGAAAATTGCAATACAATGAGAAAATTTGTCCATACCATCAAGAAGATCTTCAACTAATTTTTTAGAGCTATTTTGGTAGCATATACTTATATTTTAATAAGCATCATAATACCATCCAAAACACTCTATATATAGGTAAGAGAGCATCAAGAAAACTTACTAAATTTTCTAATCAATTCACTCAAGTGACATTTCCCAAGGTGGACACCCAAGTTTGACTTTACACCCAAGAGTCATTACAACCTCCAGGGCAAACCCAAAATTATCTCCCAATCCAAGCATTCAAAATTTACTTGTCTTCATGCTACCCCACATTAAATGCATTTCCAATGTTATAACTTTCTAGGAAAGTATTACTACACAAAATGTGGCATATCACTTCAAGGTGGACCACAACTTAACAAACTTTAATATTTTATGCAAGGTGTAGAACACCTTTCCCAACAAGTGAGACCATAATAGGGAATGAATATTGACAAAAATCTCATTTTGAAATTATCTTCAATTCAACTAAGCAATGAATTAATTCACTCCTAGGATTTCCAAAAAAAATGGAAACAAAGGTGCTAGTGATTTTAATAGGCACTTAAGCAATGAGAATGGTGTGGATTCCTAAGCCCCACAAAGCTTGCCTACTATAAGGGAAACTTAAAGACATGTATTGTCTAAGTAGAATTTTGCTTTGATTCCCTCCAATGGAACATACAATGCATATAACACAAGTCCCATTGAGCCTCATTAAAACCATGAACTCATTCAAAATTAGCCAAAGAACATCTCAAAAACTTTTTCCATATTTGTAATTTATTTTAGAGGGATCCTAGTAAGAGGTATAATACACACGAGTGGTTTCTAGACTTTATAATTGGTTTGGAACTACAACTTGGAGCATGAGGTTTTGGCCCATTAATTGTTAGAACACGAGGCTAAACTAAATGTGTTTAGACACTTAATGAAATTGAACACAAAATACTCTTCTTCAACTAGTATAAGAAATGATTTGTTTGCAAAATGGTTGTTGATTATTTATTGGTGTGGTTTACTTGTAAGATACACAAATTTGGAAAGCCCCCTAGAGGTATAATTGGCCAATAAAGAGCCAAAAATATTTAATTAAAATTACATAGTGATGAAACATGCAAACATTATTTTCTAATGGAGCATAAAAGGCCAAGTTGCATAGAATTATTAACCATTAATGGCTATGCAAATAGAAGAATCTTTAAATATTGATCTTAACATAGCTCATTGATTTAGGGTCAAATCCAAGGGTTGCAACAAAGTGAAAATAAAAAGCCATTCAATCATGTTGTAGGCTTTCTCAATATCAATTTTGATAAAGGCAACTAGTTGATTAGAGGTGAGTTCCCATTTGCTCCCTCCCAAAATACTAAGATGATATAAAGAATGTGGCTTTTGAATAGAAGGAAATATATCGTGCACATATTTTAAAGCCTAAAGGCTAGGGCTTTGACAATGTTCACATCAAAGGCAATTAGAGGAAAAATAGATCTCTGTTTACTAATAAGTTTTTGAATACTTCCTTTGGGAACGAACTTGATGCTACCCTTATTAAGAGTGTGTTGTAAAGAGTTAAAGGGAAAGGCCTCCATATAAATCTTGTGCAAGTTGTGCCTTAGTGTTCCACATAAAATTGGATGGAAAACCATCAACATTTGAGAATTTATCATTCGCTATGTAGATAATGACATCATGCAATTCCTCAATAAACAAGTTATCACTGTCCACACACTATGGAGTAATAACTTTGCAAGTCATTGGGGCAAGCTCAAACAACAAGCTTCTTATGTGGTGTATATTTTTAAGGTAAACTCATCAACTTTTACCATACCTCTTGCATAACTTTGATTTGATCTACAAAGTCTTCTCATAGATATGTTAAAAAGAAATTCTGTGAACCCTTAAATCTCTAATTTGATTTGATAAAAAAAAAATTGTAGATTTTTGCTCCATGAGCTTAACAAGCTTCAATGTTTAACAAAGTCTCATCATGTTAGGAAGAGGATGGATCATTTACTGTGATCCAAAACAGTGATGCAAAAGTATACATAGTTGAGTCCAAAAACACTCTCTACTAACTTCATGGACCGTGGAAAACTCATATCTACTAAAATACCATCATGAAAAGTATACTCATATCTGCAGCATAACACCAACAAAAACAGAACAGTGAGTTTGATTAAATAAAATATAGATATAAACCAGCAATAACACCATTGATTGACAGTTTGGCCAAGTGGTCTATGGCGCCAGATTTAGGCTCTGGTCCGAAAGGGCATGGGTTCAAATCCCATAGCTTTCACGTGGGAAAATAGAAATTAGTATATGATAAATGTAAAAATGAAGACCATTTCAACATATTACATTTTATTTTCGTCTGTGAAGGTACAAAGTTCAATTCTAGTTAACCTTTTCTCCCAAAAGTAGAATAAGATGGCCAACGCTATCAATCCATTTCACAGCAAGGTGATTTTGCTTCCGTAACATACAAAATTGAATTTTTACAGTGTTAGATCAATGAAAAAAAAATCAAAGCCACTAATGTTGAAATTAATTACTTAAACTATAGTTATCAAGTATATAGAGTGGACGCTAGAGGGAGGGCTCGAACCTCCAACCTTGTGGTTAACAGCCACATGCTCTAACCAACTGAGCTACTCCAGCTTAGGTTCGGAGGATGTTATAAACAATTTCCTGAAGTTTCATAGTATCCGGTGGAAAAATTATCATTATTTTAGTAATATTTATCTTTAATGAAGTTCTACCATTATCATGTATAGTATTGTAAGGGAAAATACTTTTTTATATGTTCTTAATCTATAGGGTAATTACATAAAGCACCATAGATTAACCTAGATTAATTAATTTTAGTTGGAATAAATAATTTAAATGATATTATCAAAATTAAATGTGAAGGGTGAAGTCTTTCATTGTGGGAGTTATGATGAAATAATTTTGCTGCCATTCAAAATTTGATCGCATTAGTATTGAAAAATAAGTGCTCTCTATTTGATACACACCTCAAGTTCATAACAGTTGTTGAATTCTTTGTAGGTTGAATCTATGCCCTATGAGATCGATCCCACCCTCCAAAAAATTGTGAAAGTGATGTAAAACTTGTGGGATTGATCCTACTAATTGTGTATTGAAGAAAATGTTGTTGCCTCTATCTCTAATAAACGCTCATGCCTACGGATTAGTAGTATTGAAAAATACCTTGGGAAGTCATAGGATCACAAGGGTTGTGTTCTCTTGGGTTGACTCCCATGATTAGACTAACTTTATGATCATGAAAGAATATCAAAGATAATAATCTCAAGCACACATGTGTCCTAGATGACTTTGATGTAGAATTAGGTTCCTTTTATTGGTCCAAATTGAAGTGTTCCTAGAATGATTTCTCTCTTTGATGTATAGGATTTTTAGATATGAATTAATGCACATTGCATGCCTTAAATACCAAAATGTATAGCAAGTAATTATGCAAATGTGTACCAAGTCAGCTCATAATGGCTAGTGAAATAGGGGAAGTCAACAAAATTTGATTTGAATTTTAGAATTTTAGGGATCAATTCCATGTGGTGTAGGAGCGAACCCACATGTCACAAGATTAACCTGAGACAATGAGGTGCTAATATCAAGGTGGGGAATGAACATATGAAACCACGTGAAAGGATAGGTATAATAAATGATGAATGTGTAGGAATAAACTTGTAGGTATGGATAAAGTAAGGTCAAATGTGTAAATGGGAATGGATGAAGGGTTTGGGAATGAGCCCAAATTTGCACAAGAGTGCACCATTATTATGTATAAACTTCGAGAACTAGTGGAGCACATAGGGGAATGCTTGGGCACACTCTACCCAAGGATGTCCCAAAATAATGTTGAAATAATCTAAAGTAGGAAGGATATGAGAAAAGACGAGTTCTTTTAGACCAATCATAATAGGTAGATTGATGCAGCAGCCAAGGGACATGACAAGTCCTCCCTTCCCAAAATTACTATTTTAATAAGTGTTAATTTTGGAAAAAGGGACATGACAAGCCCCCCCTTCCCAAAATTACTTGTCCTCAAGTAATTGGAATCATAATACTCCAGACTCCTTATTCCAAATGATGAAACATGTCAAACTACAGGTAAAGCCTTGATCATATACCTGTGAGGTGTTGCCATGTACCAAACCAAAATATCCATGGAATCTAAGCCCTTTAATATGTGGATGATTGAGGTCTTCTCTCTAATTCCCAATCTGAACTACATCCTCCCACAATTTTTTTGTAAACTTGCCAAATATAGTTTTGTCCATCTTCCCTCCTAGCATCTTGGTAAATCTTTGAGACGTGTACCTGTGCTATGTGATATTGTTACAACAATATTCGATGTACAACCAAATATTCGATATTACCTGCCGGTTTGTAGTATGCCTTACATCTTCCCCAATCAACAATTTTTTTTTTTAGCTTGTCCTTCCCAAAGTGTATGTTCACTATCACAAGACAAGTTAAACCAAAAACTCCCGCAACCTCTTCCAATGATATAATTATAATTTTATAGTGTATAGGGCTGCTATAGTAGTCCATGCATCCTCCATAACAACAAACACATATTTTTGAAATAATTACCTCTTTTACCTTCAAATTGTGAAGATACACTCTGTTGAAATCATCACTAATTGTTTCATACTTTGCCTCATCTTGAAGGATGTTAAATGCAACTTTAGGATCTAATCTAGAACATAAATGGTATTGTTGAGTAATAGAAATTAACAAGATATAACAGCAGCAAATACACCACCATTTCCCAAAAACTAAATCTGCAAGCAACAATTAATTTTGGTAGAAGATTGTGCACCTTCTGTGTCCATTCACCAGTACATATTGATCACCCAACACACTTTCCAAAATGATAGTGGAAAGTACATCATTAGCATAACCTATCATCTAAAAATTTCTCCACCCTTTATCCACAAGTGCCTTTCCAGTCACTCTTAAGTATACATATGAATTTTCATGGTGACTAGTTAGTAAAACAACATTGATGATAATTTTTTGTTTTGTAGACTTACCAACAATCTTCTCCTAATTATTATTGATCTATAATAGGAAATAGCAACAAAGGGGTCTACTACAACATAAAATCACTAGCACAAAGTTTTATAACAAAATCATAGACATCTACATATAGTGTAGAAAAGAGAGACTAGCTCAATAGATCAAACTAGGCCAAACCTGTGAGGCCAATTATTTTACCTTCCTTATTTTGATCGTTATGCATTTAGTTGATGACATTATCAGACTTTTAGTGACTATGTTTCATTATGCAGACTTGATTTTTATCTCCTGATTATGATAGGACAGTGATTAGACATGTGATTCGATTTGATCTGATTTGGTGCTATTTTGTGATTCGACATATGAGATATATATGTGATGATGTTTTGTGATGAGATTCTAGTTATTTATGTGATGTGGACTAGTTGACATGAGATTGGAAAATGTAGTTTAATTTAGAATTACGTATTGATGATTATTGTTGTATTCGATTGCGTGAATTTAATTCCAGTTGCTTCGGCTATGATTTTTCATGATATGATTGACACTTGATCGAGAAGTGCAGGTTTTACATTCCCTAGCCATGGGGAATTGGAGGTAGAATTCACAGTATGTTATCCCCTGTAAAACCAATCCATTCCCAAGAGGGATAAGGATCACGTTGGAATTTGAATGTTGATTTAAGTGCTTGATTTAATTTTATTATTTTGGCCTTAGTACCCTTTTTGTTTAAATTGATTAATAATAAGTGTTGTATAAATTTTACTTGATTTACACCACTTGGTATTTATTTTAATTTTGTTGAGGCCATTTAAAAGTGGATTTTTAACCCCCTTTATGAACCCTAGTGTCCCCAAAAGTTACCTTAGGTGGTTACCCATGAGTCTAGGGTCAACTTGGACTATCTAACCCTAGATTTGACTCACTTTTGGTCACTCTAAACTATGGTTTAGTCAAAGTGACGAAAATTTGAAATAAGGAAAGGTGGGAGATGAGTCATGCCTTGGGAAAGACTCATCTCCCTTCCCAAAGTTTGGGAACACTTTCCCAAGGAAGACTTGGGAGGTCTCCAAGACTCCCAAGTGTGTGGGAGCTTCCTCCAAGACTCTCACACACGTGTGAGAGCATCTTGGAGGAAGATGGCTCCTTGAGAGAATAAGAGGATGCCATATGGCATCCCTTATCCTCTTGAAGGTGTGTGTGGGATTACCACCTCACCACTTGTTCTCTCACACATGTGTGAGAGCACAAGTGGATAAGGTGAGGATTGAGAGGGAATGGGAGGATGACACTTGTCATCCTCACACTTCCTCTCCCTTGCAAGTGGCATGGGAGGAGGAAGGAGAAGGTGACAAGTGTCACCTTCTCATTCCTTAAGGCCAAATTGATGGCCTATATTATCTCCTCTTGTTGAGGAGTGTGGGGTTCTGGCAATTTTAATTTTTCTTTCTATTTTGGAGGAGTTTGGGGGAAGTTGGAGTAATTCTTGGAGATTGGAGGGTTTGGGAAAGCTTGGAGCTCTTCACCAAATGTGCCTCCATTATAGGGCTTTGAATGTAAGCCTCTTAAACTTGTTTTCTCACCATTGCTTATTTAATGTATTGTATTATAGTTTTTGGTTGTTCTGTTGTTGCATTGTTTTTTGTTGGGATGGGAGTATGGTGAGAGCACCTCCAATGGAGGTAATGCTCAACTTGTTTGGGTAGGGGAAAAGAACCTCCTTGAGGTCACTCCCATGTGTGATATTTTTCCTTGAGGGCTTCTCATTGTTGTGGAGAATATTTTTAAATGGCAAGAGTGCCATGGAGTTATTTGTGATATTGGAGAATGGTGGTTTCTTGGATATTGATTTTGGCTTGAGGCCATGAGTTGCTATTTTATGATTTGGGTGACCTTTGAAGTAGAGGGGTCCATTCCCTACCCTCATCAAACTCATTTTCATGAGTTGAGTTTTGTGTTAAACGTATGGGTTGTTTTTGTATTGTTGTGTTTGGCTTTTGTTGTGGAATGGTTTATCCCGTGTGAATCCCTACCTCCTTAGCTCGGGGGTGATGCACTTGCGGGTCTACGGTAGGGAGGAGAGCTTTTCGCAGTAGCTGGCTTTGTTGTTATTGTTGCTGTGTTTAGTTGTAGGTTTTGAGTGGAGAAATGAAGTGGATGAAAGTCCTTGTGTGGGTGTAGTAGTATTTTTATTGGTTGTTTGAGCCATGGCCATTGTGGCCTTATTGTAAAATTTGTTAAATCTTCCTTGCCTTGAAGTGGGCTATGGTAAATGTTGTAATGAAAACATTATTTTTAGTTTGTTGAAAAGTTGTTTATCTCCCTTTTTTTGTGAAGTTGACAAGTTGTAAGCCATTGGAGTTGGCTGTGAAAATTAATGCAATGTAAATATTCTGTCATTTAGACTAATGTTGTTTACTTCATACTTTTGGTGAGTTAAGATTTGTGAAATGCAAGTGAAGACATAAATATATTTCTGTTATTAATCTTTCAAGAAAATATGCTTGAGTTGTGTTGTTGCTCTTAAAGAATAGAAAGAAATGCATTCTCTACCTTAATTGAATTTTCCCTTCAAAAATATATATATGTGTGAATGTTGCTGGATAAAGTTTATCTTATTCCATGAAAGAAAAAAAAGGGGAAAAAAATGTAATCATATTTCTGCTATTATACTCTTTAGGTAAGAAATACATCTTAGTTGTAGAATAATTTTTATTGAAAAAAAAAGTTTATACTAATTTTCTGTTGTTGCAAAGAGGTTCAAGGAAATTATTTTCTGTCAAAATTGCTTGAAAAAATTTGTTAATATGTTGTTGTTTATTCATTTTGTTTACATACTGTGTATATGCTGTTTTAAAAAAAAGAAGAAATACAGAAGTAAAATTTGATGTATATATACTACATATACACATATATATATATATGTGTGTGTGTGTGTGTGTGTGCATATAGTATATATACATAAGTGAGCATTAGCAAGGAAATGTTACTTTTCTGCTTTTATTTAGTTACAAACAGATGGTATAGAGTTGTGAATATATATATATACACATGTATATATACACATATGATACCAGAGATTTACACATGATAAACTACTATAAAAAAAGGAGAAAAGAGTTAACAGAGGTCGAAAGCTTACTGAGACACGAACTGTTTGTGTTGGGGTTTTCAAGTTTTTAACAAAAAAATAATAATAATAAAGGGAGGACTGTGGGCGGCGCCCATAGTCCCTTATTATTTAGAAGCAAAGGGGTGTGGTGGAGGCACTGCCTCCCCCACACCCCCCCAAAACCCTCCGACCACCCCCATGCTACCGAGACTCCTGCAGCACCCAACCGCTGCTGCGCCCTCGTCTGCCGAGCTCCAATGTTGTCCCCTTCACCCCTGCGGTCCCTTCACCGTCAGTTTTCCTGCGGTCGTGAATCCACCACTGCCACTTCCACCGAACTCCACACTCCTTTGCCCCTTCCTCAGATGGTCTGCCACCCTCCACCTTACGGTGCCCTTCACCATCGACCTCCTCTTGCTCGACCCTCCTGTGAATGAACCATTCTTTTTACATTTTGTAGATCAATCTTTCTCAGACAATATATATATATATATATATATATATATATATATATATATATACAATAATAATGTACATTTTGCTCAACCTTATTTGGTCATGGATACCTTTGGAGGTTAGGCAGCAAACCCTTCCCATGGCCTCCATCTCTGGGTCACAAACCTCCATAAGCACCATCCATGGCCTCCTTTGGATTTTGAAACCCTAACCTGCAAATGCTTAAAACAAAACCCAGACAAGAGAGGAAGAAACAAGAGATTAGGGCAAAGAGGAAAACAATACCAAGGAGAAATTAGGTCAACTAGCATTTAGAAGACAATTTTAATTTGAAATAAGTTTCTTTCATTTTTGTTTTATTATGAGGATTTTTTTTTATTTGGAGAGGGATTTAATTGAGGGGATTTATTTTAATCCTTTATTTTTTTTAAAAACCTCTATTTTCATTTTATTGTTTTAATTTATCTCTTGAATTCTCTTAAATTAGTTTTCAAATTTTGAATGGGATAAATTTTGCAAATTTGATTATTGTCTTGTGACTTAAATTTAAAATTTTGGGAGGGATTATTTTATGCTTACTGGGGAGAATTTTTCTCTTGAGTTTATTCTACCTTAGCGGGATTTTTGTTCTTATCGATCTTGTTGATTTTCGACTTTATTATTATTATTATTTTATGGGGAGAGTTATTCAAACTCTCCTCCTCCCTCTATTAAATTTTGAGTTAGTTATTAAATATAATTGCCAAATTGTATTTAATAACGAACTCAATTTTCTCCTTGGACTTATTGACGTCTTGTCATTTAACTTTATTTTATTAATTTATTTTAAATCATTTCTGAAATTATTCTTTAGTTTGATTTAATTTAATTATTAATTTTTACTTAATTCCCTGAGGGTGATTTATTTTTAAATTTTAATTTGTGTTTATCGAAAATGCATTATGCTGCCAGAATTTTGCTAGATTCCTAGGGTTTATTTTATGTGATGTTTTATTTATTCCATTCCATCATTCCACTTGAATCATACGCCATCTTGCCATGTTCTACTTATCACTTTTTGATCTGAGTTAAGATACGATTCGATGTTGTAATCATCTTCACCTAGGAAACTAGGGGTTTAGATTTAAATCGGTCTAACCCTAGAAGCGACACACTACGTGTCGCCTACCCCCTAGATGGCCATCACCTTAGTAGTTATGTTGACATGTTTACGCCTGAGGGGTATTGCCACCAAGCACGCAGATGCGTGCGAGGGGGTTCCTAGGGATAGGTAGAAAAGTTTTTCATAATTCGTGTCATGACCACATGGCAAATGTGGACATGACACGTGTGTTGTGTGTTGTGACCGCATGGGAAATGCAGGCATGACATTAGGTATCAGAGCCTAAGTTTAAACACTGGGCTTGTTTTGGGCACATTATTATTTCCACAACTTTGACTGATTTGTGGTTACCTCATTTTTGTAGGATGCCTTCTCGATGAGTTCAGTGAGCACAGTCTCGCCACACTCCACCCGTCGAGGTGCACACTGACTCTTCAGATGAGGGACCGGATTAGCCAGTCCCACAGGCACAACCAGACCTACTATCACCACAAGCACCACCAGCCCTACCAGATATTGGGCCACAGATATTACAGGCTTTACAGGCAGTTTTGGATAGGCTTCCACCGGCTGTAGTTGAGCTGCGCATAGAGCCACGTGTCGAGCCCCACGAGGATCCACGAGAGGAGCCACGCGTGGAGCCACGAGCTGAGTCCCGTGTTGAGCCACGTGTGGATCCCCGCGTAGAGCCGTGAGGGGCACCACGTGTGGAGCCTTATGTCGAGTTACCAGAGACAGAGGAGGCTGGTTCGGCTGACAGGGCCTGTAGCAGGAGCCCTTCACATCATGCTAGGCATGGCGAGGCAGTACGAGTAGAGCACTTTGGTCATAGGCCTTATGACTACTACACGGATGAGCCTATCAGGAGACACAGAGATAGAGGAGATCCCATTAGGGACATATTGAGACTGAACCCACCTACATTCGTCGGGACCACAGAGGGAGCTGAGGCAAAGGCCTGGCTTATCAGCTTAGACAGATACTTTGCATTGCATCCTTACGAGGGCAACACGAAGGCCCATGTGGCAGTACACTTGTTGCGAGATGCATCATCTACCTGGTGGCGCACTGAGGAGTGCAAGCGTCACCTTTCTTTAGACACCCTCTCATGGGAGACCTTCATTGAGTGCTTCAATGCGTGCTACTTATCAGACCATTACAGACAGCGTCATATAGACGAGTTCCATAACCTGCAGCAGAGGGGACTTACAATGACACAGTATGAGGGTAGATTTACTGAGTTATCTCGTTATGCAGAGTATCTCCATGACGAGAAACTCCTGGTGCATAAGTTTATCAGAGGACTGAATCACAGTATAGCAGGGCCTATTCGTATGGCAGACCCAGACCTTGAGTGATGCTGCCGAGAAGGCATATATCGCTGAGGAGATTCAGGGACGAGGGTAGAGTTCACGCCCTCAGTTTCAGGATCGAGGATAGTAGCAACATCAGTAGAGTTTCTGCAGACCATCACAGCCACCTCATAGAGGAGGATTCAGTTCTGCACCCTTACCTCCTAGGGCCCCACAGCAGTAGCAGCAAAGAGCTAGGACACAGCAGAGGTCACATGGGGGACATAATAGAGGTTGGTAGTAGCAGGGCCCACGCAGAGATCAGAGGTAGTAGGGACCACCTGCAGGACCCACAAGGTCACAACAGTCTTATAGGGGCTCACAGGGGTCTACTGGTAGATCAGGGTTGCGGTAGTCGAGTAGGACTCAGACTGGACAGGTACAGGCTAGGGGCCCTTGTTATGTTTGTGGTGGAGTAGGACACCTAGCTAGAGAGTGTCCACAGGGTTTTACAGCAGGAGGACAGCCTCGTGCAGGAGGATCTGAGTAGGCTGTTGGTGATGTGGGTAGATCCCACTGTATGTTCGCAGCGGTTGATAACCGCCAGGCTGATTTTTAGGCGTCAGTGATTGAGACGTCAGGTATGATTGGGGGTAACCCCATTTCTATTCTCTTTAATTCTGGTGCTACTGACTCATTCATATCTCCATCATTAGTGGAGCATTGCAGGCTGGTGGCCTCTAGGCAGGGTGATAGGTGGGTGGTTGAGTTGGCCTCAGGTGCCAAACTAACAGTAGATGCCTTAGTCCACGACTGTGAGATTGTTTTGGGACCCTTTACCATAGTATGTGACCTTAGAGTCATGACATTAGGATCCTATGATGTGGTGTTGGGTATGGATTGGCTTGCGGCTCATCAAGTCAAGCTAGATTGTTGTTGAAAGGCGATCAGCTGTTTAGACGATCACGGCACATCAGTTGAGATTGTGGGCATGCAGAAGCCCACAACAGTGCATATGATATTTGCTCAATGGATTAAGCGCCGCATGTGGAAGGGATGCCAGATATTCACCATCACAGTGAGCGATAGATTAGATGACGAGCTTGAGGCATCTTTGGATGATCATCCCATCCTTAGAGAGTTTGTTGATGTGTTTCCAGCAGAGTTACCGGGGATGCCACCCCGACGTGAGGTAGACTTTCACATAGACTTAGTGCCAAGTGTCGAGCCAGCGTCTCATACACCCTACATGATGACCACACACGATCTCACTGAGCTCAAGTTACAGTTGGAGGACTTGCTCGAGAAGGGGCACATCTGACCAAGCATTTCACCTTGGGGCGCTCCTGTCATCTTCGTGAAGAAGAAAGATGGGTCCCTTTGTTTGTGCATGGACTACAGGGAGTTGAATAAGGTGACGGTGAAGAACCATTATCCTCTGCCCAGGATTGATAATCTTTTTGACCAGATACAGGGAGCCAGGGTGTTCTCTAAGATAGACCTGAAGTCTGGGTATCATCAACTACGTATCACAGAGGCGGATATCTATAAGACTATCTTCCGGACTTGTTATGGCCACTATGAGTTCACAGTGGTTCCCTTTGGCTGGACGAACGCCCTTGCAGTGTTCATGAGTCTCATGAATGGGGTGTTCCGTACCTATTTAGATCGGTTCGTGATCATTTTCCTCGATGACATTTTGATCTACTCACGGACCGAGGAGGAGTATGAGGAGCACCTTTGTCAGGTTCTATAGTGTTTGCGAGAGCAGAATCTTTATGGGAACTTGGCGAAATGTGCATTTTTCAGGACATAGGTTCAATATCTAGGGCATATCCTATCTGGCGATGGAATCTCAGTAGATCCATCGAAGATCAGGGCTATCAGGGAATGGCCAGCACCCACTAGTGTGACAGAGGTCAGGAGTTTTATGGGGTTAGCTGGTTATTACTGTCGCTTTGTTGAGGGCTTTTCTCATATATCACACCCCATCACTTCCCTTTAGTGGAAAGGAAAGAGTTTTCTTTGGACTGAATAGTGTGAGAGGGCCTTCGGGGTCCTCAAGGAGCACCTTACCAGCGCTCCCATTTTAGCGATTCCTGATCCTGTAGCAGATTTTATGGTTTGCATGGATGCATCACTCGAGGGATTGGGAGCTGTACTTATGCAGGGTGGTAGAGCGATTGCGTATGAGTCGTGAAAGCTCAAGACCCATGAGCTGAACTACCCCACGCATGACTTGGAGTTAGTAGTAGTAGTTCATGCTCTAGTCAATTGGAGACATTTCTTGTTGAGTCATTGCTTTGAGCTCCATTTAGATCATCACAGCCTTTAGTATATCTTTACACAGCTGAATCTGAATGCCCATTAGCAACGTTGGATGGAGTTCCTCTGCGAGTATGACTTTGATGTCCACTACATCAAAGGGAAGGAGAACGTGGTTGCTGACGCATTGAGTCAGAGGCGCCACGAGCTCTTGACCTTGACTCTGAGTGTGGACTTGAGAGGTCGCATTATTCAGCATCTGCTAGAGGATGATTGGTTTCTTGAGGTACAACAGGAGATCAGTTCATAGAGGGCCCTTGTGGGCAAGTTTGCAGGGTATTCACTTGAGGCAGATGGTTTACTTTGTCATCGACAGTGCATCTATGTACCCCGCGCAGGTGACCTACGTACTGTAGTGTTATCAAAGGCTCATAGAGCACCATTTGCGGCACATCCAAGGGTGAAGAAGATGCATGCTGATCTATGACAACTGTACCATTGGGCGGGTATGAGTCGAGATATAGCAGAGTTTGTTGCTCAATGCCTTGAGTGCCAGAGGGCCAAGGCCAAGCATTAGCATCCAGCGGGTCTTCTTTACCCACATGATATACCTAATTGGAAATGGGACACCATTTCCATGGATTTTATCGTCGGTCTTCCTATGTCTTCGCATCGCCATGATGCCATCATGGTGACAGTCGACAAGTTGACCAAGGTCGTGCATTTCTCACCTATATGCACGATGTACAATGCGCAAGTAGTGGTGAGAGTATTCTTAGATGATATTGTGAGATTACATGGAGTACCTCGTCGCATTATTTTAGACAGAGATTATGTATTCACTTCAGCATTCTAGAGAGCCTTGCAGCAGGCGTTGGGCACACAGCTCAACTTTAGCTCTGCTTATCATCCTGAGACAGATGGACAGACAGAGCGGGTGAATCAGGTGTTGGAGGACATGCTTCAGATGTATGTTATGGACCATCAGTCTAGATGGGAGGAGTTTTTGTATCTGGTTGAGTTTGCCTACAATAATGGGCATCACAGCTTGTTGGGTATGCCTCCCTTTCAGGCTTTATATGGCAGACCATGCAGGACACCATTGAGTTGGGATCGGATAGAGGACAGAGTTGCCATTGGTCCAGAGCTAGTTCAGGATATGGAGCAGTAGGTCACACTGATTAGACAGAGGTTACAGGAGGCACAGAATAGACAGAAGAAGTATGCCGATGCTAAGAGGATTGATCAGAGCTTCTCAGTGGGTGACATGGTATTCCTTAGAGTGCGGCCACACAAGAGTCCTATCCGTTATGGAAAGGGCTCTAAGCTCACACCATGGTTTGTAGGACCCTTTGAGATTTTGGAGCGGATAGGACTAGTTTCCTATCATCTAGCATTGCCACCTAGCTTGTCACGTATCCACGATATCTTTCATATTTCTGTTTTGAGGTGATATATATCTGATTTATCTCATGTGCTGGAATGGAGTGCTCTATAGGTAAAGGCAGACGGGCAATTGGCTTTGGAGCCAATTCGCATATTGGCTCGTCGAACTCTGGGCCTTCAAGGACGAGAGCTGGACCGAGTTAGAGTCTAGTGGGATTGTTATGATGAGGTCACAGCGATTGGGAGGATGCAGCTAGTTTGAGGGCACTCTATCCTCACCTTTTTTACGATTTCTAGGAGGAAGTTTAGTCTTAGGGGGAGGATGTGAGGCCAATTATTTTACCTTCCTTATTTTGATCGTTATGCATTCAGTTGATGACATTATCAGACTTTTAGTGACTATGTTTCATTATACAGACTTGATTTTTATCTCTTGATTATGATAGGACAGTGATTAGACATATGTGATTCAATTTGATCTGATTTGGTGCTATTTTGTGATTCGACATATGAGATATATATGTGATGATGCTTTGTGATGAGATTCTAGTTATTTATGTGATGTGGACTAGTTGACATGAGATTGGAAAATGTAGTTTAATTTGGAATTACGTATTGATGATTATTGTTGTATTCGATTGTGTGAATTTAATTCCAGTTGCTTTAGCTATGATTTTTCATGATATGATTGACACTTGATTGAGATGTGCAGGTTTTACATTCCCTAGCCATGGGAAATTGGAGGTAGAATTCATACTATGTTATCCCTTGTAAAACCAATCCATTCCCAAGAGGGATAAGGATCACGTTGGAATTTGAATGTTGATTTAAGTGCTTGATTTAATTTTATTATTTTGGCCTTAGTACCCTTTTTGTTTAAATTGATTAATAATAAGTGTTGTATAAATTTTACTTGATTTACACCACTTGGTAATTATTTTAATTTTGTTGAGGCCATTTAAAAGTGGATTTTTAACCCCTTTTATGAACCCTAGTGTCCCCAAAAGTTACCCTAGGTGGTTACCCATGAGTCTAGGGTCAACTTGGACTATCTAACCCTAGATTTGACTCACTTTTGGTCACTCTACACTATGGTTTAGTCAAAGTGACGAAAATTTGAAATAAGGAAAGGTGGGAGATGAGTCATGCCTTGGGAAAGACTCATCTCCCTTCCCAAAGTTTGGGAACCCTTTCCCAAGGAAGACTTGGGAGGCCTCCAAGACTCCCAAGTGTGTGGGAGCTTCCTCCAAGACTCTCACACACGTGTGAGAGCATCTTGGAGGAAGATGGCTCCTTGAGAGAATAAGAGGATGCCATATGGCATCCCTTATCCTCTTGAAGGTGTGTGTGGGATTGCCACCTCACCACTTGTCCTCTCACACATGTGTGAGAGCACAAGTGGATAAGGTGAGGATTGAGAGGGAATGGGAGGATGACACTTGTCATCCTCACACTTCCTCTCCCTTGCAAGTGGCATGGGAGGAGGAAGGAGAAGGTGACAAGTGTCACCTTCTCATTCCTTAAGGCCAAATTGATGGTCTATATTATCTCCTCTTGTTGAGGAGTGTGGGGTTCTGGCAATTTTAATTTTTCTTTCTATTTTGGAGGAGTTTGGGGGAAGTTGGAGGAATTCTTGGAGATTGGAGGGTTTGGGAAAGCTTGGAGCTCTTCACCAAATGTGCCTCCATTATAGGGCTTTGAAGGTAAGCCTCTTAAACTTGTTTTCTCACCCTTGCTTATTTAATGTATTGTGTTATAGTTTTTGGTTGTTTTGTTGTTGCATTGTTTTTTGTTGAGATGGGAGTATGGTGAGAGCACCTCCAATGGAGGTAATGCTCAACTTGTTTGGGTAGGGGAAAGGAACCTCCTTGAAGTCACTCCCATGTGTGATATTTTGCCTCGAGGGCTTCTCATTGTTGTGGAGAATATTTTTAAATGGCAAGAGTGCCATGGAGTTATTTGTGATATTGGAGAATGGTGGTTTCTTGGATATTTTTTTTGGCTTGAGGCCATGAGTTGCTATTTTATGATTTGGGTGACCTTTGAAGTAGAGGGGTCCATTCCCTACCCTCATCAAACTCATTTTCATGAGTTGAGTTTTGTGTTAAACCTATGGGTTGTTTTTGTGTTGTTGTGTTTGGTTTTTGTTGTAGAATGGTTTATCCCATGTGAATCCCTACCTCCCTAGCTCAGGGGTGACCCACTTGCGGGTCTATGGTAGGGAGGAGAGCTTTTTGAAGTGGCTGGCTTTGTTGTTCTTTTTGCTGTGTTTAGTTACAGGTTTTGAGTGGAGAAATGAAGTGGATGAAAGTCCTTCTTGTGTGGGTGTAGTGGTATTTTTATTGGCTGTTTGAGCCATGGCCATTGTGGCCTTATTATAAAATTTGTTAAATCTTCCTTGCCTTGAAGTGGGCTGTGGTAAATGTTGTAATGAAAACATTATTTTCAGTTTGTTGAAAAGTTGTTTATCTCCCTTTTTTTGTGAAGTTGGCAAGTTGTAAGTCGTTGGAGTTGGTTGTGAAAATTAATGCAATGTAAATATTCTATCATTTAGACTAATGTTGTTTACTTCATACTTTTGGTGAGTTAAGATTTGTGAAATGCAAGTGAAGACATAAATATATTTCTGTTATTAATCTTTCAAGAAAATATGCTTGAGTTGTGTTGTTGCTCTTAAAGAATAGAAAGAAATGCATTCTCTACCTTAATTGAATTTTCCCTTCAAATATATATATATGTGTGAATGTTGCTGGATAAAGTTTATCTTATTCCATGAAAGAAAAAAAAGGGGGGGAAAAAAATGTAATCATATTTTTGCTATTATACTCTTTAGGTAAGAAATATATCTTAGTTGTAGAATAATTTTTATTGAAAAAAAAAAGTTTATACTAATTTTCTGTTGTTGCAAAGAGGTTCAAGGAAATTATTTTCTATCAAAATTGCTTGAAAAGATTTGTTAATATGTCACTGTTTATTCATTTTGTTTACATACTGTGTATATGCTATTTTAAAAAAAAAAAGAAATCCCTCTTCTACAAAACATTTGGGGCACAAACTGAGCTTGGATTCTACCCAAGAAGGAGAGCCAAACTATAGGGGTTCTACCCTTTTGTTGTATAAGGAAGTAATTAACCCAAATCCAACCAATCAAGCTAGGATCAAGACATAAAACCCTAGTTGTCAAAGATCTAAGTACACCAGACTATTAGTACCTGAAACCGAACAGCCAAAGGAATAGCAGAGGTCAATAGACCATTTAAAAACTTTTCCCAGAGGTAAGAATGCCCAGGACAAGGGTGCTTGGGTGCCCTGGTCCCAAATTAGGGTTTCCAAAAATTGTAAACTCCATCGGGTCTATACTAGCAAGCTTGTTCTTCTTCTCGAATATCACCTTCTGAAACTTGTATGTCTAACATGTACACATGAAAAGAGGGAAAAGATTGGGTGCTATTTAGGATCTTTCCTTAGTCAAGCTCTGTGAATGGTGCTTCCACCTCTGCAATAGCAAGTATGATAGATAGAGAATGCATGCCCTAGGAGGGCAGAGGCAAATCTGAAGTAGAATGGAATGCTAACACAAAGCATGAAGGAAGGAAGTCACCATGAGCATGGAAACCCTTGTATGCTTGTATATGACATCACTATTGATAATTGAGAGGGGGGTGAATCAGTTATCTTAGTTATTTAACTTTATGTTCTTCTTTAACAACTAGTGCAGCATTAAAACATATGAACATACATGACCATAACACAATGATTTTGACATGGAAAACCCTGTTAAGGGAAAAAATCACGGGGTGACTAACCCAAGATTGTATTCTTTGTTAAAAGAATAAGATAGTACAAAATGACACTTGCCAAATAGGGCTCACTACCCGAGCACACTGCTCACAAGAGGCTCACTACCTACAATAGTTTATAGATAGAAACCAGGTACTTGAACTGATGAGAAGCATCCACACATGCTGAGGTTCAGTTCCGGATAGGCTCAATACACCGATCTACTATACTTCATTCTTCCTCTGCTTTAGTGCTACTGTTCTATCACATACCGAACCTGTATTACTATTTCCACACTGCTCTCTACTTTTCTTCGCACTTCACAATATACCACACACACCTTCATATTGAAATCCATCTGGTATATATATCCGCACAAAGGATTTCAACATCTTTCTAGTCGACATCTGAAATACTCAAGATTTTCCCAAACTCTAGTCTGTCGGCTGAATCCATGCATACTAAGAGATGTGTATCAAAAAGATAGTTATAGGAGTCATCAATCATGTTAGCCAATCATGAATGATCCCTCTAGAAACTTGATCACCACCAATTTCCCATCCGGATTAAAGTCTGATGCTCTGCCGGTTGGTTCTTTCTCAGTCTGCTCT
This sequence comes from Cunninghamia lanceolata, assembly GCA_027924645.1. NCBI lineage: Eukaryota > Viridiplantae > Streptophyta > Pinopsida > Cupressales > Cupressaceae > Cunninghamia > Cunninghamia lanceolata. The sequence continues at coordinate 2,353,147 of BSBN01000010.1, forward strand.
GCCTGTCAGGAACCTAACACTTAGGTGCTCATAAATTTTCACTCTTTCATCACCGGAGGCTCAATCTCTGGAATGTAGCAGTCATGGTACTCCTCTTGACTTCCCCAAGTCTGTACTTTTCTGAGATGCTTCCTCTGAGAGATTCGGACCTGACTGTCAAACCTTGCTACATGCTCTGTTCTTGCTTACCGGACCAAAATATTCTTCAATTTGACTTTCGGTATAGACATACCATGTGTTGCGGATGAGTGGGATGGACTTTGTTGCCATCAATGACAACACTCATGAAGCCACATAGTATCACTTTCCAACAATCTCCCCCTTTGGCATTGATGGCAACACTTAGTGAAAAATGACTAAGTGTCATAACAAACTCCCCCTTTGGTTGATGCTCTATCTTATGTATACTTTTACCGGAGCTCCCCTTAGCTGGATTCCACATTTTTCACTATTCTTCACTCCCCCTTTGACATCAATGGCAAAGGGTAGAATCCGCACACCAAAATTTCCAAAAAAAATATCCTATACATATCCGCATAAGTATATATACAAGTTATACTTACATATACTTGAGTATATCTGCAAAAGTTGTCTTCAACTTGACAAATTCAGTTGCCCAACTCTGCTTCATCCTATCCAAAATTGAGATGTGACCACTCAATAGGAATGCAAAAGCTTCTGTGCTCTTTAGATCTATCAGATCACTGGTCCGGGATGTGGTTTGAGCATCGGTTAGGGCCTCATGCATGGCCTCTAACTTAGGGATAATTATCCCTCTAAGTTCACTCATCCTACTTATTATATTCTTCCTTTCCTTTTCAAGTTTCTTTAGTTCATTTAGAATGGCAATAGTCTGACATTCTTGGTTTATTATGGATGTGGTGAGAGGATCAAAATTCTGAGATAAACTTGATAGTTTACCCTCTTGTTCTTTCACTTTCTTCTCAATATCCTTTGTCACTTTAGACCAAGATAAACAAAATTTATATATTTCTCCACCATCTTTAAGAGAATTTTCTAAGCTCTTTATCCCAATATCCATATTTCTCCTATCATTTGTTATTAGCCCTTGTACTTTGGAGAATCTCTTTCCCAAAAACTCTTTCTAGACTTTATCTTCTGCTGACTTCTCCAAAGAATCAAAATGTGTGCTAATTGAATTAACAAATGATTTCAAGTTACCAGATGAAGAGGCCAAAAGATCCTTCTGGAAGGATGGCATGATCTTCTCCAATGCACTGGATGTAATCTCTATTAGCTCATAGTCTTCCATGTGAGACTTCAGAAGCTTTTCATTTTCCTTTGCTTGGGCAAAGGAGGCTATCTTCATTGTCTGAACCAGGGAGAGGGAATCAAAATTGAATGGTCCTTGAAATAGCTCTGGTTCATCTAATTCCATCATTTCTTTGGTCAAGAAATCTTTAACTATTTCTACAGTGTCTCTTGCCAGAGACAGAATCTTCTTTCCTTCTGCAGCCTCAGAACTGTCTCCTGGGGTCTTCTCTGTTTGATCTTCTTCTATTCTTTTTACCTTTTCTTCTTGACTAATTCTCTCCTCTATTCTTTCTTCTCCTTTAGATCCGGAGTCTGCTGGAGAATCTGGAAGAGAGATGTTTGCTTCTTCATGGACTTCCTCTTTCGGAGTAGAGGAATCCAGGTCCTTAGTCTTCTCCTTACTTATCTCCTTTGGCTCTTCTGCAATTTTCTCAGTAGGGTCTTCCTTTGATGCATTTAATCCTTCGACATCAGAAGGTTCATCACTTAGGTCCTCTACAATAGGAATATTGAATCTTTTATATGCATTCTAGAGGATGTCTTCAGTCTCTTTTGCCACTTGATAAGTCTCTCCGAGCATAAGCTTGTTCATTCTGGCTTTGCTCCGGAACTCATCCTTGCAATCCTTGAAGATTATGTTTAGTTGTTTAGGAGTGATGGAAGGATAGAGCTGAATAGCTATCTGTTCCCAGATCTCTAGGTCCTTTGCCTTAGCATTGTTCTTTCTTATTTCAAGTTCCTTCTCTAGGCTTTTGGGAATTAGAGATATGATCTTAATGAATGCTTTATTATAGATGTTAAGATACCTGACTGTAGCATCTTGTAGGATCTTCTGGTCAACTTCATTATATTCATCATAAAATTTAGTCATTGGTTTCAGGTTCCCATCCACAATGACTAATTTGATGATGTCATCAATGCAAAGAGTAGGCTTTTCAACAAATTCTTTTGCCTTTTCTTCCTTGCCTTGACCAGTAGAGGATTCATCAAATATTTTCTTCTTCTTCTTCATTTTCTTGACCTCCTCATCTGACTCTGTCTCTTCATCATCTTTTTGACTTGTTTATGACCTCGTGGCCTTTTTCTTTGTTCTCTTCTCACCCTTTTTAGATGTTTTGGCTTCCAGTTTAGAGGCCTTTTGGCTCTCAGAGGTGGCAGGTGCAGAGCTTTTGGTGGATCTGGTTCGGGAGGGGGCTTGCACCAGAGCACTTTCTTTTTCTGTTTCTTGCCTTTCTTTCTCTGCCCTTTCCACCTTCTCTCTATTGGCATCAACAGCCTCCTTTGATATTCCATATTTCTTGGCGACTTCTTCTACTTCCCTTCTCACTTTTCTCTTGATCTTAGGTTGTCTCAGTTCAACATGAACTTTTACACTCAACTCTTGGAAGGTTCCAAACCTTTCTGCCTTAGGGTCCTTACGCTGACTTAGTAGGTGTTGGATATGTTCGATCTAGGGTATACAACTGAGAGGGGGGGTGAATCAGTTGTATAAAAAATTGCTTGTTACTTCAAACACTTGATTCTTCTTTGTTAGTTAACAGCATATCAATTAATCATCCATGAAAGCATGATGCATAAACACAAGAGCAGATAAACATCAACACATTGAACACCAAGATTTTGACGTGGAAAACCTGGTTAAGGGAGAAAACCATGGGGTGATTAACCTAAGGATTATTCTCTGTTAGAAGAATAAGAAAAAGAATGGCACTTGCCAATTAGGGCTCACTGCCCGAGCACACTACTCACAAAGAGGTCCACTGCCTACAAGGAGACACACTGTCTACAAAGTGATAAGAATCACAATCTTGAACTGGAGAATGACATCTCTACCATGTCTGGATTAGTTCCATTTAAGCCCAAAAGTCCCTGCTCTACCTTTCTCACTTCTCTTCGCTATGCCATGCTCATCCACACTATCCACACTACAAAATGAATTCTCAAACACTTATTTATACAAGACATCAACTTAGGAACAATCATCTAAGTTGGCAATCAATCATAAGGACATTCGCAAGATGATTAATACATCCGGTCGGCCACCACAAGAACATTCGCAAGATGAATAACTCATCCGGTTAGCTAGTCTGAACAAGAACTTCATCTGGAAGAATATCTTCAATTTCAGGCTCTACCACCAATGCGGATCAACAACAAAAACCTCAACACAATCTAAGAACCTTCACAAGCCTACCTGAATGACTAGGTACATCCGCACTTTCTCTACTTACTGGAATCTCTTCTCTTCCTCATCCGGAACTTCAAGAACACAGTCTGTCGCCACTGTCATAATGCAAAAGGTACTTCCAGACCTCAAAATCATACACAACTTGAGATGACATATCACAAGGACATCCCAAACACTCCTTCCAATCTGTAGATTAGGATTATACAATTCCGAACCTCACCGGACCTTTCTATGATCCTCTGTCACCTCTGAACACTTGCTGGAACCGGTTCCACACAGACAGCCACAACTTCTTCAGATCTTCATGTGGACCTCTGAAATCTTAACTAAAACATCTCAAGACTCATATCTACAAACCCTTTAATCTACATCCTTCGATTCTCAACCTATACAATACATTTGCCTTCTTCTCATCACTGTTCTTCACTGTTCCTGACTGAGGCTAATTTTCTCAATATCCTCAGCACACAGCTCATCCAATCCTTCTTGTCAATGCAATATGAGTATGTTGACATCAATGACAACACTGGTTCACATCATACTTGCAACAATCTCCCCCTTTGTCACTGATGGCAACATATGATGTGAAAAACCATCAAGACAAGAACTTCTCCTTTCTGTCACAGCTCCCCCTATCAGCAACATGTCTTCTCCTCATCAGCCACTTCACTTGTTTTTCACATGTCTTCTCTCCCCCTTTGACATCAATGGCAAAGGGCTCATACTTGCAATTCTAACACATCAGAATCATACCAGCTGCTCCCCCTTAGTAGCAGCTCCCCATCATCAATCCAGATCACAAGATATGACTGTGATATCCACTGGACTGATGCACATTAGTGCATCCTAGTTCATTACTGGAGGGGCCATGACCCCTAACTTCTCCTGGAGATATTCAAAAGAGTCCTTGGGAAGAGGTTTAGTAAGGATATTTGCAATCTAATCCTTGGAGGGAACATACTCCAATCTGACTTCTTCCTTGTTCACTTGTTCTCTCAAAAAGTGAAACTTGATAGATATGTGCTTAGTCTTAGAATGCAGTACCGGATTCTTGGAAATATTAATTGCACTTGAATTATCATAGAAAATTGTGATAGGCTTCTCATATTCAACTTTAATGTCTCTGAGCATCTGCTTCATCCATAAGATTTGAGTGCAACTACTTGCTACTGCAATGTATTTTACTTCAGTTGTAGACAGAGATATTGCATCTTGTTTCTTGCTTAGCCAAAAAACCAATCTCTTTCCCAAAAAGAATGCTCCACCACTGGTGCTCTTCCGGTCATCCACATCTCCTGCCCAATCTGCATCTGTGTAACCATGAAGAGAGAAATCCAGATCTCTAGGGTAGCATAGACCATACTCAGCTGTTCCTTTCAAGTACCTAAAAATTCTTTTGATTGCCATAACATGAGATTCTTTAGGATCAGCCTGGAATCTTGCTACAAGACCAATAGCCTGCATTATATCTGGTCTAGTCTGAGTGAGATACAACAATCCACCAATCATTGATCTATACTTTGTCTGATCTGCCTTTGGGGAGTCATCATCTTTACTCAACTTACATCTGGTTGCCATGGGAGTGTTCATTGGCTTTGAATCTTCCATACCAAATTTCCTCAACAATTCTTTCACATATTTGGTCTGAGAAATGAAGATCCCTTTCTTTGTTTAAGTAATTTGCAGACCCAAGAAGAAATTCATTTCACCAAGCATAGACATTTCAAACTCACTTTTCATCTAATTTGCAAAAGTTTTGCACATACTATCTCTTCCTCCAAAAATGATATCATCCACAAATACTTCAACAATCAAAATGTTTTCATGATCAATTTTGAAATATAAGTTACTGTCAGCAGTACCTTTGTTGAATCCAATCTGCACAAGATGCTTATCCAACCTTTCATACCATGCTCTTGGGGCTTGCTTTAATCCATACAATGCTTTCTTCAATTTGCAGACCATATCATCATTATTAGACAATTGAAATCCATCCGGTTGTTCAATGTAAACTTCTTCTTCCAGATCACCATTTAGGAAGGTAGACTTTACATCCATCTGATATACCTTGAAGTCTTTAAAGGTAGCAAATGCAAGGAATAATCTGACTACTTCAATTCTTGCCACCGGAGAAAAGGTTTCTTCAAAATCAATTCCTTCTATTTGAGAGTAGCCTTTGCAGACCAATCTAGCTTTGTTTCTGATTACTTCACCAGCTTCATTCAATTTGTTCCGGAAGACCCATTTGGTTCCAATCAAATTCTTGTCTCTAGGTTTGGGAACAAGATCCCAAGTATGATTTTTCTCAATTTGCATCAATTCATCTTCCATTGCTTTGGTCCAGTTTTCATCATTGCAAGCTTCATTTATTGTTTTAGGTTCAATCTTTGAAATCAGACAACATTCATCCTAATTTTGAGCAACATTCCTTCTAGTTTGCACACCTTTGTTTCTGTCACCTATGATCTGATCTTCAGAGTGGTTCTGTCTTACATACCTTGGAATTTTGGGAGTATCCTGCACTGCTGCTTCTTGATCAGGCTCATTCAGACCTATCTCTTCTTCTTGATTTACCGGATTAGGCTGACTCTGACTTACTAGAGAGGATTGAGTTCCTTGAACCTGAACACCATCTTGGTCATCTTCATCAAACTCATAAAATCTTGAGGGCTTCTCAATTCCTTCATCAACTTTCACATTAGTGCTTTCTATCATCTTCCTCAATCTCTTATTGTAACACCGGTATGCTTTGCTTTGAGTGGAGTAACCCAAGAAAATTCCTTCATCACTTCTAGCATCAAACTTTCCTAGATCTTCATCTCTTTTAATATAACACTTGCTACCAAATACTCTGAAATATTTCACAGTAGGAGTGATGCCAAACCAGAGTTCATAGGGGGTCTTACCGGTGTTGTTTCTAATTTGAACTCGATTGAGAGTGTAGACTGCAGTGCTGATAGCTTCTTTCCAAAACATTTGAGGAACATTTGCTTCCAACATCATTGTCCTGGCAGCTTCCTGGATGGTCCGGTTCTTTCTCTCAACTACTCCATTCTGCTGTGGAGTCCTAGGAGCAGACAACTGTCTTCTTATACCCTACTTCTCACAAAAGTCAATGAACTCACCAGATGTAAATTCACCACCTCTATCAGACCTTAGACATTTCAGTTTCAATCCGGTTTGATTCTCTACCATATCTTTGAAGATTTTGAACTTCTCAAGGGCTTCTGATTTCTCCTTTAGGAAGGTAACCCACATCATCCGAGAATGGTCATCAATTAGCAACATGAAATATCTATCACCTTGCAGACTCTTGATTCTTGTCGGACCACAGAGATCGGTATGTACTAATTCCAACAATCCGGTAGAGGACTAATCTTTGCTTTTGAAGGAGACTCTACTCTGTTTACCTAGATGACATTCTTTGCACAAACTATTTGTAGGTTTCATCAATTTTGGAAGATCTCTTACAGCCTGAATATTGCTTATCTTGATGATGTTATCAAAATTTACATGACACATTCTTCTATGCCATAACCAACTCTAATCAACTTGAACAAACAGGCAACTTTTATTTGAACCAACCAGATGAAAGATATTACCTTTTGTTTGAGCACCGGATGCAATTTCAGTTCTGGAGCTTGTAAAGATTCTGCATTTTCCATTATTGAACCGGACATCATAGCCTTTGTCCACTAACTGACCAACACTGAGAAGATTGTGCTTCAATCCTTCAACATATAGTACATTACCTATTTTGCTCTTTCCATCAATGGAAATAGTTCCCCTACCTCTGATTCTACCAGCAGAATTGTCACCAAACTTTACCATTCCTCCTTCATACCTTTCCAAATCCAAGAACTTATTCTTGTCACCAGTCATATGGTGAGAACATCCACTGTCAATAACCCAATCATCCTTTTCTTCCACTTGAGCAGCCAAAGCTCTTTCCACAACCTTGTGATTGACAGATTCAGAGGATATTGAATCTTCTTCCTTGATGGCAATAAACACCCATTCATTTCCGGCTTTGCTTCCTAGTTCTGATTCATCATCTGTTACTCCTTCATTGTCATCTTCTTCATGAACATAATAGCAGTTCTTTTGAAACCTTTGTCTGTTAGTATTAGACATTGCAGATCTTTCCGGACATCTTGAGGCAAAATGACCAATCTTATTGCAGTTGAAGCACTTAAAGGGTAGTTTTCCTTCATACTTACCGGATCCTCTTGGCAGTCTCTTTGCAATGAGGGCTTCAAGTTGAGCTTTTTCTACTTCTTCTTCTTCCATGTCTCTTCTTGCTTGATCATACCATGACATCTTCCTTGAAGAGTTTTCTCTCGGATCAAATCTCTGTTTGCCTTTCACATAGGCACTGGAATTGAAAGCAGATTTAGTCTTGGAAGGATCATCTCCAAACTCGGTCATTTCAAATGCAGCTAGTTTGCCAGCCAATTGTTCTCTTGTGACAGTTGTGTGGGCTCTGAATTCATCAATGGCAGCAACCTTGATTTTGTAGGCAGCAAGAAGGGATTTGAGGATTTTGCAAACAATCTCATTTTCATCTAGAGTACCACCAGCATTTCTAATTCCACATACCAGCTCATTCACTCTTGGCATAAAGGTAGTGATGTTTTCATCATCTCTCATCTTTAATCTTTCAAATTTCCCTTTCAGACTTTGCAATCTTGCACTCTTGACAAACTCATCTCCTTCATACAGAAGTTCCAGTTTAGTCAAGATCTCATATGCAGTTGGTAGGTCAATAACATTTGAGAGATCTGAGTCATTCAATGCACTTAGCAGAGCTTCCTTGGTCCACAGATTGTTTTCAACATCTGTGATTTCATTCAGAGTTGTCGGATCACCTTGTGGAGGTAAATATGGTTTTGAGACCATGGCCAAGTATGCTTTTCCCATACATTCCAAGTGACATTTCATGCGACCTTTCCAGAGAGTGAAGTTGGTTCCATCGAACTTTGGACTATCCTTCTTGTATGATGACATCCTGGATCTCCTCAAGCGGTTAAGCTCCTTTCAGAGGAACTTAGCTCTGATACCAATTGTTGGATCTAGGGTATACAACTGAGAGGGGGGGTGAATCAGTTGTATAAAAACTTGCTTTTTACTTCAAACACTTGATTCTTCTTTGTTAGTTAACAGCATATCAATTAATCATCCATGAAAGTATGATGCATAAACACAAGAGAAGATAAACATCAACACATTAAACACCAAGATTTTGACGTGGAAAACCCGGTTAAGGGAGAAAACCATGGGGTGATTAACCCAAGGATTATTCTCTGTTAGAAGAATAAGAAAAAGAATGGCACTTGCCAATTAGGGCTCACTGCTCGAGCACATTGCTCACAAAGAGGCCCACTACCTACAAGGAGACACACTGTCTACAAAGTGATAAGAATCACAATCTTGAACTAGAGAATGACATCTCTACCATGTCTGGATCAGTTCCATTTAAGCCCAAAAGTCCCTGCTCTGCCTTTCTCACTTCTCTTCGCTATGCCACGCTCATCCACACTATCCACACTACAAAATGAATTCTCAAACACTTATTTATACAATACATCGACTTAGGAACAATCATCTAAGTCAGAAATCAATCATAAGGACATTCACAAGATGATTAATACATCTAGTCGGCCACCACAAGAACATTCGCAAGATGAACAACTCATCCGGTCAGCTAGTCTGAACAAGAACTTCATCCGGAAGAATATCTTCAATTCCGGGCTCTACCACCAATGCGGATCAACAACAAAACCTCAACACGATCCAAGAACCTTCACAAGCCTGCCTAAATGACCAGGTACATCTGCACTTTCTCTACTTACTGGAATCTCTTCTCTTCCTCATCCGAAACTTCAAGAACACAGTCTGTCGCCACTGTCACAATGCAAAAGGTACTTCTGGACCTCAAAATCATACACAACTCGAGATGACACATCACAAGGACATCCCAAACACTCCTTCCAATCCACAAATTAGGATTATACAATTCCAGACCTCACCAGACCTTTCTGTGATCCTCTGTCACCTCTGAACACTTGTTGGAACCGATTCCACACAGACAACCACAACTTCTTCAGATCTTCATGCGGACCTCTGAAATCTTAACTGAAACATCTCAAGACTCATATCTGCAAACCCTTTAATCTGCATCCTCCGGTTCTCAACCTATACAATACATTTGCCTTCTTCTCATCACTGTTCTTCACTGTTCCTGACTGAGGCTAATTTTCTCAATATCCTCAGCACACAGCTCATCCAATCCTTCTTGTCAATGCAATATGAGTATGTTGACATCAATGACAACATTGGTTCACCTCATACTTGCAACAGGATATGTAGTTCCAGAATTTTCTCATCCACCTCATAGCCCATTGGCATAATCCACACTATTCTTGGTTCCACTGCCTCCATTAGGCATTGATCAGTGTCTACCATGAAGCACATTGTATCCTTGTATTTTTCAACTAGAGATTGAGGGATTCTCTCTCTAGCCTGCATCATGCCTTGGAAGTTTTTGAAGTAACCCCAGAGAGCTGTGCTTTGAGCCTTGGCATCACCAAGCCCATACATGTAATCTCTTATTTGTATGGCAACAGGTCTGTCATTTTGCCATATCCAGCCACTAGTTTCGGGTAGCTCATTCATAAAGTAGAAGAATAGACAAAGTATCAAGCCACAGTACTTAAAAGAATTCTTTTTATCCTTCTTTATTTTTTGCAAATTCTCTAGCAGTTGGTTCAGGAGAAGCTCACAAAGATCATAGTCAGCATTTTTCCTTAGCATTTCATATGCAGTATCTATAACAATTCTGAATACTGAATTCTCCCTGCTGGAGTGGTAGATTTTGTAACCGATTATCATAGAGGAAAATTTGATAGCCGGATCTATGATGTCTTCTATTGTCATTTCCCTCTTGTCAAATCTTGATCCGATAGCCTCACTTACAGTTTGGTTCTTGATTGATTTGAGAGTAGGCAACCCACCGGATGAGTGCAATCCAGTTACCGCCCTACTTGCATCCTTGGTTATCTTGAATGGCCTCATCAACCACATGAAGTTGTCATGCATTCTGCTCAGAACATACCGGACCCATTCATCTTCTGCAAAATAGGGGAAATGAATACACTGTCGAAAATGCTTATCTCGGATGACCTTGTATTAGGGTTTAAGTTCAAATGATTCATCTATCAGTTCCTTGTGATAGATATCCATCAGTTTGGATTCTCCAAATTCTTCAATGTTCGCGTGTATGTAAACCCTAACATCTTCTACATGCATAATTCCATGCAGAATGCTAGAGAATGTGCCTAGGGGGTCAACTTCTAGGGATTTGTAAGGATGTTTTTTGAACTTAGGGTATGGTCTATCAGTGATTTTAACAACATTTGGAGTAGCCATCTTTTAAAGGATTCAAAGAGAGATATTCGAGAGTGGAAAATACCTTTTATGCTTCTAGGGTTCACGATAAGAGCTGAAAAGATCGTTGGTTGAATCAAATTTTGCAGTTGATCCTTGAGAGAGTTAAAGCAATCTTGTTGCAGAGCTCTTTCTTCCTTCTTCTCGAATGCAAATGTGCAAACAAAAGAACCCTTTTATTTTTGCGCAAACCCTAATTCCATTTTGCAATAAATGCACAACTTAAGCTATTCTAGTTGCCTTGTTCTCCTTATCCTGAGAGATCTTTCTGGATCACTGAGATGTACTTAGAGTTAATCTCAATGATTATTGACAATCTATCTTCCTTTCTCCAATCATACCATTTATCCGCAGATCAAGATACCTCAATTTTTGAATCATACCGGATCTAACTGTGAAAATCCTGCTCTTACTAGATGACTGTTAAACCGGATCAATCTTGGATGATTAACCTCTTCAAAACCTCTTGCGGATCTTTTACCAAGGGTTATTTAGATATCTCTTGAGAAATCTTCAATCCACAACACTCCATGTGCCAATTTCAGGCACCAATTGACTGGCTAGGGGAAATTGTTTTCTTTTGTGACTCCCCCTGAGCCAGAGCTCATCTATTTAGTTTTCAGAAGAAATATCAACACCAAATTCTAGTGCAAATCCATCCCCAACATTTTCTATACTTCTCTTCACCTAAATCTTGTTCATCTCCCTTTGAATTTCATCCACATTCATTTTTCCTTTCCCTTTGTCTTGACTTTGATTATGATGCACCGGACCCTTTTTATCCTGATTTTTACTTCTGCAAAATTTTGCAATATGATCGGATCTATTGCAATTGTAGAAAATAATATTTCTTTGCATATTTGACTGATATCCTCTAGATCTACATTGATTAGCCATATGTCCCATTCTATTGCATGCAAAGCATCTACCATTGAATGAATTGTTTATTTGCATATTTCTACATTCATGAGATTTGTGACCATACCTTTTGCAGTTAAAACATTGTCCAGAGAAGGATGAATTGGTTTGATTCATTCTCCTTCTGCACTAATTTGCTTTATGACCAAAGTTATTGCAATTGTGTTAGTATCCATTGAAGGATGGATATCTTTGAGCATTTGGTTGCAGTACCGGAGGTCTTCTAGGCATGTTCCTTGGATTTCCTGATCTAGAGCTTTCCCCTTTCTCATATCCCAATCCTTGCTTGTCATCTACCCTCTTTTGGCTTTCAAGAAGAACTTCAAGTTGAGAAGAGCTTATCTTGAATTTCTCTTTGTATTCATTTTCTGTTTGAAGATCCCTTTTAAGAGTGTCTATCTAATTCTCAATTTGTTCTTCATTGTCTCTAGCTTCTTCAAGATCAGATTCCAGATGCCTGATTATTCTATCCATTTTGTGGCAATCTTCTGACTTCTCCTTGAGAGATTGTTTTAGATTATCTTCACTTTTTCTTTTCTCTTCAATTTCTTGGGTGAATTTCATAACTCCTGATTCCATTTCATGTCTTACCATAATGACCTCTTTTGATAACTTCTCACATAACTTGGTTTTCTCATTTAGATCTTCATTAGTATCATTGGCTTCATTTTGACTTGCTAATTGTTGAAGTAGTTCCTTTCTTTTCTTCATTGAGATACTTAGTTTTTCTTTGAGTTCATTTATGAAATCATCAGCTTGTTTGAGTCTTTCCCTTAGGTTATTGACTTTAGAGTGAGATTGCTCAAGATCATCTAGGGCAGACTGAAGTTGTTCCCTCATATCATACATATCCATTGAGATTCCTAGATCTTCCTTAAGCTATTAGGCTCTGTTAGGAGGAACTTAGCTCTGATACCAATTGTTGATAACTGAGAGGGGGGGTGAATCAGTTATCTTAGTTATTTAACTTTCTGTTCTTCTCTAACAACTAGTGCAACATTAAAACATATGAGCATACATGACCATGAAAGTAGAAACAAAATCAATACATGTAACACAATGATTTTGACGTGGAAAACCTTGTTAAGGGAAAAAACCATGGGGTGACTAACCCAAGATTGTATTCTCTGTTAAAAGAATAAGATAGTACAAAATGGCACTTGCCAAATAGGGCTCACTGCCCAAGCACACTGCTCACAAGAGGCTCACTACCTACAATAGTTTATAGATAGAAACTAGGTACTTGAACTGATGAGAAGCATCCACACATGCTGAGGTTCAGTTCCGGATAGGCTCAATACACTGATCTATTGCACTTCATTCTTCCTCTGCTTTAGTGTTGTTGTTCTGTCACATACCAGACCTGTATTACTATTTCCACACCGCTCTCTGCTTTTATTCACACTTCACAATATACCACACACACCTTCATATTGAAATCCATCTGGTATATATATCTGCACAAAGGATTTCAACATCTTTCTAGTCGACATCCGGAATACTCAAGATTTTCCCAAACTCCAGTCTGTCGGCTGAATCCATGCATACTAAGAGATGTGTATCAAAAAGATAGTTATAGGTGTCATCAATCATGTCGGCCAATCATGAATGATCCCTCTAGAAACTTGATCACCACCAATTTCCCATCCGGATTAAAGTCTGATGCTTTGTTGGTTGGTTCTTTCTCAGTCTGCTTTTCCTGTCAGGAACCCAACACTTAGGTGCTCATAACCTTTCACTCTTTCATCACCGGAGGCTCAATCTCTGGAATGTAGTAGTCATGGTACTCCTCTTGACTTCCCCAAGTCTACACTTTTCTGAGATGCTTCCTCTGAGAGATCCGGACCTAACTGTCAGACCTTGCTGCATGCTCTATTCTTGCTTACTGGACCCAAATATTCTTCAATCTGACTTCTGGTATAGACATACCATGTGCTACGGATGAGTGGGATGGACTTTGTTGCCATCAATGACAACACTCATGAAGCCACATAGTGTCTCTTGCCAACAATCACAACTTGACTCAAGAAGTTGTTGTAGCCTCCAATATCTTTTCAAGACCTACAATATATTAGTGCCACATCAATATTCCACAAGAGAGAGCTTGAGAGTAGAGTAGTGAGCATAAGAGAGAATAATAATCTTCCAAGAAGTTAGGAAGAGTGTAGAGATGTTCAAATGAATTAAATAACTTACTTTTATATGAATTCTCGCTAATTTCTAGAGAGTTAACCCATATAAGGCCAACATTAGGAATGTTTCAAAGGGCCTAAGCCAATAAGGCCACTTTTTAGGGCAAGACTAAAGGAGGGCTAAGGGTGCTTGGGCGCCCTGGTCCTTTAGCTAGACACCTCCCAAAAAAAGGCAATTAGAGTATGTTTAGTCCCGCATTATAGATAATTTTTAGGTTTTCTGCATTGGGATTAAGTATTACACGATTAATACTCAAAAAGGTGTTAAAATAGGTCCTAATTAACAAGGGTAAACATTTGAGGCCCATCTAGGAGCTAAACTAACTGTAAAATGGTTGTGTACACATTTTATGACTCTACATTTAGCCCCCATTTTAATGTGGGTATGAACTTACATCTGAACTCATACTAAAGGATGGAGAAGACATAATTCAAACATAACAACATAGAAACCAAAGAATGACACTAAAATTGAAGGGTGATCAAGCCCCCAAGTTTAGGATTCAAGGAGTATATGATGATTGGCATACACATAAGACACAACATAATTCATTCACATACATGAAATATTTAGAAGACACGAGATAAGACAAGGCATACACAAGGCGTACATAAGGCATACACTCGAGAAGTCACAAGGCATACACGCAATACACAAAGTATATATGAAGCATACACATATAAGGCACAAAGTATACATAGAATACACAAGGAATATATAGAGAAAGAAAATATAAGAAAATAATGCAAAATACCTTGAGTCAACATGAGAAGAGAGACCTCGATCTAAGTGATGTCTTAATCACTATGTATCATTCCCCAAGATGAAATAAAGAAGAATGCTAAGGGGATAGTTAGAAAAGAGAAGAAGAATAAGAGGAGTACAAACACATCAAACACACTATCTCAAAATGAAAGTGCATCCACTCAAGTGAATACACAAAGCTACCTCTTGCAAGAGGATTTACGCAAAGCCTTGCAAAATAAGAAGGCAAAGCGAGAAGCGACCTTACTACCAAACTCAAGTTGGTGGTGCAACCCTTCTCCCAAACATGCAAGGAGATTCAACTTAGGAGAATAAGATGGACTCAAGATTTTGTTTCCTAGTTTCAACCTAGGAGAACAAGATAGACTCAAGATCCTGTTTCCAAGATTTTTGCAATCCTTTCCAAGAGAGAGTAGTAACAAAGATAATCAACAAGTTTTTAGATAGAAATATGAGAGTAAGGCACATAGTATGATATATGCCCCCACCATAAAGTGATTACTAACTCCATCAGGGAGCAATTACCTTTAAGGTAGAGTGAGAAAGAAACATAAAACAATCACAAGAGCTTTCTAAAAGCACATGCCCAAATGACTTGTGTTCTCCAAAAGCTACATTTCAACAAGGGGTTGCCCCCATGAAGAGGAAACCAAGGTGATGCTTATTGGCATGATACACAATGGCTAATGTAGTCATGCTATAATGCCAAGCATTGCTACAAGGTGCCACGTAGATGGAAGAAAGACAAGGTGCTCTAGGGACTACATGAAGCATGGTGAGAAGTGCTAGAGCCAAACCTTATTCAAAGTTGTTGAATTTTTTCACCCAAGACTTGACATTCATTAGTGGAATGGCCAAGTGCTCGATAATACGCACAATGAAGTGTTGAATGATTATTTTGTTGAATCTTTTTGCATTTTAGAGGAGGAAGAGTGATTAAGCGATCTTTGAGTAGACTCAACAACATACACTCTTGTTGAGATAAAAGAGAAGATATAGAGGGAGTAGGAAGCAAAAAAAAATTGTGAACGTGGTGGAGAGAACATAGGAGAAGGTCAGAAATCCAAACCTACTTTAGACAAGTATAGTGTTGGTTCCATAGGTACCTTAATTCCTTGTTCTTTACATCCTAACCCATTTCCATTGTATCCTTGTTTTGAAAGCATTTTGAATCCATGCCCATAATGCTTCTCTAAGACTGAAGGATGAAGAGAGGTCATATGGATAGCTTTGTTTTTAGAAGTATGATTATGTGTTGAAGAAGAAGGATCATCACAGTGAGGAGGGCCAATCTTTGTTTCAATCATCCCATGGGGATTGAAATCTAAAGAGACCTCATCACTACCAAGAACACCATTAGAATTAGATGGTACTTTATCACAAATGGCCTCCATTCTTGTAGAAGAAGATGGATATTCATCTATTTTAAAGGTTCCATCATCATTAAACTTAAGTTTAAACTTTGTAGGAGTATGAGATTGTGTTGAAGAAATTGTATTTACCTTGAAGAAATCTAAAGAGACCTCATCACTACCAAGAACACCATTAGAATTAGATGGTACTTTAACACAAATGGCCCCCATTCTTGTAGGAGAAGATGGAAATTCATCTATTTTAAAGGTTCCATCATCATTAAACTTAAGTTTAAACTTTGTAGGAGTATGAGATTGTGTTGAAGAAATTGTATTTACCTTCGAGGTCTTAGGGTGTGAGGGTGGGATTTTATATTCACCCATAAAGGAGGGTGTAAAATCCAACAAACCCCAATCATCACTGAAAAATGCATTCGAAGGACCAACACTATCTTGACCAAAACTATTGTTAGTAGCGGAGGGTAGTGTTGAAGAAGGGATCAAACTACTTAAAGGAGTTTGATGTCTCTCTTCTATTTTCAAACAATTATCTGGAGTCAGATCAACTTCAGTGGTATGTACTTTATTTTCAAAGATGAATTTTACTGAACAATGAAGGGTAGATGAAACTACCCCCATGGCATGAATCCATGGTCTACCAAGAAGAAGATTGTATCAAATAGAATTAGGCATGACATGGATAAGGGTAGGCACTATCTTAGGTCCAGCCTTAATATCTAAGGTTATGGTACCCAATGATTGTCTACCAACATTATCAAAGCCACAAAGTTCAATATTATCTGGTTTGATTAAAGATTTATCAACATTGATTTTATCTAACAAATTTATTCCACCATCAATCATAGTGCATCTTATCCTCTTTCTATTAATGATGACATATATCATAAGAGGCTCATTTTGGTTTTGAACTTTTATGGGAGGTAACTCGTGTTGTTGAAAAGATATATCAAATGTTGCCACCTGTATACACTCTAACAGAGATGCTACATCATTCGGTCTACCAGAATGTGGAACAATTACCTTTTGAAGAGCCTCTTGGAGCATTTTGTGGTATGTAGGTGATTTTTGTATTAAATCCCATAGAGAGATCTTAGCTAGAGTAGCGCAAAGCTGCTCAACAAGATCATATTCTTTACCAATATGAGTAGGAAGATGAGGTGCTTGAGGAAGAACAGGTTGAGAAGATGGAAGAAAGACAAGCACATGCAGTACTTGCTTACTTTGCTTGTTATTACGGGTGTTATATGTGTGAGCAATCGTGTGATGCTGCGACATATCTTGAACACCTTGATTCTTTTGAGTAATTTGTTTTGCATAATTGAGAATGTAACCTGGGGGTCGAGGTGGTGTTGGATCACCTTGAACTATAATCACTGGTTTGAAATGAGGAGGTGTATTAGGTGCCTCATGCACAATGATTTTAGGAACATTAGTACACTTATTCACTATCCCCTTAGCAGGCGGAATAAGTCTATTAATGATGATTGAATTGACATTGTTTTCTTTTTGATCAATCTCAACATCCATCCCCAAGGGATTTAATGTGAGAGACCTTTCCTCATCCACTAATGCTTCATCTTTTGAAGGGGAAGCATTGGAATGAAGGTAAGGTAAAGTGTAGTTAAGAAAATTTTTGATGATTGTATCTTCGGTGATGTTCAAGGGGTTTGAACATGCAACCAAAAGAGAAATATCTGTGGTTTTCACATCCTTAGTGATGTCTATGATACTTGGACATTCGACCAAAGGAGGAAGATCAATAGTCTTCACTTCCTTAGTGACATCTAAGGTACTTGAACATTCAACTAAAGGAGGAATATCAATAGGATGACTCATATAATTATCATCATCATCATATGCTTTAGAGAGTATATCCAAGGCATTATCATGATTTGTAGTAGTAGAAGAAGGTTTATCATCATCATGAGATATACCATGCATAGGATTTATGTTATCTAAAATATGAGGATGCATATTAGTGCATTTAGAAAAAAATTTAGATTCCATGATATGTGCATGCAAATATTTCAACCAAAAAGGAGCCATAATGAGGTGTACAACTTATTAACCAATGTCTCAATGAGATTGCAATCAAAGGCCTACAAGTGCAAGAAAAGCGGGGTCTTCCAAAAAATGTGATGTTCTTGGTAACCACAACAACTAATCTTGTAAATGTAGGATGATGTATCCACTTGAATGCAACAATGATTTACAACACTTTTGTTTGATAAAGATGCACTAAATGCAAGACTAACTAGGGTTTTACCATCAAACCCTAGATCTTAAATGCTCACTTCTAGACCAAATTTTTTTCATTGCAGTCTTATTTTTGAACACGAATGAAATTTTATGAAATGATACAGAAATACAAGATTAGATTTGAAATGTTTATAATAGCAGAAAGATCTGAACAAGAAATTTAATTACAAACCCTAGGTTTTTTAATTTGACTAGGTTTTTCAAAAAAATGCAAGCTTTTCAACAAAACCCTAGCAAATGAGAGCTTCAAAAGCAAGATGAAACACCATGAAATGATTATCAACTGAAATATGAATCAGATCTGATGCAAAAAATCATAGATTTAAATCTTTCTATGATGATCTACAACATATGCAATGAAAACAATGCACAAATATGCCTTTTTGCAAGCCTAGAATGCTTGATTTTTTCACTTTTTCTAATGAAAATATGCATGAAATATTTTAGAATAGAAAGGATGATAAGGTACAGAAACTTAAAACCCTTTAATCAATTCAATAATGCAACAAGATCTACAACAACATGGTAATCTACAAACCCTAGGTCAAAGATTAGCTAGATCTTTAAAAAATGCAAGGTTTTTACAAACCCTAACAATGAAACAATGCAAAATTAAGCTATATAATTATGCAAAATGATGAATGAATTGAATCTAATCATATCTAGGGTAGAAAATAGCTCAAATATGATGCAATAAGGATTCCAAAATGGAATAAACTACGGGTTCACCAAAATATAGTGTAGAAAAGAGAGACTAGCTCAATAGATCAAACTAGGTCAAAACCTCTTCTACAAAACATTCAGGGCACAAAATGAGCTTGGCTTCTACCCAAGAAGGAGAACCAAACTACAAGGGTTCTACCATTTTGTTGTATAGAGAAGCAATTAACCCAAATCCAACCAATCAATCTAGGATCAAGACATAAAACCCTAGTTATCAAAGATCTGAGTATAGCAGACTGTTGGTACCTGAAACCCAGCAACCAAAGGAACAACAGAGGTCAACAAACCATTTAGAAACTTTTCCTAGAGGTTAGAATGCCCAGGACAAGAGCTCTTGTGTGCCCTGGTACCAAATTAGGGTTTCTAGAAACTGTAAACTCTGTCGAGTCTGTACTAGCAAGCTTGTTCTTCTTCCCAGATATTACCTTCTGAAACCTGTCTATCTTACCTATACACATGAAAAGAGGGAAAATGTTGGGTGCTATTTAGGAGCTTGCCCCAGTCAAGCCCTGTGAATGGTGTTTCCATCTCCATAATATCAAAGATGATAGATAGAGAGTCCATGCCCTAGGAGGGCAGAGGCAAATCCGAAGTAGAATGGAATGCCAACACAAAGCATGAAGGAAGTCACCATGAGCATGGAAAGCCTTGTGTGCTTGTAGACGGTGTCACAAATTGACTCAAGAAGTTGTTGTATCCTCCAAGATCTTCACAAGACCTACAATATGTTAGTGTTAGATGCACAAGACAACTGAGAGGGGGGGGTGAATTAGTTGTACATTAAAACATTAAACCCTCAATACTATTCCAACCCTTATCATCCTTCAAACTCTTATTATGCATTAGTAGAATATAAACATATGAGACATCAGTACAAACACATCCAAACACATAAGAACACCAGATTTACATGGAAAACCCAAACCACATTGAGGATTAGCTCACATATATATGAATAGCAACACCAAATACAAGTAGGCTCACTGCCAAAAGGACTCACTATCTAGAGGAAAGGAGAATAGAAGAAAACTATTACAAAGAGATTCACTATCTCAAGGCAATAGGAGAAATCTACCACTGCAACTCTATGCCATCTGCAACCTTTAGCTCACTACCTCCAGTAACTTCAAGCAGACTGAAATGTAGACACCTTCTACTCACTGCATCTGAAAGTCATAAGAATTTAAGCTCACACTTAGATCACCACACTTGATCACATTTTCATCTTTTTTTCCCCACACTCTCTACTCAAACTTCACCTTGTATTTATACCATCCACAACCTAAAACAATCTCAATTAGATCGGCCTTAATGAAACGTATGCACCTCAAACATGCAACACCAAAATAGGTCGGCACCAAAAAATTTTACGGTGGAAAGAAGTGAATGTGGACCACACCAAGGGTTAATCAAGGCCCAAATCTACATCGACATGCTACACCATGCTTCAACAAGCAATGAAGCACATCCGCAATTAGCGCTAACATGCCAGGTTGGCCAAACCTACATTATCGCCCTTAACCACTTAAGTTCATGCTTCACCAGGTCTAGAAACATCTTGCAGACCACACAACAACATCATACAATATTTCTGAATGTTCCAGCATCATCAGAATATCCAAAAACACTGCTGCAACCACATACAATTGAAGAGCACAACCATCCTGTGTAACTAGTCAAACTGCCATAGACAACAACTCATGAAACCAACCTTGCAGAGCATCTGAACATGAACCACTCCAAGGAAAGACAAATATAGACAATATCAACACGTTCCCAAATCCGTAAGGCAAGAAACCTCAACACGGAGAAATACGAAGTAATGTCATTTCTCCCAGACAACCTTCTTTATAGGAAACACACTGTCAAACACATCTTCCACTACCGCACGATCCAGAACTTGAAACTCTGGATATAACACCTCTAAATAGATTTGAACACCTCTGATCATCACTTTCAAACCACACAAGCATATCTTCAACCATCAAGAAATGTGAAGTACAATACTGAACACACCTTTGTCACACTACACACATTTTTATTCAAATTTTCTCAAAAGAACTTGGAAACCAAGTGAATCATCTGCATCAGCAACACCTTCTCAGCATCCTTAAATGCTTATCATCATGACTACACTGAGGTTGACATCAAACCATGACACATTCAACATTATCAGCAAGCTCCAACAATCTCCCAACTATACTCAATCTTCTAATAGTCTCTGCATACAAAGAGTTGATATCAATGACAACACTAATTTCCAACAACTCTAATGCTAGGGGTTGACATCAATGACAATACTAGAAAGCTTCCAACAGTTAGTGCCGAAACAATATTCTACAAGAGAAAGCTTGAGAGAAGAGTAGAGAGCATAAGAGAGAATACGAATCTCCCAAGAAGTTAGCAAGAGTGTAGAGATGTCCAAATGAATAGAACAACTTACTTTTATATGCATTCTTGCTGATTTTTGGAGAGCTAAACCATATAAGGCTGAGATTAGGAATGTTTTAAAGGGCCTAAGCCAACAAGGCCACTTTTAGGGTAGGGATAAAGGAGGGCCTAGGGCACTTGGGCTCCTTGGTCCTTTAGCCAGACACCTCCTGAAAAGGGCACTTAGAGTATTCTTAGCCCCACCTTATAGTTAATTTCTAGGTTTTGTGCATCGAGATCAAGTATTACACGCTTAATGCTCAAAAAGGTATTAAAATAGGTCCTAATTAACAAGGGTAAACATTTGAGGCCCATCTAAGAGCCAAACTAAGTGTAAAATGGTTGTTACACATTTTACGATGCTACACTACATACAAACTAGACAAAACTGCCGAATAACAGTGTATTTTTCTCCCTGCATTGTCAAACCTTAGCAATAGCAAAAAGTGCCCATACTGAAAAGATATAGTTTTTGACACCTGGAATGGATCGGGAACATAAACACCATAGTAACACATAATAGAAATACCACACAAAACCCCTATATGAAATTTATTTATTGAAGTAACATAACCATGCTCATACTTTGACTTCTTGATATTTATTATGACTCCTTCAAAGATAGGAGGATACTCAACACAACTCCTGAACTCACAATAGTGATGGTATTTACTACTTCTTGAAAAATCAGATATGTGAGTATAAATGATGCAGGAACATCCGGGTCCACGAGCAATCCTCATCACCCAAAAATATTTTATTTGTTTTTGTGTGTTTTTCTTTGTTTTTGTTTGTAGGAGTAGATGTTCAAAAATTTGATAGATCCAATTGGATTCATGCCCAAATAAGGAGTGCAATATGTGAAGGAGCCAAATGGGTATCTATAGTTCAAATTTGGCGAAGATTTGATGAATTTCAATGGCTAAGTTATGCTCATCGCTCCAACCGGACATCTTATCAGGTTGTATTTCATGTTCACTTTCGATGGAACTCCTTTGTATTTCATCCAGACATCTTTTCTAGATCATGTTTCCTTGTCGCATCTAGATCTTGTTGTCTTCTCATGTCCAGATCTAGTTTCCCCTCTTTATATTCTAATGAGACATTTTCTAATTGGATTTTTTGTTGAGTTCCAATATCTGAATCCAGTTGACTTATTCATATCTGGTTACATTGTCTTTCTTCAACTAGACATTTCATTCGAACCTTTTCGAACCAGACATTTGTTATATCCGGATCTTGTTGTTATTCATATCTAGATCTAGTTACGATGTCTATCATGCATCTAGATATCTCATCCAAATATCCAGTTACACTACTTGTCTTCAACCAGACATATTCTCATCCGGATATCATGTTCAACATCCAGTTGCAATGCTTTATTTCTAACTGGACATTTTTCTATCCGGACATTTTTCTATCCAACTGTCATGTTGACATTTCCACTTCGAGTTGCCTATTATACACTTTCGAACTGGACATCTCTCAAGCATACTTTCCAACCAAACATCTCTCAAGTGAACATTCCAACTGGACATCTCTCAAGCAGACATCTCCCATTCGGACATCCTGCTACATATCTATATCCAGTTGCAATGCTTCATTATATAACTAGACATTTTCCATCCAGATGTCTTGTTGCTCGATTACATCCGGTTAGCTTACAGAATCATCTAAAAACTTCCAAAAGAAGAAAATACAGTTAGAAAACTGCAATTTTAGCCAATCTCGAGTCTGCACGTCGATGTCAAGCCAAAGAAATAGTAATATGATGTTGTATTTATAATATGCCAATAAGGGGATGACATTTGTTCTCTTCACATGATGATGGCAGTGTTCATAGTAATGCACATAACTACCTCTGTTACCTTTAAAAGGGGAAATTTCATGCTTTCAAAGTCATTTGAGGATGATCGAGGATACTACATTTTCTATTGTAACTTCTTGGGAAGATCTGTGATCTGTGATCTGTGAGTTGTAGCATCTGAATGTAAGGCTAAGGCTGATGCATGTTGCATGCATATAAGAAGATCATAGTACTTCTATTGTATGCTTCATATCGCATATGAATAAAGGATTTCTCATTTTCATAGTTGTGGTTGTTCATTTGCTGCCTAGTTTAGTAGCTTGAAAAGGCCCCTGAACCTTGATCCTACATTAATAAACACCATACAAGGTTGATGCAACATAGAGAAAACTCCATCTTGAAAATATACCTTAACTAGTTCCACAATATTGCATACCTTGATCTCAATCCATGAGTCATCCAAAAGTTGAGTCTTCACATAATTATGAATGATGAAGCCTCCATGCATCACCACATTCATTGTGGAAACCTCATCTTCATCCACATTAGTACATTCTTCATTAGGTGGTCTACCTAAAAAATTACCAACAAGAAGCTTGTTGCACTTGTCCACATTATTTTGCACCTTCTCATGTGAACATATAAGCCATCTATGGTAGAAAGACCTTTCCCTAATTTTACATTCTTGTTTCTTTTTCCAAGTGCCATCTATATGCTACAATATTATATCTAGTAACAATCCTAGGAACTGTATACTCAAAAACATGACTCGGTGGCTAGGGGTGGTCAATTCAGCTTTGGCATGCACATGGACCCTCTCTTCTTGCCACGGGGTGAACCTCCACATCACTCTCGCTCTCGTGGAAGTAGCCAGTCAAGAGGAGGTGAGACACGGGGGCGGTATGGTTTGTTGGAGAGTGGTAAGCCAATCCTAGGGCCTTTGTTGTGCATTTGTTTGAATGTGGTGTTCTATGACCGTTGTTGTAAAGATAACTATATGACCCAAAGGGTCACTAGTCACCATTCTCCTATTTGGGTTTCTAATGTTCCAACATTGTGTGAGTTGACTATTGTTTTTGTTGATGTTTTGTTCAAGTTGACATTGTCATTCATGTTGTTGTGTGATTGCTTGTATTTGAAGTTCTCTTAACCTTTCTTGTTGTTGTTGAACTATCTATGGGTCTTGTTGTTGTCTAGGATGGATCTCCTCTATCTCATCGAGGATTACCTTCACTCACTCACCTCTAAGTCTAGGGCACATTCGTTAGCCTAAGCAAGAGAGAGATGGTTTAAGCTAACCTTGACTTGACCTAGGGTTTCAACTTAGGGTTTGTGTGACCTAAGGTTTGACTTTGTTTGACCTTGCTTGACCTTGTGATGAAACCAAGGGTTTTGACTAACGTTGACTTTGTTTGACCTTGTGCTGGGATCAAGGGTTTGTAAATCTTCTACGCTACTAATGTTTTTGTTCTTTTTTGTTTTTGTATGCATGCAAGCCTATATGAGTGCAAAACATTTTTTTGTGTTTTTTATGTTTTTGGAAACAAAAGTGTTTTTTTCTATTCTAGGAATTAGAAAATGAATGCAAACTAGTATGAGATTACCTAATGCAATTTAATCTATGTTTTTGGTTTGATTTTCTGAATAAGTGGATTGATTTAATCTAGGAAAGGGAAATTGCTTTTAATCTATGAACTCTTGAAAGGGAAACTACTTAATAATGCAAATCTACTTAACCTATCAACGAAAAAGCAACATGTATTTATTATTCCTAAGAGCAAAGTTGATTATCTGATTACTATGAAATGAAAAAAAAGCATGAAGGAACTTGGAGACGCGTGAGCATCCACTACCCTCAGAAATCCTTGTATGGGAAACCTCTAATCCTTTTGCAGTAGCGGGGTGATCCTCTTGGCAACAATAAGAAAAGAGAAGAAAAAAAGCTTTGAAGCTTTGAAATGAGCTCAATGAGAGCTTGATGAGCACTATGGCTTGTGATGTGAGCAACGTATCGACACAAAATGAGCTTTTAAAAAAGCTAGATGAGATAACAAATAAAAGCAAAAGGCTCTAATGTCTTGTGTGAGCATATGGATGCTTGATTTGGAGAGTAATAACCTACAAGACCTGTGTGCACAAATGAAATTGCCTCCCTTTGTGCTTGAGAGAGGGGGTAATGATAGGTTTGAAGAAGGTATGAGAGGTGAAGAAGAAGAAGAAGAGTTAACTAAATTTGATTGAAGAGTTAACTTAGAAGAAATAAGAGTGATCTGGGCTAAAATTGGAGTGATCTACCCATTAATAACTTATCACTCAAGAAGAAATGGAGAAAGAGAATGCATGGGTTGATAACTAAAGATAAAAAAAGAAATAAATATGCATGCTTGGGTACATGAAATAGTTAACTCAACCTTTAGGACAAAATTTCATGCAAACAAAAGCAAAAATGGGTGAAAACAAAGCTATTTTGGGCCAAAAAATCAAGTGAACTTGCGGCTGGAAAACATGACAGGGTCACCCATGGGTTGCCCCTTTCACCAGTCAAGGTCACCCAAGGGCGACCCATGGGCGACCCTCAAAGGAGGACATCTCAGTGGAAGTGCAGGATGGGAGATGGAAGAGGAGGAGAAAAGAAGGGGATCTGCCTCCAGAAACAAGTCAAATAGGGGTCAAAAACCAAATCTCCACTTGCAAAAGTAGGATCTCCCAAGGGAGATCTGGAAATAATAGGGGGAGATTTGGATTGGTTGATGCAAACTAAAAATTGAAAGCGAGAGATAGCTTGAGAGGACCTCTAGAAGGCCTCTAGGGGTGGGAATGGATGAAAAACATTGGGGAAAGGTGAAAACACAACAAATGGATGAATACAAGGCTTAGGGACAAAGTCACAAGCATACGAAATGCAAATCAACAAATGTTGAAAAAGCATCGAAAGCAAAGAGAGAGAGAGAAAATGACAAAGGGGAAACAACACAAAGAGGAAGAAAACACATGTTACCAAGAGAATTGATGCTGAGAGGATGTTATTTCACGCTTACATGTACATGAAAAGGATTGTGAGTCATCATCGGGGTCATTGTGGAAGCTGTGTGTGATTTTTGTGCTTACAGGAACATATTTATGAGCACCATTTTTTGCCGATTTGGAAGCAATTGAATAACATAGAATAGGTTATGTTGCTTACCAAAGAACCAAATAGCTTGCATGCTCTCCTTCATTACACAACTTGTTACCTATTGACATATTTTGCCCAGTTAAGCTAAATAGTCATATAGGGGTCTTAAATTTTTCATATGAGTCTTTTAGAGGAGTCTAATGTGCCTTCCTTGATCCTTTTAAAACATTTAGTTAGGTTTTGTGCCTTCAAAAAAGATATTTCCACGTTGCATGCATGAAATTTGTAGAGTCAAAGGTCAAAAAGCCATGTTTTCATGTCTAAACCCTTATTTTTAGCAAAATGAGCTCACACCAAGTGATGGAGGGAAGTTTCCTTTCAAACTTGTCTTGTTTTATGGTGTTATTCAAGGGTTGAATTAGGTTGAGTCGAGTAAAGTTGAGGAGATGGTTTGAGCCTTGACCCTAGGTTAGGTTTAGAGTGTATTGTTTAGGTTTCCCTCTTTGTGACAGGTTTCTCCTCTATGTTTCCACGCCTCCTTTAGGGTTCTTAACATGTTTTCTTAGGTTTCATGCATGGAAGATTTGTTTTCATACAGTGGTGATCTAAGAAGTTTGGCTTTGCAATGCCAAGAAGTCTGTCAGCAATCTAAGAAGTTTAGTTTTTGTATTGCTATCAGGGGTTTGGACTGTCAAGATGAAGAGTTTCTCCACAATCTGAAAGGAATGTTGGAAAGATGAAAGAGATTAGGTAACAAGCATGTTAGAGATAATAGTTTCTTTCATTTCCTTTCTGACTTGGAACAATCATAGGCAAGAAAGAAAGGATCTCAAAAGGTGTGGCTTTAAAGATAGTTTTGCAAGTTTCCATAAGATCCTAATCCATTTTAAAACCCAGGGGCCAATATAGTAGTCCTTAGACCTCATAACACATGTGAGGATGGTTTTTGTTTTTTGTCATTACAAGAGGAGCAGAGACATTGGCATAGAACTATTAGAAGGCAGGGATCTCCAATTCATACATTGATAGCATGTGAAGTATGAGAAGGACCCCATTGAAAAATTCAAGATGGTGTAGAGAATGTATTAAAAGGGCAATATGATAATTGAACAAAGAAGAATAACAGACAGAGGTTCATGATAGTTCAATGTTTGATGGAACAACATGCAAGAATTTAAAATGGTTTTGCAAGGCCACATAGATAACTACTTGCTAGTCTGACAGAGATCTTTGCAGACCATATAGGTTGTGTACAAGAGAGCAGTCAAATGGAGTCTTGAAATTGTTTAAGACCTCTATGAAGTGCTTCATGTGTTATACATGTTTAGCTCCCTAGAAGAGTAGTGGAACAATGGTTTTTGTATGATTTTTGGAGGGTTTTTCATGAGTATATAGCTTGCAGAGAAGATAGTCTGAAATAGTACACAGAGGTTACATGTGAAGAGACAGTATGAATTCATGGACATGATACAACAAACGTAAGGATAGAAATTTCAAAGTATAATGGATAGGCTTAATGAAATTGAGACTAGAAAATTTTGTCAAAACACGTAGGTCTTTTATATAGTCTAAAAGCTTGTCAAGGGTTTGCAAAGGACAAGGAAGTCAAATGGAACATTAGACAACAAATCTTTTATAGGGAAAACCCTTATGAAGTTTAAAGGGTTTCTTTGATAATAGTAGATGAAGGGACAATCATAGCAAAACTAAGAAAGTGTATTAGGATCACAAATAGCAGAGGACTGTCCAACCATCTTTACAATTTTTTCTATTGTATACATTTACAAGAGTCATGCTAGAAGCTGAGATCAATGAGGGTTCTGACAATTATTCTAGTCATCAGGAGAAACAGACGCCTATGATGACATTGCAAAAGCTCTAGGAATACCATGTAGAGAGGCAGATGAAGTAAAAGAATGAGATGTTTGTGAAGTATAAACTGATCTAGTGAAGGCCACACCCAAAGAAATGCAGGTTTTAACTATTATCACTAGTTGTATTGCATTCTAACTGTTAGTGTGAATAGGGATATTACCTAACCAATTATTTCCCTTGTTGTGTGGATAATTCATAGTATTTAACTATTTATTAGTTAAATAAAATTCACACACATTCACATGATAAGTTGACTTAGTGAGCCTTCTAGATACTTCTAGTTGTTTCTAGTTGTCTTATAGTTGTCATATCCTACATATCAACTAGTTGGCATCTTGACCTCTAGTTGTCACATGTAATAGGAATATGACACTTGTCACATGACTACAAATTCTTATCTTTCAACCTTGTCTTTATAAGCAAGGTATGTCTCTTCATTTTGTAGTAAGAAGTGTAAGATAATGAAGGCTGGAGCTATAGTTCTCTCATAATGCTATTATTCCATTTGAGCATTTACATTATTCTCTCATAGTACTATTATACTGTTCATTTCATTAGCATTATAGTTTATTGATTCTAGTTCTTTCAATTTGATTATGGGTTATATTCTTTTTCAAGATTCATCTCTTTCATCGATAGTTAAGGACACTCCTACAGTACCTACTACTACTTCTGAGTTCAGTGATGCTTCATTGAGAGCTTCCAGTAACTCTTTGCACCAGTGGATTGGTTTCTTTCCAAGGGGAGGATCACACAAAATATGCCGGATCTAACCAACTATTAAAAAAATATTTTTATTTTTTTCTACCCCTCTCCATTGGTAGGTGTGATTTTGAAGGCAAATTTCAAAGGCTTGTAAAATGCTCATATCAACTCCTTTTTCAAAGAAATTTTTTTGATATAGGATAATTTTTCGTGCTCTTCTCAATGGTACAATTGGATTTTGGTTTTGGTGGATTGATTTTTTAGAATTTGTAGATTCTCACAGGTGACGCTGCACAGTTCTCATTTTGGGAACTTTGAAGACTCATAACTTTTGCATGACCTCAGATTGAGGTGATTCTTTTTTTGAAAGTGAATGATTTTTTGAGTACTTTTTAGTAGTGTTGTATGCCACACTTGATTTGACTCCAAGATTTTACTTTGAGCATACACTCATTTGATTGAGAATTTGTAAAGCATTGAAATCAAGTCCACTAAGCATTTTTTGCTAGTGGAAATTGTACTCGCACTAAATATAAAGTGCCAAATCATATTTTCTTTGGGGGGGTTCTTTGATTGAGTTAAAAGGGGGGGGGTTGTGTCCTATGTGCTTTCCTTGAGCTACAAGGTAATCTTTTGATGTTTTGATCTCTAATTTTTGAGAAGATATCATGGGTTTTTCTAGTCATCCTTCTGTGATAAATCTGAACAAGGATAATTATGAGTCTTGGAAAAAAGGCATCATCACACATTGTAGGTGGCTCAATCTTTTGCCTTATCTTTATGGCCTCATACATGAACCAAATTCACCTCAGAAGAAAAATGCATGGGCAAATAGGAATGATCATATTGTAGGATTGATTGGTTCTAGTGTTGATTCTGACACTATGTGGGCTATTTTGGACATTGATTGTCCATGCACACTTTGGACTAAGATTTGGGAGATCTTTGGAGACCCACATATTTCTCCATTCCCAGATGATCCTGCAATGGATTGCCTCATACCCATTGATGATGCAGATAATATGCCCTTTGATGATAATATAGAAGGGGAGCTTAAAGATCTAGTAGGCCTTGATGGTTCTTCTATTGCTTCTCTCTCTCTCTCTCCTTCTATTGAGATCATTTCTTTGTTATCACCTGTTGCTACTTCAGAGTTCAGTAATGTTCCTTTGAAAGCTTTTGGTGATTCTTTACAGTAGGACATTGAGATCACAATTCCTCTAGAACAAGTTGTTTCATCAGAGTTTAGTTTCGTTCCTTTGAGAGCCTCCAGTAACTCTTTGCACCAGGACATCAAGGATTCATCTCTTTCATCGATAGTTAAGGACACTCCTACAATACCTACTACTACTTCTGAGTTCAGTGATGCTTCATTGAGAGATTCTAGTAACTCTTTGCACCAAGACATTGAGGATTCATCTCTTTCATCTATAGTTAAGGATACTCCTACAGTGCCTACTGCTACTTCAGAGTTTAGTGACGTTCCTTTGAGAGCTTCTAGTGATTCTTTGTAGCAGGATCATTTTAGTCTTCCTCATTGGGATTCATATCTTGCAGACATATCATCTTTGTTTGTGGAGTCTCACATTGCTGATTTGGAGGACACGTTTGAGGGGTTATCTCTCCTCTTTGATGATAATACACATACACCTATTATTTCTATACAGTTCTGAGAGGCTTCACCAAGGGCTTCTAACGATTCTTCACAGGACATCCCATGGGATTTGTATTGTAGCCACATGGCATGCATTGTCATTCCACATCCATACATTAGTTCCTTGGATCTTGCTCTTCATCATTTTTCACATGATTTTGAGAGGTCACTTGTTAGGCCTAGGACTTCTGATTTGTTTGTGACTCATTTCAACATTAGCATGAAGACATTTGAGTAGTGTTCTGAGACAAGATACATCATGAGACTTCCTTCCTCACCTTGCTTCTTCGAATGGGAGTTACTTCAGCATTCACCACTTCAACATTCACCATTGGAGTTGTTTCTTCCTAAGGGGAGAAATGTCATTTGCCACAAATGGATCATCTTCAGTATTCATACATGGGCATCCTCTTTTGGAATAGGAGCTACTTCATTGTGGGGGGTTTCATAGTTTATCTCACTCTCTCTATTCTGTGGGGGTGTCTTCTCTCTTATGGGGGGACTTTTTCCTCACAAGGGGTTCTCTTCTTTTGATACTATAGAGAGCTTTTTTTATTTTTCTCTTTTAAGGAGGAGTTTTTTCCCACTGGGTTTTCTCCTTTTCTCCATTTGTGAGAGATTTTTTGTACATGGGTACATAACATGGACTTGTGTCAGAAACCATTTTTGCATTTTGCATTCTTTCTTTAGTCAGCTTCTCCCTAAGTTGCACTTAAGGGGGGCTATTAGTGTGAATAGGGATATTACCTAACCAGTTATTTCCCTTGTTGTGTGGATAATTCATATTATTTAACTATTTATTAGTTAAATAATATTCACACACATATTCACATGATAAGTTGACTTAGTGAGCCTTCTAGATACTTCTAGTTGTTTCTAGTTGTCTTATAGTTGTCATATCCTACACATCAACTAGTTGGCATCTTGACCTCTAGTTGTTACATGTAATAGGAATATGACACTTGTAACATGACTACAACTTCTTATCTTTCAACCTTGTCTTGATAAGAAAGGTATGTCTCTTCATTTTGTAGTAAGAAGTGTAAGATAATGAAGGCTGAAGCTATAGTTCTCTCATAATTCTATTATGCCATTGGAGCATTTACATTATTCTCTCATAGTATTGTTATGATGTTCATTTCATTTGCATTATAGTTTATTGATTCTAGCTCTTTCAATTTTATTCTAGGTTATATTATTTTTCAAGATTCTAACACTAACCCTGTTTGGAGGTGTCACAAGGTGAGTTCAATTTATGACAGGTCTTTTGAGGTTGTATATTGCTTCCAAATCTAGATAAATATTCAAAGGTTACATATACATTTAGGGTCAATGCATGTAACCTCAAGATCTGTCAAATAGTTTAGGTCTACAAATAAGATATAAGATTTGATAGTCCTATGCAAGGCATGTTAACTATTTAAGCTTTCTAAAACCTTGATTGAGTCAAGAGAAGGTTTCCATTCTAAACTCTCAAATAGTGAGTGATCTATACAGTCCTATAATGGCATAAAGGGTTTGCATCAAGTCATTAGGTAGCCTCACTATTTTTTACACATTAAGAGGAAAGGTGAGAGTGATAAATACAAAGCTCTGAAGCATATAGGGATCAAAACTATTATGAGTTCCATCCAAACCTTGGGCTTTTATCTTTTAAAATATGAGATCAAAGCATACATAGAGTTATAATGCAGAAATGGTAGTGTTAGTAGAGTTGTATCAGCATATGCAAGGGGTTAGGACTAAGACAGAGATATTTTTGACATCTAAATCCCTGTTAAGAGTCGTTAAAACACGCCATCTCTTAGAGTCCATAATCAAAATAGCATGACAAAGATGAAGCATCAAAGTGATAGTGATTTAAATTAGACATCAGTCAAACCTCTATTGAAAAGCTAGCAGATTAGAGTCCCATTCAAGGGTATGACTGAGAAGTATGGGGTCATGGTACTAAGTAGAGTGCAGACTACAAGGAGTCTTATGCTGCTACAAAGGGGTAGATGGTTGAATGAGGTATCATTAAGATGCAAATCGATTATGTAGAGATACAAATCCAAGAGCAAGAACTGCTAACACAAAGAACAGTCATCAGCATGAGAAACAGAGATACAGATGCAAAGAAATAATGATCTTGAAGGGACAATATGCAAAGACCTTTTAGCATTATATGACAGGACAAAGGCATCTTAATTTTTGATAGAGGAATCACAAGACAGTGGTGGCAATGTTAGGAAAGCCTATGAGTAGGACTGTTAGTCAGTCATGCATTTGAGTATGCCAAGGGAGTGGTAGACCCTTTATAGACCTAGGAGGACAAGCAAAAAAACACTCAGGTTGAAATACCCGCTATGTATTTCAACCTGAGAATAGAAGTATAAAAAAATAGAAGTTTCCTCATAACTGAGAACTATAAAACTCAATCTAAAGACACAAAGAGGTAGTTTTAACCCTAAAGAAAACCCTACAGGGGTCATAAATGAGGTAGGGGGTGTTTCCAAGTCATAAAGAGGTAGTTTTGAGTAGTTTGAAGACTCCAAAGGTAACAAAACTCCTTCTAGATGCCTTAGAAGAGATTTAATGACATAAAATAACATTGGCCACATGTCCTATTGCTTTGCAAGGTGGAGGTTGAAGAGGTTATGAGGTAGTTTGAACAGTTTGAGGAGTTTTAAAGACATCATGGATAGCTGGGAGAACCTTCCAAGCATCTAGTGGTAGTTCAAAAACTTCCCAAGCATCAAGGAATCTTTTGAGTAGCTGGAGCAAGTTTGTAAGAGATGGAAAGGGTTGACCATGACATGCAAGAGTCAATATCAGATCATGAGACTTCTTGGGTGCCTAGAAGAGGTTTGACCTAGTTTTAGACATAATTTTTCATCCTAAATTTGCTATTAATGTCTCCCCATGTTGGGATGAGTATAGGAAAGGCTTACGATAGTTTTTTTAGTAGTTCTTTCATCTTTGAAAGCTTTAGAAACCAAAAAACAACATATTGTAACTCAAGTTTTCACAGTCCAGTACTGAAAAACCTTCATTGTAACACTTTTTCAAGCAACAGATACAGTTTTTAGACTTATATTGGTATAAGAAACCTTTTCATTCAATAAAATATTTAGATTTTCCTTCTCTACTTGATGTATATGATGTATGTGGTTCAAAAATGATGCATGTTTAGTTGTGTTTAATCAAAACCTTCAACATATGCAATCATCAAAACAGAAACACATGCATTGTGAATATGTTGTCTAGTATGTTGTGAGCTATGAAAACATATATGTAGTTGTTTAAGGTTGTGAAACTCATTATTTTCCTTCTAAAATAGTAGATTATAGGCATCCTCCTTGCAATAAACAATCAACATAGGGCATAGAACCTAGAGTTGTGCAAAAAACTAGTCATTTTTATTGAAGAAATGTGTGTCAAAAGGGAAAAATAAGTCATTATAGTTTTGGTGCATCACCTTCCCAACTAGATTAGGTTCATTTTGTCTTTTCCTCACTCTTTTCTTAGTAAACAATAGTAATTAGCCTAGTTTAGGTGATAAAATCCAAGAGAGCCAGTGCTCTCTGGAGGTTCTTTTCCATTATAGGTGACCCACAAACCTGGAAAAGTTCTCATGTTTCACTAGTAAGCTGAGTTATACAACTTAGCTAGGGTGCATTATTTAGTGATAACACTAACCATATAGCTTGTTCTTTATGAGTAGTCCCTTTAACTATGAATTCTTCCCTAAGACCATGGAGTATGCCAAGCATCATACTTTTATCTTCAATTGTAGAATTAAGTTCCAAGGAGTAATTCATGAATTGTAAACATTGAACTCCTACAACTTCATTAGAACTTACAAAATAACCTTGATGATTCTTCATGAATTTCCTTTCCATTCCCATGAAAGAGTTGAAGAATTCAATAATGTCATCAAATCCTCTATCCTCTTTGCCCTTCATAAACTCACTCAGATCCCAAATGAAAAAATAATCTTGAATTTAAATCATTGAGTCTACATGTCCTATTTTAACATGCTTTCTTTGGTGACAAGAATTTTGTGTTGGCATATAAAGATGTAAAAAATCTGAAAATTGAGAATCTCTTTCATACCTTGGGATGCCAACAAGGAATTCATCCTCTTTTGCAAAACTAAAATTTGTGGATACACCACCATGCTTCCACTATGCTACTCAAATGCAACTAGAAGTTGATGGTCTTGAGCTTTGAAATAATTTTGTAAATATGAGATTCAACCCATAAAAAAATTTAGTCTTCATTAGTTTCTCAATGTTCCCTTTCTATAGCTTTTTATTTGTAGCTCCAGGATCCCAAAGTCTTGTGCATAGGCCATTTTGAATTCTTTTACCCGCATGAAATCTAAAGTCATGAAAAGGTAATGGAATTTGGTTAGAATCAATGCAAAATTCAACATTTACTTCTAAGACATACCTCTCAGAAAAATCATTCTGGAATTCAATCTGAAAGATTTATGTGCTTATCACTAATTGTTGTTCTAACAATTTCCATATGCTCAACAACAACATTCTCTTCTACTGGAACCTCTTGAAAGGATTTTGATAATCTTGTTTCAAAACATTCTCCTCATCATTGGAGAACTTTATACCCTCATCTACGTTTGCCTCATCACCTTAATTTTGATGTACAAACATCTTGCAAATCTGATTTTCCTTCTTTCTCACTCTCCCATCACAATTTCTTCCTTGATAACATCACTATTCAATGGGGAATAACATTTGAAGGAAATCAAGTTTTCATCTTCTTCTTTAACAACCAAAGTAGATTCCTTCATGGTATGCTCAAAAGTTTGTTCCTCTATCTTCTCTTCTTCTTTCAAGAAAGATTCTTTGGGCTCTTGTTTCTTAAAATCCTTCTTAGCAACTTTTGTCACTTTTGAATTTTCTAATAGAAGCCACATTCCCAAGAAGAAATAATCTTTGAAGGAGATAAGTTGTTGAATATTAGGATCAAGATTCTTGTATTGTTCTTCATAGAATCTGAACCTTTCTATCATAGATTCTTGAAATGTCTTCATCTTTATACATAAAATTTGTTCTCTACCCTGTAGGATGGCAAGATCTTAGCTTTGACACCACTGCAATAACCCTTCTAAATTTTTTATTTTAAAATCAAATCTTAAAATTAATAGAAAAACTTCACCAAATTTCTTCCCAAATTATGCACATAAAATTGTCTAGTTTCCACACAAAAGACACAAAAATGAATAGAAACTCTCCAAGCTAAGATTTTATTAATTTTCTTTGATATACCATAGAAAAGAGATCTAATTCACATGAAAATCACAACATCAAACATCTGCACCCTTTTGATAATTATTTCTAATTTAACAACCAAATTCTTCACCAAATCCTGCTCAGAAAATTGACTACTTTTAAAAGAAAAAACACACAAATAAACTTGAAACTCCACAACTAATTTTTCATTTGATTTTTACTAAAGTACAAAAATAATAGTTTTGATATACATTAAAACCACTACAGAAACATCTGCAACAACTTTGAAACTTCTGCAATACAATCAGAAATTACAATAAACATTGTCAAACTCTGCCCAAAATGAGAAATGGTATCACAAAATACTAGAAATCAATATGTACAGTATAGGTATAGAAAAATCACTTTCCAACACAGAAACATACCTACAAAAACACTGAGATCTGAAATGCAAAACTAGATGCAACACTGGACACCAAAAACTACCAACAAACCCTACATGCAAACACTGAACTGAAATGGTTGAAAAATTGCAATCAAATGAATTTGAAATGCTACCTCTAATGTGAAATAGCCTCCTCATGTACTTGCAACTAATGGGGTTTCATCCATGGCCACAAATCTTCAATGGGTTTTCGTCCACGGAAGATATTGTAGAATACAAGTGTTCATATAATACAAATTAAGAGATAAAATGGCATAAGGATGTTACTGATTGTACCATATCCAATATTTATAGACTCTTGGGAAAATATGGCACCTAGATTACCCACTCCCATGTTTTGGGTGAGAAAAATAATTAAAAATTGTATCTGGAAACTTCCCCATGAACCTATAGTCCCAAAAATAACATATTCTTGACAACTACCATAACCTATCATAGAGCTGTCATAATCTATCATAACTGATGCCAGAAATAGCCCAACTCTAACTCCATGGCTCCACTTGTGCTTATAAAAATAATATTTAATAAATTTAATTTTTATTTTTCCAAAGGATGAATATTGCATCGAGACAATATAAATATTAAATAAATAATATTTTCCAATATGTCCTGTAACCCCTGACTTACTATTTTCTAGACAGTGGGAACATACTATTTTTAATAAGTTCTATTTTTGGAAAAAGGGACATGATAGTAGCTTAGGTAGTGGGAAGTTTTAGGTAAGTGGTGAAAAGAAGAGGGAGGATATGGGAGAGTGGTCAAGGATGCAAAAGTAATGTTGAAAGAGGAGAGATTAAGGAAAAGGGAAGTGATTAAGATAAAGTCCTAGAGTTTATTGAGGTTGAAATAAAATGTATATTAGATGTAAGTGTTAAGATGTGAAGAATGGGTAAATGTTGAGAAATGAAGGGTTTTTTGGTTTGTATCAAAACATTAGAAGTAATAGGTGTAGGAGTGTTAGGTTCACCAAATATAATATATGTTTTGACCTACTCCTAAGTGTTTACCTACAAAATAGTTAAACTATCTTCTTATTGCACTTACTTAATAAATAAACTAGATTACTAATGAAATACATAAATGAAAGTAGTATATTTTCATTTAAATAGTAATATAAGAGCTAGGAATGAAAATTGGAAATCAAGATAAATTATAGAAAATAAACTACAAAATGGACTAGAAGCACATGTAAAATGTGAAATCTAACACTAGAATTAGAATCAAGAGGTTGGAAAACAAGTCTTTTAGCTAATTCTTAGAAGCAATTTTCAAAATCCAACACTATTGCTTGGTAATGCTTAACATTGTTGGCCAACAAGAGAGGATGTTGTTGCTTGACAAGGGTGTTGCTCTCTACTAGAAATACTAGTGACTTTCCTAGGTGTTGGTGTTTAGGTGTTTGAAGGCCTTCAAATTTTTAGAGAATGTTCATCTAAATTTTTGGATGCTTCTCCTACTTTCAAAATATGAATATCATGTTCCATCTAGCTAGCTAAAGTTGGGGAAAAAAAATGGAATTTGTGCTTTTAGGAGATTACCTTAGTTAGTCCCATTGTTGGCCTCTTTTGGCTTCAACAATAACACATGAGAAAAGTTTGAGTGTGTCAACCCTAGTGATGGTTTAAATGATGATGTATGCAAAGAAATAGGTCCCTAAATTTCAAGCCCTAGAGGTCTTATTAAAAGGAATCTAATAGCAAAAACACTTCCTACACTAACCAATGAGGAGATAAATGCATGAAAATAAAATCTAGTAGTTTGAAAAGAAAATACACACAAAAAGTATACCACAATGACATAATGTTTATCTCAGAAAACCCTTTTGAGAAAAAACATAGCCTCCAAATCTCAAACCAATGTATTTATAGTACCAATCCAATTATAATATATAACAAGTTCAAGCCTTCGTAGGAGAAAAACCAACATAAGTCTAGAGAATTTTTGATAGAATAACCCCTACAAAAATACATCATACTACATCTCCATCATAGGCATGAATATATAGAAGATACAAATTAGGAAATCACAAATGGTAAAATATAAACCATGGGAGAATACCACCCCAAAAATGGCACCCGAATCCCCATAAGTAATCCCAACACCCAACTCCCATGATAAGTAAACAGGATAATATTAAAATATTCTCTTACATTGCCATCATCTATCATAACCAACTCATCAACTTGGGTGTTCTATTTTGGCTCTATTACCCCCATTCAAAAATGCCTTATGACACATTATAACATGCAACATAATGTTCTTCAATATTCCAATGTAACTCTCCTATCATCATGCTCTTGTGCATCATAGAATCCATCATAAGTATCTCCCATCTTACAATGTCATAAGATGCTCTTAAAACCCCTTGTACACATATTACAAAATATCAACACATGGCTAAGAATACCACCTTAAAGTGGGACGTCCATAAGGTTGAGACATATTTCCCAACATTATCCTACTTATTGAATACCTTGCAAAAGAGCAAAGGGGAAATCTAACACTAAAAGCTAACTACTAGGGGCCATGAGGCTTATAGACTCACTACACCACCTAAACTTCTATATGCTCATAGGCTTCATCAATGCATCCACAATATTCACCAAAGTATCAACCTTTCCAAGCATCACCCTTCCATCCTTCACCATGTCATGAATAAAATGATAATGAGCATCTATATTCTTTGTATGTGAATGAAAAGTAGAGGTCTTTTCCAAGCTAATGGAACTCTAACTTTCACATCCAATCTAAACTACTCCCTAATTTAACACATGTAAACATAATCTCTAAATCTAGACTACCTCCTTATACACATGAGTTGTGACCGTGTAATCTACCACTATAGTGGATAAAGTGAACACAATTTATTTCTTGCTCATCCAACTAATCACACCACAAAATAGGTTAAATGCACAACCACTAGTAGATCATTTATTGTCCACATCTCCTATGCAATCTAAGTCAACAAACCCTTGGATCTCCAAGTGTTACAAGAACTCACTGGCCTTGCTACAAAGGCCACCAATCTTTCTTTACTGCAAGTGATCCTCACTATGTTGCAAGTGACCACCATGATTCTATGAGTGACCCTCCCTATGTTTAAAGTGACCTTTGTAGAAAATAGAATACTTTGTTATGCCTTGCAAGTACTTGAAGACTTTCTTTACTATGGCCTAGTGCTCTCTACCAGGGTTATCCATAAACTAGCTCAAGACTCCCACTACTTGGGCAATGTCTAGTTTGGTGTAGATCATAACATACATTAAAATACCAATTGCACTAACATAGAGAATGTGAGACATATCCTCCATCTTTACAAGTGAATACAAATGCTGCTCAACTAACAAATTAGTCTCCACTAAAATAGGAACACTCATTGGTCTATAGTCTATCATTCTGAAACACTAAAACGTGGACTTAACATACTTACACTCTCCCAACTAGAGATTTTTTTTATCTCAATCTCTTGTAATCTCCATACCTAATATGAACTTAGTAGCCCCTAAATTCTTCATATCAAACTATAATTTGAGAGCTAAGACTTTAGATCCCCAATAATCTCCTTACCAAATATCAATATATTATCCACATACAAAGTGATAATAAGGAAATGATCACCATCTTTCTTAAAATATACATAGTGATTTGATTTGAACCTTACAAATCCCAACTTCAAAACATATGAATCAAATTTATAGTACCACATTCTAGGAGACTATTTGATACCATATAAAGATTTATTCAATCTAAAAATCAATCACTCCTTACATTTTACCATGTAGTGTTCAATCTATGTCATGTAGATTTCTTCCTCTAGGTCACCATGCAAAAAAGATGTCTTCACATCCATCTACTCAATCTCAAGATCAAAAGCTATTGTAATAGATAAAAGTAACAAAATGGATGTTCATTTCTTCCATCCATAATCAAGTTTTCCTTGTGTGCTATCATTTATCTAAAGCTTTAGAGTGTGTACTAGAGATTGGAGTCCTTGTTCTTGAATTTTGATTTAGATTTCTTAGAGTCTAGCTATTGACCTTTTATGGCTCCTTATTCCTTCCTTCCCTTACCATTATATTGTCATTTTCCTCCCTTCCTTAGCCATATAATCTAATTTCCTTCTCTATTTCTTCATATCCATCATTTTTCATCTTCCCAAGCCTCCCTATTGATCCCCATACCTTTTTACCCATCTCTTTTGCTTCTTATTTCCATTTCCATGATGTAGGTATTTAGCCTTACTATTAGGTTTTGCATATTTCCATTCTTCCTAGTCACTATATTGTCTTATTTCCATTTCCATAGCCTTGTTACACTTTTTTTGTAGAAGTTATTTGATGTGGATTTATATTCAAAACTCACAAGAGGATTAAGAGCTCTTTAGAGGGATCATAGGTTGAGAACTAGATCTTGGCCTTGGATAGGTGTTTTTGATGCATCCCTATGGTAGCAATACCAAGGCTAGGTGTGTTATTATGCATTTATGTATATTTTCTTCTGCCTGGTGGCACCAAGAGGAGAAAAAACATCATTTGGATATCATGACAGTCTCTAGGGAGACCTTTCTAGAGAGGTTTCATTCATGATATCTTTTTTTTATCATTATAGGAAGTGTCATGCAAATGAGTTCCATGATCTATGACAGTTGGCAATGACAGTGGATTAGTATGAAAATCATTTGTTTAAACTGAAGCAGTATGAGAGCTTAGTAGAAGATGAGGGATTGCTAGATAGATCTTTGTGCATGTATCAATGGTGGTGTTCAATTCCTAGAACTGAAAACCTTCTAGGTTATCATTGAGAAGACAATATTGATATAGGAAAACTTAGCTAGAGGTTATGGTGGTCAGGTGGGAGTGCAGTGAGTGGTTCATTCTCAGATAGAATCAAGGGTTCATG
The DNA here is from genome assembly GCA_027924645.1 of Cunninghamia lanceolata. Lineage (NCBI taxonomy): Eukaryota > Viridiplantae > Streptophyta > Pinopsida > Cupressales > Cupressaceae > Cunninghamia > Cunninghamia lanceolata. The sequence goes on from BSBN01000010.1 coordinate 2,394,457, forward strand.
AATCTCAACCCCAAACTAGAGGATCTTTTAGATCACCTTTGGTTCCTCCTAAAACATCTCAATAGCCACAACAACAAAGGTACAAGCCTCCACATGCCTCTTAGAGTGGGTAGAGTTTTAGTAAATGTAGCCATGTCAAAACCCTTATTTTCTAATATTTAATAAATATTATTATTAATATTATTTAATCAGGTTGTCGACTCACTCCGATTGTGTTTATGATAGGGACGCTCTCTTGACAAAGGGAGAGTATCATCAAGGCAGAGGGTGTTTAGCTGATTGTAGGCAAATTGTGTTGAAGGAAATATGCATGCACACACCACATAGTTAATTTTGCATTTATGATATTGCATTAGAATAATTATTTTAAAGAAAATATTTAGTCAAAAATATTTAGTTGTATTAAATATATTTATTTGGCATAATTAATCTTAAGGTTAGAGTGGAATAGTTAGTCCAAACAATATTCATCGCTTTACTTTAAATTAATTATTTTTGATATTTGAATATCTCTTGAAAAGATTCTCTAGCTTTGTCATTTTAAAAACCTAATATCTTTTAGAAAGACTCTTTATGCATGAGTAAGTGGACTCTATTTTGGGCTACATGCAATCGAGTAGAAATTACTTGCCGTAATGAGGGAAAACTAATTTTAGAAAATGAAAAGAAAAATTGGGGAAGAGGAGTAAAGATAGTTTATTATTCTTTTCTATTTTATTTTGGATAAATATTCTTGGAAGAAGATATGAGTCTATAAAACTAGAATAGGGAGTGAATAGGGACAACAATGGGGAGGAAGAAGTTTGGAAAATGCAAAGCACATCTTCAAGATGAAAGATAGTGTAGATCATAGTTGTGGAGAGGAAAATAAATAGAGATGAAAAGGAAGAGCAAAGTTCTCCATCTTTAGGCTACTTCATTGCTGTGGACTCTATTTGTACTGCTCGAAAGAGGTATTTTCCTTTATGGTTTATGTACATTTTTAAGATTATGGAAAACCATTTCTTGATTATTCTATAATCATTTCCATCCAAGAGATGACTCATTTCTATGGAATTCTTCTTGTTATGGAGTAAAAAGTGACCTCATGCCTTTTTACCTCCTAGTTTAGCTCCTAGGTCCCCGTGTTAACATTATACAAGTTAAATATTCATCCCGGAGCAATTTCCCCCGAGACCCATGTCAAATGGGACTCAAGGGCCCATTCTAATCCTTAAGCATGATCAAATTAGGGCCTTGGGACTTGGGCGCCCATGTCCAAGTCCAACCTAATTTGTTAGGATAAAAATTAATGCATGTCAGCTTGGGCCCTCTCAAAATGAATTCATTTGTGCAGAAGTTAGAGAACACGAATTTATGATTATTGGGAAAAGAGCATTCAAAGGACTTCATTATGTTTTAGAGTAGAAGTGTGTTGTTATTGTGTTTGTTTGTCGTAGATTTGGCTTCATCAATCCATCTCCTCATGATTTGAAGGATCTTCATCTTCGTGAGGGCTTTACCTCTAAGGTGACATCAATTTATGTTTCAATCATTACATTTCATCATTGGATTTGGCCTCTGCCCTCCTTGGGCACACACTCTATCTAAGAAAGGTGTTGGAAGACTTGAATGTCCTTCTGGGGCTTGACCAAGGCAATCTCCTAAACACCACAACCCCCAAACCCTTTTCTTCATGTGTGCAGGTCACAGGTGTGGGAGCTAGAAAAGTACAGGTGTAGAGAAGCTGTTTGAAGGATAGAGATTTGGGATCTGGAAGAATCTTTGGAATATTCCTCTATAGCAGACTAGGGTGTGGGCACCGTAGTCCTTTCGACAAATCAAACCCTAGATCTAGCATCAGGAAGCTATCTACAACATTTTCTTTGTTTAGAGCTTCCAAAAATTCCACCTTTCTAGACTAGGGCACCCACCCCATAGTCTTATGAGTCTTCAATCTCAGGAATTCAACTTTTGGTATGTGTCTGATCATTCCTAAGTACTTTCATGTTTGATTATCAGTGGCATTTTGTCTGTTTATAGTCAATTATTCTCTAATTAGGGTTTGAGGCCTATTTGACCTAGGGTTTGACAAATCTCTCATTCTAATCTCTTCTTTCCTTATCATTCCTAAGCACAAAATCAATAGCTGAGTCCTCATCCATCTTGCAGTGAGTTGGCTCAATTTTGTCCTCAAATGTTATTATGAAAGGAGGGTTTGATTTGATACACCTTTGCCCCATTTCATACCTTTCTCCCTTTTCACATATAACACTTCCAAATGTGTGTGTGCTTTATGGTTGGGGAATGACTTTACACCTACTAGAAATTGTTCATAGTTTTCTAAAACTTTCAATTAAACCAATCTTGGGCTTATCGTGCCATCATGGCATTTTAGGAGGCCGCATTCCCTTGTAGTGATCTTTCGAATAGATCATATGTTTCTCTATGGTATTTATAGGATCCAAAACATTAGCATTATCGATGCAAATGCTCCTTCACCTATATTCATATGCTTTTAATCATGTTTTCTTCTTGATTCACTACCTTTCGATTTATTTTACCAGAAGGTATCTAAGTCTCTTACAACACATTCTTTTGTACATATGTTGTGACCATTGCATTCCATGACTCCTCACTTGAGGTATTTTGTCACCAATTCATGTGCATAGTTTGTGCTTCTACTTGGTTAACAAGACGTGAAATATGGAATTACTCCCATCTCTTGCTTGCTTGAAGAATTACTAAGTATTCTTAGGCGCAAAAATTGGCTTTGCACCTACCAATTCTTCTTTAATAAAAAAGATAAAAAATCATTCCATTTGATGAGCCAAATCGGTGTCTATTTTATTTGTTGTTTAAATCACTGCAAAGACTTTAATTTTGTGGAATGACATATATCTATATACATTATTATGGTTATAATTATCTTATGAATGATTAGATAAACATGCTTTAGCACTTATTTTCTATAGATGAAAACTTTTGATAGTTACTGCAATTCCTGCTTTAATATGCATGTTATAAAGGGTTTTAGTCAAAGTTGGTTGTTGGATTCATAAGCATTATAGTACGGAACTCTCTGGGAGCCTCCCAACCCCTTCAAAGTTGTCCTACAAGTGAAGAACACAAGCTCCAGATTCCTCCAGCACTATAAAGGAATCATCCTCCCCTTGAGTCAATGATTATCTAGCAAGGTCTAGGTTAACTCTAGTGCCAACATGAATCCCACAGGAAAATCTAGTTGTCCAATCAGCGCAACAATCCTTTGACAACTTGTAACTCCAAGTTCAAGAGTAATATTAGTTGGATAACTAAAAGTACCATTCTAGTTCAAGTTCTTGCAGTCCACAATCTATTTATTGCTGCAAATTATGCTTAATTTAGAATCTTCTCTGGAGTTTCAATTTGAAGAACTCTTTGAGTATGAATAAGCAACTAGTTAAGTCCATGCCCCACTATATTTTTAGTTTAGTTTAGTTCAGTCAAATGAATAAAGGCTCAGATGTATAAGTATGAGTTGAGTAGATTTTTAGAGTTAGTTCCTTTTTTCAAATCACAATTGTTGTTTTCTTGAAGCAAGTTCTTCCTATTTTTATCGTGTACTCATGACCATTTGGGCTTCCATTCTATGAAAATAAAGAGGAAATTCCATTGAAATCACATTAGCTTAGGAGGATCCTTCTAGTTGGGGAAGTAGGCCCACTTACCCAACGAAGGAGATCTCTCGGTACTCTTTTTGGGTTTTATTGCATTCTTTGTTTATGTTAGAATTAGGTAATGTGTTTAAATTAGATTCTGTGTTTTCTTTAGTGTTCATATACCTACATGTCATTCTTCAATTCTAAAAATCATAAAAATAATTATATTCTTTAAAATTTTATCTTGTGAAACAACACTTTTTTGATTCTATTAAACTTAGATTGTGGAAGCATGAGTTGAGTGGTTTCATTTCAATTATTCATTCAAAAATTCATTTTTGTCATGTAGTAGAATATTTTCAAATGCTTTAGCAATTCAATTTGATTAAATAGTTTCTTTTCTGCAAAGTAGTGTAAATGCTTAAATTCCTTTCAATTCTAGTAGGTGTGTTTATTTCAGCAATTAAGATAGTTTGAATTCAAGCATTAACTTTTCAGTTTACTTAGATTTGGATCCATACTTAAAACCTCCAAAACAAGTTAACCTTGTTGTAGATCACTCCAGACACCTCCAGATTGATAAAATTAAATGATGAGGAATTAAAAGAACTAAGATGACCTCATCATTTTTGGTGTCGTTGCAGGGTAATCTACAAACTTTTTAGGTTAAGGTGTTGGTAAGGTTATTAACCAAGCACATCCAAAATTCACTAGTTTATGAGTAGGCTTAGGGATGCTTTAGGTTTATTCATAAAGAAAACTTCATTTAGTACACCAGGAGAGATGCAGTTACCATTTGAATCCAACTTGGAAGAATATTTGAATCATTTGTCTGATCAAGGATCTCTCTTGTCACCAAAGTCCCCCATTGCTCCTGAACCTACTATCACTATGGAAAATCATATTTTTGGTGGTGATGAACCAGTTAACAAAACATTTTCTGATCCAATCACCATAACTCTTGAAAGGAATGAACCACCAATGAAGAATATATCACCTGCATTCTTGCCAACTTTTAGAGGGAAATCTTTAGAAGACCCAGACTAGTTTTTATTTGAATTTAAGGTTCTTTGTGAGACTTATGATTATGGGATAGATAATCAAAAGTTGAAACTTTTTCCCTCTACTCTAAAAGAATCTACCTTATAATGGTTCAAGGACTTAACAATAGATTCTATAACCTCTTGGGATCAAATGGAGTCTTCCTTCCTTGACAAGTACCAAGACTATTGTAGGGTTCAAGATAGAAAAGATGAGCTCTTTAGATTGAAGCAAATGGAAGATGAGAACTTGGAAGATTATGTGGATCAATTTTTGTTTATCCATAGAAGATGTGGTTGAAATTTGGATGAAGAACTTAGCAAAACCATATTTTTAAGAGGAATCAATGATGAAATAAGAGAAGCCTTAAATATTATGGTAAAAGGAGATATCAACAAATTGAGTTTTGCAAAAATTGTAGAATTCAGCAGAAATTACTTTTAAACACGAGCTAGTAATAGGCCACAAAATAAAGGGAAAAGTGGTAGTAATGATGTTACTAAAGTAATGGAAGAACTTGCAAACTTGAAAACTGATATTTTTCTCCATTTAAACACCACTCTTGATGGTATTCAAGAAAGTAAGAAGACTATTGAACCTTTAGCCATCTATTGCTCGTGGTGTAGAAAAAAGCATCCAATCATGGAATGTCCATTAAATTGGATAGAGTTATGTGGAATCTTGAAAAAAGTCACCCCACAAATGAAAGTGGATTACTGCCTGAGATCAAAAATTGGCTAAGGAAGATACCACTAGTGGAAGAAGAGATGAATTTTATAGGGCAAAAATAATCAAATTATGGGTTTAATCAGTTTGTTGGGAAATATGGTCCAAGAGGCCCTTCTAGTTGGGGAACAAGTTAATGGACTAGGCCTTGGGGAGG